>OZ010796.1:47022353-48467905 GCA_963932465.1 Maratus speciosus | reverse complement strand
CACGTTTTTTACCCTTCGCTGACTGATTTTTATGCTATCTTCAGGAACTTCGGTTCAAAACATCCACTTTGACTCTATTTTTCTGAAAAATCTATTGGACAATCTATCCGAACAGAAATAAATTAAAACTTATGTCATAAAGTTACCCTTTTGGATTTGAGAACAACCTTATGACTTAACTATGATGGTATTGCATTGAGCATTTCAAAAATCTTAAAGGTAATATTCCTTATAGAAATCTAAATAAACATTTTAAATAAGCTTTGATAATTAATGCTTAATGAAACCGATCTCATTCATACTCACATAAACAAGAGGGAGGTCTACTTCATTCAAACGAAAATACCCGCTCGCTACTGCTAATCCAATGGAAGAAATTTATAAAGATATCTTGTTTGCATTTCAATATTTTTAAATGATATTTTGCATTAGATAGCTGAGATCGATCTGTACAAAGGCCGTTTTTTATTTTTTATTTTATTTTTTATGAGGATGCTTTCATTTTCAAAACCGGTTCCGAAAATGAAAGTGTCCTCATTAAAAATACCTGTAAACAAAATCGAAAAAGTAAAAAACTGTCTTTTACAGATTGATCTCAGTTATCCAATGAAATAAATAAATAAATAAATAAATAAATCATTTAAAAATATGCAAACGAGATATCTTTATAAATTTCGCTCATATGATTAGCATTAGCGAGCGGGTCTTTCGCTTAACGGAAGTAGCCTCTTTATGCATCAGTTCCATTTCTGATAATCCTTTTATTTCTAAACTTTTTACTGAGAATATGATAAAGCTGAAAATATTCTTACATTTTTTTTTCAATGAAAATAAATAAACCCTTTAATTGTATTAATAAAAATAATAATAATTTAAAATGTCGTATTCCTTTATCATAATGTTTCGCTTTATCTGTTACACATCTGTTACAACATTCGTTTGATAATCAATGCATCTCGACAAGAACAAGAAAAAACTGTCGATTTTCTAATATTTATTTTTTAAATTGAAATTTATCTGAATATACAATAAAATCATGTATTATTTTAATAAATTGTTTCTTGAAAATATGAATTCTTGTTTTGAATTGCTGTTCTAGTTAGATTCGAAAATCCACTACAAAAAACCATTTTTGTATTGGAAACAAAGGTCGAAAAACATTTTCTTCTGAGAAAAATACAGGGTGTCTCATTCCAGACTAAATTCGCGCCCGTCAGCGTAATCGTTCGGAGTTTTCGTGGTTTTCTTCGAACCTTGGTTCTCCAAGCGTTAATACGGGTTAGGTTCCCTTAGAAAGACCTCCACGGAAGGCACTCCCCCCCTTAGGGCCTATATCCCACGTGATGATAATTGGCCGACATAAATACAACCAACCAACCATTCCAGACTAAACACAAATTTTCTCAAAGGTTTAACAGTGAATAAACCATATTACAGTAAAATTTCATAAGACTCGCCTTGCTATTGTGTGAAATGTAAATATAAAACACCAGTTTGTGGAAGATGTTGTCCTTATCTTCTTATCTACTTCCAGATAGTATTGAACTACATGCTCCATAATTAGAAATGTAGTTCACATTTCATACGGTGTCACTGACCGAATTACAGCTCACTTCCAGAACTTTTTTTAGCGCCATTATATTTCACATATGAAACATAAATCAGACAAAAAATTCTAAAAATCTTTATTATTCAGTTTTCCCGTTCCTTCAGGCATAGACACTCGCGAGCTAATATTAAAGCTTTGGAAGTTCCTTTTCAAATATTTCGTGTGCATTTTGACTTACTTATCTATTTATTTATTCATTGGATAATTGAGGTCGATCACTTTATTCCCCTTTTTTTGATTTTGTGTGCAAATTTTTAAAAATATATAAAGTTAACTTTTACTTTCATAATGGGTTCCGAAAAGAAATGTATCATCCTTAAAAAAAAAAAAAAAAAAAAAAAAAAAAACTGCAGCAACCAAAATCGAAAAAATAAAAAAAGGGGAATGTAAGCATCAACCACAGCTATTAAATGCAAGAAAAATTATTTTAAAATATGGAAATGTAAATGAGGTATTTGAAGAGAATCTTCCAGAGGTTTAACATTCGCTCGAGACGGCAGCCTCATTTTATTAAAATATACAATTCATTTTTAAATTATAATAGAATCCGACAAAAAAAGCTGGCTGTGGAATATTTTATTCTTAATTGATAATAAATTTTCACGAAAGACATATTAACTCTATTTTTAGTTTTCAATTCAAAATCTATGAATCTAGGTTTTACGGATAAGATGAAGACTGGTTATCCCGTATTTTAGGCAGAGTGAACGAGCGATTTGAATGAAAGACACTTTTTATAGAAGTTTTACACTTGTTGAATAGCCACATTGCATCCCAGATAAAAATTCTGTTGATTGGATGAATACAGTACATTTTCTACTAATTTCGAATACTTAATAATCACATTAAACAACCTGAAAAAAATTTTAAAAATCTGGAAAAATGTCTGACAATTATAATCAATGCTGTTAGAATTTGCAGATAAATTCAGTTTTGTAAAATACTTTATAAATATATCTACTGTACATTTTCATTTCATGCAAAAAATCACTTAACAAAAGAAAGAAAGAATATATATATATTTAATTACTAGAAGATCTAATCCGGACACCGCGGTTACAGAATATTGGTAAAAATTTCTAATATATTTCTTAAAATTTATCTTTATATATCTTTAGATTTACCCACTAGCAACTTCTAAAAGCATTTTATATGAAAAATATGAAAAATATATTTAAATAAAATTTGAAATTTATTAAAAGAGATACTTTTGTATTAGTAGCACACCAGATGTTAACAGCCTATAAGCAATCGACAATTATTTCGCTTCTTACAGCAGCCTTTTTTTATTCTAATAGATTGATTGGCTTATGCGCGTAGTTGTATTTTAAGTCTATAAAATTTGGAGTTTTTTTTTATATTATTTATAATATTTTACTAATTTATTATTTTACTTATTTAAAAGTTTCATTTTCGTTATCGAATACTAGTCTGAAAGAAATGCTGGACTATTTATATTGTTTCGTCTGTAAATGTATACATTGAATGTAAATATTTATGTGTTTCGTAATCTCAAAAGAACAGCGCAATTTTTTTTAAATCTAATTTTTCTATCAATATAACAATATTCTATACACACATTTCCTTCAGTCATTGTTCATTTGGAAAAAAAAAAAAAAAAAAAAAAAAAAAAAAAACTATTTGAACCATTTTAGAAACAGAAACTATTTCGACAATTTGAAAACAACATGTATATACTCCATATAATGATTAATAAATTTTGCCAAAAGTTACTACACATTTCTGTTAACAGCCAAGCTTAAAAAATACTTGAAAAAAAAATACTTTTTTTTTTTTTTCATAATTCAACAATTAAAAAAAAAAAAAAAAATAACAGTTTAGAAAATATTAAGAATGTTTAGTGAGTTTCAACATTATCTTTAAATAATCAATACATATGTAGTATTGCTGATATTAGGTATTAAATAAAAAAAAATCATAAGTTATTATTATTATTATTATTATTATTATTTTATATATATATTTGTAACTGTAGTAAAATTTACATGCAATTTGAAAAATTTATAACAGTTTATGATTCCTATTTCATTTTACTTTCTTTAAAAGAAATTTAAAGAACACATTCCGTTAAGGCTCCGCTGCAGTCATTTTTTTTTTTCGATTCTCATAAAAGATACATCTTGGTAAATGTTGTGTAGGCGTCAACTACGTAGAAATGATCGACAGAAAATCCTCCAATCCGAACAAGGGACATAATAAGTAAGGGTAATAAAAATAAAATGTAATAATTATATTTAAAAAAAAAACATGATATTTTTCTTTATTTGAGACCCCCTTCGAACGAGCATTTTTTGTTTACTACATGAAAATATCGTCAAAGTAGTAACAGTAATAGTTTACTTATTATCAAGTTCTTTGAAAAATATCTCAGAATTTTAATAGATGTATTTAAACAGATGCTCTTAATTACTCCTCTTTTTAGTTCTTTAGTATCAGTTTATGTTTTTTGCCTAAACCGGTATTTGCACGTTTCCACACCCCTTTGTCTACGATATCATCAGGCAACTGGTGAAATCAGCGGGAGTTGGTAAAAAAATGTGCGACGCTAGAAATTCCGGTGAAATAAATAAGATACAGCCATTAGGACACGCGTGTTCTTACTCCGAGTTTAAAATACAGTTTTCTTTTAAACATTATTAAATAATAGAATTTTTTAAACAACATTAAAGTATTTTATTATTAGTTAGATTAGTTAGATACGTTCCTCTCGTTCTTAATATTCCATTGCAAAACGTATAACTAATTTATTTATTTATTTATTTGTTTATTTTTAATATGCATCAAAAACAGTTTAAAACTATTATTGCAGTTTAAAAATTGCTCAAAGTGACTTAAAGAAGTGAAAGACTTAGAAAAGTGCCAAGATTCTTGTTGATACAAATATTTTCGCAATTTTTTTTTGAAAATGTCGCCGTTTGTGTGATGAAACATATGTCGATCTAAATAAAAATATTATGTCTTTTAACTGTATTATTTTTATCACTTTTAAAAATTTGTAAATTAATTCAGTTGATTATAACTGATTTCCATGCTTGCTTTTATAACTGTCTTAAAGTAGATTTTATAATTTTCTGTATTAAAATTGAAGCAAAAAATTAAGATTAGTCTTAAACTTTTCTAATCAAAAATATGAGAATGCTCATTTTATAAAAGATTGAAGTTTTATACATAATAATAAATATTGCAGCTAAAGATTTATAGTATTTTGTGATATTTTAACCACAAGAATTGTTTTATTTGATTGAATTTGTATATTATTATTAATACTGAATTTGTATTATATGCATTCAAGCGTGAATTTCCTGAACACATTTTAAAGTATATTCTTTCTGTATACTATTAATAATTTTAATTATACGCGATTCTCCCAGTTTAAAAAACACCTAAGAAACATTTAAAATACATTTTTAATTATTAAAAAAAAATCTTTTTAAAATGATTTCATATCTGAGAAATGACCTCGTATATTATGTTGGCATCATCAATAAACCAACGATATTTACATTTCTACACCAGAAAAAAAACAATTAAATAATAAAAAGTTTAATAATAATTTGTCTTAAGAGCTTATACAAGTCACACAGAGAAACTCGAACGAAAATGTTAAACCTATGGGAGAAAATTAAGTAGAAATCTTTGCAGAAGTCGTTATATATACATATATTTAACTTTCTTTTTCTTTTGGGATATCTGAGGTCGATATCCATTTTTGTGCTTCTGCACTTTTTCGATTTTTTTTTTTTTTTTTTATGAGGACAGTTTAATTTTCACAACCGGCTCTAACCACTTCCAAATGTGAATGTATCCGCATATAAAAAAAACTGTGTATCAAATTAGAAAACTACAAAGCACAACAATGGGATATCATATCAACCTCTTGTTTCCTTAAAAAAAAAAAAAAAAAAAAAAAAAAAAAATAATAATAATAATAATAATAATAATAATAAAATAAAAAATATTGAAATGCGATTGAGAAATCTGTAATGAACACTCTGATAGGATTAACATTAGTTTAGGACCTTCTTTTCGTGACTTACGTAAGCTCTTAATCCCATTTTGCAACACATAAATGGTTTATATATATACATATATATATAAAGAAATTCTGAAAGACAAATAATTTCAAATTTTCTTCTAGTATAGGAAGTTTCTTGTAACCGTAATTTTCTCATGTTAATGAATAATGACGTAAACACCTTTAGAAGTTAGCAAGATGCAGTGATTAAAAAATAAATAAAAGTAAAATGCAGGAATATAATTAACAGCGCCGGTGAAGACTGCCCTAAATGACGGCTCCTGGTGTGGGGACACTGCCCTAGTCGCTACACTTGCAGCAGCATTGCGTCCCTCCAGGCAAAACCCAGATTATACGCATAACTTTAAGTATAAATAATCCATATTATGGTAACATTTAACCAGTGTTGACTTGCATTGTGTGAAATGTAAATATAAACATTGAAGTAGTGAAAGTTCTGTTAGTGGACATCGTGCCAATATATAACTCCCAAAAACATTGAAGTAGTAGCTTTGTGTTGGAAAATGTAATTCGAAATACACATAATGTCACTGACAGAATGACTTTTTTCCTTTCCAGAATGTTTTGGTATCGCCGTGACGTTTTTCCGAAAGGAAGATAAATTAAAAAAAAATCTCTAAACTCATTACTTTAAAAGTTATGAACAAAAATTTATTTGGGTTAAAGTGATTTTTGTTTATACGACACTAGTTTCCTATAAGACAATTGCTTGTTGTGCGGTACTAAGTTTGTCCCATCTTTCTTTTAAAGCGAAAAGTTTTGATACTGCAAGATATCAGCTAGCAGGTCAGCGCACGCGCCCTCCTTCCATCCACCGAAGGTTATGAAATTTTTTTACGCCACATAAGAAGCACACCCTTCTATAATTAACTCACCGAATTAAGCAAATTAAACAAGCAACTGTAAACAAAAGATCTGGCTAAAAAATCATTCTCTTAGATATAATGACATATATTTTACTAATTTAAAAACAAAAGAATATTTTTTACAAAAGTTACTTTATTTATTTATTTATTTATTTTTTAGGCGACATAATTTAAATAATATTAATCAGTGGTTAACTACTACAGATTAACATTTGTCAATTATTTACTATTTCTCAATTAAAAATATTCATGAATTACTTACAGTTGTCCACGTACCAATAGCGTCAATTAAGTAGCATTTCAATCAAATGTAAGCAAATCATTAATCATGAATATCTTTATATCATAACACTTTCGTTTCCATTGCAAATATTATATTTTCGAAAATTTTTCATCAACCAGCAAATCCCCCCCCCCCCCCCCGTATCAAACACCCTTTCATGTCTCATAAAAAATACATCATTCTACAATTATTGAACCGAATTAAACAAACAACCCTGTTCCGAAGACTTACCTAAAGAATTTGTTACAGCCAATGAAATATGTTTTAATATTTTAAACAAAATTTAATATTTTAAACAAAATTTAATATTTGTTCAGAAAATTTATTAAAAAAAAGAGTAAATTTTCTTTTAAAGACGACATTAATTAAATAGTATTAATCAATCATTAACTAACCGCAGTCAATTTGTCAATTATTTACTACTTGTCAATAATAATCATCAATTACTATACATAACTAATAATAATGTCAATTAAGTACTATTTTAATTAACAATAGCAAATGATTAAGCATGAACATATCGAAATCCTAACGATTTCTTCCCTATTGCTTGAAACATCCTTTCAAAAAATACTCATTGTCCTTCAAACGCTTCAATAAATTTATACACTTTGTCAGGCAATTTATTGAATAATAGAGTAACCACCCAGGACATCTTAGTTCGAGATTAAGTTACTCGGGTTGAGTGTGTAAAATTTCAAAACGAGTAACACCCGAGTTACTCTAAATAATTGTACTTTGCTCCCACAAACTTTTCGTTCTAAAAAATACAAATTTTCTTCGAATGGAAATTTTTTGGTGTTCATATGTATATTTTGCATATCTTAACATTCTATAAAAATATTTAAATGATATTAATAAAATTTCGGTGGGTATTCCAAACGTCGGTAAAAAGTTTAGTTACTGACGAGGGCGGGTAGGACGGTATGGGTGTGTTTGTGTGTGTGTGTGTAGATAATAAAATTATAAGAGACTCCTGACATTTATATTTTTACAATAAAGCTTATGAATATATTATTTATCTGTGTCATAAATACTGATTTTTTTTTTTTTTTTTTTTGAAGGGCAATTATAAGAATACACTTAGAATAAAAACTAATACATCATTTCGTCTCATACTATTATATAAATAGTATTGCTCATAAAACATGTATTGTAATTTTTTTTTCTGTTATTTGATTGAATTGATATAATAGAAATATTTATC
The DNA here is from genome assembly GCA_963932465.1 of Maratus speciosus. Taxonomy (NCBI): domain Eukaryota; kingdom Metazoa; phylum Arthropoda; class Arachnida; order Araneae; family Salticidae; genus Maratus; species Maratus speciosus. The sequence continues at coordinate 48,459,883 of OZ010796.1, read as the reverse complement.
CAACAATAGTTATTAAAGTTTATCATTTACTGCTTTAAAAGTATATATTTGATTTTTTTTTTTTTGACTAAAGGATATATTTAAATTTTTAGAGGGGGGGGGGGGGTATATATAGCTTAATAAGTTCTCTAAAAAATACTAAAGAAATTATAATGTGTACATTTCGATTGCAAAAATAAGCTTGCAAATATTGTAATCTATAAAAATTAGCATTTTATGGAGATCTACTTTTAAATGATTAACAATTGATCTTCATCAAGTATAAAATGCTTGCATTCATAAATATGAGTTTTTTAATTAAGTTTGTATCAATACAATTCATAGAGTGAAAAATGAAATATATATGATGTAAAACAAGCAACTCAAGAGTAATTGATTGAAAAAAAAAAAGTTGTTTTATAGTTTGTTTAAAATGGATGAGAAAAAAATGTAAACAAGCTTAGAATAAACACTAATACATCTCTTCGTCTCATACTATTATATAAATAGTATTTTATGAGTTTTCTTTTTGCTGTTATTTGGTTGAATTGATATAACAGAAATATTTATTAAACAATAGTTATTAAAGTTTATCATTTGCTGCTTTAAAAGTATATATTTGATTTTTTTTTTTTTTAAGCTAAAGGATATATTTAAATTTTTATTTGTTTATTTTTTGAAAATCTATCCCTATACAGGTTAAAGAAAACACACAATGCAAAAAAGCTGACTGAAATTACTACATAATTTGAGAGTACATCATCTTGAAACTTAGTTTAGTATTGTTGTTTATGTGTGGATGGGATAATAGAATTATAAGTGTCTCCAGACATTTATATTTTTGCAATAAAGTTTACATTTTTTCCCCTGTATCTGGGCCAAAAATATTGAATTTTTTTGTTTTTATGAAGAGTAATTATCAAATTTCTTATTAAATGTAATTAAATACGAGGGTTGGGGGGAGGGGAGGGTATGGCTTTTACAGAACTCTATTTTTTGAATTGGTAAACTGCTATTTGCTAAGATAATAAAATTGTATTAGTCATTGATATTTTTGCATAATAAGTAGTACTTATGAAAATATTGTGATTATATACATATGTCAGGCTTTATTTATCATTTAAAAAGTCTGTGTATAAAATAAGCAGGAATATTTTAATTTCAACCTGCTGGTATAATAAGGTTTGTTTTTGTTTACATTCAAAAGCTTATGTTTAATTTATGAAAAAATAAATTACAAAAAAATATATATATTAAAAGTTACAAAATATTTAGCATCTGCATGAGGAATAATAAATGAATAATTATTTGCTAGAAACATATTGTTTTTTCTATCTGATACATTTCTTTAATTCTAATACAGCGTTTCTTTAATTCGTTGATTTATAATTACTGAAGATAATTGTTAAACTTTGCAAATTTGAAGTAGATAAAAAAAAATTCCATTGTAATTAACATCAGGTTATTTGTAAATAATTGCAATAAAATAGTTATTACAAATAATTAAATTATTATTATATCTATATTACAGTATGTAAAACTTGTGTATATATGCAAAAAGATTTATCAATATCATGTTTATGACTGAGCTAAACAAATTTTGAAACTTATTTAGCTGAATTATTTTAATCTGTAGATATGTGGAGTTTTATCATTAATCAAGTATTTATTTATTTTTAACATAATATCATAGTACAACAAACTGCAAAATTTAACCCTTTTCACTTCAAAGACTCTGTTGGGGAAAAAAAAAAGGGAGAGGCAATATATTGCTTAATAAGTTTCCTTAATAATACTTAAGAAATTAATGTGTAAATTTGGATTATAAAAATAAGCTTGCAAATATTGTAATGTATAAAAATTAGTATTTTATGGCGATCTACTTTTAATGATGTTTAATAATGTATCTCCATCAGATATAAAATGCTTGCATTCATAAATATTACTCTTTTAAATAATTAAGTTTGAATCAATGCAATTCATAGATTGAAATAGTGAAATATGTATGATGTAAAACAAGCAGCTCGGAAGCATTTGATAGAAAAAAAAATTCTGTTTAAAATTGATGAGCAGAATTGTAAACAAACATAGAATAAACACAAAACACCTCTTCATTTGATGCTATTATTTAATAGTATTGCTCATCATAAATCATGTATTATATAAGTTTTCTTTTCTTTTTTCTGTTTGGTTGAATTGATATAATAGAAATATTTATTCAACAATAGTTATTAAAGTTTATCATTTGCTGCTCTAAAAAAATTTCAATTTTTTTACCTAAAGAATATATTTAAATAAAATCATAAGACGAAATGCAATATTTCACCTTGATTCAGTCACAAAATAAACAATATGAACTTTAAAATGCTCACTGTTTTACTTAAAAGGCAGCAAAAAATAAATAAATAAATAAAATAATAATAATATAGATGTTACAATTTAACAAATTACAAATGTACAGATTTTACAAATTTAAAATAAATTATACATTTTTTAACTTGTAACATCCATATTATTATTATTTTTGTTAGCCATTTAAGTAAAACAGTGAACTTTGTAAAGTTTATATTGTATATTTTGGTATATATTTAAATTTTTGCCTGTTTATATTTTGTAAATCTGCACCTATAGAGAATAAGGAAAACTCATACTACTAAAAAAAAGCTCGATGAAATTCTGCATAATCTGAGAGACATCATACTGAAACTTATTTCTGTGTGGAGGAGATAACAGAATTATAAGTGTCTCCAGACATTTATTACAAGGGAATTTATATTTTTTGTAAACAAACATAGAATAAACACCAATTCGTTTCATACTACTGTATGAATATATATCATATTATTAATATAATATATTATACAATAGTATAGCTCATCATAGAGGTTTCTTAAGAAAGTTATCACAATCATAATACAATAAAATAATTGAATTTCTGTGCAAGAATAAGTGGATTTCGTTGCAAGATTTTATTAAATACAAGAAAATTTAAAAATCAGCTAAAAAATATTTAACATTTACTTGGGCTAGCTTCAGTTAAGTGGAGCCCTAAAGGAAAAAACAACAACAACAACTGTAGAGCAAAATACACCAACAAAAATTTGATGGGGGGGGGGGGGGGTGAGCCTGCATGTCAGTAGACCAATTTTCACCACTATTTCTGTTTAGTGATCTCCTCCTTGTTTAATGAAAGAAATTCTGTTATTAAATAAGGTATGTTAGGAGAAAGAAAGACACTATCACATCCAGATTGCTATTCAGGAATAGTGGCAGTAATTAGCATGTGAGTTTGCCAATATGTTGTACCATCATTGTCTGAGAGTAAGGGAGGAGTAGACTCAAACTGTATGTATTAGAAAAGATTCGGGAAACATTTAGTAGCATATTACCTATACAGTATTTTTAAAAACTGATCAGGGTTTGTTGATATATATCAATGGATATATATCTCGATGTATTTTGATGTATATTTATTGTTAAAATATCAAGATTTTTGGTATTTTCGTAAACTTGATGTTTATTTTCAAAATATCAAGATATTTGATGTTTTGTATATTTGATATTTATTTTCAAGATATCACTGAGCAAGATAATTTTGACATTTTCAATTAAAAGAAGTGTAAATGAAATTTTCAATTGTTATTAACTGTATCATTCTGCAGATAAAAAACTTTGTTTCTGGCTCTGGCAGTGACTTTTTTATCCAAAGGAAACAAATATTTTCCCCAAGTTTTATGTTTGAAGCTTTTATTTTTAAATGTAGAACTAATAATTAGGCGAGATAATTAATTCAAAACAGCCATTGAAAGATATACTGTCTAATTTAGATAATCCATTATATAGCTTCATTAGAAAATAATCTTTTCCTATATTGGTTCAGTTTAGTATAAACTATAAGTAATACATGTTAGGAAATAAAAAATAAGACAAGCTTACATTTATATTAAAATTCTTTAATTTAAAAACTATTTTGTTTTCAAAATTTCTGATTTCTTGATATTTGACACTGAATACTATAATATATATATATATATATATATATATATAAATATCTATAAAAAATTAAAAATTGTAAAATAATATAAAAAAAATATTATAGGTTGGTTGGGTGGGTAGATGTTAGAGTACGGAGGAGGGTGGTGTTGTCTGGATAATACGCAATGGTTAATTATTTATTTAAAAAAAAAAAAAAAAAAAAAAAAAAAAAAAAAAAAAAAGCAGCGGGGCTCTTGTATTATTACTATTTTTTTTTGTTATGTATTTTATGTGGATGTTGATTTGATATTTTATATGTAAGTTGGAGATTTTCATTAATATTATAATTAGCTTAATTATTCATTAATCTAATTTACAATTATTTGTTATTAAATTCTAATTTACTAAGGACAATATCATATTAATTACTAATAGTATGCCACTCTTAGTTTAATGTTTTTGAATGTCCCATATTCATACTTTATGGATTTTTATGGATGTCTGAAAATAATCCACATTCTATATTTGTGCGTTTTAAGTAATGGGATTTTAAGTATTATTTAACCTTCTATATACTTCCACATGTTTGATATTTCCTGTTCATTTTATAAATATCTTATATATAATTCATTAAAAAATAATTTTTAGATAATTTTTAATAATTATTTATATTAATTATTACTGAATTTATTTTGTTTTATAGCATATAGATATATGCTATATATTATCAATGTTCTAACATTATTTAAACTCTTAGTTTAGTTTAAATAATTTAGCTAATAGAACATATTGTATGCTTTTAAATTTTATTAACAATAGTTTTAAATACTTTGTGTGATTTTTATTAGGTTTATAATTCTCTATATATAAGGATTTGTTTGGTTTTGCTGTTTAAACAGTTATTTACATTCAAAAGCTTGCAAATTTTTATCTTGCGATAGATGTTTAATATAATTATTAATAGATGGCAGCACTAAAATTGTATCTTTCATATTGCTCTTATTTTTAATTTTTCTAGCTCCATTTTAGTTATATTTTATACACCAGGGTGTATTTTTAGCTAAATTTTGACGATATTGTTAAACTGTTATCTATTAATTTAATAGTGCATTTTAAATAATGTAATTAATTTCTATATATTTTATATTAGATTAAATTTGTTTTACAAGGTATTTCAAATATTATTTCAAAATGTATTAACTGCATCCTTTGGTATCATTTACTGTGATTTCTTAACTGTTTTATTCACCTTAATCTTTTTGATATACTGGAAGACATGTGCACATGGATTTTTGTAAAATACTGAAATATTAATCGGTATGGTGTTTATTATTTCTATTTTATATCTATAAATATTTAAATACGTTTTATTGATTCTTCCATTTCATATTATTTGTTTCTATTCTGCTTTCATTTTTAATCAATTCACTTGATTTTAGTGGTTGTTCTATAATTCTCTATATATAAGGATTTGTTTGGTTTTGCTGTTTAAACAGTTATCTACATTCAAAAGCTTGCAAATTTTTATCTTGCGATAGATGTTTAATATAATTATTAATAGATGGCAGCACTAAAATTGTATCTTTCATATTGCTCTTATATTTAATTTTTCTAGCTCCATTTTAGTTATATTTTATACACCAGGGTGTATTTTTAGCTAAATTTTGACGATATTGTTAAACTGTTATCTATTAATTTAATAGTGCATTTTAAATAATGTAATTAATTTCTATATATTTTATATTAGATTAAATTTGTTTTACAAGGTATTTCAAATATTATTTCAAAATGTATTAACTGCATCCTTTGGTATCATTTACTGTGATTTCTTAACTGTTTTATTCACCTTAATCTTTTTGATATACTGGAAGACATGTGCACATGGATTTTTGTAAAATACTGAAATATTAATCGGTATGGTGTTTATTATTTCTATTTTATATCCTATAAATATTTAAATACGTTTTATTGATTCTTCCATTTCATATTATTTGTTTCTATTCTGCTTTCATTTTTAATCAATTCACTTGATTTTAGTGGTTGTTCGGGCACAGGGGAAAATTAATTTTAGCTTTAGCTTATTTCTCCCACAGAAAACAACCATTTTGCTTATATCATTGAATTCTGTGCCCTCGATAACGTAATTCAATGTATAAGCTTTTCAATTTTTGTCGGTGTCCACTTTTTTCTTTTTTCTTCCATAATAATTCTTATAATATTTTTTTTTTTTAATACTTACAGCTTTAATTCATAATAATTGACGGTGGCAGGTTATGTTTAATTAATGGTAATATATATATATATATATATATATATATATATATATATATATATTAATAACTGCATAAATAAAATTATATCTGTTTTCAGTTAGGTAATCTTCAATTTTGTTCTAAGTAGAAAAAAGAAAGAAGGAAAAGAAAAGCAATGCATTTTCAGAATATTGTTTAAGTAAATTTTCATGTTAAGTGCAATATGTTTTAGTTTCTAATTTATATTATGCTTGAAAATATTTATTGTCAGCTAACTATTAAATAATTTGTCATTTAACTTTTAAATAATTTATCAGCAAACTAGTTAACTATTTTGAAAATATCGGATATTTTTTATATTTTCGAAAATACCATGATATTTACGAACCCTGGAACTGATCATATCAATTATAAATTTTACTTTTTGAACACTATTCTAATAATTTAAGTACTACTCAGAATACTGATGATAAAAGCCCATGAAAACTGATTTTCAAAATAGACAAAGATTTAGGATGGTAGAGTCTTGCAATTAAATACGATAGTAAAGCCACTTAGACTGTGGATTATATTTAGAAAGAATATGGTACTGCATTAAGTACTTTTTCAGCAAATATTCAGCCTTAGATCACATTTTTCTGGATGCCTCAGATTTTATAGAAATCGCACAAACTTCTAATACCATAAAAAATATTGCATTTCTGTAAATGCAAGAAAATTTAGGAATCGGGGAAAAAAAAATTGACATTTACTTGAGCTAGCTTGAGTTAAATGAGGTCCTGAATGGTTAAAACCAAGTATATTTTTTTACGTAAAGTACAGCAACTAAAGTGTCATAGGGCAAGGGTTGTGAGTCTGGATGCCAGTAGGTCGATTGTTACCACTATTTCTGTACAATAATCTTTGTCATAAATTCTGTTTTTAAAAAGATAAAGATTGTTATTCGGAAGCAGTGGTGACAATTGGTGTTTGAGTTTGCCAATATCGTGTGTCACCACATTTAGAAGGCCTCTAATTCAACTGAATTGTTATCCTGGGCTCACACATATGGATGATCTGCCTGAATACCATAACCCATACTCTTTGTCTGATACTTTTATATAATTATACGTAATAAATTTCTTCATGAATTATTTAGTAGCGATGTATTCTACTTATACAATATTTTTTTTTAAGTGACTATCTATTAAAAATTTTAGTATTCAAACACAATTCCAATAATTTGAATACCTGGAATATAAAGTGGTACAAGTCCATAAAAACTGATTTTTTTAAATTTAGAGTAGGATAAAATATTTGCGATAAAGTAGAGGAAAAATACAGTACTCCATTAAGAAGCTACTCCGTCCGGCGAAAACACCCGTTCGCTAATGTTAATCCAATGAAAGAAATTTTGTAAGATATCTCGTCTGAATTTCAGTATTTTTAAATCTTTTTTTTTTTTTTTTTTTTTTTTTTTTTGCATTGGAAAGCTGAGATTGATCTCTACATCTGCCTTTTCTTACTTTTTTGATTTTATTTTCAGGTATTTTTAATTGGGACACTTTCACTTTCGAAACCGGTTTCGAAAGGACAAGCATACTCATAAAAGAAATTTTTGAACAAAATCGAAAAAGTAAAAAACGGCCTTTGTACAAACCGACCTCAACTATCCAATGCAAAAAAAAAAAAAAAAAAAAAAAAAAAAAAAAAAAAAAAAAAAAAAAAAAATCATTTAAAAATATTGAAATGCAAACAAGATATCTTTAAAAATTTCTTCCATAGGATTAGAATTAGCAAGTGGGTCTTTTCGCGCTACTGAAGTAGCCCCACAAGCATTTTTTTAAGAGTTCTATCACGTGTATTATGCATGCTAAAAAATCATGTATACTAAATTTGCATTTCTATTTTTTTAGAGGATACAAGAAGATTTAAGATTCGAAAAGAAAATTTTTGATGTACTACATAAATGTCACTAGTACTATATTTCTATTATTTTCTAATTCAAAATATCCTGAATGAAAAATAATAGAAATATGAAATTGAGTTATTCTGTGATGCATTTGAAGGGCACACTGGGGCAGCTACAGATTAGGCCCCCACTTGTAAGTGGGGACGTGAACGATAATTTGTTTTAATTAAAGCAAAATAATAGTAACAGAAATGTCATAGGGTGAACCTGCATGTCAGCAGGCCAATTATCACCAGTGTTTCCGAATAGTAATATTTGCCTTATTTAATGACAGAAATTTATCAAATTAGGTGAATATTGCTATTCAGATGTAGTGGAGACAATTGGCATCTAGGTTTTCTTACTATAGTCCACTCATTACAGAACAGTACTAGCAGAGAAAGATCGCATAGTTGTCACAATGTGATATCTCATAGATGTGTTGTGCGATGCACTGAAGACGTTGCAACGCAGCGTCACATAGATGTCACAATGAGCTATCTCATAGATGCTACAGTGCGACGTCGCATAGATGTTGCAGTGCGATGTACTATAGACGTTACAACGCGACGTCGCTGGTCACGGACATTTTGCGGTTGCCAGAACATCTGTGAGACGATCAGTGCGACATCGCAATGTCGCAGTGCGACGCACCTGCGACGTTTCAGAGATGTAAGTGTGCTGTGTGGGTGGGTTCGAACCTAATCGCGCCGTAATTGTTTGGAGTTTTCCGTGGTTTTCTTCAAACCATAGGTAAATATGTGTTAGTTTCTTTTAGAAAGACCCCCACGGAGGGCAAACCTCTCCCGGATTCATATTCCTCGTGCAGATAATCGGCCGTCATAAATAACACCAACACCACACCAACTTCTATCTTCAACAGAAGAAAGCATTGTAACCGAATTTTCTTTTTTCAATTTCCTGTTTACGACGGATTTACATGTTTTAGGGTTCAGAGATTCCGAAAAACATCGATATACAAAATGTCTGTCTATCCGTGGCCGCCATTGTACCATCGAAAAGTATATGAAGTTTTACATAGAATTGAACCAATTTTTTGTGTATGTTTTTGACTATGGCCAACAGGTCCTCCTTCAATTTGGAAATATTCCGCCGAAAGGGGGCGCTATAATAGCGATTTTTGTGCCATTTTCATTATTACACCATTGAAAAGTGCATGAAGTTATGCACTGTTAAAAATCTGCAGCTTTAGCTGCATAGTCACTCCACCGCTTTTATAGAATATATCTATTCTGACAAATGAGAATGCTCCATAGTATAATCAAGTAATCGTTTTCTATAAAAGCGGTGAAATGAATATGCAGCAAACGCTACAGATTTCTAACAGTGTGCAAAGAATTGAACCAAATTTCCTATTTATGCTTTTGGTTACGGCACGAAGCTCCTCCTTGAATTTCGAAATATTCCGCTGGAGGCGGGCGCTATAATAGCGATTTTTGTATAATTTTCTGAATTTTTTGTAATTCTACTGTACATCGGCGAAAACTTTGCATTCTGCTAAGTCAGCCATTCGCAAACTGTTCATGTACAACAGGATAACGAAAACCTACTGATTTTAATAAATATCATAATTGAGATTAACTCTTTTTTACTCCGTTTAATTGGCTGAAGCATAAATTTAAGATGAAAGTCAAAGTTCGTATAGTATTGAACTGATAATATAGGAGTATTAACATAGGGAACTACTTTTTGAAATATTACGATGTATGAGATAGAAGAAAATTTTGGAATTGGCACATCTAACTAGTTATTTTTAAAGAAAAGCTAGCAACAGGAAGCATGAGAAAGGGCGCCATGGGTCCCGCAAGCGCCGCATTGGACAACCCTGTTTTATAAGATTTTTCAAGTTTTCGGGGGAAAATGCTTAGCAATTGAGTTTTTTTTATTAAAATGTATAAGTCATAAGATAAAAATGTAATTAATATCATTTCAAAATCCCAATTAGACCTCTCAATAGCAGTAAGATTTCTTGCCATTTACCAATTAGTTCCGAGTTTTCAAGTATTGACAGGGCCGGCCCAAGACAATTTTGGCGCTCGCGCGAGCATTCTCTTGGGCGCCCCCCCCCCCCCCCCCACACACACACATCATACCTGTTTAAAATATTTGGCCTTTTTTTCACACAATCTTTAAAATATTCGTAAATTATTCGTTCATAAACTTTTACACATGCTATTCTTAATTATTTAAGATATTATTTAAAAAGATTATAAAATATATAAACGTATCCATATTTAATCCTATCTTTGAGATTTGAATTTTATAATAAATATCAATCTCAATATGTAACATTGTGGTCCAAAAATTAAACGCCATTCATTATGCCATGATATATGACAAAAATAACAATAATTAATTTATTGAAAGAAAAAATTTTATAAGAATAGTTATGTTTATTATTTGGAATATACTCAACAGATGAAATCTGTAACCCTGTCTTGGTATTTACTTTCAAGGGAGCACATATTAATTTTATATTCGGTGAGTCGTGAGTTTTAAAATCTTTAAAAGAAATGATTTATTGTCTTTTATACTCTTTAAAAAATTACACGATTCTCGATCAAGCAAAACAAAAACCTCATAAGAATATTCGAATTACAAACGGATCAATTTGAAATTAAAAATGAGTACTTTAACAGAGACTCCGATTGATATGGGTATGCTTTCCACAAAACTGTGTTTTTGCTACTTATATACATTGAAAATAATAATAATAGTTTTCTTTGCAGATAGATAATTTCTTTTGAATATAGGTGTTTATAAAATGACTATACCTACATACTCTAACAATGTTTGTGTCAGTTAAATGACGCGTTTTTTTTTTTTTTTTTTTTTTTTGAGGGGGGGGGGGATAGAATGTGCTTTTTAAATGTGTATCACATACAGAAAACACGTTCTAATTGCAACAAATACATTTTACGCCTTTTAAGTAGTCAAAAAACTGGGTAGAAATTTTACTATAATCATTTTATTCATATATGTTGAAAATAAATTATCTATCTGTCAAATTTTTTTTTTTTACAATGTGTACAAGAAGTAAAAATCCATGGGTTTTCACGCAAAGTTGAAATTCAATTTGAATCTGTGTTAAATTATGCGTTATCAATTAATTTCAAATTGACTTGGTTCTAATTTGAATATTTTCACGCAATCTCTTTTTATAAGATCAAAAATTTAAAAATATATCGAAAATAAAAAAATCGATTTTTTTAAGGTTTAAAACTGATCGCGATCACTACACTAAAATGTTGATTTCTGAAAAGGATTCCCTTATCATAATAAGAATTTTTGATAAATTAGAAAGTCATTAATCTCTCGAAAAATTCATTTGAAAAAAAGAAAACAAGTCTTGTCTTTAAAATAAATAAGATATGAATACGGATTCTGAAGCACAGTATATAGCATATATTCCGGTCAAGTAGTGATTACACACACAAAAAAGGGAAAAAAGCCTATACAATTGTTGTTTATCTTCAAAATATGTGAGATAATTCCGATTTAAAGCCTCCTTAAATATGCGCTCCCCTCACCTACATTTAATCATTTGGATTCTTTGGATAACACTTTTCTTTTTTCTGGGAAAACTCTCGTTCGTTAAATAATTCGATTTTTTTTTCTCTCGAAAATGACACGGGCGATTTTTTAAAAATCAAATAAATATGTTTCAGATGAACCAAATAACAATTTACTTGTTTCCAGCAAGACTCTTGTTCGTTTTATAATGCGCATGAAAAATCGGACTATATTTCTTCGCCATTCTATGGAAATTTCACCGAAAATGCATGACACTGTATTCATACACATGCTTTCTTTTTAACCACTTTTGGGGAGAAAAATTTTGTCTTCCCACGGCTGAGTGGTTGAGGGCCATCGTCTACTGATCTTAACATAGGCAGTTCGATACTCACTGGGGCGTGTGAAGTTTTTTTTTTTTTTTTTAAGTCTGTTAGTTGACCATTATTCTCAGTTCCTTTGTAATTTTTTAATTGCTATTAAGCTAAATAAAATTACAATTATAATGACGCCAATTTGATGATGATTATTTCTTGGCAATTTTTCAACAATAAAAATATTACCATAAATTTTATAAATATATTTAATTTCAATCACTTTACAAAAAATATACATTAATAATTATTATTTGAATATAAATCACACGATCAGAAACGTAAAAAAATAATTCATTTCAGCTCTTCTTTTTATAATATCATTTTTTATTATTATGACGTTCAATCAATATATAATCACTGACATCCATAATATTATTATTATTATAATTATTATTTTCCTTGCATAAAAACTATTGTGATGTAATAATTCTTTTATAATAAATAATTTAGTTGAAATGTTTTATTTATAAATAACAATGAAGTTTGATAACCCCGAGACAATTGTTTTTATTTAACTTTGCAATATTTACAGTTTACATAATAAGCATATCAGAATTCTGGTGTCGCCATCTTTTGACGCAATTGCGTAATACATTTTGTCTCTTATTCGAAAAAAAAAACTAACGCTCTTCGCCGCTTTGAAAGAATCTCTTGTGACTAGAGGTCTATTTCGCAAATATTAAGAAAATTACTGCATACAAAAATATTAAAATGGGTAGTATTATAGAGAAATGTTTGATAAAAACGTTAAAGTAGACAGTTTTTAAATCGAAGAATTATTTTAAGAGATATTTAATGTTAAATCTGGATAAAATTCTCTCATTAAAAATGTCTCATAGGAAAAAAAATATACATGGGAATTTAATCATTTTTATTCAATTTAATCATTCAATAGAAACTCGAAGTTTGCAGAGTGCATTTATTATTTTTAACTTGCCTAATTTTTTGACGGTTTATTTCAATTTTAGATTAAAATTTTCAGAATTTCCAGAGATATTTTTTACATATTTTAGAAAAGGTTATTTTAAATTGTTGCCAATTGTTAAAACAGCGCAAAGAATAATATATCCTTTAAATTAAAAATTTATTCACACGTGACTATTATAAACAGAAAAAAAATCCTTTTAAATTAGAATTAAATGATAACGTGTTAAAAGCAGGAAAATATTAAACATTACGTCATAAAAATTGTTTTTACACATGCTTACTTAAAATGATAGAAAATTATAAAATAATCAATTATTTTCAAATTAGAATTAAATGATTACGCATTAAAAGCAGGAAAACATTGAAAATTACGTCATAAAAATTATATTTACACGTGAATATTAAAAGAAAAACAAAATTTTTAAATAATAAATTCATTGATATGTGTTAAAAGTCGTAAATGGAGGAAATTACGTCATATTGGCCAAAGTGGCCAAATAATAATATTGCAAAACAGTTTAAATTAAAAAATATATTTATATGAGATTTATTTCAAATTTCGAGATGATATTTTTAACTATAGTTGCCAATTTTAAGGTAGCGCAAATAATAATATTATCTTTTTAATAATAAAAATATTTTCAGTTGAATGTTACAAAGAGAAAGGAAAGTTTGGTGAAAATTATGTCAGATTTAAAACGTTACATTTAAAATCTCTTATTTAAAATCATTTTCTTATAGCGTTGTTAAAAAAATACCATAAAGCAAAGACTCTGTTGACTTAGTTCCTTTTATATTTGGTAATTTTCAAATGTTTAACTAATCTTATTTAATCAAGCACGGAAACAGCAACTAACATCAGCTGATTCGGTCTTGAAATCCCTCAGTAAAAGGGAAACCCGTTTACAGTAAGATCGCCATTGATTTTTTAATTATACAGAGCAGCCTCGATTATCCGAGCTAATTGGGACTGTTAGTAAATCGGAATCGGAAATCTCGGTTAATAGAAACTGTGTGTAAAAACTCGCCGTGCTTGCGAATTTAACATCTCTTTAAAAAATATATATAGAACTTTTTTTAAATAATAAAAATAAATATATGTAAAGTTCTGTTTCACAGCTTAACAAATTTAAAAAGAAAATCAACTACCAGTAGTAAATTTTAAAATGCAAATTGAAAAATTTACGAAAGTTCACACAGCCACTGGAAACAAAGCATTGTTCACTATTGACTTCTCAGGGTCCAATGTTTCTTTGGAGTTGAGTGCTTTTGGGGGCAGAAGGACCTGTATAGCACGGTCAGTGAGCTAAAGAGTGTGGTTATTTTTAAGGCTCATTCAAAATAGGAAAAAAAAATCAGACTTTGTTATCGGCTCGGTTAACAGAAACCTCGATTAATCGAAGCTCGGTTAATCCAGGTTCTACTATAATTCAATCTTCCGTAATCTTTTTAAAGCAGATCAAATTAATGGACTTTAGCACAAAGTCACATAGCTGATAACTGCCATGCTTGTTGGCCACTTTTTTTTCAAAAAGTTTGCTTCACCTTATTCAATTAATGAGATATTTCCGATAAAATAAGTCACATTTTCCCGTTCTAAAATACTGGTATCCAAAAATCGTAGCATGTAACTGACACTACAAGTACTCATGGAACTAGACTATTTTAAGTCTAGTTTGTATTATAGACTATATAAAATTATCAAAAATATATATTATGATAGGAACTAGCGGGCCTCGTCCGCTATTTACGTTACGGATATTAAAATCATGTTTTTTTTTAGGGTAAAAGAAATAAAAACCTATTTGACGATAGGTTTATAAAGACACATTTTGTATTTGTTATATTTCCGGGGATGAGGAGGGGGGGGGGGACTATTTTGATTAAATATCGCAATTAGTCCACATGGCAGATATAATTATGATAGACACTAGCGGGCTTCGCCCCTCTATGGCGCCTTATGAGTCCAGCTTCCATAACTCAGAAACTACCTTTCGGACATCAATGCAACAGATTCCAAACGTTATAATTAACTTAATAATCACCCTATATAGCATTAAAGTAAATTTATGAGTACTGCATACTATTTTTTTATCGTAATTTCTGAAGAGAAAAAATTATTTCGGTTCCATTCTTAGGTACTGGTCTGAAAAATTTTGAAAAAGGGGGGAAGGAGGGGACATGAGACTGCTGTTTGTCAAACAACACAACGGGGTCTGGCTTATTCAACTTGGTTTTTGATGACTTCAATTGGAAGGTGGTTTGTTTAAAAGAGTGCGTTCCCTGCCCCATGAAAATTGGAACTATTGGTGCACCATCTATGTAAGGATTTAATAATTATAAATTAACATTTTGGATTTATTAATTTAAGGATAAAGTGTTTTTAAAGGAATATCAAATGAAACCCTCTGTGCGATCTGCGATTATACTTACCCACGTGTTTTTATATACAAACTGCTATAAGGAAAATTGTAATAAAATAGTAAAAATTAA
The DNA here is from genome assembly GCA_963932465.1 of Maratus speciosus. Taxonomy (NCBI): domain Eukaryota; kingdom Metazoa; phylum Arthropoda; class Arachnida; order Araneae; family Salticidae; genus Maratus; species Maratus speciosus. Next base: position 48,444,416 of record OZ010796.1, on the reverse strand, counting down.
ATCTGCATTAAATCCCATAAGTATCTTTTTTTAATCATTTTATCACTAACCTCAAAAAAGTAATGATATCATTGCAAAAACCCTTGACGGGTTAAAAGTTTCTGACGCAGCACTTTATCTTATGCTCTAAGAATTTTAAATATGGAACTTAAAAATACTGATATCAAATTTTGAGTGACGTTATGCTATTTCTTAAAAAATATATTTGTATTTATTTCATCATTTTATTTTTGTTTTATTTATAATCGCATGTGCAAAAGTTATGTTCAACATGAAAAGCTGCATAAAATTTTATTCGCTGTTGCTTTATCATTTACATCTCTCATAAATTCAAAATATGAGTTTTAAAAGATATGATATAAAATTTAAGTGACGCCTTGATGTGACTTTAAAAGGTTTGTTTTAAAATGCAATTTAAATTATTTTTGACTTGGTTAAAATATTTTTTTACATCTACACAATACTTTTAATTTTCCAATTCACTGTTAAATATATCACTTTCATTGAATCTATACTATGCATTGACATGTATTTATTTCAATAAATTGATTTATCTTTTGTGTCACGCTATTCAAAATTGTGAGTAAGATTTATGTAAATGGTTTCTTTGCGTCATTGTGTCCAAACTACATGAAATGTATGAAAAAGGATAGTTTGACGCAAATAAACCATTTACATAAATCTTACTCACAATTTTGAATAGCGTGACACAAAAGATAAATCAATTTATTGAAATAAATACATTTCAATGCATAGTATAGATTCAATGAAAGTGATATATTTAACAGTGAATTGGAAAATTAAAAGTATTGTGTAGATGTAAAAAAATATTTTAACCAAGTCAAAAATAATTTAAATTGAATTTTAAAACAAACTTTTTAAAGTCACATCAAGGCGTCACTTAAATTTTATATCATATCTTTTAAAACTCATATTTTGAATTTATGAGAGATGTAAATGATAAAGCAACAACGAATAAAATTTTATGCAGCTTTTCATGTTGAACATAACTTTTGCTCATGCGATTATAAATAAAACAAAAATAAAATGATGAAATAAATACAAATATATTTTTTAAGAAATAGCATAACGTCACTCAAAATTTGATATCAGTATTTTTAAGTTCCATATTTAAAATTCTTAGAGCATAAGATAAAGTGCTGCGTCAGAAACTTTTAACCCGTCAAGGGTTTTTGCAATGATAAATATACGATTCCAATCTTAATACGATGCACTTTTATCTTCCCTTAATGGAAGAAGTATCTCAAGTTACTGAACGATGGCTGGACCACGTTCTGGAATGTTGTGTTTTAGTTTTATCAGTGTACAGTGTAATTATGTTTTATCCTAAAGTTTAATGCTATGATACCTTCAAACAAAATGTCTGCTCTGATTTGTGAAACATCGTCATCACGTTCTACAAAAAGTCTGTTTAAAATGAATGCTGCTATTTATTACTAATGTCAAGTATGTGTTTTTGGAATCAAAATAAACTGTCTTTATTTAATTTAATCTGCATATGTTTTTACTTTGCACTCATAAAGATCATACTACTTTTCTGCATCTCTACATATTCACTTCCAGGATAATCCTTTCCCAGCTAAAAGCTTCCACATGCGTTATCTGCTCCATTTAATTACATTTTAACGTGCATAATCATCTCATATTATATCAAGGTATTTTAAAGTGTTATGATAAAGCACATTATGAGTTTGAAGACATTCCAGAAGATAAACAAATATATCTACAGGAAAATAACAATTATTCCAAACTGCTTATGGAAAGTTAACATTTAAAGACTTTAACTAATCAAATTTCTTTCAGTCGTTTTTCTGAAATGGATTGTGAGCTTGTTTTTAAACTTTGAAAGTTAGTGGTCCACTACAGGTACGTGGCCCACTGCCGGTGCGTTTATCCTATGTTATATTTTATAATATTTATTTTTTATCATTATTAACGTATTGTAATTAAATATTACCAGATATTAATATTAATGTTGCATCAATGCACAGAAACACTGCCGGTAATAAGAATCGTTCAAATGGTGAATCGTTCTCTGGAGCAACAGACAGTCCTACTACGCATGCGCAGTAGCCTGCCGGAACTATAATAAAGATCCGGCTGCCGGCTCTCTAACCTTAGCCTAAGTTTAATGCTCTACAATGAAAGTGACAAAGCGCGATACCTCACCGATCTCGGCTGTTTTTCTGTTTCTTAACGTCATTTCGACAATTTTGTTAACTAAGCGTATTTTGATCACTTGACAGCGAAGAGAGTGGAAGTATCGAAGCCTGTACATTTCGTTGTTTGCGTGTAGAACCCATTTTAGCCGTGCTGTAAACCAAATTGTTCGGTAGTAGGCGGGGCACTCCACGACGGATTTGGTTTTGCTTTCACGATCACGGACCGATTCATTTATTGTGCGGCAGTACAACGGTAACGACAATTAGAAATTTAACTGCTATGATTAAACTCAGATTAATGAAATATTTAAATTTTTTATAACTAATCTCATTATGTATTTCTTTCAGTTTTTAATATTTTCTGTTTACTTCTTATAGGGTAAACGCACCGGTAGTGGGCCACGTACCTATAGTGGGCCACTAACATTCAAAGTTTAAAAACAAGCTCACAATCCATTTCAGAAAAACGACTGAAAGAAATTTGATTAGTTAAAGTCCTTAAATGTTAACTTTCCATAAGCAGTTTGGAATAATTGTTATTTTCCTGTAGATATATTTGTTTATCTTCTGGAATGTCTTCAAACTCAGATTTTTTGGCAAATTCTTAGTGATTTCATTAAGAGATAAGGTTTTATCTAAAGCGATGTTTCTTTAATATTATGTTTTATTTTGAATTAAAGTGCCGTTGATATACTCGATTACATTGTAAATAATTTGTTAGATTAGCTGAAAACTTAAAAATTGAAAATTATATTGATTTTAAGGGGTGGCCCACTTCTGGATCACAATTTCTTAAATTGTACCAATAGTGGGCATGGTGGCCCACTACTGGAGCACATGGCAAACATTTTTTAATGTTTAAATTACTTTAATTAAGTATTTTTTTAGGTTCTAAGACTTTGTATATAATTTATTTAGTATTTTGTTTATCAGAACCAGTAGTGGGCCAGGGGCCCACTACTGGTGCACAAGCGGCCCACTTCTGGAGCAGCGAAAATGCAACTTCACTAAGCTATCAGACATATGATTATTAAAAGACATTAATATCTAAAATAATTTATACTTCAAAGGTTCAACACTCAATAAAGATTCAAATTTTTGAGCCATATTTAAAATAAGCATTGCATAGAAAAAAACCTGTAGTGTTATTTATGGATGGACATACTTCTCACATGTCTTTGAATCTAAGAATCTTCTGTTCGGCTGATGGAGTTGAAATGGTAGCTTTGCCCCCAAATTCCACATACCTAATGCAACCAATGAACATTTCTATTATTCATACTCTTGAAAGTGCTTGGCAACAGGAAGTAGTGCATTTCATTTCAGAATAACTCATGAAGGCAAACAGATGCAGAAACATGAGTTTCAACCAGTCCTAAAATCAGCACTAGATCGTTTAACTCCTGCAACTATTGTGAAAGGATTCAAAGCAAGTGGACTAGTTATATGGGAACTAAAGAAAGTAAATGTTGAATCCACACTAACAACAAAGAATGTGATAATATCACCAATAAAGGAGAGAGAAATGGCTTCTTTCTTGGAAGTTCTTGAAGATAAAATTGGAGAAGAAAAATAAAATCTTTCTCAGAAAATAAAGGCAAATTAAAAGGTTCTGTGGAGCAAACAGATCTTTACTACTTATGGTTGGAGATGAAGGAGACTTTGAACATGGATCTAATTTCTCAGGTAATCTATCGCAAAACAATTTGGGTATAAAACACTTGAGTATATATTTCTTACTATTATTTATTCCATTTTTACATTTTACTTGTTATAGGGTACACCAGTCATATCTGTTGAGGCGACGTACACTGAATATCCTATTGACACTGTTGATACTGAAACTACTGATCAGGAGCAAAGAGCAATTGTTGAAGATGCTGAGGTGAACCTTTTCATTCAAGAAGGATCAACTGAGACTGGGAGCCATTCAGTGCTTTCAAATGGTGGGCCATCTAGAAATGTACCATCTCCCTTCAAAAGAGTTCTATTTTGTCCAGAAGGGGGAGATAACACAAAGAAATAGAGAAAAAGAGAGAAAATTCCTGCAGTTGTGGCTTCTCCCTAAATGCTTCAATATTATAAGAATAGAGAAGGGCTTAAAAATGCTAAAGATGCAGAAAAAAAACTGAAAGAGAAAAAAGAAAAATTCAAAAGGAAGAGTTAAGAAATAGCCGCTGGAAAAAAAGGAGAGTCAGGAAATTATCGCCCCAGTCTGATGCCTCTCTTTCATTGTAAGTTTCAACCTAAAGTACTCTTTGTAATAAATTGACTATAAACCCCTCTCACATTTTGAGATCTTTTTCGTTTTTGAATAAATCATTTTGTTTTGCGGTCATTTCAGCTTTTAGTTATCCTGTTTATTATATTTGTCTTATTATTTATCACCACTGCGAAATAACAAATTGGACGGATTCTTTTTTAAGTTATAAAATACAACAGACTGTTATTTAGAGAAAACAAAAGCTATGCATTTCGATTAAAAAAAAAAAAAGTTGCTAAATTGTCTACTGTTAAAGTGGATAAAAACTGATAATTTTTTTTCTACCATTTGTATCATTCTGGTACAAAACACAGAAAATAAATTTTAATGTCAGAAATCGCTGAAAATTCATAAAATTCATTGTAGCACAATTCAGAAAGTCTTGATAACAGAATATGGGAATCAGTGGCGTGGCTTCCGGTCATCGCTGGATGCGGCGATGACCAAGCAATATTTTAAAACTCTTAATAAGCTTTTAAAACTCTACGATCCAGTTTTAGGAGAACATTTGGAGTTCATGTATAAGTGAAGGTAAGATTTAAAGTTTCTTTTTTGGACATTCAACCATTGAATTTTAGAGTTAATAATTTTTCACCACAAACTTAAATAATTGCGATGACCACCGAAAATTTTCACGCCACGCCACTGATGGGAATATTTACTGTTTAACAAGTGAAAGCATATAAGCAGATTTTCTAAATATAACTTATAGATCGCAAAAACTGTACAAAAATTAAATTTCGTAACATTAAGAAAATGCAACTATTTTGATGGAAATGGATTTTCACATGATGAAAAACATGTGAAATAGTTCAGCAATTAAAATTACACCTCTAAAACTAAGCTTCTTGGGAATTAGCTATATTTAAACGATACGAAAGGACATCCTGTATATAATCTAAAAAAATAACTTTGCAGCTTGTAGGACATTAGCTTTTATGTAAAGTGAGATAAAATTAAAATTGATTTACAGAACTGAAGTTGAGGGCCCTGATCTGCAGATTCACTAGTGAGATTATTTTACGTAATCATCTAAACTTCTATGTATGATTTCATTATTGTGAACATCCTATTCTAGGACTGTAAAAAAAGTATAACTTCAGTATTTTCACACTAAACTCAAAACTGGAGTGGCCCACTTCTGGGGGGGGGGGGGGGCACTACTGGTTCATCAAAAATTTACTATGCCCACTACTGGAGCATCGAGGAAAGTAACTTTTTTATTTTTCATTTTTTCCAAATAATATATTTTGAAACTTTGAATGTTTATTCCGATACATGAAGGTTAGGACTACGTTAAAAATATATACATCATTTAGAATTCATAAATACTTTAATAATAATAAGATAAATGTCCTTAAGTGGCCCACTACCGGTGTGTTTACCCTAATTTATAATGGCGTGAAGAATACGAATGTTTTAGAGATCCATTTCTGAAATAATGGATATATATATTATTTAATGCATTCGACAGTTTGTTTCAATGGGATATTTACTATATTGGATTAATATTTACAACAAATATTTTCTTGTAAAAAGATTCATATTTCTCACGCCTTATAAGTTATAAAAAGTAAACAGAAAATAAATAAGATTAACTGTAAAAGAAATACATAATCCGATTACTTTTATCAATAATTAAAATATTTCATCACTCTACGAGTTTGTTTACTGACAGAATTGAAAACTTCTGATTGTCGTTTCGTTACTGTTATACTGTCGCGAAATAAACGAGAAGTTCAACGGTTAGTTTTCATTTAAAATTCCTTACTGCAAGTTTATGAAGTGTTTGTTTTATAAGGGTACATAACTGGTTTTATTATAAACAGGAAGCGTTTAGAAAAAAAAAAAAAAATCAGATGAACATTATATTTTAAGTAAATACTAACTTAGAAGGTGTTTTTTCTTAAAAATTTTTCTTTTTTGAATTTTTGCACACAACTATTATCAGGATTTAAAAAAAAAATAAAGAATTTTACTCTGAAGAAAATTGACTTTTTTTCAGTAATACATATAACTTTATAAAAAAAATAATTAAATTGAATAAATGAAATTTTTTTCGTTACTTAATGTTTAATTATTAATAAATTAAAAAGTTTCAACTATTATTTTATACCGAAAATACATACTGTTTATTTAAGTTAAAATGTATTCTGTACCCTGTTCATGAACCCACGAAATATTGTTTGTGATGTGTTATTCTTTCTTATCTTTTTTATTAATGTCCTTTATTTTGCTGATAAGTCTGTAAGTTATACTCAGTTAATTTAACTGTATTAAATCCATTAAAATTTCAAGCTAAATAATTTTGCATAATTTAATTTCGTAAAGATTATTCTCTGTTTAAGAACTACATAAAAAGAAATAATTTCTGGGGGAAATCAGAAAAATACATTTTTGTAACTTTATTTTGAAATATTTTCACTTAAACAGATTTTTTTTTTTTTTTCAGAATCATTTGTATTTTACATTATATCAAACTTGAACTTGATGCTCCATAATTTAATTTTTATTTAAATCAAGTAACATTATTTAATTTTTCTCTTAAATTTTTCTTTTTCAAATACACATTTTCAAAATCTCTCATATCTATTATTATATACATTGAAAATGTCAAATATTTAAATTGATTTAATCAAAATTAATTTACTTTAAATTTCACAGAAATGAAAATCATTAAATACGTTTAATAAGATTTTCCAATTCAAACAGCTTGTACAACAAAAATTTAATGAATTAAGATTGCCCATTTAAAACCATCTGTTGTCGAACGGTATTACTTGAAATTTTATGCAGCAACAGATTAATAGGATAAGTGAAAATAAAAAAAGCGCTTAAAATAATTAAAAAATAAATGATTTAACAACTTTGAATAAATTATATTTCAAATACTATACACAGAATAAATTCAATTCAATCGAAATTATTAAAGATTTTTTAAATACATAAATATGGGTATATTTTAAAATTGTGGAGCATCAAATAAATAATGTAAACAAGCGATAAACGAATGTCTTTCTGTATTTGTTAAACAAAAATACGCATAGCTGCCAACTTTTACGCTTTTTTCCTACCACTAAAATTTAATAGATATTTTCCCCTTGTCTAATCGGGAGATTTCGACGATTAAGTAAGACAATATTTACTGCAAAATTTTAGTGGTAAGAAAAAAGCGTAAAAGTTGGCAGCTATGAATACGTTTAAAGAAGTAACACTAATTAATACGAACTAAAAATGTGCTACATATTATGCAAGCGTGCATAATAAAAAAGATAAATGAAAACTGTTGAAAGGTATTTTTCAAATTTCACTCAACTTTAAATCTCTATGATAAAAATATCTACGGATATTTAATCTTTAAATGAGAATGAATCTTTTGGAAATATAAATATATGCAAAAATAATGAAATTAAGTACGATTAAATAGGATTTAATAAAAAAAAAATAACGAGCATAGTTTCCATAGCTTACCAGCATTCCCACGTGCAACGAACGTTTCCGATTACCGCAACGCGAGCTTTAACACTTTCATCTCAAAATTGTGTCGGAAAAAACATGCGCGCGCAGATTCTTCGCTGGCGGAGACGATCGCAGCACTCCTAGTTAGTGTGCTGTTAACTACAAATGTCCTGTTTTCAAAGTCAAGAACAGCGCGCGCGTCGTTCCATACAGATGTCGTCGCTTTTCCTGGAATCGCTTTGACTATACCCCTGTAACATAATTAGCCCCTTGGGGACGAGCGACACGAATACGTGCCGCATGAAGTGCTCAGAATCCTTGTTTTTCCTCACCAGTAAAATTTTACTGTAAAATTTGCCTTATTTAATCAGCGCAACTTATCGATTCAAGAAGACACAAATTTCTGCTTTTAAAAAACGATGACAAAAGATTAAAAATTTTGCAAAAGCCCCGAAGGGGTTAAGAGACCAGGACCCGTGCCTTTAGCAAAAAGAACATAAATGGAATATCCTAAAAATTAAGGCGATCAATGTAATTATTCCCTGTTTAATGTAAACTACTAAACAAAACTTTCATGTTTCTTTATATAGATCGGTATTAAGTTTGCTACTATTGTTTTTTTTAGATCATTATTGTTAATGTATTGACAAAATATTGAGAAATATTTCGGTCATCTTTTAGTCACGTTACACCAGGGGTGTCCAGAGAGGTATTTGGTGAAGAAAAGTGCGTCGTACAATATATTTTTAGGCAGAAATTTAGAGAAAAGGTGTCTTTTTTTGGGGGGGGGGGGGGGGATTTTTAATTTCTTAATTTTCCTTTTTTTTTTTTTTTTTTTTTTTGTTTCAGACTATGGTTGAGACAAGGTTGAGAGAAGAATTTTTCTTTAACAAAGTCTTCTTAGAATGTCTGAGACATTTCTTTCCATATTTTAAAATTTATAAAGCATATCTTACATTTAGGAAAAATTTTATAACTCAGTTTTGCATTCAGGCATCCAAATATGTAAAAAAAAATGCTTTAAATTTTGTCAGATAATGCTAAAGACATCTAGTCTTCTCTCTCAAAGAGAGGGGGAGGGGATGTTTAATCAAGAGTTTAATAATTTTTCTGCATGTATGATAACTTCAGTGGATTAAAAGTAGCATTTTTAGAACTTGTAACTCGCATTTCTGCAAATATTTTTTTCAACTCAATAATGTATTTCAGATTGGTGATTTCTTTTACTCAAGATAATGAAGAATTTTTTTTTTTATATATATATGCTAAACCGCTTAGTCTGCGGAAAGTAAAAAATGAAGTTTATTATTATTTTAATTTACTTCTACTTGTTTTCAAAAATATATGAAATTTGTTTTACAGAATTTTTCTCCTTTCCATTTTCTCCAAAATATGTTTTCTATATTTGTTAAACTATGCACTTTGCGCAATGCAGAAAATATCATGAAAAGTAAATAGAATAACAATTACCTTTAATTCTTCCCCATTTTGACTCTTGCGAAAACAATTCATTCTTTTGAAAGAAAATTCTCATTCTTCCCTTCAAAATTTCTTTTAATCTGTTTCTTTAGTACAAGCATGGAATGAAATGTTTTTAATTGTTTTGAAACCTTTAGATCTCTGAATGACTTAGACCAGCTCAAATTGTTTTCATCGAAGTTATTTATAGTGATATTAAAAATTTCAAAAAAAAAAAAAAATATTAAAAGTTTAGTGACGCATTTTTTTTCTTTTTTACTAAATAACGGCTAGATGCTACACGCACGCGAATCAACTTTGCAACTGCCGAACGCCTATGTTGCCAAAACCCGTTTCTAAATATATTACCATCCGGTCACCGTTAAACTATTGCATATTATTAATTTAAATAAACCATTAGATTTTTTTTCTATCTCAGAAAATACTTTCATTTAACAGCAGTATTCGTACAGCTCAACTCAACTCATTCCAAAACCTGAACTCCGCCCCTTTCCCCCCATTCACGAAAAAAATTAAGTCTGGATTCCGAAACTAAAGTGTTTCCATTATACATTCAAACGAAAATTGGTGTTGCCATTTCTTAAAATAAAATCCATTCAGCATCTTACAACTCAACATTCAGCATTATACAACTCAATTCAAATCGATGAGATCATAACCACGCCCCTTCCGGCCACGCCGACTTCCGGTCACTGCGCCACTGTTTGTGTTTCCCAAATTTTTACCTATTTTCTACATTTTCTACCAACCCCACTTTGTACCAAAACCAGGCCCTTATTATCCAATGGGCAAATCGGGACTTTGCCCAGGGGCCCCCAAATCCATATATTAATTTATAAATTATTTACTTTTTTCCCCAATTCCAGCCCTGAAAATTTTCGAATACACACACATTTCATCTTTAAACGATTCTTCTAAATTTTCTGTAAAACAAATTTCATTTTGAACTCACAAACCTCAACCACTTTTAAATAAGAAATAATATTTTGATTTTAATACAGTAGAACCCGGTTAAGACGCTCACGGTTAATACGCGATCCCGCTTAATACGCGGATTCTTTCAGATCCCTTGAACATCGCCTATAAGGCTAATGCAAAAATATCACGTTTAATACACGAACGGTTAATACGCGATCCCGCTTAATACGCGAGAGATTTCAAGTCCTTTAAGGCAAAAAATTACGTTTAAGACGCGAATTCATTGTTCAAGTTGCGAATTCCTTGTCTCTTTTCCAGTATTGCCACCTTATCGGATTTTTTATATTTAAATAAAACACAGTCTCTCCAAATAATAATATTTACTTTATTTAATAACAGATTAATTAAGCCGAACATTACTAATCGGAAATAGTGGTAGTTATTTGAATTTTAAAAAGCCCGCTAAATTAGCCCACTGCAATTCTTTGACCCCGCGTCCTAACATTCTGTGTTTCTCGCTTCGTGTAGTTTTTTACTGTAAAGAGAGAAAGACGAATTCAGGATTTTCAGATATGTCATAAAATTATGATTATGGATGATTATACCTATTGTTAGTGAGGTTTAAATGTAAGTTATATACCTACTATGTTTTAAAATGCATATATATATAGGCAAAAAAATGAAACTTGTAAATATGAAATAAATACGACTGCAGTTGTTTAATTTTTTTATGTTTTCTTTCCTTTTTTGTATGTTAACAATATTTTTTACAAAAAGGTTAATAAGGATAGTTTTGCCTTATACTGAAAAGGATAGATTATAATGGTACTCATTATCATAAGAACTAAATATGATTTTAACAACTGGATTGTGCTTCAAAACTTAAACATTTTTTATATCTGTTAAAAAAAATTAGTTTAGCTGGAAATTAATTTTTTTATTTTTGCTTGTAACGTAATAATCTACAACAAAGACATTTAAATTAATTTTTTATTTTTAGTTATTATTACAATCATTCCTAAAAAGATGATAATGAGTTAAAGTTTAATACAATTAAATTCCAATCTAAATATACCTAAAAGATACAATTTTCTACCGTAAACATATAACCGAAAGCTGTAAAGTTCCTTTAGACAATTAGATGTGTAAATAGACGCACAGTTTCTGCAACATTATACAAATCACGTTTAATACGCGATCCCTCTTAATATGCGACTTTTGTCCCTTGAAACGTGTCTTAACCGGGTTCGACTGTATATTCTATTAGCAATGAAATTAAATCATATCTAAACTTTAGAGCTGAAAATAATCGGTTCTAATTGTCATGAGATACATTTTCTTTCGTATTCCAGCTTTTTTCTTTTAAGTTAGAGTTAAATATGAAAACGAAACCCAAAATTGTCATCTTTAGATTTATTGAAAAACACTTTTGACTTATGAATGCATTTGATTTGATATTATGTTGTGTGTAGTACAACTTCGAAAGATGTAAAAGAAAGTAACTTGACTAACACATATTTACATGTTAGAGTATTCAACATTCTTCCATAACTTGAAGTTATTAAATTCATCTTAAAGTAAACAAGTTGCTAAAGTTACATAAAAGAGATTTGCTCTGTACTATGAAAAAAAGAGTATTTTTATTAATTAAGGTACTTAATTTCGAATTGAGGACTCTAAGAATGTGTTCTTCTATTTAAAATCCAAGGTGCGAAAATATTCTTTATGCATTACACATGTGACTGGCCATCAGATGAATAATGTGATATATGATATTCCAATTTTATGGTTGGAATTCCTTAATAAATACTTAAAAAGTGAGTCTGGTAGAGGGAGCCGCGGTAGCGGAGGTTACTTGAGATCATAGAGGGCGCAGTTTTTGCATTTTTATGTTTTTGGTTTTTAGAGTACTTTTTGGTACCCAGTGTCATTCATTTTTCTATTGATTATGTGTATGTTATGAATACGGTTTTTACTATTAAACCAAAACATGTCAACATATTTTGATTTTTATTTGTGACACCTATTTAAGTAAAATAAATGTATGTTTTTATTTATATAAAGGTAATTGTTATCCCATTTACTTTTCATGATATTTCCTGCATTGCACAAAGTGTATAGCTTAACAAATATAGAAAACATATTTTGGAAAAAAAGAACAATTCTATAAAACAAATTTCATAAACTTTTGAAAACAAGTAGAAATAAATTAAAATAATAATAAACTTCATTTTCTTCTTTCCGCAGACTGAGCGGTTTAACATATCAAAACCATATTTTCTCATTATTTTGTGTAAAAGAATACACCAATCTGAAATACATTATTATGTTGGAAAATGTATTTTCAGAAATTCGAGATACAGGTTAAAAAAAATGCAATTTTTAAGCGACTGAAGTTGTCACATATTCAGAAAAAATATTAAACTCTTGATTAAAAATTCCCTCCCTGTCTTTGAGAGAGAAGACTAGACGTCTATAGCATTTTCTGACAAAATTTAAAGCATTTTTTTTCCATATTTGGTTGAATGAATGCAAAACTGAGTCATAAAATTTTGTCTAAATATGAGATATGCTTAATAAATTTTTAAATAGGGAAAGAAATGTTGTAGACATTCTAAGAAATTAACCGCCGCACTCTGGAATTGATTTACTGTAGTGAATCCATTCGATTTGTTACGATGTCACCTAAGGGTCATAATTCAAAATGCGATTATTATGGAAGTTCCTTGAAAAAATTTGTGTCTAAGAATAGTTCGATAAATATATATTTTGTTAATGATGCATCAAACATTTTTAGAATAGGAGTTCCATCCCGACATTTTTCAAAGAAAACTTACCGTTGCTTAATACAATACAACCCTACTGCTGCACTGGCCTGTATGCAATCCTAAAAGAATATTGCGAGTGCGCTAATGGCATGGGAACATTTGGCTGCTGCTCCAATTTTGCAGGAACAATATATTATCTTTCTTAATATCTTCTTTATTATTAGAAGATAGTTATCCAATATTGCAAGACTGGCAGAAATTCTTTTTACAATTTTCAGAAATGGATGCATATCTGTTTGAAGAAGAATTGAAGATGACAGTTATAATGATTAAATTCGTTTTTATTCTTGTGTATTTACTGTCCCATATTATTTGAGATTTTCTTTTATTTATAAAATAATTTAATATATTAACGCATGGTCAACTGTTTTTTTCTCATATAAGTCACTGTTCCCTTAACGGGAGGCCTGTAGCCCTGAACCCTACTATTTATTTGTATATACGTTTTTAAATATATTTGCAACAAGTTAACTATGTCTCTGAAAGTGCATTTAAATCTCGTGAGGTTCGTTCCATTGTTTTTTAGATTAATATTCGTTTATTTATAAAAAAAACTGTATCTCATCACTATTAAATAAAGCAAAAATTCAGAGTAGTATACATCTTGAATAAAAAATTGTTTTATTACAACACAAACCTGGCACCACTTCAGAAATAAATGAGCGTAATTGGCTCAAAGTCTAGGTATAGGATATCCTTATTTTACGCATTACGAAGAGATGCGCTTAAAAACGACGAAACTGCTTACTCTGATTACACTTCATTAGAAGTGGAGAAAATAATTTTTTAATAAATGTCATTATAATAATTGTGGTTACATTTCGATATCGAAGAAAGTTGCTGTTTTCCAAGCAAAAACATTTTTCTCTTCAGTGTGTAATACTAAACACTAAACAGTGATTTTCGATAGCGAAGCAGTAACGACAGGGTTGAAAATGATGGCCATGCTTATTGAAATCTAAAATACAGCAGTTGAGACATTAACTAGTTACTTTATACCAATAATTCTTCGGATGTCAAATTTGAGTAGCCCCGCCCCCCAAAAACGCTTTTAAATGAATTTTATGTATTTTTACACATATTTTTGTAAATAATTATATGTTATACCCAACACACACTTTGGCATTTATATATAACATGCATGCACACATGAGTAATTTTTACAATAAAATTGTAATTTTCGCATAACCTTAAGATATTGATTTTATTTTTGAATTTTTTTTTTTGTCGATATTTCACACAGTTTTTATAAACAGAAAATTATACAAAAATTTCCAGTTATGCATCTTTAGAACCTGTATAATCTCAAATAAAAGTATGAAATTCTGTGCAATATATTATAAAAAATCAATTTTTTAAAAAATAGTAAAAAACGTTTTTTTCTCATAAAATATCAATATTTATAAACTGAGAATGGGGGGAAATATATTGTCAGATAGGTAGCCACACCTGGAGGGACTAGTAGAATGGCCTCCAGGGCAATTTGAGTAGCGGAAGTTTAATTTCGCTAACCCTGTATTCACGAAATGCATTGAAATGAACGTTGAATTTTATATAAAACAACTCATACCGTAAATTTTATGAAGTAAAATTTTATGTGAAAATTTAACTTATTTCTGGTATAAATTTCCCCGCAGCTAGCTGAAACATTCGAGTAAATCGATTGCACATAAGCGATCGATAGTTAAGTTTAGTAACAGATAAAGGGCACTCATCGGTACGGTACCCTACATAATTGTATCTTTTCGATGTGTACGATGAAAGTACATGACCAACAAGTTGCTCTTCTTTCCAGTGAAAGATGTTACTATACCTCTGTAACATAATTAAGAGACCAGGACCCGTGTCTTTTAGCAAAAAGAACATAAATGGAATATCCTAAAAAAATGAGGCGATCAATGTAATTATTTCATGTTTCTTTATACAGATCAGTATTAAGTTTGCTACTATTGTTTTATTTAGATCATTATTGTTAGTGTGTTAGTGTATTGACATAATATTGAAAAAAGTTTTCGGTCATCTTTTAATCACGTTACATCAGGGGTGCCCAGAGAGGGATTTGGTGAAGAAAAGTGCGTCATACACATACAATTTCTTTTTAGGCGGGAATTTAGAGAAAAGGTGTCTTTTCGGGGGGGATTTTTAATTTCTTAATATTTCCTTTTTAGCTCACAGGCTATCAAAGCCTGAGAGCTAATGTGCCCGCCCGTTCTGTATGTATGTAACGCGATAACTCTTGATAGAAACATCCGATTTGCTTCAAAATTTTTTCCTGGGTTCACTGTGATAAGGCGCTTCCCTGATTAGTTTTGGGAGTTCATTGGTTAAGGATAAAGGGGGAAAAACGCGGTTATTCCACCCCCCCCCCCTTAATTCAGATAAATGGGTTTTTCATGCAGAATGATTCGACTTGCTCCGAATTTGGTATACCGGTTTATTATGTTAAGGAACTTCCCTGATTAGTTTTGGGAGTTCATTGGTTAAGGATAAAGGGGGAAAAACGGGGTTAGTCCACCCCCACCCCCCTTAATTCAGATAAATGGGTTTTTCATGGAGAATGATTCGATTTGCTCCGAATTTGGTATAGTGGTGTATTATGTTAAGGAACTTCCCTGATTAGTTTTGGGGGTTCATTGGTTAAGGATAAAGGGGGAGAAACGGGGTTAGTCCACCCCCCTTAATTCAGATAAATGTGTTTTTCATGCAGAATCATTCGATTTGCTCAGAATTCGGTATATCGGTTTATTATGCTAAGGAACTTCGCTGATTTGTTTTGGGGGTCCATTGGTTAAGGATAAAGGGGAAAAACGGGGTTAGTCCACCCCCCTTAATTCAGATAAATGTGTTTTTCATGCAGAATGATTCGATTTGCTCCGAATTCGGTATACCGGTTTATTATGCTAAGGAACTTCCCTGATTAGTTTTGGGGGTTCATTGGTTAAGGATAAAGGGGAAAAACGGGGTTAGTCCACTCCCCTTAATTCAGATAAATGTGTTTTTCATGCAGAATGACTCGATTTGCTCCAAATTTGGTATACCGGTTTATTATGTTAAGGAACTTCCCTGATTAGTTTGTAGTTCATTGGTTAAGGGTAAAGGGGGAAAAGGGAGGTTATCCCGCCCCTCTTAATTTAGATAAATGGGTTTTTCATACAGAATGATTCGATTTGCTCCGAACTTGGTATACCGGTTTATTATGTTAAGGAGCTTCCATGATTCGTTTTGGCGATTCATTGGTTAAGGATAAAGGGGGTTAGTCCACCCCCTTAATTTAGATAATTTTTTTTTTGCAAGATTATTCGATTTGCTCCAAATTTGGTATACCGGTTTATTATGATAAGGAGCTTCCCTGATTAGATTTGGAGGTTCACTGGTTAAGTATAAAGGGGGAAACGGGGGCTAATTCCCCTTCACTTATTTTTTTGAGTGGCATTATTCTTTAAAATAAGAGTATAATATACAATTAGTGTGAATAGTCTGTGAGCTCAATGCCATCAGTTTAGCTGGGCACTTTTCTTTTTTATTTTGTTGTTTGAGACGATGGTTGAGACAAGGTTGAGAGAAGAATTTTTCTTTAACAAAGTCTTCTTAGAATGTCTAAAACATTTCTTTCCATATTTAAAAAATTATAAAGCATATCTTATATTTAGGAAAAATTTTATAACTCAGTTTTGCATTCAGGCAACAAAATATGTGAAAAAAATACTTTAAATTTTGTCAGATAATGCTAAAGACATCCAGACTTCTCTCTCGAAGGAGGGGGGGGGGGGGAAGTTTCATCAAGAGTTTAATAATTTTTCTGAATATATGATAACTTCAGTAGATTAAAAGTTGCATTTTTAAAACTTGTAACTCGCATTTCTGCAAATATTTTTTTCAACTCAATAATGTATTTCAGATTGGTGAATTCTTTTACTCAAAATAATAAAAAAATATGGTTTTTATATGCTAAGCCGCTTAGTCTGCGGAAAGAAAAAAATGAAGTTTAATATTATTTTAATTTACTTCTACTTGTTTTCAAAAGTTTATGAAATTTGTTTTACAGAATTGTTCTTCTTTCCAATTTCTCCAAAATATTTTTTCTATATTTGTTAAACTATGCACTTTGAGCAATGCAGGGAATATCTGGGAAAGTAAATAGGATAACAATTACCTTTAATTCTACCCCATTTTGACACGTGCGAAAACAATTCATTCTTTTGAAGGAAAATTCTCATTCTTCCCTTCAAAATTTATTTTTATCTGTTTCTTTAGTAAGCATGGAATGAAATGTTCTTATTTGTTTTGAAACCTTCAGATCTCTGCATGACTTAGACCAGCACAAATTGTTTTCATCGAAGTTATATATAGTGATATTAAAAATTAAAAAAAAATATATATATTAAAAGTTTAGAGACGCATTTTTTTTTTTTTTACTAAATAACGGCTAGATGCTACACGCACGCGAATCAACTTTGCAACTGCCGAACGCCTATGTTGCCAAAATCCGTTTCTATATATATTCCCATCCGGTCACCGTTAAACTATTGCATATTAATAATTTAAGTAAACCATTAGATTTTTTTTTCTCAGAAAATACTTTCATATAACAGCAGTATTCGTACAGCTCAACTCAACTCATTCCAAAACCTGAACTCCGCCCTTTTCCCCCATTCACGAAAAAAATTATGTCTGGATTCTGAAACTAAAGTGTTTCCATTACATTCAAACGAAACTTGGTGTTGCCATTTCTTAACCCCTTGAGGGGCGCCGGTATATATTATATACCACCTACGATTAATGAAGTTTTACACCAGAAAAATTTTATTAAGTTTTACTTTCTAAATTTAGTGAAAAAAAGCCGTAAAATTGCTTTTGCTTATTTTGAAATAGAATTTTTCAAACATTCCTGTGTGAGTTCAACATTACAGGAACACAATCACTTGCCCCTCAAAGGGTTCAAATAAAATCCATACAGCATCATACAACCCAACATTCAGCATTATACAACTCAATTCATCTCGATGAGATCATAACCGCGCCCCTTCCGGCCACGCCCACTTCCGGTCACTGCGCCACTCTTTTGGTTTCCCCATTTGTTACCTATTTTCTACATTTTCTAGCAACCCCAATTTCTACCAAAAGAGTGGTGCATTGGCGCCACGTGATCGGAAGTGGAAGTGGAAGGAAGGGGCGTGATTATGATGTCATCGAGTTGATTTGAGTTGAGTTGTATGATGCTGAATGTTGAATTGTAGGATGCTGAAGGTTGAGCTGTAAGATGCTGTATGCATTTTATTTTAAGAAATGGTAACACCGAGTTTTGTTTGAATGTAATGGCAACACTTTAGTTTCGGAATCAAGACTTGATTATTTTCGTGAATGGGAGAAAGCGAGAAAGGGACGGGGCGAGGGACGGGGTTCAAGTTTTGAAATGAGTTGAGTTAAGCTGTACGAATACTGCTGTTAAATGAAAGTATTTTCTGAGATAGAAAAAATATCTAATGGTTTATTTAAATTAATAATATGCAACAGTTTAACGGTGACCGGATGCGAATATATTTAAAAACGTGTTTTGGCAATATAGGCCTTCGGTAGTTGCAAAGTTGATTCGTGTGCGTGTAGCGTCTAGCCGTTATTTAGTAAAGAATGCAAAAAAAATATGCGTCTCTAAACTTTCAATATATATAAATATATATATATATATATATATATATTTTTTAATTTTTAATATCACTATAAATAACTTCGATGAAAACAATTTTTGCTGGTCTAAGTCATGCAGAGATATGAAGGTTTCAAAATAATTAAGAACATTTCATCGCATGCTTCTACTAAAGAAACAGTTTAAAATAAATTTTGAAGGAAAGAATGAGACTTTTCCTGCAAAAGAATGAATTGTTTTCGCAAGTGTCAAAATGGGGAAGAATAAAGGTAATTGTTATCCTATTTACTTTCCCAGATATTTCCTGCATTGCACAAAGTGTATAGCTTAACAAATATAGAAAACATATTTTGGAAAAAAGAACAATTCTATTAATCAAATTTCATAAACTTTTGAAAAGAAGTAGAAATAAATTAAAGTAATAATAAACTTAATTTTTTTCTTTCCGCAGACTGAGCGGTTTAACATATCAAAGCCATATTTTCTCATTATTTTGTGTAAAAGAATACACCAATCTGAAATACATTATTATGTTGGAAAATGTATTTTCAGAAATTCGAGATACATGTTAAAAAAAGGCATTTTTAAGCGACTGAAGTTGTCACATATTCAGAAAAAATATTAAACTCTTGATTAAAAATTTCCCCCCTGTCTTTGAGAGAGAAGACTAGACGTCTATAGCATTATCTGACAAAATTTAAAGCATTTTTTCCCCATATTTAGTTGAATGAATGCAAAACTGAGTCATAAAATTTTGTCTAAATATGAGATATGCTTAATAAATTTTTAAATAGGGAAAGAAATGTTGTAGACATTCTAAGAAATTAACCGCCGCACTCTGAAATTGATTTTCTGTAGTGAATCCATTCGATTTCTTATGATGCTTATTTATTTTTTTACGATTTGTCATCTAAGGGTCATAATTCAAAATGCGATTATCATGGAAAATCCTTGAAAAAATTTGTGTATAAGAATTGTTCGATAAATATATATTTCGTTAATGATGCATCAAACATTTTTAAAATGCAAGTTCCATCCCGACATATTTCAAAGAAAGCTTACCGTTGCTTAATACAATACAACCCTAATGCTACACTGGCCTGTATGCAATCCTAAAAGAATATTGCGAGTGCGCTAATGGCATGGGAACATTTGGCTGCTGCTCCAATTTTGCAGCAACAATGTATTATTTTTCTTCTTGTCTTCTTTATTATTATTAGAAGATAGTTATCCAATATTGCAAGACTGGCAGAAATTCTTTTTACAAATTTCAGAAATGGATGCATATCTGTTTTGAAGAAGAATTGAAGATGACAGTTATAATGATTAAATTCGTTTTTTTTTCTTGTATATTTACTGTCCCATATTATTTGAATTTTTATTTTTATATATAAAATAATGTAATATATTAACGCATTGCCAACTGTTTTTTCTTATATAATTCAATTTTTCCTTAACGCGAGGCCTGTAGCCCTGAACCCTACTATTTATTTGTATATACGTTTTTAAATATATTTGCAACAAGTTAACTATATCTGTGAAAGTATATTTAAATCTCCTGAGGTTCGTTCCATTGTTTTTTAGATTAATATTCGTTTATTTATAAAAACAACTGAATCTCATCACCATTAAATAAAGCAAAAATTGAGAGTAGTATACATCTTGAATAAAAAATTGTTTTATTACAACACAAACCTGGCACCACTTCAGAAATAAATGAGCGTAATTGGCTCAAAGTCTAGGTATAGGATATCCTTATTTTACGCATTACGAAGAGATGCGCTTAAAAACGACGAAACTGCTTACTCTGATTACACTTCATTAGAAGTGGAGAAAATAATTTTTTAATAAATGTCATTATAATAACTGTGGTTACATTTCGATATCGAAGAAAGTTGCTGTTTTCCAAGCAAAAACATTTTTCTCTTCAGTGTGTAATACTAAACACTAAACAGTGATTTTCGATAGCGAAGCAGTAACGACAGGGTTGAAAATGATGGCCATGCTTATTGAAATCTAAAATACAGCAGTTGAGACATTAACTAGTTACTTTATTCCAATAATTCTTCGGATGTCGAATTTGAGTAGCCCCGCCCCCCAAAAACGCTTTTAAATGAATTTTATGTATTTTTACACATATTTTTGTAAATAATTATATGTTATACCCAACACACACTTTGGCATTTATATATAACATGCATGCACACATGAATAATTTTTACAATAAAATTGTAATTTTCGCATAACCATAAGATATTGATTTTATTTTTGAATATTTTTTTATCGATATTTCACACAGTTTTTATAAACAGAAAATTATACAAAAATTTCCAGTTATGCATCTTTAGAACCTGTATAATCTCAAATAAAAGTATGAAATTCTGTGCAATATATTATAAAAAATCAATTTTTTAAAAAATAGTAAAAAACGTTTTTTTCTCATAAAATATCAATATTTATAAACTGAGAATGGGGGGAAATATATTGTCAGATAGGTAGCCACACCTGGAGGGACTAGTAGAATGGCCTCCAGGGCAATTTGAGTAGCGGAAGTTTAATTTCGCTAACCCTGTATTCACGAAATGCATTGAAATGAACGTTGAATTTTATATAAAACAACTCATACCGTAAATTTTATGAAGTAAAATTTTATGTGAAAATTTAACTTATTTCTGGTATAAATTTCCCCGCAGCTAGCTGAAACATTCGAGTAAATCGATTGCACATAAGCGATCGATAGTTAAGTTTAGTAACAGATAAAGGGCACTCATCGGTACGGTACCCTACATAATTGTATCTTTTCGATGTGTACGATGAAAGTACATGACCAACAAGTTGCTCTTCTTTCCAGTGAAAGATGTTACTATACCTCTGTAACATAATTAAGAGACCAGGACCCGTTCTTTTAGCAAAAAGAACATAAATGGAATATCCTAAAAAAATAAGGCGATCAATGTAATTATTCCCTGTTTACTGTAAATTACTAAACAAAACTTTCATGTTTCTTTATACAGATCAGTATTAAGTTTGCTACTATTGTTTTATTTAGATCGTTATTGTTAGTGTGTTAGTGTATTGACATAATATTGAGAAAAGTTTTCGGTCATCTTTTAATCACGTTACACCAGGGGTGTCCAGATAGGGATTTGGTGAAGAAAAGTGCGTCATACACATACAATTTCTTTTTAGGCGGGAATTTAGAGAAAAGGTGTCTTTTCGGGGGGGATTTTTAATTTCTTAATATTTCCTTTTTAGCTCACAGGCTATCAAAGCCTGAGAGCTAATGTGCCCGCCCGTTCTGTATGCATGTATGTATGTATGTACGTACGTACGTATGTACGTAACGCGATAACTCTTGATAGAAACATCCGATTTGCTTCAAAATTTTTTTCTAGGTTCACTGTCGTAAGGCGCTTCCCTGATTAGTTTTGGGAGTTCATTGGTTAAGGATAAAGGGGGAAAAACGGGGTTAGTCCACCCCCCCCCCCTTAATTCAGATAAATGGGTTTTTCATGCAGAATGATTCGAATTGCTCCGAATTTGGTATACCGGTTTATTATGTTAAGGAACTTCCCTGATTAGTTTTGGGAGTTCATTGGTTAAGGATAAAGGGGGAAAAACGGGGTTAGTCCACACCCCCCCCCCCCTTAATTCAGATAAATGGGTTTTTCATGGAGAATGATTCGATTTGCTCCGAATTTGGTATAGCGGTTTATTATGTTAAGGAACTTCCCTGATTAGTTTTGTGGGTTCATTGGTTAAGGGTAAAGGGGGAAAAACGGGGTTAGTCCACCCCCCTTAATTCAGATAAATGGGTTTTTCATGCAGAAACATTCAATTTGCTTTGAATTTGGTATACCAGTTTATTATGTTAAGGAACTTCCCTGATTAGTTTTGGGGGTTCATTGGTTAAGGATAAAGGGGGAAAAGGGGGCTTAGTCCACCCCTTAATTCAGATAAATGGGTTTTTCATGCAGAATCATTCGATTTGCTCCGAATTTGGTATACCGGTTTATTATGTTAAGGAACTTCCCTGATTAGTTTTGGGAGTTCATTGGTTAAGGATAAAGGGGGAGAAACGGGGTTAGTCCACCCCCCATTAATTCAGATAAATGGGTTTTTCCTGCAGAATGATTCGATTTGCTCCGAATTTGGTATACCGGTTTATTATGTTAAGGAACTTCCCTGATTAGTTTTGGGAGTTCATTGGTTAAGGATAAAGGGGAAAAACGGGGTTAGTCCACCCCCCTTAATTCAGATAAATGTGTTTTTCATGCAGAATGATTCGATTTGCTCCGCATTCGGTATATCGGTTTATTATGTTAAGGAACTTCCCTGATTAGTTTTGGGGGTCCATTGGTTAAGGATAAAGGGGAAAAACGGGGTTAGTCCACCCCACTTAATTCAGATAAATGTGTTTTTTATGCAGAATGATTCGATTTGCTCCGAATTCGGTATACCGGTTTATTATGTTAAGGAACTTCCCTGATTAGTTTCGGGGGTTCATTGGTTAAGGATAAAGGGGAAAAACGGAGTTAGTCCACTCCCCTTAATTCAGATAATGTGTTTTTCATGCAGAATGACTCGATTTGCTCCGAATTTGGTATACCGGTATATTATGTTAAAGAACTTCCCTGATTAGTTTTGTAGTTCATTGGTTAAGGGTAAAGGGGGAAAAGGGAGGTTAGCCCGCCCCTCTTAATTTAGATAAATGGGTTTTTCATGCAGAAGGATTCGATTTGCTCCGAAGTTGGTATACCGGTTTATTATGTTAAGGAGCTTCCATGATTCGTTTTGGCGATTCATTGTTTAAGGATAAAGGGGGTTAGTCTACCCCCTTAATTTAGATATATTTTTTTTTTTGCAAGATTATTCGATTTGCTCCAAATTTGGTATACCGGTTTATTATGATAAGGAGCTTCCCTGATTAGATTTGGAGGTTCACTGGTTAAGTATAAAGGGGGAAACGGGGGCTAATTCCCCTTCACTTATTTTTTTGAGTGGCATTATTCTTTAAAATAAGAGTATAATATACCATTAGTGTGAATAGTCTGTGAGCTCAATGCCATCAGTTCAGCTGGGCACTTTTCTTTTTTATTTTGTTGTTTGAGACGATGGTTGAGACAAGGTTGAGAGAAGAATTTTTCTTTAACAAAGTCTTCTTAGAATGTCTAAAACATTTCTTTCCATATTTAAAAAATTATAATGCATATCTTATATTTAGGAAAACTTTTATAACTCAGTTTTGCATTCAGGCAACAAAATATGTGAAAAAAATACTTTAAATTTTGTCAGATAATGCTAAAGACATCCAGACTTCTCTCTCGAAGGAGGGGGGGGGGGGGAGTTTCATCAAGAGTTTAATAATTTTTCTGAATATATGATAACTTCAGTAGATTAAAAGTTGCATTTTTAAAACTTGTAACTCGCATTTCTGCAAATATTTTTTTCAATTCAATAATGTATTTCAGATTGGTGATTTCTTTTACTCAAAATAATAAAAAAATATGGTTTTTATATGCTAAGCCGCTTAGTCTGCGGAAAGAAAAAAATGAAGTTTAATATTATTTTAATTTACTTCTACTTGTTTTCAAAAGTTTATGAAATTTGTTTTACAGAATTGTTCTTCTTTCCAATTTCTCCAAAATATTTTTTCTATATTTGTTAAACTATGCACTTTGAGCAATGCAGGGAATATCATGAAAAGTAAATAGGATAACAATTACCTTTAATTCTACCCCATTTTGACACGTGCGAAAACAATTCATTCTTTTGAAGGAAAATTCTCATTCTTCCCTTCAAAATTTTTTTTTATCTGTTTCTTTAGTAAGCATGGAATGAAATGTTCTTAATTGTTTTGAAACCTTCAGATCTCTGCATGACTTAGACCAGCACAAATTGTTTTCATCGAAGTTATATATAGTGATATTAAAAATTAAAAAAAAAAAAAAAAATATATTAAAAGTTTAGAGACGCATTTTTTTTTTTTTTACTAAATAACGGCTAGATGCTACACGCACGCGAATCAACTTTGCAACTGCCGAACGCCTATGTTGCCAAAATCCGTTTCTATATATATTCCCATCCGGTCACCGTTAAACTATTGCATATTAATAATTTAAATAAACCATTAGATTTTTTTTCTCAGAAAATACTTTCATATAACAGCAGTATTCGTACAGCTCAACTCAACTCATTCCAAAACCTGAACTCCGCCCTTTTCCCCCATTCACGTAAAAGATTATGTCTGGATTCTGAAACTAAAGTGTTTCCATTACATTCAAACGAAACTTGGTGTTGCCATTTCTTAACCCCTTGAGGGGCGCCGGTATATATTATATAGCACCTACGATTAATGAAGTTTTACACCAGAAAAATTTTATTAAGTTTTACTTTTAAGTTTTACTTTCTAAATTTGGTGAAAAAAAGCCGTAAAATTGCTTTTGCTTATTTTGAAATAGAATTTTTCAAAGATTCCTGCGTGAGTTCAACATTACAGGAACACAATCACTTGCCCCTCAAAGGGTTAAAATAAAATCCATACAGCATCATACAACCCAACATTCAGCATTATACAACTCAATTCATCTCGATGAGATCATAACCACGCCCCTTCCGGCCACGCCCACTTCCGGTCACTGCGCCACTGTTTTGGTTTCCCCATTTGTTACCTATTTTCTACCAACCCCACTTTCTACCAAAAGTGTGGTGCATTGGCGCCACGTCATCGGAAGTGGGAGTGGAAGGAAGGGGCGTGATTATGATGTCATCGAGTTGAGTTGAGTTGAGTTGTATGATGCTGAATGTTGAATTGTAGGATGCTGAAGGTTGAGTTGTAAGATGCTGTATGCATTTTATTTTAAGAAATGGTAACACCGAGTTTTGTTTGAATGTAATGGCAACACTTTAGTTTCGGAATCCAGACTTGATTATTTTCGTGAATGGGAGAAAGCGAGAAAGG
Organism: Maratus speciosus; assembly: GCA_963932465.1. NCBI lineage: Eukaryota > Metazoa > Arthropoda > Arachnida > Araneae > Salticidae > Maratus > Maratus speciosus. Next base: position 48,418,681 of record OZ010796.1, on the reverse strand, counting down.
GACGGGGTTCAAGTTTTGAAATGAGTTGAGTTAAGCTCTACGAATACTGCTGTTAAATGAAAGTATTTTCTGAGATAGAAAAAATATCTAATGGTTTATTTAAATTAATAATATGCAACAGTTTAACGGTGAGCGGATGCGAATATATTTAGAAACGTGTTTTGGCAGTATAGGCGTTCGGTAGTTGCAAAGTTGATTCGTGTGCGTGTAGCGTCTAGCCGTTATTTAGTAAAGAATGCAAAAAAAATATGCGTCTCTAAACTTTCAATATATATAAATATATATATATATATGTATATTTTTTTTAATTTTTAATATCACTATAAATATCTTCGATGAAAACAATTTTTGCTGGTCTAAGTCATGCAGAGATATGAAGGTTTCAAAATAATTAAGAACATTTCATCGCATGCTTCTACTAATGAAACAGTTTAAAATAAATTTTGAAGGAAAGAATGAGACTTTTCCTGCAAAAGAATGAATTGTTTTCGCAAGTGTCAAAATGGGGAAGAATAAAGGTAATTGTTATCCTATTTACTTTCCCAGATATTTCCTGCATTGCACAAAGTGTATAGCTTAACAAATATAGAAAACATATTTTGGAAAAAAGAACAATTCTATTAATCAAATTTCATAAACTTTTGAAAACAAGTAGAAATAAATTAAAGTAATAATAAACTTAATTTTTTTCTTTCCGCAGACTGAGCGGTTTAACATATCAAAGCCATATTTTCTCATTATTTTGTGTAAAAGAATACACCAATCTGAAATACATTATTATGTTGGAAAATGTATTTTCACAAATTCGAGATACATGTTAAAAAAAAGGCATTTTTAAGCGACTGAAGTTGTCACATATTCAGAAAAAATATTAAACTCTTGATTAAAAATTTCCCCCCTGTCTTTGAGAGAGAAGACTAGACGTCTATAGCATTATCTGACAAAATTTAAAGCATTTTTTCCCCATATTTAGTTGAATAAATGCAAAACTGAGTCATAAAATTTTGTCTAAACATGAGATATGCTTAATAAATTTTTAAATAGGGAAAGAAATGTTGTAGACATTCTAAGAAATTAACCGCCGCACTCTGAAATTGATTTACTGTAGTGAATCCATTCGATTTGTTACGATGTCATCTAAGGGTCATAATTCAAAATGCGATTATTATGGAAGTTGCTTGAAAAAATTTGTGTCTAAGAATTGTTCGATAAATCGTTATTGATTATTCGATAATCGTTCGATGTTTCGTTAATGATGCGTCAAACATTTTTAGAATAGGAGTTCCATCCCGACATATTTCAAAGAAAGCTTACCGTTGCTTAATACAATAAAACCATAATGCTACACTGGCCTGTATGCAATCCTAAAAGAATATTGCGAGTGCGCTAATGGCATGGGAACATTTAGCTGCTGCTCCAATTTTGCAGCAACAATGTATTATTTTTCTTCCTGTCTTCTTTATTATTATTAGAAGATAGTTATCCAATATTGCAAGACTGGCAGAAATTCTTTTTACAATTTTCAGAAATGGATGCATATCTGTTTTGAAGAAGAATTCAAGATGACAGTTATAATGATTAAATTTGTTTTTTTTTCTTGTATATTTACTGTCCCATATTATTTGAGTTTTTATTTTTATATATAAAATAATGTAATATATTAACGCACTGCCAACTGTTTTTTCTCATATAATTCACTTTTTCCTTAACGCGAGGCCTGTAGCCCTGAACCCTACTATTTATTTGTATATACGTTTTTAAATATATTTGCAACAAGTTAACTATATCTGTGAAAGTATATTTAAATCTCCTGAGGTTCGTTCCATTGTTTTTTAGATTAATATTCGTTTATTTATAAAAACAACTGAATCTCATCACCATTAAATAAAGCAAAAATTGAGAGTAGTATACACCTTGAATAAAAAATTGTTTTATTACAACACAAACCTAGCACCACTTCAGAAATAAATGAGCGTAATTGACTCAAAGTCTAGGTATAGGACATCCTTATTTTACGCATTACGAAGATTTGCGCTTAAAAACGACGAAACTGCTTACTCTGATTACACTTCATTAGAAGTGGAGAAAATATTTTTTTAATAAATGTCATTATAATAACTGTGGTTACATTTCGATATCGAAGAAAGTTGCTGTTTTCCAAGCAAAAACATTTTTCTCTACAGTGTGTAATACTAAACAGTGATTTTCGATAGCGAAGCAGTAACGACACGGTTGAAAATGATGGCCTTTGCTTATTGAAATCTAAAATACAGCAGTTGGGACATTAACTGGTTACTTTATTCCAATAATTCTTCGGATGTCGAATTTGAGTAGCCCCGCCCCCAAAAAACACTTTTAAATGAATTTTATGTATTTTTACACATATTTTTGCAAATAATTATATGTTATACCCAACACACACTTTCAGCATTTATATATAACATGCATGCACACATGAGTAATTTTTACAATAAAATTGTAATTTTCGCATAACCATAAGATATTGATTTTATTTTTGTAATTTTTTTTATCGATATTTCACACAGTTTTTATAAACAGAAAATTATAGAAAAATTTCCAGTTATGCATCTTTAGAACCTATATAATCTCAAATAAAAGTATGAAATTCTGTGCAATAGATTATGAGAAAATCTATTTTTAAATATAGTTAAAAACATTTGTTTCTCATAAATAATCAATATTTATAAACTGAGAATGGGGGGAAATATATTGTCAGATAGGTAGCCACACCTGGAGGGAAAAAAATCAGAAAATTTCATTGAAAGGCATGTTTCCAATGCTTATTCAGCCATAAGATTCTCACTTCTTTGTCCACATTTATTATTTTGAAGTTTCGTATATGTATATATATATATATATATGTGTGTGTATATATATGTAAACTTACATGTACCGTTTAAATATTACTTATGAAAATTGTGTAATACTATTCAAACTTGTTGACTAAAGAATAGCATTTCACAGTGCAGTCACTGGTTAATTTTAATGCTCTACAATGAAAGTGACAGACCGCGATACCTCCCCGATCTTGGCTGTTTCTGTTTCTTAACGTCATTTCGGCAATTTTGTTAACTAAGCGTATTTTGATCACTTGATAGCGAAGAGGGTGGAAGTATCGAAGCCTGTACATTTCGTTGTTTGCGTGTAGAACCCATTTTAGAACTACTTTTAAATAGTAAACACCGTTAATAACTGAAAATATATTATCATTCTTAGTTAATTCCAGTTTTCACAGCACCATATTTTCGTTTCAGCTTTAAGAGGCTACTTGAGTCAGGCGAAAGGACCCGTTCGCTAAGCTAATCCTATGGGTGAAATTTATAAAGATATCTCGGTTGCATTTCTTTATTTTTAAATGATATCTTTTGCATTGGATAGCTGAGATCGATCTGTATGCAGGCCGTTTTTTACTTTTTCGATTTTCATTACAGATTTTATTTATGAGGATGTTTTCACTTTTGAAACCGGTTCCGAAAATGAAAGCGTCCCCATGAAATATATCTTTAAAAAAAATCGAAAAATTAAAAAACAACCTTTGTACAGATCGATCTCAGCTGCCAAATGCAAAAAAAAAAAAAAAAAAAAAAAAAAAAAATCATTTAAAAATATTGAAATGCAACCGAGATATCTTTATAAATTTCTTCCATAGGATTAGCATTAGCGAACGGGTCTTTACGCCTGACTGAAGTAGCCTCTTGACACTAGTTTTCTTAATGATGTTAGATAAAATTAGTATTGACTACTTTATGCTAGTTTATATTAAAATTAGTTAATACTCGTTTTGACAAAGTGAAGTAGTTACAAATGTTTTTATCTGATTATGAGTTGTGAAGATAAAGCATTCACGAAATGCATTGAAATGAACGTGAAATTTTATATAAAACAACTCATACCGTAAATTTTATGATGTAAAATTTTATGTGAAAATTTAACTTCTTTCTGATATATATCACCACAGCCGAGTTAAACATCCGAGTCAATCGATGTTGATTGCACATAAGCGATCGATAGTTTACTGGCTCCTATCGGCAGGATAAGCTCCCTAGCGAATCTGTTATACATTACCTAATTTGGCAGCCTATCACTTATTTGGCGAGTTAGGTAGCAATTATAAGTGAAATACGTAAGCATTCGCGCCGAAATAACAAAAAGCAATACTGTTTTATGATTCCAGAGGAAATGGAAATGTTAAAATATCATTGCTTTAATATCATTAACTACAATAAAATAATAATAATAAACAATTAGCTATAGTAATATATTTATATAGACATATGTCTCGCTGAATGTTTTTTTTTTTTTTGTTCCTATAACAGTAATTGTTATTGCATATAAAATATGTGTGATAATTAGCTTAGTTTTAAGGATGTTTTTCTATTCAAATTTTTGCAAAATTTGACCCTTGTAATTACGACAGAACAGCTGATTTTTATACTTTGTCTATACAACTAAATAATATAATCATAAAGATGACATCATTAATTACATTTTATTTGACGTGTAGATAAAACTGTTTAATGAAATAATTCTTGTGAGTACAATAAAATTACACCTATTGATACTTAAAGCGGAATTTCTATAAAAGTATATCATCTTTTCTATTCTTAAAAGTTAATTAACATTTATTTAATGTGGATAAACCATTCCAACTCAACTATATCTTGTCTCTCGGGATATAACATAATAATGAAGTGTGGTATATTTTATATGAATATATATATAAACTTCTTTATAAATAAAATACTACATCAGATCGAAAACTCAGTATGCAATTAAAAGAAGTTTTTGTGTTTTATCTCTCGTAAATTTAACTTCGAAATTAGTACCAAAATTTTATAAACAAATAAATGATTTTTAAAATGCGAAATGTTTCATTAGTTCGAAGAAATTTGAGCGTCAGTTTCCTAATTTAATATTGCTCAAGTGAAATAATAAATCTTTGACCGCTAATCCAATTTTTACACACATTTCATAAAGATGAGAAAATAAACATGTTAAATATTAAGTAAATTTGCAATAAATATAGTATCAGCGATTTTAACTAAATTATATAAATCGCGATTTTAAATAATTTGATATAGTTTTAAGTCATTTATTAAAGTCATAAATTCTCTTAATTTCTAAAATGGTGTGAATTTAAAAATAATAATTAAAAAAAAATAATTTGTGTTGATATCATATCAACAGAATAAATAAAAGAGCCTTTGGAAAATCCTTTACCAGCTCATGTGGAAACAATTAATTATTATTGAATATGTATCGCATATATAAGAAAATTAAAAACTTGTTCGATTTATCGGCGCTTAAATGGCAATGTCTGCACATTTCATGCATTTTTGAATTAAATAACTTCAATGATTGTCAAAATATTTGCACTCTTCAGTGTTTCTTTTCTTTATCTGGGAAGGGGAAGGGGGACTCTTAATATGTATTTACTGTTTAAAATATGTTTTTATAGAGAAAATTAATCGTTCAAAGGGTATCATGAACTCCTTTTTGGGTCCGCTTTTGAAAAATAAATAAATAAATAAATTAGTATCGATGTGGGGCAAATTGAATCACCGAAAGCAGCTAAAATTTTACAAAAACAAATCTGCATTACTTAGCAGTGTTTTAATCCATCCGCTAATGTAAAATAAGCAATAAAAATCTGTTTTCATGATATTTTATACTGTAAATCAGGGGTGTCAAACTGTGGCCCGTCGGATACCACTAAAATTTTACAGTTCTTTGCCTTATCTAATCGTCGAAGTGCTGCGATTCAACTTGTCGACTATCTATATTATAAAGGACAAACATATATGTGCGTAACGCATACGTCATTCTGCGAATGGCAACACTCTGAAATTTGAAATGAAATTTCGGTTTTGCAATTTTCGCTACTGCAAATTTTTAAACTTCTAAACATCGCACAGTTTCAATTTTTATACCGTAATATAGGGGAAAAAACGTACTTTTAAATGCAATTTGTTTGAAAGCTCTATCTTAATTTATTTTTGAGATATTAATTTTTTTATTGTTTTTAGTGCCAATTTTGTCATTGTGGCAACTGAAGTACACCATTTCTATTAAAAGTAAAGGGAAAATAGTCATGATTTATTTATCCTTATTGATGCCATTTTCACATTACAAATAAAAGTAACTTTTTTTTAAATTTTTGAACAGAAAATGACGTAGTTATTAAAAAAAAAAAAAACACATATTTCTTCATAAATCAGTTACATTTCAATATTTTTTTTACATTACGCTGATACTGAATTTGAGACGCTAGGCAAAATGAATCAGTGAGTAAAAATGATGTCATATTTAAGAAAAAACGATTATTTTCTTTGATAAAACTAAATATTTGACCAATACTAAATGGCCAATGCTATGACAACTAAAGGCAAATTTCTGAATTATTTATTCGCGGGTACCGAGATTAGAACTTAAAGTTTGTTTTACGTATTCTAATACAGTTTAATTTTTCAATAATTTAAGCAGTTGAAGTTTGTGGAAATAGCATTTTGTTAATTTTAGGTTTAAAATATTATTTGTTTTAACAGTTAGACAACCAATATAAGATGAATTTTTTATTGTAATTATTTTTGTAGGTATATCATAAATTTGATCTAATAGTTTCTTTCTAAACATTTTACTTCGTCGAATTTCGACGGGTTCCAACTCGTTTCTTTAAAGTTTTAGTGGTATCCAGCGGGCCACAGTTTGACACCCCTGCTGTAAATAGTTAATCTAAATAATTAATGCTGTAACTATAGTAATGTAGCGACAGGAACTCAAAATGAGATTTATTTTCTGTCTTAATCATAAAAGATGTAGTATATTTAATACAGTTAAACTCAGTTAATATGAGGTGCCTGATATTGATAAAATATCTTAAATTACATAAAATCTACGAAAAAAAATAAAAATCATAAAAGCGCACGCATAATTTAACACAAAAATTATCACAATTGTTGCTCTAATTATAACTTTATACAATCTCTCAAACAAAATTTTAAATATTCGGTAGCATTTGTTTTTCCAATAGCAGTAAATTATCAAGACGTTAATTCTTTTCAAATTTTGCATTTGTCTTACTGGTAAAAATAACAACAATAACAGTAATAATCTAAATTATCATATTATATCACTGAATTTTCCACTTCTCCCCCAGGCCCCTTCTCTTACACCCTCTAGTCTACGGATTAAAATAATATTCTTCCTTATTTAAAAAAAAAAACATATATATATATTGTCCCTTTTCTTTTGTAACTATAAAAGCTCGAGCTATAAAAGTTTTTACACATATACGCTTATTCTGCGCAAAACTTCATTCTTTTATTAAACTTAATTTGAATAATATGAGTTTAATAAACACAATCACCAAACATGTCGATTGGTAAAACTCATAAATCTGTTTTCTGGAAGGTACGGATGGTAAGGAAAGGCTCTCACTGTGTTATTTCACTATTTGGCGAACTCCGCTGTGAAATCGCCAAGTGAAAAGGAAAAGAAGCTATCAGGTAGGGAGCCTATCCTCCCGATAGCCTTTACTCGACAGTTTAGTAACAGATAAAGGGCACTTATCGGTACGCTACATACTTGTATCTTTTCGATGTGTACGATGATAGTACATGACCAACAAGTTACTCTTCTTTCCAGTGAAATATGTTACTATACCTCTGTAACATAATTAAGAGACCAGGACCCGTGTCTTTTAGCAAAAATAACATAAATGGAATATCCTACAAAATAAGGCGATCAATGTAATTAATCCTTGCTTAATGTTAATTACTAAACAAGACTTTCATATTTCTTTATATAGATCAGTATTATGTTTGCTACTATTGTTTTTTTTAGATCATTATTGTTAATGTATTGACAAAATATTGTGAAATTTTTCGGTCACCAGATTAGAGTAATCTTTTAATCACGTTACACCAGGGGTGTCTAGGAGGGATTTAGTGAAGAAAAGTGCGTCATACAATTTATTTTAAGGCGGGAATTTAGAGAAAAAAGTGTCTTTTGGTGGGGATTTTTAATTTCTTAATGTTTCCCTTTTTATTTTTGTTTCAGACGATGGTTAAGGCAAGGTTGAGAGAAGAACTTTTCTTTAACAAAGTCTTCCTAGAATGTCTAAAACATTTCTTTCCATATTTAAAATTTTATAAAGCATATCTTATATTTAGGAAAAATTTTATAACTCAGTTTTGCATTCAGGCAACCAAATATGTAAAAAAAAAAAATGCTTTAAATTTTGTCAGATAATGCTAAAGACATCTAGTCTTCTCTCTCGAAGAGAGGGGGGGGGGGGGGGGGGGGAGTTTAATAATTTTTCTGGATATATGATAACTTCAGTGGATTGAAAATTGCATTTTTTAAACTTGTAACTCGCATTTCTGCAAATATTTTTTTTCAACTCAATAATGTAATTCAAATTGGTGTATTCCTTTTTTCAAAATAATAAAAAAATATAGTCTTTATATGCTAAACCGCTTAGTCTGCGGAAAGAAAAAATGAAGTCTATTATTAATTTAATTTACTTCTACTTGTTTTCAAAAGTTTATGAAATTTGTTTTACAGAATTGTTCTCCTTTCCATTTTTTCCAAAATACGTTTTCTATATTTGTTAAACTATGCACTTTGAGCAATGCAGGGAATATCATGAAAAGCAAATAGGATAACAATTACCTTTAATTCTTCCCCATTTTGACACTTGCGAAAACAATTCATTCTTTTGAAGGAAAATTCTCATTCTTCCCTTCAAAATTTCTTTTAATCTGTTTCTTTAGTACAAGCATGGAATGAAATGTTCTTAATTGTTTTGAAACTTTCAGATCTCTGCATGACTTAGACCAGCACAAATTGTTTTCACCGAAATTATTTATAGTGACATTAAAAATTTCAAAAAAAAATATATTAAAATTTTAGACACGCATTTTTTTTCTTTTTTTACTAAAAAACGGTTAGATGCTACACGCACGCGAATCAACTTTGCAACTGCCGAACGCCTATGTTGCCAAAACCCGTTTCTAAATATATTCCCATCCGGTCACTGTTAAACTGTTGCATATTATTAATTTAAATAAACCATTAGATTTTTTTTCTATCTCAGAAAATGCTTTCATTTAAAAGCAGTATTCGTACAGCTCAACTCAACTCTTTCCAAAACCTGAACTCCGCCCTTTTCCCCCATTCACAAAAAAAAATTGTGTCTGGATTCCGAAACTAAAGTGTTTCCATTACATTCAAACAAAACTCGGTGTTGCCATTTCTTAAAATAAAATCCATACAGCATCTTACAACTCAACCTTCAGCATCCTACAACTCAACATTCAGCATTATACAACTCAATTCAACTCGATGAGATCATAACCATGCCCCTTCCGGCCGCCCCCACTTCCGGTCACTGCGCCACTGTTTTGGTTTCCTCATTTTTTACCTATTTTCTACATTTTCTACCAACCCTTTCTACAAAAATAACAATTAAAACCTTTGGGCAGGAACATTAAAAAGTAGGAAACCAACGTTTAAAAATGCACAAATAATACGTGAAAAGCAGCAAACAGCTGCTTCGAATCTGCTAGCGAGATTCTTCTTCAGTGCAAGAAAGAGCAAGACACAGCGTGCTAGAAAAATCAAGGCTGAGCAGAATGACAGAGATATATACCCGATACGGGTAGAGAATACACCAAAACAACAATGAGACAGAAGCAGATAGAACGACTGAGTGGACAAGTAGCGATATCTACCGGAGAACGAGAGAAAAAGAAACCAAAAAAGGGGAAATTAAATTAATGCTTTTCAAATACTTGGAAAATCAGGAGTACTAGATAAATCATTAACAAAAGAGTGAGAATTTTTTATAGTGTGGTAAGCTTCCCAAAAATCAAGATCAAGGTTAGAAGAACATTTCTGGATAATGATGGCTGAGGAAAAATTGAACCTATGTTGAAAAGACTAACAATGTTGAGCAATAGAAGAACGTTTAAGCTCTTATTTTTAACACAACCTTCATGCTCTTTTAAACGAAATCTAAGAGCACGTTTAGTCTGGCCAATATAAGATAGACCACAATGGTAAGAGAGCCTCTTGCCAGTGTGGTCTATACCCGTGTCGGGTACAGGGCCGAAACTAGCCTTTTTGGTGCCCCCCCCCCCCCCCTCCACCACAAAGTAAATTTACAAAAAAGAATTTTATATATTACTAAATATCTAGCAAACAACTTATTTTTAAATTTAAAATATATAAAACTGAACTACGTAATCAGCTTTGTCAAACATTGATCCATTAAAATCTTTGAAAAGTTATTTGAAAAGTTATTGGAAAGAATTGCATTTTAATCTTTTTAAACTTTTTTTTTTTATCATAGTCTAAATGAGGTTGATATCTAAAAAAGAAAGGTTTTACTAAGAATTTTACTCTGTGCATTCCCCTTCCCGTTGTCCTGGGCAGTCAGCGCCCATGGCAAGACGGAAAAAAAAAAAAAAAAAAAAAAAAAAAAAAAAAAAAAAGAAGAAGGGAAGGAAGCTCAACACTGTTCAGCGGAAAAAAAACAAACAGCTTTCATGGAATTTTTTTATCTAGAAGAAAAATCAGGCTGAGGGGTCACTTCTCCTTTGGTAGTTATCGGTAGTGGACAGTAGGGTGTCCCACAATAGAGACTGACCTTGAAAAACGGTAATGATTCTCCCTCGGATTCTCCACACAGGAAGTGATTTAAAAGGTAGAAAGCAAACGCATAGGCATGATACTTTGAAATTTTGTATTGTAATGAATCTTTTTATCTATTTGTAAAGTTTAATGCATTTGGTTCAGTTTTCCTTTTAAATTTTCCAGCTGCGAGACATTTTTATACAAATTTCATAATATATATATATATATATATATATATATATATATATATATATATATATATATATATATATATATATATATACATTCTTGTGTCAAACGTCAAACAAAATCTTCATTTTGGCGCCCCCTTCACCTTCTGTTAAAGTGGCGCCCGGGGCACGTGCCCCCTTTGCCCCCCCCCCCTAGTTTCGGCCCTGATATGGACTAGCTGTGCTGTAGAGATAGTAATTATTCGAATTATATTATTTCCTTTTGAGTATTCGCGTGCTTGAAAATTATCATTTTTGCGATCGGTCCTTAATTTCGGACACCAGTGTAGAACTTTGACATGGTAGTAATTAATAATATGTAAATGCTCGTTGTAGAACGAATTCTAAAAAATAGAAAGACTAAACAAAGCGGAAAAAGATCTAAAGATGATCTAAGTTACGAAGTACATGGACTTGTTAGGAATATAAGCATGAAAATTGATATGACTGTATTTATCATGACGTAACTTCTCGCAATAGAACAATTTCTAAAAATGTCGCTATAATAAAACAGTGCAGAAACAAAAAACTTTCGAATATTTTCTATTTCTGTGTTACTGCTGAGCCCAAAATCTAGAAATTTTGCTTCGGGTTAGTTTTAAACTATACAATTGTCTCTATGAATGGTTTCTAAAAAATTTAAAATTTAAAAAGATGAAATTAACGGAAAGCGATCTCAATTACCATTAATTTGGAATTATTAGGTACAGCAACTTTAAATATTTCATACTGTTGCATTTCTTCCGAAAAACATGCAATTCAAATGCAACAAAACTAATAGATACCCACCTAGCATTAAATAAATTGTGTAAATAAAGACCTGTATGAAACAGTGAGTAGGTTGCCCGAAAGTACTTGTTAAAGTGTTCCTTCTCTAGGCTTTTCTCTCTCTTGCCAAGGCCACTAACAGAGGGAAGTGCCGTTTTAAATGTGATATGAATTTTCTATCCGATTCATTTTTCTAGACATTTTATCATAAGGCCATATTCTCAATTATCATTAGTAGATTTTTTATATATTAACTTATTCTGGTGAAATTTGATAATCGGGTTCATATTAGCGTATGTTAGCTTGCATGATTTGCTGAATAAATATGTATGGATTTGTAAATTACTTCACATGACACTTTGACAGCTCAAAAGTTATGCAGACGATATATTCAGATCTTGTGTCATACTTTATGTTGTAATCATTGCCGATTTCTTTTATTTAATACATGCTAAATACAGTTCAACTTGTGCAGAATATGTTTGAAAACAAAACAATACAGCGTATGTAGTGGCCAGAATACACTCATCATTTAAATCCGATCGAGCATATCTAAAACACACTTTAACGAAGCATTGCATGCCACTGTTGATGTATTCGGTACTTTGATACTATATCAGATTTTGAGGAGAGAATTCCTTAACTGTTATCGACAACCTCATTGCATCCGTGGAAAACAGATATTGTACAATATTAACTATTCCGGGGGAGCACACACCATATAAAGTATAGTCCATTCTTTTTAAACATCATATATTTGTCATTTAAAGTTACTCAAATTGGTGCGGAGCGTCTGATTATGCTCTAGACATCATTTTATGCAGTTAAAATTCCGATATAAGTAATTTAGTGTTTCATTTTCTATTTTACTTTTAATATATTGCGTACAATTTTATATCCATGCATGGCTGTCTTGAATGGTTTGATTTCCCATTTTTTTAAACAGTGTATACGAATATATATATAAGATTTTGTAATTCTACGATTCGTTTATTTTCATCATTTCAATTTATCGCAGTATATGGACAATTAAAGGTAACATCTCATTTTCTTTGCTTCCACATGTTATTATTAAATCTATGTTCTCAGCAATATCGCTCAGACTAATCCCTCTGAGGGAAGTCCTAGTTTTAGAGGTATGATTGCAAACTATTTACCAGAATTGTTTTACTTTTAGGATTAATTTTTTTTTCATTTCATGCTTAGGATCAAGTTGCAGGTTCGAAAAAATATTTTGTCGATTTCGGGTCGGGCATAACTCTAACTGTGCAGGGTTGTAATTAACAATTCGTGTTTAGGGACATAGGTTCGTATTTAGAAATTTAAAAAAATCGTGTAAAACAGAATATCGACTTACTTGATAATTTAAACTTGATTGTATTGTTAGACTGAACAATTTTAATTAATAACTTAGTTATACTTTGTAGAGTTCTGTATGGGCCGAAATTGCCAGGTTCGGGCTCAGCCCGACTCCTAGAAAGAAAAGTTCGGCCCCGTATAAAAGTTAAAACTTCGGCCCGGCCTGGTCCGTACAAAAAACAGTAATGGGCCGACCAGGTATAAAAATTAAAAGTTCGGTCCGAGCCCGGCCCGGAAAAAAAGTTAAAAATAACCAAAAATACTTATTTTAGCTCTTTTTTCATGTTTATAATTTTCATTTTTAAAAAAGGTTGCGATATGCATTTTTTTAATGAATCTCTATTTGTATGTTAATGTTTCAGCTATAATTAATATCGTTAATCAAAAAATTATGTATTGGAGACTTAAAAATCTGAAAAATGCTGTACAGTAAAATCTTCTAAGACATCGCATAGGAAAGAAAAAAAATGCGTTATAAACAAGTTCCCTTCTTAGCAGGTGTAAATGTATTATATTCTTTTATCACGTATTATTATATGCATTTTGCATGGATCAATAAATTTTTAAGACAGGATTCCGTCATAGATTGGTTCTTTTTCACACGTTTTACTATATTTTAATATTATTGCCTAGAAATCTACTAGTCTTTAAAATGAATAAATTTTGATGTTTAATTGTAGAATAATGTCGATTTAAAAATATATACAATTTTTGCAAAAATTTTCGGCCTGGGCCAAATTTTACTTATTTTTTACCCGGACCAGGCCATGCCGAGACAATGATTTCATACAGACTGGATTGAGACGGGACTGAAAATATCGGCTTATGAAGACTTACGAAGAATGAAACCTGCCTTATCTCGGAACGAAAAAAAGAAGTTAGGCCCCACCCGGCCCGAGTGCCATGAATGAAAATAGGCCCGAGCCTAGCCCTTGCAGACCTCTAAACTTTGGCTGTTTCAAAATAAGCATGAATTTAAAGATTTTCTTTTTAGCATCAACAAGACTTTGTTTTATAATCGAGCTGATATTAATGAACTTTTTTGCATTCTAAGCTATTTTACAAGTTTTCCTTTAACTTACATTTTTCTTCAGAATTTTGTATTTCAGTTTTAATCTCAGATCTAAATTCTGTATCTTATCAGAAGTTAGAGGATCATGCCGTCTGGTTTCGATCAATATACATTCTAAAAAAAATACGTAAGTTGAAGGTGCTTCTTCAATTGCTTTTATTATTATTATTAAAACACGAAAATTCTTGTTTTGATTTACCCGTTTCCCCCCAAATTATAGAAAATTCATTATTTTAAGGCTGTTTTCAAATCCAAAAGAGCAACTTTCTGACATAAGTTTTAATTAATTTTTGTTCGGAAATGCACGCAACTAGCAGGTGTTGATGTTCAGAAACTATGTCATCGAGCTGTTTTATCTGTTTTTTTTGTTGTTGTTATTTTTTTGCAAACGCAATAGATCTTTCAGAAAAGAGTGTCAAAGTGGGCGTTTTGAAGCGAATTTCCGCGCGAAACAAGAAAAATTAGTCAAGAAAGGATGAAAAACGTGTTTGTCACGTGATCCAAATCGCTTCTAACTCAATAGGTAATTGATGGATCCAAAAATGGAAAACAGAGTTCGATTCCAAATCGCTTTAATGTCCATGTTTTCCAATTTTATATCTTTTCGTTAAAAAAGGAATTTGTGAATGTGTCAAAACGTTTTGCGTTTGTTGAGCAGAGCATTTGAGAACGCAGCCTTAACGTAAAAATTATCTGAAGTTGCATTTTCGTCAAATCACAGGGGTGTTCCCGTAACTGTGCTGCATGTTACTTTTTTGTATCAGAAACTGATTTTTTACGTATGTCTCTTTTCCTCCAAAACACGAAAAGTTCGGGAACTGAAGCTCTTTTCTTTTTTTTTTTTCCAGTCAAAACACTGAATTTTGTTCAAATAATAGAAAAATCTGTTCCAACCACAGGCGCGTTCCGCCAACTTGCTGCCTGTGCTTTTTACGCTTGATGACGTGTTTTCTTTAGAGTGTACGTAATAATTGCGCTTTTTCTTAAACGGCTGAAAGGCAAAATAATGGAAAAAATAATAAAACGCGGTATTTGTAAAGTGAACATTATTGTCATAAAATTACTGTTAATTATTTAGAAAACTCTAGTTCGACTAATTAATTTCACACCATTCCTTTATGGATAAAGTATAATTCACTTACATTCAATATGATGAAAGGCAGCTATTTAATACAGCAACCTGTTAAGATAGAACGACAAAGAATTGGAAGAACTTTCCAATTTAGACAATCTTAGCTTGTTTTAGCCGATATTGCGAAAATTTTCAGCTTAAAGCGTTATTCCATTACACTGGTTCCGTTTTAACAGTTTTTATTGTAGTGATTAGAATGTCTCGATTTTCAAGCGTCTGCACTGTAAAAAAAAATTTGTAAAGTTACTAAAGTTTTTCTAGGAAACTGGGATTCCAGGAACTTTTTATGTAACGGCAACAACAAAAATTCCTGTAACAGGCTCTGTTACAGGAATTTTTCTTGTTGCCGTTACATAAAAAGTTCCTGGAATCCCAGTTTCCTAGAAAAACTTTAGTAACTTCACAGATTTTTTTTTACAGTGTGTCCGGCTTTTTTTATCAGATTGCCAAGAAGGGTTATGTGTTTCACAAGTATCTGTGTATGTAGATTTCTTTATACCCTCGAAACATCCCAACAGTTGGATGGATTTTAATGTACACTGTAAAAAAAAATCTGTAGTTCTACAGATGTAAAGTTACATGCTTACTAAACTTTCACCTGTAACTGTACGAAAAAAGCTGCAAATCTACAAAACTAGTTTCTGTAAAGCTACAAAAATCTGTAACTTTACAAATGAATCTGCTAAAATTTCAGTAATCTTACTAAACTTTTATTTGTAACCCTGGCTGTAGTTACATGAAAAGTTCTCGGAATCTCAGTTTCCAAAAAAATTCTTAGTAACCTTACAGATTTTTTGATTTTCGGCGCAAAAGT
The DNA here is from genome assembly GCA_963932465.1 of Maratus speciosus. Taxonomy (NCBI): domain Eukaryota; kingdom Metazoa; phylum Arthropoda; class Arachnida; order Araneae; family Salticidae; genus Maratus; species Maratus speciosus. Next base: position 48,402,647 of record OZ010796.1, on the reverse strand, counting down.
GTGTCTGTTACATGAAATTTTGTTGTTGCCGTTACATGAAAAGTTCTAGGAATCCAAGTTTCCTAGAAAAACTTTAGTAACTTCACAGATTTTTTTTTACAGTGTATGAGGTCTCTATTGATTCGTCTTAACCGTCCGATGGTTATAGGCTAGATTTGATTTTATATATTCAAAATGACGGCCGTAAAATACAAAATGGTGGTAGACACGAAAAAACTATTACGCACCCTATTGAGTGGCAAATCATTGGATAGATCTTTCAAAAAGAAGACTATGTTTCATTGACTATTTTACAGTCAGAAGCTCCGTTTAACTATTACACAACCAGGAATTGTGTAGGTAGGATCTCTAGCTTTACTGCAACTCTAACGATCCTAGACATCTAAAGGCCTCATCAAAACAGTGTTTATAGATAGGAACTGACAATCAAACAACTTGAAAGTCACCAATACAAGTAAATAATAAAAAAAATAGTTATCGGGTTCAGGTCGGGTTTTGCGTCAACGGAAATTTTTTTTTAGGTTTCGGATTGACTTTATGTTGAACGTTTAGGTCGGGTATAACCCAACCCGCGCAGGAATCTATTTCAGATGAAAAACTACGTATTTGAATATGAATGACTCCTTGCATGTTTATTTTTCCAAATAAAAGATAACATTAATATTGGAGATATGATTGCAGACTATATATTTTTTTTATAATTACATTATATTGTGGATCAATTTTCTCTGGTTCCGGGTTTCAGATTGGGATTGGAATTAAGTATTTCGGGTTGCGGGTAGACAGAATATTTTTGGTTGGATTCGGTTCGGGTTGCAGCTTTGTTTTAAATAAAATTGGCAGGGCTTCAAATTTTATTTATTACGCGGGAAGGGCCCTAGTTAGGTGTAACGTTTAACACGTTCAATGCCACGTCAGTCACCAGTGACTGACACTGATTTTTCCGTTTAGGCCGCGTCAGTCATCGGTGACTGACATATAGATTCTGTAACGGGAGTCTCATTTCGTGGCTTAAACGGAAAGACAGACAAAATAGACTTGGCTTTCAACGTGTTAACTATGCTAGTTTTAACGATGACGCTTTCACTAACAAATTTAAATAATTTTATTTTAAAATAATTTTTGGTCACTTTATGCGTTTTTGATAGGGATTTGTCAACTGATTATTTTCAGTTACCTCCGGCATTAAAATACATGGTCAACCCTGCCGAAACATGAACCGCGTTTCGAAAAAAATTTGTCACCTACCTTACCTGATGCGCGACTCTTTGGTTCGACTCATAACCGGAGAACTGCTCCATACTTTGTCTTTCACACACTGCTGTGTATATGCCATATATGTGCACGTAAAATCTATAATATTGAATGACCGCTTATTGGGAGGTTGCTGTATGGAAGAAGAATACGAAACAGAGTTTTTCCTTTAGGGTAATGCTCAAAAGTGTGGAAACTCTTTCTGTTCTGGATTCATCCGCCTATAAAGATTAGGTGACTAGTGAGGTGTTTCAAAAATAACCTTCTTAAGAGCCTTTTTTTCACTTTATTTATCTACAATATTCTTTGATAAGCTTCGAAATTTATGTTTCGAGTAAAAATCGTTTGGCCGTCTGCAATTTACCTCTAATTTAAATAGCAGTGTGAGTGTTAGAGATCTGCGCGTTTCGGGATATGCCAAACCCGGACGCAAAAATTTTATGTTTTTCACGTGATTGATCAACATATTCCACCTGTTATTTAAAAAAAGGGGAAAAAAGAAACAAAGAAATGTTTTATTGTTCATTTGCTCCAAAAAAATTCTGAAGTACAAATACAGTCACGTTCCGGCCCGAATCTAAAAAAAAAAAATGCAAGACCCGGACGTTTCCGGGGATAATGAAGTTTAGGCCTGGACCAACTTTTCAAAAGCTAAAATTTAGCAGGAGCCCGTGCAAGTTTTCAGATAAAATTACGCCAAGCCCGAGTTTAATGAAAGAAACTTTTACCGAGTTCGGAGTTCGGAACAGGCCAGGGCTCGTGGAAACCTCTAATATATATTTTGAATTCGGCCCCCCTGTCGGGGATACTGTGCCCCCCCCCCCGCGTCGGGCAAGTTCTGGCGCCGCCCCTGTGGTGTGCATAGAATATATCGTTCATTTACAGGGACACACAAAAGAATATGGCTGAAGAATTAATTTAACTATTGAAGTCCATGACCAATAATTGCTGGAAGGGCGTTTGTAGTTGTGATAGGCCTTTTAAAATAGAATTTTTTTTTAAATATTACTTGGTTTGGATACATTCTATAGATGATATACAGGGCTGCACAAAAGTTCGCAAGTACATTTCCGTTTATTCAAGGAAATGGCTGAATGGACATTTTTAACCAGTGTTGGGTATGAACGCGTTCATTGAACGAAAGTTCACGAACTTAGTTCACTTTCTGTGAACGTTGAGTTGAACTTGACTCACTTTTTGATAAATGAACGTGAACTGAACGAAAGCTCAAAAAATCCGTGAGTTTGAACGAAATTTACAACTCAAACTCAATTTTTTCATAACGTATTTTTAAATTTTTCCAGCCGTTAAGAACACGTTTTTCCCATTCAAATGCCATTTAGAGGCCTAAACCTACTCGGGACGAGTCGAAGCTGATCATCAGTTTTTCAGGGTCATGCCCGGGCCTTGCTTTCTCTGGAGGCTCGGGCCGGGCCGACCTTATTTCTGTACCTGTTCTTTGTTCTTCCTAGAAGTCTTCACCGACAGAAATTATCTGGCCCGGTCGCCCCTGCTTGTATGAAAATCATTGATCTGTCCCTGTCTGATTTGTGCAAAAATCTTTTTAAGCAACAACTTCTTTGGGTCAACAGTTTTTACCGAAAATACATATGTTTTTAAATTACCATTATTCTACAATTAAAATTCTCTTTACAGAAAGTATATTGACATTTCTAGGAGGGGGGGTGGGGGAGTATACAGTACTGTAAAACCTCTTATAAGAATCTGTGTATAACGAAATCCTGTTTTAAATGGGAATATTTCTTGATCGGTGCAAAATAGATATAATAATTCGTTTGAAAATAAAAAATAATTTGCAAGAGACTACACAGACCTGGTGAAAAAGGAACTAAACTATAACGATTTTTTTTCTCTCCTATGTGATTCCGTTTTAGAAGGTTTTTCGATATAGAACTTTTCAAATTTTTAGGTTCCAAGCCGTGTAATGGTATTAATAATAATTTAGATATTTACATGCAAATAGAGATCCATTCAAAAATCAATATAGTTTGCAATAGGACATACAGAAAGAAATGTAGTGAAACAGTATTTTGGAACGGAGGTCCCTGTACTATGCAGTCTATGGCAGAGGCCTGCTGCTGCCGAAATTTCAAGGCCCGGGGTCGGCCGGATCCATAGAAGAAAAATTCGGCCCGGCCCAGTATAAAAATTAAAAATTCGTTCCGAGCCCGGCCCGCACAAATAAAATATTGGCCCGGCCCGGTATAACAACTGAAAGTTCGGCCCGAGATCGGCCCGGAGAAAAGTTAAAAATCTCGGCCCAGCCCGGCACGTCACATTGATCTACAAAACATTGATTTTTATGTCGATTTGGTTAAAAATTTGTCTTGTTCGAGGAATTCTGACCAAATATACTTACCTTTGCTTTTTATTGTCATGTTTATAGTTTATATTTATATTTTTATAAAAGTTATTGCGGTATTTATTTTTTTAATGTATCGCTATTTGCTGTATATAAATATATCAGTTATCATTAATATAGTTAATCCATATTCCATGTATTGGAGACTTAAAAATCTGAAAAATGCTATATAGTAAAATCTTCTAAGCCGGAATTGCATAGGAAAGAAAAAAATATGCGTTATAGAAATGTTCCCTTCTTAGTAGGTGTAAATGCATTATATAATATTTTCTTAGGTATTTCATTACATTTATTTTGCATGCATCAACATACTTTTCAGGTTAACACAGGATTCCGTCATAGGCAGGTTCTTTTTCACACGCTTTACTATATTTTAATTTAGCTACATTTTAATAAGCCTAGAAATGTACTATTCTTTATAGAGAATAAAATTTAATGTTTAATTGTTGAATAATGTGATTTAAAAATGGATGCATTTTTTGCAAATTATATTATGTACATTATATTTTTATTGCATTCGCGCATGCGCAGTGAAGCATTTTTTAGTAAACCTGCTCATTTTTCATCCAATTTTTATTATTTTTTAATTCTGATTGCAGGATATTGTGCGCAATATTGTTTGTCATATTTTCTGAAAAGAACATTTGATTATATTAAGAACGCTGCAAATTATAAGCAAAAAACTTGGCAAAATTTGGGACTGTTTTTATAAAAACTTTAATTTCTCTACTAGTGTACATGCTATAACACAGTTTATTACAATAAGCCTCTTAATCATGTTCTACAGTTTGAACGCTTTTGCTGCGTTAGTTTTTACAGGGTTGTCCAAAAGATATTCGTTTTTTTTTTCAATTTGTTGACGGTCCCTTATGGTGTTTCGGGAAAAAATCTTTGCGGAAATATAGGACCTATACTATTCTGTTTACACACCTGGAGTTTCAGGATAATTCCTCATGCATTTTACTAGATATTTAACAAAACGTCTAAAATCGCAAGTGACCAATCATCATTGGCCATATAGTGTATACACACGTAATATGTCTATGTGTGCATAAACCATTACAACTACTGCATATGTGTTTTGAGTGTGTCAAAAACGAATTGTTCATAATATTTTTCATATTTTTTAACCATTAAAATGCATTTATTTAACGTACAAGAAAGTAAATTCTAAAAAGAAAAAAAATGACGCAAAACAGTTTGAAAATATGGAACAATATACTACTAGTCTTCTAGTAATAACATGAGAACTACAACATCTACATTATATAATCCTCATGTTTCATAAATACAATTAGCCTCTTCAGCCTGATCTTCAGAAGCGTGTGATGCTTCAGTCTGTCCTCATGCCACTTGGTGAGGAAGATCTCGGCAGAAAAAGTGGTACACTGGAGGTACAAACTGCAATAGTTCAATGATATTTTTAAATTTAAGGTACTTGAGTTTTGATTTTTCTTGTGTTATGGGAAGTTCAGGCAGAACTCTAGGGCATCTTCCGGCCTGGCTGGACTCCACCTTTAGCTCGTGGAAAGGTTCTAATTCATCACCAACAGTTTTTTTCTAGAATAATGTGAAGGGGTTTTTTTTTCTCAAAATGCAGCCATTGCATATTTCGGATACCTTTCACTGACTTTATAAAGAATGATGCAAGTGACTCGATTAATAAAATCTTCATCTTTTAGCACTTCTACAGCGAAATGTTTCCTGGAATCATTTACAAGTTGAGTCCAGTGTTCTGGAACATACAGATCCCTTTTATTCCTCTTCTTTCTGATTTCTATGAGCCGAAAGTCTTGGTTACATTCACTGTAGGAGTGTCCTGAAATAAAAAAAGCGATGATCGACTGTTTCTATGTGTGTATTTTTTATGATGTACAGCCAGAACTTCACAATCAAGTAGTTTTTATTCTATCCTCCACAATTGTCACTAAAAACTGTAATATGCCTGACTTGAGAAGGAAGAGTCTTTATGAACTTCAAAAGACAGAATGCGATCTCTTGGTAACTACGAAAAGTCTGTCCTTCATGCCACATGCCACATGTACTTGTGGGCAGTTCCGCTTTCAAGGTTATGAATTTTCAAGTAATGCGTCTAAAGTTCATGTAGGTAATAAGCCTTAGAATTTGGTTACATGATGAGTTTTCATGATTTTTTGAGAGTCAAAGCATATCGCAATCTTTAAATCATAACTTCAAATTGTGGAATGCGTCTTTGGCTAATCTGGCAGCTTCTGCTTTGCGGAGATGTAGTTCCTTTTGAGTTTCTGCTTGTTGTTTCTCATTTGCATTTCCATGGTCTGTTTTCAATTGTAGCTTGTCACCCACAACACATGTATCAGTCTCCGGTCAGTAAAAAATTAGATTAAAATGAGTGTTAAAAAATGCGTGTATAGAAACTTTCTTTGACCGGCTCTATGCGCTTTTCTTCTAGGCAAAAGTAAACATAGAGTTTGTACATCTCCATTAAACTGAGTTCTGGATTCAGGTATTTACTGTTGGGGTCTTTTCTCTAGCATAATGGCTTGTGTATCGTGGAAACTTGTTTATGTGTTCTTTGATGACATCAATACGGTCTTGTGGAATTTTATTCGATGGTTCTATTCTTACTCTTTCATCGCGAGAAGGTATGCCAGAAACTGTTTCTTCTTTTTTGTTTACTTTGTTTTGCAACCGTTTGTTAGAAAAATCTCCGTCTTTTCGTGCCAATTGCCACTTAAAGATGACCAAATTTGTATAACGTTTTAAAAGTCATGAACTGGCCTTGTATATGTCGTTGGTCGCGGTTCAGCTATGTGGACGTCAACGGATACAAGTGCACTTATACCCCTTGGGCTCCACGCGTTTCACGGTTTCGGGAAAGTGGTTAAGTAACTGACCCCTAGAACGCAGCGCATAATTAAAAAATCACTTATATCTCTCTACCTACAAACAAATAGACTTATTTCCAGATAGTCTGAGCACTTAACTCAATTTTTTTAATTTTGCCACTTATACCCCTTGGCTTCTGGGGTCCTCATATACATTTTGTTTCACAAGCACTAAATTATACTCAATTTTTATCTCAAATATAATTCTGCTCAAACTTTTTTAGGATCCCGACAACCCGATTAGAAAACAACTTAAATCTGACCCATAAGAATTATTCTAGAGTGAACCTAACCTACAGAAAGAAAATTAGAATAGTCTCACCTCGAATAATATGTATATATACATACATAGGTACAAACAACCTGATCCGATGCAGGACTCTACTCAACGATCCCGAGGTATTTGCTATTCACAAGTGTCACTATATATTTGAATATATATAAAAAAAAAGGCAATTTATCAAATTACAACGACCATTTGGAAAACGATTTTTTTTAAGACTAAAATTTAAGACATAAAAAATCGCACGGAGTTGATCATACATTACGTACGCCATGAATTAAACATTAATAGTGTTATTACACGCAAAAATTGCAAGCCAAAAATATCGCCTACGACCCGTCAGATTTCATGAAACTTACGTATTATCCACCTGAAACTTACGTAAATATACAAGCATTTCATTGGCTGTTCGGAAAAAGGCTTTTCCATCATCAGATTTCCAAGAAATCTGACGGCCAATTTTAAATGAAATTTCATTCTTAAACTTCTAAACATCCGACAATATTACTTTTTACACCGTCGGATAGAGAAAAAAATGTACTTTTAAATGCAATTTGCTTGAAAGCTGTATCTCAATTTGTTTCTGAGTTATTAATTTTTTTTTTGTAGTTTTTATTACTTTTTTGTCATAGTGACAAAAGAAAGTATCCATCGTTGTTGAAATTAAAGGGAAATACAGATTACTGTATAGACCAATCAGAAAACGAATAAATTGCGGATTAAACCAATGAAAACCTTCAGATATGCTTTTCATTTCCCATCCTGACGAGATCAATAACCATTTTTCCAAATGGTTAAAAATATAGATTTGTACTTTTTTTATATATATATAAAAGATAAAACTGGCATTAGACATATAAGTATAGATTATTTTCTATGACTGCATTAAAACATGATTTACTTTACTTAAATTTCAATTTCGGTTCGGGATGCGGGTTGATGTATTTCGGGTTTGAATCAGATGCGTATTCAAATATGTCGGGTTACGGGTCGTCGAAACTTTTTTTGTCGGGCTGCGAGCCAAAGAATTTCTTTCTTTTTTTTTTTTTTTTTTTTTTTTTTCAGATTAGAGTCGGGTTGACGATTGACTTCAAATGGAATTTTCGGGTTCGGGTCGAATACAACCCGATCTGCTCAGAACTCTACTTGTCCTCCTGAAGTGAATGTTTAAGATAATTTTCAAGCGGATAAACCTAGAAAGAATAACAGAATTAAAAATTGTCTTCCACGGGATGTTCAGGGCGCAAAGCGCCACGCCGCGCCGTGTCGAAAACTTCTCCTTCTTGGTTTTCTTGGTGTTTAATATTTATGCGTCACTTACCAAAAATAAATTTTACACTTTTTTTTTTTTTTTTTTCTCTCTCCAGATCAGAGATAGTGTCTTGCACAGATCAGATACAGCTTGACCCGAACACGAAAATTCAACTTGAAGTCAACCCGAAAGGTGAACCAAAACCGACAAAAATAAGCTTGATCCGCAACCCGACGCGAGCCCTAAATGAAAGTAAAGTAAATTATGTTTTAATTTGCATTAAAACATACTTTATTTTCCTAGATTATTTTATATAATTGTAGATTACTTTTATTTATGAAAAGTAAACTACAATTATATCTCTAATACCAATTTTATGTTTTTTTATGGAAAAAGGACAAATTTTTAATATACAGATATTCATAAAATTCAACCTTGAATATTCAAGTATAGTAAAACCTTTGAATAGTGGACACCTCGGGAACATTGAATAGAGCCCTACATCGGCTCAGGTTGTCCACAAATTTCTGTTTTCGGCCTTAATGATTTTAATTTTCTTTTCTCGGGTTGGATTCAGCCTAGAATAACTCTTGTGAATCATAATTGGGTTTTTTGCAAATCGGTTTGTTTCGATTTTCTCAAAAAGTTTGAGCACAACTATGTTTCAGATGAAAATAAATGCGTTTTTGAGTTTGAATGAGTATATATTCAAATTACAGCATCAGAAGTAAAATGTGTAGGAAATGTGCCCATAGATTATTCTTTCTTTACGGTTTTGTTAAAAACTATTTTTTTTCTCTCGGAATATGAAAAATATTGCCAATATTTCATTTTTGATACAAACAAACAGACATGTATCATATTTGGGATAGTTTATGCACACACACGTGACATGTGTGCTACATGGGCGTAGGAAGGGTGGGGGTTGACCCTCCCCCCACCCCAGACTTCCGACTCCACACCTAAGAAAAATTTTATTAGTGAAAAAATGATGAAATTTAAAGGAATTTTTTAATGAGTAGCAATATAGTAATAATTTATAAAAAAAATTAGCGGTAATAATTTATAGCATTAGCAGTAATAATTTACAAAGAATGATAAAAGTCTGAATTAAGATCGGAAAAAGACAACCTTTTTCCTTTAGCAATCATTTTTGGTCACATTCTTTTGGCCATTTTAAAAAAGGAAGAAAAAAAAGAAAAGAAAGAACAGGACGTTGGCTATTCAGTAATCTCCTCATTAGCAAAAATGTACTATGCTAGGGAAGTGGGAGGGTGTCACAGACGAACGTCTGTAACAACAAACATGTCAGATAAGAGATTGATTCTTTTATGGTCTCGAACCTGAGTCTCGATACTGCCTAAAGCGCGAAGGGGAAACTTTATTGTACATTTCTGTGTCAAATACTCTTTTTTTGTAAGAAGATCTTTGGCGGTAAAAGTCTTTACAACAAATTACAGGAAGTTACATATGAAAAACAGCTCTTCTGTCGACTGTCTCGTCTCAAAGATATTATCTGACTACAGTCTCATGTAGTACATAGAATGATTATATGTATGAGAGAGAGTAGGTTATATTCAAAAGTATTTACAGAAGAAAAACAATTTTATTGTTGCGTTAACCTAATCATCATGAATGAACGTTTATTTAATTTTCATACCTAAGTAGGACTTCGTAGGAGGTGAAGGATGGGGGGGGGGGGGAGTTATTTGTTATTACTATCAGTAATTTCGATATATCTGCTTACCAATATATCTATGACTTTCAGTTTTACTCCTGCACTATAGCACAGTTTTTTAATGATTGTCTTTCAATTATTCTATATGTACCTTTCAGCAATAATTTGCAATCTTATTGATTTTAGAAAATTTCTAATATGAAATAAATATTTCTTTACTTTCGGATATTTCCTAATTCTGGGAGGAGGAAGAGGGTAGAGGTCTGAACGAACCCGAAGCCCGTGTTTGAGCTAATTTTATATCATTTGATTTCTGGCAGGGCGGACATGATTTTTCCGAAGGTTCGAATTGTGCCTAGATTTAGTTCTTTCCGTGCTGAACCGGCACCGGGCCTTAGATCTTTTATGAAGATTCCGGGACTTTTTTATCTATAAAAAAACCCCGATAAAACATTGCATTGTTTTATTTCCTTCTTTACCTTGACACCTCTATTTAGCGAACACTTTTCAATCCTATAACAACTTCATACATTTGTATGTTTTAATTTTTATTTCTGAATAACGGACCCTGCTAATAGCAGCCAAATTCAAGGATCCCGAGGTATCCGCTATTCAGAGGTTTTACTATACAGAGTGTCCACTCCACAACGGTGTCCCATACCTAATTCCTAAGCCGTTAGACATAGACATATAGTTTCAATTACAAAGATGATAAATGAGATACAGAAGTATTTTAAAAGCGATTTGAGCTTTGAGCAAATAAAAACATTTCTTTAAACAAATATGAAATTTAAATTTTTATACGGTTCCTCGATCCTATAATTTATATTTAGTAAAATATCCTATTACTCTAAGAAGTAAGACAAAAAAAGTCTCATTCTTCTACGATGAAAACTGTCCGAGTAATAGTTGTTTATTGTTAAAGCATCTTTTTTGCTGCGAAATACGAGTCATTCACAAATTTATTAAGATTAAAATTTGTACTCTTATTGCGAAAACTGCAAAATATTATTATAAATGCATCAAAATGAAAAAAGATCAAAATGCGATTTTTTAAAAATTAATTAAAACATGGGCCATAGGCCTGGAATACTTGAATTTCTTTTTCGGTGTGTGTGTGTGAGGGGGGGGGGGGGGGGGTGGGTGCGGATTTGGTATGCAATGTTTGTAAATATTTTTAATCGAAAGAATTTAACTTCTAAAGTAATAAATGATTTTTGAAGCTATGTTTAATTCATTTTCATTTATAAATTTGAAAAAAAAAATTTATAATTCTCATTCAAATATAGCAAAAAATTGAGCAATTTTTTATTTTTCCATAAATCTAAAGAATTTTTTAGAAAATGCTGTCAAATTAGGTGTTTAAAGTCATTTTCGAGACTTGGCAGCCTGTGAAGAGCTATCGTCGAACAGTAATAATTTGCAATAATAAAAGGTGCGCCAACTTCGTGTGCAAATGAAAAAGTCTATTCGATTCTTAAGAAATTAAACGTGCAAATTCATAATTATGCCTTCATATGCAAAAGTGAAAGAGGCAATTTTTTTTTTCTTTTGTCAGAATTTTAATTTTTATCAGCGTTCGGCTGAACAAAATGCACGGGAAAGGGAACAGGAATTTTGGAAATGTGTTTGCTGTAATCTGTAGCCCAGATCGGTTTTTTAAAACGAAGAACATGAAATAAACTAAAGTAGGATTTATTTTAGAACTCTTCGTATAAGACAGTTTTAAACAAATAAACTCACAAGAGCATTTCAGAAATTCTAACAATTAAGAAACATGTAATATTGAATAATAAGTGTATACCATTTTTTATTTCAAAATTAGAAAATGAAACAGTTCATTTTTTTTTTCCGTTACCGTATAATGTAAATCTAAAGCGCATGAACGTAAAAATAAATAAATAAAATAAAATAAAAATTGTCTTTTCTGGGGACAAAGGATAAGATGAGAAGCAGAGATATCATGCCAAAAGAATTTTTGTTATTCTTTCTCTCTGTTGTTTAATTATTTTAAGTTACTTAGGATGAATAAAGTTTACCTTTTTTAAAAAAAAAAATAGAGACAAATAAAATATAATTTAATTTCAAAATACAGGTGGCAGGCTCCGAAACTGTGTCTATTTGTACATATCTTATTTGTACATATCAAATAATCCATGAAAACTAAAGCGATAATTCTAATTATTACGCTATCGCCATTTTGTATAAATGAAAAGTATCAAAAACAAAATGTTAAAAATAAATTTGTAGACCATTGAACGTTTGAAAATATATCTCATGTGCTCATTAGATGTCAACTTTTGTTTTCTTTCTTTTTATATACAATCCTTTCATTAACAAATATAAATAGAGGAAGAATAGCCCGGGGAAAATTTTTCAGGCCGAGTGCGATCAGTATGCAATCTTTATTTTAGCCCGGTACAAAAGTTCAAACTTCGGCCAGAACTGCTCCGATCCCAGCTGGACCCGTTCAAACAAATTATTGACTCAGCCCGATATAAAATATAAAATTTTGCCCCAGTCTGCACACACACACACACAAAAAAAAAATAATAATCGACCCGAACGAGCTTGGACTGGCTGACCATAGGTTTTTATGCCTATCTGGTTTAAATTGTCTTGTACGAGAAGTTTTAACAAAAAATACTTATTTTATATTTTTATTTCATGCTTATATTCTTTATTTAAAAAAATATCCTTATCTGTGATATATATTTTTTAATGTATTGCTGGTTATATGTAAATGTCTTAGTTACCATTAATATGGATAATTCATATTCTATGGCTTGGATATTGAAAAACTGTTAAATGCTATCAATAAAATCTTCTAACACGGTATCTCCTAGGAAAGAAGAAAAATCCAGGCAGATTCCCCCTTAGCAGGTTCATCGACTGTTGTAAATTCATTATGTTCTTTTCACAAGTACTATTATACTCATTTTACATAGATCAACATATTTTTTTTATTTTTTATTTTATTTATTTATTTTATTTATTTATTTATTTATTTCTTCTTATTGTTGTTATTGTTGTTAAATTTGGAGCTGCGCTGTAGGCAGGTACTTTTTCACAGGTTTTACTGTACTCTAATTTTATTGCCTAAAAATGCAGCTACCCATCTTAAAAAATAATAAAAATAAATATAACAATTTTATTTGTGGAATAATAGCGATTTAAAAATGCATGCATTAAAAAAAAAAAAAAAAAAAAAAAAAAAAAAAAAAGTTTGGCCGGGCCATGATATTTTTACTGTGCAGGCCAGTGCATTCCAACTCTGACTTGGGCCGGAAAATAAATTCTGGTGCGAACTTCTAGAAAAAAGTAATCCCTAAAATAAGCTCGGACCGAGTGTCGGGAAGGAAAAATGGGTCGGGCCCATGAAGACTCTTACATCGAATAGTTTGGCCGGGCCAAATTTTATTGATATTTTTACTGTACAGACCAGAGCCGTGCAGTCGAATGATTTTCATATGCACTGGGTTGGAACCAAGACTGAAAATTCCCGCCTGTTCAGAGCTCAAGAAGAATGCATTCCAACTCTAACTTGGGCCGGAAAATAAATTATGGTGCGAACTTCTAGAAAAAAGTAATCCCCAAAATAAGCTCGGACCGAGTGTCGGGAAGGAAAAATGGGTCGGCCCCATGAAGACTCTTACATCGAATAACCAAAAGATTAGTTCCCAAAATTTTGTAAATTTGGACGATCAAATTCTTAAGAAAAAAAGAATCGAGTTTTTAGTGAACTTCGCTCACTTTAATAGATGAGTTTGAGTTGAGCGAGTTCGTTTGAAAAATTTTGAATTTGAACGTGAAATTGACTCATTTTTGAGAAATTGAATTTGAGTTTGAATTAGTTCGTTTTTTTTTTGTGAGCGTGCCCAACACTGTTTTTAACTGTGCTATGCGTTTCACTGAACTAACTTTTAGCATAGTATGAAGTATACATACAAATCCATAGCTTAGTTTAATATTTTATATCTTAAAAGCTGACGAAGTGTAAGTAAGTTTTTATCACTTCACATAATAATAAATATACATTTTATAAATATTTTGACAATTAACAAGAAAAAGAGTCATCATTTATGAAGAGCACAAAGAAAAAAGAAGTTAAAATATTAATTCACTAAGTAGATATTTTAAAAATACGAATAAATCACATGTTCATTGGCTTAACATTACCGAAGGAAGTTTGGAAGTTGAGCGACTTGTAACCTTAACTATTTACAGTTTTTAAGAGGAAAATACTTGTTGATAGGTTTGTCTTATTCACTATTAATGTTTAATTAAATGTATTTAATTTTACTATGTATAAAACTAATTATCTACATTTAATAATGCTTATTACATTTAAATTATATTTAATAATAATTATTGCATTTAATTTATGTTTTATGTTTAATAGTGTTATATTTATTAGTAGGTTCAGTAAAGTTGAGTCTTTATAGTACAGATTGCTAGATTTTGAATGTATTTAATATATTACCAGTTTCAAAATGATTCTTCAGAACTCTTCTTCATCACTCTCATCTTGGCTTTTATCGGGACTACCATCCGACCCTGCTGGAAGAAGAAGTTGTAGGGTCTCGCTACTGTATGGCTTTCTCTTTTTAGTTGATAAACGGAGTTATTAGAAAATATGAAGTTGCTTATTTTCAAGTACATTATAAAACGAAAATTTTAATAAAATTTTCTTGGTGCCGTTTGTCAGTTTTGAAATTAAACTTAGGTGTCCCTTTTTAAGGACACCAGCCTCGAAAGGGTTAATTCCCTCCTTTCTCTACTTATGTTACACACATGAGCCCCAAAAACTAATTAGAGAACCCTTTTTCATTATATAAGTATATACAATTAGAAGGCGATCGGATATTTCTATCAAAAGATATCGAGTTGCGTGCGTATGTACGTACCTACATACGTACATATGTACGTACGTACATACATAAAGACAGAATATGTAGGTGCAAAAGCTCTGCAGTAATATCCTGTGAGCTAAAAACCTGCAATACGACAGTAAATATATAGTTCTTATCTCTTCAATTTGGTGGCCGCAAGACAAAGCATTTAAATGGTCATCCCGAAAATAATTTTTATAAAAAAAATGGCAACAATATGCGGAAGATTTTTTTGCAGAAATTGACACTCAAAACTATAACTAATACGATTATAATTCAAAAATGGCGGGGCAAAGCGCGGCACATATATGTAAAAAGCTTTCGATATGTATAAATTAAAGCCAAAACCGCTTTAAAAATAACCCTTTTACACATTTAATGTTTTTTTATTACCTTAAGGGTGTATTCCGATCCAAACTGCTTATTTTCTGATTCATTTTAAAATTCATTTTTGCTCTCAAAAGCATCAAACTTGGAAATTCTCTTATTTAGAAACTATATAATGTGCGGTGGTTTTAATTTTTTGATAAATGCAGAAAATACTGTAAAATACGCTGTCAAAGTTAGCATTTTGAACCGAATTTTCCGAAGCGGGCGATCTGGGAATGAAAAAAATGGTCATACTGAGAAAATAATTGTTCAAAAATCAAATTCTAATTAATTGAGCTGAAAATGAAATCACACGGCATGTTAAACATGTCTTCAGAAATCACCCCAGCAAGTTTCATGTCTTTACTTTTAAAAATGAGTCTGAAAATGTCTCAGAAAATTTCGAGCTGTTGAGGGTGGAAAAATATTTTTTCGAATACACCCTTAAAAACGAAACTGTTTAAATTAACACACAGTTTAACATTAAGCTCTGACCTTTGTTTAACACGTAAGCGCTGTTTAGTTTCAATTCAACAATTCATTGAGCCACAAAAAAATTACATTTAAACATAACAAAAATGCCAAAACACAACAAAAAACCACGTTTTCTCAGAAAGAAACTTCCTCTTCAGCTGAGGCCAGGAGCCACCGGATAAAACTCAGGTTCCTAAAATAGACATAGATCGATGCACCAGTTAGTTAGCTATTAAAAAAGATGATTTTTACAATTGTTGACGAAAACTTAATTTTTGCATTTTTGGCCAGGTTTTTGGGTCAAATACTCTACTGTGAGACGGACAGACAAAGGAGTGAGACGAATAGGGTTTCGTCAGACGAACGAAACCATAAAAAATTAGTTATTATAGAACAAACAACTAACTGACAGACTAACTGTAAATCTATATTTTATTTCGACTCTATCATTTTTTTACTAAAATTTCATCCTTCACAAAAAAATTTAAGAACATATGAAATGAGAAAGACTGATACTTTGAGAAAAGAATTTGACTTTCCTTGCTTTTAAATTATTAATAACTCTAAAAAAGGAAGGATATGTAAACAAAATGTATGTATATATATATTGGTTTGCTCACTGTTTACAACAGCTATTATATGAGGACTAATTTTATTTGAGTGAGTAGAATTATTTAAATTATATATTATCTGTTAAAAAAAAAAAGAAATGATATCCACTAAAAAACAACTTTTCAAAAGTAAAAAAAAGCCAAGCCATCTGTGGGCCATCTTTCCATATTTTACTCTAAGAGCACAAATTCGTATTGGAAAAGCATAATGTGTTTGCATTATTAACAATTTCGAACTTCTTGTTTTAACTACGGACAGATAAATTAAGAAATGCTTTTATTTAGAGAAAACAAATTTATTTTCATAGATACATCTCCATTATCTTAAAACACCAATTTCTAGGAACACACCTCCAGAAAGGAAAAAAATAAAATGTTTGCATTATTAACAATTTCGAACTTCTTGTTTTAACTACAGACAGATAAATTAAGAAATGCTTTTATTTTGAGAAAACAAATTGATTTTCATAGATCTTAAAACACCATTATCTTAAAACACCAATTTCTAGGAACACACCTTGACAAAGGAAAAAAATAAAATGTTTGCTTGAGTAACAATTTAGAACTTTGGATTCTAGCTACGGATTTGAGTGCTTAGAAATTTGTGTAAAATATGTAAAGATGGCCGTCAAGCCCTTCATGCATATTTTTTAAAAAATTGGAATTTTCAGAAACACGTTATGATGTATTTAGTAAAGGAGAAAAGGCTTTCTATCAACGTATACGTAGACACTCCACTTGCACCTGTTACATTTTTAATGGAAAATGTTAAATAAGTACAATAATTAAAGCTTGGAAATTTGATATCACACCATTTTTTAGCCACAACTTTAATTTCTTTCTTTTTTTTTTTTTTTTTTTTTTTTTACTTTTGAAAAGTTGTTTTTTAGTGGATTCTGTATTACTAGTTACAGGTTCCATCTTTATCCTGTATAATGTCAGTGTTATGAATATTAGCTAATTTATTAATTTAATTTTAGTAATCGGAAATTGATGACAATTTGTAATATATAATGGTTATATATATATATATATATATATAGGCTACTTCCTTCATGCTCTATGTAATTTCTAAATGATTTAAAATCAATGATTATTTTAAGGCGGTTTTCAAAAAAATATTTTACCCACTCAACAACGCGAAAATTTCTGACTCGTTTTTTTTTTTAATATAAGAGCATGATACTTGCAGGCATGATTATTGATTATTAAAGTGATTTGTAAAGAAACAGATTTTTTATTTTCTGATAAATGAATTAAATGTGGAGTTATAAACACTTATTGTCTCAAGAAGGCCGTTTTTTAACACTTTCCAACAAAGTTGAAAAGTGTTTAAGTTTTGGGTTTGTCTGGCCGTCAGGCCGTCTGTCCACGCTGTAACTTCCATAAATAGACTCGGATTTTCATGCAATTGATAAATGTTATTTAAGGTCACCAAAGCATGTTTGGTATTGTATATGGAGTATGTAGGATTAATAGTTAATTTACAGGGGCACTCAAAAGTATTCCATTACGCTACGTTATATGGGGAAAAATCGTTTGCAGAGTATTTTAATGACATTATTCTATGTATTGAAACTGATATAAATCACTGAATTTCACTACGATGACGTTAGAACAGGGCATTAATAGCATTTTTAACACTTTCCAACAAAGTTGAAAAGTGTTTATGACTTCGATTTGTCTGTCCGTCTGACCGCGCTCTAACTCTCGTAAATATACTGGGATCGTTCTGAAATTTTTGGATGTTAGTGATCTCTACCATAGCATGATCCCTATTTCAAATGAAGTTTGTAGCATGTTTAGTTCATTCACAGGGACAGTCAAATTTTTCCGTTACATTACGGCCAAAAAGAAAAAATCTTTTTACATGATTTTTAATGGCGTTACACTCTTTCAAACATAGTAAAATTGATATGCATTTATGAAGTCCACTAAAATGTGCATTCTGTAGAATATGCGGTGCAAAGGATAGTTATTATTCATTTGCAGGGCCACACAAAAGAATTCCGTTACATAATGGTATAGGGGGGGGGGGATTGTTTGCTGCGTATTTGAATTATGTTAAACTATTTAATATATAATGATAATGATATACTTCGCTGAGCTTTATTATAAGTTATTTCAAGTATAATACGAAGTGTATAGCATTTACAGGGACACACAAAAGATTTCAGATACTATATTGTATCCGAATTACAGTATATTAGCAATGATTGCTCGAAGTGCATTTTTAATTATGATATGCGCTTTTGAGTTTCACTATATTTATGCATACTATATAGTGTGTATAAATGCTATAGTTCACATACAGGGCTACAAAAAAGATTTCGTAAGGGTTACTGAGTATGAGCGTAAATTGCTTAAAGGTGGGTTTTGAATGAGTTATCCATTTTTATGCTGAACTGAATTTAGTTTACTAAAAAATGTTTGTAGAATATAGACAAAACGATATACAGGGTCACGCAAAGAATTGGATACATGGCCGTCTATGGATGATAATTTCAGGAAATGTGATTTTAGTAGTTTTAAGAGTGTTTTAATTTGAATTAAATTTTAGCTAAATAGTGGCGTGCAATAAAGGTACTAGGTAAACTACAGGGCTGCACAAAAGTATTCAAATATGTTTCCATCTATTAGTATAAATTGCTGAAAGAAAAATTTCAACCTGTTATGCGTTTTCTAAACTAAATTTTCTCTGTATATAGTATTTATATCAACTATAGATCAAATACAGGATGTTCAAAAGAATTGGAATACATATTTGGCTATGGACAAATTGCTGAAATCAGTTTTTCAAATGTTTTATGCGTTTTATAAAATGTTTACTTAGTTTTCTTATTTACCTTATTTTCCTAAATAACAAAGTTTTGTTAAAGCATTCAGGAAGTTTTGGAAAGTGTTTCGGAATCTATGCTTAACGCACAATTTGTCTTTCTTGTTTATTAATTTACAGAGGCACACAAAAGAAATCGGTTACAGTACTGTCTTTGAGTAATAATTGCTGGAGTGTACGGTTTCAAATTTGGTATGCGCTTTTAAATTTTTAATTAACACTTTTCAATAAAGTTGAAAAGTGTTTATGCATTCGGTTTGTCTGGCTGTTTGTTCGTCTGTCTACGCTCTAACTCCCGTAAATATACTCGGATTCCCATGAAATTAATAAAGATTATTTAGGGTCACCAAAGCATGTTTGGTATTGTGTATGAAGTATGTAGGATTAATAGTTCAATTACAGGGGCACTCAAAAGTATTACATTACATTGCGGTATATGGAAAAAAATTGTTTGCATAGTATTTTAATGACATGACGCTATTTCAAATGTATTGAAACTGATATAAATCATTGAATTTCACTACGATCACGTTAGAACAGGACATTAGTAACAATTATTATTCATTTACAGGGACACACAAAAGAAATCGGTTACAGTACTGTCTTTGACTAATAATTGCTGGAGTGTGGGTTTTAAAATTCGGTATGCTCTTTTATATTTAATTAATTTTTTACTTGTTAATCGTTGTAAATTCTATACCTCATTACAGGGCTGCACAAATGTATTCACGTACCATTCTCCTTATTAGATGAAATTGCTGAAGGGGAATTGTCAACTGAAGTACATGTATTTCTTAGGTGAACTAAATATTGGCATGCATGTAGTTAATAGGTACAAATCTATATATTCTATATAGACGGCTGATGAAAAAATTCGGATAATTTTACGATTGTAGATGGGAACAGCTAGAAATGGGTTTTGAAATGTGTTATGCTTTTCGATATAGTTGAATTAGACGTAATATTTTAATTTTTTAAAAGGTGCAATTTTGTTACATAATTCTGAATGTGTTGGAAAGTGTTTCATAATCTATGCTTGACGCTTGATTTTTTCTTTCTTGTTTTTCTTTTCGGAGTGTTTCGTTCCTAAATTCGGTTCAAAACCCCTACTTGATAGCATTTTCTGAAAAATCTTCTGCCCTTACCAAAAAAACAAAACAAAGAAAAACAATGATTTACATTAGTTTCTTAATAGAAGCACCTGACAGTTTGATGCGTTTGCAAACGAACATAACTTAAAAAATGCTACCCAAAGAAGTTAGTTTGGATTTGGGCTTTAATAAAATCCACTCAGCTAAAAGTACTATATATATGTATTCGTTGTATACTACTTAAAATTATAAATATTTTCCTCAAATTAGGCGAGCTTTCCTGATTTTTCCCCTTAATATTGCATCTGATAATGAAAATTTTGATAATTATTCATTATTCTTCGTACGAATACCTAATTATTTGAAGAAAAAAAATCAAGTTAACATACTTGAGAAATCTGAAAGAGTTTAAAGAAAAAGTAATTTGTACCAAACACGATCATCAGTGATGAGATTTTAGAACTATGTAAAAACTAATAACATTTAATTGAGAATTTGAACCGATTTTAATACCGCTCATACTGGTTTAAGATGAATCCAGATAATTTATCAATACAAAAATTTAAATCAAACACTGATTTGAACTTCTTTTTAACCCTTTCCAATACAGTTGAAAAGTGTTTATGAATTCGGTTTGTCTGTCCGTCTGCCTGTGCTCTAACTCGCGTAAATATATTCCGATTGCCATAAAATGGATATATGTTATTGGATATAACTGTGGCATATTCGGTTTTGAAAATGAAGTGTATAGCATTTACGATTCATTTACAGGGACACTCAAAATAATTTCGTTACATTATGATATATGGGGAGAAATCGTTTGCGGTGAATTTTAATATTACACTAATTTAAATATATTAAAGTTGATATTTATCATTGAAGTGTAGTACAAGGTTCTTACTATAGAGCAGTGGTTCCCAACCTTTTTTAGGCCGCGCCCCACCTAAGCATCTCTAAATTCATGATGTCCCTCCCCCCCCCCCCCCTTCTATATCATATAAATCTTATTACATAAAAAATAGACTTCGATTTTCCCTGAAGGATCCGAAAATAGATCTCTGATAAGTGATTTCACATTCTTTAATTTATCAAAATCATTTTTTTATTACAAGTATGTTTTAAACATAACTCTGTGAATGCAATGAGACCATGAATTTTTACTTTTACATCTACAAAAGTTTTATTGTTTTTTGGCAACTCACCTCAACTTTAAATGTGATGAATAGTTCACATTTTTATCCTCGCAAACTTTCTTTAAATATCTCTTACGTTTTGTATTACATCTGATGGAATTGATGCTTTTTACAATGGATCTTAGTATTTCATTAAGATCAAGTGATATTTGTTTATCATCGAGAGTATGTGGATAACATAATTCAGAAGTAATATTTCCGGATTCGCGCTTTTATCCATTTTAAGTAACTATTTTTATTCCCCTTCATAATATACTTCTTTGATAACGGGATTTCTTTTTCCCATTATTATTATTCGGCCACCATGTTTTCTCTGATTTTAAAATTTAAAATGCATTCGTCATGAAAAACGCTTATACATTGCGTATGTGGTCTACGGAAGAGCCATAAGAAGTTTACTTTCCTTCCGTGATGCGCACAGGGATTTATAAATTTCAGCAAAGTAGTACCTCATTTTGATAATCCAAAATATTTTTTAGATTAAACATGTCCAAATAGTCAATTTTAGATATACCCTTCAAAATTTCATATGTAAAAGATCCATCATGGGGCATATTGCACTAGGAATAGATGTACAAGTTTTTTTTTTAATAAATAGTAAAGAAAAAGTGTGTTTTACTAAAATAATATTAAAGCCAGAATAATTAAAATGATTTTTTAATGTGTAAAAAAAAAAAAAAAAGCGTTAAAATATTTAAAACAAAATTTATATAATTATTCCGGTGTTCATGTATTTTTCACTTTTGAATGAAAACGTTTTGAAAATTAATTATTATTCAGTTGTTTTTCAATATTTTCAAGTATTATTTCTGTTTTTAGACAACGACACAACTTTCATTAAAAAAAAAAAAAAAAAGAAAGAAAAATATGACAGAAACTTTTTTAATAAGAAATCTGAAATTGCTCCCCTGAAAAGTCATATTGCCCCCCTGTGGGGCGTACGCCCCACGTTGGGAACCACTGCTATAGAGCATGGTGAGCATAAAATTTATCGTTCATTTACAGGGACATCCAAAAGAATTTGGCTACTAAAAAAATGAGCAATAATTGAACAATTGAAGCCTATGAAAAATAATTGATGGAAGTGTTTTTTCAGTTGCGATAGCGTTTGTAAATTTAATTATTTCTTAAATGTTACTGGGCGTGTACAAATTCTGTAGATCACATACAGGGCTGCACAAAGGTTTTCAACAACATCCGTTTATTGGCGGAAATTGCTGAATGGAAATTTTCAACTGTGCTATTCTTTTAAATGAACTAACTTTTAGCATACTATATATATCAATAGATCATATACAGGGCTGCACAAAAAGATTGTATATTCATGATAATAGCAGAAATTGGGTTTTCAAATGCATTATGCGTTTTCCATATTGTTCATTTAGACATCCTCTTTCACCTTAGTAAACTGCGAACTTTTGATATAGTATTCTGAATGTGTTGGAAAGGGTTTCATAATCTATGCCGTACGCATGATTTTTCGTCCTTGTTTTTTTTTATAGGAATTCTTTTAATTTCACACTTTTTAAAGTGGACTCCCCTTAAAGATCCCCAACCCACCCCCCTAAAAAAATTCAGTTTTATTTGATGTTGTTTTTACTTTTAAAATATTAAATACAATTTTTTATGGAATTTTGTAGTATTTTGCTGAAAGAATTTTAAAAAATGTAATTTCTGGTGCTTCTGTCTCGATTTTTGTAAAGCATATTTCTCTTTTCCCATATTTTTTAATTGTACTTAAGTTAAAATGGGAAATATATTTATAGAAATGTTTTTACGTTTACGAATTTTGAAATGACACAAACACAAGCGAATACTAAAAAAATGAATAAGATGACAGATTTTTCTATTTCCTTGAAACTGAACTACTCTATGATTAACTCATCGCAATTTTCTTGCTCAATATGTAAAAAAACAACTCATCGAACAGACTACTTTTTTTTTTCGTCGGAACGTTTGATATGGTCAGGTGCTCTCTTTCATGTTTTATGACTTTTGTCGGGCGTCTAGTGGTTAGATGTCGGCTACGGATGCCTTTGACATGTTTATGTCCGACTATGTCTGTTGTTGAGATTCCCCTTCCTTTTGCTGATGATCACATAGCGTTTGGAAAAGGAAGACCGGGAGAGTGATTTGAGACTATCATCGAGGATTTTTGAAAAAAGCATATAAATGCACCTTTTCATTAGACAAGGATTTGTACTATAAGCGGAACGTGTACTTTACATTACTGTTTTCGATAAATTCCACAGTGAAACATGTTTATTGTTTTATGGGCACCGTGAATTAGCAATGTTTGACTCGTACCATGAAATAGGGGCAATATAGCCGGGAGGATCAAGGGGTTGTGTTCCTATTATTCCAAAATTACTTTATCCTAATGAAAATTACAATGGTCAAAGCAAGCAATCTATTCCACACGTGCAGGTAAACAGCTCTATAATGTGAAAGAGAAAAACAGGCTCCGCTTTTCTGAAAATAAAGAGAAGAGGAAATATTTTTACTTGAACTCGACATAAGACAGAAATTACTGCTATGAACGTGAAGACGTTAATTCTGGGTTATTTTTAATTACCCCGCACACAAGATAGCACATAATTAGTTAAATAAAAATGAAGATAAAATTAAAATACAAAACTGAGCCTTAACCATTAAACAATACAAAAAACTGGAGGGGCAAAAGGTAAGTCTTGCCCCTGCTCCTAGAAAACTGCGGCACTGCGGGGGCATATGCCCCCCCCCCCTCCTTGCCACCGCCAGTTTACGCCCATGTTCATGGATGTGTCAGAAATTACCTACTTTGGATTTAGGTAGAGCTTCAGAAAGATTATCATTGTTGAGCAAGGGGTAAATTTGAAAGAATATTATATAATACTAGCTGACCCGACCGGCGTTGCCCGGGTCCGTGGTAATATTTATAAAGAAACCTTTAATTTATATGATTTTATATGTAACTCGATTTTGTCTGAAATACGTACCCAATCACAGTGTGAAAATGGGGGAGAAGCAGTTGCAAATTGTTGAGATGTTGTGCAAATTTTATTCATAAATTTTTGTAAAATTGTATGCCATAGTCATGAACAAATTAAAATTTTAAAACATCCTCTACTGATGAAAAAATTAGATGAGAGGAGTGAGTGCTTAGTAATGTACAGGCCAAAAGCTTTAAAACGACCTCTGTCAGAAAACAACATATAAAGGATACTCATCGTAGAAAACGCTACAGTTGAAAGGACAATTATTGTCACCTGCCTTCCAAACTCGAAATTCAACTCTCTCACCTTTAAAATTTTAAAGTGTTATCATTCACGTAAGTTAATTTAAATTGTATTCGTTCTTCATGTTAATGGCAATTTACATATGCATAGTCGCCCAAGCATGGAACGTGTTTCTTGAACTTTCTATGAGGTAAATAATTTCCGTTCTTGAGCGATAAGAGTCCATTCACGTGCGATTCTTATAAAACTCATATCACAAAATGCACACCATATTAAGTATTTAATGAACTCAAGGATTTTTCACTCAGTTCTTATTCTTTTGTTAATATTCTCTCATCCTAATGAAAACATATGTTATACTTTATTGAATGTTTTCACATTGAAAGGGCAGTGCAAAGTTTAGGCATAATTCAATAAAGCAAAAATGTTGAGTGTTTGTTATTTATAATGTATCTTCCTATTAATGTTGTTGATTACATTTTTAGACACCCATGAACAGTGAACATATAACATGCGATAAATTGTCCACAAAATTCGATAAACAGTCGAGGGAATAAATTGCAAATTTCATCAAAAGATCGCGGAAATGTACAGCAAATTTTGACAAAAGAGTGCAGAAGCACACGCTGAATTTTTCCAATCTGTCGCTGAGAAATATCGGGAACTTTGACAAATGGCGACAGAAAAAAAAAATCACAATTTCTCTTCATTGAATTACGCCTAAACTTTAAACTGCTATGCCTGCCCCCACAGTTGCAGAAAATTCTCCAAGTGTCTGTGACAGATACTTCAGTGGCAGAAAATAATCTGCTGGTAAAATATTTTACAATTGAAGCATTAATTAATCAAACCACCACTTACCTGCAATGTCTTTAAGCATTTTATTAATTTTTATAGATAATAATCTTAGTTTTGTATTAAGTAATAAAGAGATAAACATATTTACATATAAAAAATTTTGACAAAAGAGTGCAGAAGCGCACACTGAATTTTGCCAATCTGTCGCTGAGAAATATCGGGAACTTTGGCAAATAGTTGCAAAAAAAAAAAAATTACAAATTTCGTCATAGATCGTTGAAAAAAATGCCAATCTCTCGCTGAGAAATTTTGGGAACTTCATGAAATGGGTGCATAAAAAAAAAAAAAAAAAAAAAAAAAAAAATCGCAAATTTTGTCACAGATCGTTGAAAAAGAAAAAAAAATACACTAATTTCGTGAAGCGATCTTGTAAAAACAATCACTATAAAAATAAAACACAAATTTCGATAAACAGTCGAGGAAACTGCAAATTTCATCAAAAGATCGCGAAATGTATAGCAAATTTTGACAAAAGAGTGCAGAAGCGCACACTGAATTTTGCCAATCTGTCGCTGAGAAATATGGGGAACTTTGGCAAATAGTTGCCAAAAAAAAATAAAATTACAAATTTCGTCATAGATCGTTGAAATAAAAACGTGAATTTCGTCAAACGATTGCTGAAAAAAAACCCGCGAATTTCAGTAAACAATCGAAGAAAAATATTGCAAATTTCATCAAAAGATCGTGGAAATGCATGGCAAATCTCGTCAAAAAAGTGCAGAAGCATATGCCAATTTTGCCAATCTGTCGTTGAGAAATATCGGGAACTTCGACAAATGGCCGCGCAAAAGAAAAACACAAATTTTGTCACTGATCGTTGAAAAAAAAAAATGCAAATTTCATGAAACGATTTGGGGGGGGGGGGGGGGAAGAATCGTGCAATTTGTGAAACGATTGTTGAAAAAAAAAACGTGAATTTCAGTAGACAAAGAAAATTATTGCAAATTTCATCAAAAGATCACAGAAACGCATAGCAAAGTTTGTCTAAAGAGTGCACATTACGAATTTTGTCAATCTGTCGCTGAGAAATATCGGGAATTTCGACAAATGGCCACGGAAAAGAAAAACAAAAATTTTGCAACTGATCGTTAAAAAAAAACCCGCAAATTTCATGAAAAGATTTGGGGGGGGGGGGGGGGATCGTGCATTTTGTGAAACAATAGCTGAAAAAAAAAAGCGCAAATTTCAGTAAACGAAGAAAAATATTGCAAATTTCATCAAAAGATCGCAGAAAAGCATAGCAAAGTTTGTCTAAAGAGTGCAGATTACAAATTTTGGCAATATGTTGCTGAGAAATATCGGAAAATTCGACAAATGGCCACGGAAAAGAAAAAAAAAATTGTCACCGATCGTTTAAAAAAAATCATGAAAAAAAAACTGCAAATTTCGTGAAACGTTTAGGAGGGAGGGGAGATCGTGCATTTTGTGAAACGCACTCTAAACTGAAATGTCTGAAATTCAGACACTTAAGTGTCTGAAACGCAGTGTTCAATTTTCAGACGTTTTAAAATGTCTGAAAATTATCAGACACTTCTTGTGTCTGAATTTCAGACACTTAAGTGTCTGAAACAAGAGTGTTCGTTTTTCAGACATTTTAAAATGTCTGAAAATTTTTAGACACTACTTGCATCTGAATTTCAGACATTTCAAATGTCTTAATTGCGGCCATCTTTGAGCCGGTTTCCTCCCCCCCCCCACCACCACCAATATGAAGCCATCTTTGACCACTTTTCTTTCTAAGCGACATACGCAGCCATATTTGACCACATTGAAACATTTTTTATAAATGGGAATAATTTGTTACCATAAAGCAGAGCTGAACGCTGCGCAGGAAAACTTTGAAGCATCTGCCCCCTTATTTTAGGGTACCCCAAATTGGGTACAAAATTTTTATAAAGCTGATATTTTAAATCACTTTTGAACTTATGACGATTGTAATCAGTATTTTGTAGTTTTGGAACAGGATATTATATATAGGGTAGATGTGCCAGTAATGGACACCCTTCCAGTAATGGACAGCCCTTGATGTTTTTGGTTCATAAAAAAATAACTAATAAATATTTAGCTTTAATTATTTTTTTTTATAATTCTCCCTTGTATGTTTTATAAATCTATGTTATTGTTGACACTTTTAATCAAACCAATCAGGAAGCAGAAAATAATGTTTCAAAGTTTTGCTGTTTTTCTGTGAAAATCTTAATGAAGAGGTTAAGAGCTGGCTTCGTTTAATTAATTTATATATTATTTATTTTCTTGCAAAATTTGAATGTTTTTGTTTGAGTAGCAATAGAAAACTTTGAATTTTATATACTAATGGCTAATTACAAAATTTCATATCTTTTTAAGGTTTTAAGAGGGGGTGTCCATTACTGGGATGGTTAATTAGTCATTTTCCAGTAATGGACACCCCATGTAGACAATGCTAAAAATGCAATTTTAGTAATGTTTATGGTGCATAAAATACTTTCGCTTAACTGCAAACCTAAATAATCAAATTTAATTTTTAAATTATACTTACCAAAATGTAATAACACCAAAACTTTTATAAATAGCTGCTTTTAATTTATTTTATGTGATTAACAAAATTTTGATATTTTATTTATTTATTTTTTTTATGTAGTACATATATATACCTCACATATTTTATAATCTGCCAATCAAACCAGCCACAAGGCAGAAAATACTGTTTAAGAGCACGGTCAAAGAGGGGCTCATAGGACTTAACCCCTCTCCGTTAAATAAAAACAATTAAGTTACAGAAGCTATTAAAAATCCTTTTTCTGTCTTAAATGTTTCCTTATTAAAAAAAAAAAAAAGTAATACTATTAATGAAAGTTATAGGTAATATTCATGAAACTAGTAAATCTGCAGATGAGTGGCCTCAAACATCAGTTCTACAGTTTTATTTTGAAAGTATTTTATTTAGTATTTAAAATATTCAACTCACAATATCATTTCTTTCATATTTGTAATATTAATTATTATAAATGGTATATCAAGTAATCGCTGGAAGATTGTTAAAAATAGTGACACAAAACTAAACATTAATATTCCAAAACTTTTTTTTTTTATTACCTTTTAAATCAAATCCACCACTGTTTCAATAATTTGATAGCTGTAATTGTCTGATATGTAGTATTTTAAACTATCCATCTAAAACAATTAAAACATCGATCTTCTGATAATTACAATAATTGATGCAAACAGTAAATGATTATCACAAATATTTTATTAATTACTGGTATCCTAATTGTTAAATTTATTTAAAAATAACTATTTTGTTTCATTAGTAAGTATTCATTAAATTCTGGTTCTAAATACAGTCATAAAAACAATTATATTTATTACTTTTTATGGGGTGTCCATTACTGGAACAGAGGGTGTCCACTACTGGGCCAGAGGGTGTCCATTACTGGGCTTTTGGGTGTTTTGATATATTTCTGTTATTTAAAATTAAGTTTCTATCCATATGGGGAAATGAGGCTATAAAAAGGGTTAAATATTGTTGATAGATTAATATAATATTGAAAAAACTGGAATATAATAATTATAACTATTAATAAAAAAATAATTTTTAAAGAAATTCCTTAAGGGTGTCCATTACTGGCACATCTACCCTATATATACAATCACCTAAAAATGTATTTATGTGATATCATATATGCGAGCATAAAAAACGTTTATTACTTTCAGTGAGAACTTTAAATTAATTCTAGTCCAAAGATCTAGTATTCATTCGTCTACCCGCGCCTTTCATATACTGTTACAAAAAAAAAAAAAAAAAAAAAAAAAAATTAAGTCTGTTCAATGCCATTAAATACAAATACATATTCGGATAAATATTTCTTTTTCTTAACCTAATCATTTTCTAAAAGTACAAAATATTTATTAAAATAAGTATAAGATCAAAACAAATTTAAAATATCAGCTTTATAGAAATTTCATACCAAATGTAGGAGCACGTAAAGCTAAAGGCACAAAGAAACAGCCCAGTTTGTCCATGCTGCAATCAGCTCTGCTTTATGGTAACAAATTATTCCCATTTATAAAAAAAAAAAAAATAATTCACTCCTTCAGAAAGAATCTTATCCCTGCTTTGTTGTTAAATTTTTTTTCCATTTAAATTAGATATTCCCAGTGACATTTTTATTTGTGTGTTAAATAAAATCTAACACTAGATTACACAAAATTTTCAGTATATGAGATCCCAACATTAAAAAAAAAAAGTATGAAACTCTTACTTTTTTGTTGTTGTTGTTATTATATTATTTATCATTAGCAAGAAATATTGAAACATTTGACAACAGCACATTAATCAGCATAATGTTGAAAGACATTCAAAATATCAGTTTTACAAAAATAGAATACCAAATTTGGGGCCACCAAAATACAAAGGGAAGGGGGCATCGCCCAATTTGCTAATGCTTTAATAAAATCCTGCGTCTGCAAAAAATCCAACCCAACGTTATGGTTCGTTAAATAGAAGTGACCAGAATTCGGAAGTGTCCGCTAATGAACATTCCCGAATACCAGAAATCTCTGTGTAGCGAAAACCTTCTTAAATCATACTATATTACTCTAACCGTTCAAAATATTCATTATAATCAGCGTAATTTCGAAAGGTATTCAAAATTGCAGATTTACGAAAATTGTATCACCCCCCCCCCCCCCCATTAAAAAACAAAAAGGAGCAGGTACCCTTAGCCCATGTTTTAAGCAGAAGCCCTATGATTCGCTAAACAGACGTATCCCCTGTTCAGGAATGTCCGTTACGCAGGTTTTACTGTGTGTATTTAAAGTAAAACCTCCATAACGGAAATTGCTGAATAGCAGACACCTCTTTTTTTTTTTTTTTCTTATCCCCAACACCTTTAAATCTGTACGTCTTCACCTCTTTAAAGTAGACACCACCAAATAGCGGACTAATTCCGTGCTCTCGAGGTGTCCGCTATTCAGAGGTTTTGCTGTATATTCATTTATATGCACATTCTAAAGGGTAAAAAGTATTTACCTTTTTTGTGACAGTATAAGAAATATGTTCCAAATAAATTCTAGGTGCAGTTGTTGATACTATTCAATAATATTCTACAAACTAAATTTAAAAGATAACGTGTGTTGATATTAACGTTGTCATTAACGAACACAGGCACACACACACACACACCAAAAAAAAATAAATAAATAAATAAATAATAAAAAAAAATAAATAAATAAAACTTAAAATCAATAATTTTTTTTTTTTAATGAGTTTCTGTTTTATTATTATTTTCATGGATTCTTTTTAGCACCCAGATATGCTTAAAAAAATTCTTTGAGGGTTGAAAAACACTTCTAAAAACATTTTTCTTCCCATAAACATCACAATAAAAATAATTTGTATTAAAAAATGTTATAATAATATGAAAATATATACATACTCGGAGCAAAAATAATTATAAGAATAATTAATCTTCAAACCATGTTACTTTTTCAAAATATATTAAATATCAGCATAGTTACACTTTATCAATCAGTCAGAATTATTGGCAATACTTGTTTGAAATCTTGCATTAGAAGTGTGTTTTCACAACATGTTTATTTAGGTCTTAAATTTTATTACAAAAATGAAAAATATCTCCTACTGTCATGGGCGAGAATTCTTATACCCATCTTCTTCTTTTTTTTTTTTTTTTTTTTTTTTTTTTTTCTTCATATTATTGAAATTTTTTTTCATGATGTTATTTAAATTGATTTTTTTAATATTTTCCGCACATATTTAATTAATTACGCCGATTTTTATAATTTGTTTATAATTACTTTCAAGATCGCTTCATGTTTTAAAATTTAAGTATGGTGTTGAGATGTAACGCAGGAAATACATACTAGGTATATTCCATCTTGAAATAAATTTTCATAAGGATTATTAAATATATCGGCGTACAGTTGAATACAATAAGAGTGATTTATTTCCAATAGGAAAAACTGCAAGTTTACAAATACTCCGAAATACACGATAACACAAACCCTTATACTTTCGAGATTTCTTTTCATACTCTATATCCACCATATAAAACAAAAAATAAAAAGTTCATGGTTTCTCAAAGATAAATTTAAATTTGTTAATATAAAAAAAATCACTTCAATAATATACTCTGTAAGATAAATAAATGGCACTCTTGTCACTAAAAATGAAAATTTGTATGTAAAATTATATCACTAATATAAAATAAAGGAATTCGCAAGGAAAGAACTTACTTGTGCAAAGTTATATAAAAATTAGCTTCTTTTTAAACTTATACTGAACAATTTTTTAATATGTTGCTCAGATGATACGAGCTATTTAACAATCATTAACAAAATTATAAATATTCTTTTTTAATAGCATGCAGGAAACATTAATTCTATAATTTCAAAACTTCTTTACATCTTACCAAATCTAATTGAAACTGTTGTATTTTTCACGTTATTATTCAAACAATAAATAGATTATTTACTACATGAAACTTTAATTTATAAAGTAAAGATCTAGATGAGAATTAAATATATTTATTAATACTGAAAATCATATGCACTCATTGAAAAGCATCAGAAATAAGCAAACAATTCTTTTCACACAAAATATATTTATTTGATAACAAAAAAAGACAAAAATATTAAAAATGCAAATTAGTCTAATAAGAATAATTTAAATAATAAATAAATAATAATATATATGTAAGAACGTTCTGTGAATTATCATTCCAAACCTGTGGAATACCTTACCTTGGCGTAAATATCCAAAACTGTAACAGCTAATCCAGTTTGAAGGACATATTATTTTATGATATTGAACGCCATTTTAAAAATATATGCGTATTCATATTATTTTACCACTGCATTTTTATAAATATCATGCTATTCTTTTGAATATTTGGTGAGTCTTGAATAAAAATTATCGTAGAAATATGGAAAATTTTATATTTCCATGAAAAATATAATTCCCAATTGATTTTTTTTTCGATCTCCATTTATAAGCACGTACTGACAAACCATTCCAATAAACCGAATATAAATTTTCGTCTAGTATCTATAAAATGACGACACAAAGATATAAAATACAGACATCGGATCACTATGCTAAAAAAATTTTTTCTCTAACGACTAACACACCAACGGATGTAGGTGTAGATAGATGTGCATACTATTTCACAAAAGAAAGTAAATGCTGCGTCACTACTTTCTCTTCATTAATGATGATACACTCACTTTCTGACTCATCTTCGATTTACAAGTAAGAGAATTCAAAGTTCAAATCTTCAATCAGTGTAATGTTTTGGAAATAAAGCAGAAACTTTAAATGCTTTATAAGGTTATAACGACGATTGACGATTCCATTTATTATGTGAATAACAAACGTCATTATAGAGATTTCGGATTGAGGAAAAATATATCGTCACACTTTCAAATAATTTATCAAATGTTGATAAATTTAAAAGCAATTTTAACACTTCAGACAAATTTACTGTACTGAGATACTTTAATTCACTTTAGCAAATGCGTTGAGTAAAAACCGTTGCCCGCCAAATCAGCAATAATCAAATCCGGTCGCGTTCTTCTCGCGCACCGTTCATGCTTGCAACAACAAACAAACCTACTCACTTCAGTTCATTTTACTTGGTGAGTGGTTCAAATGGCTGAATTCCTGAAATGTCTAAAATTGCAAGTGTCTTAAATTCAGACATATAATCATAATTCTAACATTTTTTTCAGTTCATTTATGCCATGATCATAATAAGACGTTTATGTGTCTTAAATTTAGACATCTATCACGTCTGAAATTTTATTTTCAGACGTTTAAGTGTCTTAATTGCTTTTTCAGTCACATATCTGTTTGAATTTAAGACGCCTCTATTTGCAGTGCGATAGCTGAAAAAAACGTGAATTTCAGTAAACGAAGAAAAATATTGCACATTTCATCAAAAGATAGCAGAAACGCATAGCAAAGTTTGTCTAATCTTTGGCTAATGGTTGCAAGAGAAAAAAAAAAAAGAAAAAAACACGAATTTCGTCACAGATCGTTGAAAAAGAAAAACTCGAATTTCATGAAACGATCTTGTAAAGACAATCACTGTAAAAATAAAACACAAAATTCGATAAACAGTCGAGGGAATAAATTGCAAATTTCATCAAAAGATCGCAGAAATGTATAGCAAATTTTGACAAAAGAGTGCAGAGGCGGACACTGAATTTTGCCAATCTGTCGCTGAGAAATATCGGGATCTTTGGCAAATAGTCACCCAAAAAAAAAGTAATAATAAAATAAAATCACAAATTTTGTCATAGATTGTTGAAAAAAAATCACGATTTCGTCAAACGAGTGCTGAAGAAAAACCTCGCGAATATCAGTAAAGAAGCGAAGAAAAATATTGCAAATTTCATCAAAAGATCGCGGAAATGCATGGCAAATTTCGACAAAAAAGTGCAGAAGCATATGCCAATTTTGCCAATCTGTCGCTGAGAAATATCGTAAACTTCGAAAAATGGCTGCGGAAAAGAAAAACACATATTTTGTCACTGATTGTTGAAAAAAAAAATGCACATTTCATGAAATGATTTGGGGGGGGGGGGGGGAATCGTGCGTTTTGTGAAACGATCGCTGAAAAAAAAAGCGTGAATTTCAGTAAACTAAGAAAAATATTGCAAATTTCATCAAAAGATCGCAGAAAAGCATAGCAAAGCTTGTCTAAAAAGTGCAGATTACAAATTTTGCCAATATGTCGCTGAGAAATATCGGAAACTTCGACAAATGGCCACGGAAAAGAAAAACAAATTTTATCACTGCTCGTTTAAAAAAAATCGTGAAAAAAAACTGCAAATTTCGTGAAACGGTTTCGGGGGGGGGGGGGGGGATCGTGTATTTTGGGAAACGATTGCTGAAAAAAACGTGAATTTCAGTAAACGAAGAAAAATATTGTACATTTCATCAAAAGATCGCAGAAACGCATAGCAAAGTTTGGCTAATGGTCGCAAAAAAAAAAAAAAAAAAAAAAAAAAAAAAACCGCGAATTTCATGAAATGATCTTGTAAAAACAATTACTATAAAAATAAAACACAAAATTCGATAAACAGTCGAGGGAATAAATTGCAAATTTCATCAAAAGATGGCGGAAATGTATAGCAAATTTTGACAAAAGAGTGCAGAAGCACACGCTGAATTTTTCCAATCTGTCGCTGAGAAATATCGGGAACTTTGACAAATGGCGACAGAAAAAAAAATCACAATTTCTCTTCATTGAATTACGCCTAAACTTTAAACTGCTATGCCTGCCACCACAGTTGCAGAAAATTCTCCAAGTGTCTGTGACAGATACTTCAGTGGCAGAAAATAATCTGCTGGTAAAATATTTTACAATTGAAGCAATAATTAATCAAACCACCACTTACCTGCAATGTCTTTAAGCATTTTATTAATTTTTATAGATAATAATCTTAGTTTTGTATTAAGTAATAAAGAGATAAACATAATTGTAAAGCGAAAGTTTTGTTTTCAGGTGAAAAAGTTTGTAAAAAGCCTACTTTTATGACAAAGAATTTTGTGAAGGGTCCTTTTTTTAAGGTGAAAAGTTTTGTGAAGGATCCTGCTTTGATTTGAAAAAAATTGTGCAGGGTCCAGTTTTGACATAAAAAATGTTGTGAAGGGTCCAGTTTTGACATAAAAAATGTTGTGAAGGGTCCAGTTTTGACATGAAAAATGTTGTGAAGGGTCCTGTTTTGAAATGAAAAATTTTGTGAGAGGTCCTTTAAAGAACCCAATTTTTCCTAAACAGATGCCTGTGCTTGTTACATATCATGACTTTGATAAGAAATGAAAACATTCAGTAAAGTGTAAAAAATATGTTTTCATGGGGATTTGTTATGAAACTCATAATATATGGGGAAGTAGAAAAAAAAAAGATAAAAGAAAAACCCAAATAACTTCATTCATTTCATTCTGAAAAGAAATATTTATTTTATTCCTATTCTTGGGCGATGACAACATACTTCTCTTAATCACCCGAGAACGGAAATTATTTACTGACTGCTTCCATTTCATAGAAAGTACAGTTTTCATCTTACACTAAAATGTACAGTTATATTTTTACTAAGAAATGAAAACATTTAGTGAAGCGTTGATTCAGCAAATTTGAAAAAAAAAAGTAATTACTTTAAGATCCCAGAAAGTTCAAGAAACATTATACTACTTCATTCTTGGGCGACTACGCGTATGTAAATAGATATTTACATGAAGAACGAATACAATTTAAAGTAACTTACGTGAATCGTATTAGTTTCTTATATAAACAATGTAAAAAACATTATAAAATAATGTCAATAAGATTAAAGGTTTAAATCTTATAGTAACAAAAAAAAAAAAAAAAAAAAAAAAAAAAAAAAAAAAATAAAGCATGGGAAATAAACAGTGCAATTTCCCGCTACAGTTAGGATAGGAATGCAGCCGCTATATCTCATATTTACCACCTGCTCTCATTGGCTGGCTTCTTCATTGCCGCGGATTGGCTAAGAGCTGTAAATAGCCTGTAACCCATAACGTTTTATTGCAGCGGATTGGCTTAGAGCTGTAAATAGCCTCTAACACATAACGTTTTAATTACGTTTTAATTTTTTTTAAATATTTAAATTGAAATTTTAAAATCCGGCTGCGAAGTACACTTTCTGAGGACAGCATCAACACATGACAAAAATTTCAGAGGCCTAGGTGCTATAATTTCGGCGCTTGCCTCAGTCAGGCAGGCAGGCAGGCAGACATATCTTGTTTTATATATAT
Organism: Maratus speciosus; assembly: GCA_963932465.1. Classification (NCBI taxonomy): domain Eukaryota; kingdom Metazoa; phylum Arthropoda; class Arachnida; order Araneae; family Salticidae; genus Maratus; species Maratus speciosus. Next base: position 48,366,605 of record OZ010796.1, on the reverse strand, counting down.
AGATATTTCATTTTTAAAATGTCCTTTAGAAATTTTCTTCATTCAAGAGGGGGGGGGGGAGTCATGACCACCCCTGACCTACCCCTTGGATCCGCCATTGTGAGCGCAGATGCGCTATGTCCAGTTTTAATAGTCCGTAGAAAATCAAACAAGAAATGTTTTCTCTTTTTTTATTGGTATTTTAGAGCTCAATATATGTATTTCACCATTGCAGATGCGTTTTTTAGAATCATTTAACGTCATTTATACCTACAAAAACACTTATCAGAATTTCCGGCCTATATTTCTCGGATAAAAACTAAAATGTTCGAAAATTTTACTAAAGTTTAAAATAATATTTTACACCAGAATTTTTATTTAAAATTATTTAACTTGATTCTATGTGGTTTATACTTCACTTGAGGACGTGAGTTTCAAAACTCGCCCTATCCAAAATTTAAAAAATCGTGTTTTCTCTATCAATCTATTCTATTGGCAAACCTGCACCGACAAAACACACCAATCTACAAAAAAAGCAAGATTTATCCTGTATTTCTGCCTTTGTAAAATCTTGGTTTACAATAAAAAACCAATGGACTCAGTCAGAGGTTTTTCGCTATTTCCCAAAACTTGATTCGCTGGATAAGGCGAGTTTTGAAACTCACGTCCTCACTTATTTCATGAAGAAATTTCTGGCTCTAATCAAAATTTAATCATTTGACCGAAATCGAATTGACTTCTGCTGCGCGTTTTAGTGTTAAAAAAATAAACGGTCCAGTGCGAGTATTACTCGCGTACAGAGGGTTCCGTACAATAAATATATGAATTAGTAATTGTATTATTAAAAAAAAAAACATTGCTAAAAGAATACTAACACTTTGTAAAACATTATGCAAAGTAGGGTTGGGTATAACAGTATATACTAGAAAAATGTAAATGGATATACCATGAAAGTTCAAAGAGATATGGAACCTAAAAAATATCAAATACAGCTATTCTGTATAACTCATTTTTACTTTCTTCTATCTTTACAGGAGGAAAGTATTGGATTCGTGAAAATTTTCGAATTCCGGTTTTCGACGGATGTATACTTTTTAGGGTACAGAGGTAATGAAAAACATGTTTTTACAAAATGTCTGTCTGTGAGACAGTCTATCTGTGTGTGACACAAATATTGTGGGCGTTCTGTCTTAAGAACTATTGAACGGAATTTAATAAAACTTTAGATTGATTTAGTCCCTGATATAAATTGGTGCTGATTACTTTTTGGTGTAAATCGCCCAACAGGTAGCGCTACTATGCTGCAATTTTCCCAATTTCCGCAATAGCTATATCTCAAGAACTAATGCATGAATTTTCATCAAACTTTAGATTCAGTTAGTCCCTGATATGAACTGATCCTGATAAGTTTTTGGTGTAAATTGCCCAAGAGGTGCCACTGTAACTCAGAACTTTTCACGATTTCCGTAATAGCTCTATCTCAAAAACTAATGCACGAATTTTCAACAAACTTCAAATTCAATTAAAAGGTCACGAAAGTTGTCCCTAATTAGATTTTGATATAAATCGCCTAACCGGTGGCGTTGCTGTGCTGCATTTATCAGGAAGTATTGACATGTATGATATAGAAGAAAGTTTTGGGATTGACACATCCGACTAGTTTAATATTATTTTAATCTCTTTATAATGAACTTAATTCGGTACTGACAATAAAAGAAATGCATATTTAAACTTCATTTGTCATTTCATAAAACTTAATTCATCATAGTAATAACCTTTCTTTCTAAAGTGCAGCTAAAACAAAACATTCGTTCAAAGTTCACATTTGGCATTGTGCTAAGCGCGCTTCGAAAGGAGGTCACAACCTTGCAACGCCGCCTTGGTCCTTGCCGCGTTTTCCAGATAGGTTTTTAATTAACTTTTAAAGCCACTCGAGGTGTATTGAAAGAGCAATTCAATGCAAATTGTCGGAATCCCATAGTATTTATGTAATTCATTCTAATTAAGGGGTCTCAGGATCTCAAAAATTGGAAAAAATGAAAAAAAGAGACCATATTCAACATTTAATATCTTAAAATGTATATGATTTTAAAACACAATTTTTATTGAGATGAAAGATAAGTACGTTCTTTCATTTTATGTATTTAAAAATTTGCAAGATGAAGAATTAGCATTTACCGGGTGCTCCAAACAGTCAGACATTTGATAAGCAGAATATTGGTATAACAGCTTACGCGCACGATTAGAAAATAAATATTGTAACTAGAATCAAAATTTTGGCGCCTACTTATACTTCAGATTATAATAATTACCATGAACATAAATAAATTTGTATTTAAAGCATTTTTATATTTTTAATACAAAGTAGTATTTAGCTAATAGAAAATTTTGAAAATTTGAACAATATAATTACTTTAAAAATATTTTTTGAACAATAAAAAGGAAATTTTCGGTTCAGTTTATACAGATTAATATAAAACGTATGTTTTGAAAATTTCTGAAAAAATATTCAAAAGTTTTTGAGATATCGTGCGCGTTATGCCAAAAAAAGTCAATTGGAGAAAAATGACTTAAAAGTTTGGAAAAGGCCGCTTAAGCTATTGAGCGGGTATAATTATAAAAGCCATATATTCTGTTCTAATGAGAATTTGAAGGAAACAATTATATTAAAATGTTCAGAACAGATGAAAGATTAACATCTAAAACATTTTGACGCTTTAAGAGTCCTGAGACCCCTTGAATTAGTCTGTTTTTAACAATTTGACGTTTATTGCTTTTATACTGTTTGTTACTGGCCATTGCATTCCACACATATATCATTAAAAGTTGTTATCTAGGCTTTAAAAGCCAATGGTACATAGAGTACGTCGACCCTGTCATTATGTGTGTCCAAACCGTCCATATTTTTAAGGGTTTATATCTCGGCTAATTACTGACGATTTTTTTCGAAAATAGTTATCAACAATGCTTTTATACGTCTGCTACGATAGATACCTCCAGCGCTGCTCAACAGTTTTGCTGAATGCCCGTAAATCGAAATTTGTGTGTAACGGAAAAATGCGATTTTCTCAAAAACTATGTGACCTAGGGTAATCGCTATACTTTTCCTGCAAGGTTTAAATTAACGTCTATTCCCTCTAATTTTTTCATAATTTTAGCTTAAGTAGATTCGGAAGGGACATATTTTTGCGCTACATTTTCGACTATATCTTTGAAAATGTAATACCTAAAATTGAAAGAAATGTATTTTTGAATTCAGCGTTACGAAAGCTTTCACACGATACCCAACACGATATACAAAGAAAATATTTTTTTTTCAAGCAACTGAATTTGCCCCTATGCATTTTTACTAAATATATTTATAAATGTTTAATAATCTGAAAATATGTGGGTCAACATCTTTATTACTTCCCCGAATTTAAACTTTCCACGTTCCACAGTTTACGAGTAAAATGGCTGTGACAGACACACAGACAGACGGACAGACACAAGAGTGATCTTATAATGGTTCCGTTTTTACTTTTTAAGTACGGAACCCTAAAAAGGTTTAGAGCCAGAAATTTTACCCTATATATGAAGCTAAGGCTGTTCTCGAATCCCAAAGGACAACTTTATGACATGAGTTTTAATTTATTTTTGTTCGGAAAGGCATGAAACGAGCAGGTGTTGTTGTTCAGAAACTATGTCATCGAACTGTGTTTTCCGTTTTCTTTTTGCAAGCGCAATAGATCTTTCAGAAAAGAGTGGCACAGTGGGCGCTTTGAATCGAATTTCCGCTCGAAAGAAGAATAACTACTCAAGGAAGGGTGAAAAACGCCTTTGTCACGTGAACAAAATCGCTTATAACTCAATAGGTAATGGATGGATCAAAAAATGGAAAGCACAGTTCGATTCCAAATTGCTTAAATAGTCAAGCCTTTCAATTTTATAGCTTTCCGTTAAAAAATGAATTTGTAAATGTGTAAGAACGTTTTGCGCTTATTGAGCAGAACAGTTGAGAATAGCTTTAAGTAAGAACCACCAAAGAATACCTTACATTTTATTCAGTAAAATGTCTGGATTGAACGTGTTTTTTATGTGAAGATTATAAGTCTTAAATTATTGTAATTAAAAAATTTTTTTTTGGACGTAGGACTGTGATATCGTTTGATATCACATATATTATTCTTTATAGGTAATTAATATGATCCCTAGATAGTTAAAATTTAATATTAACTATCAATATAAAAATCCCCTTTCTATTTCTTTTTCTATATCTAAGTTTTAAATTAATCTACTTTCCTTTTCACATTACTTTAACGTTCCCAGAAAACTCTCTCTCTGCTCTTTTATCTATGTAAAGAAAAAAAAAAGAATATTATTCACAGCCATTTCATTTCGAAAGAGTCATTCTTTTCGCGTTGCATCTGCCTATGAAATTTCTCTCTGTCAGATTTTTTAATTCGATCCTTTACTAAGAGATAGTCAAAACTGTGGTTAAACCAGCGGTTAGATAATAATATCCAGATGTACTTTTAAACTTAAGTCGTCTTTCAAGTTACCGCACTCATTCCAATGCTATTGACAGCTTTCGGATTCTTTCTTACTTTCTCACGGACTAACGCTTGGCTAATTATCGCCTATTAGGCTTTTCATCTAAATTAAACTACCCCATGTATTTCAATGTAACGGTCACCCCTTGGCAAGATCTGTGTCTTACCCAATATCTATATATCGCCAAAACTTTACGAATGAAAATGTGAAACTGATCACTCTTTGCCTGCTTCTGAGAATGTAAAGATTAAGTTTTGATTGTGTGTAAGGGGGGTCACTCCCAAGGCACTTATGTGTCTCTTCAAATTTTCATTAAAGTTTCCTTATTACGCTACAAGTATTCATAGGCGTAGCGTGACCAGAAATTTTGGGGGGGCACCAAGGCCGTGAAACTGCGCCCCGAGCGAACTTTCAAATTTGCGCCCCCCCCCCCCTCCCCCCCAAAAAAATAAATAAAATAAAAACTTTGTGATGGGTGTAATAAAATTGATAAAGTGCAGAAACATAAATAAATTGAATAAATATTTCGCGTTTATTTTGGAACTTTAAAAAGTTTAATTTTACTTTAGAAATTCAGAACAACTAAATAACATAAGAGAAAATTGCACTTATTTGTTAGAGGGTTCATGATGTTTTGAGACAGGAAAAAAAGGATCAAGAGAGAAAAAGAAATTCCCCGGAAAATGATCGGCGGCCAAAAACTGAATAAAACCGTGGTTCGCAGCATAAATTTTGCGCCCGGGGCGACCGACCGCACCTTTAGCACCCTCTTTGCAAGGCCCTGGAGAGGTACACTAGAGACTTGCACGGACCGCAATTTCAAGGCTCGGACCCAGCTCGTCGTAAAAATTCAAACTTCCACCCGAGCCTGGCCCGTTTGTATTTTCACAGTTTATGGCCAGTCCCGGCCCGACTCAATTTCTCATAAAATTCTGATTTTTCTTAGCATACAATTGCAGGGCTGCACTTGCTACTAAAATGCTACTGAAAGCGACTATTTTAAACATCCAGCGGCTATGCCAACTATTTTAGGCCGAAAACCATTAAAAAGCGACTATTTCAAGAAAACAGGCGACTTTTTTTCGAATTTAAGCGACTATTTTTACTGAAAATATTCGATCTTTTTCTTCAAAGCGCTTGTAAAGTCATCTTCCCAAACGCACTTTTTCAACGGTTTTTTTAGGAGATTTGCGATTTTTTTCGCGACGAATTGCAAAATTCGCGATTTTTCCCCCAATCGATTGACGAAAATACCTCTTTCTTTCTGAGATCTTTTTATACTATCGTTGAAGGAGATTTTGCGATTTTTTTCCGCGATCCTTTGCAAATTTCGCAAATTTTTCGACGAGAAATTGGCGAAATTTATTTTTTTTCGCCATCACTTGTCCAAATTTGCGATACATATTTTCCGCGACCGATTGATGGTAGTTATTATTTGTTTCACAGATCTTTCGACGAAATTACCGATTCTTTTCCGATCGTTTGTCAAAATTCGTGATTTTCTTTTCACGACCGACTTACAAAATTCGTGATTTTTTGCGCGATCATTTGGTTAAATTCTCAATTTTCTTTTTTAAACCAAATTTGCATTTTTTTGTCCGCGACCATTTGACAAAATTTGCGATTTTTTTTCTTGTGATCGTTAGACGAAATTCGCAACTTTTTGTCCATTCTTTTAACGAAATTTGCGATGATTTTTCCGCGACCGATTGACGAAAATCGCCATTTGTTTCCGCGACCTTTGGTAAATTTCAAGATATTTTTTACGGTTGTTTGAGGAAATTTGCAATTTTTTCCGCGACAAATTGCAAAATTCGCGATTTTTTTTCCAATTAGGGGGCGATTTTCCTCGCGACTGACGAAAATAGTTATTTCTTTTCGCCATCTTTTGCTACGATCATTGAAAGAGATTTCGCAATTTTTCCTATGACCTACCGCAAATTTCCCGATTTTTGGGCTGCGATTGTTTCGTGGAACTCACAATTTTTTTTTCCGTGGTCCTTTGGCCAAATTTCACGTTTTTGTTTCCGGCGATCGTTTCACGGAACTTACGATTTTTTTTTGGAGATCCTTGGGCAAACTTCTCGAATTTTTCTGCGACAGATTGGCGATTTTTTTTCGCCACCATTTGTCGAAATTCCACGATATATATTTTTTCCACGACAGATTGGTGGTATTCGCTGTTTGTTTCAGATATCATTTGACGAAATTCGTGATTCTTTTCCACGATAGTTTGTCGAAATTTGTGATATTTTTTTCAAAACCGACTTACGAAATTCTTGATTTTTCGTGTAATCATTTGTAAATTCTCGATTTTTTACGGGATTATTTGACCAAATTTGCGCCTTTTCAGGGGTGATTCTGTTCTGAATTTTCCGAAAGTTTAAGGCATTGGTTCCAAAAATTAAACAAAAATCGGTCATCTGTCCGAAAATTCGGGCATAAAAAATATCGCGAATTTCGGCAAATGGTCACCGAAAAAATCAATTTCGACAATCGTTCACAGAAAAAAAAATTGCCAATTTCTTCAAAAAATCGCATAAAAAACGAAATTCGCTAAAGAATCGCGGAAAAAACGCGAATTCTTACAAGGAATCTCGAAAAAACGCAAACTTCGTCTAGGGATCTAGAAAAAACACAAATTTCTCCAAGGGATCGCAAAAAAACGCAAATTTCATCAAAAGATCGTGGAAAAATGCGAATTTCGTCAAAGGGTCGCGGAAAAACGCGAATTCTGTTAAAGAATCTCGGAAAAACTCTAATTTCACCAAAGGATCGCGGAAAAAACGCGAATTTTACCAAAGGACCTCGGAAAGAACTCATAATTGGCGCCGGGGGAGATTTCCCCTCTTTCCCTCCTCTGCTGTAACCTTTCAGAAAATTTGCTGTGAATTTCAGATTTTTTTTTTTTACTCGGAATCATTCTTGCCGTCTCTCTGTTCACGTTGACGAAATTGGCATTTTTTCCCCTTGATCGTTAGACGAAATTCGTAATATTTTGTGCATTCTTTTGACGAAATTTGCGATGATTTTTCCGTGATCTAATAACGAAAATCGCCATTTGTTTCCGCAACCTTTGATAAAATTAAAGTTATTTTTCCATGGTCCTTTAAGGAGATTTGCGATTTTTTTCCCGATGAATTATCAAAATTTGTATTTTTTCATAGAATTCACGATTTTCTTTACACACTATCCTTTGCCAAATTTCGTGGATTTTTCTACGACCAATTGATGAAATTAATATTCGGTATTTGTTTCAGAGATTTTTTGACGAAATACGCGATTCTTTTCCATTATGTTTAGTCGAAATTCGTCTTTTCTTTTGTCGACAGACTGAGGAAGTTCTTGATTTTTTGCTCAATTTTTGATTAAATTCGCGGGTATTTTTTTTTTTCCTGTCCACGAGAGTTTGACAAAATTTTCGATTTTCTTCCATAATCCTTAGGCGAAATTTACAAGTCTTTTTGCGACGGATGGAAAACTTTTTTTTCTACGACCAATTGTTGATATCTGCGATGTTTTTCGCTACCGATTGGCAAAATTCGTGCCTGTTTGATGAATTGATTTTACGGAATTCCCGAAGAAAAAAAATCGTGGCTTTCACGAAAAAAAAAAAAATAAATAAATAAATAAAAATGCGGTATCCCACACGTTATTTCTAGCCCTGCTTCTTATTTAAAACTTTCCTTTCTTCTCTCAAAGAAATTCTTGAAATGAAAGGCCTGATAGAAAATAGTATCGGGGATAATCTCCAAGAGGTTTTTGCCGCTATGTTTCCTGGTGCTGTACATAATTGAAGTGAAAACTTCTTTAGGCGCGTTGAGCTTTTCTTGAGATGGGGAAAAACCACTGATTTCGAGACACTGTAACGTAACCGACATGCTAGCATTTTGACACATAGACACTAGCGCGCCAAGCGGTGAATGACAGGAACTTTTCCCTCTTCAGCTCAATCCGCAAAAGAAGAAGGAAGCTAAAACTCACTTTTTCTCCCGGCGTATTGCTAAAACAAATTATTATTTTGTTTTTCGTCAGTTAAAATGAATTATACCGTATTCGTGACCTACCTATTTCGTGTAACTAAAAACCGATAACGCTGTATTTTATCGTGTTGATGGTCTGGTCAATGACCAACAGTATTGGCGGGAATTTCGATTAAGGAAGATAAAATACGGGGCACAGATGTCAGATACGCACTTGGGTACCTAATTGACAGCAAAATGGCGTTACTTTATTTTACAAGGTAACCCGGCTACTGTTGCTTATTTATTAATAAATTGTTCATTTACTTTTATTTTATTTTTTGAAATTGTACAATTGTTTTGTTCTATAGTTATTAATGAAATTACCGTTTATTTATTCTTGTTTACTTTTTAAAACAATAGAAAATAATTTAAAAATATATATTGTAACTGGTATTGGAAAACGGGCTTTCGCCAAATTGACGTTAAAAAATCGCGCCAAACCTGGTTCGTATATCACATCTCTGCAAATTCTCGGTTTTTTGATTTTTCGACTTTTTATCCAAATTTTCCGGATTTTTTAAATTTTCCCTTTCATTGTATTCCAAACACTACCTTCATACCAAATTTCAAGATTCTAGGGATACAGGACGTACCTCTGAGTTTTGATGATCGGTGAATCAGTGTCGAAAAGGCGAAAGTTTAAGTTCATATATCTTCTGAAATAAAAAAGATAGAAACGTGAAATTTCAGCATTTAGTTCCATTTCCACATTACTTTAGATTTACGAAGTTTCAAGTTTCTGGGAATCACCAACACAAAGATATTGGGGGGTCAAAAGTACCCTGAGTTGCTTCCAGAAAAAGATGCTTACGGCTGTGCTTTCAAGACTTGGCAGGGGCACTGCCGTGTCCCCAGATGCTTTCATTAGTGCTGCTACACAATTCAACGCATAAAACATTTCCTGACGATTAAAAAAACACACACGTAATTGTTGAAGTTTTCACTTCTATTGGCACTCCCGGAGTGCCACTGTTTTTTTTTTTTATTATTATTATTGTTGAAAGATCAAGCTTACTTGCTTCATAACTGAAACATTAGGGCCTTATTTTCCGGATAACTTGCTTTCTCGTTTGAAAAAATCACTCTATTCTTTATTCAGTGATATGAGTGACTGATTGATAAACTGTGAAATAAGATGTGAACATTCATAAAGTCCTTTCAGTTATTATGGATACATTTTTTTCTTCCCTTTTTTTAAAGTGATGGGTATACGACTATTTTGGCTACTATTTTCGAATAAATGCTACTATTTTTTCGTTGGAGGCTACTATTTTCACTGTCATTCGGCAGTGGCAGCCCTGCAATTGAGATGCTTTTATGAAATAGAATAAAGTTTTTTTTTTCTAAAAAACTCCGATTCTTTTATAAAATAACATCAAAGTTGGACTTTTGATTTCCGAATTCGAAGGCTGACAATTACAAGACAGATCCATTTAGTAATCCGCTTTAAATCAAGCTGCTTCGAATTCGGAAAAATGTTAGGAAAAGGGAGAACGCTACTCGATTCTTAACCACTTGAGGGGTGGTGGGATATATTTTATCCCACCTACCATTAATGAAGATTTACACCAGAGAAATTTTATGAAATTTTACTTTTCTAACTTTGGTGGAAAAAAGTCGTAAAATTGCATTTCCTTATTTTGAAATAAAAAAATTTTTATTTTCCGGTGGGAATTCAGCATTACACAAACGTAATTGCTTGCCCCTCAAGGGGTTAAGCACCTGACACTTTAAAATCTATAATTTTCAGGCAAAAAGTAATAGAAATGAGTTTATGAATGTGTCAAAAATAATCACATTTTTGAGTGGGGATTTTTGTTTTTTTCTGCAAACGTATTAATTTACTAAAACAAACAATTCTGTAAATTCTTACCTTCTGTTCCGTTTTCGTACTTCTGAAGCCAGACTTGCATGAATTTAAAACCTGGCCTGCTCCGTAACATCTCTTTTTATTGAGTTTCCTATAAAACATTCCTACTTTTTATCGCGCTTGTTTTTGCGTGGGTCATTCATTCCTGATCAGTTTAAAAAATAATAACAACATTTAACTTCAAGCACATTCCCACAAATGACCAGATTAGACCAAACCAAGTGTGTGTAGGATGGAGGGGGGGGGGGGTTAGGTAAAGACGCTCCTACTATCTCACTTTGCACAAGAGGGAAACACGAGTTCAGAGGTCAAAGAAGTTCTTTGTGTGACCATGTTACCCACTGCAATTAAACAACGCGGGTGACTGGACACTATACAAAATAGTATATAGCTTTGCATTTAGGAAAAGTTTTTCTTCTGCCGATCAACTTACAACTACTGACCAAATATCAATGATTGGCCAGCACCGTACTGATGGTTGAGTACTAAAGCGTTTTTGTTTTGGGGGAAAAGAGAGTGGGTGGAATGCTACATACTAAAGAGGTTTAAATTTGATTGCATCTTAAAGAAAAAAAAAATCACTGCCATTTATCGTTTTTGTAAAAGTCTCAATAAATCACAATCCTAAAATATGTGAATATAAATTTCACATTAATTTATCTGAAAATCTCATGTATAATACACAATCACATATTCTTTTAAAAAAGTGACTAATGAATGTTTTTTATAATTTACACAATAAGTACATCCAGGGTCCTCTCAAAGGGAAGTATGGGGGGTGGAGACCCCCTCCAAACGTTTGCGAATGCTGTTACACTTGTCAGATTTACAAACTTAGTTGGCAAATTTGTTTAAAAATTTAATAAAAAACTATAAAACACTTTCTATTTCTGATAGATTTGACAAAAGTTACAAATATAATTGGGAATATTATTAAACTTTTTACAAATAAGAACTATATTACATTTTCTAATTGTGGTAACTTGGTAACATAATAAAACTGGTCGGCAAATATCGAGAACTATTTATTTTTACTTCTCAATGAGTTGGCAAATACTGAAATTTAACTTGAAAATTTTAGGTCCTCTCCCTCACCAACAAAACGTCTAAAGCGATGGCCCTGAGTACATCTTATATCAATCGCACGTTCAGGGCCGAAACTAGCCTTTTTTTGCGCCCGGGGAAAACATGGATTTTGGCGCTCCGCCTCCCCCCATCTCCTCACTCACAATAAAAGTAATCGACCTCAGGTACCTATGCAAAAAAATAAATAAGTAACAATCATAAAAAATAAAAATCATTTAATAATTAAAATTACAGCAGAAAATATATAAACAACGCTCCCATATGATTAACATTAGCCTGAGCGAAGTTACTTTCACTTTCAGTACCGGTTTCGAAACCTAAAAGTATAGCAATGCTAAAGATCAATCTAAAGAAAAATCCTAAGAAAAAAAAAAGCTTTTTAAAATATTAAAATGCAAGTGAGAAATTTGAAAGAACGCTCCCATAGGTTTAACATTAGCTTGCGAGTTTCTTTGTATTTCATATATATATATATACATTTTTGTATGCAACAACAACCAAAATTTTCATTTGGCGCCCCTTCGCTTTTGTTCTGGCACCTGGGGCACATGCTCTTTCTGCACCCCCCTTGTTTCGGACTGGGCTTTATTAAAAAAATAAAAACATTAAAAAAGGTAGGTACTATTTTATCTTGCATATATTTCAACCCTTAGTCTTTAGCCGTTGACAGTTGTCCGACCTCGCGCCCTTTGAGGCCGGATCTGGATGCAAAAAAAGTAATTTTAGTAAAAGGCATGGGCGACATTTTTCAGTTGTCACCTACCTCGAAATGACAAAAGGACGAGAAATGTACTTTGGTAAGGTAAAAGCAGGGGCGGCTGCGGTTTTACTATTCATGGCGCCCCGGGTGCCAAACATAAAAGGGCGCCATGGCGCCCTTTTTTGTTTATCACGGGCAGTCGCCCAAGCTCGCCTCGTCTCTCTAAGGCTGGATCTAGTTGGTTGTAAAAAACAATTGCCGAAAAGTAATGCAAAAAATAATTGCACCAAAAGGAACAGAGCGGAGTTTATCAATTTCTGCCTAGGGTGGCAAAACGCCTGGAAATAGCAAAAAGATGAGGAATAATCATTTTGAGGGATAAAGGCAGGGATGACTTTATTAGCCATGGTGCCCTGTGCAAGATTTTTTACTGTACCACTGCAAATGCTATACTCTTTTTTTTTTCTTTTAAATGGTTTTACTAAAGCATTTTACTTTGTGCACTCCTTCCAGGGCCGAAACTAGCTATATTTTCACCCGGGGCAAACATGGATTTTGGCGCCCCCCCCCCTTCCTCCGCAAAGTAAATTTACAAAGAGAAACTTAGGAAAGCTTCTATTAGCGGACTTATCTTAAAATTTTAAATGCGTAACAGTAAAATACGTAAGAACAAAATACGTAATATTGAAATATATAACCAGCTTTGTCAAATATTTATTCAGTAAAACCTGGGAAAAAAATGGAAAGGAATCGGAAATAATTCCGCTTGATACAGGTTTCCGTCTTAGCAGGTATAACTATTGGTATTCTTTCTGTTGGAACCATGTAGTTTTTTTTCATTTAAGACAAGATTTCATTATAGACACATTTCATTTTTCCAGATTTTACTTGTTGTAGCATTACAAATTATCACAATTGAGGCACTTTAATGTAATAGTGATATGAGTCACATCGTTTTAGGAACTAAAAAAAACCACGATTTCCTGTAGGCATAAAAATGAATTCCAGTATTGTAAAATATCATTCTGTACTATCTACACCAACTTTGTGGAATTATCACTGATACCACTCTTCTTATTTATAGATTGATATTCTACATACTTTTCTGAACCTAATGCTAATTTTCAAATTTATGTGTGACTCAAAACAACAACAACAAAATTATTAAGTTTTTACTTTTTATATTGTGAATTTTCGACCGCTTGGTTTTTATTGTCCCAGCAGTCACCTGACCTCACCATCTCCAAGTTCAGATATGGTGATATGCATGTAAAAAGTAATTATAAAAGAAAGAATGGGTTATTCATTTGCTGTCTTGTATATTGCTGGCTAATCTTTTTACCTATTTGACAATTTTAATGCATTTTACTCAGCTTTTCTTTTTGATTTTTCGGCTAGAAAATATTTTTTACACAAATTTCACATGCACATATATATATTGCATAAAACGGCAAAACAAATTTTCATCTGGCGCCCCCTTCTCGTGGCGCCCAGGGCACATGCCACCCCCACCCCCCCACCCCCCTTAGTTTCGCCCTGACTCCTTCTCTCGTTTGTTTTTATTATCCCGGACAGCCGCTCGACCTCGCCCAAAGCAAGGCGGGAAAAAAGAAAGTTCAAAGCTGCTCAGGGAGAGAGATAAAAAAAAATAGAACAGGCTTCATGGAATCTTTTCATCAGAAAAGTCAGAGTCAAACAAAATCTTCATTTGGCGCCCCCTTCGCCTTTCGTTCTGGTGTCCGGGGCATATGCCCCCTCTGCACTCCCCCTCCCAAGGAAATTGGTTGGCGTTTGGCAATTATCGGTGAGGGTCAGTTTCACACAAAAGATAGGGGTGGAGACTGACCTTGGAATATGTTAGTGATTCTCCTGACACAGGAAGGGATTTAAATGATAGAAGGTGTTACATTTGGAATTGGAGAACAGTTCTTTTTTCTAATTCATTTGCAGCCTTCTGTTATAGATGAATCTTTTTATATATTTGTAAATTTTAATGCATTTGGTTCAGTTTTCCTTTTGGATTTTCCGGCTGTGAGACATTTTTATGCGAATTCGATATATGTATATATACATTATACATTTTTGTATGTAAAGACCAAAAAAAATCTTCATTTGGCGCCCCCTAAACTTTCTGTTCTGGCGCCCGGGGTACAGAAGGTTGGGGGGGCACGTGCCCCCCCGTGCCCCCCCCCCCCGACGCTACGCCTATGCAAGTATTAGTGAATCTTCTGGATCTGAGTTTATTGTGTTGTTTGCGCATTCGTACTCCACTACGGAAAAATCTTAAATTTCATTTAAAATAATTCAAAAGATATTTCCATCTACTTATTTTATATCCGAAGTTCTTTTATAAAAGATGAACAACCCCCGCAACGAGAAACCTCTCTATCACAAACTTTGGTGCCGAAGGAAGAAGATTTTTTAAACTTGTAGCTGGGAGTGACCCTCGCTTTTATTCAGCATTGGTCTATTAAAAAAAAAATTACGAATCTTCGCTCTTTGGATTACTCAATTATATGGAAACACTTGTAGAAACAATTATATGGAAACATTCATCCGGGTATGTGAGCCCTGTGTGTCGACCGTTTCATCGCCGAAGGGGTGCTACGTGAGCTACGGGCATTCAAATACGCTGGTCGCCGCTGTCAACTTGTGAAGTCGAAAAATATGTTTGTTGTTTCCAGATGCTATATTAATTCGTTTTCTCCTGCGCTCGCCTGATAAGGATATAAGGAAGCGGAGTTCGCTTTAGATATGGAAAGCGATGATTAAAGAATTTTCGACTCGTGTGTCATTTTCGCCTGATCGGAGGATTTTCATCTTCTACTTGAGAAAAATAAAGTGTCAGTTTTCGAATTGTGTCTGTGCGCGCGATGTGTGTGAATCTGTTTTTGAGTATTCAAGATCTCAAAGAAGTACTCGTGTACTTGCAAAAAAAAAAGTGTGAAACTGAATTGTGATTAAGATACGTGGTGTGATTTTAGTGAATAATTTCTACGCGATTGATTAGTCATCGGTGTTCAAAATTAATTTGTGAAATATGTCTCATCAAGTTCGAAAATACAGTTGTCGCTCCCGTGATGTGATGTTTTTTTTTAAATGTCTAGTTTTACGACATTTTTTATGCTTTTCAGATATAGTAAGACTTCACATTTTTGAACTAAATTGTCAGTATAAAAAAAAAGTTAAAAAAAATGGGTCTGGATATTTTATACAAATTGTGTATAAATTACCTGGTTATGAATAAGATATTTAACGCTTTTATAGGAACGCACCTTGCGATTATGATTGTTTCTTTTCACTATTTATTTTGAGAACTGTTTATTATTTCTCTTGAAAAAAAAAGAAATGAAAACAAAAATAATTGATTGAAAGTACCCTTTTAAAGCCAATTTACAACTGTGTTACAAGAGCCACGATACATTTACATATAACACAAACTGTGGCAATGAACAATTTTTTTAAATTGAGAAAGTTATTCAAGTTATTCTATTTGTATGGTTATCTTTTATTTTACTTTTTAATGTGGTTCACAATCTTATTTTAGCTATTTGTTTATTTTACTGATGAGGAGTATTATTTTATTTTAGTAATTTGTTTCTTTTTACACTAAGGTAGTATCTCAGGTGGGAAAGTGTAAAAATTGGTTACTCTGTTTTTTTTTTACATATTTTTTTTCCTGCATGGATGTAACTTCTAACATTCCGAGTAAATTTAATATATTTAGATAACAGGTAAGTTTTTATTACAAGGGTTATGTTTTTATCTACGCAGGGTTACATTTATGAATGATATCGTTTGATATCACATATATTATTCTTTATAGGTAATTAATATGATCCCTAGATAGTTAAAATTTAATATTAACTATCAATATAAAAATCCCCTTTCTATTTCTTTTTGTATATCTAAGTTTTAAATTAATCTACTTTTCTTTTCACATTACTTTAACGTTCCCAGAAAACTCTCTCTCTGCTCTTTTATCTATGTAAAGAAAAAAAAAAGAATATTATTCACAGCCATTTCATTTCGAAAGAGTCATTCTTTTCGCGTTGCATCTGCCTATGAAATTTCTCTCTGTCAGATTTTTTAATTCGATCCTTTACTAAGAGATAGTCAAAACTGTGGTTAAACCAGCGGTTAGATAATAATATCCAGATGTACTTTTAAACTTAAGTCGCCTTTCAAGTTACCGCACTCATTCCAATGCTATTGACAGCTTTCGGATTCTTTCTTACTTTCTCACAGACTAACGCTTGGCTAATTATCGCCTATTAGGCTTTTCATCTAAATTAAACTACCCCATGTATTCCAATGTAACGGTCACCCCTTGGCAAGATCTGTGTCTTACCCAATATCTATATATCGCCAAAACTTTACGAATGAAAATGTGAAACTGATCACTCTTTGCCTGCTTCTGAGAATGTAAAGATTAAGGTTTGATTGTGTGTAAGGGGGGGTCACTCCCAAGGCACTTATGTGTCTCTTCAAATTTTCATTAAAGTTTCCTTATTACGCTACAAGTATTAGTGAATCTTCTGGATCTGAGTTTATTGTGTTGTTTGCGCATTCGTACTCCACTACGGAAAAATCTTAAATTTCATTTAAAATATTTCAAAAGATATTTCCATCTACTTATTTTATATCCGAAGTTCTTTTATAAAAGATGAACAACCCCCGCAACGAGAAACCTCTCTATCACAAGGACATCTATGGAGGAGAAATATTTAAGTATAAATTGTTTACAGCCCGACAATTTTATAATAAATAATAAGCATTTTTGTCTCTGTTTCACTGAGTATTATGTTTTTCGTTTCTCTTCTCATTTTCTGTGTATTGTTTAAAAATACTCTAAAATATACTGACCTCCAAAAGTCAAGGAACTACTTCAGTCACGCGACCAGATCCGCTCCCTAATGTTAATCCTATGGAAGAAATTTTTTAAGATAACATGTTTGCATTTCAATATTTTCAAATATATATATATATTGCATTGCATAGCTGAGATCGATTTCTACAATGACCGTTTTTTACATTTTCGATTTTGTTTGCAGATTTTTTTTATGAGATGCTTTCACTTTTGAAACCGGTTCCGAAAGTGAAAGTGTACTAATTAAAAATACATGTTAACAAAATCGAAAAAGTAAAAAACGGCCTTTGTAGAAATTGACCTCAATTATCCAATGCAAAAAAAAAAAAAATCATTTATATGAAATGCAAACGAGATATCTTAAAAATTTTCTCCCATTGGATTAACATTAGAGAACGGGTGTTTTCGCGTGGCTGAAGTATTCCCTTAACTTTTGCACCCGCTTTAAGACTCGTTTCTTCATGTGAATCCTTGGAAGAAAAAAAAATTAAGATATCTTGTTTGCATTTCTCTATTTTTAAATGATTTTTTTTTCATTGCTTAGAGATCGATCTTTGTAGAGATCGATCTGAGATTGATCTCTAGAAAGACCGTTTTTTACTTTTTCGATTTTATTTGCACATTTTTTTTTATAAGGATGTTTCACTGTTAAAACCGGTTCCGAAAGTAAAAGTGCACTAATTAAAAATACATGTAAACAAAATCGAAAAAGTTAAAAAACGGCTTTTGTAGAGATCGGCCTCAGCTATCCAATGCAAATACATAAATAAATAAATAAAATAAAAATGAAAATAATCATTTAAAATACTGAAATGCAAACGAGATATCTTAAGAAGTATCTCTCTTTGGATTACCATTAGAGAACGGGTGTTTTCGCTTGATTGAAGTAGCCACTTAACCCTTTCAGGGGCAAAGTATTTCAATTCGTAAAATGCCGAATTCCAATGATTGAATGGCACCAGAATTTAAAAACAAATTTATTTCAAAATAGGTAAAAGCTTTTCTTCACGCATTTAATAAATCTGAAATTTTCATTCCAAAATTCTAGTGTCAATGTGGCATTTCGCAATTAAAATTAAGTGGGATATATTATATCCCACCGCCCTTCAAGAGGTTAACCCCTTGGGGACGAGCGACCGGTATTCGTGTCGCGTAAGGCGCTCAGAATCAGTGATTATTCTCACCAGTAAATATTTATTGTAAATTTTGCCTTATTTAATCCGAGCATTTTTTCGATTCAATGAGGCAAAAATTTCTGTTTTAAAGAAACGGTGACAAAAGATTAAAAATTCTGTAAAAGACTCTCGTCCCGAAGGGGTTAAGGGACAGTGACAGGGTGCTTTCGACTGTAAACCGTTTGTCTAATATCTACTGAAATTCTAGACAAATTGTCCTTGAACTTCTAAGATGTAAAGAACATGTTTAATTTTATCGTTTTCAGCAAAGGTTTAGTCGCAGGGACAATTGAGTGGTTCGCAAGCATAGTAGACCAAGTCCACTTAAAGAGATTGGTCATGTAGAAGGTGCAGCAAACCCTGCTTTATCCACTGCTATAGTGAGTCAAATATGTAGTTCACATACTTTCTCAAATACGGCATCTGTGGTTGGTGAAGTAATAGATGGAACTTTCACAGCCATACTAGATCAAGTCTATTCATCAGTGAACTTACTTTTCCATCTGTGACCCATTCTTCTCAAAATATTGCCTCGTTGCTTCTAAAAAGCTTGTAGTTAAAATGAACAGCGATTTCGATTCTTCTGGTGAAGAATAAACGTTCGTGAATCATCAGATGGAAAAACTATGAATGGTAAGTAATATTGTTTTAACACATTATATGCGGGCAATTTTTCGAAAATGAACACTAAATTTACGTTCACAAATGCCATTGTAAATTAAAACCTGCTCACAACCAATCAGAAGCAAGCATGCTTGGAATACAACTTCTTTCTTCGTCCGTACAAAATTTCCGGTACCAGTAATAATTTCTGTCCTGCATACGTGTCCTGCATACAATGTGTTAATAGTGTTAATATGACATTCGGGCAATTAAAACACTTATTGTTCGTTTACTCTTAATGTTAAGTCTAAACAGTATAATGTATTTTAAAATACGGAAATATTTACATGAATATTCATGTATGTATAGTGAACAACTTGTAATTAATAAAGACACATAACCTTGCTTAATGGTACACAAAATACGAACTTTAATAAGCAAAAAGTTAAATTCTACGTCTCGAGCCGTTTCTACAGCTGTCTTCAGGAAAAATATGATGGTTAACCCCTTAACAGTGTCGCCCGAACTGGATTCGGGCAAGAAGACTTTGCTTGCTTCGTTACTAAAATTTTTTTTATACCACTAATTTGTAACTGTAAATTTATCTTTATTCATTGTCAGATATTTTTCGATTAAGTAAAGCAAATATTTTAGAATGGAATAAGTGGTGTTTAGCTCCTATTTTTAATTTATGTTGTAAGAAAAAAATGTCACTGTTAAGGGGTTAAATGGTTAAAAGTTCAGAGATGTAGGCTTCCTGTGCGAGAGATAATTTGTCGAACATTGACTAAAGATATGAAAACAAAAATATAGTGGTGCCATCCAGTGAAAATAAATACTTATTAATGAAATGAGTCTAAATAAATCAAAAGTTCGATTAAAGAAACCACGAGTGTCACCATCTACGCAAGAGGGCCAGAACCACATTCAACAAAGTTTTCATTCACGCTTTTGGCAACAAGATTCAAGTTTAAATTGAAATATTGCAATTAGGTACAGAATTATGACTTTATGATAGTATGCCAGATTTTTGGGATATTATAGGATAAATTATCGTTACAAGGTTTATTCTCACATGCAATGATTTCAACTGATTCTCTAATTTTACTCTCAAAGGGGTTATTGCACGAAACTATAATTTTTGCCTCATCAAAGTTAATATAGCAGACTTCATTAGCCAAGAAGAACCTAGAAAGAGCTGTATTCTGTTTACGTTGTTTATTACGTTGTTTAGATGCTCCATGATCCTTGCTCAGCGCACCTACCACACACGTAAGCGTTAGGTGCTTCAATCAGAACCGCAAAGTGACCAGCGTAGGCTATCTATGGAACACACGCAATGGGCGGAGCTCGCAATGTTCCCACAAGCATTGCGGCATTTGATTGGCTTTTGGTTAACGTTTGTGGGAAAATCGAGAAGGTGATTAGCTGCAATCCATCGTGACGTTGTATGACGTCAGAAATGCTTGTCGTCCATTTCACAAACCGACCCAAATCCAGCTCGAAGAGTGAGTAAGCGACCAAGTTCCAAAAGAACGGTCTGGATTTCGATCACTGCGGACAGCTCAGATTGTATTCATGCACCAGGATCGTAATGTCTGTTCGGTAAAGTACCTTCCTCTCGGACGAAAACTCTTCACCAATTTGAATAGGTTACCAGGGCAAACGGCACCTCATTATGTCCAGTGCATAGAAGATCGACGGCCAACACAAGTTGTTAAAGGCTCTTTTCACGTCCAGCATGACAAGACAACAATCATTGTCCCGATTATGACAGCCTACTACTGAGCCCCTACTGTCGCGTCGTATTCAGTTCACAGAGTGTGTTCTCCGTTCCAAGACCCGGAATCCAAATTGACCCCGGCCCTTATAGCATGCATAGTCACAGTGACGTCACTATAAGTCACTGTGGTCCCGTCACATCTGTGACCAAAATGCCACCACTCAGAGATGTCACATTGTGACTGAGATGTGAACTTCTTGGAAAACTTTAAAAAATTACAAAAATTCTTTAAAACATGTTATTTACTGTAAAATTATATTTTTCTGGCAATTAAAAAAATTGTGCCGCCCAAAATAATAATTAATCGTCATTATTATTTTGGAGTTAAATATGATATTCGATTATTATGATATTACGAAACTGTTTCAGATTAGAAATTAGCATTATACTGGGAAAATGTCTTTTTTACATATTACAGTAGTGAAACTTTTGAAAGATTTTTTTTAAATTGCTAATAGTATTTTAAATTATGTCACTGCATGTAACGTACATCACGTCACATATGTGACAAAAAAAAAATCCACCATATTGTAAGTCACAGTATGACAAAAATATGAACTTCAAAAATCTTTGAAAATGAAGAGAAATATCTTAAACAGTGTAACAGTGTTTTAAACAGGCCCGAGTTACAGCGGCACAAATAATGAAAATATATTAGTGGATAGCAAATAGTAAATTCGGACACGAAAAGAGGGACGGGGAGGGGGGGGGGGACATAAAAAGGAAAATGCACGGTACAAGTATCAACAAACTAGATTTTCATGCTATATTTTATAGATTCGTTATCTAAGACAGTGAAAGTATTCTTTTTTCATGATTTCAATTTTATCTACCATTGCAATTTAACATAATAAACTTCACTGATTGTTATTATTATAAAAGTGTTTCTCGGAAAATGGTACGTGCTGGAGCAAATTGCATAACATATTTAGAATTAGGAATATTAAATCTGTACACTTTACATATTTAGTTTGCAGAGAGGAAGTTGTTTTATTTTTTTTTGTCGGCCAGTGGTATTCGAAACACTTCTGTGGTTTCAAACTAAAAATTTTCTATTAGAGTTAAATCTGCAGCTTTTAATGAGCACGTAGAAAGAGTCTTCAGAGTTTAGTCATATATGCATTTCTTGCTTTATAATTTGCATTCCAGTCATATTTTTTCTTGTTAGTGTTTAACTATTTTGAGTATCTATTTAAAAAAAAAATTAGCATTTTCCGAAAAAAAAATGCAAAGTTTATGCAAAACGCATGAATATAATTAATTATTCGTAATTCAAATTTAAGTTTTAGAGATATGACTTTAAAAAAAGTTATTTTATAAATTGTTTTATTCTACAAAAATTTAATATGAAAAGAAAAAACTTTTTATCCTCGATAACCTTTTTTTATTTATTAGGAAGATATTTTGTATTATTACGCGTGATACAAACTTTACTTAATAAAGGGGGGGGGGGTTCATTATTACCATTAAATTTATTTTTAAACATTTAAAAAATTTAAGCAATGTTTTATCTAATAAACTTTAATTATTATTATTATTATTATTATTATTTACAAAAAAGAAATTTTACAATCCATTTTAACTTGAATTCTTTTGAAACAGATAAAAAGAAAAGGTAAAATACATTGGAAAATTCTTCAAATAGAAAATTTTAATTGGAGACACTCACATAAAATTATTGCGCATTTAAGTTCCAAATCTGTTGTATACAAAAACAAATAAACGGTAAAAACATCTGCATAGAAACTAAAAATAGTCTGCGCACAATATGACCGCAGAATAAATAAGGGTAAACAAAGACGTTTTTGAATAGAGTCGGGAAGTTAGTTCACTGTTCAGAACATCGCCAAGTCTACAACGCTTTTTTAAGATAAGAGAAAGACATTCGCCATTTCAGGATAAAAATACACGGATATTATTAAAGTATTTATGGAGCGTAAAAGTAAGCCTTATTTAATTTAAATCTTTTATTCCTGTTTTGTATATTATGATCTTGAGTTAAATAGTTTTATGTTATATAGAAAAAGACTGATCTGGTATTGTTTTCCGAAGCGATATTTTCCTATTTGATACTGTGATGTAAAATATCTTAATCAGCCATCGCTCGAAAAAAAAAGCTGATGCAGAGACTGATTCATGCCTATATTCATAGTGGAATGAATGTAAACATAAATTTGCAGTTACTTGAGATTGAAAATGTATTGAGACAGTGATTTGGAATTTTTTTCAGTTTCTTACTGTTTTCTGATTACTAACACTTACGGTATTTATCGTCATTACTATTTTGGAGTTAAATATGATATTCAATTATTATGATATTACAAAACTGTTTCAGATTAGAAATTAGCATTATACTGGGAAAATGTCTTTTTACATATTACAGAAGTGAAACTTTTGAAAGATTTTCTATTAATTGCTAAAAATATTTTAAATTAGTATTTAAAATCCCAAATCTTCATACCAATGTTTTCAGATTTAGCATTTGCCAAAATTATAAAATAATATAAATTCCTTATAGCATAAGTAACATTTTTTGAGAATTTGTTAAATCTAATAAATCTATTGTAGTTTGTTGTTGTTTAATAGTACAATTATAAAATACTAATTATTATTTTTAGTGTTTTTCATATTGATATATTTATATTTTTAAATTGTATGTAAGCATTTTTTTGCTGTTTGTGATTTTAATCAAACATTTAATTATAGACATTCTGAATCAGTTATTAAATTTTTTTCTATTGTAAACCCATTTTCTACGTTTATGATACACGTAATTATTGGCACTAAAAAAATAAAATATGATATTTAAGCATTGAAATAAAGGGCTTTTTATGCCTGATAGGAAGTTTATAGATTAAACTGCTTTAGTATATTTTTTAGAAAGTTCATATTTACTTACATAATATAGGACTGAATATTTTTTTAAAGAGATTAATAACTACATTTTACATTAAAATGTTTTTCAAATAATAAGAACAGTTCATATGCAGTCATTTATTTTATTTTTATATTTCCTTTTTTTCTATTTCCCAGATCACTCTTTTCCTATAAAACACACCAAATCTACTTAGCTCATATTCACAAAATACAATAGATCAGTTTCAACCACGTGATCACCAGCCCACCAAGTTTAATCGAACCAATCATAATCAACTATTTGTAGCCTGTATTATGAGCCAACCAATCACAATCGGCCAAATTTGGGGGGCAAACAAAAAATACGTCTGGTTGCTAAGGTCGTTGCTAGGGTGTGACGTCAGTTGAAGCTGATCTATATATATGGGAATAAAAAAAATAAATAAATATGGCTTATCATGTCGTTCTATAAATAAGAGTTATATTAATATCCATTAGATTCCATGCTCGTATTTAATAAAGCAATGGCAAATCACAGTACATTAAAAAACTTACACATTCTTAATATTTAGATCAAGCTTAGAACTTCTTAAAAAATGATGTCAGTTGATAAGCATTGTTTTTTAAGTGGAAAAATTAAAAATATTTTAGAAGAATAGCACTCCAAAATAGCGATATTTTGCTAAAAAGTACGGTAAAAAGATAAGATTTTATATTTCAAACAAAACTTTATTTTAAAATTGGGCATTTTAAAATTATCATATATTTATAGGGCATGCAATGAAAGCAAACACAAGGAATAACATTATAATAAAATATTTTACTTTTTTTTCAGTAATATAATTTAATTCATATGTAACTTTAATTGAGTTTTTCGTTAAAAGCACAATTAATGTTACAAACTATGAATTAAATAAATATTGTCAATACAGTATTTATTCCAATCTTTACCACGGTTGTATTCATTTTCATTGCATGCTGTAAAAGATGTGATTCTTTTAAAATGACCATAAAACAGCATAACAAAAGAATCCACTGCATAAAAATTGAACATTCACTCCTATGAAAGAGTGACTATTCACTCCTACCAGGGGTGAAAAAACGTACTCCTTTAGCCAGAGTGAATAGTCACTCCTCCGAAAGAGTTATTATCCACCCCTGTTTAGAGTGACTATTCACTTCCCAGAAGTGGGCATTCACTCTTTCAGAGAGTCAAAAATTCCACTTTTGCTCAGAGTGAATAGTCATTCTAAAAAGGTTGAACATATTTTGACTCTGCGATAGAGTGGACATTCACTCCACCGGAGTGAATAGTCACTCCTTTTTATTTAGAGTGCAACATTGGCATTGTCGTCACAGAATCATTACAGTGTTTATTACAAGTTCGTCAAAAATGACACATATTTCACAAATTGGTCACAATGTGACTTCAAAGCATTGTCGCTTTCGTCACAGGTTCCTCACAAAGTTAATGCCAAACAGTCACAAATGACACATTTTTCACAAATTAGTCACATCTTGACTTCACAGAGTGGTCACAATGTAACGTCACAAACGATCACTAAAACAGCCATCACATTCTAGTCACTATGACGTCACATCGACGGTCACAAAGTCACAGTGTGACTTCACACACGGGGCCTTACGGGGATGAAGGAACCCCTGCGACATGGCATGGAAGACCAACCTATTAGTCACCAGTTTGTTCCAACACCTTACTCCAGGCTGGGAATTAACATATTGGTCGGGAGGAGCTGCCAGCCAAATGATCCTTGTTCACTTTATTGAATAGGACTAAATCTGCCGTCTTCCAAAATTTTAGAAAGACACCATCTCGAAAGGACTTATTTAATAGTTCTCGAAATAGAGGTTTATTGGCCCAGTGGAGAAGTTCCAGTATCTCGAAAGGTAACCCATCAACACCTGGTGCTTTTCCCTTGCTCAAAGACCGAAAAACAGCCCCAAATTATTTTCGGGCTAATTCCGGATCATCTTCTCCAAGTTCGTGCATCGAGTTCCTGATCTCTTCTGGAACAGGTCGGTTCTCATTATTATCCGTAGTAAAATGATATCGACAGTCGAATTTCAACAGTCGAGCTGTAATCCACGGTTTTGTTCTCACCCTGACCGACAACAGAATTCAACTTGAGGTGATTCGAAGATCTAATTCGCGACCAGTTAAAAAGCAGACCAAATGGTTTACTCTAGTCGACCCCTTCAAGAATCGACCTGTATTGATCTCATTTGGCCCTTCGGACCTACCTTCTAAAATTACCTTTTAGTTTTCGAAATAATGTTTCATACTTCTTTCTTTGCACTTCATTATCTGTGCATCTCTGAAATCTGCGGAGAGCCACTTGTTCTTGTTTTCTTTCGATCGTTAGGTTATAACTCCACTAAGTCACAACTCGTTTGCGATTTTTCTTTTATCTAATAGATTCATTACTGAGTCGTTGAAGGACATCAGTGAGGAACTCAACACACGTGTCGACAGACTTCCCTTCTAGCCAGGGGCGTATTTAAGGGGTCATGATGGTCGTAATCGTGAGGGGCCCCGCATCCCAAGGGCCCCCAAAACTTTTTTTGAGTTCAAAGAGAAATGTGAAGTTTTGATAAAAGGATTTTCTTAGTGTTCTTTTTTTAATTTTTCAGTTAATATTACAATATCATTTTCATGTAATAAATATAATATTTTCTATCATTTGCTACTACCAGAAATGCTTTAGTTTCCCTTATCTTTTTTCCTCTTTATGAATTATCAGATTTGTGATCGTTTGTGGACGGATAGAGTAAGATTCAAAGGAAACTTGGGTCTGAGCAGAAAAGAACACTGTTAGAGACATTCTATGACGATTTAATTATACAGATTGAGGGACTAATTAAATCATGGGCCCTCAATCTGTGGCCCCTGATTTTGGGAGCCCCACACTTGGTATGCAGTTTCCATAAAGCTGATATTTTAAGTGAATTTTTACTTTGTTACTGATTATCTATACTAATAAAAGAAAGTTTTGCTCTGTCTGTCTGTGTGCGAGGGCTAGCAAAATCTACCGCACGTAGAAGTGTGAACATTTGGATGAGGATAGTTTAAGCCAGTTCCTGATGCACCTAGGGTCAGACTTTTAATATTTTAAGACCCAGGCCCCCTGAGTCCTTCAAGTTTTTATGTCCTAAATTTTTAATAACTTGCCTGTTTTTTATCTGATTTTCTTCGTTTTGGGAAGCCTTTCACCATTTAGTTATCCCCCCTTTCTACGTTTCATTTAAGATCCTGGG
Source organism: Maratus speciosus (assembly GCA_963932465.1). Classification (NCBI taxonomy): domain Eukaryota; kingdom Metazoa; phylum Arthropoda; class Arachnida; order Araneae; family Salticidae; genus Maratus; species Maratus speciosus. The sequence goes on along the minus strand of OZ010796.1, from coordinate 48,339,849 downwards.
AACCGATACAGGGTCCTGGAAGTTTTTGTGCCCTAAATTGTTAATAACTTGCCCTTTTTAATCCAATATTCGTTTTTAGTGCCCCTTTTCAATTTAGTTATTCCCAGGATCCAGAGGCCTTTGAAATTTTTTTCTGCCATGCATTTTTCACTCTCTAATTGCATCGCCCTCTCAATGCATAACTTTGAAGTTGATTCTTTGATTCCTGTCCCCGGACCAACACTCTCATATGTTTATTAGGGCCCTAAGGCCCTTTTTAATGCATTTCCCCTCATTTTTGCGTATTTCTTTAAAATTTTATTATAATAATTCATACCCTACGCTTAATTTTGTCTAACTAAAGATCTAAAACGCAAAGTACTAGGGCCTTTTAACATGTTTTCATTTAAGACCCCTGCTCTGAATTATCAGTTAGCCTCTTTTGCATATCCTATTATACCTTCCTTAAAAATGGTCCTATTCACTAGCTTTTTTTTCTACCAACTTCTTAGGTCCTTCAACTATTACTTGAACTAGAAAAAAATTTCTCAGGCTTCAGCTACTACCAATTTTGAATATTAATGGCTTTCTTGGGCCCTTGCTGCATCTTCTTTAAAAATAACCCAATTCTGTTGCAATTTTCTTTTACATAGTTCTTGGGTCCTCCGGCTGCTTTATAAACTACATTCGAGTTAAGATTGTGGTCCTCTGGACTTGGTACAGGGTCCCTTGTAATTTTTGTGCCCTTAATTGTTAATAAATTGCCCCTTTTGAATCCGATCTTTGTTTTGAGGGAACTTTTCCATTTAGTTATTCCCCCATTTCTACATTCCAGTTAGGGCCCTTGCTCCCTGGGGCCCGGTCCGGAGTCCCTTGAACTTTTTGTGCGCCACACATTTTTCACCCTCTAATTCTGTCACTCCCTCAATGCATAAATTTAAAATGAAGTCTTGGACTCCTGTCCCCGGGTCAACACCCTCATATTTTTATTGGAGCACTAGGGCTCTTTTTTAAGCATCCCTCCTCCCATTTTATGCGCATTTCTTTAAAATTTTATTCAAATGATTAATTTATACCTTATGCGTAATTTCGACTAATTAAAGATCTAAAGTGCTAGGTACCTTTAAACATGTTTTTATCTCAGGGTCCTGCTCTCAAGTATCAGCTGCCCCCTTTTGAGTCATTATCGCGCCCTTAAAAATGGTCTGATTCACTAGCTTTTTTTTCTAACAACTTTTTAGGATTTCCAGCTACTTCTCATATTTTTATTGGGGCCCTAGGGCCCTTTTTAAGTATTTCCCCTTATTTTTTGCGCATTTATTTAAAATTTTATTCGAATGATTAATTTATACATTATGTTTAATTTCGACTAATTGGAGATCGAAAGAGTTAAATACTAGGACTAATTACTTTAAAATGTTTTCATCTTAGGACCCTGCTCTCAACTATTACCTTGACACCTTTTTATCCCCTATTATAACTCCCTTAAAAATAGTCCAATTCACTAGCTTTATCTTTTCTAACAACTTGTTAGGTCCTTCAGCTACTACATGAACGACAAAAAAATTTCCCAGACTTCAGCTACCACCAATTTTGAATATTAATCGCCTTCTTGAGGCCCTTGGTGCAGTTTCGTTAAAATGATCCGGTTCTCTTGCGATTTTCTTTAACATAGTTCTAGGTTCCTCCTGCCACTTTATAAACTACTAAAAATTTTTCTTATACCCTTGCTGCCCCCCTTTTCGAACATTAATATTCTTTTCGGCATGAGCTTACTTTTACTCACTAAAGTCGTAAATTAAAAATAACGCTACAGTTAAAGGTAAGTGCTTAACTTTAGAGAGGTGGGGTATTTCATCCGTAAATTAAATATTGGATTAATGTTAAAGGGAATTTGATAAATTTGTAGATGGAGGGGCACCTTCCACTGCTTGGGAGCGCATTCTTTCCTCGGGTTTTATCGGCCTGATTTCAATAGCAATTGGTTCATTCAACTAAGATTATAATTAAGCTACTTTCTGCATTATGAAAGTTTAACTTGCATTTTTGTTATGATCATTTTCGAACGTTAACGGCACATTCTTTTCTTGGTTTCTATGGCTTGATTTCATCGAAAATTGGTTCATTCACTTTAGCTTAGGATTGTTATACAGATTTTAGTTCCATATTCTACCGCTAGAGGGGGACCCTGATTCAATGGGCCCGATAACTACGGGGTTTGGGTCATTCAACTTGGTTTTCGATTGTCTTCGGCGCGTGCGAGCATTTCGGGTATACGCTATCTCATACAACAGCAACCCAGGTCACAGGCTCATTCAGAAAGTGGCAGTGGCGTAGCCAGGGAGGGTTCCAGATACTCTGGATACCAGTAATATTTAAAAATTTTCTTCGTCTTCATTAATAGCAGAAAATTCTCCGATTAGATAAGGCGAACTGAACTTTACAAAATCACTGGTATCCAGAGCATTAGGATCCCCACCCTGGCTACCGCATTGGAAAGAGGTTTGTTGGGAACACACTCAACGCTCCCGAAAGCATTGGGGCCCCGGAAAAAATAGGTTCATTTGAAACACTCTATGATGTCGAATGCATTGGGGCACCGGTTTTCCGAAGATATAAAATCATACAAACTTGAATTTTGTTTAAGGTTATTACAACGGGCCTGGGCAACGCCGGACGGGTCAGCTAGTAATCAATATTTTATTATTGCACGAGTTTTATTACTGCATCGTAAGTGTTCATACGTTTTCCCTCTCATAAAATTCTCCACATCCAGATCAAAAATGACACATACGACAATCAAATATATCATGACTGTGTCAAGACAATGTCCGCCATAGTTTTCCCCAATATGAATTGTTTCCATTTTAGCAGATGTTTTACTAATCACATTTGTGAAAGTGCCACTTTACATTTTTGGGACCATTTTTTTATGGCATTCACTATTAAGACACACGTAATTACAAACCTATATGCAGATTAGTTAATTAAATTGGTGTTTAAAAAATATCTACCATATACATATAAAATCCTAATGAAACGAATTTATGAAACGACTGATTGTATTTCACAACTATTATTCCTAAATTATGGAACTTTTGGCGGTGAAATTAGCACCAATTGTCCGTATTGATCCGCGTATGTCAAAAATGGTATTAGAATTTTTAAATTTGATTTAGTTTTCGAGGTATTGATTTTTTTTCTAATTGTAAAAATATTTTTGTAATGATGGCAAATAAATGACTCCATTTTCGTGGAAAAAAGGGAGGAAAGGGAAAAATATAAGGATTATTAAATTTATTTTCTTTTTCGTCATTTTCAAATTGAAAATGAAATTATCTTTTATTTCAATCGAAAATGAAGACATATTGTGATTAAATTATATTTTTCAGAAAAATTTGAAAAAATAATTCATTGAATAATAATAATAATAATACGATTAAATAAATAATATATATATATATTTTTCAATCAAATTTTCCTCATTCCAAGATATATTTTTCATATTTTAGAAAAGGCTACTATTTTATGTAGTTGTCAGTTTAAAAAAAAGCGCAAAGAATAATATTCCATTTCAATAAAAAATTTATTTACATGTGCCTATTATACGTTTGCAGTGGGAAGAGCCCCCTAGTATTTATATAAAAATGCAGTGCAGATGGTTATAAAACAACTCGTGGAGCTTCGAATTCTTTTTATATTCATAAGGCATTTGCCATTCTTTGAACCCAGTTGTGTAACGAAAAGGAGAAAAATATAACTTAATTTGGTTATAATTGATAAATTTATTTGATTTCTGAAATTGTTTTACTAAAACATGAAATTAAAACTGCAAGCAAGATAATGGCATGCAGGGCAGGCCGCTGCAGCCCCATGCATTAAAATCCCATTTATATCTTATTTAATGAAATAAATGTGCCAAAAACGAAAAGCAGCGAAACGAGGTTTTGAGTTAGAGCTCAAATATTGTCTCCTCAGTTTCTGATTAATTTTGGTTTCAATTATCATTTTATGTTCTTAAAAAATTGAAAGGAAAATAAGACATAATTTTAAACACTATTATCCATCATAGTATCTAAGTTCGTGTAAAATAATCTGATGTAATTTGAATATGAAATTAATTTCGCGTAATTAATCCTTAACAATTTGAATACATTTTAATTTATTTCTTGGTAATTTTTGTAATTAAGTTTTGAATAGCTATTATTTTTAAACTAGCTGATCCGCTCGTGATGAATGACTCTTAAATGAACCTCAAATTTGTATGATTTTATATATTTTACTCCATTTTGTCTGAATTTATATTTTGAAATGAAACAATATTGAGTTTAAAGTACATACTATTTCGTATTTCATTTTCTGCGTAATTTGATTTTTGGAGTCATTTCGTCGAGCTTTTCACGCATTTTATTTACACCGATTGCATTACCGATTAGAAGAAGGTTTCAGCTTTAAGAACATATTTTTGCTTCGTAGGTACCTCTAAAATTGCATCCTGGAGGAGTGAAACCGCGATGAAACTCTGAAATTTCTACAGATTTCGCCGAAATGTTCATACCATTTTATTTTGTAAAAAATATTTCCACCCGGCCGAACATTTCATAATTTTTGTAGGTAATCTAAATTTAGTTTATTTAGATTCTCTAAAAATACTGTGTTAAAATACATGCGGATGTTTAGTTACTTTTAGCGTATAAAAAATATCGTCTCCGTGAGGCGCGAAGTGACCCGAATTCGCCTATATTTGAAAGGGTTAAAATTCATATTTTTAAAAACCAGATTGCGCCATCTATTAGAAGAAGGTTTTATCTTTAAAAACATATTTTTGGTTTGTCGGTACCTCTAAAATTGCTCCCTGGAGGGGTGTTGCCATAAGGGAGAAAAACGACCCTCTTTGAATTTCATTTTCAAAGGATTAACTGCGATATTTTTTTATGGAATTGATTACGGGATTTGAGACGTAAGGGTACGATCTTTTAGAATGTCTTCCGTTTTTAACTTTAGTAAGCGGTTTGGCCGATGTAAGTTAATATTAGAAAATACCCCCCCTTTCCCCGGAATCCGGAATTCCTTGTTCATTTTCTCATGATGCGTAAATAAGGCTTGCTTTTTCCCTCTCGTTGACCGATATGAGTTTTTAATGAGAGTGCATTGCAATTGTTAATGAATAACTATTTTAGAATTCTGAGTCTCAGATGTATCAGGAGTGGTCTTGGACTACCTTCACAAAAAATTTCAGCTTTGTACGTGCGGTAGATTTCGCTATCCATCACAAATACACACACACAGAGTGAAATTTTACTTTATTAGTATAGATTGTAAATATATCCAATTTTTCATGATGGAAGGGCCCCAAAAAGTTCCAGTGAGAGGGGCCCCTCACTTTATAAATCCGCTCCTGCTTCTAGCCAGTCTGGAGACACGCCCCCTATCTCATCGATAGGGCTGCTCGGAAATTGGGCAAATCCAAATCCTTGAGACGTAACTGATATTTTGGCTAAGGGATCGGCATCTTTGTCTCACAACGACCGATCTAATACGTCTATGCTGAGTCGCCGACTCACGAGGTTCAAATCTCCATTCGATCACATCCTTTGACTTGATGAATCTGCCCAGAGCTAGGTCAATTCAGCTGGTACCGTTGGTGTTCCGAAACGTCTCCTCACTCAGAGGATCGTTCAGAATTAATAGGTCATTATCTACAATTTGGTCTCCACGATCATCAGATGCATGCAGTGGATTATAAGTCCAAGAGCCGGCAGCACAAAAACCTATGTTATCAAGCACAAGAAAAAAAACTTTATTTTGTGGGAGAGTAGAAGTAGGGGAATCGAATGATCCATGTCTGCCGGAAATTAAGTGGTGCATAAGCTAAAAATTAATACCACCAGTGGTTCACTCGAAGGTTTATCATTATGTTTTCCTGCTCCGTCTCCATGTTTTCATACCTTTGTTTGTAGGACAAACACAATGATAAACCTACGAGTGAACCACTGGTGGTATTAATTTTTGGCTTATGCACCACTTCACTTCCGGCAGACATAAATCATAAGATTCCTCTACTTCTACTCTTTCATAAAATAAAGGTTATTTTCTTGTGCTTGATAACATAGGTTTTTGTGCTGTCGGCTCTTAGACTATTACCCCATAACGTGCGTTTGGCGTTAAAGTCGCCAACCAATAGTATTGACTTTTCTTTGTACTTATCAAGCAAGTCTTTGAGCAATTCCAACTCCGCAGTGACCTCACCCTGTTGTGGAAAATAAATTTACACCACCAAGATTGATTGATGGTAATTTCGAAAGAAAATTTTTACTTTATGTAATCCCGAAATATCCCTCATTAAATAAGGCAAAAATTACTATTAGGAATTTCTGAGTAAAAAGGGAGGCGAAACTAGCAATCCTGCTCTCATTTATATAAAACAATTATTTAAAACAATAATTACTATACAGAAATTCCGCTAGGATGTAATCTTTTGAATTAAAAAAGGAATCTAAGCAACATTGCACTTATGTCATAGTACTTACGCTCAGTGTTGCCAGTGGGCTGCTTTTTTAAAATTCAGATTTCTTGACTGGTACTATTTTTTTTAATAGTAAAATTCCCCTTCTTTTCACCGTGATTAACTTAGCATTAAATAAGGTAAAATTTTACCATTTTAAAAAAGTGGTGCCAATCAAGAAATCTGAAATTATAAAAAGTAGCCCTCTGGCGACACTGCTTACGCCAAGCTATAAATTTTCACATTCAACTCTTCAAGACCTGACCCTTTTCGGCACAGAAAAATTCTGTTCGTAAAATGATGAAATGACCTGACTGACACCAAAAATTACAAACAAACTTCCTACAAAATAAAAACTTGTTGTTTTAAACTGTCATTGTAAAAGCAAAATTTTACTAAAATATTTTTTGTACCGCTTCTAATTTTAGAATTAAATTTAGGTAGTCCCGCAGTGGGAATACTGCGCCGAAAAGTTTACCCTTTTCAGGGGCAAGGCACTTCTATTAGTATAACTACTGAAATGAATAAATGACACCGGAATTTACAAATAAATTTATTTGAAAATAAGTAAAAGCTTTTCTTCACGTACTTAATAAAACTAAAATTTTCAAACCAAAATTCTGGTGTCAATGTCCCATTTAACCCTTTCAAGAGGGGTGATGCCGTCACGGCATCACATAATTTTAACCCCTAATTGCCACCATTTGCACCGAAATTTTATAATGAAAACTTCACCTTTATTAAATACGCGAAAATATGCTTTTACTTGTTTACAAATAAATTCTCTTGTAAATACTGGTGTCAATAAATTATTTCAAAATTTTATGAATACAAGTACCTTGCCCCTGAAAGGGTTAAGAATTGAAATTAGGTGGTCCAAAAATGAACCACCGCCCTTGAAGGGGTTAACGAAAATGCGGAAGGTTGGTAGATAAAATTTTGAAGCAGATTTTTAACTGTCTGCTATTACACTAAACACTATGACGACAGGAAAATACATTACAGCAGAATAATGCATGCGTGCTGCTAACAGCATCTTTTAATTATTCTTATACACCCGATAACTATTACTGGTGGTAAACTTATTACCAAAAAAAAAAAAAAAAAAATCATGAAATGGTCATTTTGTAAAGCATGATATTCATTTTCTGGCTTATATAGCATGATGTTTGGTATTGTAATACATTTTAAAATGTCCCACACTATATGTATACTTTCTTTAAGTATAAAGCGAAAATAAGTGTTTTAAAAGGGCATACAATTGTTAAATCTTTAAAAGTTTTAGCTTTCCGATGAAGGCATACATGAAAAAGTAAAATTTTCTGCGTATTTAAAAAGAAACTTTATATATATAAAAAAATCCTACAATTACGCTTGTTATGACTAAAATTATATGAGGGCCTCACAACGATAGTTGACCAAGTCCGTTTCGAAAAAAAAAAAAAAAGATGTAGTCTATTTATAAGGTGCATAAAATCTGTTTTTTACACTCCCACAATGAACCAAGTCTGTTTTCACATACTTTCTCATATTTGGTATCTATTTACAGACTTGGCTCACTGTGGGAGTGAATAAAACAGATTTTGTGTACCTTCTAAATGGACGACATCATTTTTTTTTTCAAAATGGACTTGGTCTACCCCGCATATGATGTAGGGGAGATGGGGGATGAATGGGGAATTTTCACAATAATATATATATTTTTTTTAATTTAAGTTATTATCAATATTATATATCGCATTTCATACATTAGGTATTTGACAACATATAGGAACAATATTTATTCTAGATTATGATTTATTCAAAAAAATATATGAAATCAAAAAAACGTTCCTCCCTGTCCCAATCATCCCCACAGCAGGGGTGAATGGGACACTAATAGGGATGGATGTAACACAAAGATTTTCCTCCCTGTATTCAATCTTACCAAATTAAAATTTATAATTATAACCTTATATGTAATTATATTTGTAATATATGATTTTACAGCACAAATCAGTATGTTTTTTTTTTTTTTTTTTTTTTTTTTCAATAACTTCTTTTATTGCAGTTTTAACTTTTAATGCAGACTTCGGCTATCAATCTGTTCTTTTTTTCCCACTTATGAGGCATTTTAGATTTGAAATGAAAGTGCAAAATGTCTTTTAAATATGGCATAGCTAATAATTTTCAATTATAACTTATTAATTAATATTCATTAAATGTATCTTAGAAACATGCAGAACGGAGATTATTGGGTCGATCGGAAAATCGTGTCGTGTTGGGAAAAATCAATTCGTACCGGAAAATTCTGCCCGGTAATTATTAGACATTAGATATCGGAATCAATGTCTAATAAGTAAATGATAGAATTTTCCGGTACGAATTGAATTTCCCAACATGACACGACTTTCCGATCGACCCAATATGTTAGGGGTGGGTATTTATTTGTGCAGTATTTCAAAATTCAATATAATTTCCCCCATTTGATCAATAAACATTTACTATTTTTAACAATTATATCTATTTTGATTAAGTTTTAGTACCAATTTTTTGATAATCCATTAATAATTATTACAATACAATAAATAACACTCAGAAATTTTAAACAATAACAACTCATATATTACTATTTAATACTATTAATTAAAGTAAATTATTAATTTATCAACCTATATAATACTATTTAGTTAATAAATAAAATTTTCAACATCTCTAGGGATGAATGAGAATGTCCCATTCATCCCCATTTGAAATGTCCCAATCATCCCCATGATGCATATATTCCCTTCTCAGCCATTTTGCCTCAAAAATTATTTTCTCACAGTGGTTACTATACTATTCATTCATTTTAATTATTGATATTGAAACTTGAAATAAATAACTACAACATAGCTTAATTTTTTATATTGTATAAGATATTTCACGTCTTCAAATGTAAAAAAAACTTACTTTTAAGCAGAGATTTCAGAAAATGCAACTTTGAAGGAAAATGAAAACAGCAATGTGGTCCTACTTTTAGTTCTGAAGCACACTGTGGTAGAGCCTTACATGGAGATAGGAAGCAATTTAAAATAAATGTTTATTGCCTGAAATATTGTGAATGTCCCATCCATCCCTTGTCCCATTCATCCCCTAGCTCCCCTATTCTCAGTAAACAATGATTAGCTATTACCACGCCCACTTATGGCTATTAGAACGCAAATCCTCAGCTGAGTTTTTTTAGCACCTGATTATGAAATCTATTCTATCGTTACTTTTCGATATCGAACAGAGATTATGGTTTCTATTCGAATTCTTTATCCTTTTATAAGCAAACATCACCGACAAACTCACGGTTTGAAACCTTAGTATTTTCTTGTTGTGTCGTAGCTTATAAAATTATCATATTAATCATTTATGAATTTTAATTGCTATATTTTAACTTATTTCAACGATATTTTTACTTAACTTTTGTCACTCGCGGTCGGTTTGTTTACAAAGTAACGATCTTTGTTTTTGGGTAAATTAAAGTCAGTTAAAAGTAAATAATTAAGTGTTATAATGTTTTATTGTTAAAGTATTGGCACAGAATTTTATGAAACTATTGGGATGAATTCACACTGTCCACAAAGCTCATTTTAAATTAAATATTTTGGTAGGTTTGTTTGGCTGTGAAGGCAGATTGGTTGGTAGAAGTCATATTTTTATTGATTGGCAATTGGTGAGTTGAAGAGTGCGCAACTTCTCCACATCAGTGTTTAGTCGCTAAAGTGTGTATTTCCAACTAATTAAATTGTTTATCAACCATCAAATATGTGTATTTTGCAATATTAGTAATTTTTCAATATTTTGGAATCAATGTTTAGAATATCAACCTTGGAGCTACTGGTGTTTTAATAAATTTTTGGAAGCTACTGGAGAATTAAATAAGATAATTTTCTTTATTAACATTTTTTTTTACCTTTCTAATTTTGTGTAACTTCTTTCCATTTTTCATCTTTTTCTATTTTTATTGATGTTGGCAACAACGACAAATGTATCGTTTCCCCGCCAAAAAGATAGCGTCGTCACGTGACAAGAGAAGGTTCGAGAAAGTGTGACATCACAGCCCTGCGTAGGAATATCTCCGAATTTTTTAAATTTCAACAAATAAATATCTTTCAAGAAGGCAAGCATTCATGTTCCAACTTTAAATCTGCTCATAATTGTGCTTGCATCCATGTGCCGGTCATCAATGGGATAGGCATTTTTTCACATTACAGTTTTTTCCTACGCACTATGTTTTTGAAGCGGAGGTGTCAACAGGAGTTTGGAGTGAGATGTGAAGTCTGAAGTTTTTGGCGGGGAGATGATATTCTGGTAGCTGGCATCGTGAAGATAACGACGTATTTTTTTTAGGAGTGCAAGTTATGCACGGAGATATGATGGGGGCCCCCAACGATTGTGTATGATGAGTAATTTTTTTTTCTTTTCTCTTCCTTTTTAATTAATTGCATGACTTCTGTTTTTTTTTTTATTATTAAATTTTTTTATGGTTTTAATACCATAAATTCACATTGGCTTAATGCCTAGTGAACTAAGTATTCTAAAGATGATCCAGTAGCTCCACATTTCAAATTTTAAGCAAATAAATTAAAACAATTAGGATGACATTATAATATTATATTACTCATGTTTCTTAAAATTAATGGTTGAATTACTTGTTGTAACCACAATTAGTTAAAATATGTGCAAAAGCATTCATAATCAAATTATGATGAATATTAAGGATCAGTTAATTGTTAAATAATCTGATATAACTATGTAATGATGGAAGTTTTTTTTTTTTAGTTGAATAGATAATGTTAGTCCATTAGGACTTGTTATGTATAATAACTCTTGATTTTCAATATAATGGTAATAATAAATATAATAGTTCATCCTAACATTGTATATTCATTCTGCAGTGCCTATTTTTCATTTAGAAAATTTTATTTTCAGGAGTCGATCAGAGACAGTCAAATACTTAATCATTAAATTAGTTGAATTTAGTAATCATGACTTTTGTTAGTAAATTTTAATATGTAAAATTTGTGTAGACAGCCTTGTTTTTCATTGAATTTGACTGTGTCTGATCTTCTTCAGCAATCTAATAAAATTCTATAGTTTGATTAAAATTTTTAAGAGATTAGTTAAATAGGGAAGGGAATTTTAAGGAATTATGCGAAGTGCATGATTCGGGAATTTTCCATAGTTATTTTTCTTAATTTGATTCACTTGTCCTGGGTTATTATTTAATTAAATTTTACTTAATTGGGGGCCAGAACACAACGCACCTCCATTTACTTTGATTATTTTTTGGAATGAACTGCAATGTCTTACTTAATTTTTAATTCATGACTCTTAATTTAAATGCAATCTGTGTTCAATTATTAAAGGTTTAAAGTAAATTGCAGGAAATTTTTCTCTTCATCTAATATCACATTATTAATTTAATTCAGTAATAGTTAAGGTTAATTTAAGTTTTATCCTTGTAATTTATAATAGTTAATTTTCTCTTTTTATATAACTTGAGTTGTTGTGGTAAGACACAACACACTTTGTGGTGCCGTGCTGTTAGTCTAGTGGATCATTATATATTAATAATAGTACACTGCAGTTATGTAAATTTTTGGTATGGTGTTTAATCTGTTAAAGCATTCTGTACGAGATGGAGGACAGTGTGAAAAGCCCATTTGTGTATTTTTATATTTTATTTTGTTGATTATTTTGGGGTAACAGTGTGAATAATGACAATATTTGAAATGTGTTATTTATTATGAAATGTTTTATGTAAATTAAGAGTTTTATTATGGCAATATGTATCGCACTGAATTAAGTAATTGAGGGAGCTATAGATTTAAAGTTTTGTGTGGGATTTAATTAAAGTTTTTAGATTTTAGTAATTCTTGAAATTTTGTTTTTGGTTTCGCTAAAATTGCACTTTTGATGGCTACTGTTGTAATTCTTTTAATTAATTAAACAAGTCATCAATGATGTAATGGGAGAGAAATTTAAAGAACGACTTTAGGAATTGCATTTTAAATAAATTCATTGTGTTGGGATAATTTTTAGATGAATTTTGGTGGTTTATTTGGGGTAATTTAACTTATGTCAGCAGACAACCGTGATGACAAATTTTGAAATTTTTTTTGCAAACTTAGTGTTTTGTTTCTATAATTGTAAAATTAAATTATACAGTTTGCTTACTCATTCTGGAAAAATGTTGTTTTGGCCAAAGTTGGGGATCCTTTGTTCCATTGTTTTAATTGTTTGTAATTACCAGAACAGGTTCGCATGGATCTCTTAATCAGGTTATTTCATTATTTTTAAAGAACTGGGTGCAGTATTAAATGTTTTTTTTTAATGAATTATTTCATTCGGTAAGTTTTGTTTTGCTAAAATTGGGAATCTAAGGGCTATTGTTTTAAATATTTATATTTACTTGAACAAGCCTCATGGGTGACTAGTGTAGCAAATTTTTGTACAATATTATTAAAGTATAATGCAATAGTAATAAATTAATTTTAAATTTTGTTTTGACCTTTTTGAAATACATTGGTGCTGCTAAAATTGGGAATCTTGAAGGCTACTGTTTTAAATTGTGATTTATCGGAACAAGCCTAAGGGGTGACAGTATTGGCGTATACATTTTTTTAAATTAAAGTATGATTCATTTATGACTATGGTAAAGTTTTATTCAAAATTTTGATTTTGGCATTTTGGGAAAAATTGTGGGTATGCTAAAATGAGGAGTCTAGAGGTTATTGTTGTAATTTCTATAATTAAATGAACAAGCCTCAGGGGTGACTTGTCTTGGCGGGTGAAATTTGTAGTAACGTATTAAAGTATGAAATGAAAGTAAAGAATTTAAATTTTGATTGACATTCTTAAAAATTTTCTTTTGCTGAATTTTGGACTCTATGAGCGCTAATGTTTTAATTTGTATAATTACCAGAACAGGCAATCGGGGAGTCGGATAGAGGCAATTGGGTAATTTGAGGGATTGTTAGTTGAAAGAATAAATTTTTTAAAGATAATTTTAATTATGCAGTTAAACTTAAAATTCGGTTTCGCAGTGTTAGGGCTTGTCTGGGTTTTTCTTTTGTAATGTAAAATTCTAGGAGACGGAATGATATGGACCAATTTTTCAAGCAGAGAACGGAGGAAGCTGCATATGGAGATATGGCCTCACATTATGTATACCCTGGTGAGAAGATTGTATTGTAATGTTTTTGTGTTGGATTTTTATGTGTATTATGGTTTTTATGTTTTGGTTATAAAGGAAGCAACCTCACAACTTGCGTTCCTTTATGGTTTGTGGTATTTTGTTTTTAATTTTGATTTTATGTTTTGTAACTTAAGGGTTATAAAGGTTGCAAACTCACAACTTGCTCCTTTATGTTATGTGAGAATGTATTTACTATATTTAGTAGCTTTATTTGTTGCGAGAAAAATTGTGTCAAAAATTTTGTGCCAAAATTTTTAGGCGGAAAAGGGGGTATTGTGTTGTGTCGTAGCTTATAAAATTATCATATTAATCATTTATGAATTTTAATTGCTATATTTTAACTTATTTCAACGATATTTTTACTTAACTTTTGTCACTCGCGGTCGGTTTGTTTACAAAGTAACGATCTTTGTTTTTGGGTAAATTAAAGTCAGTTAAAAGTAAATAATTAAGTGTTATAATGTTTTATTGTTAAAGTATTGGCACAGAATTTTATGAAACTATTGGGATGAATTCACACTGTCCACAAAGCTCATTTTAAATTAAATATTTTGGTAGGTTTGTTTGGCTGTGAAGGCAGATTGGTTGGTAGAAGTCATATTTTTATTGATTGGCAATTGGTGAGTTGAAGAGTGCGCAACTTCTCCACATCAGTGTTTAGTCGCTAAAGTGTGTATTTCCAACTAATTAAATTGTTTATCAACCATCAAATATGTGTATTTTGCAATATTAGTAATTTTTCAATATTTTGGAATCAATGTTTAGAATATCAACCTTGGAGCTACTGGTGTTTTAATAAATTTTTGGAAGCTACTGGAGAATTAAATAAGATAATTTTCTTTATTAACATTTTTTTTTACCTTTCTAATTTTGTGTAACTTCTTTCCATTTTTCATCTTTTTCTATTTTTATTGATGTTGGCAACAACGACAAATGTATCGTTTCCCCGCCAAAAAGATAGCGTCGTCACGTGACAAGAGAAGGTTCGAGAAAGTGTGACATCACAGCCCTGCGTAGGAATATCTCCGAATTTTTTAAATTTCAACAAATAAATATCTTTCAAGAAGGCAAGCATTCATGTTCCAACTTTAAATCTGCTCATAATTGTGCTTGCATCCATGTGCCGGTCATCAATGGTATAGGCATTTTTTCACATTACAGTTTTTTCCTACGCACTATGTTTTTGAAGCGGAGGTGTCAACAGGAGTTTGGAGTGAGATGTGAAGTCTGAAGTTTTTGGCGGGGAGATGATATTCTGGTAGCTGGCATCGTGAAGATAACGACGTATTTTTTTTAGGAGTGCAAGTTATGCACGGAGATATGATGGGGGCCCCCAACGATTGTGTATGATGAGTAATTTTTTTTTCTTTTCTCTTCCTTTTTAATTAATTGCATGACTTCTGTTTTTTTTTTTATTATTAAATTTTTTTATGGTTTTAATACCATAAATTCACATTGGCTTAATGCCTAGTGAACTAAGTATTCTAAAGATGATCCAGTAGCTCCACATTTCAAATTTTAAGCAAATAAATTAAAACAATTAGGATGACATTATAATATTATATTACTCATGTTTCTTAAAATTAATGGTTGAATTACTTGTTGTAACCACAATTAGTTAAAATATGTGCAAAAGCATTCATAATCAAATTATGATGAATATTAAGGATCAGTTAATTGTTAAATAATCTGATATAACTATGTAATGATGGAAGTTTTTTTTTTTTAGTTGAATAGATAATGTTAGTCCATTAGGACTTGTTATGTATAATAACTCTTGATTTTCAATATAATGGTAATAATAAATATAATAGTTCATCCTAACATTGTATATTCATTCTGCAGTGCCTATTTTTCATTTAGAAAATTTTATTTTCAGGAGTCGATCAGAGACAGTCAAATACTTAATCATTAAATTAGTTGAATTTAGTAATCATGACTTTTGTTAGTAAATTTTAATATGTAAAATTTGTGTAGACAGCCTTGTTTTTCATTGAATTTGACTGTGTCTGATCTTCTTCAGCAATCTAATAAAATTCTATAGTTTGATTAAAATTTTTAAGAGATTAGTTAAATAGGGAAGGGAATTTTAAGGAATTATGCGAAGTGCATGATTCGGGAATTTTCCATAGTTATTTTTCTTAATTTGATTCACTTGTCCTGGGTTATTATTTAATTAAATTTTACTTAATTGGGGGCCAGAACACAACGCACCTCCATTTACTTTGATTATTTTTTGGAATGAACTGCAATGTCTTACTTAATTTTTAATTCATGACTCTTAATTTAAATGCAATCTGTGTTCAATTATTAAAGGTTTAAAGTAAATTGCAGGAAATTTTTCTCTTCATCTAATATGACATTATTAATTTAATTCAGTAATAGTTAAGGTTAATTTAAGTTTTATCCTTGTAATTTATAATAGTTAATTTTCTCTTTTTATATAACTTGAGTTGTTGTGGTAAGACACAACATTCTGACCTAAAATATTCGTTACGGTTTTGAATGTAAATATGTATATTTATATCATGTATTTGAATAAAATTTATTACACTTTAGTAAATTTTATATTAATTGTAATTCCCTATATTGGGACATTTTTATTAATGCATGAACCAGTAAAGCAAGTCTAAGCTCATAATGTTCAAAGCAAAAGGCGGGGCTTATTGTTTTCATGGAAAATCGACGGTCAGCACTATTTACTCAACCCTCTTTGGTCAACACTAAGTTAAATATAAGACAAGCAGAAAAAAATAATAAATAAGATAAATAGTTTTTAATAAGAATTCTACCGTGAAATATTTTTATAAAGGCTTTGTTAAGTAGTGTTAAAAATGCACAAAAAATATTGCTCTTCCATATACATGTTCCACAATATTTAGGAGTAGTAAACAACATATGTATGAAAGTGAAAAATGAACTAGAACTCATAATATTAATCACATGTCAAATGAAATATCATTAACACATTGCTGACCGGCAATTTCCTATGAAATCTGGGTAAAACCAATTTTCTTTGTGCTTTTCAAGATTTTTTTTCGTCATTTTTTATTATATATATTTTACTAAATAACAATAATATTGTTTAAATATATATTTAAGATGCACAAAATTAGCATCCGCACAGAAAAAAAATCAATTTTACACTTAAAATATAACCTTGCAAAGTCATATCTAGTGACAAAAATGTAACCTCTGTTACTGGACAGTATTTGCTTAATTTTATGATACAAATATTTCAGCAAAAAATATAACTTTTATGTATTACTTTAGCAATGATGTCCTTTAGTTCAAAATAATAGTTTTAGAAAGATGAATAATAAATAATAAAATGTAATTACCATTACATGTGTAATTTTATCTCGTTTAGAAAAAAAAAAAACTAAGTTAAAGTTCATAATTACCACTTATTTTAGCTTTAAAAAAATATTTTTTTAATTCTATTTAAAGTACATAACATATTCCTTGTTTTAAATACATTTGGTTTATTATCAGTTTACAATTATTAAAAAGAAATAGAAAAATTCTTCAATTAACAGAGGTTACATCCAGTAACAGAAGCTAAATCCAGTAACAGAGGTTACAAAAATTTACAAGATGTAAACAAACTGACTTTTTAGCAACTAACAAAGACACACTGAATAAATCAGACATAATTTTATTTTCCAAAAAAATTTCCAAAAATTTTTAACACAGCAATTTTTTTTTTTTCAAATGCGTCAACAGGGTGGGAAAACTTGTAAAATAATCTGCCCCCTTTCTGTACTACAGTTGGCATGGGCAAACATTTTTGGATCTGTACAAACTGTATGTATGCAATATCATTGTCATCTAATTTAAAAATAGATAATGCATCATCACAAGCTTCCAAAAACATAACTTGCACTTCACCATCTTCTAATCATCTTGTGTAACGGCTATGAAGTAATATTTCATTTTTCTCTTTTTGTTTTCAACTACAAATTGTACTAGTATGTATGTTCCTTTAATTTATTTATCTAGCGTTATTTCTTTAATTTAATTTTCTTCAGCAGTAGATTCAAGAACTTGAAAACTTGTTTTCTTAGGAGACATTTTTAGATCTGGAAAATACCACAAATAAATAATACATGCTAACTGCTAAAATAAATATAAATAAGTAATAAGAATGACAATAAGTACCACAAAAAATGTATATTCTGGGATAAAATGTAACCTATGTTATTTGTGTGTAACATCTGTTACCAAAATTTGTAACAGAGCTTACATTTAAGCAAAAACATTTTTTTTTCTTAAATAATAATATTCTAAAAAATAACTATGTTATTTATATAAACTTATTTTATTTAGTGTTTTGTGATTTAAAGAGAAAATTTATTTTTAAAACAATATTTAAACCTAAAATTTGAGTAACAGAAGTTACAAAGAGAAAACACACTCACCTTAGAACTTCATAATGCTGCGCTATACTCTAAACATGTGGCAGACAATGTGAAAATGGCACTTGACTTCCATACTAGAAAGTTCTTTGAGCAATACAGATTAGTAGCGCCCTTTGTTGGACAAAATTTTTATTATTTATTCTGCTAAATGTAAATAAAGTAACAGAGGTTTCATTTTCATGGACAAATGTTAAATTAAACTTATGCAATTACAAAGTACATATCTTAATGCATTAGTACAAATTTATTAAACTACTATATCTGTTATTTAAATAAAAACAGATAAATACTGTGTTGTTCATAATATTTAGAATTGTAGTCTGTTTAAAGTTGTATCTCAAGTCATTTGGACAGCTAATTTTCATGGCTAAGAATGGATAAATTGCATAAATTGTGCAATAAATACTATAAAATTGACTAGAACAAACTTTAGACCAGTTAAGAATAGTTTTTTCTAAAAGATGGCATAAAAATTTTGGAATTTCTTTGTCTATTAAATGAGAAAAAAAATATTAAAGTTCAGGACATGAAAAGCACAAGTATTTTTGGTTTCACCCATCTGTGTTTGGAGACAATTGAAGCTCCGCCTTTTCTGAGAGTCGGTTGCCTAGATGAGTTTTTCGAGTTTACCTCTCATTAAATATTTTGTTTGGATTTTACATGAAATTTCATAAAATCTAACAAAAAGTGACCAACTATTTGGTATAAAGACATAATCTTTCTGATAAAAGCTTGCTGATGTTTTATTCAAGGAAAATTGCGTAGGCGGAACTAAGGATCTAATGCCCGCCTTTAGCCAACAATGTTTGGTTTTCGAAACACGAGTATACTCGTGACCGATTAACCAATGTTGCCAGCGGGCTACTTTTTTAAAATTCAGATTTCTTGATTGACACCACTTTTTTGGAATGATAAAATTCAAAGTATTTAATGGCATAATAAATAAGGCGAAAACAAGGGGAATTTTACCATTTCAAAAAAGTGGTGCCAAACAAACAAACTGGATTATAAATAGTAGCCCACTGTCAACACTGCGGTCAACAAAGTGTTAACATTTTCTCCGTCGCCTGACGACTGGTGGTCACATGTATTATAAATAAATTTGTTTTAACCCTTAAATGCATAGTGATCAAGGATGCCACAGGCGACCATTTTTTATTTCTATTTCGCACCACTTTCTTAAAAGAAAAAACCTTTACATACACTTTGCAAGAGAAATGTACTACAAAATGCATTTTTAATAATAGTGTTGCAAACAGAATATAAAAATAGTCGCCTGTGGTATGGCAGCCCTGAGTGATGCATATCTGCATCACTTTTTATTTATCGCTTACCAACCACTATATTTATATAGCAATATTACTCCCGTAAAAATTACATAATATGCTACTAAATAAAGTTAAACATCTATCTTAAAATTTCTGGTGTCTAACATTTAATATAAGAATAAAAAACACAATTCTAAAAGAATAACTCATACATTTAAGGGTTAAGTTTTTACAAAACAAAAAATTGTATGAAGTAAGGTGTTTAGATTCATACTTATTAAATATTTACTAATTTGCAATATTTTAGTTTTTACTTGTATTGCAGATGCTGTGAGTAAGAAAAGGCTGACGTATTATACGAAAAATTTATCTCTGATTTTTTTTCCTTATTTTTCCTGTGTAATAAACCTTTCTGAGAATCATATATAATTTTTTCGAAACAAAATGAAAAATCATACATTTAAGAGTTAAGCTTGTCACATCTCACGTTCCATATGACAAAACTGTCGATGTCACGTCACACGTGCCATATGACAAACTGTCGATGTCACGTGAAAAGTGACATAGGACCAATAAGTTTTGATACAGATGGTCACTGATTTATATTCATTTGTAAACTATCCAAATAGTTTATCATATGAGCGAAATCTAATTGTACGTCTGCTGAATTATGAATGCTTCTGTGCGTCTGTCTCTTTACCGCTTCACAAGCAAAATTATTCTGCTAATGTCACCTGAGTCAAACTGTTTTGCATTGTAAAAAAAATAATAATAACGAAATAGAAACATGGAAAATAGGTTAGGCTGGAGCCTGGATTGCCAGTTTGGTCGCTTTTTATGAAAGTAATTTATTAACCCTTTATCTACTATACTCCATTTACTAAAACAAAATTTGAAACAAACTGTACCACCAGAACAATTTAAGATCGATGTAATGTTCTATTTTTTGAGCGAAGGCAGACTTGAAACATTTCTGTTGTTTTCTCTCACTGGTTTTTTTTTTTGGTCGGGAAAAGCGCAGTACCTTTCTGTTGGGTAATGTGTGTGCAAATACAGAGATCCAGAAAAATACAGGGTGTCCGTAAAATAATGTCCCACTTCCAATGGTATATTAGAACAGTATCATTTAGACTATTGACAACAAATCATACTTCCAATGGAAGGTAAACTAACCTAGTTTTTCTTACAAAACAATGTTCAATAGGTGCACATTTAGTCCAATCCAACCTAAATTCCAATTCTTCCCACACTTCGGTTAACAAATCCGGAGTCAGGGAAGCAACAGCCTCTTCCATTCTATCTCTCAGCTCTGGGAAATCATTAGGCAGCGGCGGAACGAACACATGATCTTTTATAAAGCATCGGGGCCTCCGTGAACGAGTGGATAAGACACCACGCTGCTAATCGCTTGAGAGCGTAGGAGGCTTGCGGGTTCGACTCCCGCTGGCTCCGTTGCACACTCTATGTGGAGCTCCCAGATGTAAAAATTCTCTGTGTTGTAAATTTCATTGTGCTATCTCGTCCCTGTATATCGACGATGACTTATAAGTGGGCCTTGGGGTCAAGCACACAAGTCTGATGTATGTGTTCAATAAAAATCAAACCAAAAAAACCTTATAAAGTATTAAAGGAAAAAATTGCATGGGTGTAACGGCTTTTAAATCTTCAGCCCAACAATAACGCTTTACGTTCAGGTGTCGCCCTTTTGCGTACGTGGTACTGCAAGTGAATCCATAACAAAGCAGTACTTGCGCATGCACTTACCTAAAACTGTTTGAGTGGCTCTTTATTGGTGACCTTGAACCAACACGCTAAAACGCTTACAGTTGATGGTATTAAAATTTATAACTGGGACATTCTTTTATGGACACTAGTGTTGACTCTAGAAAAAAAAGGACGCCGGGCGGGAATTTTTCAAAAAGGGAACACTATTCTAAAAAAAGGAAACACTATTCTAAAAAAAGGGAACACTACTCTAAAAAAGGGTACATTTTTTCAAAAAGGGAACATTATTCTAAAAAATGGCATATTTTTTTCAAAAAGGGCACACTTGTACCTCTTTCACAATAAATATTTTGAAGTGGTTTGTTTAGAGTCCGTAGAATTTGCGATATTTTCCTGGGATTAATTGAATTGCCACGGGGCGCATAGGAAGTGTTAAAAAGGGCAGCAGGGCGCATCGGAAGGGTTTGAAAGAGCCGCCGGGCGCAAAAAGAAATAAAAAGGGCCGCCGGGCGCTGCGCCCTGCTAAAGCGGCTTAGAGTCAACACTAGACACCCTGTACGGACCACCAGTGTTGCCAGTTGGGAGCAGGGTTGCCAATTTTGGCCTATTTTTTTAAATTCAGAAATTCCGAATTCATGCCGGAAATTCCCAATAGTAATTTTTACTTTATTTAATGACAGAAGTCTGTGATTATACTAACAAAAAAAAATTTCTTTCGGTGTGTATTCGGAATTTCTGAATAAAAAAATGAGGTTAAACTGACTACTCTGACTGGAAAAGCAAATTATTGAGTGAGCTCGGGCCCCATGGGTCCCCTATAAGTTGGCGTCACTGAAAGTACATTGATTGTAAAAAATAAGAATACTGCATATATGTCTGAGAAATAATACAATGTATAAAATAAAAAAGCAGTCGAGAGTACGAGAGTACTCGTATGTGTTAGTACACTAGTCAGTTTGAACACTGTGCACCAAATACTTAGTTTTCCCGTGAACGGCAAAACTTACGATATTTTCCAAGGATTGAATAAACCCTTTTCGAACCCCAAATTATCATGATTAGCAGTAAAATGGCGATGAGGGGTCATTTTGACCCGTTCCAAATCAATAATAGTCGATTCGGACCATAAAATTTCTATAGAAAATAATTTAAATACATACCGCTCAAAAATTAGATAAATAAATAGGTTAAATTGTTAAATAGTTTTAAATAAAAATTCTGGTAAAACAGTTTTACAAAGCTTGAGTAAAATTTCCCGCCGTTCTAATATTAAATAAAATCGACACTAAATTGGACGAGCATACACGGGCGGATCCAGCCCTCCATTTAGAGGGGGTTATGGCTCTTTTTTTAGGGGAGGGGGTCACATCTCTTAAGCAGGCCCTTATTATTGCATGGGCAAGTCGGAACTTTGCCCAGGGGCCCCGGGCCTCAAAGGGCCCCCAAATCCATATATTAAACTATAGAATATTTACTTTTTTCCCGATTACAACTCTTCTATAAGTTGGAGCTATTAAATTCATCTTACAGTAATAAACAAGTTGCTAAAGCAATATAAAAGAGTTTTGTTCTGTACTAAGAAAAAAAAAAAAGAATACGTATTTTTATTAATTAAGGTACTTAATTTAGAATGGACGGAGCTAAGAATTTTCTTCTTTTTCAAATCCAAGGTGCGAAAATATTGTTTATGCATTACACATACAAATGGACTGACCATCAGTTCTATTTGAGTAACGTTGCACCGATTCGAATGGGGCCCCCTAATTTATCTTTGCCCAGGGCCCCAATTAGTCATGATCGGGGCCTGCTCTTAAGCAATTTTTAAATTGAAGGTTGTTTCCATACACAAAATGGCTTCTTTTCTGACACTTTTAGGAAGTCCTTTTCATTCGTAAATACAAAAAAATTGCATTAATATTCGTAAAAATATAAAATGTACACATTTTGTTCAGATACCAATAAATCGAAGAATTTCCCAATTTCTTATAAAGGCAAAGAATCATTAAGAAATTCAGCATTTTAAATTTTGAGCCAATTTTTAGGACTTGACAGTTACAAAAATGCCGTCATAAAGGAACAATTGACTGTCGTGGCCTGAAATTCAGTTTAAAACCCCACATTTTACGGAGATTTCCGGAAAGATTCTTTGCCTTTATTGGAAAATGGAAAATGCTAATTAATCACATTTGTTCCGAATAAGTGCGCTTGCAAATGTCTGGCATTTGAGATAAAAAATAAATAACTTTATGGATGTGTCAGAAATTACCTATTTTGGATTTAGGTCTTCAGAAAGATTCTCATTGTTGAGCAAGGGGTAAATTTGAAAGAATTTAATATATCTCATTTTTAAAATGTTCTTTAGAAATTTTCTTCATTCAAGGGGGGGGGGGGGAGGTCATGACCCCAATAACGTCTCCCTTGGATCCGCCATTGCGAACGCAGATGCGCTATGTCCAGTTTCAATAGTTCGTGGAAAATCAAACGAGAACTTTTTTCCCTTTTTTTATTGGTATTTTAGGGCTCAATATATGTATTTCACCATTGCAGATGCGTTTTTTGAAATCATTTAGCGTCATTTATACCTACAAAAACACTTATCAGAATTTCCAGCCTATATTTCTCGGATAAAATCTAAAATGCCCGGAACTTTTATTAAAGCTTTAAAATAATATTTTACACCAGAATTTTTATTTAAAATTATTTAACTTGATTCTATGTGGTCTATACTTCACTTGAGGACGTGAGTTTCAAAACTCGCCTTATCAAAATTTAAAAAAAAAAGTGTTTTCTCTATCAATCTATTGGCAAACCTGCACCGAAAAAACACAACAATCTGCAATAATACAATTAAATTTAAAAAATCAAAAAAAAAACCCGACTGTATAAAAAGCGATCTAATTAATTATTTCTCATCAATGTGAAACTATTTTTTATATTACTTACCTATTTTTTTTATTATCTTGTATTGATGACTTTTAAGTTGAGTTTAATTGTTAGTTCCTATCTATAAACACTGTTTTGATGAGGCCTATAAATTTCTATGAAGGTTAGAGTTGCAGTAAAGCTAGAGATCCTATCTACACAATTTTCAGGTTGTGTAATATTTAAACGGAGCTTTTGACTGTAAAATAGTCAATGAAACATCTTCCTCCTTTTGAAAGACCTATCTAATGATATGCCACACAATAGGGAGCGTAAAAAAAATTTTTCGTCTCTACCGCCATTTTGTATTTTATGGCCGCTATTTTGAATTTATAAAAACAAAGCGTAGCTTATAACCATCGGACGGTTTAGACGAATTGATAGAGACTTCATTCATTAAAATCCATCCAGCCGTTGGGATGTTTCGAGGGTATAAAGAAATCCACATACCCAGATACGCGTGAAACACATAACCCTTCTTGGCAGTCGGGTAAAAAAAGCAAGACTTATCCTGGTATTTCTGGCTTTGTAAAATCTTCGTTTACAATAAAAAATCAATGGACGCAGTTGGAGATTTTTCGCTAGTTCCCAAAATTTGATTTTCTGGATAAGACGAGTTTTGAAACTCACATCCTCACTTCTTTTATGAAGAAATTTCTGGCTCGAATCAAAATTTAATCATTTGGCCGAAATCGAATTGACTCCTGCTGCGAGTTTTAGTGTTAAAAAAAGAAAAATAGTTTTAGAGTCAGAAGTTTTACCCTATATATGAAGTTAAGGCTGTTCTCAAATCCAAAAGGGCAACTTTATAACATACGTTTTAATTTATTTTTGTTCGGAAATGCATGAAACAAGCAGGTGTTGTTGTTTAGAAACTATGTAATCGAACTGTGTTTTTCATTTTCTTTTTGAAAACGCAATAGATCTTTCATAAAATAATGTCAAAGTGGACGTTTTGAACCGAATTTTCGCGAGACAGAAGAATGAGCACTCAAGAAATGGTGAAAAACGTGTTTCTCACGTGATCAAATTCGCTTATAACTCAATAGGTAATGGATGGATCAAAAAATGGAAAACACGGTTCGATTCCAAATCACTTCCATAGTCAGGCCTTCCCAATTTATATCTTTCAGTTAAAAAATGAATTTGTAAATGTGTCAAAACGTTTTGCGGTTGTTGAGCAGAGCAGTTGAGAACAGCCTTAAGTAGGAACCACCAAAGAATACCTTACATTTTATTCAGAAAAATGTTTGGATTAGAGTCTTGTGCGGGTCGGGTTGTACCCGACCCCAACCCGCAAATTCCACTTTAAGTCAACCCGCAACCCGACCCGAATCCGGCAAAAAAAAAAAATCCTCGATCCGCAACCCGACCCGAACCCGCAATGAAAGAAAAGTAAATCAAGTTTTAATGTCATTATGAAAAAAAATCTACAATTGTACCTCAATTACCATTTTTATATTTTTCATAGAAGATTGAACAAATCTATATTCTCCGATATTCAAAAAATAGTAAAACCTCTAAATAGTGGACACCTCGGGATCGTTGAATAGAGTCAAACTTCGGGTCGGGTTATCCCGAATTTTGCTTTTTCGGTTCGGAATGAATCTGATTTTCTTTCTGCAGGTCGGGTTCACATATGTTCACAGTAATGTTTATATTAACTTCCATAAACGAATTCTAAGTAAGACTAGACAAAACGTGCTAGGCACGCATTTTGCTTTTGTGAAACTTAGATCTGCGGTTTAATAGACTTTTAACGTGAAGATATTTATTGAACATTCTTTGAAAAAATCGGGTCAACCCAAAACCGACAAGCAAGAGTCAAAAAGCCAACCCGAAACAATGAAAGCCAATCCGATCCGCAACAAAAAAACTTGAAGTCAACCCGATCTGAACCCGACCCGCAACCGGAAATATAGCGCTAACCCGCGGGTTGGGTCCGGGTAAAAGCGGGTAACCCGTCCCGATGCAGGACTCTAGTCTGGATTGAACATGTTTCTTTATGGTGAAGATTATAACTCGGAAGTTATTTTAATAAAAAAAGTTTCGACATAGGCAGTGTTGTAGTCGCAAAATAACCAGAAGGCCTACGCTATAGGCAGAGGATATACGCTAAAGTGATGAAAGTCATGCCTAGGTTATACACTATAGCTTTATTCGAAAAACAGAGGGTATACGGAACTTCTTTAAAAACTCCAGTAGGTATACGGCGTATACCTCCGTATACCCTCCACTACACCCCTACACGTAGGACATCCATAGAGGAGGAATATTTTAGTATAAATTGTTTACAGCCTTCCAATATCATAATAAATGATAAGCATTTTTGTCTCTGTTTCACTGAGTATTATGTTTTTCATTTCTCTTCTCATTTTCTGAGTCTTGTTTAAAAATACTCTAAAATACCCGTGTTTTAATACACTGACCTCCAAAAGTTAAGGGGCTACTTCAGTCACGCGAAAAAATCCGCTCCCTAATGTTAATCCTATGCAAGAATTTTTTTAAGATAACTTATTTGCATTTCAATATTTTTAAATATATATATACTCTTTTTGCACTACGTAGCTGAGATAGATCTCTACAAAGACCGTTTTTCATTTTCGATTTTGTTTGCAGATTTTTTTTATGAGATGCTTTTCGAAACCGGTTCGAAAGTGAAAGTGTACTAATTAAAAATGCATGTAAACAAAACTGAAAGAGTAAAAAACGGCCTTTGTAGAGATCAACCTCAGTTATCCATTGCCAAAAAAAAAAAGAAAAAAAAAATCATTTAAAATTATTGAAATGCAAACGAGATAGCTTAAAAATTTTCTCCCATTGGAGAAGAACGGGTGTTTTCGCGTGACTGAAGTAGCCCCTTAAATTTTGCACCTTCTTTAAGACTCATTCCCTAATGTTAATCTTTGGGGGAGGGGGGATTACGATATCTTGTTTGCATTTCAATATTTTTAAATGATTTTTTTTTTCATTGCGTAGCTCAGATTGATCTCTACAAAGACCGTTTTTTACTTTTTCGATTTTACTTGCACATTTTTTATAAGGATGCTTTGACTTTCGAAAGCGGTTCCGAAAGTAAAAGTATACTAATTAAAAATACATGTAAACAAAATCGAAAAAGTAAAAAACGGCCTTTGTAGAGATCGGCTTCAGCTATCCAATGCAAAAAAAAGACAAAAAAATCATTTAAAAATATTGAAATGCAAACGAGATATCGTTAAAAATATCTTCCATTGGATTACCATTAGAGAACGGGTGTTTTCGCTTGATTGAAATAGCCTCTTAACCCTTTCTGGGGCAAAGTATTTCAATTCGTAAAATGCTGAAATATTTGAATGGCACCAGAATTTAAAAACAAATTTATTTGAAAAAAGATAAAAGCTCTTCTTCACGCATTTAATAAAATTGAAATTTTTATTCCAAAATTCTAGTGCCAGTGTGGCATTTGGCAATTAAAATTAAGTGGGATATATGATATCCCACCGCCCTTCAAAGGGCTAAAGGACAGTGGTCGGGTGCTTTCGATTGTACACGGTTTGTCGAATATCTATTGAAATTCTAGACGAATTATCCTTGAACTTCTAAGATAGGAAGAACATGTTTAATTTTAACATTTTCAGCGAAGGTTTAGTCGCAGGAACAATTGAGGGATTCGCAGCCATAGTAGACTCAGCCCACTTAAAAAAAAAAAAAAAAAAAAAAAAAAAAAAGTGGAGGTTCTTAAATTCTAGATAACCGGAAACTCATCAATGCTCCAAATATTACTAGGTTGAGCAAAAAGTTCTGGGAAATTTGTGAAAGTTGTCTTGTTATGCGCAAATTAACAACAAAAGCAACAAGAACTATTCTTCAAAGTAGAGACCATCATAGTCCACGACTTTCTGCCATCGTTCTGCCAGATTCCGGATTTGCTGGAAGTACGAAGTTTGTCGCCGTACCAGCACCTTCACCCTCATTAATCTCATCGACGGCTTTCAGAATCGTTAGACCTTTTCTCCAATAATGCCGGGTCAACACATGCAAATCATACTGCTCAATAGACATTTTGGAGTCGAAATTCCTGAACTCCTATAGATATATCACTAGTACTCCTTGTTCAATCCGAATTTGTAACTTCCCACCAAAATTTCCTCCCGCAACCCCCCCCCCCCCTCCAAATTTTGGTAAAAAGACCCCCAAAAAAGGTTTTTATTAAAAAAAAATCAATTTTTTATTGTTTTAGGGGGAAAGTGTCTAGAAATTCAGAAAGTAGACAAAATTTGCAACAAATTAGATACATGACATTATGACTTAGGATGAAGAGGAAGAGGGGATCTGCCTCGGAACATGCGCGCGGTGCTGCGTGGACTAAGTTGCGCAATTCCACTTAACCACTCACGCGTTTACATTCGCCATCCCATCTCCCCTCCGAACTTACCTTATAAGGTTTACTTAAGTTTTTTGGGTCGCTGAATCCGAATTTTTAACTTACCCCCCCAAAATCCCCCCCCCCCCCCGAAAACCCCCCAAAATAGTCGCTATTAACTTAAATTTCTTATTGTTTTAGGGGAAAAGCATTACGAAATTCAGAAACTAGACAAAATTTGCAACAAATTTGCGGTTCATATGATGTTCCACGGCCAATTCTTATCCACCTCCATCCTTGCCAAGAACGTCAAAGCGAATGTTTCACGAAGATTGTTATCGCCATGTTTTAATTCTCGGAAGCGACGAATCTTATATGACGGATAGGTCTTGAGAGCTATACGCATGCACCTCCATACGGTAGTGTATGGCAAATCCAACGAACACTGGATGCTCCTGCTGTGTTTGTACTGGCCTGCTCAACAACAGCGGTTGCGACATCATCCATCACCCTTGGTATCTTTTTTTTGTCCTCGGCCTGCTTGAACTGCAAAGCTACCAGTTTCCTCATATCATTTGACCATTCGTCGCAGAGCACATGGTGTCACGGGACCCGTACGCAAAGATTTCTGCCGTCAGTACAAACGAAGCGCTTTGGCAGCGTTAATGTCATTTTGGTAAAAAAGCTTTAACAGCAAAGCCCGTTCAGGAAACCATCGTGGCGGTCTCAGAATGTTTCGAACCTATTCGCATTTCTTTTTATCTGTTACGACGGTCTTTTAGCCCTCCTCTCATAATAATTTTGTTCTCAGGTACTGCGCGCGCAAACAATTAGGCAAAGAATACAAGGTGTCGGTAATTAATATTTAAAAAAGAAATCCCCACCACAAAATTTTTAGTATTCTTCGCCTAATAAGAATACTAATAAAATTAATCGGAGCATATACTAATAAATTTTAAACGAGTAATACTAATAAAATTTATTGGTGGGAATCGGCCCATTCGCTCCTGGATGTTTACACCCTTGGTCATGTTACATTTCCCTTACCTTAAACCGATCGCAGCGCCTCATTTTCCCCTAGCGGTCTTTGTTTGAACTAAATTTTTTTTACACCGATCAGTTTCCCATGGTCTGATATATATATCCTCCAAATATGAAGATGTTAAATCCACTGCTTCTCTTGCTAGGGCGTCCCAAACAGGGATACTTTAATTCGAACCACCTTGTATGTATATTTATTTATATTTGTCGGGTTCTGATCGGGTTTCGGGTTGCCTTCAAATGGAATTTTCAGGTTCTAGTCCGGTAGCATTTCGACGGAAATTATTTTGTCTTTCTCGGATCGGGTTACGGTTCGATGGATTTTTTTCGGGTTGACTTCAAATGGAATTTTCCGGTTTTGGTGGGGTTACGTTTCTACAGAAATTATTTTATCTTGCACAAATCGGGTTACGGTTGGATGGAATTTTCTTTTTCGTTGGGTTTAGAGTAGACTTTAATTGGAAAATCCGGTGTCTGCAAAAAATCCAACCCAACATGATAGATTGCTAAATAGAGGTGTCCAGTATTCGGGAGTGTTCGTTAAAATTAATATGGAATGCCTATTAATATGTAGTGAAACACAAGCAAAAAAGGCAACTAATTTAAGCAATAATCTATTTACGATATAAAAATTTAATTTATAAATTGAAGATCTAAAAAAATATTAATAAAATTCATTAATATTGAAAATGATATGCATTTATAGAAAATCATCAAAAATGATCTCACAAATCTTTTAACACAAAAAATATTTACTGAATACAAGAAAGAAGCAAATATTAAAAATGCATTTTTCCTTTTTTCGTTTTTTTTTTTTTTTTTTTTTTTTTTTTACGTCATACATATAATCACATTTAAATATTGTTCCAAACTAAATTTACTATTAAATACTCGATATTTTACTACATTTGAAATTAGTTTCAGCAAAAAAAAATTATTGTATTGATCGTAGAATCTTTTATATAAAAAAATTCCTTTCACAATTTACATATTAGATAAGACCGAAATGGTCTGATGTTAAGTTTTAGAATATAAATTCTAGTTGCAGGCGACATTTTGAAATCCTGCATTCGTGCTTCCTAATATAGGGAGGGGGCGTGCAAAAACGTATCTCAAAACTTGTCATTGCCTCAATAATAAATTTTTGTAAGATACAGATAATCAGAATAAAAATATCACATTCAGGTAAAATTTTGGAAAGCTATTTTCTAAGAATATAGGTGTCAGATCGGCTGATTTATTTTTAATTTACTCCCTTTAACCCCTACCCCCCCCCCACCCCCCCAAAAAAAGCGGGGAACATTTTCTGATAATTTTTTTATGCATGCAGATCTTCATATATAGTATTACATAAGGGTAATTTTAATTTGGCACCCATGCTTCTCAACAGGGGAGGAGAGAGGATGGGTCTACATTTTATATCAAGTGCGTAATATTTGAAACAGTGTGACAATATTTAAATGCGCTTGAAAAAATTTCCGTTGATAGTAAAAAAAAAATAATAATAAAAAACGTTAAAAACTCAAAATTCATAGAGAACAAAATTTGCTATAGTGGACTTCGTAACATTGTAACCAAATTCCTTTTATGAATGTCAAAAATATCGCAGCGGACGCTAAATATCCCCAAAAATATTTTTTAAAAAATTCAAAAATTGCTCTGTGAATTCAGAATAAACTTTATTGAGAAGAGGGCAACGTTTATTACATTGGGCTAAAAGATTAAAACCGGAGTTATTTTTACTAATGTGGAAAAATCACCGCAAAACAGAGAAAAAAAAATCCTGCTGAAAATTCAAAAATCGCAGACGATAAAATTTATTTTGGTGGATTGAAATATTGTAACGAGAAGTGTTTCAAGAACGCCTCGAAACGCGAAAAATCGCTAAAATTGGCATCAAAAATCTCTTTCTGAGGAAAAAATTTATTATATTAGGGTAAAAGCTGAAAACGCATTCCTTTATGTCATAAATTCGTTGCAAAAAGTCGAAAATACTCAAAAAATCGCATAAATATATTGCGAAAAATTAAAATATTTATATACAAATTCCGAATAAATTTTATTGAAATGAGGAATGTAATGAAATCATTTACTATATTGAACTAAAATGTTAAAACCGGATTCCTTTTATTAATGAGGAAAAATCGCCGTAAAGCATTAAAAAAAGAGAAAAAGTTTAAAATCGTCAAATCTCTAGGATAGTTCTAGCGATTTTTTTCACCGCCAAAAATATAATTTCATCAATATTAGGATTACAACACAATATATTTGCATATAATAAAAATTAAGATATAGGCAATAAATTTGCAAAATTTAGCCCCGAGCAAATATATTTTTAAATTTAAACCGTTTGACAATATTATTGTTTGGCCATTTTAAATAGGACGTAATTTCCTCCATTTACGACTTTGAACACATGTAAATAACTTTATTATTTTACAATTTTCTTTCTCTTTTAAAATTCACGTGTAAATATAGTTCGTATGACGTAATTTTCAATATATACGTAATCATTTAACTCTAATCTGAAATTTTTTTTTTCTGTTTATAATAGTCACGTGTAAATATTTTTTTTTTAATTTGAAGGAAATATTCTTTGCGCTGTTTCTGAAATTGGCGACAATTTAAAATAATACCCTTTTCTAAAAGATGTAAAAAATATCTCTCGAAATGCTGAAAATTTGAATTTAAAATGGAAATAAATCCTCAAAAAATGAGTCAAATTAAAAAACTAAATACAGTCTGCACACTGGGAATTTCTAATGTATATTCCCAGAAAAAACTATTACATTCCTATGTATAGTTTTTGTTCCTATAAAATTTTTTTAATGGAATGATATTGACAAACTTTAGCATTAAATACGTCTTTAAATAATTCTTCGATTTAAAAGCTGTGTGCAACAGCGTGTTTATCGAACATTTCTCTATAGTACCACCGATTTTCATATTTTTGCATGCAGTAGTTTTCTTAATATTAACGAAGAAAGACCCCGATCACAAAAAATACATAAACAGTGGCGGTGACAGCATTAGTTACTTTTTGAATAAAGAAATTCAGCTTCTCTTGATTTCAGTATTTTCTTCTTTTACAACTAGTAGCAGTAGTCGTTGAGTTCATTTTAATTAACTTTTGTGACAATTAAATTTTTGGTTTGGCTTTTAATTTTCTTGCACAAAACAAATGTAATGCAAATTAAAATAGTTTTATTAAACGAACTCGTAAATAAAAAGAACGTTTTAAAAATCTTTTTTTTTTTTTTTCATTTGAATTTGATTTTATAATTTTATCTAGAAAATATAATTGCAATACATTTGCTTGGACTAGATGAAACCATCAGTAGAAGCATTTGATTTTGCGCTAAAATTGTTTAAACGTAAAGATTCAAAAAAGAAAAGAAAAAGAAACCTGCTGAGAAAACGCTACAGTGTTGTCCAGTATTAAAAACGATTCCGGCCGATGGGGCCCGTGTCAAATCAAACAATAAGAAAGCCATTCATCATTCTCCCCCACCTCGCATCGCGTGGAAACCCACACTGCACGCTCTCTCCCCTCAAAGGGCAAGATGGGTGGTGTCGGGCTGTCAAGTGAAGGAACGGGGAGCTTTCCTCTTTGGATTAACGCATTCGATTAATCTGCAAGGATACGGGGCATCCATTTTGTAGTCTGGTGAAGTATAGAATTTTAAAAAAGGTTTTTTTTTTCTCTGTTTTGTTGAGAACTTTTATCAAATACTACATTTCTTTAAAAAGACTACATTATAATGGAATACAATAATTTTAAAAAGTTCTTGAAGTAAAAAAACTGTATCTGTAATGTTTCGCTCTTTTTTAAACATATATTTTAGCCTTTTATTTCGTTTCATTAAAACTCTGCCACAATGTTTTTACAGAAATTACGAAAAGAAGCTCCCATAGGTTTAACATTAGCTATCACTCCTTGCTGTAGTGTTTCTTAAAAACAAACAAGAAAAAAAAACAGATATTTTAGCTTTTTGTTCCGTTTCATTTAAACTCTGCCACAAAGTTTTTGCAAAAATTACGATTTTGGGGGAATTTATATCATTTTCACCAACAGAATTGCCTATGAGTTTAAGATTAGTGCATCATTTCCATCAATTATTTTTAAATGTTTCAGATTTTAGTTTTATTGGTTAATTTTGATTTCAAGGGATATAAGAAAAGAAATTTAGGAATAAACTAATAAATTTTGGGAACTTTAAATGCAAGCTATAGTTTATTGAATATGACATTATACTGACGCAATCACACTAACTTGTTCCATATATGAAAATTATCTTTTCTTTTAAAAATGGTGTCAGTTTCATCATCCGAACTAATCTGAAATCTAAGATTATGTCACCTTTTAAGGGCTTTATCAAAGAAATATGTCCCTCCGACAACACGGAGCTTTTAAATATTTACGGACACATTTTTAAATGCAAAAGCATGACGTTTGCAGGCATGACTACTGAAGCGATTTGGCATCGAATAGTGTTTACCAATCGTTGATCAATCAGTTACTTATATATTTATAAACGATTTTTTCCACGTGACGACAGGTTTTCCTTTGACAGTATTTGATGAATGATCTTTTGCTTTTATTAAAAAATGGAAAACACTCGATCGCATAGTATCTGCATGAAAACACCTGCCAATTTCATGTGTTACAATATTCCTTTAAATATGACTACATTTTCATTTGTGGAATACCCTTCAATCTACTATAATCAAATTTTATTTTTTGAAACAACTCAAATTACCATGTTTAACAATCCGGCGAGGTTAGGATAGGGTTTTGAGGGCTTAGCTCGTAACGGGCACAGCCTCTGGTACATTAAAAAAAAAAAATACTTTGAATTATTATTTAAGAGAAAAACTTTCTTAAAACTTGTTCAGTTAATAAAACTTTAAATTTTGTATTTTTCTCGGTGAATTAAAATAAATAAAGAAAATTTTCTTTTATTCTAAAAAAAAAATATATATTTTTTTTTAATCTAAGGCAACTTTTATTTTTCTGAAACCATCATTGATTTTTAAGAATTAATTCCTTCTTAGCTTTTCAAGGAGCTTATTAGAATTGGCTGGAAGGAATTACAGTTAACATTTGACAATTATTTAGTTATTTATTAGGAAGGGACCGAACCGATAGATACACACATGTTCAAATAATAACAATTGAAAAAGATATATATATTTTTTTTTTACATTTTACTCCTGTCGGTTTTTATAGAGCTCTGCACGGGCCGGAATTTCCAGGCCCGGCCCGAACGAAAACTATCTTGGCCTGGCCCGGTATAAAAATTGGAAGATTGACCCGACTCAGTTTCTACAAAAATGTCTGTTTTTTCTCTACAAAAATGTCCGTTTTTTCTCTACAAAAATGTCCGTTTTTTCTCGACATACAATTAAGATTATTTTAATGAATACTACATACATATTTACGGGAACATTTTACAGTATATTTTAGATTACTATATGTGTTCGCAAAACATAAAATACATAACAGTAAACATTAACGATTACTTACAGTGTTTTAGTCATCGTCTCTACTGACATTTCAAAATTCAAATAAGGATTCATTAAAAGATTAATGTAGTTCAGAATAAAGGATTAAAAACATGATAATTTTTGAAACTGTATAATAAAAAGTAGATTTGTGAAAATATTTCTCTCATTTTTAAGGCTTTTTTTCAAATCCAAAGGAGCTACATTTCGACGCATTTGTGAATTCATTTCTTTTTGGAAACGCGTAAGATTGGCAGGTATTCTTATTCGGAAACTATGTAAATGTCGTTTTCTTCTTAAATAAAAGCAATATATCTTTCTGAAAATACTGCCAAAGTTAGCGTTTTGAATCGAAATTCCGCAAGCGATAGCACAGGAAAAGAGAAAAACGTGGCAGTCACGTGACAAGAATCTCTGTTATCTCTATAAGTGATTTATCAAGTATGGAGAAAGCTATTCGTTTCCAAATGCCTTCAATAGTCAGGCTTGTCAATTTTATGGCTTTTGTAGTTAAAAATGAGTCAGAAAATGTGTCTAAAAGTTTCGCATTGTTGAGCGGTGAATATGAGAACCACCTTAAGGTATATTTCCAAAGATACTGTTAAGGCTGTTCTTAACTCCTCTGCACAACAAGCGCAAAACGTTTTGACATATTTACAATTTAATTTTTTAAGGGGAAGATATAAAATTGGAAAGCCTGGCCATGGAAGCAATTTGAAATTGAACTGTTTTTGCCATTTTTTGATCAATCAATCACCTATTGAGTTATAAGCGAATTCGATCACTTGACAAACACGTTTTTCGCCCGCTGTTGAGTGCTCCTTCTCCCTTCGCGCTGAAATTCGGCTCAAAATGCCCACTTTGATACTCTTTTCTGAAAGATCTATTGCGTTTGCAAAAAAATGGAAAAAACAGCTCAATTACATATTTTCTGAATAACAACACCAGCTTGTTTCATGCATTTTCGAGCAAAAATAAATTAAAACTTATGTCAGAAAGTTGCCCTTTTGGATTTAAGAACACCCTTAACAGAAGTTCATTATCACTATTAATAATCTTACAAAACATAATGCATATCCTACACATCCTGAGATCGATTAAGACCAGTTTCGTCCCGACACGAGTCTGCTGAGAAAAATTAAACCCGGAGTCAGACATCTAGTAACTGTACGATGCCGATCTCTACGATGGACATGTTACATTTCTGTATTGATGTTGTTAAACTCGCATCGGCTCGTGATGCACATATATAGGGGAGCTAGGGGATGTATGGGACAAGGGATGGATGGGACATTCTCAATATTTCAGGCAATAAACATTTATTTTAAATTGCTTCCTAACCCCATATACCTCTACCACAGTGTGCTTCAGAACTAAAAGTAGGACCACATTGCGGTTTTCATTTTCCTTCAAAGTTGCATTTTCTGAAATCTCTGCTTAAAAGTAAGTTTTTTTTTTTTACATTTGAAGATGTGAAATATCTTATACAATATAAACAATTAAGCTATGTTGTAGTTATTTATTTTAAGGTTCAATATCAATAATTAAAATGAATGAATAGTAACCATTGTGACAAAATAATTTTTGAGGTAAAATGGCTGAGAACGGATATTATGCATCATGGGAATGATTGGGACATTTCAAATGGGGATGAATGGGACATTCTCACTCCTCCCTAGAGATGTTGAAAATTTTATTTATTAATTAAATAGTATTATATAGGATGATAAATCAATAATTTACGTCAATTAATAGTATTAAATAGTATTATATGAGTTGTTATTGTTTAAAATTTCTGAGTGTTACTTATTGTATTGTAATAATTATTAATGGATTATCAAAAAATTGGTACTAAAACTTAATCAAAATAGATAAAATTGATGAAAATAGTATATGTGTATTGATCAAATGGGGGAAATTATATTGAATTTTGAAATGTTGCACAAATAAATCCCCACCCCTAACATATTGAGTCAATCGGAAAGTCGGGTCGTGTTGGGAAAATCAATTCGTACCGGAAAATTCAATCATTTAATTATTAGACATTGATTCCGATATCTAATGTCTAATAATTATCGGGCAGAATTTCCCGGTACGAATTGATTTTCCCAACACGACATGACTTTCCGATCGACACAATACTTTCCGTTCTGCATGTTTCTACGATACATTTAATTAATATTAATTAATAAGTTATGATTGAAAATTATTAACTGTGCTATATTTAAAAGACATTTTGCACTTTCATTTCAAATCTAAAATGCCTCATGAGTGGAAAAAAAAGAACAGGTTGATAGCCGAAGTCCGCATTAAAAGTTAAAACTGCAATAAAAGAAGTTATTGAAAAAAAACAAAAACATATCGATTCGTGCTGTAAAATCATATATTAGAAATATAATTTTCATGTAAGGTTATAATTATAAATTTTAATTTGGTAAAATTGAATACAGGGAGGAAAATCTTTGTGTCCCATCCATCCCTATTAGTGTCCCATTCATCCATGCTGTGGGGATGATTGGGACAGGGAGGGACGTTTTTTTGATTTCATAATATTTTTATGAATAAATCATAATCTAGAATAAATATTGTTCATATATGTTGGCAAATACCTAATGTGTGAAATGTGATATATAATATTGATAGTAACTTAAATAAAAAAATATAAAAAAAATATTTTTGTGAAAATGTCTCATTCATCCCCCACCTCCCCTACTTCTCAAGAAAATCACATTCATTGAAAATGGCTCGTATTTTATCTGCATCACTTGAATTCTTACACCGGGCCGATAGGCCCGATTAATTCTTTTATCGACCCGGCCCGACCCTGCAGGCCCGTGCAATTTTTTGCCGGCCTGGCCCGGCCCGTTTATTTTGTCTGTCGGCCCGGCCCGGCTCATTGAAAAAATTGTCCTAATTCTGCCGGCCCGGTCCGTTTGAAAATTGGCCTTCATTTCTCCGGGCCGGGTACGGGCCTCGGGCCAAGCCCGGGCAGAACTCTAGTCGGTTTATAAAGGACGTTTTAAAATGCGCAGCCAAGCAATATCTATATTTTGCTTTTACTTTTAAGAATCAAGGTGTTTTTAAACTAATGGTTTTCCGGCACATTCACAGACTTTATTTTAACGCAAAAACGTGAAATTGGGCAGGAATGCAAGTGATTTGGAATCAAATTTTATTTTTAATTTTTAAAAAATATACTTAATCGAGTTACAGGTGTTTACTCTCTTATAACAACTTTTGTTGGTAAATTCCGTTCAAATCGCCAACTTTGACACCCTTTTCTGCCACTTTGTTTGCCTTTATAAGAAAAGAAAAAACGCTGTTAGATTTCGTATTTTTTTTTTTAATATAAAAACGCGCTTGCCAGTTTTGTGCTGTTAATAATAAAAACGTATTTATGACTGTCTCAGCAAGTATCCAGTTTGAATTTTATACATATTAGTTGAAATTAAGGATTGACCGAAACGAGTTTTTAAGACCGAAAGAGAAACTGAAACCGAACTTTAGTAATCTTACTATTTTCGGCCTAAAACGAAAATGTTCTATTTTTTAAAGTAATTAATACATACATAATTATTGATTAATTATATGTGTAATTAAATAAATTGAAGGATTATTATGTTTTGAAATTAACAGCACAAATATAATTAAAAGATTTACTAAAAGACGTATAATACACTTAAAAGTTAACACTTTCAAAACATTAAATACAATTCTAAAAGTCTAAAACCTACAAGTTTCACAAGTAAAACAAGTTTCAAAAGTTTCAAAAGTAAACTTTTGAATTTTAGAAACTAATAAGTATTTTTCTCTTTTTAACTGAAGTAAGACCCTTGATGATGGCCACAGGGTGGCTGAAACTTGTAAGTTTTAGACTTTTAGAATTTTATTTATCGTTTTGAAAGTGTTAACTTTTAAGTGTATTATACGTGTAATTATTATACGTGTGGCCCTAGTTGGATCTCTGTGCCTCTGGCCAAAACTT
Source organism: Maratus speciosus (assembly GCA_963932465.1). NCBI lineage: Eukaryota > Metazoa > Arthropoda > Arachnida > Araneae > Salticidae > Maratus > Maratus speciosus. The sequence continues at coordinate 48,300,943 of OZ010796.1, read as the reverse complement.
TTTATTTTCATATAAAATAAAATATAATTAAATCAGTGTCTAATTATATGAATTTCATCTAATTAAAAAATGTTTTACGTATACATACCTCGATTTACCTTTTATAAAGATTTTTGTAAATGATAATCTGTTATACTGTAATATATTCTAATATTATTCCGTTATACTATATTCAATGTGGGTATTCGAAACACTTCTGCGGTTTCAAATCTATTATTGTTAAGTCTGCAATTTTTATTGAGCTTGTGAAAAGCGTCTTCAAAGTTTAGTCATGCATGTATTACTTGCTTTATAATTTATTTCACATGTTGAGTCAGTCCTGACTGATAATTATAAACAGTGAAATACACAGCAATAAATAAAGTGTGTTTCATTTGAGCAGATACAGCTCAAATCAATGAGTTATATTGAAAATTTCCAAAGGAAGAAACGAGATATTTGGAATAAAAATAATTTCGGACGAGTTTCGGTTAGGCCGAATTTTTGGCAACATTTTCGCCGAAAACGAAACTCCGATTTTGAGCCAAAACCGAGAACGATACCGAATTTTCGGTCGATCTCTAGTTGAAATGTTTGGTTTACACACTGAATTGTTGATTTGATCTATGAGTTTTTTCTTTTCAAAATTTTAAGTTCTAAATTGAGTTTGAAAAAAATGCTTCGTTTTCACTTTTATCAGTTTTCGCGTGTGCTCTTAATTATTTTCATAATAATTATTTAGCATATAATGCTAAGCACTGTATTATTATGAAAATAATAAAACTTTTGCGTTATAGTTTATGTTATATTTATATGATACAGAATATTTTAGCATTACAGTTTATGATATATTTATATGATACAGAATATTCAACTAAACTATATTCGACTAAAACGTGCTTAATCAATATATACGTTTTATTATCGCATGCTTAACAGAAGATTGCATCTACATTGAAAAAAAAAAATCGCATATTTTTAGTTCTTTAAAGACGTACTTACGGTGACTAAAAAATACATGACAAATGAATGTTGTTAATGTAGAAGAATACATGATTTATACAGATTTGTACGTGTGTAAATTTATGTACAGATAACTGAATCAAAAACCAACTGAATCAATTTTTTTTTATTTAAAAAATATTTCATGTATATAGAGAGAAAATTAACTCCGTTTCACACTTCATTATTATATTTGGCAATTCATGCCACATTACTGTTTTGAAGTACATTTTAAAGAAATGTATTGCTTTTTTAATTAGCCTTTTTTTTTTCTTGAGGTATTTAGGTTATAGATTTAAGAATGTACAGCCGGGAAGTGAATTTTTTTTTTTTTTTTTTTTTTTTGCTATATTCTCCAAGAAAAGCATTTGAAACCCTTTGTGAGCATATAAGTCTCTATTTATTAATCGCGTGTCAATACACTAACGACAACAATATTTGCCATATTGAGAGGTTGTCTGAACAATCCGATGAATGACATGAAGTTGACATTTGCTTAAAAGTTCTGCCAGATTACTCCCCTTTCAACTGAAATGCATTTTAGAAAAAAGCAAACAGCCTTTATGCTTTTAAAAGCTTAAATAGTAACAAATAATTGACTGTTGTATGATTAAAGATCTGACACCAATGAAGTCGGTGTTGTTTAAAGAATCGGAACTAAAAGTTGGTGTCGTTTAAATTCTTTCAATCCTTTGCTGTGGGTTAATGTATTTTTGTGCCGATTCCGAAAAAAAAAAAAAAGAGAGAGAATGAAAGAAAGAAAAGAAAACCCATTCTCATATTTTACTCATACGAGTGTTGTGATTTTGTTTACCTCAAGCAATCAGTTAAAAATTATGGAGAAACGAAGAATATTTGAGGGAAAGAATGGTGCAAAATATTTTGTAAATGAAGACCATTTATATAAGTTAAAATTCAACAGGAAATTGTCTAAATATTGTTTATGCAATTTCCAAAATTGCAAAACATCCATATTAGTTAGTGAATAAGGTACTAACTATAGCTTAAGCATTTAACTTGCAAAAATGAACTGATCATCTAAAAAAGAGAACAATTTAAAAATGAGAGAGCATTTATCAATATTTTTGAGGAATACACGATGGATTGATAATACTTTTAACATAATTGCATTTACTTTCATAAAATAATAGTATTTTGAACTTATAAAAGTTTTATTTAATGTTATTAGAAGGTAATTTTTAATCTGAAATGAATGATTACTTTCCTTATAACATAAATGATGAATTTGATTCTTATTTAACCTGTAAATATCGATGTTAAAAAAAATTGATTTAAATGAACGATTTTTTAAAAAAAATAATTTGATTTAAATCATGATTTAAATCAAACTGATTTAAATCGAACAACCCTGGGGGCAAGCAATTGTGTTTCTGCAACGTTGAATTTTCACACCAGAATTTTAGTAAAACTTTACTTCAAAATAGGGAGAAGCAATTTTACAACTTTTTTGCACGAAAGTTATAAAAGTAAAATTTAGTTAAATGTTTTTGGTGCAACTCTTGATTAAAATTAGGTGAGATATAATATGTCCCACCGCCCCTCAAGGGGTTAAACTCACTTTCTTTTTCAACAGTTGAAGATTAATCTCAAAAGTAAGGAGGCTATTATGAAAAGAAGTATGTTATATTATGATTTGAACTGAAATACACTTTAAAATTTTATATTTCTTCTTTTTTAAACCAATTGCATATAAATAAATAACCATTAATTTTATGAAAAGGAAATTATATTAATATACTTATCTGTTATAGTTTTTATTTCGTATTTGTTAATTTATTACTTTTATAACTATCAAAATTCCACAAATAAAATTTCCAAGATTCAATTCTCATTTTATATAAGATTATCTAGGAATTAGGGATGTTAGAAATAATAAAATTAAGCTTATTTTAAATGTACTAACAAACTGCTACTACTAAATAAGTTGTTAAAGTGTTTACTTTAAGTATCAATAACTAGAAGTATGGTATTATAACAGAAAATTTACTTATCATAATTTACCTATCACAATCGTTCTTCCACAAATGAAAATGACATCATATTTAGAGAAATTTTGTAACGTGTAAAATTGCCAGATGCCGATATTTAGATACTATGTGATCGAAAGATGTTTTCCATTTTTTGATAAAGGTAGAGATGTTTCAGAAAATAGTATCAAAGTTGGCGTTTTGAACAAAATTTCGGATAACACGGTAAGGATGAATACCTGTCGTCAGATGAAAACAATCGCCTAAAAGAATATAAATAATTCATTTATATATTTTTAAAAAAATGGTAAACATCAGTCGATTCAAAATGGTTTCAATAGTCGGGTTTGCATGTGTAATGCTTTTTCATTTAAAAATGAGTACGCAGATGTGTTAGGAACTTTCGTGTTGTTCATAGGATAATATATATGCATATATATATATATATATATATATATATGTATTAAAATGAACAAAGTGAAATTGAACAGCTAAAACTAAGCTATAATAATTACATATATATATATGAGAGTGTGTGTGATTCATAATGTTCGGAACAATAGCTTATTTCCTTAAATATTGCCCCTAGACACAAACTTCCAATTGCATAGTTTCATGAAAATAAGTTGTAAAATTTAATTACATAAGTTGCAACTCTCTATTCAGGGTTCTATTATGGATCTATATGGGATCTATTTCAGAAGGTGCAAAAATTAAATTTTTATACGGCGGCAGTAGAGTAAAATTTCCAATTAGGAAATTTTCTCCTATCCGTTCATAAATTAAACACAAACAAATTCATCTCGGTATCTTCAATACTCGCAGAGATATTAAAATCCAAAATTCGTGACTTACACTATTTACCCATGTCTCTGAGCGATGAGTTATTGACTCATTTTGAATGCAAGATAGGGATTATCTACAAACTGTATGCTATTAAAAATTGATTTTAGACAGTGCCTCTCTTTTGGACATAAAATAGCAGTGTATAGATTTTATATTAAGGCTGTTCTCAAATCCGAAGGGTCAACTTTCTGACACAAGTTTTAATTCATTTTTGTTCGAAAACGCATGAAACTAGAAGGTGTTGTTATTCAGAAACTATGTCATCAAGCTGTTTTTTCCGTTTTCTTGTAAACGCAATAGATCTTTCAGAAAATATGGTCAAAGTTGGCATTTTGAACCGAACTTCCGAGCGAAAGAAGAAAATCCAGTCGCGGCGGGAGAAAAACGTCTTTGTCACGTGATCAAAATCGCTTATAACTCAATAGGTAATTGATGGATCAAAAAATTAAAAAAAAAAAAAACAGTTCTATTCCAAATCGCTTCCAATGTCAGGCTTTCCAATTTTATATCTTTCCGTTAAAAAATGAATATGTAAATGTGTCAAAACGATTTGCGCTTGTTGTGCAGAGCAGTTGAGAACAGCCTTAAACTTGCTTTCAAAATATTCTGGAGGCCTGTATGGCTGAAAAATACAGGTCCGGGTCCGGACCGACCCATAGAAAAAAAATTCGGCCCGGCCTGGAAAAAGTTAAAATCTTAGCACCGGACATCATATTTTACTTTTTTTTTTTTTTTTTTTTTTTTGTAGATTTTACCTAAGAATATCAAGTGGAAAGTCATTCGGTTTAGTAGCTTAGAAAATATGAAGGTTTTCATTTTTTCAATTCATTCATTTGTAATCAGTACAAAAGAGATTGCATTGCTGGTAATTTGTTTTACGCATAACTCAAGCACTACTTGGTGCAATGATCTGTAATTATTATATAAGCATAACTCTTGTGCTTTATATTAGCAAGCTTATAGAAAGCTATTTCTGTTAAAAAATCCATAGATTGCAATTCATATATAAATCCCTTTGTTCCACAAATTTCCATTTTTCATATATTTACTGTGATTTCAAATCCATGCTGCACTTGTTATGGGGATCTGTTTCACAGACCTACTCATCTATGATGGTTTATACATCATTTTTAATTTGAATAACTTCTTTTATTATTTATACATTCACAATTGAAGAGCTGAGTGGAAGAACATGTTATACTACATTTTCTTAAAAATTATTTTATCTTTTGGACGAAGGTGTTATCAGGGGTGCAGAAAATGTTTCTACTCCCAACATTTTCCCCAATCCACACAAAAATTTCCCCAAAATTTTACGGTATGTTATAAGTAAATGCTGTCTTACTGTAGGTAGAGAAAATTTATTTTTCAAATATTTCTCAACTTATGCGCGAGTATATATGGCAGGGGGGATTCTGAGTGAAAAAAAAAAAAAAAAAAATCCTAAAATTCACAGAAAATTTTCTGAAAGGTTACAGCAGAGTGGGGGAAATCCACTCCCAACACTAACTATGTATTTTTTGCGACCCTTTGACGCAATTCGCATTTTTTCACGATCTTTTGACGAAATATGCTGGTATTTCTCCTTCCTTTTGACGAAATTCGCGATTGTTTGGCGAAATTTGCGGTTATTTCGTGATCTTTGGACGAAATTTGCAATTTTTTGCGATCTTTTAATGAAATTTGTGGTTATTTAGCCTCTTTTGACGAAATGCGCGGTTGTTTCGCGATCTTTTAACAAAATTTGCGTTTATTTCGCGATCTTTTGAGTAAATTTGCGTTCATTTCGCGATCTTTTGACGAAATTTGCGGGTTTTTTTTTTTTTTTTTTTTGCTTTTCTTTAACGAAATAGAAGGTTATTTGCCATGTTTTGACGAAAATCGCGGTTTTTTGACGAAATTTGAGATTGTTTGTGATCTTTGACGAAATTTGCGGTTGTTTCGCGATCTTTTGACGAAATTTGTTGTTGTTTCGCGATCTTTTGACGAAATTTGCTGTTTTTCTGCGGTCTTTTGACGAAATGTGCGTTTATTTCGCGATATTTTGACAAAATTTGCGTTCATTTAACGATCTTTTGACGAAACCTACGGTTCTTTCGTGATATTTTGACGAAATTTGCGGTTCTTTGGCGATCTTTTGACAAAACCTGCGATTCTTTCGCGATCTTCTGACAAAATGTGCGGTTATTTTGCGATCTTTTGACGAAATTCGAGGTTTTTTGTGATCTTTTGACGAAATTCGAGGTTGTTTTGCGATCTTTTGGCGAAATTCGAGGTTGTTTCGCGAGCTTTTGACGAAATTTGCGGTTGTTTAGCGAGCTTTTGACAAAACTGGCGATTGTTTCGCAATCTCTCGAGAAAATTTGCGGTTGTTTCGCGATCTTTTGACAAAATTTGAGTTTTTTTCGCAATTTTTTGACGAAATGTGCGTTTATTTTGCGATATTTTGACAAAATTTGCGTTCATTTCACGATCTTTTGACGAAACCTGCGGTTCCTTCGTGATCTTTTGACGAAATTTGCGGTTGTTTCGCGATCTTTTGACAAAACTTGCGGCTCTTTCGCGATCTTTTGACAAAACTTGCAGTTCTTTCGCGATCTTCTGACGAAATGTGCATTTCTTTCGAGATCTTCTGACGAAATGTGTGGTTATTTTGCGATCTTGTGGCAAAATTTGCATTTTTTCCGTAATTCTTCGACAAAATATGCAGCATTTTTGTGTCCGAATTTTCAGATTGATGACCGATTTTTTTTTTGGGGGGGGGGGGGGAATTGAAAGTCTTAAATTTTCGGAAAATTTGGAACAGAATTACCCCTGATATATGGTACATATTATTCTGAGATCGATTTTGTGAAGGGCGCCATACGGATCTTTTTATTTGTAGTAAAATATTTCTATCTCACGGAATTATGGAATTCATTGTTAAAATCAAAATCAGTTCTGCCACTTAGCTCTTCAATTTTTGTTGATCATTTGTAATAGTTTAGAATGTTTTTTTTTTTTTTTTTTTTTTTTTTTTTTTTTTTTTTTTATGTATAATGGTTTAATTTTAGAAAAAGTTTATATATACATATGTATGAGTGTGTGTATATTTATTTATGAAAATTAATTACAAATATTTTTTTCGGAAGAAAGTAGGACTTATAATCTAAGTTCTTATATATATATATATATATATATAATTTTTTTAAAATCACAAATATATGAATAAAATGGTAAAGTTCTAAAGACGAATTAGAAATGAACATAGGAAACCAGTATGTAAAATAAGGAACTATGAATAACTCACAGAATCTTATATTTATAAAATCGATTTATAAATGCTTGAAGTGTGTGAATTATAAAATCACAGCTTATTCTGAAAAATAGTTCTGGCTTTATGCTCAAAGAACTAACCGCATTGCAATCTGCTTTGTAACGGAGAGTTCAAAATTTTAAATCTCTATAAATTATACGCTACTGGCACGAATGACTTCCAAGTTTTCTACTCTAAGTTGATATTTAACGAGAAAACTATTTTTTTTTCTTTTTTTTTTTAAGACAACATACATTGAAGAAAGACATAATTGTCTATTTCAAAAAAAGCATAACTGTCTATTTCGTTTTTTTTTTTTTTTTTTTTTTTTTTAATTGTACAACGGGGTGATTAAAATGTATCTCTTTCCTTCTTTTTTTCTTTTGTTCGACTGCACCTTAATATCTTCCGATTTATTCGATAATGTACCATTTATTTATGAAATTTGTCACCATATGAAAATAGATAGCAGTTAGTTAACCCTTTATCTACTGACAGTACTTATAAGTACCATTAAAATAACTTGTTATAAAATTCATTTGATACATCGATTAGTTGTAATACATTTTAGAATGAGTTATTGATACATTACTTTCTCTTTTTCCAAAAGCATTATGTGTTACACAAAACAAAAATATTTTTAAAAGGATGATTTCTTTTGACTTTGCATCTTTTCAGCTTTTTTGGCGTTGGGGGTAGGGATTTTTCAATTCGGAAATATTTCTGTTGTAAGATATTTGTATATTTCCTAATTCTACAAAATACTAAGAAAAATATTTAAAATAAAAGATTTGAGAGAAGTTATCAATATTGCACAAAATCCCTTAAATTCAAATTTAATGAATCCTTCTAAATCCTTCAATCTTTCTAAAATCCTTCTAAAATGTATTAAATGATTATGTAAATCTTCTAATGTAGTTTAAACAATTCACGAAAAATGCTTTAGAAGATAAAATTTTCATGAATTCATAATTCAGTACATAAAAGGGGCATATATAGTTATTTACAAAGAAAAAAGTATATAAGAAAAAAAAAATTCTCCGAAAGATTACAGAATAAGTCCCTTTTATTGGATAAGCCTACGTAGTACTAACAGTTGAATTGGCGCATATTTATTGTACATGTTCGCATAAGTGTACCTGATACATAAATTAAAACACCCACTTCCACTCCATCCAGGCAACAAAATGGATGCTTATACGAATCACCGCTAAGGAAATCCACCATCTCAAGGAAAGGATTAGTTTTTCTCCCCATGCGAGGTCGGGGAGAATGATGAATGGCTTTCTTATTGTGTGATTTGAACCGTGCCACGGGGGCTCGAATCCTCGCATCGGGAGAAAAACTAATCCTTTCTTTGAAATGGTGGATTTGCCTAGGGATGATCCATATAAGCATCCATTTTGTTGCCTGGATGGAGTGGAAGTGGGTTTTTTAATTTATGTGTCAGGTACACTTATAGGCACCGCACATGTTCAATAAATATGCGCCAATTCAGCTAATGTGTTAGTACAGTCAAACCTCGTTAACATGAACACGCTTAACGTGAATTACTTTTAACATGAATTGTTTTCACAGTCCCTTGTAAAAACGAATACAAAGATTTGATACTGATAACATGAATTACTGATAACATGAACAAAATTTTGATTCCCCTTGAGGTTCATGTTAACGAGGTTCGACTGTACTACGTACACTTCTCCAATAAAAGGGACTTATTCTGTAATCTTTCTGAGAGAATTGTTTATCTTTTCTGATCCTTTTTTCTTTGTAAATAACTATATGCGTTAACTAAATGCTATCTATTTTCATATGGTGACAAATTTCATAAATAAATGGTACACTATCAAGTAAATCTGAAGATATTAAAGTGCAGTCGAACAAAAGAAAGAAAGAAGGAAAGAGATACATTTTAATCACTCCATTGTACATAAAAAAAAGAAATAGACAGTTATGTTTTTTTCTTTTTTTGAAGTACGCCATTATGTCTTTCTTCAATGTATGTTGTACATACATATACAGTTGAACTTCGTTAACGCGAACACTAAAGGGGAAACTTTTTTTGTTCGTTTTAAAAGTAGTTCGTGTTATCCGAACTTAAATACATTATATACAACAGGACGGGGCAATCGGAAACAGATCATACTAAAAGTAATTCGCGTTAAGCGTGTTCGTGTTAACGAGGTTTGACTATATATATATATGTGTTTGTGTATATGTATATATATACTAAAAAATGCTTAGGGGTCTTCTTCATACTGAAATTGTTTCAAATTTCAAACTCTGAAATTTTCATACGAGCACCGTATTTTGACATTATTTAGTTTCCTCGTTAAATTTCAACTTAGGGTAGCAAACTGGACGTCATTCGTACCAGTAGTGTAAAATTTATAGATATTTAAAATTTTGAACTCTAAATGTTAAATGTATTTTAATCATTACAAAGCAGATTGCAATGCGGTTAGTTCTTTAAGCACAACTCCAGAACTATTTGTGTGATTTTATAATTCTGTTCTATATAACTGTGATTTTATAATTCACATACTTGAAGCATTTATAAATAGATTTTTTTAATCAAATAACTTAGATTACAAGCCCTAATTTCTTCCGAAAAAAATATTTGTAATTAATTAATATATATATATATATATATATATATGTATGTATTATATATACTAGCAAAACCCGCAGCTTTGCTCGCGTAATGGTTGAAAAAATCCCTGCCGGCCCGGCCTACAGGCAGAGGTAGATTCCGAAGTTAAGTATACTAATTTCACCAACAAAAACTAAACCATGATTAGATATAAATCCACTTTCACAGTTTTATCTGTCTGCTTTTGACGGGTTTTTATTTCATTTTTATATAATAGCTGTTTTTATCAGAATCATGTTAAGGCGGTATTAAAAAAAATACTTTTCCATGTTCAACAACTCGAAATTTTCTGGCACATTTTCAGATTCATTTTTAATTTTAAAAAAAAATGAAACTTGCTGACGTGATTTTTGAAAAGATTTATAAGTGACCTGTGTTTTTATTTTTCTTTCAATTAATTAAAACTTGATTAATAAACAATTATTTTCTCAGTAGAGCAATATTTTTCGTTTCTAACACAATCGCTTCGGGAAATTCTGTTCAAAATGCCCACTTTGACATCGTTTTTTTAAATATATTCTGCCTCTATCAAAACATCGATCATTACTGTACATTATATAGTTTCTGAATAAGAGAATCTACCAATTGGATGCGTTTGAGAGTAAAAATGAATTTAAAAATGAGTAAGAAAATAAGCAGTTTGGATTTGAATACACCCTTAATAAGATGATTTTTTTCTTCAACCGCTCTGTATTTTTAATTTGTTTTTGCTGTAAGAATTGGTCCTATCAAAAACTTGTCTATATAAATGTTGAAGACAATATTAAGAAGATATATGATAAATTAATTGAGATTTTATATCTTGTGAATTGACGGAGTTATAAAAATTTTTCTCCTTCAACCCCCCTTTTTTTTGTTTTCGCTTTTAATTTTTTTTGCGGTACCAATTGGTCCTATCAAAAACTTTTGAATATAAAAGTTGTAGATAATATTAAGGAGATGTATAATAAAATTAATTGGATTTGATATCTTGAGAATTGACGAAGTTAGGAATTTTTTTCTCCCAAAAACCCTATTTTTTTCGCCCCTTGAGCCCATTTTTAATTTTATCAAAAATCTGTGATACATAAATTTTTGGACCTATTTTTAAAAGTAATAAAAACATTAAGCTGATTTGATATGTACAAAAATTAAGAAGTTATGGGGGTTTTTCGGTTTTCACAAAACCCCTCCCTATTTCCATCCCCTTGGTCCGATTTTGCCCATTAACGAACTTGACCGAGATTTTATGTCCCTTGAATTTATATCTCAGTTTGGAAGAGGTTTGTGCAGAATTGTGGAAGTTATCGTGTCCAGAAGAAAGTGATATATATATAGAGATAGATAGATAGATAGATACCCAACAAACACAGAACTTGTGGGCCACTGATGGGTTCGTTAGCCTTGGCCGAAAGTGTTCGACGGCGGCCCGCTATCATTGACCGTAACGGCTCCGTCAAAAAAGTGTCACGCCGGACACAATAAGGCCGGAAGGAAATTGGCCGCAAGTACAATAAGTTGCCCACAAACGCGCCATTAACGGTCATCTAAAACTGATATTTAGCCGCAAACTGGCCACAATTATACATTTAATGGCATTCTTGAATAAAAGCTTGCCACAGCTATGCCATTAAGGGTCATTTTAAATAAAACTAGCCACAAGCCAGACACACTTATGCCATCAAGGGGCATAATTAATGAATGCAAGCCGGAAGTTAGCCACATTTGTGCCATTAATGGGCATCATTAATGAATGCAAGCCAGAAACTAGCCACATCTATGCCGCTATTGGTTATCATGGACGAATACTAGCCCGAAGCTGGTCGGAATTATATTGTTTACCCCCCCCCCCCACAAAAGTTCAGTAAATGATTTTTTGGGGGGGAGTGGGGGACAGAAATTTTTTCTTCTAAAAAATATTTTGATAAAAATTAGAATCTAAATTTACTGGTTTTGAAGTGTTTATCTGAAAACAGTTTATATTATAAACTGTTTTCACATATTATATATTAAATTATACTATGTAAAATTTGGAACAGGTCTAGGAAATTTTATTTTTTTAAATATGTTCTCATAACACCATCCTGACTTTCATACATGTTTTACTTTAACATACACTTAAGTTAAAAACAATTTTTATTAAAAGTCAAATAATAATTAAAAAAGAATAAATTTTACAGAACAAAATGCATTTAGATCCTAAATTTTATCAAAATATTTAAGACTGTTCTCAAATCAAAAGGGTCAACTTTCTGACATAAGTTTTAATTCATTTTTGTTTGGATGCGCATGAAACTAGAAGGTGTTCAGAAATTATGCTATCGAACTGTTTTTCCGTTTTCTTGTAAACGCCATAGATCTTTCAAAAAATACTGTCAAACCGGGCATTTTGAACTGAACTTCCGAACGAAAGAAAAAAATCCAGTCAGTAAGGGGAGAAAAATGCCGTGTCACGTGATCAAAATCGCTTATAACACAATAGGTAATTGATTGATCAAAAAATCGAAAACACAGTTAGATTCCAAATCGCTTCCAAGGTCAGGCTTTCCAATTTTATATATTTCCGTTAAAAAATGAATCTGTAAATATGTCAAAAGTTTTTGCGCTTCTTGAGCAGAGCAGTTGAGAACAGCCTTAAAAGATAATTCCAATGGAGGCATAACTGAGCCTTATCTGCTCATCACTTTGAACAGAAATTTCAAATTTGCTGTTACAGTAAATGAACGTTCAACAATATTCAACCTTAAATATTTTTATAGAGACATATTCTCCTAAAAAATTTCTTTTTTATGGTTGCTTTAGTTTTTATAAATGTTGAGATTCCTAAACAGCTGCAAGAACCAAATTTACAGTTAACAAAGAAAATTCGATAACAAAGCCTTTAATGTATTTTTAAAAAATATTGAACATATGCTAGCCAAAAGAGCAATTTTTTAACTAGTTTCTTCATTTCCATTCAAATTGTTATATAACAATTATATCCGACGCTTTTGGAATTTCTTACCTGGATGATGTTTCTTGTAAATTAAATGTTGTCTTGTAAATTAAATACAAGACCACAGGAGTTTTATTTTTGTAAACCGAGAAAATGTTAACTTTATTGATCATTAGAATTTAAAACGATTTTTTAAGATAGATTATTTATGTAATTTGGTACTTTAAATTATAGATGAAAATATGCCACTTCACTACAATAATTTCTTTAGTGTATAATTAATCGGGGGGGGGGGGGATAAAAGTGTGTCTATAATGTAATATGATGTTGTAGTCTGTTAAGGTTTTAACCCCCCCCCCCCCCCAACACACACACACAAAACCCATCCTTGACATACCTCATTTCATGAACTATAAAAGAAATTAATTTTCAACATACATTCAAAGTTTTTTTTTTTTTTTTTCAAAATTATTATGAATTGACAGAAGGCCAGTTGGCACCATTTTTTAAGTTTTTTTTTTTTTTTTTTTTTTTTCAGTATTCAATTTTAGAATTTATTAAAGGCAAAGAATATTTTTCCAAAATATTGGTGGCAGTTTGTGTTTTTTTTTTAACAATATATAACCGCCACTCATGCACTAATCGTTCATGTTTTTTTCCAAATGAACTAAAACTTCATAATAAAAATATATCTTTGTTTTTCTTACTCTATAAGGATCATTAAGTAATGAGCACTTTATATTTCATTTTTTAACAATATTACCTAGACTATCAAAAATTCAAATTGTACTATACAATATTATCCATATTAAAATTGTAATTTCAACACTCATTATAGACAAACTTTCATTTAAATCATAACAGTTTTTGAAGAGCAGTTAATATTTAATGTGTCATCTCCAAGCAATACAAATGTATAATTTGTAGCATATTAGTTTTTCAGGCCGTCAAAGTTTAAAATATATAATCTACATAAATCCAGATATTTATTGAATTATACAAAATATATAAAAACTATTAATTATTATTTAACCCCCATTTTTGTTATGAAGCAAAGAAGGTGGTTTTCTTAGAAGGAAAAAGGAGAAACGCTTTATTCCTTTTATTTCACTTTCCTAAAAACAAAATATATTAAAACACTAGAACTGGATGCCATTTTGTCACACAGTTTTATTTTTCACCAAAAATGTAAAGCAAACAAAAATAATTTTTTAATTTATTTACAAGTTGATCAAATTTATTACAAATACATTACAAGTAAAATTATTCCTGTTAGAATCGTGCTATTAGTCAACAAACGTTGATAAAAGAGCTGAAAATCCACAGCCATCTTCTTAAAGAACTTTATTTCCAGATTTTCATATTTTTCTGTAAAACAAAAGAAAAAACAGAAATGAAAAATTAGTTTTGCAGAACAAAATTCAAATGTTTTTAAAAAATCATATTGAAAAATCAAATTATGGAGGTACACTACTATTTATCACTTATATTTTCTACTTTCCAGTACTTGAAATAATTCGGTCTTGCAGTTCCACTACAAGGGAGAGCGTGGTTTGAAGCATAATTAACTCAATTGTTTTTGTAACTCATAAATCGTTATAATTATAAAAATCATTTGGTGATTTATTACCTGTACCTGGCTAACAAAAAACTGCTTTTAAAATTATTAAGTTCAAAAAATATTAAAATATTATATTGCCATTGGAAACATGCCTATGTACATTGTTTCCTTAATTTTAGTATATCAGGAAGTGAGTGAAAAATATAATACAAAATTTCATCTTAATACATATATCAAGTTAAATAAAAGAGTGCAAGAAACAATAAAGCTGACACTATCTCAGAATTAAATTTTACTCTAAATACTGTTAATTTAAAAAAATGTGCTGCACTTTATGACTTTTTATGGACTTGGGGGGGGGGGGGAGGCCATTGTTGCAGAGCAAAACCAGAATAGGCAAATGATTAGGAATTTATGCCTAAATATCTTTAAAGAAATGTTTAGCGAGCCATTGTCATGCTAGTAAATGAACAAAGTTTTAATGATTAGTTTTGAAGACATTCAATATTAAAAGCCTAGCTAATTGTGGGTATCATCTAAAAGTGAAATTAGTTGCATTATAATTCAGATTACATACACATTTTATTAATTACTTTAACACTAAATATTATTAGCATTAGAAAAATGCTAAATAAACTGCTTAAACATTATAACAAGTAGCTGAATAGTGAATAAATATTAATAGTTCTTACAAATTCAACCATTTCTTTTTCAATGACTATGTAAGTTCCTGCTATAGTAACAGCTTAAAACATTTTTTCATACATTTTAATAAATTGCAATTTTAATTGTTTAAAACTAAGTTCATAACTGAAGTTTTTTACGTTTCTTTTTTAAAAAGCAATAAATAAAACAAAAACCAAACCCTATTGAATGTTAGTCCTTAACTCATTTGCAATGACGCACACATACAGAAATGCACTTCTGATGACACAGCGCAAAAGTTTAATTTCATCTTCTCAGGGTGTCTATTCCAGCTGAGCTACAAATTTCTTTGACTTTTCCAGGTTTTCCATACCAAAAAAGAAAAAATTCCAGGTACCGAGATTTAGTGATGTTACACACAAAAAGTCTAAAAGGTTGTGAATTTGAGAAGAGAACTTTCACAATTGATTCTGAAGCACAAACTATTGATTTTTTAAAAGATTTTTTGTAAAATGTACAAATTGTCGAATACCAATATATTTAGTTCATGGTTAATGATTGCTTGACATCTCTATATTTCTTACATTTTGCAGCAGGGTTGGTAAAAAACCTGGTTTTTCAAAAAAAAAAAAAAAAAAAAAAAAAAAACTGGGTTTTTTTGGTTTAAACCGGGTTTAAAAAATATATTTTTTTTCCTATTACATACACATGCATATTTATTGATAAAAATAAACATTGTTGGATATATAAGTAATATAACTTCATTTAAAAATAATTTAAATTAAATAATTACAATCAATTATGTAGAAAATTGAAATCATTTAGAATTTAAACATTTATAGTAAAAGTCTTATGTTCCCTCCTTTAGTCTTATGTTCCATGAATAAAATGTTCTACATAGTGAAACATTGATACCTCGAAAATCTTAATAAACAATCTTTTGATTACTAATACTATAAATAAATATATGGTGTAGTTTCATAAATATAATATGCTTTCCCATGGCTATTCAAAGTAATTTCTTTGAAATATTTGCCCTCTGAGATATCTGATTTTTCTGTTAGAACACTACCTGAATAATTATCTTTTATTGAAAGTAAAGCTTTTTATAAAGAATTCCCGGAATGATTTGAATTTAGCAGTAGAGTCTTTACACGTTTCAAGAAGTATTGTGTATTGACATTTGACACTTCTCCTGAGAAACTGCCAGATATAAAAAAGGCAACAGTTAATAAACAGAAATACCTTTTTACCAGATTTTTAGACTACTGAAAACATTGATCTTAAAATGGAAAGTATATTTATAAAAGTTGTCATCCACTAACACTTTTAAACAGCCATCAGACTTAATACTCAGGCTTTTTTTCTAAGCTATGTTATAATACATATTACTTTTTAAATGTCTAAACTAAAAATTAATAATATATCTTTTTAGGCATTTTTATGAGACATTTTTCTATTATGTCTCAAGCAAACCTCATCTCGATTTCGCCCCATTTTTTTGTCAGATCTAAATTAGTGGATTGGATTATGCAATAGATGATTTAAATATATGTTATTGCATATTTTAGTTAAAAGTAAACATGTGCTTCGCTACCACACAATTTTTCAATGTCCTTTTATTGGACTTCATATCTTGAGTTTCTTTTTTATTCTAAGGTTGTTTGTTCTCAAATCTGAAAGGGCAACTTTATTGCATAAGTTTTATTTATTTTTGTTCGGAAATGCATTAAACTAGCAGATGCTGTTTTCAGTAACTATGTAATAGAACTGTGCTTTCCGTGTTTTTTTTTTTTTTTTTTTTTTTTTTTTTTTCAAACCAATAGATTTTTACCAGCGTGGTTTAAACCAAACAACCCTGTTTTGCAGACACACACTTTTAGCACCAGATTCCATCTATTTTGTGCAATCAGAATACTTTTAGCACCAGGTTCCATCTATTTTGTGCAATCAGAATTAAATTCTTTCTCACAGTAGTCACAATTAAATAGAAATCGCTCTAACATATATTGTACAAAAAAGACCTTTTTTAAAAGAAATATATCTGCTCTGAAACTAACCCTATTTAAGGATTATAAATATTCAACTATTAAGCTAACAAATGTTCAGTTCCGAAACAAACTTAAGTAAGCAGATTGAATCATCTAATCAATCCTACAAAATTACGCCTCAGTGAAGGTGGTATTGATTGAAACTATGAGTTATAAAGGACTGAAAGGTAGTAGACACAAGAAATTGAATAACAGGTTTAAATACTCTTTACAGTACTTATGAAAAACAGAGTCAGATTCTTATGGTACTGCAATTTCAAATCTTTAGTTTTAAGAAATTTTACTGAATATTTGCTGGAAATTTCAAATTTCCCTGACTTTTCCAGGTTATCCATGTGGCTAGACACCCTGTCTCCTGCACAATTACGCCTAACTCTTGTACAACATTTATTTTTAAAAAAAACTTTTTTTTCCATGACAAGTTTTGAAATTTACATATATAAAATATTATTCTAGATATTCATCGAAAAAATGAGGTATTGTTCGGATATTTTAATATAAAAATACTTTAAAAAAATAGAAAATGCATGTTTTTAACAAAGTTTTCTGTTCAAAATATAAGCATACGACATTTTCCAAACCACTTTATGCACCATGTAGTCCTTTACTGCAATTTTTTTATGTACCCGTTCGGTTATTTCCTAGCGAAATATGGCAATTGCCTGTAAGAAAAAAAAATTGTGAAGTTTGTCAATCAGCCGAGAGGGAAGAAAAAGTGAAATTTGTCGAGGGAGATGCGAAATCTGTTAATAGGTTGCAGGGGAAAAGAAAATGAAATTTGTCGATTGCTCACAAAGAAAAAAAAAAATTCCGAAATTGGTCAATTCTCAGAAAAACAGACCAAAATTCATCAAGTCATTGAAGAGGGAAAAAAAAATGAAATTTGTCGATTTGCTCACAAGGAAAAAAAAAAAAAATCCGAAATTGGTCAGTTCTCAGAAAAACAGACCAAAATTCATCAAATCATTGAAGGGGGGGGGGGGGGGGGATGAAATTTGTCAATTGCTCACAAGGAAAGAAAAAAAAATCCAAAATTGGTCAATTCTCAGAAAAACAGACCAAAATTCGTCAAATCATTGAGGGGGGAGGGGGGGGGAAATCACGAAATTTTTCAACTGAATGTTGGAAAAACATCGTAAATTATGTCTATCAGTCGCCAGATGAAACGGCAATCCATTCACAAAAAATAATGCAAAATCTGATAATCATGGGGAAAAAATCCTGAGATATCAGTAAATTGCTGGGAAAAAATTTGCAAATTTAGTCACTTGGTTGTACACGCTAACTTTGTGGGGGAAAGGGGAATAATGAAATCCGTCTATCAGTCGCCAGAAGATATTGTGAAATTTGTTCATTTTGGGAATATCGCAAAATTCAGCAATCGTCCATGAAAGTATCACAGAATTCTACTGATAACAGGAAAACCAGTTCGAAGTATGTTTTTTGAACAGGACACAAAGAGTACCTTTTGAGAACAATGTGCCCTCCCTTATTCTTTTAATTAAATCCCAGGCCAGCAACCATTTTTTTGAGTACACTAATGATTGCAAAATACTCACTAGTCTTTAATATATGAACATATTAAAAAAAAAAAAATTACTCAGCTATAGAATTATTTTGTTAAAAGTTAAAATTTTGTTACTTAATAATGTTCACTTTCAGTAAACAAAATAAATATTTTTAATAAGCAGATTTATTCAGAAATTAAAATAAATAAAACTTGCAAAGAACCAGCAGATGCTACCTTATAACACTTATTATACAGATATACTCAGGATCGTACTGGCCCACCGGGCAACGAGGCAAATGCCCGGTGCGCCCATCGTCACTTTTTTCTTTTCTTTTTTTTTTTTTAATCTTTTTTTTAAGCACGCATTTTGAAAGGCATAAAATTTCAAAGATTTTCATTTGGAAAATTAAAAAGTAATGCTTTTTATTTTTTAAAGTATAGCATAAAGCAAACTATGTGCGATCAAAGACAATTAGATAAACCAATTTCGAGATAACATAAGTTATCAACAATGAGATATGCCATTGTTACACATTGTATCCAGGACCAGACTTTGTTTCTAAGCCTGTACTAATGATAAATTCTAAGAAAAATAATATTAAGTACTCACTTATTTAGATGTACGCCTAAATAATTTCTGTTCTAGGAATGCTTCTAATAAGTGTCTAATGAGTCTGCGTCTAATACGTTTGCATATTTTCTGCGTCTAAGTATTTAGCGCCCCTGGTGTTGTGAGGTATTTTTGTATTTCTGCCTTTTGTGCAAGTATAAACGACGAAACACTGTATAAGAAGCATATTCTCATTTTAAATGGATTCATTCACAGAGACTTTGATAGTCATGGCGCCCTGGTCCAGATTTTATTCAGTACCCCGAAGAATAGTAACTTCTACATAAATTAATATTGGTATTAATGATGTATTTAGTAGGTATATTTTCTGTCAAATATTCAGCGCCCTGGGTGGCTGCCCGGTAGTTTGGTATTTCTGTTTTTTGTGAAAAAAAAAAAATGCCAATTTAAGACAGGGGCTGCCCGGTAGTTTGATATTTCTGTTTTTTGTGAAAGAACAAAAAAAAATGCCAATTTAAGACAGGGGATTTTCATTTTAATTTCATTTGGTCCCTTTGTCAGAGGCGGCTTTGGTCAATTTTTTTAGCGCCTCTGTAAAAATAAGTTTAAAAAAACTAATATCGTGTTTACGTAATAATGGCGCCCTTGGTCTTTTTCAGCGCCTCTGTAAAAATAAATTTCAAAAAACTAATATCGTGTTTTTGTAATCATGGCGCCCTTGGTCAGATATTTTTCAGCGCCTCTGTAAAAATGCCTTTTAAAAAGCTATTATCGCGTTTTTGTACTCATGGCGCCCTTGGGCAGATTTTTTTTTCAGCGCCTCTCTGTAAAAATAACTTTCAAAAAACTAATATCGTGTTTTCGTAATCAATGCGCTCTTGGTGAGATTTTTTTCAGCGCCCTGTAAAAATAACTTTCAGAAAACTAATATCATGCTTTTGTAATCATGGCGCCCTTGGTCAGATTTTTTCAGCGCCTCTGTAAAAATAATTTTGAAAAACTATTATCGTGTTTTTTTAATCATGGCGCCCTTAGAGAGATTTTTTTCAGCGTATCTGTAAAAATAAATTTCAAAAACTTAATATCGTGTTTTTTAATTATGGCGCCCTTAGTCAGATTTTTTCAGCGCCTCTGTAAAAATAAGTTTTAAAAAACTAATATCGTGTTTTTGTAATCATGACGCCCTTGGTCAGATATTTTTCAGCGCATCTGTAAAAATCCCTTTCAAAAAACTATCATCGTGTTTTTGTAATCATGGCGCCCTTGGACAGATTTTTTTTAGCGCCTCTGTAAAAATCCCTTTCAAAAAACTAATACCGTGTTTTTGTAATCATGGCGCCCTTGGTCACTTGGCCAGATTTTTTTCAGCGCCTCTGCAAAAATAACTTGAAAAAAAGTAGTATCGTGTTTTTGTAATAGCAAACCCCCCTCCCCCCCCCACACTCCTCACAAATACACACACAAATTGATGCCCTTAGTTCTACTAAAGTGGAGCATTCCATAATTTCTTAATGATAATATAAGTGTTAGACCGCCAAGGGCGCCAAAACTAATTCTTCACAAGATTTTGCAATGGAAACTTATGTAAATTTTGCTTTTGAAAGAAGAAAATGTTAATTTTTCATATCTATTTAAAAATTCGATAATATTTTTAGCATCCGAAAAAGCCAATATGTAAAAACGTTATTTTTTTTTAAACCGGATCTGCTTAACCTCTTTAAACTTCAAACACCACCCGAATATATAAATTGAAAAATACATATGTAATTAAAATAAATAGATAAACCACTAAAATTGTAAAAGTCCTTTTACAAAAGAATGGATATATATAAGTAAAGAGAAGTGCAGATGTATTTGGGTTCAGTTTTCAATGCTGTTAGTCAGTAACGTGGGAGTTCCTAAGAAGACAAATTACCATTTCGGCAGGGTTTCAAATCGGTTCTATAGATACCCAGTGGTTTCTGTAGTAATGCCAGGTGTGACACTTTTTTTTATTATTATACCGTATTCTGGAGCTCTCTATCTTTCTGGAGAAAATAGAAATCGGCGGATGTGGAGGTATTTTCCCATGAAATACTAATTAACACACGACACATGCGCGACACGACGCGCTGTTAGTGTTTTTTTATTGTGCGTGTGAGTTGCGACGACCATTGTAGTTTAAAATTGGCTTATCTGAAATTAAAATAAACAGTAATTTTTAATTAAATATGACTTATTTTAGTGACTAGACGAGACAAAAGGTGGAAATTATGAAAAGCTCTCTCTCTCTCTTTTTTTTTTCTTTAATGCTGATTATTTGAAGAGGGTATTCAACTTTTATCGTAGAAAAATGCTGATTTTTGATGATTGACAAAAAAAAAAAAAAAAAAAAAAAAAAATCCTTAATGCACTGCATAATTATATAAGAAACTAGGGGGCTCTGCCCCCTACGAGCTACGCTCGCCAACCCCCGTTCAGGCACACCAAAATCCAAAAAGCACACTAATTTGATCGGCTTTAAAAATATTGAATTTAAAAAAAACAAAAGAAAAAAAACAGTAGTGATTTTTCTGTAAACGGGTTTCTATTCGTTTTCCTTGGATTGGGGATTTTTAAGACCAAATCTTCTGCTGTTAAGAGATTCAATGGCTGTTTACGTATTTAATTAAAAAATTAATTAAACATTTGAAAATAAGCTAATGTAAAATGAATTAAGTAAACAGTGTCCTTGTCTCCCGGTATTTTTTAACAGCGATATAAGATAGTTCTTTTAAATAATTCATTTTAAATGTATCGTTTTAAACCTGACGTAATTTACACCAAAGTTTTATTTCTCTTATTAATATTCAGGTGAAAATACTTTAGTTGTTAGAAGGAAATATTATTTGCGCTGTCTTCGAATTCACGATAACAGTTGAAAAGATTATCTCAAAATATCTCGCGCAAATATATTTTTTAATTTAAATGTTTTACCATATTTTTTGGCCATTTTAAATAATGTAATTTCTCCCCTTTACAAGTTTTAGCGCATAATAATTTTTTTATTTTAACATTTTGTTTCTCTTTTAAAATTCAAGTGTGAATATGGTTCTTAGGACGTAATTTTCCTGCTTTTAACATGTGATCATTTAATTCTAATTTTAAAGTTTTTATTTCTGTTTACAATAGTCACGTGTAAATAAATTTTTAATTTGAAGTAAACTTTATTGTTTCGCTGTTTATACAATTGGCAACAGTTTAAATTAATAACATTTTCTAAAATATATAAAAAATATCTCTCGAAAAGCTGAAAATTTGAATTTAAAATAGAAATAAAACCTCAAAAAATGAGTCAAATAAAAAAAAATAAATTCAATCTGCACACCGGGAACTTATAACGTATAAAATGATCTAAAAATGATTAAATTCTCATGTATAGTAGTGGTGTAGTCGAGGGGGGACGCAGGGGGACGGCGTCCCCCCACGTTTTTATTTTATTTCAAGCGTCCCCTTACTTTTTTTTTTCAAGGGGGACCCTAAGGGCGCGAGGGGACGCAGATCTTCCTGATTTATTAAATGTTTAAAATAAAAAGCACATTAATAAATTAAGAATTTTATGAAGTAAAGAATTGATTTTTAAAACTATTTGAGTTTTCTTTGAGTATTCAGAAAACAAACTGAAAGGAATTGGGAAGAAAGGGATATTTACTTGCCGTTTCACCATAATTAACAGTAGTGAAACACCTGAAATACCGCGCTAACATTAGTTCCTCCAGATGCATACATTAGTTTTACTTGGAATTTTCTAATCGAAAACTATTATCCTCCTCCTTTTCCTAACATAAAGACCCCAAAAGTTCTTTGAAAAAGATCTTTATACACCGCAGTCTCCGTTTAAAAAATATCCAGATGTTTCAGTTTTGAAAGACTGGTCATGTTTTTCTCACATGGTAATTAACAACAGCATGTTTCCATTAGTCAGTAAATAAGGTATTTAAAGACGTTCGGGGTAATTGTCATATCTGTCACATACTGTTGGTTAGTAGGGGTCCTCAGATGACGGGTATGGTGTCTGCAATCGAATACAGAATAAATCAACAAAAGGGACACCAATGCAGACCGACAACTCCTGATATATTGCAGTGCCAAGAATCCCACAAAATCATTATCCCCCTTTCTCCTATCTTCCTGTATCATTCACATGGACAATTATTTCTTGGTTTACTATTCGGGGATTACTTCTTTAGACAGGAATAAACTACAAGCATTGGATTATTTTGAATTCCAGCTAATATCTCTGAAGTATCTGTTTTTTAAATTCTAGCCATAAGTATTTTGCATCAAAATTTCAATTTTTGAAGGAAAAAATAACAATGAAACGATATAGGCAGCCAAAATTGGAAAGTTTTATAATTTCTTCGAAACGTTGGTCGTCGATGATAGTATAACAATGCCGTGATGATAGATACGAAATTATCGAGCAGAATTGAGGATCAAAAGTCCGATGCAAGAGAATCGTAAGCATATTTTGAGTTTTGATCAATAATATTTTTAATTATATGCTATGTTATACCATGAATCTTTGATAAGGGTTTCATATTTTCCAAATATCAATATGTTTTTGTATAAAATTATATCTTTTGTACAATGGGATGGAAAGGAAACATGGATGCCAGAAATGGTAGTTGAGCACAATTGCCCTTCTTTAAATTTTCAAATTTAATTAACTAAATTTTCTTTCCCTCTCGAAATTTCAAAAAATAACAAAGTTTGTTCTTCGCATAGGATTTAAAGTAATTGAACAGTAAAAGAAATGATACAAAGAATTATTCATCAGGGAGAGGGTCTGTCCTCCTGAAGCCCCGTAAAAGACTATTTTTAGTTCTGTTTTTCTTTTATGTTTGTGTATTTTTTTTTTCTAAACCACCGATTAAAATATATCAGGTGTGCAGAAAAAAATAGTAATATGTTTCACTAGTTCCTTTTGTAAAAAAAAGCTGATAGAAGTTTAATTTAGGAGTTTTTAATATGCGTTTTATTTGTTATATTTCTAAAATACTTTGTTTTAAAATAAAATATAGATTTTATTTAATAACGGCAATATTGTTTGAAAATGTCTGCAATCTCAATAAAATTTGCAGTAGAATAAACAATACAAAATTAAACTACAACATTTTAACACTTTCTAACATAGTTGAAAAGTTTATGACTTTGGTTCGTCATTCCGATTGCCCGTAAATAAACTTTGATTGCCACTCTATTTATATACATTATTATGATTTACTATTTACTACAAAGATTCTTTAATGAAAATGAAGTGTTTAGCACTTATAGTTCGTTTGCAGGTATACATAAAAGAATATTCCGTTAAATTATGTCCTATGGAAAGAAAATTTTTTATTTTGTATTTTAATGATGTTACACTATTTCAAACATAAAGAAATTGATATACATCACAGAAGGGCACAACAACACGCTTAATATAGAATACGTATCGTGTAGCTTCTTTCGTTTATTTACAGGGATATAGAAATAAATTACATTGTATTAATCTCGGTTTACAATAATCAGTGTTGAATTCAGACACTTTCCGCGGGGGGGGAGGGGGGGGATTTCTGTGGCTCTGAGGGTGATATTATAGAGTTCCGAGGGGGATTGCACTTTTTGACCATTCAAAACACGAAATCTCAAATCTTCCGGGGGAATGTCCCCTCCGGGCCACCTCCTGAATTCACTAATGACAGTAATTGTTTGAAAAGCGTTTTTTGAAATTTATATACGTTATTGAGGAGGGAGATAACGTCATCCACAGAAAGCATAGGGAATATATCGTATCAATTTTCTTTAACAGTCTATAAGCAACATTGTAAGATGTGCTTTTTCAATCTCAACTAATTTTTATTAAATTCTGTGGAATGAATTCTACAAATTATATGCAGTGCAACAATTCAAAATATTTAAATCGTGTGGGCGGGATTTGATGAAAATGCATTTTCAAGAGTGTTATTTGTTTTTTAGCACAACTAAGTCTTACTGTGTGAATATAATATAAATAAATTCATGCATAGGACTGCACAAAAGACATATACACAAATAATGTCGTCAATGAACGGTAAAAACCTTTTTTTTTTTTTGTGTGAAAAGCGTTGTTCTATTTAATTAGACTTTTAGTTTTACTGTGCGGTATGCATAAAATACAAGGATTATATTACTGAAGATTTTGCATGTTAACACTCGCAAATTCTTCACACCCGCTTTCTAATGTTAATCATATGGACGATTTTTTTTTTCTTGTTTGACTTTCAATATTTGTAAAAGATTTTTTTTTCATTAGATAGCTGAGGCCAATCTCTACAAAGGCCGAATCTTTTTTTTTTTTTCGATTTTGTTTGTATTTTTTTTTTTTCCAATTTAGATAATTTTACTTTCGGAACCGGTTTCGAAAGTCGACCTATCCTCATAAAAAATGACTGCGAACAAAATCGAAAAAGTAAAAAACGGGCATTATGAAAATCGACCTTGGCTATCCAATGCAAAAAAAAAAAAAAAAAAAAAAAAAAAAATCATTTAAAAATTTTGACATGCAAACGATATATCTTTTAAAAAAATTCTCCCATAGGATTAACATTAGTAAGCGAATTCAGTTCCTGTGAGTGAAGTAGTCCCTTAATGTCTTTAGGGACTACTTCAGTCTAGACAGTAATTACTGAGATAAGGCTTTTAACTTTGTTAAGTATTTTCTAAAATGTCTATTAACGCATCGCTGTCCCTTGTATGAAGAAAATATTTCATATTCTATGCATGGCGCATGATTTTTATTCTAGTTAAAGTTGTATTTGGAATAAAAAATGTAAAATCGTTGTAACATAAATTACGTTTAATGAATTTCTTTTTCATTTTGAATAACTGTGTACAAAAAAATAAATTAATTATTTATGTAAACAATATGTACCATTTTCAAAAATTTGAAAGGAAATCTTATCTATAGTACGATGTTTAAAACTAAGATTGAAGTAACAGATGTTATTAGTACTAAGAGGCGCAAAAATTATTTATTTTATTAAGTGGGAATGTAGTAACAGATCTTACATTTTTCTATTGCAAATGCTGAATTAAATTGCACAAAATTAAAAAATAAATATTTTAATTAATCAGAACACACTATTGAAACTGTTAATTACACTGAAACCGAAAAAGATGGTATAACTTTTATTTAGTAATATAGTTTATTAAAGTTGCGTCTAGACATTTGTGATTTGCACCGCGGGTGGATCCAGCTTTCCTTGTAGATGAGGTGGATGGAGTCTGTGTGTCATGTGCCTCTTTTTGTAGGGAAGGGTCATATCGGTATAATATCAATTTTTATATCTTACGGTTTTTCTTCGTCCCCAATTCCAATCTGGCTGTTTTATGACACGTTATCAAAGTTACATTTTCTGTTTGTAAATGCATAAAATTTACCAGTTCTATTCAGATAATAATAGTTAAAATAATCGATTAGGGAAGTGCTTTATATAACGTGGTCTGGTTCAAATATGAACACATTTTAAATTTTAAACACATTTAAAAAGTGCAGTAATTTTCGAAAATTACTTTTTAGTCCCCGGTATGCTATTTCTTTCTCCCAGCTATTAAAGTGTCGTCTCAAAAAACTAACTTCCGTTGTATAAACCAGACGTAAAACAAAGCAGATGTATCATTGTACGGTTAAATACTCTACTGCAATTTTTTAAACTTTTAATCATCGCATATTTTCAATTTTTATACCGCCGTATTGGGAAAAAAGTACTTTTAAACGCAATTTGTTTGTAAACTGCATCACAATCTATTTTTAAAATATTAATTCTTTTGTAGTTTTTAGCGCATTTGTTTAATCTTGGCAGCTCAAATACTCCATTTATGTTGAAAGCAAATTAAAAATAGTTGGAAAATAGTAATTATATCTTTTTGTTGCCGTTTTCCCATAACAACTTTTAAAAAATGTAATTAAAATACGTACTATTTTGAAAAACTATAGATGAATGATTTCTGATAAAACATCGAGCTATTATAAACCAAATTTAATTTTAAGTATCTATATTAATATTACAAACAGATGAAGGCATATGAATCATTTGATAGCTGATTTTTTTTGTCGAGTTTCTTGAATGACATCTCTTTTTTCGAGATTTGTGTATTATTCAGCGATAGTGACGTCATATGCGTACTTTACTATAGCTCATAGATTAACATACCAGATGGGACATTTATGGCGAAATCTGTAATGACAACAGTACTAGCGTTACTACGGACCGAAATTTACATATGTTGAAGAAATATGTTTACGCTTTATGTTTTGAATATCTATTCTTTCCAAACGAAGAAGAGGCAGATGATATTGTATTTACGCTTTATTTATTTAGCTGCTTTTTTTTTTTATCGTGTTTGTATCGTTGTTACTTTTAATTTACAAAACGATAATTAGAGTAATGATATAAAAGAAAAACCCTAGAAAATTCTGTTAAGAACGGAAATGTGTAAGTTTATGAGATTAAATTGAAAAAAAATCAACTTCAGGCATTGTGTTAATTTATTCATATCGAATAAAATTTTACTGAGTGTAATGTCGGTACCTCTATTTATTTTTAACTTTTAGATTTATATAATTCTAAAAATTTGTCGAAAGAAATTTTTCAAAATCTGTAATTTTATTATTATTTCTTATATGTTAATATTATAAATATTATTCAATTGGTTGAACGTTATTTACATTAAAAGCAATATTTTTACTTTATCAGTAAGAAAGGGAAAATGCGTAAATTTTAAAAGATTGTAACGATTGTTTAATACGTTAAACTTCATAAATTAATAAAACATCGGCTATAAAAATTTTCCTATTAAATGGGAATATTTATGAAATTTTCTGGGACTTGTTGAGTGCAATATTTCGTATAGTCTTATATTACACCATTGCTTTTGATATATAGCATTCAAGATTAAATGTTTACTTTGTTTTTCGTTGCACTTAAATTGTTCACGCATCATGTTAAATAAAATTAAAAAAATGCGTATATCAGTACATGAACATAGAACAGATATTAGATATATAAAATAGAATATCTATTCTATATTCATGTATCGGTGTAAGATTCTATTGAAAACGTAAACATGCAACATTAAAAAAAGAAAGATCCCAATGAGGTAGATACTCAATAATAAAATACTACAGGGATGGGGAGTTTCTTCCCCATTGTCACTAAAGGCGCTACGATCGCAATCGCTTTACCATTACGCTCTATGGAAGTGTCCCATCTTTATGTTAATTTATCCTGTAGATGTTGTTTAAGACTGGATAGTAAATGAAGAATTCTCTAGCGGATGCGGATTACGTCATTTTATATAAATAAAAGCGTGTATTTTAAGTCTTAAAACTGAAATATGTTTTTTAGTATCTATATATATATACATATATATATTTTTTTATCGGGGGTGACACTAAATTCTGAAAGTGTCATTTCTTTTGTTCAGACATGAAAAAGGTTTCAATTTTTTTAATTCTACAGTAAGCCAACAAAAAAAAGAGAACCTTTTAATTAAGTTAATTTTAATTAAATTTAAATTTTTAAATTTAATTTTTCATTTACTTTTCAACGCAGTTGACTATGTGAAAAGCAAGAAAGTTTTCCCTATGGGTGATGTAAGACCCTAATATTCGAAAGTATGAGTGTCCCCCCACTTTTTTTTCCAGTACTACACCACTAGTATAGTTTTTGCTCCAATAAAACTTTTTTAATGGAACGATTTTCTCCAACTTTGGCATTAAATATCTCTTAAAATAATTCTTTGATTTGAAAACTGTCTGCATCAGCGTGTTTATCAAACATTTCTCTGTAATACCACTGATTTTCATATTTTTGTTTGCAACAGTTTTTTTTTTTTTTATATTAACGAAGAAAGGCCATGCTTAAGCATTCAAATTGGATGCCGATCTACCGGGAATATCTACGCAGATTTTCATTGGTCCATTTCCAATTCGAAACTTTTTTTTATATATAGAAGGAAAAAGCTGACAAAATTAGAAGTGAAAAACAATTCAGTATTATTAAAGTAATCGTGCCGTGGTCAGGTCATCTATTAAAAAATGCAATTTTGAGAAAAAAAAACTAGTTTCAATTTTATGTTATAATTATAATAGAATGCTTATTGTATTTTTTTTATTTTTTTTTTTACTTACATAGAATTGTCTATTCCATATTCTGACCACATAAAGAAGTCTCAATTCCGTTGATAAAGCCGCTAAAATAAAAATTCGATTATCCGAAATTTATAAGTTAAAAAACATTTTTTTTTAACGTTCAATAATGCGAAAATTTCTGCTCATTTACAAACATAAAAATAGTGTTCGAAAGAAACTGAATTTCGGTTACATTCCTAGTATCGACTGAAAACGAAAGCGAAATTGTTTTAAAAATAAATTCAAAGTAAGTAACATAAACATACATATACGCATGTTATCTGAATAATGTTTTGCGTAGAAACGGCAGTACATAATTAACAAAATAATTTGATTGAAATAAAATTAATTAAATATAAGGTGCTATAAACATAAAAAATATATTAAAATATAATTTAATTTAAAAATAACGAATTTAATCAATATTAGTAATACCTTCTAGATTTATCTCCTTGTATGTGAATATATAGTATGTACAGCTCTTTGGATGGGAGTGCCGTTTGGGGGAGGCTAGGGAGGGGCAGTTATAGTAATACCAAATATACGGCAGTATTTTCGCCGAAACTAGAATTTTGGGCTGAAAACGAAAATGAAACGGAATATTCGGCCAAACTCCACATAAAAGAATGAGACTTGCAGGCTTGGTTATTGAAGTGATTTGCAATACTATAGATTCTGTTCTTTAAATTAATTACATCTTGAGTTAAAATTGATTGTTGTCTCATGACAACAGTTTTCTTTCTCTTCCTCCACTGTCGCGTCCGGAAATTCGGTTCAAAACGCCACATTTGGCAGCCTTTTCTGAAAGATCTTTTGTTTTTCTCAAAAAATATAAAAGGCAGTTCGATTAAAAAGTTTCTGGTGGGCAATAAAAAATAATTGGTATTTTCAGCCAAGTAAAGCAGTCAGCAGTTACAATGAAATTTAATGAAAACCTTTAAAAGAAAACTATCATGCAATAAAATTCAAGTAATACTACTTTTCAAAATAATTACATTCAGCGTAATACTTTTAAAGAATGTATTACTTTTCCAAAGATTTTCTGCCCCCCCCCCCCCCTACCCTGCGTACACACATGAATCGCGGTAAAAAATAACAAGATCTTTGAAAAACAGAAACAACTCCATTATTGTGCACAGCCTTTGTAAATTTGCTGATTTGATAGCACGCCCGAAATTAAGGGGGGCAGAGGGGGCATGTGCCCCGGGCGCCAAATGAAGATTTTGTTTGTCGATTTTTCTCGCATCTGTGTTTTGCACGGTATTGTTAAAATCATTCTGTCTGGCGTATGACAAAACATAGAAGAATCTAAAGATGATATGGCATAAGGATCCTGTATAAAGCGGATTTTTTTTCGATTCCGTTTCCGATATTTCAATCAATCAATATTCGACAAAGCCAAGGACGGATTCAGCTCATCATTTAGAGGGGGTCATGGATTTCCTTTTTTGGGGTGGGGGGCGATCACATCCTCGTTATGAGAATTTTTTATATTGAAAGCTATTCCCAAATCCAAACTAACTACTTTTCTGATACTTTCGCGAAGTCATTTTCATTCGTAAATACAAAAAATTTGCATTAATATTCGTAAAAATATAAAATTTGCCCATTTTGTTCAGATACCTGGAAATTAGTTTCCCATTTTCTTATAAAGGCACAAGTATTCATTCAGAAAACGTTGTCAAAGATAGCACTTTTAGCCAAGTTTTACGTGTTGAAGCCAGAGGAATGTCGTAGCAAGGGAACAATTGGCTGTCACTTCCGGAATTTCAGTTTAAAAAGTCTAACAATTGTCAACGATTAAATATGGCAAAAATTTGTGTTAAATTTTAGAGGTAACTAAACCGTACACATTGGCAGCTATGTGATTCTATTAGTGTCATAAAAATTGCAGGTGTAGCCTCTTCTTTCTGTTCAAAGTATTAAATAGTTTTTTTCAATCGAACTTATACCTTTGGAATGGATCATTTTCTTCTGATGGACTGGTGCCATCCATTATTTTGAAACAACCGTTATAAATGAAGTGTTAGGTGAAGATGAAAGAGCTGTCGTAAAAAGTTAGAACTCTGATTTTCTGGCCAGAAAAGGAAAAAAAAAAATGGTCATAATTTTTTTTTCTGGTCAGGATGAAAAAAAAAATGGCCATAATTTTGTTTCTGATCAGAATGGGAAAAAAAATGGCCATAATTAAAAAAAAAAATCTATGATATCTTTTGAATGTTGAAAAAATAAAGAAATAAAACATATTTTAAAAATAATTCACGTAAAATAGACGTCACTCTTGAACTAAACAAAAATAACTTTCCTGAAATTTTATACACCATAATTAGTATTTGTATTCTAGAGATTGTATTATATAAAATATTATTGAATTGTATTAAATAATGTTTTGCACTTTTGAGTTTTGATTCAACGAAATTGTTTTTGTTTGTTTTATTTTAATATTTTATTTTCCATTTGGAGATAATTGTATGGAGATTTTTATTCAAATATTCGGGGTAAAGTTTGAATTAACTCATTAGATAAGGTGAGCGAAATTCGAAAACAGAGATAGCTTTCTTAGAAAAGTGTGGAGGAAAAAAATACCTCTAAATTGGCAACACTGATCTAACATGAGATTTTTTTTAACTACAATGCCTTGCGGGGAACTATTTTTGTGCATATTACATTTCTATAGTGTAAAATACTAATTTGGGTGACATAATTATTTTAGGAAAAAAGTTTTCGCTATAGCAATATACTCGTATATATTTTTAAAGTGATTTTTTATACATAATTTATATAGTATGTGTATGTATGTATATATAAGCATTTGCGCCCTTTTGTAAGGCAATCGGCGCCCTTTTTATCCATTTTGCCACCGCCCTCTCAGTTATGCCAGTACGACCCTGGATATACTACATAAAAAAAGAAAGTTTGTTTTAATTTTTATGGAAAAAAAAGTATATAGACAAAGTCAAACACAGTATTGAATAATTAACATTAATCATGAGTAAAACAGAAAAATAGCTTAAAATATGAATTTCCACAATGTTATTGCAGCTAAAATATTTTTGCAAATGAAATATGTATAATAAAACTGATTAAATAAAAATTATTAGGTAATGTGTAAAATTGAATGCTAACTTAAAATATATTCTTCAAATATTTCATTGGTGAAAAAAAAAATCTTTAAAATTTAAAAAATACATATTTAAATTTATAAAGAAATATTTGAAGTAAAAAGTAATGAATAAGAATGAGTATAAAAACTAAACCTGTGACTTTATGATCCATTAAGGAGGGTCTACATTGCCCATCCCTATTTACTTGACCCTGGGGCCCAAAGGGCTATACAGCATATGTCCCGGTCAAGTGGACAGACTAATGCAAAAACTTCAGTGTTTAGTTCCAAATAGCTTGGTACTCATTTTATCGGCCGCAAAGGAATGAAAACGCCAAGATACCTTTGCATGCTGGGAGTCTAACATTCGACCAGTAGCGTGCTGACTAATATGCTATTAGGTTTAATAATGGGTATAACTCAATAAAAATGTAAATATACTTTAAAAAAAATTTGTTGATGCTAAAAATGTTTTTAAAATTGCAACTTTATACATATATATATACATATAATAAAACATTTGAAATAAATGAATTATAAGAGATAAAACCGACTAATAATAATAATTCTACATATGCACTTTATTGCATGTCACAGCTTTTAGGACTCTCAAAAATATTTTTGGGTTTGGTAAATTCTAAAACAATTCTCTGTACTAGGACCCAGAATTGATTTCAGAACTTTTTGTTTACTGCCCAACAATGATTATTCTTATCAACAAATTGCATCTGTATGTATGTAATTTCTGGCCTATAATCTGTGGATCAAACAATTATGTTTCTTTCCTGAAATCCCCAGTAGCAGAATTTTCGGTGTCTGTCAGCAGCAAACTAAAATTTATATGCGACTAAACAATGGTGAACCAAGCTACTACCATAAATACTTACAGTAAACCATAATATAAGCAAAAGTTGCATTTTACAAAGAAAACGCACCAAGAAACACAACTATAAAAACAACGTAAATTTTTAGTGAACTTTTTAAACCCAATATTTATTTTTAAGCTGGTAGATTAATCTGCAAGGTCTAAAATAATCTGCAGCACTGCTGCCGTGCTGCACAGTTTCTGCTACGGGGATGAAATCTTATTTTCATAAAATGTAACTTAATGAATCATGGTAAATATTTAACTCCAATTATTAAATAAAATTTATGGGTCGAAACATGATTGTTTGATCTGCGGATTACAGCTCAGAAATTACGTAATAAGAAATGATATTTAAAAAAAAAAATCAGTTATTAAGTAAACTGAAGAGAACACTACTAGTGTTGACTCTAAGCCAATTTGACAGAGTACAACAGCTGGCAGCCTTTTTTTGCTATTTTAAGCACCCGAAGACCCCTTTCAAAACTATGTACCCAATGGTCTGTACCTACTACTCTTTTTAACATATCCTTTTGGTTAATTTCCTCTCAAGA
Organism: Maratus speciosus; assembly: GCA_963932465.1. NCBI lineage: Eukaryota > Metazoa > Arthropoda > Arachnida > Araneae > Salticidae > Maratus > Maratus speciosus. The sequence continues at coordinate 48,267,232 of OZ010796.1, read as the reverse complement.
TACATCATCGTCCGTAAAAAAAAAATTGTGAATTTTGTCAATTGGCCAAGGTGAAATTTGCCTATTGGTTGTGGAAGGAAAAAAAAAGTTAAAATCCACCAATCGATTAAAAAAAAAAAAAAAGAAATTTGTCAATCAGTAAGAGCAAAAGGTAATTAAAAAAAAAGGGGGGGGGAAGACTCATACAGCAGTTGCATAAAAAAAAAAGTTTCACCAATAAGCCGCAGGGACAAATCCTGAAACTATGTTGTGAAATTTTTCAGTCGTTTGAGAAAATATCACAAAATTCCATGATAAGAGGGAATTCTAAGCAGATCAATTCAAAATATGTTTTTGAACAGGACAGGATTGCCCCTCCCTTTCTTTTATTAAACTAGGGGGCTCTGCCCCCCAAAGAGCTACACTTGCCAACCCCCCGTTTAAACACCCCAGATTCTAAAAGGACTCTAATTTGATCGGCTTTAAAAAAATTGAATTATAATTTTAAAAAACAGTGGCAATTTTTCTGTGAACGGGTTTCCATTTGTTTTCCATTGATTGCAGATTTTTAAGACCAAATCAACTGCTGTTAAGAGATACGATGGCTGTTTTTGTCTGATTAAAAAAAAATTAGTTAAAAATTTGAAAATAAGCTAATGTAATGTAATATGACTTTTAACGCATAATAATGAATTTATTTTAAAATTTTCTTTCTCTTTTAAAATTCAAGTGTAAATATATTCTTATGACGCAATTTTCAATATTTTCCTTCTTTTAACACGTAATCATTTAATCCTATTAATATTCACGTGAAAATACTTTTTTTGTTAGAAAGGAAGTATTATCTGCACTGTCTTAGAATTTACAACAATACTTGAAAAGATTATTTCAAAATTTGAAATAAATGTCTCATGCAAATATATATTTTTAATTTAAACTGTTTTGCATTAATATTTGGCCATTTTAAATATGACGTAATTTCCTCCATAGATGACTTTTAACGCATAAAAATGAATTTTTTATTTTAACATTTTCTTTCTCTTTTAAAATCCAAGTGTAAATATAGTTCAATGATATAATTTTCAATATTTTCCTACTTTTAACACGTAATTATTAATTCTAATTTGAAAGTTTTTTTCTGTTTATAATAGCCATGCGTAAATAAATTTTTAATTTGAAGGAAACATTCTTTCCATGGTTTTTAAAATTGCCAACAATTTAAAATAACACTCGTTACTAAAATATGTAGAAAATTATTCTCAAAATGCTGAAAAATTGAATTAAAAATGGAAATAAAACCTCAAAAAATGAATCAAATTAAAAAAAAATAAATGCAGTCTGCACATTGGGAACTTCTAATGTATAAAATGATCTAAAAATGATTCAATTTCTTATGTATGGTTTTTTCTCCTATAAATTTTTTATAATGGAATGATTTTGACCAACTTTAACATTAAATATCTATTAAAATAATTCTTCGATTTGAAAACTGTCTGCATCAGTGTGTTTATGAAATATTTCTTTATAATACGACCGATTTCCATATTTTTGCATGCTGCATTTTTCTTAATATTAACGAAAAAAGACCCCCGGTCACAAAAAATAGCAGTGGTGACAGTGTTAGTTACTTTCTAGTAATAGAGATATTCCTGCATTGCTGCCCTTTTATTCTAGAGCTAACACTAATTACTGCACATACACACAAGAGGAAAATTCCCTAATAGTATCAGAACATCATCTTGTGAAAGATTTTAAGAAATACTTGGTAAAATTGGGAATCACAGGTAAAAAGCGGTAATATTATATATCAAACATGCAATTTAGCTTTTTTCTCCCCTTTCATATTTTTACTATAATTTCTCAATCTATCTTGGAAACACATAGAATATCCATTTAAAAAAGTTAGCTTTCTGAGAAAATATAGAAAATAGCTTATGCCTGCCTATGAGAAACTACACAAAACGAATGTTAAAATAAAACCTTTGAACAAAGAACTGACTGCATGTAGAGAAAAAAAATATTGTAACATGCATAAACATAGCTTTGTGTTTTGACAATGAAACTGAACTCGTTACTGTAACAATAATAAATATTCCACCTACATTTTAGTATTTTAATATATTTATCCTTATTTTAACCCATTTATGCCTAGCGTCCTATTTTTGGGACATTTCAAATTTTAATGCATTTATATAATTTTCTTCTTCTTTATAACATGAAAATTGCATGAAATCATTATTTATAAATGTCTTTATCTATAACCGAGAGATGACAGCACAAGGTGGGTATTTATTTGCTTAAATTAAGGCTTTTTTCGGTGTTTATAGATTTTAATTTTTCAAGAGGGCGAAATGTAAAAAGTAAGTTTATTTGTATTTTTTCTATCATGGACCCAAAATCGCAAGTTATAAACTTAGCTTGTGGACTTTTTTGAAATACGTATTTTTTTAAATTGCGAAATTAAATGTTCAAGCCTATTTTTTATGAATTTTTGTAATGTACAAAATATAGGGTTCTAGGCACAAATGAGCACACATTTTTGTTAGAAATTTAGAGGACAGTTATTTAAGCAATCTCCTTTCGAAGATATTTATGAAATAAATTGTTATTAAGTCTGCAATACGATTATTCTTGTTTTATTATTAATAATAGTTATAACGTTATTAGTCTCTGCAAAGAAATAAATATATTTTTTTTGTAATTCATTAAAATACTAATTATAGTACATAATATACAATTTAAAAACATTTTAAATATAAATATAGGCAAAATATATAATTATGCATATTATTCTACTAGAAATACTCATATTTAGTTCTTTTACATTTTATCAAATAAAAACAAAAAAAATTAAGCTTAATGTTTTTTAGTATTTTTCCAGTTCATTTTGCAACATTTCAAAGTGATTTTACCAAAAAATTTAAGAAAACAAAAATTCAGGCACAAATGGGTTAAGCAACTTTAAAGTAATTTATAATTTAAGGAAAGAAAAAAGAAAGTTTGAGAGAAACTTTGGAAAAGAGTGTAAAGAATAAGTATTCTAACTGTATAAGTGTAAAAAATGGTCAAAAAGTGTACATTTAAATTCAGCAAACATGGTAAAGAGTTCCAAAGTCCACCAATAGCCAGGCGTGTGGAATTTCTAATAAATCTTACCAGCCAGCAAGATGCAACATACAGTTGAAAATTGTTATGTCAAAATTTATGCGGCTGCAAAAATAATTACTGTTACTACAATGCATTTCCATTTTTCTATAAAATTAAGAAATATATACAACAGAGGAAAGTTTAATATAGGATAAAACTTAGTATCATGTTTACATCGCAGTAATTTGGAAAGTTGCAAAATATAGTTAACTAGTAAAAAAAAATAAAGTTTTTGGCATATCTCTATAGGTTGCAGTTTTCAAAGACTAACTAAAAATTCACTCATCCTGTCAGAAAATTCATTTACTGATCATTATGCGCCAGTTGCAACTAAAATGATGAATTTCTCTACCCTTGTTCGCCTACGATATAATACAATAGTGACAGTGCATTTCCATTTTTACATACAAAAAATTCTATTGACATTATAAATATAGAAAATTGACAAGTATATTTACCTTTGCTTGTTTGCCAAAAGAGATGAGTAAGGTGCACAACCCTCTCTGAATTGATTAAAATCATTGCACTCCCCTAAAATTCATGAAAATAAAAGTTACAATATTAAGTATTTATCATGTTCAGCTAGGAATTTTGAAAAATATAAAATTGGGCATTTATAGCCAGAGAATTATTATTTCAATTTGTACCAGTTTTGGCCACCCCTACACCCGTTATGGCCATCTCTATGCACCAGTTTTGGTCATTCCGTTATCATGTAATTTAACAAACATTTTAATTGATAACAAGTAAAAATAAAGCATGCACATCTATTTTACCACACATTTATTTGTTTGCTGCATTAAGAGAATTTTACAAATTTCTTTATGAATTGATAAAAACATTAAGTAAAATATACTTATGTTGATTTTAACTGAAAATTTCAATTAAAAAACAAAATATATATTTGAATTTGATTCATAAAAGGGACAACAGTGCCTTATAGGACATAAAGATTAACTATTTAATCAGTTTTATAATTATCCATGGATTGTGGATTGTTTAGAACACTTGAATCTTCATCAAAAAGTTATATAGCAGTCCAGGCAATAGAGACCGTATATAGGGGGTCTACCTAGCAAAATTCATGGTAGTTCTGGAAAAAAGCTTACTATTTTTTGGGGGGGGTCGCTGAATCCGAATTTTTAACTTTTCACCAAAATTTCTCCTGGCAAACCCCCAAATTTTGGTAAAATGCCCCAAAAAAGGTTTTTATTAAAAAAATCAATTTTTGTATTGTTTTAGGGAAAAAGTATCTAGAAATTCAGAAAGTAGATAAAATTTGCAACAAATAAGATATATGACGTAGGATGAATGGGGAGGGGAGGGATCTGCCTCGGAACATGTGCCGCGGTGCTGCATGGACTAAGTTGCGCAGTTCTACTTAACAACTCACATCGTTTACATTCGCTCTCCCGTCTCTCCTCTGAACTTTCCCTATAAGGTTTACTTTAAGTTTTTTGGGTTGCTGAATCTGAATTTTTAACTTCCCCCCAAAATTCTCCCCCCACAATCCAATGCAAAATAGTTCTTTTTAAATTAATTTTTTTATTGTTTTAGGGGAAAAGTATAAGAGTGTAAAAGTATAAGAGTTAGAGTAAAACTCATACTTGGAATTTATGAAAGGTGTAAATGTTAAAGCATCAATGAATAAACTTTTACATTTTTTTAAATTGAACATAATTTTTGCACATGCGATTATAAAAAAATAAAAAGATGAAATAAATAATATATAGAGAGATTATAATTAATAGCATAGCGTCACTCAAAATTTGATATCATTATTTTTAAGTTCCATATTTAAAATTCTTAGAGCATAAGATAAAGTGCTGCGTCACAAACTTTTAACCCGTTAAGGGTTTTTGTATTGATAAGGTTTACTTTCAGTTTTTTAGGTTTCTGAATCCGAATTTTCAACTTCCCCCCAAATCCCCCCCCCCCCTGCAACCACCCGAACATAGTTGTTTTAAATTACATTTTTTATTGTTTTAGGGGAAAAGTATGTAGAAATCCAGAAAGTAGACAAAATTTGCAACAAATAGGATATATGACATTATGACGTAGGACAAACGGGAAGAGTGAGGGCTGCCTCTGAACATGCACTGCAGCGCTACGTGTACTAAGTTATGCATACTCAGGCATTAGGGGATTTTACTGGCAAAGTTAATGCTAGTTTTGGATTTCGACTAACTTTGTTTTTTGGGCCGCTGAATCCGAATTTGTAACTTACTACCAAAATTTCACCTGGCAACCCCCCCCCCCCCCCCCACACACACACACACACCAAAAAAAAAAAAATTGACTTTTTGAAAATATTTGTTTTTTTAGAACAGCGCGCGGGAAATGTTCCGAGGCAGACCCCCCCCCCCCCCCACACACACACACACACCTGTTTATCCTACGCGATAATTTCATATATCCTATTTGTTGCAAATTTTGTCTGCTTTCTGAATTTCTACATACATTTCCCTTTAAACAATAAAAAATTTAATTTAAAAACAACTATTTTGGGAGAATTGCTGGGAAGGGGGAAGGAGAATTTTGGAGGGAATTTAAAAATTTGGGTTCAGCGATCCAAAAAACTTAAAGTAAACCTTATAGGGAAAGTTCGGAGGGAAGACGGGAGGGCGAATGTAAACGATGTGAGTACCTTATTAATGTATACTGCTTCTTTGCAAGTTATTTTAGCAAGTTATTTTAGCAAGTCTTTGCAAGTTATTCATAACGGAATCGTACCATTTCATGTCTGGTCTTCCATCTTGAAGGCTACAATTTTCTGAACACAGGGCTTGAATTTCAGGGTAGGATGGCGGGATTCAGGCTTTTAAAATCCCGCCCAAAAGAATATCATGGGCGCAAAGTTCCCGTCCAAAAAATTTCACCTTTTTCTGGAAAGTTTGCATTTTTAAACTACGATCAACTCCCGCGAATGCCTAGCAAATTTCGTGGTATTTTTGAGCGACCAATTGACACATGTTGCTAGTTTTTTACTGTGAAAGATCATTAAAATGCAAGTTTTTTTCTGTGACCGATAGATAAATTTCACTATTTTTTCCGCGATATCAGTTGACAAGTTCCGCGTTATTTTCCGTGACCAATTGGTGAATTTAGAAGTGATTCTGGTCCAAATTTTCCGAAAATTATGAAAAGTCGATCATCAGTTCGAAACGCAAATTTCGTCAAAGGATCGCGGAAAACAACGTGAATTTCAGCAAAAGATCACGGAAAAAAGCAAATTTCGTCAAAGGATTGCGGAAAAAAAAAGCGAATTTCATCAAAGGATCGCGAAAAAACACAAATTTCATCAAAGGATCGCGTAAAAACGCAAATTTCATCAAAGGATCGCGAAAAAACACAAATTTCATCAAAGGATCGCGTAAAAACGCAAATTTCATCAAAGGATCGTGTAAAAACGCAAATTTCATCAAAGGATCGCGTAAAAACGCAAATTTCATCAAAGGATCGCGTAAAAACGCAAATTTCGGCAAAGGATCGTGGAAAATAACCCGAGTTTCGAAAAAAGGATCATGGAAAAAAAAAAAAGCAAATTTCGTCAAAGGATCGCGGAATAAACGTGAATTTAGTCAAAGTTATCCCTATAGCAGGGGCGATTCTGAGTAAAAAAAAAAAATTCTGAAATTCACAGCAAATTTTATGAATGGTTAAGGCAGGAGGGGGAGGGGAAATCCCTCCCTGTACTAATTATGCTTTTTTTCCATTAGTATATAAAATTCTAAGTTTTCTATTGCTACTCAAACAAAAACATTCAAATTTTGCAAGAAAATAAATAATATATAAATTAATGAAACAAAGCCAGCTCTTAGCCTCTTCATCAAGATTTTGACAGAAAAACAGAAAAACTTTGAAACGTTATTTTCTGCTTCCTGATTGGTTTGATTAAAAGTGTCAGCAATAACACAGTTTTATAAAACATGCAAGAGGGAATTATATATATATATATATATATATAATAATTAAAGCTAAATATTTATTAGTTATTTTTTTTATGAACCAAAAACATCAAGGGGTGTCCATTACTGGCACATCTACCCTATATGTATATATAACACTGGTGCCCAGCTAACCGAAAAGTACCTTTTTTTTCCACAAAAATATAAAGTACTATTACTAAACTAAATTTTAATTTACTAATTTTGTTATGCAATTCAATTATGTTAGTAGAACATAGCAACTTGCATGAACAAATTTTCTATTCACAAAACAAAACATTTTATAAGTAGTAAAGTAATATAAGTAATGAGGGAAGTTAACAAACTGAACATTCACTGTTAAAGAAAAAGGGGAAGATAGAAGAATTAAAATATTCTCTTTCCAAAGCCGGGTTGCCAGCATTTAGCCAAGCCCCAAAAAGCCGGCTGGCTTTTTTTTTGGTTTTGAGTTTTGACCACTTAAAAAAAGACTACTTTTAAAAAAGGTGGTTTACAGCTAATTCATATTAAATTTGGATTTATGGATTGGCAAGTTTCTTCCAAAATGGAAAAAACCAAAATTTTCTTCAAATTTCAAGCAAGTTTCTTCCAAAATGGAAGAAATAGGTTTCTTCCAAGCGGAAGAAACTGCTATTCTTGCCAAAATCGCACACCTGTCTAAAACTTTTCAATGATTGGCTGCTTCGAGAAAAGAAATTTTGTCCAAACTATACAAAATCAATTAAAAGTTATCCATTTCAATTTAACTAGCATATTTTTTTAATTAATTAGACTTCTGAAACTAGTAGTATATAGTATCTAGATCATTTACGAACAGCAGGCAGAATGAAACTAATAAAAGACAGTGCTTTTAATTTACATCAATTTTATTAAGGTAAGTAGTAGACTCACTCAAATCTGCAACCCTAAAAAACCCACAAATGCCTAAAATACACACATCATTGCAGATGTAAACAATGAAACTTTCAATTCAGATGTAGAGACAAAATTACACACTTTTTTATTTTTATATCATTCTGTACGTATTTTAATATGTAATTCTCGTTAATATGACTGAACTCATGCTTTTTTATGATGGAAGTATAAATTTCTGAAAAAAAAAAAAAATATATATATATATATATATCAAGATATTGCTGATATCACAGGTAATTGCAATATTTTTACCAGATATATTTATGTATTAATCAAGCTTTTTCAGTTATTAAGTCTGGCTAAACCTGAAATAAAACTTCCTTGTTACTTTGATGTGAATCAGTAGGGTACCTTTATGAGGGAAGTTTCATTCTAATAATTCAAGAAAAATGTATCTCATACATATTATGCATATTTAATTATATAGGGTAGATGTGCCAGTAATGGACACCCCTTGATGTTTTTGGTTCATAAAAAAATAACTAATAAATATTTAGCTTTAATTTTTTTTTTATAATTCCCCCTTGTATGTTTTATAAAACTATGTTATTGTTGACACTTTTAATCAAATCAATCAGGAAGCAGAAAATAACGTTTCAAAGTTTTGCTGTTTTTCTGTGAAAATCTTAATGAAGAGGTTAAGAGCTGGCTTCGTTTAATTAATTTATATATTATTTATTTTCTTGCAAAATTTGAATGTTTTTGTGTGAGTAGCAATAAAAAACTTTGAATTTTATATACTAATGGCTATTTACAAAATTTCATTTCTTTTTAAGGTTTTAAGAGGGGTGTCCATTACTGGGATGGTTAATTAGTCATTTTCCAGTAATGGACACCCATGTAGACATTGCTAAAAATGCAATTTTATTAATGTTTATAGTGCATAAAATACTTTGGCTTAACTGCAAACCTAAATAATCAAATTTAATTTTTTAATTATACTTACCAAAATGTAATAACACCAAAACTTTTATAAATAGCTGCTTTTAAGTTATTTTATGTGATTAATAAAATTTCGATATTTTATTTATTTTTTTTTTTATGTAGTACATATATATACCTCACATATTTTATAATCTGGCAATCAAACCAGCCAGGAAGCAGAAAATACTGTTTAAGAGCACAGTCAAAGAGGGGCTCATAGGGCTTAATCCCTCTCCGTTTAAATAAAAACAATTAAGTTACAGAAGCTATTAAAAATCCATTTTCTGTCTTAAATGTTTCCTTATTAAAAAAAAAAAATGTAATACTATTAATGAAAGTTATAGGTAATATTCATGAAACTAGTAAATCTGCAGATCAGTGGCCTCAAACATCAGTTCTACAGTTTTATTATGAAATTATTTTATTTAGTATTTAAAATATTCAACTCACAATATCATTTCTTTCATATTTGTCATATTGATTATTATAAATGATATATCAAGTAATCTCTGGAAGATTGTTAAAAATAGTGACACGAAACTAAACATTAATATTCTGAAACATTTCTTTTTAAATTACCTTTTAAATACACCACTGTTTCAATAATTTGATAGCTGTAATTGTCTGATATTTAGTATTTTAAACTATCCATCTAAAATAATTAAAACATCGATCTTCTGATAATTACAATAATTGATGCAAACAGTACATGATTATCACAAATATTTTATTAATTACTGGTATCCTAATTGTTAAATTTATTTAAAAATAACTATTGTTTCATTAGTATGTATTCATTAAATTCTGGCTCTAAATACAGTCATAAAAACAATTATATTTATTACTTTTTATGGGGTGTCCACTACACTGTAAAAAAAAATCTGTAAAGTTACTAACATATTTCTCGGAAACTGGGATTCCAGGAACTATTTATGTAACGGCAACAGCAAAAATTTCTGTAACAGCATCTGTTACAGGAATTTTTCTTGTTGCCGTTACATAAAATGTTCCTGGAATCCCAGTTTCCTAGAAATTTTAGTAACTTTACAAATTTTTTTTTACAGTGTACTAGGCTTTTGGGTGTTTTAATATATTTCTGTTATTTAAAGTTAAATTTCTATTCATATGGGAAAATGAAGCTATAAGAATGGTTAAATATTGTTGATAGATTAATATAATATTGAAAAAACTGGAATACAATAATTATAACTATTAATAAAAAAATATTTTTTAAAGAAATTCCTTAAGGGTGTCCATTACTGGCACATCTACCCTACTATTAATTATTTACTTGACCTCTGCTCTTAATAATTTAATCATTTTTAAAATTATCTTAATTTTTGTTGTCTTAATTTATTACTTTACTTAAATATTTTCATATTTTACTATATTGTAAGCATTCATTACAATTTTGATTGCATTATTACATTCAAACTACTGCTTAAAAATGTAAACAAAGCATGACCAGAAATCTGTAAAATTCTAAAATCTGCACAACCTGTGGTTTCAATCTGTGCGGATTTGAGAGAGTCTACTGTAATACACAATAATCGTAGACTCTCTATTATTTAGTATTTAATAATTATCTCTATTATTTAGTATTTATTATTATATTAGTATTTAAAAATTTCATCAAAATCCTTATTTTTCTTGCAACCTGGTATAACAAAACAAAAGTTTTTTAGCAGTAGGATTAGGTTGCTGCAAATGGTTTCTCAACTTAGAATAGATGAATGCAAAAGATGAAAAAAATTCTTTCAAGTTTTACAGAACTTAAAGGAGTATTTAAAAGCATTTCAACATACGTAGACATTTTTAGAAAATTAGCCTTTTAAAATCAGCATTGAGATATGCATGCTAGATGCTAGCAGGGGTGCAGAATATGTCCGATCCGGCGACCTAGGATCGGGGGAAATTTTGCAGAAACATATACAAATTGATTTCGATTTTAACAACAAATTCCATAATTTCCTGATATAGGAAAATTTCACTATAAATAAAAAGATCCGTATGGTGAAATTCACAAAATCGATCTCAGAATAATATGTACCGTATATTGGGTGATTCTGTTCCGAATTTTCCAAAAAAATTAAGGCATGCAGTTCCGAAAATTTAAAAAATCGTTCATCAATCTGAAAATTCAGGCATAAAAATACCGCGAATTTTGTCAAAGAATTACGGAAAAAAGGTGAATTTTGTCATTAGATCCCAAAATAACCACAAATTTCGTCATAAGATCACAAAATAACCGCAAATTTCGTCATAAGATCGCAAAATAACCACAAATTTCATCATAAGATCGAAAAATAACAACAAATTTCGTCAAAAGATCGTGAAATAACCGCAAATTTCATCAAACGATCGCAAAACAACTGAATTTTGTCAAAAGAGCATGAAACAACCGCGAATTTCGTCTAAAGCGGAGAAATGACCACGATTTTCGTCAAAACGTGGCGAAATAACAGTTAATTTCGTCAAAGGAACGCGAAAAAAAACCCGGAAATTTCGTCAAATGTTCGCGAAATGAATGCAAATTTCGTCAAAAGATCGCGAAATGAAGGCAAATTTTGTGAAAAGATCACGAAAAACCGCACATTTCGTCAATAGATCGCGAAAGAAGAACAAATTTCGCCAAACGATCACAAAACAACCGCGAATTTCATCAAAAGAGTGTGAAATGAACGCAAATTTCATCAAAAGTTCGCGAAACAACCGCAAATTTCGTCAAACGATCTCAAAACAGCTGCGAGTTTCGTCAAAAGAGCGTGAAACAACCGCGAATTTCGTCTAAAGGGGCGAAATGACCACGATTTTCGTTAAAACATGGCGAAATAACAGCGAATTTCGTCAAAGGAACACGAAAAAAAACCCCGGAAATTTCATCAAATGTTCGCAAAACAAATGCAAATTTTGTCAAAAAGTCGCAAAATTAATGCAAATTTTGTGAAAAGATTGCGAACAAACAGCACATTTGGTCAAAAGATTGCGAAAGAAGAGCAAATTTTGTCAAACGATTACAAACCAACCGTGAATTTCGTCAGAGTGCGAAATGAACGCAAATTTCGTCAAAGATCGCGAAACAACCGCATATTTCATAGAAGGGCAAAATAACCGCAAAACTCGTTAAAAGGAAGGCGAAATAAACGAACATTTCGTCAAAAGATCGCAAAAAACCACAAATTTAGACAAAAGATCGCAAAACAACCGCAATTTCATCGAAAGATCACGAAACAATCACAAAACAACTGCGAATTTGTCAAAAGATTGCGAAAAAACCGCAAATTTCGTCAAAAGGGACAAAATAACCACGATTTTCGTCAAAACATAGCGAAATAATCGCGAATTTCATCAAAAGAACGTGAAAAAACTCGCATATTTTGTCAAAAGATTGCAAACAACCACGTATTTCGTCAAAAGGGACAAAATAACTGCAAAACTCTTCGAGAAAAAAACGCAGCTTTCGGCGAAAGATCGCGAAAAAACTGCAAATTTTACGAAAAGATCGCGAAAAAACCACAATTTCGTCAAACGATCGCAAAACAACTACGAATTTAAACAAAAAAAGCGCTAATTCCATCAAAAAGAAGGCAAAATAACTGCAAATTTCGTCAGAAGATCGCAAATTTCATCAAACGGCCGCAAAAAAAAACATAGTGCTGGGAGTGGATCCCCCCCCCCCCATTTTCCCCCAATGTGCTGTAACCTTTCAGAAAATTTGCTGTGAATTTCAGAATTTTTGCTTTTCACTCAGAACCACCTCTACTATATATACTCGTGCATAAGTTGAGAAATATTGGAACTTACGATAATACAGCATTTACCTACAACATACCGTAAAATTTTGGGGAAATTTTCATGTGGATTGGGGGAAATGTTGGGAGTAGAAACATTTTCTGCACCCCTGGATGCTAGTATAAATATGTACAAATTCAGTTATTTACTGGGCTGCACAGTAAAATAATGTATAAACAAACACTTTTAAATAACACATTTTTATATGAAAAATAAAGAATTTTACAGAATTGGCATGAATGTAAGATTGTCTGCTTTTTTCATTCCCTAATCTGTTGTGCAGTTTAATTTTCAACAGTTGTTCTAGGTAAATAATGTCCCACAACATTGTTGAATGTATATTTAAAAATTCCAACTTCAAATGTAAAACTAGGAAATTTTTTGTACAATTGTCATAAACATAATACAAAATCTGCAATTCAAATATTATCAATTAAAAATGGTAGAAGTTTAAGATTTATTTCAATTTTATTTGAATGGAATCTAATTTTTTAGGGTGTTTTAAGTATCATATTGTATGAATTTTATTTATAATTTTTAATCTTCAATTAGCTTAACTTATTTGTTGCAAAATTTAACATTAAATGTAGAACTAATTGAATGAAATATCTTAATATCTGTCCCTTTTCGGGCTTAAGCAATGCAGGAAATAAAAGTTTGTTTTTGTTTTTAATTTGTTCTTCAAATTAGGTTTCTGTTTAATTGTTTTTGATTGTAGAGAATTAGAATGAAATTCTTAAAAGTTAAATTTCCTGAAACTGCTTGATATATTAATTGTACTAATTAGTAATACACATAGTATGGAGGAAATGAAACTGCACGTTTTCGTTTTTAAATACTAAAAAAATATATATATAATAATAAAGCTGCTCCCATTATGTACATAATTAGTTTATCATAAAAAAATAATCTAACAAAGAATAGCTTTTAATAACTCGTTTTACTTTAATAAAATTGTCTATTTTAAAAACACGAGCTTTAGCGCACTTAAGCCTACTCACGCCGAAAGTTCCTCATCGATACGTGATTGCATTGCTTTAGCTCAAATACAAATCCGTCCCGTAGAATGATAACTAATTTTAACTAACTGTAATAAACTTATTGAAATAATATATAAAAATAATCTTACCTTTTACCTTGATGATAAAGCTTTTTACTTCAGAAACATGACGTCTCCGGCGAGGAGCGAGAGGCAGAGCGGAGTGATTTAATTCGATTCTTTCACTTGAGAAGGAATTTGCAAGTAAACAAGCTCATAAAATCCCTAGAAGTCCCCACAAATCAAAAGTTGCACACCTTTCTAAAAAACTATCTTTTAGTATAATTGAATTTTCAATATTTTTATAACTCTAAAATTTCATATATAATTTAGAAATAATTTTAAAAGCTGAAGTTTTCAATACAAAGGCGAAAACATTTTAAAATATATCTACGAAAATCCCCGCTGGGGAAAACAATGTGTCGGAAATGGTAAACCTCGTTTCGTTTTTCCCTAGCTTCCCTAACTACTTTGGTCTTTGCCGGGCCGGTAAAGGCAATATTTGTTATTTTGGATTTTATTTTTTTTAATCTACTTTCAGGGTTTTGAAAAATGTCAAATAACTTATTTTTTGAAATGACAACTAGTCACAGTCACACACACAGAGAAAAAAAAATAATAGTTCGTTTGACTTTAATTTCTTATTATACAGAACATTTTGAAACAAGCATATTTGCACATAGACAACTTTAAGGGCAATGTTTACTTTTCCCTGTCCCCCCCCCCCCCCTTCTTAAAATCCTTATGGATTTTATGGAACATTTGTGAAACCCTTTAACAATAAATCTAATCTTGTTTTTGTTTTATGCATTATAATTAGGAATTTAAGGTGTGCAGTATATATATTTTAAACATTTTGATTCTCAAAACAATCTATTTTATTTATTTATTTTGTCACATTTTAGATTATAATTTTTCTTTACACAGAAACTTCTGTTTTTAGTATTGTACTTTAGACTGAAAATGTCTCAAATGATACTGAATAAAATTTTAGCAGCAGTCTTTTCAGTACAAGGTTTATTTACATTTAAAAATTTATTTTTTAGAAAAATAGTTTTAAACTAAATAAAAATGTGTAATCTATTTTACTGCTTTAAATATGAATCTCATGATGTATTTATATTTTTACTAAAACCAAGATTTAAAATAATTAAGCTTACATTGAAAGAAATGAAGAGAAAAATACATTACCTCTCTTTAATTAAATATTCGGGTTAGCCGATATTAGCCCTCTACTTTCTAGACGATGATGGACCATTACATTTTTGCCGGAAACCACCCATGTACATTTTGAGGACAATTTTTGATTTTTATAAAATATTTTCAAACTAAATAAAAATATGTAATCTATTTTACTGCTTTAAATATAAATCTCACGACATATTTACATTTTAAAATACCCAGATTTAAAATAATTAAACTTACTTTGAAAGAAATGAAGAGAAAAATACATTTCCTCTCTTTAATTAAACATTCGGGTTAGGTGATATTAGCCCTCAACTTTCTAGACAATGACGGACCATTACATTTTTGCCCGAAACCGCCCGTTAAGAGTTGCCGGGCAAAGTAAATGCAACAGTTCTCTCAACGCCGAAACATTAGCGGTTCGGCAATAGCTGCCGCAACTAGCGGCGGGTCATTTACGGCACAACATTGTTTGGTTACAAATGGCCTTAACTCCTTTTGGCCGCGACATATACGCCTTTCGGCCGTAAGTTGAGTGTTTGTTGGGTAGATAAGATAGATATAAAGTCTTTTACTGAGGGTGGTTTTGGGTTCTAGGGGTCATGATCGGTATAGATCTGCAAAACTTTTTCAGGAATTCCAACATAGGAACGATCCCAATAGGTGGTATTTCATACGAAATCTACCTAATAGGCCAAGTGATATTTGTATGTCTAATTTTTATTAGAAGAAATTATACTTTTAGGAATAATTCAAAAATTACTAATTAAGCCACAGTTTGACTAAACGTCATTAGGAAGAAATGAAACTTGAATTAATAAGAACTAAAACTAATTCAAAATAAATGGTAATTTAGGAAGTATTTTGAACATTTCATACGCTCATTTCAGTATTCATTTGAAGTTTTAAATTTTTTAGAAACCGTTCTTAGTACGCATTTACATCTTAAAATTAACCATCATGTCAAATTCTAAGCTTCTTGCTGTTAGTTTACCACATCTCTGGTGATAGTGGCACTAACATAAAATGCCTATGTTGAAACAGACTGTCACCATTAATTTGCCAACATTAATTTTGAAATCGGTTTGGTATTTTCTAATATTCCATAGAAAAGGAAATTTAGAAAGCTTTTAAAGGCTTTTTTAGAACGTTTGTTGTTCCTGTCAACTCCAGGTGGTAGTGACACTGGCATAAAATGTATCTGTTGTGGGTTCACAGACGGTCACCATTGATTCGCAACCATTACTTTTGTAATCGGTTTATTATTTCCTGAGATTGCATAGAAATCACCTCTTTTAAATTTCGAATTTATTTTCGACAGTTCTTAGAGCGCATTTATATTTTATAAGTAGCAACCATGCCATATTTAAAGTTTCTGGCCTCTTCAGTATCACAGAAATCGCAATTTAACGATCCTGCAACCCCCAGACACCGACTTGGCACCGAAATGTGGCGTATGTTAGAGCAAAAGCTGTCACCGTCAATTTATAACCTTACAACTTTTGAAATCGATTCGGGACTTCCTGAGATTGTGTAAAAATCGTAATTTAGAACGTTTTTTAGAATGCTTTTCAAGTATTTTCGCCCCTTCTTAAATTTTAATTTTTTTTAGAAAATGTTCTTAGAGATCAGTTATATCTAACTAGCAAACCCCGCCGCTTTGCTCGCGTAATATTTGAAATATGCCAAGTGATATTTATATGTGTAATTTTTATTAAAAGAATTTATACTTTTAGGAATAATTCAAAAATAACTATTTAAAACACAGTTTGACTAAACTTCATTATTACACTGCATTACGCAGAAATCAGACTTAAATTAATACAAAGAAATAAAACTAAATAAATGATAATTTAGAAAATATTTTGAAACTTTTATACTCAATTAATACGCTCACTTCAGTATTCATTTGAAGTTTTGAATTTTTTAGAAACCATCTTCTTACATTTTAAAATTAATCATCATATCAAATTCGAAGTCCTACCACCTCTCTCAACATAAAGGGCTATGTTGAAATAGGAACTGTCACCATTAATTTGCCAACATTAATTTTTAAATCGGTTTTTTATTTCCTAATATTCCACAGAAACGTAATTTAGAAAGCTCTTAAAGGCCTTTTTTAGAACGTTTGTTGTTCCTGTGAACCCCAGGTGGTAGAATCATCGGCATAAAATATAGCCTGTGTAGGATCAGAGACTGTTACCATTGATTTGCAACTATTATTTTTATAATTGAAATTGCATTGAAATCGTAATTTAGGACTTTTTTAGAACGCTTTTCGCCCCTTTCGTTCGCTTCACCCCTTTTTAATTCTACTTTATTTTCGACAGTCCTTCGAGGGTATTTATATTTTATAAGTAACTAACATGCCATATTTAAAGTTTCTAGCCTCTTCAGTATCACATAAATCGCAATTTAGAAAGTTTTTTCCTCCTGCAACCCTCAGGCGGTAGTGGAACAGACATAAAATATAGCTTATGTTTGAGCAGGTCCTATCATCAACAATTTATCACTATTATTTTTTAAATCGGTTTGGTATATGATAAGACTACATAAAAATTGTAATTTAGAACATTTTTAGAACGCTTTTAGCTCACTTCATCCTTTTAAATTTGGAATTTTCTTTCGACTGTTCTTAGAAAGCAGTTGCATCTTGTAAGTAAATACCCTGCCATATTTCAAAATGTTAGATCCCTCAGTTGTGCAAAAAACGCAAATTAGAACATGTTTTGCTCTTGCAACCCCCCAGATGGTAGTGACAGCAACATAAAATATATCCTATATTGGAGCAGGGACTATCACCATCAATTTGCAACCATTACTTTTAAAATAGGTTTGGTATTTCCTGAGATTGAGTAGAAATCACAATTTAGAATGTTTTTAGAACGCTTTTCGCGCATTTTCACCGCTTTTAAATTTCCAATTTTTTCGAAACTGTTCTTAAAGATCATTTATATCTAATAAATATGTACCTTGCCTAATTTCAAGTTTCTACCCCTACCGATTAAAAATATCGAATTTTAGAATATTTTTTGCTCCTGCGACCTCCAGGTGATAGTGACACCGACATGAAATAGGTTGTATGTTAGACAGAGGATGTCAGCATCAATTTCCTACCATTACTTTTGAAATCAGTTTGATTCTTCCTGAGATTGCTCACAAATCGTCATTTAGAATGTTTTTAGAACGCTTTTTGCGCATTTTCACCCCTTTTAAATTTCAAATTTTTAAAGAAATGTTCTTAGAAATCATTGATATCTAATAAATATATACCATGCAAAATTACATGAATCTAGGTCCTTCCATAATTCAAAAATCGCATTTTTAGAAGGTTTTTTGCTCCTGCATCTCGTCTGGGGTAGTGGAAACAGACATAAAATACAGCCTATCTTGGATCAAGAGCTGTCACTATCATTTTTATACCATTATATTTGAAAGCGGTTCAGTACTTCCTGAAATTGCATAGAAATTGCATAAAAATTTAGAAAGTTTTTTACAATGCTTTTCGCGAATTTTCACCCCTTTTAAAAATCGAATTTTTTAAGAACTGTTCTTAGAAATCCTTTATATCTAATAAGTAACTAATATTCCAAATTTCATGATTCTAGGCCCTTTAGTAACGCAAAAATTGCATTTTTAGAATGTTTTTTTCTCCTGCATCCCCTTTGGGGTAGTGGCACCGACATAAAATATAGCCTATCTTGGAGCAAGGGTTGTCACCATCATTTTGACACCATTATTTTTTAAATCGGTTTAGTATTTCCTAAGATTGTGTAGAAACCACCATTTAGAACGTTTTTTAGAACGCTTTTTGTGCGCTTTTAAATTTCGAATTTTTTTTAGAGCTGTTCTTAGAAATCCTTTATATCTCTTAAGTAACTAATATTCCAAATTTCATATTTCTAGGCCCTTCAGTAACGCAAAAATCGCATTTTTAGAACGTTTTTTGCTCCTGCACCCCTTTTTGGCCAGTGACACGGACATAAGTTATAACCTATGTTCTAAGTTGGACTAACACCGTCATTTTGATACCATTACTTTTAAAATCGGTTCGGTAGCTCCAGAGATTACCTCTAACAAACAAACAATTTTTACTTCTTTATAATATTACTAGCAAACCTCGCGGCTTTGCTCGCGTAATAGTTGAAATATACCAAGTGATAATTGCATGACTATTTTTTATTAGAAGAACACTTTTTGGAATAATTCAAAAATTACAAATTAAGCCACAGTTTGACTAAACTTCATTATAAAAGTGCAATAGACAAAAATGATATTTTAGTTAATAAGAAGAACTAAAACTAATTCCAAATAAATGATAATTTAGAAAGTATTTTGAGACTTTTATGCTCATTCCATACGCTCATTTCAGTATTCATTTGAAGTTTTGAATTTTTTAGAAACCATCTAAACACATTTACATTTTAAAATTAACCATCATGTCAAATTCCAAGCTTCTTGTCTAACAGTCTACCACCTCTCTGGGGTTAGTGGCACCAACATCAAATGCCGAAACACATTTGAAATAGAATGTCTCGAAAAATGTTGAAACAGAGACTGTCACCATTAATTTGCCAACATTAACCTTGAAATCGGTTGGTATTTCCTAATATTCTATAGAAAACGGGATTTCGATGTTTTTAAAGGCTTTCTTGTTGTTCCTGCCAACCAGGTGGTAGTGACACCGGCATAAAATATAGCCCGTATAGGATCAGGGACTATCATTCTTGATTCGCAACCAATAACTTCCGTTATTATTTTCTGAGATTCCACAGAAATCGCAATTTAGGACTCTTTTAGAATGCTTTTTGCTCCTTTCCTTCGCTTCATCCCTTTTTAATTTCGAATTTATTTTCGACTGTTCTTAGAGGACATTTATATTTTATAAGTAACTACCGTGCTATATTCGCAGAAATCGCAATTTAGAAAGTGTTTTGCTCCTGCAACCCTCTAGGGGTTGTGGCACCGACATAAAATATAGCTTATGTTTGATCAGGTTCTATCACTATCAATTTGCAACCATTATGTTTCAAATCGGTTTCGTATTTCATACGATTGCATAAAAATCGTAATTTAGAACGCTTATAGAAAGCTTTTCGCTCACTTCATCCTTTTAAATTTGGAATTTTCTTTCGACAATTCTTAGAAAGCATTTGCATCTTTGAAGTAATTACCGTTTCAAATTTAAAATGTTAGACCCCCTCTTTAAAACAAAAAACGCAATTTAGAACATTTTTTGCTCCTGTAACCCCCAGGTGGTAGTGACAACAACGTAAAATATAGACTATGTTTTGACTGTCACCATCAATTTGAAACCATTACTTCTGAAATCGGTTTATATTTCCTGAGATTGGGTAGAAATCGCTATTTAGAACGCTTTCCGTTTAGTTTCACTCCATTTAAATTTCAAATTTTTAAGGAACTCTTCTCAGAGAGCATTTACATCTCATAAATAATTACCATGCCAAATTTTAAGTTGCCAGCCCCTTCAGTATTACAAAAATCACAATTTAGAACGTTTTTTAAAATGCAACCGCAAGGTAGTGGCGCCGACATGAAGTAGATCCTATATTGGAGCAAAGGCTGTCATCATCAATTTCCAACCATTCCTTTTGAAATCTGTTGGGTACTTTCTGAGATTGCGTAGAAATCGCCATTTAGAATATTTTTTAAAACTCTTTTCGCGCATTTTCACCCCTTTTAAATTTCGAATTTTTTAAGAAATGTTCTTAGAGATCCTTTATATCTAATAAGTAACTTCCATGCCGAATTCCATGTATCTGGGCCCTTTAGTAACACAAAAATCGCAATTTCGAACGTTTTTTTGCTCCTGCACCCCCTTTAGGGATAGTGGCACCGTCATAAAATGTAGCCTATGTTGGAGCAAGGGTTATCACCCTCATTTTGACACCATTATTTTTTAAATCAGTTTGGTAATTCTTGAGATTGCGTAAAAATCGCCATTTAGAAAGTTTTTTAGAATGCCCTTTTGCGCATTTTCCCCACTCTTAAATTTTGATTTTTTAAAGAAATGTTCTTAGAGATCATTTATATCTAATACGTAACTATCATGCCAAATTCCATCTATCGGGGACCTTCAGTAACACCAAAAATCACAATTTCGAACGTTTTCTTTTTGCTCCTGCACCCCCTTTAGGGGTAGTGGCACCGACATAAAATGTTGCCATGTTGGAGCAAGGGTTGTCACCATCATTTTAACACCATTATTTTTTAAATCAGTTCGGTACTTCCTGAAATTGCGTAAAAATAGCCATTTAGAACGTTTTTTAGAACGCGTTTCGTGCATTTTCACCCCTCTTTTATTTCGTTTTTTTTTTTTTAAGAAACGTCCTTAGAGATCATTAGTATCTTATAAGTAACTACCATTCCAAATTTCATGTTTCTAGGCCCTTCAATAACACAGAAATCGCATTTTTAGAACGTTTTTCGCTCCTGCACCCCTTTTGGTCAGTGGCACGGGCATAAGATATAGCCTATGTTCTAAGTTGGACTAACACCATCATTTTGATACCATTACTTTTGGAATCGGTTCGGTAGTTCCAGAGCTTACCTCTAACAAACAAACAATTTTTACTTCTTTATAATATTATAAGTATATTATAAGTATATATATATATATATATATATATATATATATATATATATATATATATATATATAATAAATTTGAAATCACAAATATATGAAGAAATTGATAAAGTTCTAAAGATGATTTACAAATGAACATAGGAAACCAGTATGTAAAATAGGAAACTATAAATGAATCACAGAATCTTCAGAGGAGCTTGTGAGTTCATTCATAGAAGATGCATTATTTCATCCAATTTTGTCGGCATTAAGCCTAAAATGACAAAATTTAGCTCCTTATAACGCAAACATTACAGAAAATAGATAATAAAAATCTAAGAGATCCAAAGAAAGACACACCTCACACAGGATATTAAAAATTACTAGAGCACAATACCTGAATGACATACCAAGAGGGGCATTCCACGTCAAATCAGGCAGTAAAATATCAATATGTAACCCACCATCACAGATTTTAATGAAACTGCGTGTGTTTGTTCTTACTATTAAGATATGATCACCAGTAATTTTTTTTGCTCCTTGGTGAAATAGTTTCTGAGAAAAAAATTGTCAAAATTTTGAAAAACTGCCGTCAGTTGGCATTCTTGGTAGCTCGGTTTTCAAATGTAGCATGTCATATATATAATCATATTTCAATATCTACTCTACAAATCATCTTCAAATAATTTATGCACAATATTTAGGGTACGCAGCTTATGAAAAAAATATATTGTTACGCTTATAACATTTTAAGTGTGTCTAAAAAAATATTTAAACTTTGAATTCGTGAATTTTTTATGAAAAATAATGCATTAACAAAAAAAGCATTATCAACAAAAGGCGGTATTTTTATTAAATTTATTTTTTATGGGAGATATACTTAAAGGTGTCCTTTACCTGATTCTGAAATAAAAATAGTGGGATTTTGGGTGTTTTTGGTAGTATTTCCTATTTAAAAATATTTTGAGGTGCATTTCATATCAAATCAAGCAGAGTCATTCCATGTCAGTTCCCCTAAGCCATTTAATCACTGTCAAAAATTTCAATGAAATTGGGTTTGTTTATAGCTTATTTTAAGACGTAATCACCTTTAATTTTCTTGATCCTAAGTAAAATATTTTTTAAGATAAAAAATATCAAAATTTTGAAAAATTGTTTTACATTTTTTTAATGACAGTTCGATATTCAAAGACTCCATTAAAAAAAAAAAAGTCATTTCAATATAAAATCACTAAATAGGTTTCAAATAATGTATATGTGACAAATAATGTAGGCTGATTATTATTTCTTGTTTTTTATCATGTTTAAACACTAAGAGTGTCTTTTATCTTATGAATTTCTAAAATCAAGAATTTTGTCAAAAATAATGTGTTAATCAAAAATTTATTATTAACCGAAAGCAGGGTGTTATTGCTTTTTTTTAATTGTACGTAAAAATATCTTTTAAATGGTTATAAAATAAAAATAGTGAACATATGAGAAAAAATTATCAAAATTTTGGAAAAATGCCACGAGTTGCCATTAATGATTGTTCAATTTTCAAAGGCCTCATTTTATATATAAAATCATATTTCAATAACTAATAAAGAAATCTTCTTCGAATAATTTAAGCAAGGTAAATAAAGTATGTAGATTATGAAAAAATATTGCTGTAATGTTAAAAAATATTTAAATGTGTCTAAAAAATTGTATAATCTTTGAAATCAAAAATATTTTACAAAAAATAATGAAATTATTAAAAAATCTTTATCAATCAGAGGCGGAGTTTCTATGACTAATTTTTTAATTTTAAATTGTACATAATACTACATTATAACTGGATCTGAAATAAAAATAGTGGGATTTTTGTTGGTTTTAGTAGTATTTAAATCATATTTAAAATTATCAATATTTTCAAATGTAAAACCTATCCAATGTATCATCCCTGGAAATATTTTTATTTATACATTTATTTTATTTTTCAAATTATCTTTTATGTTCGTTTCTTAAGGAAAAAAATAAACAATATTGTTTTTTAGTAAAACTTCTAGGGCGAAGAGCAATTATCCCTTTCCAAAAAAGAGAAAAATCACTAGCTCCTCACCGCCCAATAGAAATTTTCAAAATGACAATCCTAATCTTTAAACTCATATTTGGCTGTTAATATTGAAAATTTAGCATTGAGCTGCTAATATTGAAAAAAAATACCAAATTTCACTCTTTTGAAGAAAATTTTGACGTATTGTGCTTTAAATATATGCAAAAAATGCATAATCCATTATATTTATATCTTTCAAATAACTATATCTAAAAAAATATTTAAAACTTAATGAGTTGCACTTTTGTAACTTTATTCAGTTTCTAATGATATGTACCGTAATTTCGGGTGTATAGCCCGCAGATCAAACAATTCAGTTTGGACCCAGAAATTTTATTCAGTATTTGAAGACCAATATTTACTGTGATCTAAAAAGTTACATTTTATTTATAAAAATTTCTGGGTCGAAACACGATTGTTTGATCCGCGGGCTATACACCGGAAATTACGGTAATTTGATTTATTTCATCACAGTATTGCTGAAAGATGGATTTTCAACATATATATGTGTGTATATATATCCCTGTTCTCAAACAAATTATTTAAAAAATTATTCATTTATGTTTAATAAAGCATATATATTGTTTATACACTTATAGAAAATACATATAGTAAATTTTATGATATTATGTCAATAATGTCTAAAAGTAAAGAACTTATCTAATAGTATGTAACGAAAAATTTAACATCTGGTGTAATGACTACAAAATTTTATAATTGTTTTACTTAATTTGGATGCATGAAAAAAGCTTACATGTTTATATTTTATTGAAGTACAGGTGAAAATGTCACAAAGACATTCCTACCTCAACAATTACTGAGTATGTCACATTCACACTACAGATGATTTTTTTTTCTTTTTGATCTTTCGGGTTTGATTTCAGATGGTAATGAATTAATTAGTTTTGTTAGAAGTGTCATTGCAGTCAGCATATTAGGCTCACTATTTTTTTTTATATAATTTGTTTTGATTGACTCGATGAACAACAATATATAAAAGGGACCATTTCATGACTTTTCAATTAAAAGCTGATTTATAAATTCATCATGTTGTTTAGTTATTATTATCGTCTTAAGATAATAAGTTGATATTAAAATTTTTAAATGCAGTTTATTTATTATTTGAACAGTTGAAAGTATTTTTCAATAAGAGTGGGCTGTTGATTTTAAGTCGGCTGTTGAGCAATGTAGTGTTGGTAAAGGAACTGGTACTATTTAATTTAATTTTTATTGCTGTAAATAATATTTGTTATTTTATTATTGTATGTATTATATTTAAGCAAGAGTAGAAATACACGATATCGTAGTCATTTTAGTACATCTTAGCATGAAAAGCTTCAATATATATCATTAAACATTCACATTTTATGAAAATTTTGTTAAAATTGCTCATATTTTCACTATTTTTATTTTATAACTATTTGAAAGATATTTTTACGTACAATTAAAAAAAAGTAATAACAGCCTGCCTTCGGTTAATAATAAATTTTTGATTAACACATTATTTTTCACAAAATTCTTGATTTTAAGAATTCACAAGATTAAACACACTCTTAGCATTTAAACATGACAAACAACAATAAATAATAATCTGCCTACATTATTTGTCACATATACATTATTTGAAACTTATTTAGTGATTTTATATTGAAATGACTCTTTTTTTATGCAGTCTTTGAATATAGATCTGTCATTAAAAACATTTTTAAAAAATTTCAAAATTTAGATATTTTTCTTAAAAAATATTTTACTTGTAATCACCTTTAATTTCCTTGATCCTGTCTTAAAATGAGCTATAAACATACCCAGTTTCATCGAAATTTGTGACAGTGAATTAAATGTCTTAGGCGAACTGACATGGAATGACTCTGCTTGACTTGATTTGAAATACGCCTCAAAATATTTTTAAATATGAAATACTACTAAAAACACCCAAAATCCCACTACTTTTATTTCAGAATCAGGTAAAGGACACCTTTAAGTATATCCCCCACAAAAAATAAATTTAATAAAAATACCGCCTTTTGTTAATAATGCTATTTTAGTTAATGCATTATTTTTCATAAAAAAATCACGACTTCAAAGATTAAACATTTTTTTAGACACACTTAAAATGTTATATAAGCGTAACAGTATTTTTTTTCATAAAATACGTACCCTATATATTATGCATAAATTATTTGAAGATGATTTGTGGAATAGATATTGAAATATGATCATATTTATGTCATGCTACATTTGAAAATCGAGCAGTCAAGAATGCCAACTGATGGCAGTTTTTCAAAATTTTGACAATTTTTTTCTCAGAAACTATTTGACCAAGAAGTAAAAAAAAATACTGGGAATCATATCTTAATAAAAGGAACAAACACACGTAGTTTCATCAAAATCTGTGATGGTGGGTTACATGCCTGCCTGAACTGACATGGAATGACCCAAGAGTCAAAACTACTGCATATCAGCATGGAAAACAAAGTTAAGACTAATTTAACATGTGAGCAACAGTTGAGCATCTGAGTTAGACCCACAACTGTCCTGCCATCTGGTGTGGAAAAGGAAAAATGTAAATTGGAACTGGATTAATAACAAAAATGATTAGTTTTGCTCTCTTAAGCCCCCCCCCCCCCCACCCCAAAAAGAATAAAAGGAATGAAAATGATTAAAAGGCTAAAATAGAGATAAACAATAGGTTGAAAAAAAAAGTAAGAGAGAGTGATAATAATTTTAGGTGGGAGGGACAATAAAACAAACAATTAAATATAATGAACTGAATGATTAATGCTAAAGTAAATATATTTGGATTTCAAGTGAATGAGATAGCAATAATGGTACATAATCAACAAGATGAAAACAAATTGAAGACTATGGAGATAATACATGAAAAATGCACTATTGCAGCTATGAATACGGTTTGGGTCCTAAACCGCAACAAAATCCCTACTGCTAGTCTCCGGCTACGGATGATTTGAAAAGTCAAACCCCAAAATACTCCAACTTTGTTGAAATTTATCTCTAAAACCATCGAACAAGGAAACCACTTATCCCATATCTACGTCCCCGCGGTTGCGCTGGATTCGAGCCCCCGTGGCACGGTTCAAATCACACAATAAGAAAGCCATTCATCATTTTCCCCGACCTCGCATGGGGAGAAAAACTAATCCTTTCTTTGAAATGATGGATTTCCTTAGCGGTGATCCGTATAAGCATCCATTCTGTTGCCTGGATGGAGTGGAAGTGGGTGTTTTAATTTATGTATCAGGTACACTTATGCGCACATGTGCAATAAATATGCGCCAATTCAACTGTTAGTACTACGTAGGCTTATCCAATAAAAGGGACTTATTCTGTAATCTTTCTGAGAATTTTTTTTTTCTTATATACTTTTTTCTTTGTAAATAACTATATATGCCCCTTTTATGTACTGAATTATGAATTCATGAAAATTTTATCTTCTGAAGCATTTTTCGTGAATTGTTTAAACTACATTAGAAGATTTACATAATCATTTAATACATTTTAGAAGAATTTTAGAAAGATTGAAGGATTTAGAAGGATTAATTAAATTTGAATTTAAGGGATTTTGTGCAATATTGATAACTTCTCTCAAATCTTTTATTTTAAATATTTTTCTTAGGTTCATGTAAATGGTCACCACGTTTTCGGATAACGTCATTACTTTCACTAACTAATATGGATGTTTTACAATTTTGAAAATTGCATAAAAAATATTTTGACAATTTCCTGTTGCATTTTAACTTATATAAATGGTCTTCATATACAAAGTATTTTGCACCATTCTTTCCCTCAAATATTCGTCGTTGCTCCATAATTTTTAACTGATTGCTTGAGATCACCGAGAAAAATACAAAATTTAAAGTTTTATTAACTGAACAAGTTTTAAGAAAGTTTTTCTCTTAAATAACAATTCAAAGTTTTTTTTTTCTCTTCTTATGTATTAGAGGCCGTTACGAGCTAAGCCCTCAAAACCCTGTCCTAACCTCGCCGGATTGTTAAACATGGTAATTTGAGTTGTTTCAAAAAATAAAATTTGATTATAGTAGATTGAAGGGTATTCCACAAATGAAAATGTAGTCATATTTAAAGGAATATTGTAACACATGAAATTGGCAGGTGTTTTCATGCAGATACTATGCGATCGAGTACTATGCGATCGAAAGGAAAACATGTCGTCACGTGAAAAAAATCGCTTATAAATATATAACTCATTGATCAGAGATTGGTAAACACTATTAAATGCCAAATCGCTTCAGTAGTCATGCTTGCAAACGTCATGCTTTTGCATTTAAAAATGTGTCCGTAAATATTTAAAAGCTCCGTGTTGTCGGAGGGACATATTTCTTTGATAAAGCCATTAAAAGGTGACATAATCTTAGATTTGAGATTAGTTCGGATGATGAAACTGACACCATTTTCAAAAGAAAAGATCATTTTCATATATGGAACAAGTTAGTGTGATTGCGTCAGTATAATGTCATATTCAATAAACTTTAGCTTGCATTTAAAGTTCCTAACATTTATTAGTTTATTTCTAAATTTCTTTTCTTCTATCCCTTGAAATCAAAATTAACCAATAAAACTAAAATCTGAAACATTTAAAAATAATTGATGGAAATGATGCACTAATCTTAAACGCATAGACAATTCTGTTGGTGAAAATGACATAAATTCCCAAAAGAAAAAATGCCTTTTCATCCAAAAAAAAATGTACATCAGCACAGATTGTTTAGAACAATATTTTAATTAAAATCGTATTATATAATTTTTATATTCCCTTATAATTGAATTTTCTGTAAAAACATTGTGGCAGAATTTTAATGAAACGAAATAAAAGGCTAATATATATGTTTAAAAAAGGGCGAAACATTACAGACACAATTTATTTACTTCAAGAACTTTTTTAAATTATTGTATTCCATTATAATGTAGTCTTTTTAAAGAAATGTAGTATTTGATAAAAGTTCTCAACAAAAAAGAGAAAAAAAAAACCTTTTTTAAAAATTCTATACTTCACCAGGCTACAAAATGGATGTCCCTATATCCCTGCAGATTAATCGAATGCGTTAATCCAAAGAGGAAAGCTCCCCGTTCCTTCACTTGACAGCCCGACACCACCCATCTTAACCTTTGAGGGGGACTAGCGGGCTGTGTGGGTTTCCACGGATGCTTTCTACGGGGGGGGGAGGGGGGGGATTAAGAAATACAATTTATAGATTCTTTCAACTTCACATTCGCGAGCGCCAATACAAATATTTTTCGTCGATGTCTACGAATGCTAATATTGAAAAAAATTGAAAAATCGCTTACGATAATTCTAATTAACATTGTAAAGAACTAATTCATTACAGAAAACTAACATTTTTTCCACCGATAGATGGCGGTAGTCAACTGAGGATAGAACATTGTTCTGTTTTTTCGAACTCCGAAGCGAGAAGCGGGAGTGAGCGCGCAGAGTGTTTTTTTTGTTTTGGTTGTGAAGGTGACTCGACGAGTGATGTAGTTAAAAAAGTAGAAATTGTTACCGCGATTATATTTTGTGTTTTGTGTTCGTAAGTTTGTGTTTTGTGAATGTCATATTAAATCAAGAAAACCATCCGATGGCCTCTTCATTTATCAACTGTGTTCATTATTAAAGTATACCATAGTCTCCTACATTACAGACGAGTAAAGATGGTGGCAGCTCGGTACGATTCCATGGTGAAAAAATGACCAGTGTTCTTAAGTAAAGATGCAAGTAGCAAGTAAGCCAGTTCCATATTTTTGTATTTATTAGTACCATGAATCAAATCTGTTATCGATTAAATTTATTTTAATCTGGATTAACTAGATTTATTTGCTTGCGTAAATTAATTTCAAACTTTAGGAAAAGTGCGGATTAATTGGGCATATTTCATGTACTGATATATATTGAACTTATTCCCATCAAATCAAATAAAAAAATTTGAATAATATTGAAAATTATTTCATTAAGCTGTTCTCTTTATAAAATATTGTGTTCTTAGGCATTTTATCTTAGAAATATTAAGATCTGTTCTTAAAGTTGAAATAATAATAAATAAAGTTTATTTATATATTTTTGGGGATAGTTATGGTAACAATTCTTTTGAATAAAATGTTAAAATGGTATGATTTCATTCTTTAAAGGAAAAAAAATTTTGAAAAAAATAAAATTTCTATCTTACCGTTTTGTCATTTGGATCAATGCCAAAATTACAAAGTTCGAAAGAAAAAAATGTTGTAAGGCAGATAAATTCTGTTTTTTCTTTATTTGATTATTTAGTTATTCTAAAAATAGAATAGATGATATTTTCGTTCTTTGATTCTGATTGCAAAATGAATGTGGATTTGATATTTGTTTTGTTAATTTTTAAAGAAAAAAGTTATTGAGTTTAAAACGGAAAAATAAATAATTCTGTTTTGTTTGTTGAGTTTATGTAAAAAAATAAAAACTTGATAAGTATCGAGTAAAAGATAAAAGTGTTATTTTCATTTGGAAAAAGAAATTGAGTTGAATATTTTGTAATTTACTCTTTTCATGTAAAGAAATGAAAATGTTAAGTGGGTTATTTTAAATATTTTTTTTTGCGAGTAATTTGTTATGCTTGCATAAAAAGGGTTGAGAATTAAGAAAAATTCTCGTATTTACTTAGTTTGATTGGTTTAATTTTAATTGCGTAATTTAATTATGTTTTTGAAATAAGTGTGTTTATTGAATAAAATACAATTCTGAATGTTGAAAAAAAAAAAAATTCTTTTATCATCTTAATTGTATTTTTGACACAATTACATATTTACTTATTTAATATGTTTAAAAAGTTGCACAGTGTTTAATTTACTAAGAAATTGATAGAGGTGGATTTTAGAATTGCTTTATTAATTAAAATTTATTATATCGGCTTAAAAGTTTTGTTGCTAGTTTAAGTAGGAGACTTCTGAGTTCTATTAATTAGAAATTAAGCATTCTGATTTTGTTTCGGTTTATCTAAAATTAAGATGGCATATTTAGCAAAAGCTAGAAGAGCAGACTTGTTGGAAATTTGTGATGAATTGGAATTGGAAGTTGATCTTTCGAAAAAGATTCCAGAAATTAAGAAAATTATTGTAGAAAGCGAATTTTACAAGGAAGAAGAGGTTAGACTCATGTTAGACCGAATAATAGAAGATATGAAAACGAGAGAAGAGAGAGAGAAAGAAAAAGAAGAAAGAATTCGACAAGAAGAAAGGGAAGGACGTATGGCTAAGGAAGCTCATGAACATGAACTAGAATTAAAAAAATTGGAGCAATTGCAAAGAACTTCTGAACAGAACGATGGATCAGGAAGAAAGGTTGATGTCGGACCAAAAATACAGTTGGCACAAATTGTTCCGAAATTCGACGAAAAAT
This sequence comes from Maratus speciosus, assembly GCA_963932465.1. Lineage (NCBI taxonomy): Eukaryota > Metazoa > Arthropoda > Arachnida > Araneae > Salticidae > Maratus > Maratus speciosus. The sequence goes on along the minus strand of OZ010796.1, from coordinate 48,236,237 downwards.
CTGATGAGATGGGTCTTTTTTTAATTAATTTTGAGAGAAGAGCAGAGATGGCTAAAGTTTCGAAGAGTGAATGGGTTGCATACTTGTTAGCTGTTTTGCCCACAGAGGTTACAAACATGTTAGCTAGGGAATCGCCTGAAGATGCGATTAACTACGATTTTGTTAAAAATCTTATATTAGAAAGATATAAGTTGAATAGCGAGAAACTGAAGCAATGTTTTTATCGGCATCATAAAACGCCAGACAAATCTTGGAGGAATTGTGCGCAGGAACTCACTAGTTATTTTACAGCCTGGATTACAGAATTAGGTGTTGAAAAGTTTGATCAACTTAAAGATTTAATTATTACAGAACAGTTAAAGTTTCGAGTGCCCGCGGAAACAAAAGAACATTTTCTAGACAATTGGTTAAATTTTGTGACGCCTTTAGATTTGGCTAAGAAATTGGATGACTATGAAAGTATCAAAGAAAGTTTTAAAAAGAAAGAACTTCCGAAAAAGACCATGTCTAATTTTCGATCCCAATTTAAAAATTCAAATAACTTTGACTACAAGAAAGAAAGTAAGGATAATAAGCCTAAATCGCCAATTAAATCAGAATCATTAACTGGGAATCATAGAGAAAGAGAATTTGATAAGAAGAGAACGTTACGTTGTTACGAATGTGGATCAAGCACTCATCTTCGTCCTCAATGTGATAAACTTAAGAAATCGCCAGAAATCATTTCTCATGTTAAGGTGGGAGTTGAACAAGATTCGTCAATAACGCCTTATCTTAGTGTGGGGAAAGTAAACGGCGTACAAATGGAAATTTTAAGGGATACGGGTGCGACAATAGATTTAATTGCACAAAGGTATGTCAAACCGCATATGTATCTGAACGAAAAACTGTGGGTACGGGTGCCCTTACACGATGGTCTATTCTGTTTACCTCTTGCAGAGATTGAATTAGACTGTGAAAAGTTTTCTCCAGGTGGGGAGGAGTCTGTAAAGAACTAATTCATTACAGAAAACTAACATTTTTTCCACCGATAGATGGCGGTAGTCAACTGAGGATAGAACATTGTTCTGTTTTTTCGAACTCCGAAGCGAGAAGCGGGAGTGAGCGCGCAGAGTGTTTTTTTTGTTTTGGTTGTGAAGGTGACTCGACGAGTGATGTAGTTAAAAAAGTAGAAATTGTTACCGCGATTATATTTTGTGTTTTGTGTTCGTAAGTTTGTGTTTTGTGAATGTCATATTAAATCAAGAAAACCATCCGATGGCCTCTTCATTTATCAACTGTGTTCATTATTAAAGTATACCACAGTCTCCTACATTACAACATCACTACTTGATATTTGATATTCGCGAACGGTAATACCAATATTTTCCGTTGATGTTTAAGAATGCTATTATAAAAAAAAAAAAAAAAAAAAATCCTGACTATTCGCATATGAAAATTCACATTTACACTACTACTTAATTTGGACATTAATACTTTCCGTTGATAATTAGAATGCAAATATTGAAAAATGTTGTGAATGTTTGCATACGAGAATGCTCATTTACATAACAACTTGTTTTTCGACTTACGCATGTATAATATCATATAAACTTTTTTTTTTTTTTTTTTTTTTTTTTGTAAATTTTAAAGAAGTCAGTTAATAGATTCGATCGGAAAGTTTTATTTTTATTATTTTTATTTTATTTAACGCTATTTGATTTTTTTGTTTATTAACATAAAATTATATTAATAATGATAATAATAATAATAATGTTTTTTAGACTTTCTGAATCACTTATCAATTTATAATTTTTTATGTCCTGATCAGTGGTATTAGTATTTTCAGATATTAACAGAACAAATAAGGAAAAAATAATAATAAGTAAATATCTTTGTTAAGATATGCCTAAAATTAGAGATTAGCATAGTTTGTTACTTTTTTTTTTTTTTTTTTTTTTTTTTTGTTATATTAAGCAATTGATAGAAGTCGATTTTTTTGTAATTTTTGGTTTCATCATGAAATTTCCAGATATATATTTCTAACCATTTAAACTAAACAAAATAAATTAAAATAAACATTTCTATAAGATACTGGAATCACGGAAAAAAAGCCCACATAGGAAAAAACAAATCGGATAAATGACCACAGGAAAGTATTCTATTTATTTTATTCTACAATTATTTATATTTATTTTATTTTACATTATTTATATTTATTTATCTATATTTATTCTATTTATTTATTCTATTTAAAGTATCTATTTATAAATTTGTGTCACATACAGGCAGGCAGACAGACAGACTCACAGACATACATTTTGTAAAAACATGTTTTTCGGAATCTCTGACCCCTAAAATGTGTAAATCCGTCGAAAACCGAAAGTCGAAAATTTTCACGAATCCAGTCTTCTTGTAAAGATAGAAGAAAGTAAAAATCAGAATTCCAGTTTTCAAGTTTTTCTATCCCCCCCCCCCCCCTCCACGCAACGACATTCTTGTTCAAAGTTCCAAAAAAATATAGAAGCAGATATATTTCTACATTCTCCCTAACAGTGGTCAACTCTTTTTATCCGATTCTTTTCCAATCTGCAACATTTCTACAAATATTGCCTAAATCGAAACTTTCAATATTATAGAAATTCATATCAAAATTACAGAATTTTAGCAACATCAAGAAATGCTTGATCACGAGGTCAAACAATGCTTGTAATAAATAGCGGGTAAGGAAGAAATTTATTTCAAAAGTTTCATGTTGCAATGATATCTACATTTTGCTTTAAAAATTTAAATCTTAGTCTCTATGATATTACAATCATAAATTTACTGTAAGTTTATTTAACTTTGATCTGGAAACGTGCTTTATGCCAGACTAAAGCATATCACTTAAAAAAAAAAAGAAAAAAAAACACCATTTAAAAAAAGTCTTTGCTTTAATATAATCGTAGATTTTCTATCATTAAATGGGGTGAATATTACTTTTTGCAAATAACGATTTGATAGCATTTCTCGTAAAAAGTGTTTCCAGTTAAGGACTTTTTTTTTTTCGGTTACAAGGCCACCGATCACATAGAAAAATTAAAACGCAGTCTAATTTATGTTTCGTGTATCTTTAACGAATAAATTGCTTTCCAGTTTTATGCACTAAGTATGCGTCCACTGCCAAAAATTTCTGCTTGTCGTTGTCAGAAATAATTATTTTTATATCAAATTAATATAAAAATTCAAAAGCTAAGACTATTTCTTAAAAATCAATACAATTAAGAATACTATTAAGAAATTATATAGAAATTACTATTGGTGAAGTAATGTAATAGAAAAGAAGAATATTACGAAGACTAAAAGCGAAGGTCTAGAAGTAGAAAATGAAACATTATAAAGTCCTTTAAAAAACACAAAAGAAAAATTGTTTAACTGAACCTTTTGTGACAAATCAGGAGGTTTTCCGGGTATTTCAAGATCTATTGCATTCTACAGGTGCAATAGTTTTCGTTGAAACACATTCATGGATTTTGATATAGTTTACAAACCATTTTTCTCTCTTTAAATACAAAGGGATAGGAATGAAGTTCATATTTACGAGTATATCCTAAAGGTCTTTCTATTTATCTGGCATAGTTTGTCAAAATTACAATACGAGTTTACATTTTTGTTACTATACTCAAACCTAAGTCCTTTTGTTACTCAAACCTAAGGGGTTCTAGTTTACCCCTGTTGTCCATACCAGCCCCGTCCATAGAGACAATGGATAAGCACAGGATAAAACCCTGAGGAAATCCCTGAGTAAAATGTCATATTTTGATGTTAGTAGACTAATCTCAAAATTGTATCTCATATTTATCTATTTTATTACACCCACAAATCTGCCCTTACCTAAATAAAAAGAAAAGTGCCCAGTTAAACTGGTGGCATTGAGCTCACATGCTATTCACACTAATTGTATATTATACTATTATTTCAAAGAATAATGCACTTCAAAAAATAAATGAAGGGGGATTAGCCTCCACCCCCCCCCCCTTATACTTAACCAATGAACCTCCAAATCTAGTCAGGAAAGCCCCTTAACATAATAAACTGGTATGCGGTATACCAAATTTGAAGCAAATCAGATAATTTTGCATAAAAAAGGCATATCGGTAAATTAAGCTTTATACTTAACTAATAAACCTCCAAATCTAATCAGGAAAGCTTTTTATCAGAATGAACATAGAAAAAATAAAATAAATTGGATAATTCCGTAGGAAAACCCATCTATCTAAATTAAGAAGAGGGAACTTGTCCCCTTTCCCCCTTTTATATTTAACCAACGAATCTCCAAACCTAATGAAGTAAGCGCCATATATCGGAATAAACCGATATATCAAACTTGAAGCAAATCGAAAAATCCTGCATGAAAAATCCATTTATTTAAATTAAGGGGGGGACTAGCCCCCGCCCCCTCTTCATACTTAACCAATAAACCTCCAAATTTAATCAAGGCAGCTCCTTAGTATAATAAACCGGTATACTAAATTTGGTGCAAATCGAATAACTCTGCATGAAAAACACATTTATATAAATTAAGGGGGGGGGTCTAGCCCTTTTTCCCCGTGTATACTTAATTAATGAACCTCCAAAACTAATCATGGAAGCTCCTTAACATAATAAATCGGTATACCAATTTTGGAGCAAATCGAATAATTCTGCATGAAAAACCCATTTATCTAAATTAAGGTGGGGGGAGTAGCCCCCCTTTATTCTTAACCAATAACCCCCAAAACTAATCAGGGAAGCGTCTTATCTGAATGAACCTGGAAGAAAAATTAAAGCAAATGGGATGTTTCTGTCAAGAGTTATCGCGTTACGCATATACAGACGTTAGTGCATACATACATACAGAACCTGCTTGCACATTAGCCCTTGGGCTTTGATAGCCTGCGAGCAAAAAACAGGATAATGAAAAAATTCCTCCCTAGAAAATGCCTCCTCTCTTCGTCTTTATTTTATTCCCTTTACAAGCTGTGTACGTAATTTTTTCCCTCCCCCTCCGCCTTATAAAACATCTTTGCTTATATATAAACTAAGAATCAATAAATTGTATTTCCTTAATACCCCCCCCCCCCTCCGTAGAAAGCACTAACTTGTCCGTTGTAGAAGTCATACTAAACTTATCTTAATGAAATGTTAAAATTGTGTTTTCTTGGACCAAATCTTAGAATTGTCTAACTCAGCCATTAACTCAGTACTCCCCCCCCCCCATCCCCTACGTTGTAAAAAAGCTGACAGTGGAAAAGCTGCACTTTAGTTTTTAGCATTTATTTATATACAAGTTCGATATTTAACAATTCCTTGTCACGTTTTTTCCGGTCACCTTTTTTCCTTGTCACGTTTTTTCCGGTCCCGTTTTTTCCGCTCTTGTTTTTTCTGTCACGTTTTTTCCGGTCCCCTTTTTTCCTAGATTCAATTTCCTGGGGAGATATAGTCGGCCCCACTTAACTGCATACAGTTGGTTCCACTGAATTGTATGCAATTAAGCGGGGTATGCATTTAAGCGAGGGCAGCAATTAAGGTTGTCAGTAGGTTATTATGATTTGATTACATACCACATATATGATAAATATTAATGAACAATAACAATTTACACAATAATTTAAAAATTAATTAATGTAATAATAATTTTAATCAATAATTTATTATTACTCGGTATATAATAATATATATTCTAAAGTTTAATGAATTATAACACTATTTACGTTACGTGGTTTAATTTTCATTATAATTTATGTGATTTAAGTGAAAATTAAAATTAAGTAAAATAACAAATTTTTGTATTTAAATCATACCTTTAAAAATAAATAAATTCCTGCACAAATTTATTTTATTTTTCATTATTTGGCAATTTATCCTTATCTGTTGCCTTAAAAAAAAAAAAAAATCCTTTATAAAAGTTTATTTTTTCTACTTCGGACACTGCATTTCTCCACTTCCAATGCTAAATATTGTTCTTTTATTCTCTTTTATTTCTCTCTATTGTATTCCCCCCCCCCCCATTTCCATGATTTTCAAAGAAGTATCACCAGCATCTTGAGTCGCTATATGTATGGCAAGCTTTAAAAGAAAATCACACCTGTTCAAAATCAACATTCCCATACGCTTCCAAGAATTAAGAGAATAAAATCTTTTCTTTCACGGCCATTTCTGCTTTTCGATTTTATTAATAACAAACCATTATTACAAAACAAAATATTCCCGCTCTTAATTTTTTCTCATCCATCGCCTTCACAGGAATTCACTAAAATCCGGATTACTAGATTGGGGATATTTTATGCGATTAACCTGGGATTGTTATGCGATAAAACGAGTATATTTAACATTAACCTTATGGGGACCGTTTCTGTTCTTCGGCATTCTAAGCATATAAGCGGGGTATGCAATTATCCGTTACCCGATTAAGTGGGGCCGACTGTATTTCAAAAATATGAGTACTTCAGTTTAGAGGTCTGCACGGACCTGAATCTCCAGGCCCGGTGTAAAAATCAAAAGTTCTGCCCATTTACATTGTTACTGTGTTCAGCCCGTACAAAAATCAATGAAAACAGGCCCGGCCCTACTCAATTTCTACAAAAAATTCCGTTTTTTCTCGACACACAATAAATAAAGCTCATTTGAAAATGTGCCCCGAACCCCCTTAAAACAGGGTTGCTACACATACAGGAGAATGAAATTCCCTGACTTTTCCAGGTGCATTTTATGAAAATTTCAGTCTAGCGGTTTAATGTGAACTGGACAAGATGACAGTAAAATAAAATATTGTACCACATGAAAATATAAAAATTTTCAACTGTATATCACAATTAAAATTTCCACATAATGCACCCCCCCCCCAAACACACACATATACACACACACACACACACACACATACACACACACACACACAAAAAAGGCTCTTATAACTGCAATAGAAATTGTTTTCCTCAGTAATTTCTGAATATTTCAAAGTAAGTGTCCTGTAAAATGGAAACAAATATATATACATATACAATATTTTTGCATTGAATGATAATTCACTTCACCATCTATCACAATCTCACTTAAGTTCAACTTTAGGCAAAGGGGGTTGAGAAGCAAACATTTCAGGGTTTAGGTTAAGCAGATTTGAAATGATTTATTAGTTACATTAACCTTTAACTGATGTGACTAAAATTTGTCGCACAACTGATGTGATCCGGTCTCTCAGACCCCTCGAATAAAATGAATAAAAAAAAATAACTCAAATTGTTGAATTTACTTAAATTTTGTCCTAACAATATCGTTGTACTTCTCTTAGGAGCATGAGAATTAAATTGCATGAAAAAAGTATTTTATTCATATTATTTAACTTCAGTACAGAAAAGTAAAAAGCTGTAAGAGTGGTTACAGCTGAGAGTGGGAGTCGCGGGGTCTGGGAGACCGCGTGACATCAGTTAAAGGTTACATGTCAATAAAAAAATATTGCAGAAAAATTTCAAAAAAATATATTAAACAGTTAAACATTTTAAAGTATGTGTAGAGATGACAGTAGGAAACTAGTATGTTGTGGCCATCACAAAACTTTCTTCTACATAAATCACGTCAATTAAATCATTTAAATAGTAAAATAAATTACATCAATTTATTCATATAAAAGTATACCTGAATTTGAAGTTTGATGAAAATTCGTGCATTAGTTATTGAGATAGAGCTGATGGGGAAATTCTGAAAAATGCAGCATAGAAGCGCCACCTGTTGAGCGATTTGCACCAAAACACAAACAGCACTAATTCATATTAAGGTATACCGGAATCTGAAGTTTGATGAAAATCCGTGTATTAGTTCTGAAGCTTGAGCTACTGTGGAAATCACAAAAAATGCAGCACAGCAGCGCCACCTGTTGAGCGATTTACACCAAAAGGTACAAAACACCAATTCATGTCAAGGATTAACTGAATCTGAAGTTTGATAAAAATCCGTGCATTAGTTCTGGACATTGAGCTATTGTGGAAATCAAGAAAAATGCTGCATAGCAGCGCCACCTGTTGAGCGATTTACAGCAAAACATAAACAGCACTATTTCATATACTGGTATACCTGAATCTGAAGTTTGTTGAAAACCCAAGTATTAGTTCTTGAGATAGAGCTATTGCGGAAATCACAAAAAAACGCAGCATAGCAGCGCCACCTGTTGAGCGATTTACACCACAAGGTGCAAAACGTCAACTCATGTCAAGCACTAACAGAATCTCAAGTTTGATGAAAATCCGTGCATTATTTCTTGAGATAGAGCTGTTAAGAAAATCGTGTAAATGCTGCTAAATGCAGCACAGCAGCGACATCTGTTGGGCAATTTGCACCAAAACGTTACCAGCACCAATTCATATCAAGGATTAACTGAATCTGAAGTTTGATGAAAATTCGTGCATTACTTCTTGAGATAGAGCTAGTGCAGAAATCGCGAAAAATGCAGCATAGCAGCGCCACCTGTCGGGCGATTTACACAAAAACCTAATCAGCACCAATTTATATTAGGGACTACTTGAATATAAATTTTTATAAAATTCCGTGCATTAGTTCTTGAGATAGAGCGCCCACAACATTTGTGTCTCATACACACAGACAGACAGACAGACTCACAGAGTCACAGACAGACATTTTGTAAAAACATGTTTTTTGGAATCTCTGACCTCTAAAACGTGTAAATCCGTCGAAAACCGAAGTCGAAAATTTTTACGAATCCAATACTTTCTTCTTGTAACGATAGAAGAAAGTAAAAAATTCCGTGCATTAGTTCTTGAGATAGAGCTATTGCGGAAATCACAAAAAACGCAGCATAGCAGCGCCACCTGTTGAGCGATTTACACCACAAGGTGCAAAACGTCAACTCATGTCAAGAACTAACAGAATCTCAAGTTTGATGAAAATCCGTACATTATTTCTTGAGATAGAGCTATTACGAAAATCGTGTAAATGCTGCAAAATGCAGAATAGCAGCCCCATCTGTTAGGCGATTTGCACCAAAACGTTACCAGCACCAATTCATATCAAGGATTAACTGAATCTAAAGTTTGATGAAAATCCGTGCATTAGTTCTTGAGATAGAGCTAGTGCAGAAATCGCGAAAAATGCAGCATAGCAGCGCCACCTGTCGGGCGATTTACACCAAAACCTAATCAGCACCAATTTATATTAGGACTACTTGAATATAAATTTTTATAAAATTCCGTGCATTAGTTCTTGAGATAGAGCGCCCACAAAATTTGTGTCACATACACGACACAGACAGACAGACAGACTCACAGAATCACAGACAGACATTTTGTAAAAATGTGTTTTTTGGAATCTCTGACCTCTAAAACGTGTAAATCCGTCGAAAATTTTTACGAATCCAATACTTTCTTCTTGTAAAGATAGAAGAAAGTAAAAAGAAAAGAGGAAGAAAAAGGGAAGAGGAAATTTTAAGAGGTGATTAAATAAAACTTTTAAAAATTGAAATTTGCAAAAACGTGGAAGATTTTTCTCATTTGCCATGGGACAAAGGTTGTACTTATTTGGCGACCTCCATGAATTTTTATTAAATTCCCTGACTTTTCCAGGGTTTTGGATAAAATATAGAAATTTCCTGACATTTCCCTGACTTATTAGACAAATTTCTGAATTCCCTGACTTTTCCTGGTTTTCCAGGTAGCGTAGCAACCCTGCCTTATGTTTTGATTCGATTTTGATAAAATTTGAAATGGCTCGACACTATTCTGCAACGATTATGCAACGATTATGCAACGATTCTGCTACGATTCTGCAACGATTAATTTCAAACCCTCCGGCTGGGTAGTTTTTGTGCTGTTATGTGCGAACAGACGGACCAGATGATGATTATACAGTGTGTCCACGTATAACCTGACCTACCTTTATTTTCGCAACCGCTGGTCCTAGATATATGCTACCAATCACAAAAATGGTTTAAATAAGGTAAAGAATTATTTTTAAAGCGATTTGGGTCAAGAAAAACATTTATTAAAAAATTCCGAAGTTTAAATTTTTATACGGTCCCCGGTCCTCTAAGTCATATTTAGTAAAAATTTACTGTGACACTAACAAGTAAGTCAAAAAAAGTCCCATTCATCTAACATTAAAATTGACCGAGTTATGAAAGTTTGAAATGCATGACTTATACCACTTTTTTGCATATCAAAACAGATGATTTCGACCATGCTTTCAGGAGTCGTATATAAAATACTTAAACTGTACTTCACTTTCGACGACAAAATATACAAACAAAATAACGGAGCTCCAATGGGTTCTCCTATATCAGGATTATTAGCTGAATTCATATTACGACCACTCGAAATAAATATATATAAATTGGATTATACTCTCCATGCATATGCATGGATCAGATACGTAGGCGAAATTTTCATCATACGGCAAGATGCAGATACCTTGCTCAATAACTTTTTAAACCAGATTAATAACCTTGATTCTAAAATTAAATTCACATTGGAAATAGAACAAAATGGTACGCTACCTTATTTAGATGTATTACTAATCAAGACGTACCAAGGAATAGAACGCACTGTTTACAGAAAACCCATAGCCAGTCAATCCATTATCCCTCATAATGCTCAAGCACCTTTTTCATACAAAGTTTCTGCATTTAGATATTCTATTCACAAAGCATTCACTGTTTGTACCCTCGAGCAATTAAATAATGAAATAAATAAAATATATGATATTGCAAGAAACAATGGATACAAAGAAAGCACCATAGAAAAATTAATTAAGAGCTTGAAGAATAAAAAGTCCTTCCGGCCAGTGCCGGGAGGAAGAGGTAGCTTTCATATTCCTTATTTTAAAAAAGCCAACTTATATTATTCAAACACACGAAGCTCAATTAAGTGGAAACCGAATGTAGGAGATTCAATACTAATTTTTATCAATACTAAATCATTATGAATGAGAATTTCGCGAAATTAGTCAGCTTTATCCAAGCTGCTTTTATTTAAAGTAACTTATATTTGACTGCCAAATTCGGCGATTTCTTAAAGTGCCTGCCATTTTAAGACAACATGGTGGATGAGGCTAACCAGTGAACTTGGTCGAGACCTTAGTAATTGCTGTGCACATGCTCACTCACATCGGAATCGGTTGATATATACGAGTGCTGTCGCAGGCAAAAAATCAGATTTTTCAAAATGTCACCTACGTTAGAAATTGAAACTGCTATATCTGAGCCATTTTTTAAGATAAAGACAAACTAAAAATGCTCCTGAATCCTTATATCAAGGTCAAATACTTAAGAAAGAAACCTTTTTCAATTTCTAATTTTTTTGCACCTCACTTTAAATAAATATAATATATTTTTTAATTTAATGGCCTCCATTTTTAAACAAGATGGCTGATGAAGCTGGCCAGCGAACTTGGTCGAGATATTGATGTATACTATCCACATGCCTTCTTCCATGGAAATAGGCGAATACGTGTGGTATCGCGAGACAAATACAAGATCGTTTCAAAGTGTTAGCCATGATAGAAATTCAAAGTGCTATAATTCAACCACTTTTTAAGATATAAACAAAAGAACAAATTTTCAGAAACAAAAACTGCTCCAAAATCTTTGTATCAAGGCCAAACACATAAAAAAAATCTTTTTCATTTTCCAATTTTTTAATACTTCATTTTAAATTTTAAATTACATTTTTTATTTAAATCGCAACCCTATTGAAACAAGATGGCGAATGAAGCTGGCCAACGAACTCGGTCGAGACATTGGTATGTACTATGTACAGACCAAGTTACATTCAAATCGGTTCATAAATACGCCTGTTATCGCGTGACAAAAATCAGGTCGTTTTAAAATGTCAGCCACAATAGAAATTCAAAATGTTATAACTCAGCCATTTTTTTAGATATAGACGAAACAAAACCTGTTCCGGAATCTTTGTATTAAGGTTAAACACATACGAAAAAACTCTTTTTCATTTTCCAATTTTTTGGTATCTCATTTTAAATTTAATTTTGTTTTAAATTTTTTAAATGGCCGCCATTTTGAAACAAGATGGCGGATGAAGCTGGCCAACGAACTCGGTTGAGTTATTTGTATGTACTATGCACACACCAAGGTACATCCAAATCGGTTCATAAATACGTCTGTTATCACGTGGCAAAAATCAGGGCTTTTCAAAATGTCAGCCACACTAGAAATTCAAAATGCTATAACTCAGCCATTTTTTAAGACATAGACGAAACAAAAACTGCTCCCGAATCTTTTTATCGAGGTCAAACACATAAGAAAAAAATATTTTTTCAATTTTCAATTTTTTGGTACCACATTTCAAATTTAAATTTTTCTTAAAATTTTAAATGGCCGCTATTTTTAAACAAAATGGCGGATGAAGCTGGCCAACGAACTCGGTCGAGACATTGGTCTGTACTATGTATAAACGAAGTTACATCCAAATCGGTTCATAAATACGCCTTTTATCGCGTGACAAAATTCAGGACGTTTCAAAATGTCTGCTTCGCTAGAAATTCAAAATGCTATAACTCAGCCATTTTTTAAGATATAGACGAAACAAAAACTGCTACGGAGTCTTTGTATAAAGGTCAAATACATAAGAAAAAAATATTTTTCCATTTTCAATTTTTTGGTACCACATTTCAAATTTTAAATTTTTTTAAAAATTTTAAATGGCCGCCATTTTGAAACAAAATGGCGGATGAAGCTGGCCAACGAACTCGGTCAAGACATTGGTATGTACTATGTACACACCGAATTACATCCAAATCGGTTCATAAATACGAGAGTTACAGTGTGACATAGGTCAGATATATATATATATATATATATATATATCAATTTTGAACGGAGGGTGGTTTCGGGGTCTGGGGGTCATGATCGATGAAAATATACCAAAATTTTTTGAAATCGCTTTCCTCCGAACGGCTGCAATAGGTAGCTTTTTGTAAAGAAAGCTACCTAAAAGAAAAGAAGTTTCAATCCACAAAATTCCATGTTATCTACTTTACAATATTTTCCTGGTTTCTTCGAACGTTTGAAATATAAACTCAATAAATTCAATATCTCCCTAGTCGCAAAACCTTCTATGAAATTAAAAAATGGAGTATGCAAGAAAATAGATCCAATAGAGTCAAACCAGTTATCAGGAGTATACGAAATACCCTTCACAAAAGAAGATGGAACAAAACAGTTTTATATAGGTATGACAAGTAGAAAACTTAAAACCAGAATCAAAGAACATATAGCAGACATCAAGTACAACAGAAGAACCACAGCATTGGCCAGATTATGCAACGAAGAACCGTTACAGATTGATTTTAAAAATAGCAAGTTAATTTATATATCAAGATTTTATTTACCATCCATAATCCGAGAATCAGTAGAGATATTTTTACGCAACAAGAATATTTGCAATGATTCAGTGTCCCTTGATTTACCTAAAATTTGGAAAGAGATGCTATGTAATTTTAATAACAATAGTCAAAATTAATTCACACTCGCAAATAGCCAAGATAATTTTATTTTTATTTTATGTTTTGCAATGTTTTTTATTATGCATGTTGTCTCGTGACATTGTTTGCCATGTTATTGTTTTGTTAAATTATATGAAAATTAATCCACGCTCACAAATAGCTAATTTAATTTTAATTTAATTTTAGGTTTGCAATATTTTTCATTATGCATCATGTCTCGTGACATTGTTTACTATGTTTATTGTTTTTAAATTTTGTGAAAATATTCTCTATCATAAAAGATTTTGAAAATGTCGCCGTTGGTGCGACGAAACGATCGTCAATCTTAATAAAGATATTTTATTACTTTTTAGCATTATTTTTACTTAATCTGTTTGTAAGTGATTTTTATACATGTTTTTATGTACTTAAACTTATTTCAAGGTATCTGCTTTTTGAAAGAAATCATACAACTATTACGGTTGAGTTAACTTTTATTACTTAAGTTTTAGATTAGTTAAAATAATTGTATTTTAACGTACATTTTATTTTGTAAGGATTTGAAGCTATGATTTCTTTTAACAAAAATTATGTTATTTTCATAAGGTTTTATTTAACTTGCAACGATCGTCTTTCCAGTTTAAAATTTGTACTCGAACTTTAACTCACTTTCAAATGTCCTATCGAAGTTAAATTTTACATACTGACTTAAATCCGATGACAATGTTATATTATTATGATTTTCGACACTTACCACCGTATACATACTTATATTAGAGGATAACACAAAAAAATTCGGATAGATTACCGTGAACAAGTTTAAGAAAGAGTTTTAGATTAGATAACATAAACTTGCGATGGTTGTGTTTTTTAGCTTTTATAATTACGTTTTATGTATTTTATAATGCTGAATAAAAAAAATTACATTCACTTTTAATCACCATGTCAGGATTTTTCGTAAATCGTAAATTTCAAGGTTAAAAAATAGCAAAAAACCTGATACTATAAAATAGATGTAAAACTATTCTATTCAGTTTAATTTTATTTAATTCAATAATTTATTCAATTTTTTGGTTTATGCTGGGCTTCATACAGCTAAACAACTCAGGCGTCCGATGAGGTTGGGAGGGGAGAGGGGGGGGGGGTCAATTTTATCTTTGAGCTTTTTAACTTTGAAATTTGCGATTTGAGAAAAATCATGACCTGGTTTACAATGAACATTAAAATAACAATGACATGGTCAGGTTTAAAATGAAGGTCATTTTCAGATTCAGCGCTAAAAAATACATAAGAATAAATTTTCAAAAGCTAAAAAACATAACACAATCCAAAATTTGAAAGACAGTGTAATCTAACAGCACTTTAAAATATATATCATTTTGTAAAGAATTGAGGCTGTTGTTTTTCATCCTTTCATTTAACAGAAATTCTGTTATTTGTATATGTGCAGTACAAATTGTATATTTTACAGTAATATGCCAGAATGATTAAAGATTTCAAATTTATATTGCAATGCTAATTTTATTCTCAACCATTTCTTTAATATATCTGACGGAGTTATATTTCTACTAAATTTGTGAATGACCCCTAATTTGTAGCAAAAAATATGCTCCAACTTTAAACAGCTATTATTCGGTCGATTTTAATCATAGAAAAACGGGACTTTTTTTGCCTTACTTGTCAGTGTAACAAGAAAATTTTACTAAATATAACCTATAGGACCGAGGGACCGTATAAAAATTTAGATTCTGTAATTTTTCACTAAATTGTTTTTTCGCTTCAAACATTTTTTTATCTTAACTCTGCACCCAATTTTGACCATTTTTGTAATTGGAAGTATTCATCTAGGACCAACGGTTGCGAAAATAAAGGTAGGTCAGGTTATACGTGGACAGTGGACACACTGTATAATGTGCTACGTATGGATTTATATGATTACGAATACATCTAAAAAAGCGAGACATCCTTTAAGAAAAGTACACAGTAAAAAGAAGTTAAAAATATTAATTTCCTGGGAGATATTTAAAAAGTATGAGTACTTCAGTTTAGAGGTCTGCACGGGCCAGAATTTCCCAGCCGTGCAGTTCAGGCCCGATGTAAAAATTAAAAGTTCGGCCCGGCCCATTTACATTGTTACTGTTCTCGACCCGACTCGTACAAAAATCAATGAAAACAGTCCCGGACCTACTCAATTTCTACAAAAAATTCCGTTTTTTCTCGACATACAATTAAGGTTCTTTTAATGAATACTACATATATATTTATGGGAACATTTTACAGTATATTTTAGATTACTATGTGTTCGCAAAACAGAAAATACTCAATAGTAACATTAATGATTACTCAGTTATCGTCTCTACAGACGCTTCAAATAAGAATTCATTAAAAAATTAATGTAGTTTATAATTAAAGGTTAAAAACATGATAACTTTTGAAGCTATATAATAAAAATAGATTTGTAAAAATATTTCCCTCATTTTTAAGGCTTTTCTCATATCCAAAGGAGCTACATTCTGACACTTTTATGAATTCGTTTCTTTTCGGAAACACGTAAGATTGGGAGGTAATCTTATTCAAAAACTATGTGAATACCTGTTTTTTTTCTTACATAAAAGCAATATATCTCTCAGAAAATACTGCCAAAGTTAGCGTTTTGAATCGAATTTCCGGAAGCGATAGCACAGGAAAGGAGAAAACTTACAGGCACGTGACGAGAATCTCTATTAGTAATTTGTCAGAAATGGAAAAAGCTATTCGATTCCCAAATACCTTCAATAGTCAAGCCTGCCAATTTTATGCCTTTACAGTTAAAAATGAGTCAGAAAATGTGTCTGAAAGTTTCGCATTGTTGAGCAGTGAATATTAAAGCCACGTAATGTTATATTTCCAAAGATACTGTTAACAGAAGTTCATTATCGCTATTAATACTTTTACAAAACAAAATACCTGCCCTACAAATCCTGAGAAAGATTAAGACCAGTTCCGTCCAGGCACGACTATGTAGAAAAAAAAAATAAAAAAAAATGCAAGCCTAATCTTGGCCCGGTACGAGTCTGCTAAAAAAATTAAACCCGGGATCAGACATCATGTAACTGTACGATGCCGATCTCCACGATGAACATATTACATTTCTGCATTGATGTTGTTAAACTCGCATCGGCTCGTAACGCACATTTATACTTCTCGAGAAAGTCATATTCATTGAAAATGGCTGGTATTTTGTCTGCTTCGCATAAATTTTTATATCGGGACAATAGGCCCTCTTAACTTCTTTATCGGCCCGGCCCTGCCCTGCAGGCCCGTTCAATTTTTTTGCCGGCACGTTAAAAAAAATTGTCCTAATTCTGCCGGCCCGGGCCCGTCCCCGTGTAGACCTTACTTCAGTTGCCAACACTAAAAAAAATTCATTAAAATCTACAAAAAAATTAATATTTCAAAAATAACTTGACATTCAAAGAAATTGCGTTTAGAAGTACTTTTTTCCCCAATACGACGGTATAAAAATTGAAAATGTGCTGTGCTTAGAAGTTTAAAAAAGTGCAGTGGAGATTATCCCGTACAATGATACATCTGCTTTGTTTTACGCCTGGCTTGTAGAACGCAACGTTATTTTTTAAACACGACATTTAGTTGCTGCTCGAAAGAAATAGCATATCGGGGGCTAAAAGTCGCCGGTTGATTTGCGCTACTCCCTGTAAAGTTATCTATCGCGCACTACATACACAGCAACCGAATTGATCCGACGCATTTACATTAATGGGGCTGTGCATATATAACATTATCAACATTTTGGTATTTTTGGACCCCCTCCCCCCCTTACGATATCATATTTTATCATCCCTTGACACCCCTCCCCCCCCCCCCAGTAATGATATCGTTATCATAATAATAAATAATAAAAATGTATAAAAATTGTTTAGATTTTTGGAGTTTTTTTCTTTTTTTTGGAGTGATGCACAAATATGTTACATTTATTTTCCTATATTTTATTGATTCAAATGAAGAGACGTCAATAAAATATCAGTTTATACATGAAACAACTTAATCTCAAATAACACTTAAAAGAAACAGACTGTTTAAAAGTATTTAATAATAGATTTTTGTTGCCATAATGCATTCAACAGTAATAATGTCTTTTTGAACTTATCCCCTCACGGGGTGGGGCAGACAGAACTTCTTATCAACACAAACAGGCGGATAACATTCTCTTTTATTTACTTGTTAAATGCAAGTATAATTTCAAACATACATCGCATTATACTTTGTTGAACAGCGGATTATATATGCATATACTGTGGGGTATTCCATATTTTGGAACTGAATAATTTTATAATCATTTAAGGATTTAAATAATAAATTTTGTATTTTCAGGAAAATAGAGAACATACTACGAAAGATAACATACTTTTTGATGTAAAGACCAAGTTACAAATAAGAAGAGAAAATTATGGTTGGATAAAAAATGATAACGATATCAAAACACAAACCCCCTCTCCCCCTAGCAATATCTTACGATATCATGCGCCAGACCCACCCCCTCCCCCCTAAAATGATAACGTTATATATGCATAACCCCTATACCTACGGTGAGACTACGCTGGGCACGGGTCACACGAAGATTCGAGCCCCCGTGGCACGGTTCAAATCACACAATAAGAAAGCCATTCATCATTTTCCCCGACCTCGCATGGGGAGAAAAACTAATCCTTTCTTTGAAAAGATGGATTTCCTTAGCGGTGATCCGTATAAGCATCCATTTTGTTGCCTTGATGGAGTGGAAGTGGGTGTTTTAATTTATGTATCAGGTACACTTATGCGCACATGTGCAATAAATATGCGCCAATTCAACTGTTAGTACTACGTAGGCTTATCCAATAAAAGGGACTTATTCTGTAATCTTTCTGAGAATTTTTTTTTCTTATATACTTTTTTCTTTGTAAATAACTATATATGCCCCTTTTATGTACTGAATTATGAATTCATGAAAATTTTATCTTCTAAAGCATTTTTCGTGAATTGTTTAAACTACATTAGAAGATTTACATAATCATTTAATACATTTTAGAAGACTTTTAGAAAGATTGAAGGATTCATTAAATTTGAATTTAAGGGATTTTGTGCAATATTGATAACTTCTCTCAAATCTTTTATTTTAAATATTTTTCTTAGGTTCATGTAAATGGTCACCACGTTTTCGGATAACGTCATTACTTTCACTAACTAATATGGATGTTTTACAATTTTCAAAATTGCATAAAAATTATTTAGACAATTTCCTGTTGCATTTTAACTTATATAAATGGTCTTCATATACAAAGTATTTTGCACCATTCTTTCCCTCAAATATTCGTCGTTGCTCCATAATTTTTAACTGATTGCTTGAGGTAAACAAAATCGCAACACTCGTATGAGTAAAATATGGGAATGGGTTTTCTTTTCTTTCTTTCTTTTTTTTTTTTTTTTTTTTTTTTCGGAATCGGCACAAAAATACATTAACCCACAGCAAAGGATTGAAAGAATTTAAACGACACCGACTTTTAGTTCCGATTCTTTAAACAACACCGACTTCATTGGTGTCAGATCTTTAATCATACAATAGTCAATTATTTGTTACTATTTAAGCTTTTAAAAGCATAAAGGCTGTTTCCTCTTTTCCAAAATGCATTTCAGTTGAAAGTGGAATAATCTGGAAGAACTTTTAAGAGGCTACTTCAGTCAAGTGAAAAAACCCGTTCGCTAATGCTAATCCTATGGAAGAAATTTATAAAGATATCTTGGTTGCATTTTAATATTTTTAAATGATTTTTTTTTTTTTTTTTGCATTGGTTAGCTGAGGTCGATCTCTACATCTGCCGTTTTTTACTTTTCGATTCCGTTTTTTCGATCGAGATATCTTTATAAATTTCTTCCATAGGATTAGCATTAGTGAACGGGTCTTTTCACTTGACTGAAGTAGCCTCTTAAGCAAATGTCAACTTCATGTCATTCATCGGATTGTTCAGACAACCTCTCAATGTGGCAAATATTGTTGTCGTTAGTTTATTGACATGCGATTAATAAATAGCGACTTATATGGTCGCAAAGGGTTTCAAATGCTTTTCTTGGAGAATATAGCAAAAAAAAAAAAAAAAAAAAAAAAAAAAAAAAAAAAAATTACTTCCGGCTGTAAATTCTTAAATCTATAACCTAAATACCTCAAGAAAAAAAAAAAAAGAGGCTAATTAAAAAAGCAATACATTTCTTTAAAATGTACTTCAAAACAGTAAAACAGTAATGGGGCATAAATTGCCAAATATAATAATGAAGTGTTATTAAAGATGAAGTGTCGAAGTTAATTTTCTCTATATAATGAAATATTTTTTAAATTAAAAAAAAAAAATGATTCAGTTGATTTTTGATTCAGTTATCTGTACATAAATTTACACACTTACAAATCTGTATAAATCATGTATTCTTCTACATTAACAACATTCATTTGTCACGTATTTTTTAGTCACCGTCTTTAAAAAACTAAAAATATGCGATTTTTTTTTTTTTTTTTTTGCAATGCAGGTGCAATCTCCTGTTAAGCATGCGATAATAAAACATATATATATTGATTAAGCACGTTTTAGTCGAATATAGTTTAATTGAATATTCTGTATCATATAAATATATCATAAACAGTAATGCTAAAACATTCTGTATCATATAAATATAACATAAACTATAACGCTAAAGTTTTATTATTTTCATAATAATACAGTGCTTAGCATTATATGCTAAATAATTATTATGAAAATAATTAAGAGCACACGCGAAAACTGATAAAAGTAAAAACGAAGCATTCTTTCAAACTCAATTTAGAACTTAAAATTTTGAAAAGAAAAAACTCATAGATCAAATCAACAATTCAGTGTGTAAACCAAACATTGTAACTAGAGATCGACCGAAAATTCGGTTTCGTTCTCGTTTTTGGCTCAAAATCGGAGTTTCGTTTTCGGCGAAAATGTTGCCAAAAATTCGGCCTCACCAAAACTCGTCCGAAATTATTTTTATTCCAAATATCTCGTTTCTTCCTTTGGAAATTTTCAATATAACTCATTGATTTGAGCTGTATCGGCTCAAATGAAACACTCTTTATTTATTGCTGTGTATTTCACTATTTATAATTATCAGTCATGACTGACTCAACATGTGAAATAAATTATAAAGCAAGTAATACATGCATGACTAAACTTTGAAGACGCTTTTCACAAGCTCATTAAAAATTGCAGACTTAACAGTAATAGATTTGAAACCGCAGAAGTGTTTCGAATACCCGTTGAATATAGTATAACGGAATAATATTAGAATATATTACAGTATAACAGATTATCATTCACAAAAATCTTTATAAAAGGTAAATCGAAGTATGTATACCTAAAAAATTTTTTAATTAGATGAAATTAATATAATTAGACACTGATTTAATTATATTTTATTTTATATGAAAATAAAAAGTTTTGGCCAGAGGCACAGAGAGCCAACTAGGGCCACACGTATAATAATTACACGTATAATACACTTAAAAGCTTTTAAGACTTTCAAAACAATAAATAAAATTCTAAAAGTCTAAAACTTACAAGTTTCAGCCACCCTGTGGCCATCATCAAGGGTCTTACTTCAGTTAAAAAGAGAAAAATACTTATTAGTTTGTAAAATTCAAAAGTTTACTTTTGAAACTTGTTTTACTTGTGAAACTTGTAGGGTTTAGAATTGTTTTTAATGTCTTGAAAGTGTTAACTTTTAAGTGTATTATACATCTTTTAGTAAATCTTTTTAATTATATGTGTGCTGTTAATTTCAAAACATAATAATCCTTCAATTTATTTAATTACAGATATAATTAATCAATAATTATGTATGTATTAATTAATTTAAAAAAAATTGAACATTTTCGTTTTAGGTTGAAAATAGTAAGATTACCAAATACTAAGATTCGGTTTCAGTTTCTCTTTCGGTCTTAAAAACTCGTTTCGGTCAATCCTTAATTTCAACTAATATGTATAAAATTCAAACTGGATACTTGCTGAGACAGTCATAAATACGTTTTTATTATTAACAGCACAAAACTCACAAGCACGTTTATATATATATATATATATATATATAAAATCACGAAATATAACAGCGTTTTTCCTTTTCTTATAAAGACAAACAAAGTGGCAGAGAGGGTGTCAAAGTTGGCGATTTGAACGGAATTTACGAACAAAAGTTGTTACGAGACAGTAAACACCTGTAACTCGATTAAGTATATTTTTTGAAAAATGAAAAATAAAATTCGATTCCAAATCGCTTGCATTCCTGCCCAGTTTCACGTTTTTACGTTAAAACAAAGTCTGTGAATGTGCCGAAAAACCATTAGTTTTAAAACACCTTGATTCTTAAAAGTAAAAGCAAAATATAGATATTGCTTGCCTGCGCATTTTAAAACGTCCTTTATGGCACACTAAGAGTTCTGCCCGGGCTTGGCCCGAGGCCCGTACCCGGCCCGGCGGAATGAAGGCGAATTTTCAAACGGGCCGGGCCGGCAGAATTAGGACAATTTTTTTAATGGGCCGGGCCGACAGACAAAATAAACGGGTCGGGCCAGACCGGCAAAAAAATTGAACGGGGCTGCAGGGTCGATAAAAGAATTAATCGGGCCTATCGGCCCGATATAAGAATTCAAGTGATACAGATAAAATACGAGCCATTTACAATGAATATGATTTTCTCGAGAAGTATAAATGTGCATCACGAGCCGATGCGAGTTTAGCAACATCAATACAGAAATGTAACATGTCCATCGTAGAGATCGCCATCGTGCAGTTACTAGATGTCTGACTCCGGGTTTAATTTTTCTCAGCAGACTCGTGCCGGGACCAAACTGGTCTTAATCGATCTCAGGATGTGTAGGATAGGCATTATGTTTTGTAAGATTATTAATAGTGATAATGAACTTCTGTTAAGGGTGTTCTTAAATCCAAAAGGGCAACTTTCTGACATAAGTTTTAATTTATTTTTGCTCGAAAATGCATGAAACAAGCTGGTATTGTTGTTCAGAAAATATGTAATTGAGCTGTTTTTTTTTTTTCATTTTTTTGCAAACGCAATTGATCTTTGATAAAAGAGTATCAAAGTGGGCGTTTTGAGCCGAATTTCCGCGGGAAGGGAGAAGGAGCACTCAACAGCGGACGAAAAACGTGTTTGTCACGTGATCGAATTCGCTTATAACTCAATAGGTAATTGATTGATCAAAAAAATGGCAAAAACAGTTCAATTCCAAATCGCTTCCATGGCCAGGCTTTCCAATTTTATATCTTTCCGTTAAAAAATGAAATTGTAAATATGTCAAAACGTTTTTCGCTTGTTGAGCAGAGGAGTTAAGAACAGCCTTAACAGTATATTTGGAAATATACCTTAAGGTGGTTCTCATATTCACCGCTCAACAATGCGAAACTTTTAGACACATTTTCTGACCCATTTTTAACTATAAAGGCATAAAATTGACAAGCCTGACTACTGAAGGCATTTGGAAACGAATAGCTTTCTCCATACTTGATAAATCACTTATAGAGATAACAGAGTTCTTGTCACGTGTCTGCCACGTTTTTCTCTTTTCCTGTGCTATCGCTTGCGGAAATTCGATTCAAAACGCTAACTTTGGCAGTATTTTCAGAAAGATATATTGCGATTAATTTAAGAAAAAAAACGAGATTTACATAGTTTCCGAATAAGAATACATGCCAATCTTACGCGTTTCCAAAAAGAAATGAATTCATAAATGTGTCGAAATGTAGCTCCTTTGGATTTGAGAAAAGCCTTAAAAATGAGAGAAATATTTTCACAAATCTACTTTTTATTATACAGCTTCAAAAATTATCATGTTTTTAATCCTTTATTCTGAACTACATTAATCTTTTAATGAATGCTTATTTGAATTTTGAAATGTCAGTAGAGACGATGACTAAAACACTGTAAGTAATCGTTAATGTTTACTGTTATGTATTTTATGTTTTGCGAACACATAGTAATCTGAAATATACTGTAAAATGTTCCCATAAATATGTAGGTGGTATTCATTAAAAGAATCTTAATTGTATGTCGAGAAAAAACGGACATTTTTGTAGAAACTGAGTCGGGCCAATCTCCCAATTTTTATACCGGGCCGGGCCAAGATAGCTTTCGTTCGGGCCGGGCCTGGAAATTCCGGCCCGTGCAGAGCTCTAAAAAGCGACAGGAGTAAAATGTAAAAAATATATATATATCTTTTTCAATTGTTATTATTTGAACATGTGTGTATCTATCGGTTTGGTCCCTTCCTAATAAATAACTAATTGTCAAAATGTCAAATGTTAACTGTCAAATGTTAACTGTAATTCCTTCCAGCCAATTCTAATAAGCTCCTTGGAAAGCTAAGAAGGAATTCTTAAAAATCAATGATGGTTTTAGAAAAATAAAAGTTGCCTTAGATTTAAAAATAAATATATATTTTTTTTAGAATAAAAGAAAATTTTCTTTATTTTAATTCACCGAGAAAAATACAAAATTTAAAGTTTTATTAACTGAACAAGTTTTAAGAAAGTTTTTCTCTTAAATAATAATTCAAAGTATTTTTTTTTTTTTTTTTTTTTTTTTTTAATGTATTAAAGGCTGTTACGAGATAAGCCCTCAAAACCCTGTCCTAACCTCGCCGGATTGTTAAACATGGTAATTTGAGTTGTTTCAAAAAATAAAATTTGATTATAGTAGATTGAAGGGTATTCCACAAATGAAAATGTAGTCATATTTAAAGGAATATTGTAACACATGAAATTGGCAGGTGTTTTCATACAGATACTATGCGATCGAGTCTTTTCCACTTTTTAATAAAAGCAAAAGATCATTCATCAAATACTGTAAAAGGAAAACCTGTCGTCACGTGGAAGAAATCGCTTATAAATATATAACTCATTGATCAACGATTGGTAAACACTATTAAATGCCAAATCGCTTCAGTAGTCATGCCTGCAAACGTCATGCTTTTGCATTTAAAAATGTGTCCGTAAATATTTAAAAGCTCCGTGTTGTCGGAGGGACATATTTCTTTGATAAAGCCCTTAAAAGGTGACATAATCTTAGATTTGAGATTAGTTCGGATGATGAAACTGACACCATTTTCAAAAGAAAGACCATTTTCATATATGGAACAAGTTAGTGTGATCGCGTCAGCATAATGTCATATTCAATAAACTTTAGCTTGCATTTAAAGTTCCTAAAATTTATTAGTTTATTTCTAAATTTCTTTTCTTCTATCCCTTGAAATCAAAATTAACCAATAAAACTAAAATCTGAAACATTTAAAAATAATTGATGGAAATGATGCACTAATCTTAAACGCATAGACAATTCTGTTGGTGAAAATGACATAAATTCCCAAAAGAAAAAAACGCCTTTTCATACAAAAAAAAAAAAAAAAAAAAAAAAAAAATTGTACATCAGCACAGATTGTTTGGAACAAATTTTTAATTAAAATCGTATTATATAATTTTTATATTCCCTTATAATTGAATTTTCTGTAAAAACATTGTGGCAGAATTTTAATGAAACGAAATAAAAGGCTAATATATATGTTTAAAAAAGGGCGAAACATTACAGACACAGTTTATTTACTTCAAGAACTTTTTTAAATTATTGTATTCCATTATAATGTAGTCTTTTTAAAGAAATGTAGTATTTGATAAAAGTTCTCAACAAAAAAGAGAAAAAAAAAATACTTCACCAGGCTACAAAATGGATGCCCTGATATATCCCTGCAGATTAATCGAATGCGTTAATCCAAAGAGGAAAGCTCCCCGTTCCTTCACTTGACAGCCCGACACCACCCATCTTGACCTTTGAGGGGAGAGAGCGGGCTGTGTGGGTTTCCACGGTTGCGCTGTTGGGGGTTACAAGCGGTCGGTTAATTGTTCAACTGAAACGTCTGCAGATGTCAAAAGTGTAATTAATCATTTCGAACCTCTTTCAAGAAATGAAATGCGTGTTTTACATAGCACTAGCTGACCCGCCCGGCGTTGCCCGGGCACGTAATAATATTCTTAAATGAATCTGAAATTTTTATCGCAGGTCCGTACAAAAGGGGGCGGGTGGAGATGGTGCAAATTACCAGGGCCCGACTCTTATTCAGTTCCAAAGTTGTGTGAAGTCAAAGGTTAAGTTTTTTAATTCTTTTATATGTCTCATACTTTAAACTTTTTTATTCACAATTAACTGATGAATTTAATTAAAATGTAATTATATTTTCAATAATTTAATTTTTTATTTAAAATCTTTATATGAAAAAGCAATTACAAATAGGGTAGATGCACCAGTTTTGGCCACTTTTAGAGAAAATTCAAAATAGAAATTTTACAGTTCTTGACCGATTTAAGCATATTAAATCATAATAACATCATTCTTTAGTAAATTTAATTGTCTTTCTGTTAGCTATAATGATTTTCTACAGAATATTTTAGATTGTGAGTAATAACTCATCCAGTAATTTATTCCAATTTGTACCAGTTTTGGCCACCCCTACACCAGTTTTGGCCATCTCTATGCACCAGTTTTGGCCACTCCAATATCATGTAGTTTAACAAACGTTTTAATTGATAATAAGTAAAAATAAAGCATTTTTATGCAACATCTATTTTACCACACATATATTTGTTTGCTGTATTAAGAGAATTTTGCAAATTTCTTTATGAATTGATAAAAACATCAAGTAAAATATACTTATTTTGATTTTAACTGAAAGTTTCAATTAAAAAACAAAAAAATATATTTAAATTTGATTAATAAACGGGACAACAGTGCCTATAGGACATAAAGATTAACTATTTAATCAGTTTTATAATTATTCATGGATTGTGGCTTGTTTAGAACACTTGAATCTTCATCAAAGTGTTATATTTCTTGAAAGCATTTTCTGATTTTGGTTTGATTTTCATCAAAAAGTTATACTTCTTGAAATTATCTTTTGATTTATATTAGCTTATATGCCTTATTTATGTACCCTGCTTCTTTGCAAGTTATTTTAGGGTGTGATTTCAGAAGCGAATCATACCATTTCATGCCTGGTCTTCCATCTTGAAATGGAGTTTCTATCTTATCGGCTACAATTTTCTGGACAGAATCTTAAAAGTTGTTCCATTTTTATAGGAAATAGTATTCTGACAATATCTAAGATCCACTTTTCTAATTGATTTTTAACTTCCAATTCCTAGTACCTAGATCTACTACTTGAGATTCAACATTATTAGAGGAAAGTGGTGTCCGTCCTACAAACTTCTGATGTAAGGCAAGAACGGGTTACTCCAAAACTTTGCTAGCTTGTAGTGCTGGCATTACATTTTGAATGGCCTTAATTTTACTTCTTATCTTAGAGCAGTGTTTCCTCTAGGCCATTTTTTAAGAGCACAGAATCTCTTTTAAACTTGTTAAAATGAATCCTCTTCTTTTTAAATAATGTTAAAAACACATTCTTAGTTGTATTCAGATTCTCTAGTAAAGATTTTCACAATATTTAGTATTTTTAAATCCGTGTGCCTGAAATATTGCAAAAATTATGGAACGTCTTCATTTCTTTAGGAAAAATACAAGCAATTAAATCATGCTATAATTTTATTGAATGTTTTAATTTATAAGTTGTAAAATCTTTCAAAATTTATGTTTTAGTTTATTTATCATATATAAAAATTACATATCACCTCCCCTTTTGCTTTATCAAAAATAAACACAATACTATATTTTCTTTAGTGAGTAGCACAATGTCCTTTCTAAAATGAATTATCTATTGGACAGAGAATAACAAAATCTCTTTTATAGAACTGCCATTAGCCTTGCTTTTATTATTATTATTGAAGCCATAAAACAAAACTAAATTGATTTTGATTTATCCAGATGTTCTTAAATTTATTAAATGGCTAAAATTCTCTCTATAATGATAATGAATCATGTGGCCAAAAGTGGAACATATGTTGTACCCTTTTTGGCCACCCCCATGGCCATAACTGGTACATATAGCAAATTTAATGCACCAGTTTTGGCCACCCCCCATTAAACTGTTAAAATAAGTAATTTAAATGTAAAATTGCAGTAGAGAGAAAGCTTACCTCATAAAACCTAATAGAAATTTGTTTCAGAACAAATAGAACCCTATAAGTGCCTAATGTTGAAAGATTCTGAAAACTTGTCAGCTAAGCAAAAATCTTAATACATGTAAGCACACACTGCAGTTTCACACATTTATTTTTTTTGCAAGTCACATTTTAGCAAAAAATAAACAAATGATATTGTAAATGATAAAAGAGAGTTTGCTTAAAGTGTAAGAATGCATATTATTTGTTAGTCATGAATTCACAGGCTAAATATTGGACAAATTGATCCAATGTGGCCAAAACTGGTGCATCTACCCTACAACATAAAGTGTAATACCGAAAACGAAATAATAAAATTGTAAGCAAATATTACTATATAGATTTTTAAAAAAAGTACCATCCAGCAAATTTATTTTCTAATGGAGTAAAGCCTGTTTATAATGGAATCCTGCAATAAACGAAAAAAAAAGAGGCTCCAGCTCTTCCGCCAACCCCCCCCCCCCCCCAAAAAAATGCCATTATGCTTTGTTCAATTTAAATAACCTGCATAAAACGGAATTTATCACTGGTCGTTTTCGTCTCCGTATAAACAGGTTTCATTGTATCTTACGTCTGGGGGGCCCGTAATAATATTCTTAAATAAACCTGAAATTCATATCGCAGGTCCATGCAGTTAAAACTACCTGTCAGTACAAAATTACTTTTTACATTTTGTAAACTTCTTGTTGCTGTTTAATTCACATTTCCAATACAGTGCACGTTGCACCCACAGTAATGCATGCCCCGGAACGTTTAAATCAGTAATTTGGATTTCAGAAGCAATGCGTGCATGCTACAGTTATTAAGCCTATTTTGCCGATCGCTTAACGCCGTTATCGGTCAATTCTATTAGGATGTCGAATCTATTTCGATTCGACTTCTTCTTCACTTTCAAGCATTCACCGAGATTTTTACCGGCATTTCAAATGATATTTTGAAGCTACATAATTGCAGCGAAATATATTGCATTGAAAATGCGAAACGTAAACAAACCCGATCCCCCTAAATCCTGCCAAGGACTCTTACACAATAACCAATCAGGTGCGTTTCTCGGGCGTTGCCATTAAACAATAATAAATAATCGAGATTTCTGTGCCACGTACGTTAGCATAATATATATATAGATTATTTAAAGATGCTGCCAATTCAGGATTGTGATCACTGTCGCTTCAGTAATTAAATTAATTGTATCCGGGGTTCTTTGTTGACTTATAATAAGAAAAATATTGCATATAAAAATATGAAAACTGGAAATTTTATAGTGAAATGTACAATAAATTCGCTGAAGCAAACAGATTTTAATGCGAAGAAATGCTCTTTAATATTGAAAAAGGTAAAATAGTTCGATTAAAAAGTTTTATAGTATTAAAAACTAGCATTTTAACAACCTTTTTCAGGTGCATTTTTTAAGTTTATATTTTCAATTTTATTTTCAAAATTGCACTATCTTAATTCATTTTACTTCATAATTCAAAAAAAGTAATTTAGTTACCAATTTTTCCGTAAATTTAAAAAGCACTAATAATTATATTTCCTTTCCATAAACAAGGATATTTACACACGAGTATTGAATATGATTTAAAAAACTATTAAAATTTTGAATCACATACACAAATCAAGCTGGGTTGAATAAAACAAAGTAATGAGGATTGTCTGTTTTTATTTTCAAACTTTAAAAAATGTATCTTCAATACATGAAAGGTTTCTAATTCAGATTGAAGCTAAAAGTAAATTTACAAATGTGTTTCAAAACACACTGGTGCAGCGAAGGATGGGGGGAAGAATTCGGGATTAAAACCCCTCCCAGAGCTGCGATTTTGTATGTTTATACAAAACTCAAAGGTTTATAAAATCTTACACATTTTTTACACACATAGATTAAATAAAAATATCACAAATTTATGCATTTATTTTCATTACATCAAGTAATTGTCGGGAATTTATCTGTATTTTTAGGGTTCCGTACTTAAAAGTAAAAACGGAACCATTATAAGATCACTTTTGTGTCTGTCCGCCTGTCTATCTGTCACAGCCATTTTACTCGTAAACTATGGAACGTGGAAAGTTCAAATTCGGGGAAACATTAAGACTGTTGACCCACATATTTTCAGATTATTAAACATTTATAAATATATTTAGTAAAAATGTATAGGGGCAAATTCAGTTGCTTGAAAAAAAAAATATTTTCTTTGTATATCGTGTGGGGTATCGTGTGAAAGGTTTCGTAACGCTGAATTCAAAAATACATTTCTTTTAATTTTAGGTATTACATTTTCAAAGTTATAGTCGAAAATGTAGCGCAAAAATATGTCCCCCCCCCCCCCCCATCTAATTCCGAATCTACTGAAACTAAAATTGTGAAAAAAATTAGAGGGAGTAGACGTTAATTTAAACCTTGCAGGAAAATTATAGCGATTACGCTAGGTCACATCGTTTTTGAGAACATCGCATTTTTCCGTTACACACAAATTTCGATTTACGGGCATTCAGCAAAACTGTTGAGCAGCACTGGAGGTACCTATAGTAGCAGAAATATAAAACCATTGCTGATCATGATTTTCGAAAAAAATCGTCAGTAATTAGCCGAGATATAAACCCTTAAATATATGGACGGTTTGGACACACATAATGACAGGGGTGACATACTGTATGTACCATTGGCTTTTAAAGCCTAGATAACAACTTTTAATGATATATGTGTGTAATGCAATGGCTAGTTACAGTATAAAAGCAATAAAAGTCAAATTGTTAAAAACAGACTAATTCAAGGGGTCTCAGGACTCTTAAAGCTTCAAAAAAAATTTTATTTTAATTTTTTTAGATGTTAATCATCCATCTTTTCCGAACATTTTAATATAATTGTTTCCTTCAAATTCTCATTAGAACAGAATTTATGGCTTTTAGAATTATACCCGCTCAATAGCTTAAGCGGCCTTTTCGAAACTTTTAAGTCATTTTTCTCCAATTGACTTTTTTTGGCATAACGCGCACGATATCTCAAAATCTTTTGAATATTTTTTCATGAAATTTTCAAACCATACGTTTTATATTAATTTGTATAAACTGAACCTAAAATTTCCTTTTTATTGTTCAAAAAAATATTTTTTAAGTAATTATATTGTTCAAATTTTCAAAATTTTCTATTAGATAAATACGACTTTGTATTAAAAATATAAAAATGTTTTAAATACAAATTTATTTAGGTTCAGGGTAATTATTATAATCTGAAGTATAAGTAGGCGCCAAAATTTTTATTCTAGTTACAATATTTATTTTCTAATCGTGCGCGTAAGCTGTTATACCAATATTCTGTTTATCAAATGTCTGACTGTTTGGAGCGCCCTGTAAGTGCTAATTCTTCATCTTGCAAATTTTACATAAAATGAAAGAGCGTACTTATATCTTTCATCTGAATAAAAATTGTGTTTTAAAATCATATACATTTTAAGATATTAAATGTTGAATATGGTCTCTTTTTTTCATTTTTTCCAATTTTTGAGAACCCTGAGACACCTTAATTAGAATGAATTACGTAAATACTATGAGATTCGCGACAATTTGCATTGAATGGCTCTTTCAATACGCCTCGGGTGGCTTTAAAAGTTAATTAAAAACCCTTCTGGAAAACGCGGCAAGGACCAAGGCGGCGTTGCAAATTTGTGACCTTCTGTCCAAGCGCGCTTAGCACAACGCCAAATGTGAACTTTGAACGAATGTTTTGTTTTAGCTGCACTTTAGAAAGAAAGGTTATTACTATTACTATGATGAATTAAGTTTTATGAAATGACAAATGAAGTTTAAATATGCATTTCTTTTATTGTCAGTACCGAATTAAGTTCATTATAAAGAGATTAAAATAATATTAAACTAGTCGGATATGTCAATTCCAAAACTTTCTTCTATCTCATACATGTCAATACTTCCTGATAAATGCAGCACAGTAGTGCCTCCGGTTAGGCGATTTATACCAAAATCTAATCAGGGACAACTTTCGTGAACTTCTAATGGGATTTAAAGTTTGTTGAAAATTCGTGCATTAGTTTTTGAGATAGAGCTATTACGGAAATCGTGAAAAGTTCTGAGTTACAGTGGCACCTCTTGGGCAATTTACACCAAAAACTTATCAGGATCAGTTCATATCAGGGACTAACTGAATCTAAAGTTTGATGAAAGTTAATGCATTAGTTCTTGAGATACAGCTATTGCTGAAATCGGGAAATTTGCAGCATAGTAGCGCTACCTGTTGGGCGATTTACACCAAAAATTAATCAGCACCAATTTATATCAGGGTCTAAATTAATCTAAAGTTTTATTAAATTCCGTTCAATAGTTCTTAAGACAGAGCCCCCACAATATTTGTGCCACAACATTTGTGCACAATATTTGTGTGAGTGAGCATGTGCCCCGGGCGCCAGAACGAAAAACATACGGGGCGCCAAATGAAGATTGGTTTTTGAGTTCTTAAGAATCAACACTAGCCTAATATTAAATGTACTGAAGTGTCTTTTTCAAATTTCTCGCTTGCATTTTAATATTTTTATTTATTTTTCTTCTTAGGATAGATGAGGTTGATTTTTAAAGTTGTTAGTTTGTATACGTTTTCAATTTTGGTTGCAGTTTTTTAATGAGGCTACTTTTAATTTCGGAACCGGTTCCGAAAGTGAAAGTAACTTTATAAAAAGAAAGCTGCAACAAAATTTGAAAAAGTAAAGATTACCCGATTAGAGATATACCTCAGCTATCCCAAACAGAAAAAAATCATTTGAAAATATTAAAATGCAAGCGAGAAATAAAAAATTTGGAAAGGACGCTCACATAGTTTTAACATTAGCTAGCGAGTTTCTTCACCTTACTAGTGTAGTCTCTTAAGACAATGTGGCTATCTATCAATGTCACACTGTCACTTTAACCGCCTCATTTGTAATTTTACAACTACCGTAAAATCTGTGAAATCTATATAACAGAATCCTGTCTTAGATGAAAAAATTACATGTTCCCAACAGAAAGAATACCATCAATTATACCTGCTAAGACAGAAACCTGTATAAAGTGGATTTTTTTCCGGTTCCTTTGGATTTCGCTTTCAGTGTTTTAATGAATCATTATTTGACAAAGTTGATTACGTAATTCAGTATTACGTATTTTTTTTATTGCATACTTTAAATTTAAAGAAAGTCGGTTATAGGAAACTTAGTGAGATTCTCTTTGTAAAATTACTTTGCGGAGGCCGGGGGACGACGACGAATTCTATGTTTTCCTCGGTAGAAAAAAGGCTAGTTTCGACACTTGTCGGACATTTACTTTTATTCCAACTGCTCTATGAGATTGAAATTGCAGAAATGACATTCAAAGAAAATTATGTGAAATATTTTCATTACAATTTTACGCATGCAAATTTTAAATATTGGGGGTAAATTTACAAAGATTTAATTACAAAAAAATTACTATCCGTTCTTTGAGTTGAAACATACTTTTAGATTTTTGTTTATTATTATTATTCAACATTTTCTCAAATTTATACACGCTAATTATTTCTGTTGTCGACATCCGTTTTTCTAAGCATTTACATAACGCAGGACGATGAATAAGGTATCATTCGAAAGGATTTTGAACCGGCTTCTGGCATAGTTCAGTCATATTTCATTAAAACATGTTTTTTATTAAAATTGCAGTTAATTAAAAATTAACTGCAATTAACATACATTTTTAATCAGCATTGCTTTCACAAATGAAATGAGATGTTTTTCTCAAATCAATGTTGCCACAAAAATAAAATACCGCATTATTTCATACTCAGCAGTGATTCTAAAAGCAAATAATAAATAGTACAGAAAAGAAAAAGTGTGACGTCTCCGTACGGGTTTATTTTATATTTATGATTATGATTAAAAAGGAAATTTAAAAGTGAAATATTTAGAAGAATAGATACCATCGATCGACCGAAGCAGTGGTATTTCACGTGTTAGCTTTAAAACTGTGCTTTGTTGTATCAGATTAAATTGTATTTTATATGTATTAAATTTATTTCTCTTTGTCCCGCGTTTTTCACGAAGCGATGCCATCATGTTTTAATGCAGTTAAAATACGACTGTTAGTTTTTTTATCCCGCGTACCTTTTGCCATCTTCGATTATTTTTTACTGTATAACTTTGATTGAATAAATGAGATGATATTCTGTTTTGTCTAATGTTTCTTGCATATATTTTTATCATTAATTCTCTTTTAAAAGTTTAAACCTGCACCTAAAAAATATTAGATATTGCTAAAAAAAATATTAGAATAAAGTGTGAATTGGGTTCACTGACATATATTTTATTTCTGATGTCAACTTCCCATTTTCTACGCACATACAAAACACACAACGATGAATGAGGTATCATACGACCAGTTTCTTAACACTTTTTTGACATAATACACTCAAACTTCGTTAAAATACGTTACTTGATTTAAAAAAAAAAAAAAAAAAAAACAAGCTCTTAATTAAAAATTAATGAAAAAAGAATCAGGAAATTTTTTTCAAAAATTGCACTGCAAAATGTAAAAGTCTCGCACAGGTTTACTGTTATATTTTAAACTAGCAGACCCGCCCAGCGTTGCCCGGGCATATAATAATATTCTTAAATAAACCTTAAATTTGAAAAATGCATTTCATTTTATATCTGTTTCGCACGCACTGAAATTATGCGATAGCGGGCGAAGCACACTAGTCTTTGTCATAATAATATCTGTCATGCGTCCCCTTCCCCATTTACACAAATCTAACAAATACAAAAGTTTCTTTATACAAATAGACCCTTTGTCAAAAAATTTATTTATTTTAAATAATTTTCAATTCTGCTAGAAGAATTCATCTCATTTTATATCCCGCAGCTGAAATTATTCGATATCGGGCGAAGCACGCTAGTCTTTGTCATAATAATATCTGTCATGCGGACTAACTGGGATATTTAATCAAAAATAGTTCCCTCCCACCCCCCCTACCAATTACACAACTCTAACAAATACAAATTATGCGATAGCGGGCGAAGCACGTTAGTCTTTATCATAATAATATTTGTTATGAGGACTAACTGGGATATTTAATCAAAAGTAGTCCCCCCCTCTTCCATTTACACAAACCTAACAAATACAAATTATGCAATAGCGGGCGAAGCACGCTTTTCAATTTCGCTGGAAGAATGCATCTTATTTTTCATCTGCTGCGCACGCACTGAAATTATGCGATAGCTTTGTCTTACACGCTAGTCTTTGTCATTATAATATCTGTAATGCGGACTAACTGGGATATTTATTCAAAAGCAGTTTCCTCTCCCACACCTTTCCATTTATACAAATCTAACAAATAAAATTATGCGATAGCGGGCGAAGCACGCTAGTGTTTATCATAATAATATTTGTCAAGTCGACTAACTGGGATATTTAATCAAAAGTAGTTCCCTCCCCCCCCCCCCCCCATTTACACAAATCTAACAAATCTAAACGTTTTTTTTTTTTTATACAGGTAGACCCATTGTCAAAAAAGTTATTATTATTTTTTTTATTTTTTAGGGTTTCGTTCATCTCACGAAACCCTATTCGTCTCGCTCCTCTGTCTGTCTGTCCGTCTGTCCGTCATAGAGCCCGTTCTCAGAAACTATACATGTTAGAGACTTGAAATTTTGGGTACTTATAGCTGAACACCTCACATCAAACAACAAATCATAAAATTTTGAAAAAGTTGGTAATTAACCGAATTACGGGCTAATTAACTTCTAAAATTAACCAATCCACCTTTTTAATTTATCAAAAGCACCTCTCTGACTACAATTGGATCCTTTTTGCGAGGCTAGCTTCGGAGCACTACCATTGGAGGATTCACGAAAGCTGAACCCCGATTTTATCTGGCGAGGCTAGCAAACTGCAGACTTGATTTTTTATCTCAGACATTACGGCGCGCTCGCGGTTTTTATTTTAATACGAAATTTAAACTTTTTAAATATTAAATTTTTTGATTAAATTTTTTGCCATCCTGATTTGAAATTCTTCGGTGATTTCATACATACCCAGTTCAAACTCCTAGCTTAATTACAAGCGGAGATATTAATTATTATTTAATTAATTAGGTTTCATTTCCATGAAATGCGGGTGGCACGTGCTTTTTAAACCACGAAATAATTTAAATTAGGAAATATATCAATTTGCATGAGGTTCAGCGCTATCAGATAAGTATATTCGAGGTGAGAAAAAGCGTGCTTCGCCTGCTATCGCATAATTTTTGTTAGGTTTGTGTCGATGGGAAGGGGGGGGGGGGTAATACTTTTGATTAAATATCCCAATTAAATCGAATTACAGATATTATTATGACAAAGACCAGCGTGCTTCGCCCGTTATCGGATAATTTCTATCTTTTTGTGCGTGATAGCTTATTTGTAAGTTGCGATATTAATTTTTATTTAATGAATCTGCATGTGTAGTGGACAATGGGGTGCGTTTTGGATCCTTTTTAGGCAAATGAGGAGAGGCGCTGGTTTTCTTTTTTTTAAATTAGCTTTTATGACCTTTTTAGATACCGTTTTTGAGGAAGTCCTCAGATATATGCTACTTATTAAATATAAAAATGTCAAATATTTAGTTACCACTATTTCCGAATAGTAATTTTAGCAAGTTTCTTAATTTCTAGCTTAAGACCGCCACCAACTCGAGTAACATATCCACTGATAGGTTTTTTAACACAGTTTCGTTCAGATACACTTTTGTTATGAATAGTGTGCGCTCCCTGGTGGTGGAATGCGGAACTAACAGAATTCTTGGTTAATAACGCCACCATTACGACTCCTGTATCTACGGAAAGGTTGCGTGAAGGAGTTTCCTTCAGATACGCTTTTGGTACGAATAGAGTGCGCTCCCTGGCGGCGGAATGCGGAACTAACGTAACGCAATTTTGTTAAAATTAGGAAAAATAACAAGTAGATGTGTCTTGAAACTTTAAGATAGTTCATAACACATTGAGATATATGCTACTTATTAAATATAAAAATGTCAAAAGTTTAGTTGCCACTATTTCCGAATAGTAATTTGTGCAAATATCTTAAATTCTTGCTTAAGACCGCCACCACCTCGAGTAACATATCTACTGGTAGGTTGTTTAACGGACTTTCCTTTCGACACAGTTTTGTTATGAATAGAGAGCGCTCCCTGGTGGTGGAATGTGGAACTAATAGAATTCTTGGTTAAGACCACCACCATCCCGGCCCATGTATCTACGGAAAGGTTGCGTGAAGGCGTTTCGTTGAGATATGTTTTTGTTAAGAATACAGTGCGCTCCCTGGTGGTGGAATACGGAACTAACATAACGCGATTTTGTTAAAATTAGGCAATCTAACAAGGAGATCTGTTTAACATATCTACTGATAGGTTGTTTAATGGACTTTCCTTCCGATACAGTTTTGTTATGAATAGAGTGCGCTCCCTGGTGATGGAATGTGGAACTAACAGAATTTTTGGTTAAGACCGCCACCTTCCCGACCCATGTATCTACGGAAAGGTTGCATGAAGGGGTTCGTTCAGACATGTTTTTGTTAAAAATAGAGTGCGCTCCCTGGTGGTAGAATGTGGAACTAACATAACGCGATTTTGTTAAATTTAGGAAATATAACAAGGCGATCTGCTTGCGACTTTAAGATAGTTCATAACACATTGAGATATATGCTACTTATTAAATATAAGAATGTCAAAAGTTTAGCTACCACTATTTCCTTATAGTAATTTGTGCAAATATCTTAAATTCTTGCTTAAGACCGCAACCACCTCGAGTAACATATCTACTGATAGGTTGTTTAACGGACTTTCCTTCCGCTCCAGTTTTGTTATTAATAGAGTGCGCTCCCTGTTGGTAGAATGTGGAACTAACATAACGCGATTTTGTTAAATTTAGGAAATATAACAAGGCGATCTGCTGGCGACTTTAAGATAGTTCATAACACATTGAGATATATGCTACTTATTAAATATAAGAATGTCAAAAGTTTAGTTACCACTATTTCCTTATAGTAATTTGTGCAAATATCTTAAATTCTTGCTTAAGACCGCCACCACCTCGAGAAACATATCTACTGATAGGTTATTTAACGGACTTTCCTTCCGACACAGTTTTGTTATGAATAGAGTGCGCTCCCTGGTGGTGGAATGTGGAACTAACAGAATTCTTGGTTAAGACCGCCACCTTCCCGACCCATGTATCTACGGAAAGGTTGCGTGAAGGGGTTTCGTTGATACATGTTTTTGTTAAGAATACAGTGCGCTCCCTGGTGGTGGAATGTGGAACTAACATAACGCGATTTTGTTAAAATTAGGAAATCTAACAAGTCGATCTGTTTGAAACTTTAAGATATTTTATAACACATAAGAGAAAGCGTAAGAAAGAATGACACGCGAAATTCCGGGGAGGGGGGGCGCTAGATTTCTATTTAAAAAATTAGCGTTTCTGACCGCTTTAGGTGACTTTTTGAGGGAGTCCTGAGATATATGCTACTTATTTAATATAAAATTGTCTAAAGTTTAGTTACCACTATTTCCTAATAGTAATTTCAGCAAATATCTTAATTTCTTATTAAGACCGCAACCAAATCGAGTAACATATCTACTTATAGGTTGTTTAACGAAGTTTCCTTCCGATACAGTTTTGTTAAGAATAGAGTGCGCTCCCTGGTGGTGGAATGTGGAACTAACATTTTTGTTAAAATTAGGAAATATAACAGGGCGATCTGTTTGAAATTTTACGATAGTTTATAACACATTAGAAAAAGTTTATAAAAAAATGGCGCGTGAAATTTCGGGAAGGTGGGGAGAGGGAGAGGGGAAAAATATTTCTTTTTTGTTTCATACCGTTTCAGGTGCGTTTTTTGATGGAGTCCTCAGATACATGCTACTTATACTTATTAAATATAAATATGTCAAAAGTTAAATTACCACTATTTCCGAATAGTAATTTCAACAATTATCTTAAATTCTTGCTGAAGACCGTCACCCCCTCGAGTAACATATCTACTAATGGGTTGTGTAAAGGAGTTTCGTTCAGATACGCTTTTGTTAAGAATATAGTGCGCTCCCTGGTGGTGGAATGTGGAATTAACAGACCGCGATTTCATTTAAAGTAGGAAATCTAACAATTCAATCTGTTTTAAACTTTAAGATACTTTATAACACACGATAATAAATTATAAAGAAGAAGGGCGCGTCGCATTTCGAGGAGGGGGGAGGGGTTGAGGGAGGTGCGCGAACAAAATTAGGAAATATAACTGGACGATCTGTTTGAAACTTTAATATGGCTTATAAAACATAACATGAATTTTTAAAATCAGTCCGCGTCAAAAATCATGGTGACCATCTGCCCACTCCGCCCCCCCCCCCAGGGGACACTTTTCTAAATTTGGCAGATACCCGTCATGTGATATATCGTAGCATTTTGGGGGGGGGGGGGGCGAACAAAATTAGGAAATATAACAAGGCGAATATATTTGAAACTTTAACATAGTTTAGGATGTGTTTGCCAAAATTTAGAAGGCATTCCATGGCGATAAATGTACAGGACGTTTTGAAAGAAAGTGTTTTGAAAGGAATATTAAACGAAACCCTTCGTGCGATGTATGATCACACTTACCCACTTGTTTAAAAATAATTTTCAATTCCGCTGGAAGAATGCATCTCGTTGCCTGCGAAAATCGTACACACGTGGTCTCCTGTCAATCTCCTGTTGATGATTTATCAAACAGCTGCCAGATAAAAAAAACTCAAAAAATTTAGTAAATCGTTAATTAATTTCTATTCACTAATTGCTGTTGTTTTTCAAAGAATATTTGGATTCGACGTTTAAAATACTCATAGGTGTGTTAATTTCAACTCGATAAAAGCAATAATAAAAAATATATATAACGTCCCTTAAAAACTCCTAGTGTACTTTGAAATGTAGGAACCGGGTGAATGCGGATTCTCAATCTATTATATCCTTTTTCCTTCTGTAAACATCTGGCCTCAATCGGGGTCCCATTGTAGGCAACCTTAACGCTAGGATTGCTACCCTCGCATCGGGGTCTCATTCTAGTCAATCTGTGGTTTTGAAGAAAGTAATACTTTTTTAATTCGGCTGCTTGATGAGAGTGAGTCGCGGTTGGTAATTAATTACTCAGCTGTTAATTAAAATTTTAAAATTCTGAAGGTATGGTGCATCATGAGACACTTTGGGCTAGCCTCAAAAAAATTTTGAGCCTCGTACGTTCAATAGATTTTGCTAGCCATCGCACACAGACAGACATACAGACAGACAGACAGAGCGATTTGTTCTTTTATTAGTATAGATGTGCAAACTGTAATTTCGTTACGTCTGCTTATAACTTGAGTTCCGCTGAATGTATTTTGATAGCATTTGCACAGTTACATAATTTTTCAAGGAAGGTTTTAGTCGTTCTACGTTGCTTAGTTATACAATTATGGGGGAAAATACTTTAATCAGATGAAACCGATTATTAAAGATTCGCCTATATGGAAAATGGGCGATTTTGATGAGACTTGCATTGTTAGTTAAATATTTTTTCGGAGAAGGCTTCAGTGTATTGCATAATATTCAATGCTTCTTAGTTATGATTTATGAAGGAAAGTTCTATAATCCGGTGAACCCGATTATGAAAGATTAGTCTTTTCAAAAGGTTCTAATGAACAGATTTTGATGGGACTTACACCGGTAACAAGACTTTTTTTTTCAGGGATGCGTTTTAGCACATGTCATATCGTTCTATCTTTTTTTACCAATCCTACTGTAAATGAACAACTAAAAGAGTCGGTTCTTAACTGCCCAAACTTTCTTAGATATACATTATACATTAGAAAATATAATAGCGCAATGGAGTTCGTATCGGTTTCAGCAATGTGGAAGGACATTCCAGATAAAGGTCCATGTTGCGTTAAAGCAGAAGATGAAATTCACCGATATATTTCGCTGTATTCAAGATTCGCTTCGAGAAATCGATCAACGTAGCGGGCGAAGCCTGCTAGTTATAAATGTAATAAACCTTGTAGAAAAACAAAACAATTTTTTATTATGATATATGTCAGAAGTATCACTAACAGAAATAAAAATATTCATAAATATACCGTAAAATTTTACAAAATAAAGTATGCATGTTTTTTCAATTATGATGTTGATTTTAAAAATAGGCATATACAGGTTGTTTATAAAAAGTGACAAACTTAAAGAAGTGGCAGAGTACGCTACAATTAATAATTTTTGTATACAAAACCAAGTCGCAATCCATTTATTCAGTTATTCTTGCCCACGAATCTATGATAGATATAAGATAGTAGATATTTGATTAACTAATAATAATGTATTACTAGTCGGATGTGACAATCCCAAAACTTTCTTCTATCTCATACATGTTAATATTTCCTGAAAAATAAAGCATATCAGTGCCATCGGTTAGGTGTTTTACACCAATATCTAATGAGTAACAATTTGTGTCAAGTTGTAGATAAATCTGAAGTTTGATGAAAATCCGTGAATTAGTTTTTGAGGTAGAAATATTGAGGAAATCCTAAAAAAATCTCCATAGCAGCGCCACCTGTAGGTCGATTTACTTCAAAAACTAATCAGGACCAATTTATATGAGAGACTAACTGAATCTGAAGTTTGATGAAAATTCACACATTAGTCCTTGAGATACAGTTATTGCGAAAATCGTGATAATTACAGCCTATTAGCGCCACCTGTTGGCCGATTTATACTAAAAACTAAATATCACTAATTTATATTAGGGATTAACTGAATCTGAAGTTTGGTGAAAATTCGGGCATTATTTCTTGTGATAGAGCCATTGCGATAATCATGAGTAATGTCGCATAACAGCGTCACTTGTTGAGCGATTTACACCAAAAAGTAATCAGCACCAGTTTCTATCAGGTACTAACTGAATCTAAAGTTTTATTAAATTCTATTCATTAGTTCTTGAGATAGAGTGTCCACAAAATTTGTGTCACACACACACACAGACAGACAAACAGACGGACAGACATACTCTTTATAAAAACATATTTTTATGGTTCTCTGACCTCTAAAACGTGTAAATCCGTCGAAAACCAGAAATTGAAATTTTTTATGAATCCAATACTTTCTTCTTCTAAAGATATAAGAATGTAACTAGTGTTAGTGAAGTACAGTTTATACGTTTTTATCATTTTCGTTTTGAACTTATGTTCCGATTCACAACATTTGTAATGATGAAATAACCATGAAATATATCGTTTATGTGACTAAAGAAGTTCATGATTTCACTTATACTAATACGTCTTATCCTATTTGTTTATGAATCATTCATTTGTAAAAAGATCTTAATGAAAATTTGATTTATAGGTCTTTAAAAAATTATTTTCTACGAAAATAAATGGATTTTTTTAATACTTTTTAATATTTTTTTTTTTTTTTTTATCTTTTAATTATAGTATACTATTTCAAAATATTTCGTATATCTGTTGATTAATTAATTTATTTTCATGAATATAATACTTATAAATAGATATATTTCTTGGCTTTCTCTATTTGTAGATACATTTTTACTTTCTTCTATCTTTACAAGAAGAAAGTATTGCATTCGTGAAAATTTTCGACTTTCGGTTTTCGACGGATTTACACGTTTTAGGGGTCAGAGAACCCGGAAAACAAGTTTTTACAAAATGTCTGTCTGTGAGTCTGTGAATCTGTCTGTATGTGACACAAATTTTGTGGGCTCTCTGAACTTAAGAACTAATGCACGGGATTTAATAAAAATTGATATTCAGTTAGTCCCTAATATAAATTGGTGCTGATTAGTTTTTGGTGTAAATCGCTCAACAGGTGGCACTGCTATGCAGCCTTTTTCACGATTTCCGCAGTAGCTCAATCTCCAGAACTAATGCACGGATTTTCATCAAACTTCAGTTTCAGTTAGTGCTTGACATGAGTTGATGTTTTGTGCATTTTGGTGTAAATCGCTCAACAGGGGGCGCTGCTATGCTGCACTTTTCAGAATTTCCATTATAGCTGTATCTCAAGAACTAATGCAACAATTTTCAACAAACTTCAGAATCAGTTAATCCTTGATATGAATTGACATTTTATACATTTTGGTGTAAATAGCTCAACAGGTGGCGCTGCTATACAGCATTTTTCATGATTTCTGCAATAGCTCTCTCTCAAGAACTAATGGATACATGTTCATCAAACTTCAGATTCAGTTATTCTTTGATATGAAATGATGCTGACTACGTGTTGGTGAATATCGCCCAATAGGTGGCGCTACTGTGCTGCATTTTGCACTATTTTCTCAATAGCTCTATCTCAAGAACTAACGCACGAATTTTCATCAAACTTCAGATTCAAGTACACCTTGATAAATGTTGATGCTGATTATGTGGTTGTGTAAATCACCCAATAGGTGGCGCTG
Organism: Maratus speciosus; assembly: GCA_963932465.1. Taxonomy (NCBI): domain Eukaryota; kingdom Metazoa; phylum Arthropoda; class Arachnida; order Araneae; family Salticidae; genus Maratus; species Maratus speciosus. Next base: position 48,193,186 of record OZ010796.1, on the reverse strand, counting down.
CTATGATGCATTTTTATGGATTTACACGATTTAAGGGACAGTAATATGTCAAGAACTAATGCACGGAATTTCATCTTTTTAGAATCCTCATGATGAGCATAGATGCACTGTGATAATGAATTTTGAAGTATTGACAAGTTTGAGATAGAAGAAAGTTTTGTGATGGCCACAACATATTAGTTAATTTTGTGTTTTACAATTATCATGCTTCTAAATATATTCCTTTAAAAGTATTTTTTTATTTGTATAAATTGAGAAGTGCTGAGACAACATGAGAAAATATATCTATTTATAAGTATACGAGTATACAATTCATTAAAATAAAATAATTAATCGCAGATATTAAGTATTTTGAAATAATGTATCTTTTTATTCGAAAAAAATAATTATTTTGCGTATAGAAAAATCCATCTATTCATATGAAGTTAAATTAAGCATTTTCATAATGTTACAGGATATATTTACAGGATGGAGCTCACGAGACCGCATTTTAAAAAAGAATTATTTATAAATATACAATTCGAATTTTTAATACTATCTTTTTACAAATATGTGATTCATAAACAACGAGGATAAAACGTAACAGTACAAGTGAAATTATGAAATTCTTCTGTCATGTAAACGATGCATTTAATCATTACAAAAGTTGTGAATCGGAACATAAGTTCAAAACTAAAAGATGATAAAAACGTGCTATTTGTACTTTGCTAATACTAGAACTATATTATTATTCATTAATCAAATATCTAATATCTATCATAGATTCATGAACAAGGGTAAACATTTCGACTGAGTTGTTTAATTTTGTATTGTGCAACAAACTATTAACAATAATTCTAAAATTATTACGCAATAGCATTCAATTGAATAGTATTAATTATTTTTAAAAAGCCAATTATATCCTTCTATATATAAAAAAAAGTTTTGATTTGGAAATGGACCAATGAAAATCTGCGTAGATATTCCCGGCAGATCGGCATCCAATTTGAATGCTTAAGCATGGCCTTTCTTCGTTAATATAAAAAAAAAACTGTTGGATACAAAAATATGAAAATCGGTAGTATTATAGAGAAATGTTTGATAAACACGCTGATGCAGACAATTTTCAAATCGAAGAATTATTTTAAGAGATATTTAATGCTAAATTTGGACAAAATCGTTCCATTAAAAAGTTTTATAGGAGCAAAAACTGTACATAGGAATTTAAGCATTTTTAGATCATTTTATGCGTCAGATTTTCCCGGTGTGCAGACTGCATTCAGTTTTTTAATTTGACTCAATTTTTGAGGTTATATTTCCGTTTTAAATTCAAATTTTTAGCATTTCGAGAGATATTTTTTACGTATTTAATAAAACTGTATTAATTTAAACTGTTGCCAACTGTATAAACAGCGCAAACAATAATGTTTGCTTCAAATTATAAATTAATTTTACACGTGACTATTATAAACAGAAAATATAAAAAGCAGGAACTCATTGAAAATTACGTCATAAAATTTGTAAAAAAGAAAGAATATTGCAAAATAATAAATTCATTAAAATGCGTTAGAAGTCTTAAATAGGAGAATTTACGTCACATTTACGTCACATTACACTTATTACATAAAATGCACAAAAAATAATATTGCAAAATAGTTTAAATCTAAAAATTGTGCATTTATTTGATATTTTAAGATGATCATAATATTTCATTTCTAACAAAAGTATTTTTACGTGAATATTAAAAAGAGTAAGAAAAGTTTGGTGAAAATTACGTCAGATTATAATTGTCAGATTCAAATTATAATTCAATCTTCCGAAATCTTTTTTAAAGCCGATCAAATTAGCGTGCTGTTAGAGTCTGTGGTGTCTGAACTGAGGTTGACGAGCATAGCTCGTAGGGGGCAGAGCCCCCTAGTTCTTTAAAAAAAATGGCATATTCAACAAGTTTTCCGAAATGCGCAGAAACCTTTACGAAACATACCCAAACGTATCCAAAGTATATACTAACGTTTCCGAAATATCTAGAAACATTTTCGAAACACGCAGAAACGTTTCTTAATATTCTACTGAAATATGCGAAAACGTTTCCGAATATCTGACTGAAGTATGCGGAAACATTTGCGAATATCTGACCGAAATATGCTGAAAGATAACAGAACAGTTGGGTCACATTGTTGCCCCAATGGTAAAAGTAACGTTTCGCAGGCCCTTTTTTTTTTTTTTTTTTTTTTTTTTTCTTTAACAGTGTAGAGCCAAATTCTGGCTTCGCCACTGCGAAAACATTCTTTTCAGATTTAGACACAGCTCATTGACGAAACAAGAAAATCTAACACCAGTTACAGAAAGGTGTTTATAGTTTTATACTGATCGCCAGTACATTGGTTATTGATGACTGATAGCTGTAGCTATTGATTAGTCTATCAATATTGGCTCCAAGTGCTAGATAGGGGTGGACATTATTTAACGTATTAAGATAACAAAAACACTGTTACTATGTTGGAACCTAATATTCCATTAATATGTTACCGAAAAGACTCTGTTAATGAAATAACATATGGTTTTAAATGGCAGCGTCTTCATTCATTTGCCTTATTCAAGAATTCAATTTCGTGTCTCTAAAATAGAACAACATTCACTAAAAACGTCTACAATCGTTTCTTTTGAGACGTGCGCAAGTGCGCATCTTCACTCTCTAGTTATAGGTGACTCTGTTAGATGTGTGGTGCTAAAAAATTATTTTACATTTCATCAATCCCCAATGCATGAATAGTAACAACTTGCACCGCTAATTAAACGCTTTTCCTACTTGGTGCGTGGTGCCTGGTGCCACCACCATCAGTTTCTCCGATTCTGACTGTGCAAAGCAGAGCATAAACGAAACACTGAATCAAATAGTAGATCAGAAAATCAATTGAAAATTGGTAAGAAAAAAAGCTCATGCTTGACATGTTTTGTACGCATAAATAGTATATATATATTAATATATATATTAAATGCTTACATTAGCATTTCCTTAACAAAAAGCTAAGTTTGACTTTCTAAAACCCAGCAAAGTTTTGTCTAACTTTTGACCTAACCAGTCTTTTTCCAACTAAAAATACACTTTCGTGCTTTTAGGTAGATTTCGTATGAAATACTACCTATTGGGATCGTTCCAATGTTGGAATTTCAGAAAAATTTTTGCAGATCTACACCGATCATGACCCCTAGAACCCAAAACCACCCTTAGTAAAAAACTTTATCTATCTATCTATCTATATATATATATATATATATATATATATATATATATATCACTTTCTTCTGGACACGATAACTTTCCTAATTCTGCACCAATCTCTTCCAAACAGATACATAAAATCAAAGGACATAAAATCTCGGTCAAGTTCGTTAATGGGCAAAATCGGATCAAGGGGATGGAAATAGGGAGGTGTTTTGTGAAAACCGAAAACCCCCCATAACTTCTTAATTTTTGTACATATCAAATCAGTTTAAAGTTTTTGTTACTTCTAAAAATAGGGCCAAAATTTTATGTATCACAGATTTTTGATAAAGTTAAAAATGGGCTCAAGGGGCGCAAAAATAGGGTTTTTGGGAGAAAAAAATTCGTAAGTTCGTCAATTCTCAAGATATCAATTCCAATTAATTTTATTATAAATCTCCTTAATATTATCTACAAATTTTATATTCACAAGTTTTTGATAGGACCAATTCGTACCGCAAAAAAAAAAAAAAACCTAAAAACGAAAACAAAAAGGGGGATTAAAAAAGTAAAAAATCCACAACTCTGTCAATTCAAAACATATAAAATCCCCATGAATTTATCATATATCTTCTTAATATTGTCTACACCATCTAGATAGACAAGTTTTGGATAGGACCAATTCTTACAGAAAAAACAAATTAAAAATACATAGCGGTCGAAGAAAAAAATAATCTAAGTAAGGGTGTATTCAAATCCAAACTGCTTATTTTCTGACTAATTCTACAATTCATTTTTGCTCTCAAACGCATCCAATTGCTAGATTCTCTTATTCAGAAACTATATAATGTACAGTAATGATCGATTTTTTGATAGAGGCAGAATATATTTCAAAAAATGCTGTTAAAGTGGGCATTTTGAACCGAATTTCCCAAAGCGGATTGTATTGGAAAAATCATTGCATTAAGGATGATTCAAATCCAAACTGCTTATTTTCTGACTCATTTTTACATTCATTTTTGCTCTCAAACGCATTTAATTGGTAGATTCGCTTATTCAGAAACTATATAATGTACCGCAATGATCGATTTTTTGATAGAGGCAGAATATATTTAAAAAAAATTATCCCTGCCGGCCCGGCCTACAGGCAGAGGTAGATTTCGAAGTTAAGTATACTAATTTCACCAACAAAAACTAAATCATTATTAGATATAAATCCACTTTAACAGTTTTATCTGTCTGCTTTTGACGAGTTTATATTTCCTTTTTTATAAAATAGCTGGTTTTATCAGAATCATGTTAAGGCGATATTAAAAAAATATTTTTCCATACTCAACAACTCGAAATTTTCTTTCACATTTTCAGATTATTTTTTAATAAAAAAAATATGAAACATGCTGACGTGATTTTTGAAAAGATTTATAAGCGACCTGTGTTTTTATTTTTCTTTCAATTAATTAAAACTTGATTAATAAACCATTATTTTCTAAGTAGGGCAATATTTTTCGTTTCTAACAAAATCGCTTCGGGAAATTCTGTTCAAAATGCCCACTTTGACATCATTTTTTGAAATACATTCTGCCTCTTTCAAAAAATCGATCATTACTGTACATTATACAGTTTCTGAATAAGAGAATCTAGCAATTGGATGCGTTTGAGAGCAAAAATGAATTTAAAAATGAGTAAGATAATAGACAGTTTGGATTTGAATGCACCCTTAATAAGACGATTTTTTTCTTCAACCGCTATGTATTTTGAATTTGTTTTTGCTTTAAGAATTGGCCCTATCAAAAACTTGTCTATATAAATGTTGACGACAATATTAAGAAGATATATGATAAATTCATGGAGATTTTATATCTTGTGAATTGACGGAGTTATGAAAAATTTTCTTCTTCAACCTTCTTTTTTTTTTTTCGTTTTTTTTTTCGGTACGAATTGGTCCTATGAAAAACTTGTGAATATAAAAGTTGTAGATAATATTAAGGAGATGTATAATAAAATTATTGGATTTAATATCTTGATAATTGACGTAGTAAGGAATTTTTTTCTCCCAAAAACCCTATTTTTGCGCCCCTTGAGCCTATTTTAAATTTTATGAAAAATCTGTGATACATGAATTTTTGGCGCTATTTTTAGAAGTAATAAAAACTTTAAACTGATTTGATATGTACAAAAATTAAGAAGTTATGGGTTTTTTTCGGTTTTCACAAAACCCCTCCATATTTCCATCCCCTTTGTCCGCTTTTGCCCATTAACGAACTTGATCGAGATTTTATGTCCCTTGATTTTATGTATCAGTTTGGAAGAGATTTGTGCAGAATTGCGGAAGTTATCGTGTCCAGAAGAATGTGATAACACAATTGCTTCGGGAAATTCCGTTCAAAATGCCCACTTTGACATAATTTTTTGAGATATATTCTGCCTCTATCAAAAAATCGATCATTGCGGTACATTATATAGTTTCTGAATAAGCGAATCTACCAATTAAATGCATTTGAGAGCAAAAATGAATTTAAAAATGAGTCAGAAAATAAGCAGTTTGGATTTGAGTGCATCCTTAATGCAATGATTTTTCCAACACAATCCGCTTCGGGAAATTCGGTTCAAAATGCCCACTTTAACAGCATTTTTTAAAATATATTCTGCCTCTATTAAAAAATCGACCATTACGGTACATTATATAGTTTCTGAGTAAGAAAACGTACCAATTGGAAGCCTTTGAGAGCAAAAATGAATTGTAAAATGAGTCAGAAAATACGCAGTTTGGATTTGAATACACCCTTACTTAGATGATTTTTTTCTTCAACCGCTATGTATTTTTAATTTGTTTTTGCTGTAAGAATTGGTCCTATCCAAAACTTGTCCATATAGATGTTGTAGACAATATTAAGAAGATATATGATAAATTTATGGGGATTTTATATCTTTTGAATTGACGGAGTTATGGATTTTTTACTTCTTCAAACCCCCTTTTTGTTTTCGTTTTTAATTTTTTTTGCGGTACGGATTGGTCCTATCAAAAACTTGTGAATATAAAAGTTGTAGATAATATTGAGGAGATTTATAATAAAATTAATTGGAATTGATATCTTGAGAATTGACGAAGTTATGAATTTTTTTCTCCCAAAAACCCTATTTTTTGCGCCCCTTGAGCCCATTTTTAACTTTATCAAAAATCTGTGATACATAAAATTTTGGCCCTATTTTTAGAAGTAATAAAAACTTTAAACTGATTTGATATGTACAAAAATTAAGAAGTTATGGGGGGTTTTCGGTTTTCACAAAACCCCTCCCTATTTCCATCCCCTTGGTCCGATTTTGCCCATTAACGAACTTGACCGAGATTTTATGCCCTTTGATTTTATGTATCAGTTTGGAAGAGATTGGTGCAGAATTACGAAAGTTATCGTGTCCAGAAGAAAGTGATATATATATATATATATATATAGATAGATAGATAGATAAAGTTTTTTACTGAGGGTGGTTTTGGGTTCTAGGAGTCATGATCGGTGTAGATCTGCAAACATTTTTCAGAAATTCCAACATAGGAACGATCCCAATAGGTGGTATTTCATACGAAATCTACCTAATAGGCCAAGTGGGCATTTTAAACGGAATTTCCCGAAGCAATTGTGTTATCACTTTCTTCTGGACACGATAACTTCCGCAATTCTGCACAAATCTCTTCCAAACTGATACATAAAATCAAGGGACATAAAATCTCGGTCAAGTTCGTTAATGGGCAAAAGTGGACAAAGGGGATGGAAATAGGGAGGGGTTTTGTGAAAACCGAAAAAACCCCATAACTTCTTAATTTTTGTACATATCAAATCAATTTAAAGTTTTTATAACTTCTAAAAATTGAGCCAAAATTTCATGCATCACAGATTTTTGATAAAATTTAAAATAGGCTCAAGGGGCGCAAAAAATAGGGTTTTTGGGAGAAAAAAACTCCTTAATTCGTCAATTCTCAAGATATCAAATCCAATAATTTTATTATACATCTCCTTAATATTATCTACAACTTTTATATTCGCAAGTTTTTGATAGGACCAATTCGTACCGCAAAAAAAAATTAAAAACGAAAACAAAAAGGGGGGTGGAAGAAGAAATATTTTCATAACTCCGTCAATTCATAAGATATAAAATCTCCATGAATTTATCATATATCTTCTTAATATTGTCTTCAACATTTATATAGACAAGTTTTTGATAGGGCCAATTCTTAGAGCAAAAACAAATTAAAAATACATAGCGGTTGAAGAAAAAAATCATCTTATTAAGGGCGCATTCAAATCCAAACTGTCTATTTTCTTACTCATTTTTAAATTCCTTTTTGCTCTCAAACGCATCCAATTGCTAGATTCTCTTATTCAGAAACTATATAATGTACAGTAATGATTGGTTTTTTGACAGAGGCAGAATATATTTCAAAAAATGATGTCAAAGTGGGCATTTTGAACAGAATTTCCCGAAGCGATTGTGTTAGAAACGAAAAATATTGCCCTACTGAGAAAATAATTGTTTATTAATCAAGTTTTAATTAATTGAAAGAAAAATAAAAGCACAGGTCGCTTATAAATATTTTCAAAAATCACGTCAGCATGTTTCACTTTTTTTTTTTTAATTAAAAATGAATCTGAAAATGTGCCAGAAAATTTCGAGTAGTTGAGTATGGAAAAATATATTTTTTAATATCGCCTTAACATGATTCTGATAAAACCAGCTATTTTATAAAAAGGAAATAAAAACTCGTCAAAAGCAGACAGATAAAACTGTTAATGTGGATTTATATCTAATAATGATTTAGTTTTTATTGGTGAAATTAGTATACTTAACTTCGAAATCTACCTCTGCCTCTGCCTGTAGGCCGGGCCGGCAGGGATTTTTTTTTTCTTGTTTTGCTTCTAATTTTCAATGAGTAAATTAAAAAAATTATATACCTTTGAATTATATTGCCAAATATATAGCTCAGTTACACATCAGAAATGAGGAATAGGAATTATAATGAATTTCTACGAACATAAAGTTGCAAAAATTCAGGGATTTTTTTTTTTTTTAAGATAGCACAACAACACCCCTGTTCAATATTCCATACTAAAATTGAACAATTTTACATAATTTAAAAGAATCGATTTTTACCCCCCCCCCCCCCAGAAAAAAACAAAACAAACAAACAAACAAACGAAAAAAAAAAACAGCAAAACTCGAGTTTAGAATCATTAAAATTATAAAAAGTACCTTTTTGAAACGTTTAAGTAAAATTCATTTATTTATAAATTTATGCCTTAAAAATTTTTAATTCTCGATTTTGGATAGAAAGTCCATTTCAAAAATTACGAAACACTATTTCACTGCATCCAAAAAAAATGCAGGAATTTATAATTTTTTAATTGATTACCGCGTTTAAAACGTGTAATTAGAACTTAGATTGATTTCAATTGAAAACAGCAATGGAAAACTAACCGCAAATAATTCCTCAATTCATTCGGAAATTTTTTCATTACGCCATCAGTAAATGTAGTTCTTAAAGTATAAAATGATCCATTATCGTTTAGTAAGCATCTGAATAAACAGAGACAATAGAACATATTTGCAGTTATTTATCTCTTAAAATTTTCTGCGGTCAATACAACATTTGCTTATTTTGAAACATTTGTTATCAAAGTGTTTTAGGTAAAAAAAATACGCTAAAGGATAATTTTGTCTCAGTGGAGTGAATGATTGTTTTGCACATCGAGTAATTATTATGAGGAAGTAATAGGAAAGGACTTAATCTGTGTTGATATTTTGAATGAGATATATTTATGGACAGTTTCTTTGAATATTTAAAAGGGTTATTACACTACGTACTCATTGAGGGGGTTTTTTCGGGGGGGGGGGTGATTCTCGCACTATAAATTTCGCTTTTTGGCCAAGTATTTTTAAAATTTTTGTTTTATCATTGCGTTTAATGGGAGCCGGAAAACTTTTAATTTCTGTGATTTTATTTCGTTGAAAAAAAAAGAAAGAAAATAGCCTCCTATAATTTGTGAGAAAACTTAATTTTAGTACAGTTATAATTAATTTGAAAAACATATTTGTACGAAAGAAATTTGTTTGGAAGAATTTCATTTGATTAAAAGTATATAAATAATAGTTTTGAGTTCTTGTGAAATTAGCTTTGAATATGCGTTGACAGATATGGCTTCTATGAAGTCGGGGATCAAATTTCTCTTTTTTAGTACTTTCCACCATAGTTGAAAAGTGTTTATGAATTAGGTTTCTTTGTCCATATGTCTGTCCTTGCGCTAACTCGTGTAAATATTGCCCTATTGCCATGAAATGGATATATGTTATTCTTGGGCTTTAGTATGGAATGTTCGGTATTGGAAAGGAAGTGTATAGCATTTTTGGTTCATTTACAGGGCCATAAAGAATTCCGTTACATTACGGTATATGGGGGAAAATCGCTTGCCGTGTATTTTAATGATATTACAGTATTTAATACACATTTCAATTGATATACATCACTGAGGTGTACTGCAAGGTTCTTACTATATAATATGGTGTGCATAGAACTTATCGTTTATTTACAGGAACACACAAAAGTATTTCGATATAGAAGAAAAAGAGCAGTAATTGAACTATTGAAGCCTACGCATAATAAATGCTGGATGTGCGTTTTCCTTTTGAAATTTAACTATTTTTTAAATATTACTGTATAAATGTGTGTGCATAAATTTTAGATCCTATACAAGGTCGAACAAAAGTTCTCAACAACATTCGTCTATTAGCTGAAATTGCTGAGCGGAAATTTTTAACTGTGCTATGCGTTTAACAGTACTGATATTTAGCATATTATGTAGTATGCATGCATATCTGTAGATCACATACAGGGCTGCAAAAATATCGTATATTTTAACGACTATTCATAATAATAGCAGAAATCGTGTTTTCAAATGCATTCTGCATTTTCCAAAGTGTTCATTGGGACGCCATCTTCCACCTTTGTAAATGGTGAAATTTTGTTATAGTATTCTGAATGTGTTGGAAAGTGTTTCATAATCTAAGCTATATGCATTTTTTCTTAGAAATCATGTTTTTAAAACTGTGTTTAATATTATACAGTGCGTGTTTCTTATTGTTTACCAATAAGTAATTTATAAGCCGTTAGCTTTAGAGGCATAACCAGTTTCAAAAATGTTTCAAATTTTGTTTTGCATCCCATAAAAATCGATTTACATTACAACAATTTCTTTTTAAATAGGTAAGGAATTACAAATTTTATACATATGCCTGCATCCTATAAGTTTTATCTACAAGAAGTTTTTCTATATTTTAACAAGTAAAACAGCAAAAATTTATTTTTGTCTGGCGAAAACTTACTGAGTTATACTTGGAATTTTATGAATTTTCAATGTTTTAATCCCCATAAATGGAAAAACATGCTTTTAGTGTCAGAAAACGCGAAAAATGCATGAAATCCAAAGTATTATAACTAGGTAAGTTTTTGTCTTGCAAAAATTAAGTTTTTAGCCACAAACTGATTCTGATTCATCTGAATATAAAACAGCATTTATAATTACATCAAAAAGTTACTTCAGACATTTTTTTGAAAGGCCTTCTAATTAAAACATCCGTCGACCGGATATACAGCGATTAGTTATATGTTATAAAAATAACAGGTTGTTGGAACCTGTTACCTGTACAAGAGTGGAACGATGTAACCTGTTAACAAAAATTAACTATGTTTCCCATCTCTAGTGCTAGAGCACAAGCTGTACCATACATTTTGTCTTCGCTATTTCAGTTTGCATGATGCTCGTTTTTGTGGCTATTGATTAGATTTTTGAGCTCTGATACAAAAAATAAATAAGTAAATAAATAAAATCATAGGTTACATTTCATTATATTTTCGAAGATTAATTTCGGAAATATACAAATTTAAAAAATATTTTCGAAAACAATAAAAAAGAAATTCAAACCAGTGAATATTTTGAGAGGAATCTGTTTTTAGGAGCTTCAAATTAGCGAATCGAAAATTACATCTTATTCCAACAAGTAGATTTTTAGTTTGCTTTAAAAATTACCGCACTGCGATCTGTTTTGCAATGATTTTAAAAAGAAATTTCTTTTGCTAATTTCGAACTTTAAATCTTCATAATTCCCGTTTAACTTTCTATTTTGTATTCGAAGGTAAAATGTATTGAAAAATACAGATATACCGTTAAAATTCGATGTCTGTACAAGAAATTTCTAAGTTTGGATTTTTTTTTTTTTTCTTACATAAATTAAGAGAAGATTTTTTCATAATTTAATGACTATTTTCGTTTTTCTTTGAGATATTTTGCCGATTAAATTTTATGCGATGTATTATTTTTTATATACTTATCGTACATGCACACACTCACACAGATTGTATAAGTATTCATGTACACATTCTACAATATACAGTGTCATCCTGACCTTTAATGACAAAAGAAGAAAAGCGAAAGTAAATGACAACAAATTTTGATGATGAAACCATGATTAAAATTGTCCTTTAATCTTAATTATTTACTTATTATAAAAAGAAGAAAAAAAAGAATGTGCCATTTTAGACCGAGTTTCAGTAAACAATTGTGGCATTCTGACGTATATTTAAAGACATCTGTTTAACGTAAAATGTAACAACATTATGATAAGTGCTAGAAGTACCCAGTAATTTAATAAGTGACGCAGGTCCTATTAGCAGACACATTTCGAAATATAAAGAGAGTATTTCAGTGCTGTTTGGACGCGGATGGTGACCACTTAAAGTTGCAATATGCCAACACGACGGAATGCGAAATTTGTTTTAGCTTGTTTGAGTAATAATTCTTTTATTGTATCACAAGAGAATGCGCCGTTAATGGGGTGGGCGTCCCTGACATGTTTATCAACGCTTCTGGGAAGAGAATTGCTTTTGCTGCTTTTGTGCACTTTGATTTGAAGGTTTTGAAGAGCAATAAAAAAAAAGGTGACGACTAACCACACAGAATTTTCACAGAGAAAGCCCGGCGAAATCATTTATGTCTCTTGTGACATTAGTTGGTCTATACGCAACCGTAGAGTTCTTATTTGTCAATACTAATACTACATTTTTTAGATATAAAATGCAATTATTACAATTCGAGTGAATATGTATGATCAAAATTGCATTGAAACACGATTTTTTAATAATGGTCACATATAACTAATGCAAAATCTGTTTCACATGAATGGATTTACTTGAGCTTGGCAACTTTAAATAATTTTGAAATAAAATACAATTTAAAAACAGTGGTATGATGACTCATATATAAAAAGTTTAAAAAACAAGAAAGAAAAAAAAGGAAATAAAGAAAATAAGCAAAACAGAGTATTTAGCGTTTTATAAATTGAATTTTAAGAATTTTTAGAGATGTCTCTCTTAGATAAAATTATAAAATCGAAAAGAGAAATGTTTTGACATAAAGACATGCATGATAAATTTAGACTGACAAATAGTTTGCTTACATATCTGGCTTTTACACATCTTTAAAATTACTTTAAAAGAAAGGCACAGTGAGAAGTAATACATAGACATCAAGATATTGTTAGCCAGTCACGAGTATACTTGTATTTAAGAATGCCCGACTTTTATGCTATTTTTCAACTCCTATTCTTGACTAGTAATCTTCGCAGATAATTTAACAAAAATACTTTTGCAGACTGACTTATATGAAGGTTTTGTAGTAATAGGTAATAGTATTTAGAGGTAAGTAATTGGAAGCAACATTAGAACATAACATTATCGATAAACAATAAACCGTCAAAATTGATTGCAATAAAAAATCCATCAAACATTGGTTAGTCTGACTCTTAAAACAAATGTAGTACTTTAATCTAAAGTTACCAAAATACTATTTCCTTAAACTTAAACTGTTCCAAATTATTGAAAAATTAAATTTTATTCGTATACGTAATTAGTAAAATATAATCAAGATAAGTAAATATGGTGAAATTATCAATTACGGCTCTTGTGCAACGTATTATGGAATGAAAAATCAGCAAAATTTTTCACTCTGACACAATCATAGATTTTTTTTTTTTTTTTCTGGATAAATCTAAACCTTACGTCCTTTTTTTTTTTACCATCTCAAAATTTACATACGCACCTCTCATACCCGTATTCACCATTTCAATGATATTTTAACGCGCAATAGTTTATTGCTAAATATTTTTCCAAATTTTAAGTCGCGTTTATAAGCTAAAACTTTGGATATGAACATTCACGTTTCTGACTTGAGGTTCTAATCTCAGTACCGGCGAGTAAAAATTGAAGAAAATTGTGCCTTTTTAGACGCATTTGTAGAAATATATTTAATTTTTGTCAAAGAAAATGTGAGTTTTCTTTTAAATATGACGACATTTTCTCTCATATTTCTCTCACTTCAATAAAACATTTCGCTTATCATCTCATCAGTATCAAAGAAACGAAAAAATATTGAAATGTAACAGTTTTATGAGGTAAATGCGATTTTTGTAAAGCATGACGTCCTTTTATGTTAAAATCTATTTAAGTTATTTTTAATTATAATGAGACAATGACATCAATAAGGATATATAATCAATAAAAATAAACAAACTTTATTTACTCGTTTCTCTGCAACAATGGAAGTAATCCGATTGCCCATCATTTTAAAGATCATCAAGCGCAAAACGTTTTGACACATTTACAAAATTAATTTTTAACGGAAAGGTATAAAATTAGAAAGCCTGGCCATGGAAGCGATTTGGAATAGAACTGCCCCGTTTTTTTTCATTTTTTGATCAATGAATTACCTATTGAGTTATAAGCAAATTTGATCACGTGACAAACACGTTTTTCGCCCGCTCTTGAGTGCTCTTTCTTCCTTCGCGCGGAAATTAGGTTCAAAACGCCCACTTTGACACTATTTTCTGAAAGATCTATTGCGTTTACAAAAAAATGGGGAAAATAGCTCAATTACACAGTTTCTGAACAAAACACCAGCTAGTTTCATGCATTTCTGAACAAAAATAAATTAAAACTTATGTCAGAAAGTTGCCTTTTTGGATTAGGGAACACCTTCAAAGCCAAAATATAAATCTTTATAAGTACATCAATATATCTTAGTATTAAGAAATATAATTGAAGAGTATAAAAAAAAATAAGAAGCAAAATGTAGTGGTGCTTATGAAAATGAATTAATATTGGCTTATTTCCCATACAGAAATCATACTGACAAAGTTTAGATTAATAAATCATAAGTGAAAACCACCATTTAATCCAAAACTATTAAAAACAATTAATTTCTTATCTTGGATAATTTTTGTCATCTTTTAAATGACCAGCACCGTTTCATTTGGACATAATATTGTATAATTTTTCAAGTATTAACGTTTAAGGAATGTATATTCTTTGAACATTTTTAAAATTTATTTTGTAAAATCTCACTGACATATTATTAAATGGTTTTAGAAAGAAAAAATGATCTATTCAAGGGAAAATGCTATTTTTGAAGGAAAATTTGCAAAAATCAATTAATTTTTTTAAACCACACTAAACGAGCTATAATAAATATTTTTGTTGTGAAAGTCTCGTACGAAACAATTTTTAACCATATCGACGGAAAAATCCAGATTTGTTGTAGAAATTCAGTCGTGCCGGGTTCGGGCCGAGATTTAACGTTTTTCCTGCCGGACAGGATTCGGGCCGAAGTTTTAGATATAAGCTACATTTTTTTTTTTTTTTTTTTTTTTTTTTTTTTTTTTTTTTTTTTTACAACGTTGAAACGCTTAAACATATTTGTGCGTTTGAACATTGTAAAAAGAGGAAAATAAAAGGTTATATATTTAAAACTCGCACAAAGCAATTGGCTTACCGAACTTTTAGCTTTTTTATCAGTCCGTGCCATTAATATTTTTTTGTATTTGCCGGATTCGGCTCTGGTCGAGTCTTTAACTTTTACACTGGGCCGGACTTTAAAAAAACCTTTTAAACCGGACTAGGCTTATAAAAGTTAAAAGTTCGTCCCGACTTTTAACTTTTATACTGGGCCGGGCTGAACTTTTTTCAATGAGTCGAGACCGGCCCGGGCGCGGAATTTCCGACCTCTTCAGACCTCTATCCTGACGCCTGTGTTCGCTGCACGCATTATAACACTGGATTGGCGCGCCCCTGTAAAATAACACAATTTAACGTTTAGATTGGTACATTTTTAACATGCATACTAAGATGTGTTATTACTTTTTTCATTTATTTATTTCAATTTTTAAAAGGAATTGAGCTTATATTGTTATATCCAGTTGTCTTGTTTACACAATTTTAGCAAAGTCCTTTATATTAAATATATTTATTCACAGATAAATAAGGTTTTAAAGTGAAAAGTTTTGTGAACAATCCTTTAAGGCTGTCCTGAGAAATGTATTTTTCTCCGCTCAAGAACACAAAACTTTCTGACACTTTATTAAACAAAAGAAACAAACCTTTCTCTCACCCGACAAGTTTAATTCAAAACGTCTAAATAGAAAAACTGTTAGAAAACCCCTAAATTTGCAAAAGATAAGAAAAAAAACAAAAAAACAAGCAAACATTATAAGCATTAATCGCTATATTTCAACCCCACTTCACTCCCTATTGTTCCCCTGCCTATCCCTTCCCCTTCACTCCCCTCAGATCCTTATCGTAAACTGATCTCAGATACCAATTAGTTGTGTTGTAAAATGCTCCACGCTCTACTACAGATAAACCGATAACCGATCTCAAGGAGCAGGAAAGAGTTCTACTCTATAGCATCAAAATGGGTGCCTCTCAAAGTTTGTTATCAGTATCTTAAAGATTTTCCCTAATATTCCCCATATTTTCCTCCCTTTCAGTTGCGAAAACGGTACCTCACCATGAATACATGCATTAAGGGTTTGGGTCCTAAACCGCAACAAAATCCCTACTTCCAGTCTCCGGCTACGGATGATTTGAAAAGTCAAACCCCAAAATATTCCATCTTTGTTGAAATTTATCTCTAAAACCATCGAACAAGGAAACCACTTATCCCATATCTACGTCCCCGCGGTTGCGCTGTTGGGGTTAACAGGCGGTCGGTTGATTGTTCAACTGGAACTTCTGCAGATGTCAAAAGTGTAATTAATGGGGACACTTATATCTACCCCCTGTATATCTGCCCCCATACGTCATTTTGACGTCACAGATAGAAGGGGGCACATATCCAGTGCTGCAGAATTTCACTGTCGTCGAAAGGTGTATATCCGACCCCTGTATATATATCCCCATAGCAGATGGGGGCACATATCCAATACAGAGCATTTTATTTTCGTCGATAGCTGTATATCCACCCCCTGTATATTTGCCCCCATACGACGTCACAGCTGAAGGGGACACATGTCCAGTCCTAGAGAATTTTCCTTTCGTCGAAGGGTGTATATCCAACCCCTGTATATATGCCCCCATACGTAATTTTGACGTCACAGCAGAAGGGGACACATATCAAGGGGGCAGATACCCAATGCTAGGACTTTTACTTTTGGAGAGAGATTTGGATATCCGACCCCTGTATATCTGCCCCAATACGTCATTTTGACGTCAGAGCAAAGGGGATACATATCAAGGGGTCAGATATCCAATGCTAAGGCTTTTACTTTTGGTGATAGAGTTGGATATCCGACCCCTGTATATATGCCACCAAACGTCATGTTGATGTCACAGCAGAGGGGTCACATATTCGATGCTATAAGAATATCTTTAGGTGCGTCGACAGCTGATTATCCGACTCCTGTATATGTGTCCCCCCCCCCCCTTTTTACGTTTATATTTTGATGTTGCTAGTATACGGCCTTGAAGAAATATGTAGGAAAGATTTAGTGTGTAATATAAAAAATAATATCTCGCTTATTTTGCATACTCGGCTTTCAAGGACATACTATGCCGAAACAGGACCGTAGACAGAGACAGCCGGCCCCGTTAATAATTCGAATGCCACCACAAGTATGATAAAGAAATATCTACTAAGACGAAAACTTAATTTATCAGTAAAGAATTCCGTTTCACACAGGTTTTTTTACGTCTGAAGTGGTATAAGTGCATGGTATTTTTTGGCAAGAACATGATTTTTTCCGTTTAAAGTGAGATTCCGTTACAGACAGGCTTTACTCTATTAGAAAATAAATTTGTGGGCAAGTTTTTTTCTAACGTCTATAAATTTGCTTACAATTATTATTATTATTATTTTTTTTTTTTTTTTTTTTACAGCATTACTGTTTATTATAACACCTTTCATCTAAAGATTTTAAATAGAAATATAAAATATTAAAATATAGGCAAACCATTTTCGATTTTCTTGTAGCAGCTCACTGTAGAAGCGATGTAAATCCCTTTTTTCCCCCTTCGGTAATCTATTATTTATATGATTAATCCAATTATCATGAAATTCAAATGTATTATTTGTGAGATACAGATATTTGTTGTTGTCAAATAAAAATTGCAAGCAATATAATTTTTTTTTTCGGAAACGTTATTGTGTTAGCTCTGCTTCTGAATAATAATAATAATAATGTATTATTATTATTATTATTTAAATAAAAAAAATGTGATTCTTATATTGTTTATTTATGTGAGCTGGAAACATTCTATTGTGAACAAACTATTGTAATGCAGCCAAGACCTTCTAGGGATAAATTTTGGTTAATGGTGGGTTTCAAAGTCAAAGAATTTGAGATCTGAGTATCAGCACGCAAGTAAAGAAAAAAATCTTGATTATAATTCCGAAAGAAAAAAACATGAGATTGCGTAATGCATCTTAAAATTTCATTCAGGAGGTTATACAGTTGTCAGGTTTTTTTCCTAAACATGTGTCATAATCTATGTTTTTATGTTTTAATTAATAAAACTATTATTAGTACTAAAAGATTAAATCACCAAATTAGTTATTTTATCAGTTAGTAATACCATTATGATGTTGAAATTTTGTAATAATTATGTAAACCTATATTAAATACTGCAGCCATTTATATTTATTAAAATTATTAATAACTTAATTTAATATAAAATTGTTAATACTATTTAAATTAATAGTTATTAAACAATAATTTCTCTAGTTAGAACATTACACATTTTACGTTTTGATTAATAAAATTATAATTAATATAATTACAGAAATAAATGAAACTTTACATAAGTAATTTCATCAGTTAACACAAATAACAAATCAAACAAATATCATGGCAAGAATTTTTGCATTTCAACTTATAAAAATTACTGTTAACACCATAAATGAAAACTTACACGCAGGTATATGCTTGCTAATCAAAACAAATTATGAAAATGGGTGGAAACCATTAAATTATGCACACAAAGTAAATATGAGAATGACCAATTTTATATCTGAAGTTATATTTGAAATCCACAAAATAGCAGCATTAGATTTAAATATCTTTTTTTAAATTGAATGATTTTTACGCCAGATAAGAACTTGCTTTTTACAAACTTATCATATTTAATTTTTTATAAACATAATCATTTAAGCTAAAACATGTATTTAAAGCATTTTTCGGTTATTCATTAAGGCAAAATATCCATAGAAACTTTACAAATTAGGTTCACTTTATATTTCAATGCTTTTTTATACCGTTTTAAAAATCTTTAATTTTTAAACACGATTTAATCATTAATTTTAATTGTCTGATTAAAATCGTTGACATTCTTATTAAAAGTATTAAAATCAAATTTGGAGTTTATTTTTATTTTTTTAGTTGTACTGGTTGCTTTTCCAGTATGAAAAAATACTTTTTTTTCTATTTGAGGTTTTTTTTTTTCAGATATAAAAAAATTAATCTAGTATGAAAGTATTATAAAAATATAAGTATTTTATAAATTAAAAATTTATTAAATTTAATAATATTTTAATACGAGTTTATATATATTTTATTATTTATAATATTTTGTCTTTGAATGTTGCACTCTGAGTTAAATACAAAAATATATCTTTCAAATATTTTACATAATGAATACTTTTATCTTTCAAAGCATCCCGAAAAATCTGTGTTTTTTATTTTCATGAATTTATTTAATTTGTGTATATATAGTCGGTTTCCCCCACAAATTTCAAAAGGTAATATTTATGAACTCTTTATCGCCTTATTTAATTGCAAAGTTTCTGCTATTAAATAATACAATTTTGAGATATTGAATTAGTGGTAATGCGTCGGCTCACGGCCTTCAGATTAACCCCTTAACTGTCGCATTAAATTACAGTTTAAAAATTCAAATTGCTTATTGGCACCTTTTTTTTTTTTTTTTTTTTTTTTTTTTTTTTTTTGAAAAAGAAATATTCACCTTATTTAATAGCAGGTGAAATGATACCATAATAAAACCAATTACACTGTTTTATAAAACTGGTGGGGATTAAACAAACTGAATAAAAGACACAGCCCGTGAATATCACGGGCGCGAGAATTAAGAGGTTAAAGACACCTTAGGAGCTACTACAAGCAAATGTGTAGAAATCTTATATATTTAGCAAAATTTTCGTCTCAAAATGTCCATAATGGACAGAACTTTAGCACATTAAGATTTACAGAAAGCATATTGTTTACATAAGTATTGTACTGATTGATGAGTTTAGACATTAAATTTTTACGTAATTAATGAAAATGTGCATCAACAAATTTTTCAGAAGGACATGTTTTAAAAAAATGGAACATATAAATTAAAGTTTTTTTTTTAATTATTTTAATTAATTTGCCTTTTAAAATTTTGTATGTAACGGTTTGCACAAAATAAAATCTAAAACTGAATACAGTAGAGCGCCGATTATCCGAACAAGTTGGGACCGACCCTGGTTCGGATAAGCAAAAGTTCGGATAAATGGACAGATAATTTAAGGAATGTTTCTGACTTTACTAAAATCTTCATACCTTATCTAAGCTTAAGTTTGGCAGCACAAGTTAATGCTGGCACGTTTATTTATTTATTTATTATTTTTTTTTTTTATATGTTTACCATTAAATTTTTTTCTTTCCATATCATTTTCTCAACTCCAGAGATTATAATTTAAGCAAAAAAGCTTTTGATTGTTGCTTACTTAAACGAAGAAATTCCTTTCAATGCTGCCCTATTTCTAATTCTTCTTAAATACGTTAGTTGAAAACGATCAACGTTCTTCTGCCGTTCGAGCCATTTCATAGCTGTTTCCAAATATTCAATTGCTTCATTATGTGATGGACCTTGGTTATTTCCAGAGCATTCGTTTTCATTATCTACAATTTCTTTTTCATCATGAATCTCATCCACAATCTCATCATCTTTTAAAATCTGATATCCAGGGTTATGTATACTACTTCACTATCTAACCACTCGTTAATTTCATTTTCTTCATACCTTCTTCCCATCTCCTTTATTGTTTTACATTCCTCATTTCCTGATCCACTATCAGCTTTTTCTTCATTTAAAATTTTATTTCAAGCCAATGGATAAGTGGGAGTTCGGTTACAAATTTTTTGGGGGAGAAATAGGCTGTTCGGATGACTGTAAGTTCGGTTAAAAACATTTTTGAGAGAAATAGGCTGTTCGGATAGTTGGAAGTTCGGTTGATTGGAGTTCCGATAATCGGCGCTCTTCTGTACATGGATTAAAATCAACAGATTATAACCATATATATATTATATATATATATATATATATATATTGTTGCCCGTGAAAATTCACTAGACTATTTTAAAAAAGAGTTGTATATTGTAGAGATCATATTACCTTAAAAGGAGTAGATTCATATTTCAAAAAGATTGACATATATGTATATGTAATTTAAATATTTCTGATTATAAAAGAAAATTAAGCATTTTTTTGTTAGCAACAAAATCTTATTATCTTGAAATTTAAGAGACTAGAGCTGTTTAATCACCAAAATATTGATTTTTCAAAAAATTATATATGAAAGAACATTATAGTAGTTTGTTGCATTTTAAAACATTTTGCATAGAAATATTTCTAGTTTTCCGTAAGTTATGACTAAAAAAATGCGTCCACCATTTTACTGCAAACAATGATTTAAAAGACACTTTTAAAGATATTTTTCTCAGAAAGATAAAAACCATTTTTTTTTTTTGTTAATTGCGCACAAAAGATGTATTTTAGATTAGTTAATATTTTTGCATGCAATCTTTACGAATTTAGATATTATATATACAACTTAAGATTGGATTTTAATTTGTACATAATTTAGTAAAATTTCTATTTAAAAATTATTGTTGAAAATATTGTACCCATTAAGATTATCTGTTTTTGTGCCTAGAATTACAAACTAACTTTGGTTCAGTTTTAATATAATTCTTGCGTTGCAGGTTTTATAGCGAGAACATAGCCAATAGTATTTATTTAGATTTTTTTTATCTTGCTGAAATTTAGAACTGAACATTGGCACTATGCGACTCCTATATCATCCTTTACATTTCCCACTCTAAATGATTTTCGGGCTCAGGTTCTTTCCTAACGGAAGTGCTTGATTGAGTACTTGATTGATGAGTTTTCGGAGAATCCGGAAAGTACGGTTTTGATTGTCGCTTTTTTTCGGTATACATCATTAATTTTCCATTTCCTCACACTGGTTTGATGGAACGTTTATTGATCTATTGGTTATTGATCAGTAAAGGCTTAGCAAAGATTATAGCAAAAACCAAGGTTGCCAACAATTAATCTTTGATGTCTTTTAACTATCGCTCGGTTTTTATTGCGCATAGAAAAAGATAATATAATCTGGACAACATGGAGATTTAAAAAAGAGGTAAAAAGAGACATAGAGAGTTACAAGATAAATTGTCAGTAATCTAGGGCCGGTAATTCATATATATATATATATATATATATATATAAATAATTCAGAGATATAAAACTCAAAAGAGAAGAAAAGTTAGAAAAAAAAATTTTTTTTTCAAAAAAGGGTTAAAAATGTGTAATATTTTCTTAAAATAAAAAATCTTCATAAAAAAGACTAAATTCAGGGGATCACCACATTTTCAGAAGATATGCCTAAACAAATCCCCCCCCCCCCCCAAAAAAAAACAACTTATTTAAGATTATTTATTTCACTTAAATTATGATTTTGACATTTTTTAAACAATATTATTCTTCGTATTATTGCTGTTTATTAAATTTAGTTTAATTTAATGTCAAATCATTTAAATCTAAAAGTTAGGCGTATCTGAAGTTTTTTAAGGTTTTCATATAAAGATATATATCGGTAAAAAGTTATATTTTAATAAGAAAAAGAAAAGTTAAGAAGAAAAATTACTAAAAAGACAAAGATTTTATAGGGGAAATGAAGCTTGATTAACTTTGTCAAGTTAACTTATGTTATTTTTTATGTAATAAAAGAAAATTTAGAAATAATTCCATTAAGAGAAAAAGTGCAAAATGCAATGAATTTTATATATATATATAAAAAAAATTGAAATTACTTTGTT
This sequence comes from Maratus speciosus, assembly GCA_963932465.1. NCBI lineage: Eukaryota > Metazoa > Arthropoda > Arachnida > Araneae > Salticidae > Maratus > Maratus speciosus. The sequence continues at coordinate 48,170,544 of OZ010796.1, read as the reverse complement.
ATTTTTTTCAAATTCTGGATTAATCTTTATAATAAATGTACAGTCGTAAAAAAAAAAAAAAAAAAAAAAAAAAAATTAAACAGCCCCCACAGATTAAGCAATAAATTATCATAGCAGAAAGTTGTTGGTGCCAAACTATCGGAAATAAAGTCTACTGTTAAATAATGTATATAAATTTTGCTTAGGGGGCTATATGTATGTACATGAAAACAAACTCAATCTTTGTTTTTTTTTTTTTTGTTTTTTTTTTGTTTTTTTTTTGTTTTTTTTTTTAAGCAAGTCACAATTTTGACACCATAAATAAATTCTACACCACTTAATTAGTCTAAAAACGAATTTTCATGGAATTCGCACTATAGTTTCAGGGAAATTATTTATTTTAAAATGAGCATATTTGGAAGGCTGTATCAAAATTTTAAATTACACATAATACAAGAGTAATAATAATAATAATAACACACGTATACAAAAATGAAATTTTTAATATGAACACCCAAAATTGACATTATATTTTTATTAATTAAAAAACTGCCCTAGAATACCAAACACAAAGTCAATGTTAAATTCATTTTTAACGCTTTCCAACAAAGTTGAAAAGTGTTTATGCATTCGGTTTGTCTGGTCATCTGTCCGTCTGTACGCGCTCTAACTCCCGTAAATATACTCGGATCGTTCTGAAATTTTTGTATGTTAGTGACCTCTACCATAGCACGAACCCTATTTCAAGTGAAGTTTGTAGCATGTTTAGTTCATTTACAGAGACAGTCAAAAGTTTTCCGTTACATTACGGCCTATGGGAAAAAATCGTTTAAAAGGATTTTCAATGATGTTACATGCTTTCGAACATATTAAAATTGATATGCATTTATCAAATGCACTAAAATATGCATTCCTCAGAATATGCGGTGCAAAGAATAATTATAATAGTAATTTACAGGGCCACACAAAATATCTCCGTTTCATAATGATATACGGGTGGAGGGAATTTTTTCCGGCATATTTTAATTATGTTAAATTATTTCATGTGTAATGAAATTGATATACGTCGCTGAAGTTTACTACTACTTATTTCATGTATAATAAGAAGTGCATAGCACTTACAGGGACGCAAAAAAGATTTCAGATACGATATTGTATCCGAAGTACTGTACGGTAGCAATGATTGCTGGAAATGCATTTTTAATTATGTTATGTGCTTTTATGTTTCACTATATTTATGCATCGTATATGGTGTGTATAAATGCTGTAATTCATATACAGGGCTACACAAAAGATTTCGTAATGGCTACTGAGTATGATTGTAAATTGCTTAAAGGTGGTTTTTAAATGGGTTATGCATTTTTACGCTGAACTGCATTTTGTTTACTAAGAAATGTTTGTAGAAGATAGATAAAATTATATACAGGGTCACGCAAAGAATTGGATATATGACCGTCTATAAATGATAATTTCTGGAAATGTGATTCCAGTAGTTTTAAGAGTGTTTTACTTTGAATTAAACTTTAGCTAAATAGTGGCGTGTAATAAAGGTACTAGGTTAACTATAGGATTGTACAAAAGTATACAAGTATGTTTCCATCTATTAGTATAAATTGCTGAAAGAGAAATTTCAACCTGTTATTCGTTTTCTTGCTAAACTAAATTTCCCCATTATATAGCATATATATCAACCTGCAAATCAAATACAGAGCTGTTCAAAAGAATTGGAATACATATTTGCTATGGATGGTAACTGCTGAAATCAGTTTTTCAAATGTTTTATGCGTTTTCTAAAATGTTTACTTAGTCCTCTTATATACCTTATTTCCCTAAATAATGAAGTTTTGTTAAAGCATCCAGGAAGTGTTGGAAAGTGTTTCATAATCTATGCTTAACGCATGATTTTTCTTACTTGTTATAGTTGTAAACAAAACTGCAATTCCTGTAGTTTCTTTTAATTTTAACTCGAAAACCACTTAATGGAATGAGCTGCAATTTTGGATTCGGATATTTGAAGCTTCTAATAAGCTTTTTCTCTTAATTTTTTCAAATGTTACATAGTATAATATTTTTTATCATATTTTTAAAAATATTTTATGTATTCCGTAATTAATATTCGAAAAAAAAATATATGTACCATAACGTATAAAATTAGATAGATTTGTAATTTTTTTGTTGGTCTATTGCAGCACGCTGCTATACTTAGTATTAACATTTATTTCTATTTACCTCTAAAACTGTTCAACTAAGTGAAAAAGACAAAATATTGAAAAATTTAATTTTTAATTTAAATTTTTATAATTTTCAGACAAGCACTCTATTAATTTTAGAATAAAAAATCTATTATGTATTTAATTTTAAAAAACCTCATACAATTTATAATTAAAAAGTGGAAGCTTTTTTTCTTTTTTTTTTTTCATGTTTTTTATAATCATTGGGGAATGATTTAAAAATGTATATGAAAGTGTATACACGTGGTGTTGCAACCAGAGCTGTGGAGTCGGTGCGAAAAATGGACGACTCCGACTCCGATTCCTATTCCGACTCCGGGATGACTGCACTAGTCCTCGGGCTGGGGTACTAATGTTGTCCGTTGATTTAAATAATGATAGAATATAAGAAAAATAAAGCTCAAATCTCACTATTTCGGCATTGATTATCTTTTTTAGAGGCCTGCACGGGTCGTAATTTCCGAGCCTGGCCCGGTTCATTTATATTTTCAGAGTTCATGACTCGGCCCGTACAAAATCAGTGAAATCATTCCCGGCCGGGGCCGTGGAAAAATCAATTAAATGACTCAATTTCTACAAAAAAAAATCTAGGTTTTTCTAAACATACAATTAAAATTCTTTTAAAGAATCTGAATGCATACTGCATGCATATTTATGGGATAATTTTACAGTATATTTTAAAATTAGTATGTATTCGCAAGGCAGAGAATACAGAATAGCAACATTAATGATTACTTATAGAGTATTAGATGTTTCAACATTTAAATAAGGATTCATTAAAAAAATAATGTAGTTCAGAATAAATGGAACTAGTATGTTGTGACCATCACAAAACTTTCTTCTATATAAATCACGTCAATTAAATCATTTAAATAGTACAAGAAATTACATGAATTTAGCACCAATTCATATCAAAGTATATCTGAATTTGAAGTTTGATGAAAATTCGTGCATTAGTTCTTGAGATAGAGCTACAGCGGGAATTCTGAAAAATGTAGCATAGCAGAGCCACCTGTTGAGCGATTTACACTAAAAATAAACAGCACTAAATGATATCAAGGTATACCTGAATCTGAAGTTTGTTGAAAATCTAAGCGTTAGTTCTTGAGATAAAGCTATTGCGGAAATCGCAAAAAATACAGCATAGCAGCGCCACCTGTTGAGCGATTTACACCAAAAATTAAACAGCACTAATTTACACATCAATTCATGTCAAGGACTAACTAAATTTGAAGTTTGATGAAAATCCGTGCAATAGTTCTTGAGATACAGCTCTTGCGAAAATCGTGAAAATGCAGCACAGCAGCGCCACCTGTTGGGCGATTTACACCAAAATTAAACAGCACTAATTTATATCAAGGACTAACGAAATCTGAAGTTTGATTAAAATTCGTGCATTTTTTCTTGAGTTAGAGCTATTACGATAATCATGAATAATGCAGCATAGCTGCGCCACCTGTTGGGCGATTTTCACAAAAAAGTAATCAGCACCAAACTATATCCTGGACTAACTGAATCTGAAGTTTTATGAAAATCCGTGCAGTAGTTCTTGAGATATAGCTATTGCAGAAATCGCAAAAAATGCCGCATAGCAGCGCCACCTGTTGGGCGATTTTCACCAAAAACTAATCAGGTCTAGTTTATATCAAGGTATAACTAAATAATAAGTTTTGTAAAATTCTGTGCATTAGTTCTTGAGATAGAGCGCCCACAAAATTTTTGTCACATACAGACTCACAGACAGAGTGACAGAGTGACAGAGTGACAGAGTGACGGAGTGACAGACAGACTCACAGACAGACATTTTCTAAAAACCATCAAATCGTGTTCTGGGCATTCTAAAACGTGTAAATCCGTCGAAAACCGGGAGTCGAAAATTTTCACGAATCCAATACTTTCTTCTTGTAAAGATAGAAGAAAGTAAAAATGGTGGGTTAAAAACATGATAACTTTTGAATCTGTATAACAAAAAGCAGATTTCTAAAAATATTTCTTTGTCATTTAATAAGGCTTTTCTCAAATACCAAAGGAGCTTTTTTCTGATACATTTCTGAATTCATTTCTTTTCTGAAACGCATAAGATTGGTGCCGGTGTTCTTATTCAGAAACTTTACGTTATTACGTTATCCATTTTTACATTCTTCTATCTTTACAAGAAGAAAGTATTGGTTTCACGAAAATTTTCGAATTCCAGTTTTCGACGGATTTACACGTTTTATGAGTCAGAGATTCCAAAAAACATGTTTTTACAAAATGTCTGTCTGTGAGCCTGTCTGTCTGTCTGTCTGTCTGCCCGTCTGTCTGTCTGTATGTGACACAAATTTTGTGGGCGCTCTATCTCAAGAACTAATGGACGAAATTTCACAAAACTTCATATTTAGTTAGACCTTGATATAAACTGGAAATGATTAGTTTTTGGTGAAAATCGCCCAACAGGTGGCGCTGCTATGCGGCATTTTTAACGATTTCTGCAATAGCTGTATCTCAAGAACTACTGCACGGATTTTCATAAAACTTCAGATTCAGTTAGTCCAGGATATAGTTTGGTGCTGATTACTTTTTTGTTAAAATCGCCCAACAGGTGGCGCTGGTATGCTGCATTGTTCATGATTATCGCAATAGCTCTAACTCAAGAAAAAATGCACGAATTTTCATCAAACTTCAGATTCAGTTAGTCCCTGATATAAATTAGTGCTGCTTAATTTTTGGTGCAAATCTCCCAAAAGGTGGCGCTACTGTGCTGCATTTTTCACGATTTACACAAGAGGTGTATCTCAAGAACTATTGCACGGATTTTCATCAAACTTCAGATTTAGTTAGTCCTTGACATGAATTGATGTATAAATTAGTGCTGTTTAATTTTTAGTGTAAATCGCTCAACAGGTGGCGCTTCTGTGCTGCATTTTTCACGATTTCCACAAGAGCTGTATCTCAAGAACTATTGCACGGATTTTCATCAAACTTCAGATTTAGTTAGTCCTTGACATGAATTGATGTATAAATTAGTGCTGTTTAATTTTTGGTGTAAATCGCTCAACAGGTGGCGCTGCTATGCTGTATTTTTTGCGATTTCCGCAATAGCTTTATCTCAAGAACTAATGCTTGGATTTTCAACAAACTTCAGATTCAGGTATACCTTGATATCGTTTAGTGCTGTTTACTTTTGGTGTAAATCGCTCAACAGGTGGCGCTGCTATGCTACATTTTATCAGAATTTCCGCTATAGCTCTATCTCAAGAACTAATGCGCGAATTTTCATCCAACTTCAAATTCAGATATACTTTGATATGAATTGGTGCTAAATCGTTGTTATTTCTTGTACTATTTAAATGATTTAATTGACATGATTTATATAGAAGAAAGTTTTGTGCTGGCCACAACATACTAGTTTTGATAAAGGCAACATATCTTTGAGAAAATACTGTCAAAATTAAAGTTTTTAATCGAATTTTCAGAAGCGATAGCACGGGAAAGGATAAAAACCTGAAGTCTCGTGACAAGAATCTCTTACATTTTATTAATTTATTTAAAAAAAATGGAAAACACTGTTCGATTCCAAATCTCTTCAATAGTCATTAAAATAACATTTTAACAGTCATTAATGGTCAATTAACATGAATTGTCTTATTTCTACTTACACGGCCTGTTTGAAAAATTCCCTTCATTTTCCGGGCTTTGGGTCCTCCCAGACCTTTGTACATCTGGTTCTATCCGCAAACCCCAAAAATATGAGGGAAGTACTTATTTATATACTACTAGGGGGCTCTGTCCCCTACGAGCTACGCTCGCCAACCCCCGTTCAGGCACACCAAAATCCAAAAAGCACGCTAATTTGATCGGCTTTAAAAATATTGAATTAAAAAAAAAAAAAAAAAAAACAGTAGCGATCTCTCTGTAAACAGGTTTCCATTCGTTTTCCTTGGATTGGGACTTTTAAGACCAAATCTTCTGCTGTTAAGAGACACAATGGCTGTTTTCGTATTTAATTAAAAAAATTAGTTAAACATTGGAAAATAAGCTAATGTAAAATGAATTAAGTAAACAGTGTCATTGTCTCCCGGTATTTCTTAACTGCGCTATAAGATAGTTCTTTTAAATAATTCATTTTAAATTTATCGTTTCAAATCTGACGTAATTTACACCAAAGTTTTATTTCTCTTATTAATATTCACGTGAAAATACTTTTGTTGTTAGAAGGAAATATTATTTGCGCTGTCTTCGAATTCACGATAATAGTTGAAAAGATTATCTCAAAATATCTCACGCAAATATATTTTTCAATTTCAACTGTTTTGCCATATTTTTGGGGCATTTTAAATATGACGTAATTTCCTCCATTTACAAGTTTTAATGCATAATAATGATTTTTTTATTTTAAGATTTTGTTTCTCAAATTCAAGTGTAAATATGGTTCTTATGACGTAATTTTCCTTCTATTAACATGTAATCATTTAATTCTAATTTTAAAGTTTTTTTTCTGTTTGGAATAGTCACGTGTAAATAAATTTTTAATTTGAAGTAAACATTATTGTTTGCGCTTTTTATACAATTGGCAACAGTTTAAATTAATAACATTTTCTAAATTTTGTATAAAATATCTCTCGAAATGCTGCAAATTTGAATTTAAAATAGAAATAAAATCTCAAAAAATGGGTCTAATAAGAAAAATAAATGCAATATGCACACCGGGAACTTATAACGTATAAAATGATCTAAAAATGATTAAATTCTCATGTATAGCTTTTGCTCCAATAAAACATTTTTAATAGAACGATTTTGTACCACTTTAGCATTAAATATCTTAAAATAATTCTTCGATTTGAAAACTGTCTGCATCAGCGTGTTTATCAAACATTTCTCTATAATACCGCCGATTTTCATATTTTTGTATGCAACAGTTTTGTTAATATTAACGATGAAAGGCCATGCTTAAGCATACAAATTGGATGACGATCTACCCGGAATATCTACGCAGATTTTCATTGGTCCATTTCCAAATCAAAACTTTGCTTTATATATAGAAGGAAATGTAAAATATCTACTACAGTTATGAAATAAACAGTTTTCATCTACTCTGTATATGGGCAATACCTACCTACCCTTGTATCTACTTTGTACACTGCAGTAAATCGGTCATCTGTAACTTGAGTAGCCTGATATAGTCCACAAATAACAATAACAATTCATTTTATAGATTTCAAATTGCATATAATTAGTTTAATTAGGATTTCGTTCATCTGACGAAACCCTATTCGTCTCGCTCATCTGTCTGTCCGTCTGTCTGTCTGTTCGTCACAGAGCCCGTTCTCAGAAACTATACATGTTGGAGACATGAAACTTTGGGTACTTATAGGTGAACACCTCACATCATACGACAAATCATAAAATTTTGAAAATGTCGTACGTTTAACCCTTTGGGGTCCCACATGTGTATTTTAAACAATTCTTTCTAAGTGAGCCCCTAATTATGTTGGAGGCGTGAAATTTTGCATACTTATAGCTCAATAACTCAGATCACACGTCAAATAATAAATTTTGAAAAAGTTTTATGTTTAACCCTTTCAACTCCAGTTTGTGTATTTTAAGCAATTGTTTCTAATTGAGACCCTAATTAAATTGGAGATTTGAAATTTTGCATACTTATTGCAGAACACCTGAGGCCAGGCGACATATCATGAAATCTTGAAAAAGTCTTACGTTTAACCCTTTGAGCTACCACATATGTATTTTAAGCAATTCTTTCTAAGAGAGCCCCTAATTAAGTTGGAGACATGAATTTTTGCATACGTATAGCTGAATGCCTCAGACCACACGGCAAATCATAAAATTTCCAAAAAGTCTTATATTATTTACTCCTCCGGGACTTGGGTATTTTAAGCAATTTTTCTAACCTCCGCCTTTTTCACCCGGGGAGTACTTTTCCAACTTTTGCCGACACCCCTTTGACCATTCTTTCATATTATGCACCATAGCCTTACATATTTTAGTACCACTTTTTACCGCCAGGGCACCTTCTTATCTCGGGTGCTATCGGCCCAATCCCCTTGACTAATATATCTGCGGATAGTATGTAAAACGTATTTTCGTTCGGATAGAGGTTTGTTTAGAATCAAGTGCGCCCCCTGGTTGTGAAATGTGGAACTAACAGATTTTTCAAAAGGATAAAGTGTTTTGATAGGAATATTAAACGAAACCCTCTATACGATCTGTGATCACACTTACCCACTTGTTTCATTTTTAAGATGTCTAACAAAAAAATCTAGTGTCGGAGTCGGCTTGTTTTATAGCGATTCCGACTCCGACTCTTTTTCTCAAAAATTGGTCCGACTCCGCAGCCCTGGTTGCAACTCAATCATTTTGGGGAAGAGAATAATTCCTATTGGAGATTTCGGACTGCCATCGGCCCGTCCCGAAGCAAAAACTTCAGCTCATTTTCCATTTTATGCTTTTGTAGCAGTTTTAGTTTGATTAAACCTTGGCAATTGTAACCAAGAGTTGAAGTCCTTCTAATATACGGCTTTATCTTTCGGGTGCTTTATTTTACGTTGATTTATTTTCCAGAGTTTTATATTCGGGTTGTTTATTTAATTGTGCTTCTTTTTTTTTGCGGTGTTACATAATTTAATAGTCAACTCTATGGAGCAATTTATTATAAATATCCAGTCAAATATCGTAAAAATTCAGAAAGATATCGGCGTTAGAGTGAGCTAATTTTTAATTGTTCTCTAAAAGCAGCTGAATGATAAGGGATTTTCCTCAAATTGTCATTTTTTATTAACTGACTTTTAGAAAAAAAGTTAGTATTTAGTGACTATCAACGAGTAGATTTGGAAAAAATGCTTCGATTTTGATACTTCTTTTGACCGAATCTAGGAAAAAAAGTGAACGGAAAAAACGTGACAGGAAAAAAAGTGACAGTAAAAACAAGAGCGGAAAAAAGGTGACAAGGAAAAAACGTGACCGGAAAAAACGTGACAAGGAAAAAAAGTGACCCGGAAAAACATGACACGGAATTTATAAATATTGAACTTATTCATAAACAATTACTAAAAACTAACAAAGTAACAAATGCCTGATATTTTCAATACAATGTTGCATCTTATAAATTTGTTTTCATAAGTTACATTACCATTATGCATTGGGAAATCAACAGATTTGCTTACTAGGGCGTGCTGAAATAAATATTTTGTTAAAAAAAAATAGATCTCCCCCCCCCCCCTTCCCTGTGCTCTTTCTTTTTATAATTGTTGCTTGCAACTTTTTTTAAGTCTTCCCACCCTTGAAGAACAGTTTTGTGAGCAAATTTTATTAAAATTAGACCTATTTCTTTTAATAAAACGATTATTTTTAATTTTGTGTGATAATGTTATTAATACCTTAATAAATAATTTTTTAACTGACAAAACTAAGCTTTTTTGCATTTGTTTTTTATTATTTTCTTTTAATTACCTTTCTCCTCCTTCTTTCCCAGAAAGTAAGTTTAATAATTTTTTTTATCTTAGTTTTATTATTAATTATATTAATGGTTTTAAATCTCAGTAACTTTAAATATAAAATAAAAAAGCAGATAAAGGATAAATTTCAGCTTATAGCTAATATTAAATATAATGATAAACTGAATATATAATTTGTATTGAGTTTATTTTAAAGTAGAAATTTGTAATTTATATTAACGTTAATAATTTAATAAATTAAGAATAAATTGAATTAAAAAATATATTTAATAAAACATTAATTTAATTTTTATATTAAAATTACTAACTATTTTAATAATTAATTAATAGCAATTATTCATCAATTAAAGTTTTTATTCAAAAGTTTTTATTTATTATCCCCCCTCCCCCCTCCCAAAAAATGAAAAATCAGTCAAAAATTTAAGTCTAAGTAATTGTTTTGTTGACTGATGGTATTATTATTAATTAATAATAATAATAATGTAATATTGTACAAAAATGTAAAAATATTTTTTAATTGATGTTAGGTGATGTTATTGTCCAGATGTAGAATTAGATTTTTATTTTTTTAGCACAGTTATAGTTTGCAATAAAAAAAAACTAGATATTATTAATTAATTATATTTAAATAGCAAGAAAATATTATAAACTAAATAATAAATAAACAACATATTTATCCTCAGAATCATTATCATTTTTATATAATCTAATGACATTATAGTAAACGAAAATTTAAAAAAAAATTATATTTGCATTACCCTGTAATTATTATATAGCTCATGTAATATTTTTTAAACAAGTAATTGATAAATTAATTATATAAACAATTAATAATTGAAATAATTTTGATTTGTTACTAATAAATACGTCAATAAAAACAATTTAATTTTTGAGATTTTGTTATTAACAATACAGCTGCTTCCAACAACAACTGCAAGGGACCGAAATGGCTACACTGTTAAAAATTTGCAGCATTCTGGCAGGTCATTTGACCGTTTTTTCCGAAAACGGTTACACAACCGTAATTTTAACACTATTCTGACCATATTATTGGCCATTTTATGGTCAGAATATAGTTAAATTATGGTTATGAAACCGTTTTTTCAAAAAACGGTCGAATGACCTGCCAGAATGCTGCAAAATTTTTAACAGTGTAGGAATCGAAATGGCATCAGGACCAAAACGGCGGGACTAAAATATCCTGTTTCCTAATTTACATATATCAAAAATCAAGTAGTGATGTAAATATGCATTTTCATATGCGAATATGCGGGACTTTTCTCAATATTTGCATTCTTAAACATCGACGGAAAATATTCGTATTCCCGTTCGCGATTGTCAAAAATCAAGTAGAGCTGTAAACAAGCATTCTAGTATGCAAATATTCCACTCCATTTTTCAAAATTCGCATTTGTAAACATTGACTTAAAATATTTGTATTATTTTTAACGGTTCCATACCGGACAAAGTACAAGCAGCACCAAACGGTCCCGTTTTTTCAGTGTCCCGTTTTTTCCTTGTCCCCTATTTTCCGGTCACGTATTTTCCTTGTCACGTTTTTTCCGCTGTTGTTTATTTTGTCCCCTTTTTTCCTGTCACGTTTTTTCCGGTCACTTTTTTTCCGGTTACCCTTTTGATCATGGTATAGGCTCTTTCTGGTGGTTATCCAAGAAGAACTAAAGCATCAATAAAAAATGAAATAAAAAAAATAATTAAAATTGACAATTTGTGGGCAATTCCTTATCATTCAGCTAGTCTAATCTAACTTGCTATCCAATCTAATTTGCTAAATCAAAAAATGGATGAAACAGAAAATTTCATTTTAAATTATTTTAGTACAAAATAAATTTTAGCACAAAGAAAGTAGTTATAAGGATATTATCAATTGGATATAGACAAACAAAGCTAGAAAATCCTACTTTTCATTTGTTAAAAAAATTTAGATTCTATAAGCAAAAGAGCATGTCATATTCTTTATTGCTTCTCAGTTTCTTTGATAATTTATCCTCCGTGTTATCTGTCTTAGTTAATATATATTTTTGAGAAAAATCTAGAATTAAGTTTAACAACCTTAAAGAAATTAAAACATGTGTATCTAAAATTGTAGGTTTAAGTGTATATTTAAATATACTTTTAATAAATTGCATTACTTTTTTATGATGAATATAAATGGGCATTTTCAGATACTTTCATTCGTTATAGAATAAATAATACTAAAAGTAATGAAAAAAAGTTTGAAATAAAAGAGACAACATGATATACGAGCGGCTATATTTTGAATGAGTACTGTTAATCGTTATTAAATCATATATTGTACCCTTTCATAATAATATAATGTTAAATTTGTTTGTTTGTTTCAGAGAAACGTGGTAAGATTTATTTCAATGTATGTAAATGAAATTATCAAATCACGTATATATAAATTTTATTTATTTATTTATTTATTTATATTTTTATTTGACGATTTGTTAAACCATTTATTAAGTTTTCTACTAAAGATCTTGAATTGGTAGCTCTAACTAACGCCGCCTATGATTAAAAATAAAGTGTCTACCATTTTCGGCACCTTGTGCCAGGCTATTACTTCTCTTGTGTTTGTGTTTCGATAAAATAAATTAATTCAGTAAAATTATTCGTTAAAAGAGATTTTTCAAAAATTAAGTAATAATTTATGAATTTTTGAATAGCCCGAACACAATTATATGTAGTTCTATAAATAAAATTCACAAACCTATTTTACTAATTATTTTATTTTACTAAAAACGAGGATTCACGAAACTAACATTTTGCTTACATTTTATTTATTTTTATTTGAAACATTTTGTAAAATTCACCTATATTTATTGAGATAACTTAATTATAAACGTTAGTGTGTAATTCCCGAGGTTATCATATAAAAAAAGCATGGTAATAGAAATTTACAATCGAAATTTTGAACTTTTTTGTCTCTTTCAAAGGAAATGTGCCTGAAATTAGTATTCGTAAAACTCTGTATTATTTATTTTACATTATTTTTCTTATTTTGTTATGCGATGTAAGCATTATTCTAAGCCCTAAATTTTAAGGGACACATTTGATGAAATATTGCGTTTTTCTATCGTTCAAGTGAAAATATTCTCTAATTGTAGATAAACCACAGTTTAGTTGCTCTTGTATATTCTTGTGAATTATAATGTATAATTTATAAAGATATAATAATGTTTTTTGTTTATAAAAATGAATATTTTTTAATGTTTTTTATATACTTTAAAAATTTAGTTTGAAACAAAATTTTAGGAACTTAACCACTAATTTAAAATTTAAAACAAATAATTACAATTTAAATATCTTATATAAAGTTTTTATTTTGAATAATATACATTTTGAAATTTAACAAAGAGTTTATAAATTTATATTCACTGCAAACCTATTTTAGCTCATATCTTTCCATATGTGTGTACGAATTGTTCAAACAATAAAAAAGTATTACATTAAAATTAATATTGTTATTTCTCTTTTGAAATTTCACTTTTAAAATAGATATGCATGAAAAATTCACATAAAAATATTAAACCTGAAAATGCTTTAAGTAAATTTTGATGAAATTCAATGCTGTACACAGTTAAACTTACTCGAATTTAAACTAAATTCTTAAATTTTTAAATTTTGAATTTTTTATTACACCCGTTTCAAGTATTTAGGATTTACAGTTATTAGTATTATTATTTATCATTTAATAAAGATTAAACATAATTCGGTATTTTTATGAAAGTATTCATTTTTTACTACACTATTGAAGCTTTCTATTCCACTAACTCAAATCAATAACATATTCATCATGAAAAAATACAATTTGAATATCCATCAAGTACGCTTTGACACTTTGAAATGATAATTATTATTTTTCAAACAGCATATGATTTCTTCGGATTTCATTCGGGGGAAAAGGGGGGTGGGGGTGTATTCACCAAGAAGGGAAGACAGATTCCGGAAACCACAAACAGGCATGCTAATGACATATACCAATAGACCACCCGCGTTAATCACCTTTACTGAAAAGGGGGTGAGGGTGCATACTTTTTAAACTTCTCGTAACTAAGCAACAAATTAAAGTAAACGGGTTATAAATGAGCCAGGAACTGTGTCAGAAAATTTCGCGAGCAGGTCATTTGAGAACCATCTTAAGAGGCTACTTCAGTCAAATGAAAAGACCCGTTCGCTAATTCTAATCCTATGGAAGAAATTTATAACGATATCTCGGTTACATTTCAATATTTTTAAATGATTTTTTTTTGCATTGGATAGCTGAGATCGATCTGTATGCAGGCCGTTTTTTACTTGTTCGATTTTTATTACAGATTTTTTTTATGAGCATGCTTTCAGTTTCGAAACCGGTTCCGAAAATGAAAGCGTCCTCGTTAAAAATATCTGTAAACAAAATCGAAAAATTAAAAAACGGCCTTTGTACAGATCGATCTCAGCTATCCAATGCAAAAAAATCATTTAAAAATATTGAAATGTAACGGAGATATCGTTATAAATTTCTTCCATAGGATTAGCATTAGCGAACGAGTCTTTTCACTTGACTGAAGTAGCCTCTTAACATCAGTTTTAACTTTTTTTATTATTATTAATTTCAAGAAAATTAGCAACATAGCTCAATTGGCTTATGTCTCCAGAAACAATTATCTTTCGTTAAGTACATGTCATAACACATGTTCTCAATATGGGAGGTAAAAAGGACCGATTCGTTAGTTCTAACGTGGCATTAGTCTTATTTCCAATTATTTATTTCGACAATTAATTCACTTAACGATGTTTTCATGAATTGAGAGTGATCGATGTGCTATGGGTTTAGGATTTTTTAAAGTTCACACGAGTATCTCTTTTCTATATGATTTCTTTACGCCTTCTAGCTATGGGGAGTTCTTTTCACTGTACGTGACACCTCCTAAAATAATTAGTCAGCCAAATGTGAAAGTCGTATTCGTGTATTTCTTTTTTGCAAACACTTATCAAGAACACACTTACATTTGTCAGGCTTTAAAGGAAGGAGTGACTTTTTGTTCAAGTTCAGATTTTATAGTTACTAAAGCTTCTTATAATTCTAATTTTAAAACGGAAAAAACAGTTTTCGAAGTGCCTGGCGCTAAAAATGGATGATTATTTTCCAATGGTGATGGATTTTTTAAATAGAATTAAAGACAAGCCCAGTGCCGGTAGATGGAAACTAGCATGCAAAGATATTAAATGTCGGGAAGAGCAGTCTTGCTGAATCCAGAGGGGTAGAAAAAAATTGAAGAAAAATCCGCACACACATGCAAACCAGATTTACTTTATAAAGAAAAAATCAATCTTCGTGAGGATATTATTCATAGATGTAAAACGGAACTTACACCGAACAGCGAAATTTTCCGAGAAGAGTGTGCGAAAAGGTAAGTGAGTTAATTTTTACAAAAGTATAATAACATTTCAATTTATTTAAACCTGTGAAAACGAAAGCGAAAGGGACCAAGAAAAAAAAATATGTTTATTAAAAGTTTCCGTCTTAGCAAGTATAATTGTTTGTTTTCTTTCCGTCGAGACCAGGGCTTTACAAATTTGGTCGCCACTGCTCGAGCACACTTAAAATTTCAATAATACCGTAATAATTCTATTCTACTTAAAGTTTAATTGCTTTATTTTGTTTTGATTAATTTATGTATCTCGATATAATAATCATCCTTCTAAAAGAAAACAAAATAGGTATTATAAATAGTTAATTATTGAATATGATAATAAAAAATAATTTTGACTCATATTACCCATAATCTTTTTCATTGGTATATTTCGTGTTTATATGAAGAATTATTGTGTGATATATGTGATATATTATTATATGTGAGGACTGTTCAGTGAGTTTGAATAAACATAATAAAATAATAGATGAATTCTAGTGTTTCACGTTTCTTGACAAATAAACTATTAATCTATATAAATAAATGCTGAACTATAAAACAAGCAACGCGTTTTGATTTAATAAATCCTTCTTCAGGCATGCATAATTACTACCAAGCGTTTGGACTAAAGTTGCACTTAATGCTTTTTAATTCTGGTGTGTTAAAATTTTCTCAAATTAAAATTTAGGAAACATTTTTAAGCGCAGTTTCATAACATTCGGCTTTTTAAAGATCTTCTGAAATTACAAGTAACTTTTATATGTCTTTTGAATAACAGAATAGACTGTATTTTCCATTTAACCTCTATAATAATTAATTATTTAATTACATTTAATGCTACTTAAATAGTAAGGAAATTATTCATTTGCGTCTAACACATGATCGATATAATCTTACTGAAATTCAGTTTTCTTTAAAACAATTTAAATATCATGCTTTTTCTTTCTATTTTTTTTTATTGTCTAAATCCCCCCCCCCCTCCAAAGATTAAAATCATTAAATTTATAATTTATATCTGTAAAACTCTTTTGTTTGTTTCTTTATTGAAACGAAAAAATAACCGACTATCTAAATTTTTACTTTCTTCCATCCCCCCCCCCTATTCCAAGTATGCAAAAGTTGTTAAAAAGTTAAAGCTTATTATTATTTAATTATTTTCCTGTCCTATTTTTAAGCATATAGTAATGATAAATAAGTATTTATTTAATCAAACTCTTTCCCCGCCAGAAGAAGAAGAAGAAAAAAAAGCCTTTTCTCCATTTCCCCGCCTATCATCTCAAGAAGTTATATATTTTTTCAACTCTTTATTTTATTTTTATTTTGTTGCTTTTTGTAATATTAAATAAATAGCCCTCTAAATCAACGCTCCCCCTTATGAAATTTATATTTTAGTTACAGGGGCACACAAAAGAATTCAGTCACATTGCAGCGTGTGGGAAAAATCGCACGATGGTCATTTTTCTGCGGTTACTAGATATTAAACATAATTGAATTGATAAATTACTGAAGTTCGGTACAAGATGATTTCTGTACATTATTGGATGCATAACATTTATTAGTCATTTACGGGGACACGCAAAATAATAAAGTTACAGTACTGGCTATGAGCACTAATTAGTAAAAATACTTTTTCCGTTCTATTATGCTTTTTTCACACAATTTTTGCATAATACGAGATGTGTATAGTTCTACATCTGCATAAAATAGAGCTAGATAAAACAATTTGTAAGCGTTATTGTTAAGGATGTAAATTGTTCAATAAAGGTTTTTCAGTTTGTTATGCATATATTTAGTATACTGTATGATGTTTGTAGAATATAGATAAATTACTGTACAGGCTTACGCAAAGAACAAGATACATTGCTGTCTACGATTAGTAATTGCTAGAAGTTTGTTTTTAGTTGTGTTAAACATTTTTTACTTGGATTATTTAAATTTTAGCTTAATCCGGGGTGTCCATAAAAATCTGTACATAATATGCAGACAGTATAAGGGAATACGAGTACATTTCCGTTTAATGACAGAAAATTCTGAAGATGATTTTCACATGTTTTATGAATTTGAACTAACTGAAATGAATTTTAAAATACCTGTAATATATATTGTCGACTCAAAGCAATAGTAAAATATATCAATAAATAATAGAAAATTAGTTGTCTGACTTACTGGTATGAAAAATTGTATCTGCATCTAGTGGAGCAGTAGGAAATGTTTAATTGAACACATCTGAGTTATATTAAACACAACTCTGTGTTTTAGAAGTGTTCAACGATATACGAATCTGTAAATCATAGCCAGCATAAAAATAAATCGACTATATTTCCAACTTTGGACGGAAATTGCTAAAATTACATTTTTAATATGTTATGAATTTTCTAAATTGTTTCATTAGTTATTATTTTTTTCGCTTCACTGTGAAGTTTCGTGACAATTTTCTGGAATTGTTAAAAGTAGTTTATAATTATCACTGTAAAGAATATGTAACGTTACTCCATAATTTTTTTTTTCAATTATTCTGCCAGCATTTTATTGGGTACCGATATAACTGATGTTACGTTACACAGGGGCGTAGCTACAAATTTATTTTCGGGGGGGGGGGGGGGGTGAAGGGGAAAGTTCAAAAATTTTCCAACTTATAATTCAAAAATTTCACAATGTGAAACAAATTGCTCTATTTTCCAACTAAAATGATATGCTCAATGCGTCTTTAATAATAATAATAATACTTAGACAAAAAAAAAAAAAAAAAAAAAAATTATTTCCAAAGAAAAATGCTGAAACTAAAAACAAAAAAATTATAATTATTGGTTCTTTTAATGAAAGTTTTTGTCTTCAATTGTGTAAGAGTCATAATCGTACTTCATATGAAAATAGCCTCATACTTTTAGATTTTTGAGAAAGGAACAAAGTTTTGGAAGAAATGTATTGAAGACACTGTTGATGGATAACAGTAGAGATATTCAGGTCTGGTAGAAGTATGATATTTTCGTAGCACAGAGAAACATAATGAGAAATTGAGTCTGTCTGCTTTTTGTATTTCTTTTGAAAGTTTAACTATTCTGCTATTACAGAACTCAGAAAGGTAGTCAACAAAACAATAAAGAATCTAAGTTTTTTTTTTTTTTTTTTTTTTTTTTACTTAAAAAAAAAATCTATAATTTCCAATAAGTAATAATAATTTCCAATCTATAATTTTAAAAATCTATAATTTCCCAACTCTAAGCTCAAATTTCCGAAGTTCACATATGTTGGGGGGGGGGGGAACCCCCATAGAACCTCTTCACTGATGTGTAATATTACGCCAATTATATCAGGTCAAATTACACTATTATATAAGTTAAATTACTCCATAAAATTGGAGGTAGCATGTTGCCACTAATTTTATGGAGTAACGTTATATATATATATATATATATATATATATATATATATATTTTTTTTTTTTTTTTTTTTTTTTTACAATGATGCTTGGTACATGATTTCCCTCTCTCCTTTATTATTATTATTATTATTATTATTATTATTATTAAACCTTTTTCAGAAATCTTCGTTTTTCTATTCTTTTCTACTCTTTTCTTACTCTTTTTAAATAACTTCAAATTTCATTTTTGCTTTGGTGGTGCTTATTTTGAAATAACTATGATTAAAAATCTTCTAATTTTCTACTGCTAGATACCAAAATCTATGCTTGATACAAAATTTCTCTTTTTTTTTTTTATTCCACCTACATTGCCCCTTTTTATGAAATTTCCGTTTTTCTTTTCCTTGCTCTTCTCTTAACAAATATAGTTAATCTTGAGCTCTTTTAATTTTTGAAATTTATCCGCCTTATTTGATACTTTGCTGTGATAATAACGGGCCAGCTTTATTTCAGTAGTTTTGAAAACGGCCCAGATTTACTTTACTTTGTTGCTTAGTTACGGAAAGTTACAAATGCATGAATCCGACTTTTAAGTAAGGCATCGAATAGACTGCGTTTCTTTTCGTCGTAAAGTTTGATATGGTCAGGCTCTCTCTTTCATGTTTGTTCACTTCTGCGGAATTCTAGATGACATAGAACTGCACAGGCCGTCGTTGACGTGTCTCCACTTCTTTCTTTTGTTGAGATTCTCCTTTCTTTGCTTGATGACCACAGAACCATTGGAAAAGAAAGTGCAGGTATTAAGCAAGGGAAGGGGGGGGGGACACTGACGGGTCTGCAACCCGCTCGCAATTTAAAGAAAATATAAAGTTTAATTCCAGTAGTATATGTGAAATTTACTTGAAGTAGTTTAGAAGAATCTAATGAAACCTGCTAAGACGGAAACAAAAAATCGAAACGTATTCTGTATTAGACAGATTTATATCTGTGAAAGTGCATCATTTACCAGAAATCATAAAAGTTACATTACCACCAGGTATCCGTTTACATATATTTCATTTACGCACGTTTTATTATATTTTACATAAATGTATATGAATGTGTATAAATAATAAAATGTATATAATTATTTTACATAATAACACATATCATGTTTTATTATATAAAACATGATATATGGAAATTCAAATTGCATATTTTTTTTCTTTAGGCAAAAACACTAATAATATGTTTACTCTTGCTGTTTTTCCATTTCTTTTAATTTATTTTAATGGTTGGTACGTTACAGGCTTGTTATTCAGCTTGTTGCAGCTTGCGCTATCATGTTTTTTTTTTGTTTTTTAAATAACATTTCAAAATTTTACAGATTTTTCTTTTTTTTTAATGTTTATGCAACTTTTTGCTAAAAATCAGCTTTATTTTATTTTAAAAACCTTAGAAGTATAACTGCATGTTATAAATCGCAAACACACAAAAAATGTCCTTATCAACAACAATTTATGATTAAAAAGTATTCAGAAAATGCTACCAAATTTGACAGTTAAAGCCAACTTTGGTAAAGTGATCGTCTTGGAAAAGTCATCATCAAGGTGTGATTAACTGCAATTCCAAACGTATCCTATTTATGAAAAAATGAAAACGTTATTCAATTCTTAAGAGTACTGCGAATGGCATTCATTTATGCTTCAAAATGAGTCCGAAAATGTACGAAAGAGGGAGGTAATTTTAAATATAATTTAAACGCACATATCTTATTTTCCTGTAACCAGATTTTAATCCGACCATACTTGTGTTTCTACTTGATGCTTTTTCTTTTCGTTGTGGACCAGGTTAACTTTCAATGATTCATGATCATATTGAGTTTTGATTATTTCGAGTTGATTTTTTGACAAAATCTGCGTTCCTTCCCCTGATCCCTAGGCGAAATTGGTGAAATTTGCATTTTTCCAGCGATTCCTTGACGAAATTTGCATTTACTTGCAATATTTTTGCTACATTCATATTTTTCCCCGATCCTTTGACCAAATTGACGATTTTTTCTGCGAACGATTGACGAAATTGAGTTTTTGGCGACCGTTTGTCGAAATTGGCGATATTGTTGCGTTACATTTTTAATGTCAGAGTTTTGAGAACCGAAAGCCTTAAATTTTCGAAAAATTGGGAATAGAATCACCTCCATAATTAGACGGAGATAAGATTTTTTTTTTTTTAATAATTTTTCTTGTGTGTTCTTGAAAAAAAAAGGTTTAAACTGTATTTTGTTTCTTATAATGCAAAATTTATCAAAATATCACACATTCACAATTTTTTATATGTACTCTTGTGTGACAAATTGAAAAAAGAAATACTGCTTTTCTAATATTCCCCACTACCATGATTGCTTACTTTATACATATTTTTTGTAACATGTATCCTGCTCAGATTAATCTTCTGACCCTACATAGTTCAATATTAATGTTACACTTAATTAATATCCACGTTAAAAGAATTATGTGATTACAGTACACAATTTTGATGTTGTATATATTAAATAAATTATTTTTCACTTTGTATTCCTGAATTTTTTTCACACATAAACGTTATTGCTTTTATGCGTTTCTTTCGCAGTTTAGCAACTGGAATTTTCAGATTAAGGGGACAGTGGACGTTCAAAAACATTTTCTACAGTTTTTGCTCAATCGTTTTGAAATTTAATACACATATAATTTGTGCAATAATTAAGAAAATTTCTTAATTTCATTTTAAAATATTAATATGCAAATGAGTAATTAATTAATAATATGCTAATTAGTGATACAAATTAAAAATGCTCCATGCGCATTAAATTTTGTATCAGAAACTTGTAAATTTTTTTTTTTTTGTGATAGCTTTATGATATTACATCAAAAATTGGTATACATTTTAAAATTATACTAAGTAATTTGGCAGAAAATAATTATAAACATATAATATTGTTCATTTCGGATAAAATTCAATGATAAAATATTACTTTTTTTTTTTTTACACATATTAATAGCAAGTTTTGTAATAAAGTATATCAACAGCAATATTAACAAGTATTATAAAAATTAGTATAAAATTAAGACGAATGGAGCATTTTGAACTTACTCAGTCGGCGAAAATTCTCATTTTGAGAAAACTGGATTTAAAGTTTTATTTTAAGTGCAGATTAACGATTGTTTATGTTAGAAAAACAGCTGTATCTCTGCAAAAAAAAATTATCAGATTTGAATAATTTTTTTTTATTTGAAAGTAGAAGATTGCCGGAACATTTTTTCGAAAAAACAAAAAATGATTTTTTTAATGTTTTTTGCGATTTTGAACGTCCACTGTCGCTTTAAGAAGCCACTTACTCTTTAAAAATCTCTGAAATCGACACCTATTCTAATATCCAAATAACATAATTTACTTACATCTAAACCACAAACACCTTAATTTGATGGATAAACACTTATAGAAATGAAAACATGCGTCATCTAATTTAGAAATATAATTTCTCCACTTTTTTTTTTCCGAAAACAGTTTTTATTACCGAATTAAAATTTAAAAAAAAAATAGAAATAAAAAGGATGAAAATTTTTATGTATAAAAAAATACATTATTATGAAATAGTAATTTAATTTTAATTAATTTACGATTATGCGTTGAGAAATAAAATTTTAAATTCTAAAATAAGAAATTAAATAATGTTTTTTTTTTCTTTTTCTAGTTGCCTTATCTTAAAAAAGTGACAAAAAAAATATGTCTTTTTGAAAAAAAATTCGTTTGTTTGCGCTTTCTACCAAGTGTAAAAAATCTGAACATTTTTGATAATCGAATTCGATGTCAAATTAAAACGGAAATTTTTGGGAAAAACATGAAATACATTAAAAGAATAGGCGCAATTTTCAAGATGAACATTTTATGCTTATAAAAGAAAGTAAAGAAAAACTATTTTTAATTTTTAGTTATAAATGTTATAAATTGATGATGGATAAAATATATAATGTGAACTTAAAAAAGCCCACAGTCTTACTTAAAAGGCGACTAAAGTGATGAAAAAGTTTTTACAAGTTTAAAATATACATTTTATTTAAAACTTCTTAGTACTTTCAAGCTTTCCAAGCTCATCATCAGAGAATATCTTAATAACTAAATGTTGTTTATTTATACAAATACGTCACTTTGTTTTGAAGATGAGAGAACCAATAATTACCAGAGTTGAAAGTAGAAGTAGCAGCAGCAAAGGAAATATATATTATTATTAATTACAGTTCCATTTATTTTATGGCATCATTCTGTTCTCATACGTCACTTTTCATGGGTAGAAGAAAATATTTAACTGGCGTACTTTAAATTTTAATACGTAACTTTGCTCCAGCTTTCAGTATTTATTTTCAGGATATTGAAGCATAAACTGGGGATATTGTACGATAGGGCGTCGTTATATACTTGATTGTTTTTACACAGGTTTTTCTATGGATTGTCTTATAGTGGATGCGTAATAATTGGATGTTGGGAAAATGATTTTTGCATGATCAAAATCTATTGTGATATTCTGATAGAAACTTAAACAAGAGTGAGTTGTGGGTTGACGACAAAATTTTATCTCTGCTTTATGTTCTTTTATTCTTTCTTTGATTTTTCTTTTGTGTCATTCCGTCAATCGTTTAAGTTTCAATCAGAATATCGCAATAGATTTTGATCATGCAAAAATCATATTCCCAACATCCAGTTATTACGCATGCACTATAAGAGAATCTATAGAAATCCTGTGTAAAAACAATCAAACATGTAACGACGCCCTATCGTACAACATCCACAGTTTATGGTTCAATATCCTGAAAATAAATCTTGAAAACTTGAGAAAGTGACGTATTAAAATTTAAAGTACGGCAGTTAAATATTTTTAGTTATATAAATAAAAAGTAATAAAATTGTTTTTATGTGTATGTATATAATATAAAATTATTTAAAATACCTTAAAAATCAAATTAGAATTCCAAAATGTTTTCGACCAAATTCAGACGATCATCGGAAGTGTTCATATCATCGTCAGCATAGAAATAAACTTTTATATTTTAATGTTTGCGCTTGTACTAAATCTTAAAATTAGTCTTTTTTCAGAAAATTTCGTCGCTATCCATTTTTTCTTGAATGTGCACAAAATTTTTCCTCTGAATGCTTTGAAATGTTCTATAGCTGTTTGCTATTATGCTTGAATTTTTAAAACTAAATACAGATCAAAAGTTAAAGGTAGTTAATTGCAGCAATATGAGCGAAAATTCTGAGAATTTCATAAAATTTAGAAAGTTTTTTTTCCTAGTTTTATATTCAAATATATAAAATTCGAGGCAGCGTTTTATTTGTATATATAAAGCAAACTTGAATAAATATATTGGGGATTTTGAATTGATCTGGAATGCTCATGTTGTATTTTGAAAAGTTCTTCTAACACTTAAAACATCCCGGAAAATTCCTTATTTTTCTCAAAAAAAAAGTATTTAGTATTTCTTCACTGCAAATAGAGGCGTCTTAAATTTAGACACATATGTGACTGAAAAAGAATTTCAGTCACTTAAGTGTCTGAATCTGAAAATTCAGACATAACAGACGTCTAAATTTAAGACACATAAATGTCTTACTATGATCATGCTATAAACGAACCGAGAAACATGTGTAAATTATCTAACAACCGTCTGATTTTAAGACGGTACGCTCCAAGCGATAGTTAAACATCATCTTTGGTACTATTCTTAACAGCCAATCAGAACGCTGATTTCCGCGCGTGTCATCTACAGCACCTTCATGAGATAAGAACAGAAAGAATTAAATTTTCACCGCCGCCATTGCTTGGATTAAAAGGATATGTGTTAATCTGGGTATTTATAGAACGAACGAGTAAGTCATATTTAATTCTAATATTTTATTCCGATAGATTTCTATACCTTTGAATATGAGTGAAATCGTTTATAAAAATTTATCTCTTTTCTATAGTTTAATGCTAAATTTTTGATTTCACTAACGGTCGTCTGTTATATGCCTTCTTAATGTAACGGAATGAAATATAATTGTTTTGAAAATTAAATAGCAATGCTGTAATTCTATTTGCTTGACGTTTGTAAATAAACGAATGAGTGATAGTTTAATCTTCATTTTCGATAGGGTGATGTGAAATAATTATAATTTGTCTTTGCTCAAAAACAAAACTTGCAACATAGGTTTGAAAAGTTGAATGATTCATCGCTTCATTTATCAGAGATAAAAACATTAAATTGAAGCCATTTGTAACTGTGTTTATTCTATGTTTTTTACTGTTTACTGACTATAAACGCTTGTAGTATATGACATCAGGCATGTATTTTATTTTTTGTTATTATTATTATTTTGGAGCTAAATATGATGATTCATATTATTATGATATTAGGAAAAGTTTTCAGATTGAAAAAAAGCATTAATATTGTGAAATTTGACTGTATATATTGCAGTTTTTAATCACGGAAAGATTTATTCTTATTGATTTTTTAATTTATTATTGAAAATTGTAAATTTTGATATCCAATGTTTCAGATTTAACATTTACCAAATTTCTAAAAATAATATGAATTTTTTATATCATCCAGTAAAATTTTCGAAACATTAAACAAACGGAGAAACATTTTATTCATATTTTGCAGTTTACGTTGCTGTTTAGCAGTATAATTATAAAGTTTAATTAATATTTTTTGTGTTTTTTAAATTGGTATATTAATTTTTGTAATTTATATGCAAGCATTTTTTTTGCGATATTTTGTTCATGATTTAAAATTTTTAAAATTGAGTAATGCGAGAAATAATTATTAAATTTCCTTTTACTGCAATCGAATTTGCAACGGTTCTGGTACAAGTAATTGTTGGCACTAAAAAAAATTACACATGATAATTTAGACATAAATAAAGAGTTGTTTATGCCTTGATATGAAGTTTATGTATAAAACTGCCTTATATTTTTAAAAGTTCGTATTTACTTATATGATACAGTATTAAATATATTTTTAAGCCATTTAATAACTGCTTTTTTATGTTCAAAACGTTTTTCAAACAATTAAGAATAGTACGTATACTGTCTGATGTATTTTTTTTTTTTTTTTTACTTTCTATTTTCTTCTGTTTTTTGTTTTTTTTTTTTTCTATTTCTTAGATCATTATTTTCTTATCAAATATATAAAATCTATTTAGCTCATATTCAAAGGATACAAATTTTACAGGAATAAAAAATAAAATAAATTAAATATGACTTATATCGTGTTGTTCCATAAAAAAGAATAATAATGATATACATTTTTAAGCAATAGCGGGTGAAAATTTTAAATTGAATACGGAATATGTTTAAAGAAAATTATATACATATTCCGAAGAATGATATATAAAATTAGATACCAAACTGGTGTTTACTTTTAACTAAGCATGACAAATTACCACATATTTAAAAAGAAAAAAAAATATTACACATGTTTACTACTTAAAATGACTTAACTATTTTATTTATATGTACTTAAATGACAAATACAAAAATGGCTAAGTTTTGAAATTAGAAGTAATTTTTTTCTCTCAATGCTATTAAAATAGAATATTTATTTACTATTTTATTATTTACTCATGGTTATGTAGCTGTTGTGATTATCATCTGATGCATATGTAAAATTGCCTATGGGGCAAAATCTAATTTTTGAATTATATGAATTTTCCTTTTTGGGGGGGCGGGACGGGAGGGGGATTTTCTTGCCCATTTTCGCGTACACGGGATTTTTTAAATCTCTTTCGACATTCCACCGACTATGATAAATATTTTGAACTTTTAGAGTAGGACAAGATAAAAAAAAAATATATATATATATATCCATATACCTTAAAAACCCTTAATAGCGGACACTTCGGGACCGCGAAATTTGTCGGATAATCGGAGATGCCTGCTTTTGTGAGGTAAAAATAATACAAATATGTATGCCTTGCGGATCAAAAAAGTATTCGCTAAATCGAAGTATTCGCTATTCGGGAATGTCCATTAACCTCCATAACGGATACTCCCGAATACCGGGCATCTGTATTTAGCTAATAATACTGCAGGGTTGCATTTTTTACAAAAGGACTCCTTGATTAAAGCATGGGTAGTGCCCCGTTCTCTTACGATTTTAGTTCCCCCAAATTTCATGTGCAATATTTGCGAAGCTTATATTTTAAATCTGTTTCGAAATTGTACTGATTATAATCAATATTTTGAACTTTTAAAGTAAGGTAAGATTAAAAACAAAATTTTAAAAAATCTAATATTTAGATAAATATTTTCTCTTTTTAATCTTATTCTACTCCTGAAACAAAATACTCATTATAATTAGTACAATGTCGTAAAAGATTTAAATTATCAGCTTTATGAAAATTGCATACTAAAATTGGGAGCACCAGAAAATCAGGCGGTATGGGGGTAGAGGGGGCAGGACAACGGCCAGATATTTTCCCCGTATTCAGCGTGGTCAAACATGGCTACATAAAATGCTTACAAAAAATGTCTGCGATTCAGACGTTTCAAGTGTCTGAAATTCAGTCGCAAAAAGTGTCTGAAAAAATTCAGACATTTTAAAATGTCTGAAAATTGAACACTCCGTTTCAGACACTTAAGTGACTGAATTTCAGACATTTTAATTTACAGTGTGATAAATATATACCATAATGCATATAGTGTGCCCTTGATTAGTATTTAAAGTGAAAAAAAAAGTAAAATAAAAAAAATGAGTTGTATGTTCCTTGTCGCCTTAAGTGATTAAATTAAAAAAAAAAAAATCCGCGTAAGTTTAATTTCAAATGGCACGTTTCACAAAGAAACAAAAGGGTAGAAAAGAGAACGTAAAAAAGCTAGAACTGCTTATCAAAATGGCTTTCTCAAAAACGAGAAACTTTCTGACACATTATCTGGCTCATTTATAAACGCAGAGGCAAAACTGGAAAGACTAGCTATTGAAGCAATTTGGAATCGAAATGAGTTTACTATTTTTTGACAAATAAATTACTTATCGAGCTATAAGCGATTTTTGTCTAGTAATGAAAAGTCTTTACCTTTCTCGCGCTTCCGCGTCGGTAATTTGGTTTAAAAGCCGGCATTGAGAGAATTTTTAAGAAAGGTCTTTTGCTTTTAACAAAAAACGGAAAAGTCTTCCGGTTACACAGTTTCTGAATAAGAACACAGGGTAATTTCATGGTTTTCTGAACATAAATGAATTCAGAAATGTGTCAGAAAGTACCTTCCTTTTATGCGAGAGCAGTGTTCAGCTATACTGCAGAATGTTTCTCAGAGAAAAGAGGGTGTATCTAACAATTATAGTTGTTATAGGGGGCAAACAAAAGAATTGGGATACATTAGAGTCTATAGCAGAAATTTATTTGAAGTGCATTTTGATGGTGTTTTTCTCGGACAAATTCAACGAAATTTATGTAATGTTACGCATTGCATGAAAGTACAGAGTATTTCGAAAAACTGAAGTTGGATAAATGTAAATTATAAAAGTAGTTGGGAAGTGTTTAATAATCTATACAACCGGCATGATTTATCTTTATCATTTTGGTCACATGTGCTATCTGCAGGAATGAGCCTCAGATGGAAAACCAGCAATAATATTTCTTTCTAACTATATATAGTTTCTAACATAGTTTCTTACTATATCGTAGTAAGAAACAATGTTAGTAACTATATCGTAGTTTCTGACTATAACATTTATTCGAACCATAACTGTCTATAACATTTTAAAATGGAAGCAAATTGATTAATTTTTTTTTTAACTTTATAAATTTTCAATATATATATATTTTATGTATATATGAAGACGTGAGTTTCAAACCTCGCCCTGTCCAGATAATCTAATTTTGGGAAATCGCATAAAACCCGTTGGTTTTCATTGTAAACCAATATTTTACAATGGCAGACATACACGTTAAAACTAGGGTTTTTTTTCAGATTATAGTGTTTTTTTTTATGCAGGTTCACCTATAGAATAGATTGATAAAAAACACTCGATATTTTAAAGTTTGGATAAGGTGAGTTATGAAACTCCCGTCCTCGTATATAATTACATAATTCTTGAGTTACATTTTAAATGTCTTTCACAGATTTCTAGATAAATAAGGCCTTCGCGGCAACAATAAAATCTATACGTAGAAGGGGACATATATGCAAAATATCCAACTCTCGATGAGCGTAAAAATGTTCTAGCAATGTATATGTGTCTCCTCGACTGTGACATCAAAATGACGTATGGGGGCATATATACAGGGGTCGGATATACAACCCGCTCGCCAAAAGTAAAAGTCCTAGCATTGGATATCTGCCCCCTTGATATGTGTCCCTTTCTGCTGTGACGTTAAAATGACGTATGGGGGCATATATACAGGGGTCGGTTGTCCAACTCTCTCGCCAAAAGTATAAGTCCTAGCATTGGATATCTGCCCCCTTGATATGTGTCCCCTTTGCTATGACGTCAAAATGACGTATGGGGGCATATATACAGGGGTCGGATATACACCCTTCGACGAAAGGAAAATTCTGTAGGACTGGATATGTGTCCCCTTCAGCTGTGACGTCAAAATGACGTATGGGGGCATATATACAGGGGGTGGATATACAGCTCTTGAGAAAAATAAAATGCTCTGTATTGGATATGTGCCCCCTTCTGATATGATTCAGTGGTACGAGAGCCAAAATCGTTCAATCATGAGTGTGAGTTTTTAGGAGTAATTAGGAATGAATAATGATATGTGCTGAAAAATACGGAAGTGCGAAACGCGAAAAACCAGACCGTTAAATACTCCATTTTCGGGCGGGCATTTGAGGATTTTCACCCCTCGAAACACATGTCATCCTCTATCTTGAAAAACTCATTAAGATTTCTGCTTCGGTGCAATGAAAAATAAATTGACATACGTTCCCTGACTATTGTACGATTCCACAGCGAATACCTTTCTTATCTTGTTTTAAAGATTGTTTAGTCAGTTCTAGTTCTAGGGATAAATACAGGAGTCTTTTTCAGTGTATCATCGTGTTGTATTCACAGATGTGTAGAATAATAGTAAGCAATGAAACACGATTATTTTTCTGTAAAATTAATATTTAGTAAACAATATATTAGCTATTTTAAGATAGATGAAAAAGTGTATGCAACACGTGCTGCATACACAGATGTGTAGAATAATAGTAAGCAAGGAAACACGATTATTTTTCTGTAAAATTAATATTTAGTAAACAATATATTAGCTATTTTAAGATAGATGAAAGAGAATTTCTAAATAGTATTATTTCTCTTATCATTGGAGAGCTGAATCAAAGTAATTAAAAGCATAAAAATTTAAACAATACTAAAACAAGTAAACAATATTTTAGCCATCTTAAGATAGATGAAAGAGAATTTCTAAATAGGATTATTTCTCTTATTATTGGAGATCTAAATCAAAATAATTTTAAAAAGTATAAAAATTGCAACAATACTTAAAACAAGTAAACAATATATTAGCCCTCTTAAGATAGATGAAAGATAATTTCTGAATAGTATTATTTCTCTTATTATTGGGGAGCTGAATCAAAGTAATTTTAAAAAGCACAAAAATTACAACAATACTAAAGCAATTTTTTTTTTTTTTTTTTTTTTTTTTTTTGTTAATGATGATTATGAGTTACGATGAATTTAATTTAGTGTTTCAGCATTTATAGAAGTACTTTTTAAAACTAATTTTTATATCTATTATACAAAAATCTGCTTGTGTTTCCGACATAGTATAGGAAAGGCAACACGGTGAAATTAACATCTGTTATTCAGATGAATCCGGGGATGTCTTAATGAATACCAGAACTTTAAATTTTTAATTAGTGTCCGATATATTAATTTTATTTTGCAATTGTAATTTTTAACTGAAATTCTGAAAAATACAACTAAAATACCTTAAATTATACGAAGGAAAAAGGAAAGAAATGTAAATACTATCCGAAATTCTGAATAAATATCATTTTTGTTTTGTTGAAATATGTCGATTTTACGGTTTTTAGTTTACGCTTTCCGAAAAAAATGTAATGCCAGCATGATGTGATTTAATTCTACATTTACAAAAAATTTTATCAAAAAGCGGATATATTTTCATATTATTAATCCGTATGAAATAATATTTTCCGAATTTGTTTAAAATGTAAGTAAATGTAGAACTGTGAATATCATGAAATGTAAATAACTTGAAATTTTAAGCATGGATTGAACATACGTACAGACACAAGTTTTTGAACAATAGTACCTAGTTTTTAATCAACAGTAGATCAGCCCCCTATAGAACATGACGATACTCATATGATCGATTTCAAAAAATATTTTTCTTCGCTCAACTATGCGCAATTGTAAAATAAAAGACATCTTCTGGTTCACTTTTAAATATAAAAGCATGTTACTTGCAGGCACAACTATTGAAATTTTTTGTAATCGAACAGTTTTCTTCTTTTTTCCGATAAGTGACTAACATCTGGCGTTATAAGCAATTATTCTCTCAGGATGATGATTTTTTCTCCTTTCCTGCGCTTTCGTCTCTAGAAATTAGGTTCAAAACGCCAAATTTTACTGTATGTTTGTTTCCAAAAAAAGAAAAAACAGTTCGATTGCATCGTTTCTAAATAAGGTCATCTGCCAATTTGATATGCTTGCGAACAAAAATGAATTTAAAACTTTGTCAGAAAATAGCCAGTTTGCATTTGAGAAAAGCCTTAAACGAGTTAGGCAAATAAACAAACATTAGTTTGATAATAATGCCAAGCTCTCGAAATTTTTATCGAAAATCATGTAGATCAATGATGCCTGCATGTCTTCATTTTACTATAATTGCTCCAAAATCAGGTAACTTTCAATGTGTATTTTTCAGTTAATTTATATTGTAAATTCTTAATATGATTACATGTTTATAATAAGAATTTAATAAAATTAATATTTTATAGCTTTTCTAAATGTAGAATTGAACTACTTTCTACACATTTAAAAACAAGAAAGATCTCATGCCATACAATGAGTCGCTACGCCCGCTAGCATAACTTTGAAACATGTAAAAATATTTATTTTCTTATGTAGTATGAGCAAGTGTTATATAATGTAAATGCATTTAATTAGTGGACTTTAAATTTACAATGCTTCCAGCTCACGCAATAATCAAAACACTACTAAAAATTACATTTTTAGATAAAAAAAAAATATATATATTATTATTATTATTATTGGTAGTAGTAGTAATATTTACTATTCGATAAGCTGAGCTAACACAATTACACTTCACAACAGAAAGCAAAAAGTTATATTCATTGCAATTTTCATTTGTCAACAACAGACATCAATATCTCACAAATAATATATTTGAATTTTATGAAAATCGGAGAAATCTTCTAAATGTTAGGCGATATATAAATCCGGAGAAAAAAATTAAGGGTGTAATAATAATGCATTAGACGAAAAATAGACAATTGAAAATGGTTTGTTTGTATAACTTATAGATTTGTCTACAGACCTCAAAATCTCGTTTTTCAAAAATCATTTTATTCATTGCCTGGTTTTCTTAACATTGCAATTAATTGGAATTATTAATAAATTTTTGAAGTGAAAATTCTATATTAAAAAGAAAAAAAGAAAAAAAAATCACTTGTGTTTTTAGAAATTGCAAATGCAAATACAGTAAACTCTATGTAAGGGAAATTCTGTGTAAGACGGAAATCTGTCTGTCTCGAAAAGATTTTCAAGCTCCCGCGAATCCATAGGCATAGAGTAAAAATTGTCTAAGGCGGAATATTGTCTACTACGGAAAATTTTTTCGGTCTCGATCGATCCGCCTTAGACATAATTTATTGTATTTAAAATCAAAAGTTAAAGTTTAGATAGATTTTCAAAAAACAAATGGCAACTTAAGAACTAAATATATAAGAAATTATGACTAAATTCTATACATCTATCTAAACTATACTAAATTCTAAAAAAACTATACTAAAAAAACTATACTAAAAAAAACTATACTAAATTCTATACAAATAATTAGGGAATTCGCTCACGAACCCCCCCCCCCTCCCCCAAACGTTTCCGAATGCTGTTACACTTAAAAAATTTACAAACTTAATTGGCAAATTTGTTTAAAATTTTAATAAAAGCTATAATACACATTCAATTTCCGATAGACTTGGAAAAAATTTTAAATACAATTGAGAATATTATTAATTTTTTTACATATAAGAACTATATTACAATTTCTAATTGTGGTAACGTGGCAAAATTATAAAAGTCCCCGTTTAAACGAATATTGACGGTTCCACAAACAATATTCAATTAAGCGGGGTATTTGATTAAACGGGGAATCAAAACTGTAATATTTAATGCGTAGTAAAAAGGCAAAATAACCCTCTACGGCATACTTAATTAACAGCACAATAAATCGTTAATAGAATAACATAACATAAACTAACATAAATACAAATGCTAATATAAAGTAAATATACATATTAATTTAATATGTTAGTACATACAATTATATGGCTTACATCACACTTAATGCAGCTCGTTTGAATTTGGTAAAAAACTTTGCTACTTCTAACTTACGTTATTTATACTGCCTTAAAAAATCGTTTAAAGGGGTTTGTTTAAGTGGAATTTTAAAGGAGTAAATATAGAATTATTTTTCGAATGAATGCAAAATATCACAACTACCATCTCGAGTCTCGAAGTGATGGTACATTGCAAGTTAACAGAAAGAAGTGATGGTGGTGGGGGGGGGGGGGGGGATCGAGGTGGGGAAATCATTTGACCTGCCCATTATACACCAGCCGGCCGAAATTATTGCAGGAAGAAATGAAAATTTGTTTTCAGCGTAAAGGAACCGAAAATGACAAAAGATGGAAGGAAATTCCAGTTGAAACGTGCTTTCCGCGATTATTTTCAAACATCGGTCACACAGTTGTTATTTGATTAAGCGGAGACGTTCGTAAAAGGTATTTGGTTTAAGCGGTGAAAAATAAAATAGAACCAATAGGAATAAATTCGGTTCCGGAGGATTCCATTCGAATAAGCGGGGTATTCGATTATCCGTGACTTGGTTAAGTGGGGAGGACTGTAATTACATTCTGGTGTCGTCACGGTAAATAAAAAATTAATTTTTATTGGCTTATAAAATCCACGTCTTTAAATATATTTACAGAAATTTAACAAGTCACGTGTCTGAGTATCTCATTGATCGAAAATTAATTTTTATTGGCTTATAAAGTACACGTCTTTAAATATTTTTACA
Source organism: Maratus speciosus (assembly GCA_963932465.1). NCBI lineage: Eukaryota > Metazoa > Arthropoda > Arachnida > Araneae > Salticidae > Maratus > Maratus speciosus. The sequence continues at coordinate 48,136,811 of OZ010796.1, read as the reverse complement.
GAAATTTAAGAAGTCACTTGTCTGACTATCTCATTTCTTTTTTCTCTGTAGACGTATGGATTGCCACCATTTTGAAGATGTTTTCTTAAAAACACTTAAAAAGTAAAATGTAAAAAATGAAATATTTTCAAAAACATGTAGCACAGGCTCATCTACAAATGAATAACTTTCACTTAAGGCTGTTCTCAAATCCAAAGGGTCAACTTTCTGACATAAGTTTTAATTCATTTTTGTCCGGAAATGCACGAAACTAAAAGGTTTCGAACTGTTTTTTCCGTTTTCTTTTAAACGCAATAGATTTTTCAGAAAATACTGTCAAAGTTGGCATTTTAAACCGAACTTCCGAACGAAAGAAGAAAATCCAGTCAATAAGGGGAGAAAAATACCGTGTCACGTGATTAAAATCGCTTATAACTCAATAGCTAATTTATTGATTAAAAAATGGAAAAAACAGTTCGATTCCAAATCGCTTCCGCGGTCAGGCGTTCCAATTTTATATCTTTCCGTTAAAAAATGAATGTGTAAATGTGTCAAAACGTTTTGCGCTTCTTGAGCAGAGCAGTTGAGAACAGCCTTAATGAGATACAAAAAATAACAGTTAAAAATAGTCGTTCGTTACTCCAAAGTCTAAAGCGCCCTCTATCGGCATTTTTTTAAACTTTATCTTTAAAATTTATTTTCAAGAAAATACTGACATAAAGAATAGTTTTAGCAAAAACCTCAAACGAATCCACCAATTTTTCCGTTTTTTCTAATCTTTTGAAATTTTGAGCCGTAAACTGTAATCTCGCCCATCTCCTTCGGAAGACGAACCTTTAGTTTCCTATTTAATATTGTTTGTCTTAATGTGTACTATCACCTCTTATAGTTTTGCCCAAGAGTTTAGATTCACCCTGTATATGCATAACTTTTTTATGGACACGATAATTTCCATAATTCTGCATAAGCCTCTTCCAAACTGATACATAAAATCAAGGGGCAGAAAATCTCGGTCAAGTTCGTTAATGGTCAAAATCGGGCCAAGGTGGTGGAAATAGGGAGGGGTTTTGGGAAAAACGAAAAAACCCCATAACTTCTTAATTGTAATACGTATTGAGTCGGTTTAAAGTTATTAGTACTTTTAAAAACAAAGCCAAAAATTTAGGGATGACAAGTTTTTGATAAAATTAAAAATGGGCTAAAGGGGCGAAAAAAATTGGTTTTTGGGAAGAAAAAAATTCATAACTTCGTCAATTCTTAAGATATCAAATCCAATTAAATTAATTATAAATCTTCTTAATATTATCTACAACTTTTATACTGACAAGTTTTTGATAGGACCAATTCTTACAGAAAAAAAATGGGGGGAGTTGAAGAAGAAAAAAATCCATAACTTCGTCAATTCACAAGGAATTTATGGATGGAATTTATGGCGCATGGAATTTATTATATATATTCTTAATACTATCTATAACTTTTATATAGACAAGTTTTTGAGGGGACCCATCCTTACAGCAAAAACAAATTATAAATACATACAGGTTGAAGAAAAAAATATCGTATTAAGGATGTACTCAAATCCAAACTGCTTATTTTCTAACTCATTTTTGAATTCATTTTTGCTGTCAAACGCATCCAGTTGGTAGGTTCTCTTAATCAGAAACTATATAATGTGCCATAATGGTCGATTTTTTAATAGGGGCAAAATATATTTCAAAAAATGATGTCAAAGTGGGCATTTTGAACCGAATTTCACGAAGCGATTGGGTTGGAAAAGAAAAATATGGTCCTTCTGAGAAAATAATTGTTTATAAATCAAGTTCTGATTAATTGAACAAAAAATAAAAATACAAGCCGCTTATAAATCTCTTCAAAAATCACATCAGCAAGTGTCATATTTTTTCTTTTAAAAATGAATCTGAAAATGTGTCAGAAAATTTCGAGTTGTTGAGCATGGAAAAATATTTTTTGAAAACTGCCTTAACATGATTCTGATAAAACTAGCTCTTATATAAAAATGAAATTAAAAACTCGTCAGAAGAGGCAAGATAAAATTTTTAAAGAAGATTTATCTCTAATCATGATTTAGTTTTTGTTGGTGAAATTAGTACTTAACTTCGAAATCTACCTGCGGCTGTAGGCCGAGCCGGCAGGGATTTTTTGTTATTTTAGTTCATTTTTGTTTTTAACACTTTATCTACTGACGATGCATATAAGTATCATTAAAATAACTTGTTATAAAATTCATTTAATACATCGATTAGTTGTAATACAGTTTGGAATAAGTTATAGATACATTATTTTATCTTGTTCTAAAAGCATTATGGGTTACACAAAACAAAAATATTTTTTAAAGGATGATTTGTTTTGCCTTTGCATCTTTTCAGCTTTCTTGGCGTTGGGGTTGGAGGGGGTGGGGGGGGTCGTGATTTTTCAATCCGGATATATTTCTATTGTAAGAACGTTATATTTGTACATTTCCTAATTCTACAAAATACTAAGAAAAAGATTTAAAATAACAGATTTGAGTGGGGTTATAAATATACTGCAAAAAATCCTTATAAATTCAAGTTTAATTAATTCTTCTAAATCCTTCAATCCTTCTAAAATAATTCTAAAATTTACTAAATGATTATATCAATCTTCTAATGCAATTTAAACAATTCACGAAAAATGCTTTAGAAGATAAAATTTTCCTGATTTCATAATTCACGTTAATGGTCCAAACTGCTTATTTTCTGATTCATTTTAAAATTCATTTTTGCTCTCAAACGCATCAAACTTGGAAATTCTCTTATTTAGAAACTATATAATGTGCGGTGCTTCTTAATTTTTTGATAAATGCAGAAAATACTGTAAAAAACGCTGTCAAAGTTGGCGTTTTGAACCGAATTTTCCGAAGCGGGCGATCTGGGAATGAAAAAAATGGCCATACTGAGAAAATAATTGTTTAAAAATCAAATTCTAATTAATTGAGCTGAAAATGAAATCACACGGCATGTTAAACATGTCTTCAGAAATCACCCCAGCATGTTTCATGTTTTTACTTTTAAAAATGAGTCTGAAAATGTCTCAGAAAATTTCGAGCTGTTGAGGGTGGAAAAATATTTTTTCGAATACACGATACTGATAAAATGCGCAACATATAAATACTGCATTTCCTGTTTTAAACTGCGAGTGAAATTTCCTCTTACAAAGTCCTTGGAAAAATATGACTGGATAGTAAAAATAAAGAATATTCTTTATGTTTTAATTGAAATAACATACCATTCCGAGTTACAGGAAATCGACTCGATCTATCTGAGTACATTATATAAAAGTATAAAATATAAATTCTTAAAATTTTCTATAAAAGTTATTTTTTTAAAATAAAAAACAGATTTTTTATAAGGTATTTTTTTTAAATAAAAACCTTTATTAATTCCTGTATTGAAACCTATATTATCTGTAAATATTAATACTAATTGAAGCCAAAATCATTATTTTTTTTATGTCTGAACTTCCTTTCTGTAAAAGAAATTTGGTCAAAATGAAACAATTCTACAGCAGAGTGATGGGATTTTGTTCACATGCTAGTGGAAGCTAGTAGTTCCTTACATTTTTCGAAATATGCTCTTAAAATACGTTTATATACAGGGTGTCCGGTCTCAACGGTGTCCAATGGCTAATTCCTAAACCGTTAGTCATAGACATATAGTTCCAATTACAACTAGTATGTTGTGGCCATCACAAAACTTTCTTCTATATAAATCACGTCAATTAAATCATTTAAATAGTATAAGAAATTACATCAATTTAGAACCAATTCGTATCAAAGTATACCTGAATTCGAAGTTTGATGAAAATTCGTGCATTAGTTATTTAGATAGAGCTGTAGGGGAAATTCTGAAAAATTCAGCATAGCAGCGCCACCTGTTGGGCGATTTGCACCAAAACACAAACAGCACTAATTCATATTAAGGTATACCGGAATCTGAAGTTTGATGAAAATCGGTGCATTAGTTCTGGAGCTAGAGCTATTGTGGAAATCACAAAAAATGCAGCACAGCAGCGCCACCTGTTGAGCGATTTACACCAAAACATAAAAAGCACTAATTCATATCCAGGTATACCTGAATCTGAAATTTGTTGAAAACCCAAGTATTAGTTCTTGAGATAGAGCTATTGCGGAAATCTCAAAAAATGCAGCATAGCAGCGCCACCTGTTGAGCGATTTACACCACAAGAGGCAAAACGTCAATTCATGTCACGCACTAGCTGAATCTGAAGTTTGATGAAAATCCGTGCATTATTCCTTGAGATTGAGCTATTACGAAAATCGTGTAAATGCTTCAAAATGCAGCATAGCAGCGCCATCTGTTGGGCGATTTGCACCAAAACGTTACCAGCACCAATTCATATCAAGGATTAACGGAATCTGAAGTTTTATAAAAATCCGTGCATTAGTTCTTGAGATAGAGCTTTTGCGGAAATCCTGAAAAATGCTACATAGCAGCGCCACCTGCACGGCGATTTACACCAAAAACTAATCAGCACCAATCTATATCAGGGACTACCTGAATATAATTTTTTATTAAATTCCGTGCATTAGTTCTTGAGATAGAGCGCCCACAAAATTTGTGTCACATACAGACAGACAGACGGACGGACAGACAGACAGACAGACAGACTCACAGACAGACATTTTGTAAAAACATGTTTTTTGGAATCTCTGACCCCTAAAACGTATAAATCCATCGAAAACTGGAATTCGAAAATTTTCATGAAACCAATACTTTCTTCTTGTCAAGATAGAAGAAAGTAAAAATGTTTTAAATCAGGTAAAGAAACATTTTAAAAGCGATTTTGGTCAATAAAAACATTTCTTAAAAAATTACGAAATTTAAATTTTTATACGGTCCCTAGGTCCTATAAGTTATATTTAGTAATTTTTTCGTATTGCACTGACAAGTAAGACAAAAAAAGTCCCATTCATATAACGCTAAAATTGAGCGAGTTATGAAACTTTGAAAATGCATGACTTATGCCACTTTTCTACACTGAAAACAAATGAGTTCGGCTTGGCTTTAAGGGATCATATACCAAGTGTTTAAAGTATTCGAAGATCTTACTTCATGTGTATCTGCGCTTTGAAAAAAAATCCTACAAGTATTATGATTAAGTCTCAAATTGGCTAAAATAACATATGTTTTATTTTGTCACGATTTGAGACTGTTTCTCTTATGATTTTTTTAACAAAAATTATGTTTTTTTATAAGTTTTTATGTTACTTCAACAATTGTATGTATGTTTTTCCAGTTCAAAATTTGCACTCGAACTTTAACCCACTTTTAAATATCCGATCGAGATCGCATTTTACATACTGGCGTAAATCCGATAACAATATAATATTATTAAGATTTTCGGTGGTTACCATTTATACTTATTTTACAGGATAACACAAAAAATTTCGGATAGATTTCTGCCAAGGAGTTTAAGAAAAAGTTTTAGATTAGATAATACAAGACTGCGATTGTTGGGTTTTTTAACTTTTATGTAGTTTTTAGCACTGAATCCGAAAATTACCTTAATTTTTAACCATCATGTCAGGATATTTCGCAAATCATAAATTTTCAAATTTAAGAATAACAAAAATCGAATACTACAAAATAGAGGAGATGGTTGTGTTTTAACTTTTGATAATTGATTTTTAAGTACTTTTTAGCACTGAATCTGAAAATGACCTTCATTTTTAACCATCACGTTAGAATTTTTTTGCAAATTGCAAATATGTAGGTTAAAATATAGCGAAAATCTCATACTATAAAACATATGTAAAACGTTTTTTATTTTATTTTATTTTATTTTATTAAAAAATGTATTCGATATTTTTGCTTATCCTGGGATTCATACAGCTAAACAGGTGAGTGGTTCGATGAGATGGGGGAGGAAATTCAATTTTAACATTGAACTTCTTAACTTTGAAATTTGCAATTTGCGAAAATTCCTGATAATTCCTGATTAGTTAAAAATGAAGGTCAATTTCGGATTCAGCGGTACAGAATATATAATAATCAATTATCAAAAGCTAAAAAACATGACATAACTCAACTTTTGCAGGCTTGTGCAATCTAATAATATTTTTAAATACGTATCATTTTGTAAAGAATTGAGGCTGTTAATTTAGAATCATTTTATTTAACAAAAATTCTGTTTTTTCTTTCTTCTTAAATGTTTATTATAAATTATAAATTTTCCATTAATATGCCAGAATGATTAAAGATTTCAAATTTATATTGCAATGTTAATTTTACTCCCAAAGATTTTTTATATATGACGAAATTATATTTCGACTAAATTTGTGAATGAGCCCAATTTGCAGCAAAAAATATGCTCCAACTTTAAACAGCTATTACTCGGTCAATTTTAATCGTAGAACAACGGGACGTTTTTTGTATTACTTGTCAGTGTAAAAGGAAAATTTCACTAAATATAACTTATAGGACCGGGGGACCGTATAAAAATTTAAATTTCGTAATTTTTTAAGAAATGTTTTTATTGACCCAAATCGCTTTTAAAATATTTCTTTACCTGATTTAAAACATTTTTGTAATTGGAACTATATGTCTAAGACTAACGGTTTAGGAATTAGCCATTGGACACCGTTGAGACCGGACACCCTGTATATATTTTTAATGCTATTCAATACTAAAGAGTTCAAATACTATTACCAACAATGTCTACAAACTTCATGCACATATAAAAATGGCTTTGTTAATGTGGGAAGAAGTTTCACGCTATTCAGCAGTATTATTATTATTATTATTTTCAAAAACAGCCTTAAATAAATTTTATTCAAAATATTGCAGAATAATAATTCAGTATATGAAATAGTTTCCTACCACTGTTTCATTTTTAAATTCTACATAAAAATCCTTTTTAGTTTAAGCTTGAAATAACTGCAGATAATTACGCTATATAATTTAAAGTATTTTTCTTTCTGTACTGTTGTATGACGTATTTAAAGAAACATTGTAACGTTAATTGATAAAATGCGCAATATATATGCTGCATTTCATGTTTTTTCATTCGCTGCATTTCATGTCACTGCGAGTGAAATTTTTACTTACAAAGTCCTTGGAAAAACATGACTGGATAGTAAAAATAAAGAATATTCTTTATGTTTTAATTGAAATAACATACCATTCCGAGTTACAGGAAATCGATTTGATCTATGAGTACATTATATAAAATTATAAAATCTAAATTCTTAAAAATTTCTATAAAAGTTTTTTTTTTTTTTTTTTAAATAAAAAACAGAATTTTTATATGGTTTTATAATGATGTAATATTACTATAATGAGTTCCTATTTTAGCTAAAATATGTATAAATTATGTGTGTTTAAAGATAAAATTATGCTATTTGTAAGTCTTGTTTTATTAATTAGCATCGAAGTGTTTGAAATATTACAAACAGCTGTTAAATCTTAAACTCAAAAACTAGAAAGTTTCGCGTTATTGTAGAAATATTTGTTTCAGAACCGCTTGTTTTTCCTAAAACATTCTAAAACCAAGTAAGTACTCAAAAGTACAGAGGTGATTAAGCATCTGGTTTCTTGAAACCACATGTTCCCAAGGCAAGTCTTTCTTAAGGGGTTGGTCATTTAATAAATAATGTAAAAACGAAGGCCGTATTGCGTGCTTTCCAAAGAAGTAATCGGTTATCCTGAAACGACGCATTTCCGCTGATAAAAAGAAAACGGAACAAAATGGCGTTGATTTTGCTTTTATGAAAAACGGAAGAAGAGGAGTTTCCTTTCAATCTCAACTGCAGAAGAGGCGTTTCGTGACTGTCTCATTTATATTGAGATTAATGATGTTTGGCTCTGGCGGGAAGACTTGTTCTGATATGGGGGCATATATACAGGGGTCGGATATACAATTCTCGAATAAAGTGAAATGGTGTAGCACTGGATATGTGTCCCCTTCTACTGTGACATCAAAATGACGTATGGGGGCAGATATACAAGGGGTAGATATCAGGCACCTCTAATTAATCATTTCGAACCTCTTTCAAGAAATGAAATGCATGTTTTACAGGGCATTATTTAAAGATGCTGCCAATTCAGGATTGTGATCATTGTCGCTTCAGTAATTAAATTAATTGTATCCGGGGTTCTTTGTTGACTTATAATAAGAAAAATATTGCATATAAAAATATGAAAACTGGAAATTTTATAGTGAAATGTACAATAAGTTCGCTGAAGCAAACAGATTTTAATGCGAAATGCTCTTTAATTTTGAAAAAGGTAAAATAGTTCGATTAAAAAGTTTTATAGTATTAAAAACTAGCATTTTAACAACCTTTTTCAGGTGCATTTTTTAAGTTTATATTTTCAATTTTATTTTCTTAATTCATTTTACTTCATAATTCAAAAAAGTAATTTAGTTACCAATTTTTCCGTAAATTTAAAAAGCACTAATAATAATATTTCCTTTCCATAAACAAGGATATTTGCACACGAGTATTGAAACAGAAAGACTACTTTAGAATAATTATATTTTAATGTGAGAATAACATTATATGCAAAAAAATTACGTCATTAAAAAATTATAACATTCAACTGCCATCAGAAGCACACATTTGTACATTTTTTTTTTTTTTTAATTCTAGCATATCTGGATATGATTTAAAAAACTATTAAAATTTTGAATCACATACACAAATCAAGCTGAGTTCAATAAAACAATGTAATTAGGATTGTCTGTTTTTATTTTCAAACTTTAAAAAATGTATCTTCAATACATGAAAGGTTTCTAATTCAGATTGAAGCTAAAAGTAGATTTACAAATGTGTTTCAAAACACACTGGTGCAGCGAAGGATGGGGGGAAGAGTTCGGGATTAAAACCCCTCCCAGAGCTGCGATTTTGTATGTTTATACAAAACTCAAAAGTTTATAAAATCTTACACATTTTTTACAGACATAGATTAAATAAAAATATCACAAATTTATGCATTTAGTTTCATTACATTACATCAAATAATTGTCGGGGATTTATCTGCATTTTTTAGAAATTGAGTACATTAGTATAGTTAAACATTAGTCAAAATGTCAGTTTTTGGAAATTTATATCTCATGAGGAAACTATGAATTTTTATAGGCATTTACGTATACTTCCCAGCCTGTCACTCAAAATAAAAAAAAGACAAGCTGTTATCTCTTTCCCTTCTCAATTACAACAATATTAATGTTGAAAAAATTGAAAAATCATCATTTTTGACAGTTTGTAACCCAAATAAAGGGGAGGATGACTTTCATATGAGATTTAGCAAGGTAAATACATATTGTCTAATACTTGTAGCAGGGTCGAAACTAGAGGGGGCAGAGGGAGCATGTGCCCCGGGCGCCAAAACGAAAAACATACGGGGCGCCAAATGAAGATCGGTTTTTGAGTTCTTAAGAACTCACTAGCCTAACTTCACTAACTTCACTAGCCTAATATTAAATGTACTGAAGCGTCTTTTTCAAATTTCTCGCTTGCATTTTAATATTTTTATTTATTTTTCTTCTTAGGATAGATGAGGTTGATTTTTAAAGTTGTTAGTTTGTATACGTTTTCAATTTTGGTTGCAATTTTTTTTTTTTTTTTAATGAGGCGACTTTTAATTTCGGAGCCAGTTCCGAAAGTGAAAGTAACTTTATAAAAAAAAAAAAAAAGCTGCAACAAAATTTGAAAAAGTAAAGATTACCCGATTAGAGATATACCTCAGCTATCCCAAACAGAAAAAATCATTTGAAAATATTAAAATGCAAGTGAGAAATAGAAATTTGGAAAGGACGCTCACATAGGTTTAACATTAGCTAGCGTGTTTCTTCACCTTACTAGTGTAGTCTCTTAAGACAATGTGGCTATCTATCAATGTGACTCTGTCACTTTAACCGCCTCATTTGTAATTTTACAACTACCGTAAAATCTGTGAAATCTATATAACAGAATCCTGTCTTAGATGAAAAAATTACATGTTCCCAAACGAAAGAATACCATCAATTATACCTGCTAAGACAGAAACCTGTATAAAGCGGATTTTTTTCCCGGTTCCTTTGGATTTCGTTTTCAGTGTTTTAATGAATCACTATAAAGTTGATTACGTAATTCAGTATTACGTATTTTTTTTATTGCATACTTTAAATTTTAAAGAAAGTCGGTTATAAGAAACTTAGTGAAATTCTCTTTGTAAAATTACTTTGCGGAGGCCGGAGGGGGGGGGGGGGGACGATGAATTCTATGTTTGCCCCGGGAGAAAAAAGGCTAGTTTCGGCACTTGTCGGACATTTACTTTTATTCCAACTGCTCTATGAGATTGAAATTGCAGAAATGACATTCAAAGAAAATTATGTGAAATATTTTCATTACAATTTTACGCATGCAAATTTTAAATATTGGGGGTAAATTTACAAAGATTTAATTACAAAAAAATTACAAGCCGTTCTTTGAGTTGAAACATACTTTTAGATTTTTGTTTATTATTATTATTCAACATTTTCTCAAATTTATACACGCTAATTATTTCTGTTGTCGACATCCGTTTTTCTAAGCATTTACATAACGCAGGACGATGAATAAGGTATCATTCGAAAGGATTTTGAACCGGCTTCTGGCATAGTTCAGTCACATTTCATTAAAACATGTTTTTTTATTAAAATTGCAGTTAATTAAAAATTAAATCAGCATTGCTTTCACAAATGAAATGGGAGGTTTTTCTCAAATCAATGTTGCTACAAAAATAAAATACCGCATTATTTCATACTCAGCAATGATTCTAAAAGAAAATAATAAATAGTACAAAAAAGAAAAAGTGTGACGTCTCCGTACGGGTTTATTTTATATTTATGATTAAAAAGCAAATTTAAAAGTGAACACAGTGGTATTTCACGTGTTAGCTTTAAAACAGTGCTTTGCTGTATCAGATTAAATTGTATTTTATATGTATTAAATTTATTTCTCTTTGTCCCGGGTTTTTCACGAAGCGATGACATCATGTTTTAATGCAGTTAAAATACGATTATTAATTTTTTTATCCCGCGTACCTTTTGCCATCTTCGATTATTTTTTACTGTATAACTTTGATTGAATAAATGAGATGATATTCTGGTTTGTCTAATGTTTCTTGCATATATTTTTATCATTAATTCTCTTTTAAAAGTTTAAACCTGCACCTAAAAAATATTAGATATTGCTAAAAAAATGTTAGAATAAAGTGTGAATTGGGTTCACTGACATATATTTTACTTTTGATGTCACTTCCCTTTTTCTACGCACATACAAAACACACAACGATGAATGAGGTATCATACGACCAGTTGCTTAACACTTTTTTGACATAATACACTCAAATTTCGTTAAAATACGTTACTTGATTTAAAAAAAAAAAAAAAAAAAAAAAAAAAAAGCTCTTAATTAAAAATTAATGAAAAAAGAATCAGGAAATTTTTTTCAAAAAATGCACTGCGAAATGTGAAAGTCTCGCACAGGTTTACTGCTATATTTTAAATGTGCAAACTGTAATTTCGTTACGTCTGCTTATAACTTGTGTTCCGATGAATGTATTTTGATAGCATTTGCAGAGTTACATAATTTTTCAAGGAAGCTTTTAGTCGTTCTACGTTGCTTAGTTATACAATTATGGGGGAAATTCTTTAATCAGATGAAACCGATTATTAAAGATTCACCTATATGGAAAGTGGACGATTTTGATGAGACTTGCATTGTTAGTTAAATATTTTTTCAGAGAAGGCTTCAGTATATTGCATAATATTCAACGCTTCTTAGTTATGATTTATGAAGGAAAGTTCTATAATCCGGTGAACCCGATTATGAAAGATTAGTCTTTTCAAAAGGTTCTAATGAACAGATTTTGTTGGGACTTGCACCGGTAAAAAGACTTTTTTTTTCAGGGATGCGTTTTAGCACATTTCATATCGTTCTATATTTTTTTACCAATCCTGCTGTAAATGATGAACTAAAAGAGTCGGTTCTTAACTGCCCAAACTTTCTTAGATATACATTATACATTAGAAAATATAATAGTGCAATGGAGTTCGTATCGGTTTCAGCAATGTGGAAGGACATTCCAGATAAAGGCCCATGTTGCGTTAAAGCACAAGATGAAATTCACCGACATATTTCGGTGTATTCAAGGTTCGTTTCGAGAAATCGATCAACGTAGCGGGCGAAGCCTGCTAGTTATAAATGTAATAAATCTTGTAGAAAAACAAAACAATTATTTTATTATGATATATGTCAGAGGTATCACTAACAGAAATAAAAATATTCATAAATATACCGTAAAATTTTACAAAATAAAGTATGCATGTTTTTTCAATTATAATGTTGATTTTAAAAATAGGCATATACAGGTTGTTTAAAAAAAGTGACAAACTTAAATAAGTGGCAGAGTACGCTACAATTAATAATTTTTGTATACAAAACCAAGTCGCAATCCATTTATTCAGTTATTCTTGTCCACGAATCTATGATAGATATAAGATAGTAGATATTTGATTAACGAATAATAATGTAGTACTAGTCGTATGTGACAATCCCGAAACTTTCTTCGATCTCATACATGTTAATATCTAACTAAACTAACTAAAAACTCTATGGCTGTGCAATCCAAGAAGGATCTGGGCCGACAGTGCCCATCTCTGTTTTCGTGACCCTGGGCCCCGAGGTGCTATGCAGCATGCGTTCCGGCCAGGTGGTCAACCTAACGCGAGACCCTCGGTGTTTAGTTCCCAAGCAAGCTTGGTACTCATTTTATCGACCCCAAAGGGATGAAAGGCTGAACATGTTAATATCTCCTGAAAAATAAAGCATATCAGTGCCACCGGTTAAGTGTTTTACACCAATATCTAATGAGTAACAACTTGTGTCAAGTTGTAGATAAATCTGAAGTTTGATGAAAATCCGTGAATTAGTTTTTGAGGTAGAACTATTGCGGAAATCCTAAAAAAATCTACATAGCAGCGCCACCTGTAGGTCGATTTACTTCAAAAACTAATCAGGACCAGTTTATATGAGAGACTAACTGAATCTGAAGTTTGATGAAAAATTTACACATTAGTCCTTGAGATACAGTTATTGCAAAAATTGTGATAAATGCAGCCTATTAGCGCCACCTGTTGGCCAATTTATACTAAAAACTAAATATCACTAATTTATATTAGGGATTAACTGAATCTGAAGTTTGGTGAAAATTCGGGCATTATTTCTTGTGATAGAGCCATTGCGATAATCATGAGTAATGTCGCATAACAGCGCCACCTGTTGAGCGATTTACACCAAAATGTAATCAGCACCAGTTTCTATCAGGTACTAACTGAATCTAAAGTTTTATTAAATTCTGTTCTTTAATTCTTGAGATAGAGTGCCCACAAAATTTGTGTCACACACACACACAGACAGACAAACAGACGGACAGACATACTCTTTATAAAAACATATTTTTATGGTTCTCTGACCCCTAAAACGTGTAAATACGTTGAAAACCTTAATCCGAAAATTTTTATGAATCCAATACTTTCTTCTTGTAAAGATATAAGAAAGTAACTGGTGTTAGTGAAGTACAGTTTATACGTTTTTATCATTTTCGTTTTGAACTTATGTTCCGATTCACAACATTTGTAATGATGAAATAACCATGAAATATATCGTTTATGTGACTAAAGAAGTTCATGATTTCACTTATACTAATACGTCTTATCCTATTTGTTTATGAATCATTCATTTGTAAAAAGATCTTATTGAAAATTTGATTTATAGGCCTTTAAAAAATTATTTTCTACGAAAATAAATGGATTTTTTTAATAATTTTTAATATTTATTTTTTTTTTATCTTTTAATTATAGTACACTATTTCAAAATATTTCGTATATCTGTTGATTAATTAATTTATTTTCATGAATATAATACTTATAAATAGATATATTTCTTAGCTTTCTCTGTTTGTAGATACATTTTTAATTTTGTGTTTTTCAATTATCATGATTCTAAATATATTCCTTTAAAAGTATTTTTTTATTTGTATAAATTGAGAAGTGCTGAGACAACATGAGAAAATATATCTATTTATAAGTATACGAGTATACAATTCATGAAAATAAAATAATTAATCGCAGATATTAAGTATTTTGAAATAGTGTATCTTTATATACGAAAAAAATAATTATTTAAGGTATAGAAAAATCCATCTATTCATATGAAGTTAAATTAAACATTTTCATAATATTACAGGATATATTTACAGGATGGAGCTCACGAGACCGCATTTTAAAAAAGAATTATTTATAAATATACAAATTGAATTTTTAATACTATCTTTTTACAAATATGTGATTCATAAACAACGAGGATAAAACGTAACAGTAAAAGTGAAATTATGAAATTCTTCGGTCATGTAAACGATGCATTTCATCATTACAAAAGTTGTGAATCGGAACATAAGTTCAAAACTAAAAGATGATAAAAACGTGCTATTTGTACTTTGCTAATACTAGAACTATATTATTATTCATTAATCAAATATCTAATATCTATCATAGATTCATGAACAAGAGTAAACATTTCGACTGAGTTGTTTAATTTTGTATTGTGCAACAAACTATTAACAATAATTCTAAAATTATTACGCAATAGCATTCAATTGAATAGTATTAATTCTTTTTAAAAAGTCAATTATATCTTTCTATATATATAAAAAAAAGTTTTGATTTGGAAATGGACCAATGAAAATCTGCGTAGATATTCCCGGCAGATCGGCATCCAATTTGAATGCTTAAGCATGGCCTTTCTTCGTTAATATTAAAAAAACTGTTGCATACAAAAATATGAAAATCGGTAGTATTATAGAGAAATGTTTGATAAACTCGCTGATGCAGACAGTTTTCAAATCGAAGAATTATTTTAAGAGATATTTAATGCCAAAGTTGGACATAATCGTTACATTAAAAAAGTTTTATAGGAGCAAAAACTGTACATAGGAATTTAAGCATTTTTAGATCATTTTATGCTTTAGATTTTATCGATGTGCAGACTGCATTTAGTTTTTTAATTTGACTCAATTTTTGAGGTTTTATTTCCATTTTAAATTCAAATTTTCAGCATTTCGAGAGAGATTTTTTACGTATTTCAGAAAATTGTATTAATTTAAACTATTGCCAACTGTATAAACAGCGCAAACAATAATGTTTCCTTCAAATTATAAATTTATTTTACACGTGACTATTATAAACAGAAAATATAAAAAGCAGGACTCATTGAAAATTACGTCATAAAATTTGTAAAAGAGAAAGAATATTGCAAAATAATAAATTCATTAACATACGTTAGAAGTCTTAAATAGGAGAATTTACGTCACATTACACTTATTACGTAAAATGAACAAAAAATAATATTGTAAAATAGTTTAAATCTAAAAATTGCGCATTTATTTGATATTTTAAGATGATCATAATATTTCATTTCTAACAAAAGTATTTTTACGTGAATATTAAAAAGAGAAAGAAAAGTTTGGTGAAAATTACGTCAGATTATAATTGTCAAATTCAAATTATCATTCAATCTTCCGAAATCTTTTTAAAGCCGATCAAATTAGCGTGCTGTTAGAGTCTGTGGTGTCTGAACGTGGGTTGACGAGCGTAGCTCGTAGGGAGCAGAGCCCCCTAGTTCTTTAAAAAAAATGACATATTCAACAAGTTTTCCGAAATGCGCAGAAACCTTTACGAAACATACACAAACATATTCAAAATATATACTAACATTTCCGAAATATCTAGAAACATTTTCGAAACACGCAGAAACGTTTCTTAATATTCTACTGAAATATGCGAAAACGTTTCCGAATATCTGACTGAAGTATGCGGAAACATTTGCGAATATCTGACCGAAATATGCTGAAACATAACGGAACAGTTGGGTCACATTGTTGCCCCAATGGTAAAAGCAACGTTTCGGAGGCTTTTTTTTTTTTTTTTTTTTTTTTTAAACAATGTAGAGCCAAATGGCTTTTTTTTTTTTTTTAAACAGTGTAGAGCCAAATTCTGGCTTCGGCACTGCGAAAACATTCTTTTCAGATTTAGACACAGCTCATTGGCGAAACAAGAAAATCTAACACCAGTTACAGAAAGGTGTTTATAGTTTCATACTGATCGCCAGTACATTGGTTATTGATGACTGATAGCTGTCACTATTGATTAGCCTATCAATATTGGCTCCAAGTGCTAGATAGGGGTGGGCATTATTTAACGTATTAGGATAAAAAAAAAACACTGTTACTATGGTGGAACCTAATATTCCATTAATATGTTACCGAAAAGACCCTGTTAATTAAATAACATGTGGTTTTAAATGGCAGCGTCTTCATTCATTTGCCTTATTCAAGAATTAAATTTCGTGTCTCTAAAATAGAACAACATTCACTAAAAACGTCTTCAATCGTTTCTTTTGAGACGTGCACATCTTCACTCTCTAGTTATAGGTGACTCTGTTAGATGTGTGGTGCTAAAAATTTATTTATATTTCATCAATCCCCAATGCATGAATAGTAACAACTTGCACCACTAATTAAACGCTTTTCCGGCTTGGTGCCTGGTGCTAGGTCACCACCATCACTTTCTCCGATTCTGACTGTGCAAAGCAGAGCATAAACGAAACACTGAATCAAATAGTAGATCAGAAAATCAATTGAAAATTGGTAAGAAAAAAAGCTCATGCTTGACATGTTTTGCACGCATAAATAGTATATATATATTAATATATATATTAAATGCTTACATTAGCATTTCCTTAACAAAAAGCTAAGTTTGACTTTCTAAAACCCAGCAAAGTTTTGTCTAACTTTTGACCTAACCAGTCCTTTTCCAACTAAAAATACACTTTCGTGCTTTTTTTTCTTGTTTTGCTCTAATTTTCAATGAGTAAATTAAAAAAATTATATACCTGTGAATTATATTGCCAAATATATAGCTCAGTTACACATCAGAAATGAGGAATAGGAATTATAATGAATTTCTTCAAACATAAAGTTGCAAAAATTCAGGATTTTTTTTTTTTTTTTTTTTTTTTTTTTTTTTTTTTTAAGATAGCACAACAACACCCCTGTTCAATATTCCATACTAATATTGAACAATTTTACATAATTTAAAAGCATCGATTTAACCCCCCCCCCCCCCCCAAAAAAAAAAACAGCAAAACTCGAGTTTAGAATCATTAAAATTATAAAAAGTACCTTTTTGAAACGTTTAAGTAAAATTCATTTATTTATAAATTTATGCCTTAAAAATTTTTAATTCTCGATTTTGGATAGAAAGTCCATTTCAAAAATTACGAAACACTATTTCACTGCATCCAAATAAAATGCAGGAATTTATAATTTTTTAATTGATTACCGCATTTAAAACGTGTAATTAGAACTTAGATAGATTTCAATTGAAAACAGCAATGGAAAACTAACCGCAAATAATTCCTCAATTCATTCGGAAAGTTTTTCATTACTCCATCAGTAAATCCAGTTCTTAACGTATAAAATGATCCATTATCGTTTAGTAAGCATCTGAATAAACAGAGACAATAGAACATATTTGCAGTTATTTATCTCTTAAAATTTTCTGCGGTGAATACAATATTTGCTTATTTTGAAACATTTGTTATCAAAGTGTTTTAGGTCAAAAAAATACGCTAAAGGATAATTTTGTCTCAGTGGGATGAATGAGTGTTTTGCACATCGAGTAATTATTATGAGGAAGTAATGGGAAAGGACTCAATCTGTGTTGATATTTTGAATGAGAGATATTTATGGACAGTTTCTTTGAATATTTAAAAGGGTTATTACACTACGTACTCATGGAGGGGTTTTTTCGGGGGGGGGGGGGGGAGGGGTGATTCTCGCACTATAAATTTCGCTTTTTGGCCAAGTATTTTTAAAATTTTTGTTTTATCATTGGGTTTAATGGGAGCCGGAAAACATTTAATTTCTGTGATTTTATTTCGCTAAAAAAAAAAGAAAGAAAATAGCCTCATATAGTTTGTGAGAAAACTTAATTTTAGTACAGTTATAATTAATTTGAAAAACATATTTGTACGAAAGAAATTTGTTTGGACGAATTTCATTTGATTAAAAGTATATAAATAATACTTTTGAGTTCTTGTGAAATTAGCTTCGAATATGCGTTGACAGATATGGCTGCTATGAAGTCGGAGATCAAATTTCTCTTTTTTAGTACTTTCCACCGTAGTTGAAAAGTGTTTATGAATTCGGTTTCTTTGTCCATCTATCTGTCCTTGCGCTAACTCGTGTAAATATTGTCCTATTGCCATGAAATGGATATATGTTATTCTTGGGCTTTAGTATGGCTTGTTCGGTATTGGAAAGGAAGTGTGTAGCATTTTTGGTTTATTTACAAGGCCATAAAGAATTCCGTTACATTACGGTATATTGGGGGAAATCGCTTGCCGTGTGTTTTAATGATATTACAGTATTTAAAACACATTTCAATTGATATACATCACTGAGGTCTTTACTATATAATATGGTGTGCATAGAACTTATCGTTTATTTACAGGAACACACAAAAGTATTTCGATATAGAAGAAAAAGAGCAGTAATTGAACTATTGAAGCATACGCATAATAATTGCTGGAAGTGCGTTTTCATTTTGAAATGTAACTATTTTTTAAATATTACTGTATAAATGTGTGTGCATAAATTCTAGATCCTATACAAAGTCGAACAAACATTCTCAACAACATTCGTCTATTAGCTGAAATTGCTGAGCGGAAATTTTTAACTGTGCTATGCGTTTAACAGTACTGATATTTAGCATATTATGTAGTATGCATGCATATCTGTAGATCACATACAGGGCTGCAAAAATATCGTATATTTTAACGACTATTCATAATAATAGCAGAAATCGTGTTTTCAAATGCATTCTGCATTTTCCAAAGTGTTCATTGGGACGCCATCTTCCACCTTTGTAAATGGTGAAATTTTGTTATAGTATTCTGAATGTGTTGGAAAGTGTTTCATAATCTAAGCTATATGCATTTTTTCTTAGAAATCATGTTTTTAAAACTGTGTTTAATATTATACAGTGCGTGTTTCTTATTGTTTACCAATAAGTAATTTATAAGCCGTTAGCTTTAGAGGCATAACCAGTTTCAAAAATGTTTCAAATTTTGTTTTGCATCCCATAAAAATCGATTTACATTACAACAATTTCTTTTTAAATAGGTAAGGAATTACAAATTTTATACATATGCCTGCATCCTATAAGTTTTATTTACAAGAAGTTTTTCTATGTTTTAACAAGTAAAACAGCAAAAATTTATTCTTGTATGGCTTACTGAGTTATACTTGGAAGTTTATGAATTTTCAATGTTTTAATCACCAGAAATAGAAAACCATGTTTTTAGTGTCAGAAAACGCGAAAAATGCATGAAATTCAAAGTATTATAACTAGGTAAGTTTTTGTCTTGCAAAAATTAAGTTTTTAGCCACAAACTGATTCTGATTCCTCTGAATATAAAACAGCATTTATAATTATGTCCAAAAATTACTTCAGACATTTTCTTGAAAGCCTTCTAATTAAAACATCCGTCGACCGGATATACAGCGATTAGTTATATGTTATAAAAATAACAGGTTGTTTGAACCTGTTACCTGTACAAGTGTGGAACGATGTAACCTGTTAACCAAAAGTAACTATGTTTCCCATCTCTAGTGCTAGAGCACAAGCTGTACCATACATTTTGTCTTCGCTATTTCAGTTTGCCTGATGCTCGTTTATCGTGGCTATTGATTAGATTTTTGAGCTCTGATACAAAAAATAAATAAGTAAATAAATAAAATCATAGGTTACATTTCATTATATTTTCGAAGATCAATTTCGGAAATATACACATTTAAAAAAATATATTCGAGAACAATAAAAAAGAAATTCAAACCAGTGAATATTTTGAGAGGAATCTGTTTTTAGGAGCTTCAAATTAGCGAATCGAAAATTACATATTATTCCAACAAGTAGATTTTTAGATTGCTTTAAAAATTACCGCACTGCGATCTGTTTTGCAATGATTTTAAAAAGAAATTTCTTTTGCTAATTTCGAACTTTAAACCTTCATAATTCCCGTTTAACTTTCAATTTTGTATTCGAAGGTAAAATGTATTGAAAAATTCAGATATACTGTTAAAATTGGATGTCTGTACAAGAAATTTCTAAGTTTGGATTTTTTTTTTTTTTTACATAAATTAAGAGAAGATTTTTTCATAATTTAATGACTATTTTCGTTTTTCTTTGAGATAATTTGCCGATTAAATTTTATGCGATGTATTATTTTTACTTTCTTCTATCTTTACAAGAAGAAAGTATTGGATTCATGAAAATTTTCGAATTCCGGTTTTCGACGGATTTACACATTTTAGGGGTCAGAGATTTCAAAAAACTTGTTTTTACAAATGTCTGTCTGCGAGTCTGTGAGTCTGTCTGTGTGTATGTGAGACAAATTTTTTGGGTGCTCTATCTCAAGAACTAATGCACGGAATTTAATAAAAATTTATATTCAGTTAGTCCCTAATACAAATTGATGCTGATTGGTTTTTGGTGTAAATCGCTCAACAGGTGGCGCTGCTGTGCTGCCCTTTTCACGATTTCCGCAATAGCTCTATCTCAAGAACTAATGCACAGATTTTGATCAAACTTCGGATTTAGTTTGTCCTTGATATGAATTGATGTTGATTACGTTTTGGTGTAAATCGCCCAACAGGTGGCGCTGTTATGATGAATTTTGAGGGATTTACACGATTTCCCCAATAGGCGTAATAGACAATAGACGCAAGAACTAAAGCACGAATTTCCACCAAACTTCAGATTCAGTTAGTCCTTGATATGACTTGCAACTGATTATGCGTTGGTGTAAATCGCCCAACAGGTGGAGTTTCTGTGCTGCCTTTTTCACGATTGCATGCTCTATCTATAGAATTAATGGACGAATTTTCATCTAACTTCAGATTTAGTTATATGCTGACACAACTTGTTTTTAATTAGGTTTTGGTGTAAATCATCCAATAGGTGGCGCTGCTATGCAGGAATTTTCACGATTTCCGCAATAGCTCTATCTTAAAAACTAATGCACGGATTTTCTCCAAACTTCACATTCATTCAGACGTTGACATAAATTGTTGCTGATTAGGATTTGATATAAATTACTCAATAGGTGGCGCTACTAGGCAGCATTTTGCTGGATTTAGACGATTTCAGCGATAGTCTTATCTCAAGAACTAATGCACGGAATTTCATATCTTTAGAATCCTCATGAGATGCATAGATTGCCATTTAATTTTGGCAGTGTGATAGCGAATTTTGAAGTATTAACATGTATGAGATAGAAGAAAGTTTTGGGATTGGAACATCCGACTAGTTTTAAATGGAAGCAGTTTATTTTGTAAATATGTTCGCATTCGCTATCTTTTTTTAAATAATCCCATTTTTACTTTCTTCTATCTATACAAGAAGAAAGTATTGGTTTCATGAAAATTTTCGAATTCCAGTTTTTGACGGATTTACACGTTTTATGGGTCAGAGATTCCAAAAAACATGTTTTTACAAAATGTCTGTTTGTGAGTCTGTGAGTCTGTCTGTCTGTCTGTGTGCATGTGACACAAATTTTGTGGGCGCTCTATCTCAAGAACTAATGCACGGAATTTAATAAAAATTCATATTCAAGTAGTTCCTGATATAGATTGGTGCTGATTAGTTTTTGATGTAAATCGCCCAGCAGATGGCGCTGCTATATAGCATTTTGCTGGATTTCCGCAAAAGCTCTATCTCAAGAACTAATGCACGGATTTTTATAAAACTTCAGATTCCATTAGTCCTTGACATGAATGGATGCTGTTTATGTTTTGATGTAAATCGCCCAACAGGTGGCGCTGCTATGCTGCATTTTCCAGGATTTACACTATTTTCGCAGTAGCTCTATCTCAAGAACTAATGCACACATTTTCATCAAACTTCGGATTTAGTTAGTCCTTCATATGAAATGATGCTGACTACGTGTTGGTGTAAATCGCCCAATAGGTGGCGCTGCTGCAATTTGAGCTATTTCCTCAATAGCTCTATCTCAAGAACTAATGCACGAATTTTCATCAAACTTCAGATTTAAGTATAACTTGATTAATATTGCTGCTGATTATGTGTTGTTGCAAATAGCTCAACAGGTGGCGCTTCTATGCTGCATTTGTCATGATTTGCGCAATACCTCTATCTCAAGAACTAGTGTACGAATTTTCCTCAAACTTCATACTCAGTTAGACGTTGACATAAGTTGGTGATAATTAGGTTCTGGTGTAAATAACCCAATAGGTGACGCTGCTATGCTGCATTTTGCTGGATTTACATGATTTCAGCGAAAGTCATACGTCGAGAACTAATGCACGGAATTTCATATTTTTAGAATTCTCATAATGAACACAGATTGCCATTTAATTTGGCACTGAAATAGTGAATTTTGAAGTGTTGACATGTATGAGATAGAAGAAAGTTTTGTGATGGCTACAACATACTAGTTTATATACTTATCGTACATGCACACACTCACACAGATTGTATAAGTATTCATGTACACATTCTACAATATACAGTGTCACCCTGATCTTTAATGACAAAAGAAGAAAAGCGAAAGTAAACGACAACAAATTTTGATGATGAAACCATGATTAAAATTGTCCTTTAATCTTAATTATTTACTTATTATAAAAAGAAAAAAAAAAGAATGTGCCATTTTAAACCGAGTTTCAGTGAACAATTGTGGCATTCTGACGTATATTTAAAGACATTTGTTTAACGTAAAGTGTAACAACATTATGATAAGTGCTAGAAGTACCCTGTAATTTAATAAGTGACGCAGGTCCTATTAGCAGACACATTTCGAAGTATAAAGAGAGTATTTCAGTGCTGTTTGGACGCGGATGGTGGCCACTTAAAGTTGCAATATGCCAACACGACGGAATGCGAAATTTGTTTTAGCTTGTTTGAGTAATAATTCTTTTATTGTATCACAAGAGAATGCGCCGTTAATGGGTGGGCGTCCCTGACATGTTTATCAACGCTTCTGGGAAGAGAATTGCTTTTGCTGCTTTTGTGCACATTGATTTGAAGGTTTTGAAGAGCAATAAAAAAAAAGGTGACGACTGACCACACAGAATTTTCACAGAGAAAGCCCGGCGAAATAATTTGTCTCTTGTGACATTAGTTGGTCTATACGCAACCGTAGAGTTCTTATTTGTCAATACTAATACTACATTTTTTAGATATAAAATGCAATTATTACAATTCGAGTGAATATGTATGATCAAAATTGCATTGAAACACGATTTTTTAATAATGGTCACATATAACTAATGCAAAATCTGTTTCACATGAATGGATTTACTTGAGCTTGGCAACTTTAAATAATTTTGAAATAAAATACAATTTAAAAACAGTGGTATGATGACTCATATATAAAAAGTTTAAAAAACAAGAAAGAAAAAAAAGGAAATAAAGAAAATAAGCAAAACAGAGTATTTAGCGTTTTATAAATTGAATTTTAAGAATTTTTAGAGATGTCTCTCTTAGATAAAATTATAAAATCGAAAAGAGAAATGTTTTGACATAAAGACATGCATGATAAATTTAGACTGACAAATAGTTTGCTTACATATCTGGCTTTTACACATCTTTAAAATTACTTTAAAAGAAAGGCACAGTGAGAAGTAATACATAGTCATCAAGATATTGTTAGCCAGTCACGAGTATACTTGTATTTAAGAATGCCCGACTTTTATGCTATTTTTCAACTCCTATTCTTGACTAGTAATCTTCGCAGATAATTTAACAAAAATACTTTTGCAGACTGACTTATATGAAGGTTTTGTAGTAATAGGTAATAGTATTTAGAGGTAAGTAATTGGTAACAACATTAGAACGTAACATTATCGAAAAATCCATGTAGTTTTTGATATATTCTGTATATTTATTATATAGATGTTTAAGTCTGTACTCTGAAAAATATTAATTTCATGCGATTCAATATTTATTTGAGTTTGAACGTAAGATAGTATATAAATGATAAAATAAATATTTACGAGGGGGAACCCATCGAATTTAGACGAAAGAAAATTGTTAAAGAAGAACAGTTACATTCAATAATAATAAACTGTCAAAATTGATTGCAATAAAAAATCCATCAAACATTGGTTAGTCTGACTCTTAAAACAAATGTAGTACTTTAATCTAAAGTCACCAAAATACTATTTCCTTAAACTTAAACTGTTCCAAATTATTGAAAAATTAAATTTTATTCGTATACGTAATTAGTAAAATATAATCAAGATAAGTAAATATGGTGAAATTATCAATTACGGCTCGTTACGTGCAACGTATTATGGAATGAAAAATCAGCAAAATTTTTCACTCTGACACAATCATAGAATTTTTTTTTTTTTTTCTGGATAAATCTAAACCTTACGTCCTTTTTTTTTTTTACCATCTCAAAATTTACATACGCACCTCTCATACCCGTATTCACCATTTCAAATGATATTTTAACGCGCAATAGTTTATTGCTAAATATTTTTCCAAATTTTAAGTCGCGTTTATAAGCTAAAACTTTGGATATGAACATTCACATTTCTGACTTGAGGTTCTAATCTCAGTACCGGCGAGTAAAAATTGAAGAAAATTGTTCCTTTTTAGACGCATTTGTAGAAAGATATTTAGTTCTTGTCAAAGAAAATGCGAGTTTTCTTTTAAATATGATGACATTTTCTCTCCTATTTCTCTCACTTCAATAAAACATTTCGCTTATCATCTCATCAGTATATCAAAGAAACGAAAAATATTGAAATGTAACAGGTTTATGAGGTAAATGCGATTTTTGTAAAGCATGACGTCCTTTTATGTTAAAATCTATTTAAGTTATTTTTAATTATAATGAGACAATGACATCAATAAGGATATAATCAATAAAAATAAACAAACTTTATTTACTCGTTTCTCTGCAACAATGGAAGTAATCCGATTGCCCATCATTTTAAAGATCATCAAGCGCAAAACGTTTTGACACATTTACAAACTCAATTTTTAACGGAAAGGTATAAAATTAGAAAGCCTGGCCATGGAAGCGATTTGGAATAGAACTGCCCCGTTTTTTTTCCATTTTTTGATCAATCAATTACCTATTGAGTTATAAGCAATTTTGATCATGTGACAAACACGTTTTTCGCCCGCTCTTGAGTGCTCTTTCTTTCTTCGCGCGGAAATTAGGTTCAAAACGCCCACTTTGACACTATTTTCTGAAAGATCTATTGCGTTTACAAAAAAATGGGGAAAATAGCTCAATTACACAGTTTCTGAACAACAACACCAGCTAGTTTCATGCATTTCTGAACAAAAATAAATTAAAACTTATGTCAGAAAGTTGCCTTTTTGGATTTGGGAACATCTTTAAAGACAAAATCTAAATCTTTATAAGTACATCAATATATCTTAGTATTAAGAAATATAATTGAAGAGTATAAAAAAAATAAGAAGCAAAATGTAGTGGTGGTTATGAAAATGAATTAATATTGGCTTATTTCCCATACAGAAATCATACTAACAAAGTTTAGATTAATAAATCATAAGTGAAATCCACCATTTAATCCAAAACTATTAAAAACAATTAATTTCTTATCTTGGATAATTTTTGTCATCTTTTAAATGACCAGCACCGTTTCATTTGGACATAATATTGTATAATTTTTCAAGTATTAACGTTTAAGGAATGTATACTCTTTGAACATTTTTAAAATTTATTTTATAAAATCTCACTGACATATTATTAAATGGTTTTAGAAAGAAAAAATGATCTATTCAAGGGAAAATGCTATTTTTGAAGGAAAATTTGCAAAAATCAATTAATTTTTTTAAACCACACTAAACGAGCTAAAATAAATATTTTTATTGTGAAAGTCTCGTACGAAACAATTTTTAACCATATCGACGGAAAAATCCGGATTTGTTGTAGAAATTCAGTCGGGCCGGGTTCGGGCAACACCGTCTCGATATTATAGACATGCCTTCCGACGGTCATAAAAAGTAAGACTCCTATAATAGGAGCTGACGCATTCTTCCTCAATTGGCACCCGATTTGGAGCCCAGTCGAAAAACCAAGCTAATTTTCTGCCATTTAACAGTCAAATTGTTCGACGAAACTACGCCTAACAAGGCCGAATTACTGATTGGCGCCTTTATCGCTAGTCCCGCGCCGCGCTCTTGCACTGAAAAAAAAGAAAAAAAACAATTGTGAACGCGACAAGACAGAATGATGTGGAATTCTTTCATTTTCATTAAACTAATTGTGTATCGTACGTAAATATAAAAAACACTACTACTATTTACCCAAAATTTCTTTAATTTTATTAGTTTAGTTTTGAAATTTTTAATTTTTAAACACAATTACTCCCTTCCCCCATCTCTTTTATGCATTTTTCTTTCTTTTATATATATTTGCTAAAATGATTGTTTAGCAAGAACTTAATTACACTTGTCTATTAAGAAATTTAAACTATTTATGAACAATTTGAGGGTTTTTAGAAAATGTTTGTCTGTCACTCTGTGAATCTGTGTGTGACAAAAATTTTGTGGGCGCTTTATCTCAAAAACTAAATTAATTTTTTAACTGTTATTGACAGTACTGTTCTGTAGGTAAAGAAATTTTGCTCAGGTAATGTCTTTATCACCCCCCCCCCCTTCCAATATATATGTATATATACATATCCAACGTTTACGTTTGAAGCTGAATTTTTAAATTAAGAACGAATAATTAATTATGTGGCTATATTTAATTAGAAGTGGTATTAAAATATAAAATGTCTAATTTACATAAGTTATTTACAGTTTCATTACAAAGAATCTTTCTAGTTTTGGTTTTGCTCAATTTAAATTGCACAACTGGTTAGGGAATGAAAAAGTAAACAAGCTGAATATTCAAAACTTTTAATACAAACAAATTATTTATTATTATTATTATTTAAAATTTCGTTGCATAAAACATGAAATTTTCTTGCTTTTTGTGAGTGTAAAAAGCAAATTGTGTCTTCTTTTAATTTTGATACATAAATGAAAAAATAAAATTAAAATGCTTTTAAATTAAAATTAATAAGTAAACAGAGCCATATTTGTTTTTTAAATCAATAACCTATACTGGATGCATAAATAATAACTAATCAATTTTTAAAATGTTAAAAAAAAAACTAAGCAGCTGTTTCGTTACTGCCGCACTTAAAAATGTAAGTCCTTCAACACAAGTTTGTCTCTCAAATGATTATAATGTATATACCTAGTTTAATTGCTAGCTGTAATTTTCAATAGATATCCCGAGATGTACTTTTACACAAATTTCTGCAATTAACTTGCTTTTGGTAAAATTTTGTATGTTGTATCAGCGCCACTATTTGTATTCTACGTAAGGTTTAAATAAATTACCTGAAATATTACTTATAATAATTAGTAATACTAATATGAAAGAAATGAAACTGTGTCCCTTGCTCATGATTTACTCAATTTATTAATACATTGAAAAAACTAAATTGTTTTGTGAACTTCCAAACATTTATGATTTATAATCATTTTAAATAAGCAATCGGCTAAATTTGTCATTACATTTGGAAAAGTTATCGTACAGCAGTTTGCACTTATACTTGTAAAGAAAAACATATTTATTTCAGAACGCTGACGATCGAATAAAACATGCTGTGGTTTCTTTTCAAAACCAAAAAACCCTTTTCCTTGAATCAAATCCCTGCCAAGTTCAAGCGGGAGAAATCTCAGCCAATCACGTTATCCAACCAGTGGGGAGAAATAATTGCGGCCAGTGACCGGGCCGCTAATTTACAAACCCTCAAGCTTTGGACACCCTTGGCGAAAGGGCCATGTAGCCAAATAATTTGGCGAGAAGAGATCAGTGCGTGCTGGAATGGAGTGAGAATTTGAGAATGAATCAATGAATTGACGAGAGTTTTGAATCCCGAATGTGAAAGAAAACGGTGATTTTGTTGCAATGTGGTATTTTCAGCAATAAATACTTCTCGGAATGGTATGTATTTATGTTAAACATATTATTGAATATAACTTTTCCCAATTTATACCGATTTTTTTTTTAAAATAATGTACTACTTTTTAAAATTATTTTATTTTTACGATACTTGCTGCGAGTTGATTTAAGCCTAACATGTCAAGTGTTTTCAAAATGCTAAAAAATTATTTGAATTGTAAAATCTAGTTCGAATTTTTCTGTAATCAAATATTACAAAATATACATCAAGCTGTTAAAATTTTTAAACATACAAATACAATTTTTATTTTAGTTTATAATTTAAAAAGATATAAAAAAGATTGTATTCGAATTACAATTCGTTACATATTTTATCTGTAGTAGTTATGTAATTAACATTTAAAATGAAAAAACTATCTACAGCATTCTCCGATTCCCTGTCCTTTAAAACAAAATCTGTTGCATATCTGCATACTAAAAAGATTGATGCGAAGTATCCCTAGATTGTGTTTTTATAAATTGTCCAATTTGTGTATGCATGACTTGTTTATATAAACTGTAAGTCTTCAATTTGTATATGATGATTTGTTTGGAACAGATGTCTTATCCCGGGGTCTGCCATCTTGGATTTTTTTCTCTGTGTGAATTAAAAATTGTTTTTCAATTAATAGTTATAATTATTATATTCCAATTTTTTCAATATTATATTAATCTATCAACAATATTTAACCATTGGTGACGTTTACTACTTGGCGAAAAAGGAGTTTTCATGAAAGAAAAAAATCCAAGATGGCAGACCCCAGGTTAATAAGACATCTAAGCTATTCGTTTTTATTATTTTGTTAATTTTAAAACCAATTTTTTTCCAGATCAAAATTATGGACTTTAGACGAGTTGTTGTTGACTCTGATATTCAGCCAGTTGAAAGCATTCAAATGGCTTGAAATGCAATTGCTTTTCTTGCCTTTAAATGTCTTTTTGCTAGCTCTTAGGCGACCATATGGATGTCTTAGTTGACCATTCTACAGAAAGCTGTTTTGAGGATGATACAAACTTTTAAGTAAATCAGGTCCAGCTAAATATTTTTTCGTGCGTATCCTTTCATTTTAAACTTTGTGGTAAGTACTCAATTGTTATACTAATTAAATATAAAAAAATAACCCACGACTGACGTCGTACTTAAACTTTTGCATCTTAATCTTTTATGATTTGAGTATATTACATTGGCTGTTTTTGTTTTCTTCATTTAATATTAGTACTTACTGCACATTACGTATTTACAGTTCCTAAAATTATGAAATTTAATCCCAAAGTGTAAATGAATTTTGAAATGCATAATCTAATACATTGCATTCAAGCTAATTATCTTAAGATCGAATTTCATAACATTCTAGTTTGTTAAAATAAAAATAATAAAACTTTGTAAAAATCACCATAAAATAAAAACAATACATAGAGCGCGTTTCGAGCTAAAAATATTAACAGCTTGTCATAAACTAAAGTAAAACACGTGTCTGTAAGGGGACAAGGACTTTAGCTGATGACGAGCTGTTAATATTTTTAGCTTGAAACGCATCCTATGTATTTTTTTTTTATGGTGATTTTTTACAAAGTTTTTTATTTTAATTGTTACATATCGCCAGTTTTCGGTACTGTTTCGCTGTATTCTATTTTGTTCTGGTAAAAATTCCTTTTTTATTGGTCTTTGATTATCTATCTCAGGTATTGTTACTTATCTGAATTTTTGGTGTTTTTCAAGATGGCCACCAGTTTGTTGTCTTAATCTTTGAATCAGTGTTTTATGTATTTAATTAAAAAAAATACCTTTGATATTGGTAGGATAGTCTATTATTTTATAATTAATAAAGTATATTTTAAAGTGATTATATGTTTTCAAATATTTGATTACTTCAGTTTTAAAACTGCAGGCATTAGTGTGCCAAATGAAAAACAATATCTTCTTCAAAGCTGTTAACTTGACTAGTCTTTGTATATGAATTTAAAAGTACATCAGTGTGTTATAGTCTATGAAAATATATTATAAGCATTCCTTTTAAAATAGTTTAATAATTGTTTCCTCTGCACCTCAAGAATATTACTATAGTTATTTTAAATAGGTTTTCACAGCTGCAGTTTTAACAACTAAACTAAAGGAAGCCATATTTGTTTTTTCTTAGTGTAAACAAAAATTTAAATATCTTGTATTGAAAAGCTCTTATAATTAACATAAGTATTTTTATTATTTCACATTAATATTATTTGTATATTCTATTCAGTTATAAATATTTTTGAGTTAAGAATTGTTTTTATTTAAGCATTATTAGGTCTTACTATCGTTATTTTAAATGGGTTTTCATAGCTGCAGTTAGCAAGTAAACTAAAGGAAGCCATATTTGTTTTTTCTTAGTGTAAACAAAATTTTTGAACTGGAAATTTAAATAGTATCTTGTGTATATTGTATTGAAAAGTTCATACAATTAACAAGTATTTTTGTTATTTCTCATGAATACTATTTGTATATTCTATTCAGTTATAAATATTTTTAGCTTAAGAATTGTTTTTATTTAAGCATTATTAGATCTTACTATAGTTATTTTAAATAGGTTTTCACAGCTGCAGTTAACAAGTAAACTAAAGGGAGCCATATTTGTTTTTTCTTAGTGTAAACAAAATTTTTGAACAGGAAATTTAAATATCTTGTGTACTATATTGTAATGAAAAGTTCATATAATTAACAAGTATTTTTGTTATTTCTCAAGAATGTTATTTGTATATTCTATTCAGTTATAAAAATTTTTGGCTTAAGTATTGTTTTTATTTAAGCATTATTAGGCCTAACTTTATCTTCATAAAGATAAGTCTTCATATTCTTTTGAGAAACTCATTTTTATGTTACTTCTCATTGTTAAATTTTTTAAGTAACATAAATCTTCATTCACTGTTTGTTTTCCTGAAATATTGAAAATGCATAAATGGTCTCCTTACTGTTTATCATACTATAAACAATAAATATAACCCTTTTTTACATTAAAAAATAAAATACATTTTCTGCATGATGTACTAAATTATATGTTGCAGTTCACTTGAAAGAAATCTTTTTATTTTTGACAAGTTTATTTTTTTGTATATATATATATATATATTAAGTTTAAAATAATTTAATCGATAAAATGGTTTCTGCTTAATCCTTTATTGTTTCCTTTTTTTTATTTTGCTTGCTTTCCATATCAAATATAGAAAATTATGTTTGCTTGTATGACAGACAACTTATTTAGAAATATATTATTAAATTTTATTTTTAATATTTTAATTATTTGAAATAATTAAAGTACATCTGTACAATCCTTCTCCCTCCTTCCAATAAATTGATCTTATAGCTTTTAAATGTATGATGCATTGCAACAAATTACAAGAATTTAAGCTCGTGCAGTTCTTCAATGTCTTTTTCCTAATTATATTATGTACAAATTTGCCATTCATTTCTACTATTAAAAAATGCAGAAAAATTTTGCTGTTTTTGAGGCTTGTCGTAGCAGAAAGCTTACAAAAATTTTGCCACTGGGCTATGCATTATGTGTAAGAATTGACTGAAACTGAATTTCGGTAAGCTTTCTATTTTTGGCCAAAAACGAAAACATAAATTTTTTAAAGATATTAATACATACATAAATATATGAAAATATGAATTACCGTATATACTACTCGCATATAAGTCGAGGAATTTCTGACAATTTTCGGTGAGCAAATTTGGGGGGTCGACTTATACGCGAGTCAGTTAAAAAAGCAAAAACAAAAACTTCGAATACTGCAAAATTATGCCTTTATATGTGTATGAATAAAAAAATAATATATAAAATATACAAATAATAATAATTTATCATTTAAAAATTTTTCAATGATATGTTTTTGTTTACTTACTACCTTTTTGCATTGGCAAGTGAAATCTTTAGTTTGATTATGTGCAAAATTGAAGTAAAAAGTTTGGGGGTCGACTTATACGTGTTTTTTTTATTTTTTCCAGAATTTGCATTGGAAAGTTAGAAGGTCGACTTATACGCGAGTATATACGGTAATTATATGTGTGGTCCGAGTTGGCTCTGTGTGCCTTTGACCAAAACTTTTTATTTTCATATAAAATAAAATGTAATTCATCTACATTACACATATGATTTTCTAATGATATGAATTTCATGTAATTAAAAAATGTTTTAGATATGCATACTTCAATTTATCTTTTATTATGTAAATGATCATTTGTTATCAGTGACCCGGAGCCGAACAATTTTTGATGTTCCAGCTCCAGCTCCGCTCCTAGAGAAAATACTGTGGCTCCAGCTCCGGCTCCAACTCGGCTCCGACTTCACGCTTTTGAGTTACATATTTTAATTTACACCTTTAATTTTTTGCTCACAAATACTTTCTACCTTCATTAAAGATCTGACAAAAAGCATTTTTCTTCTCATCAAACTTCAAATGCTTGTTTAGAAAGTATGACATCTTTTAGCTTTTGCTTTTAAAATAGAAAGTTTGGTGGAATTTTAAACACAAAAATCTTAAATTTCTTCTACACTTTTCAAACAGCCAAAATTGTACAACAGCCCCCAACAGACTAAATTGGCTGTTGGGGGCGGGGGGGGGGGACATACTTTTGCATTACATTTTTGACAATATCTAAAATTAAAACAAATATTTTTGAATACGGTGTTACAAGATCTTTCCAACATGATACACACATGCCGAAAAAAAATAAAGTAACTTAGTTAGTCACCCTATTTTTTTTTTTTTTTTTTTTTTTTTTTAATATTTGTGGATAGCTAAAAATCTATAAATATGTGAACACGATTAACTTATAATGGCTCCATTTTCTTTTTTTTAAGTATGGTACCCTAAAAAAATCAATGAAAAATAGATCTAAGAATTTAAAATGTTGTGATTGAGGAAGGGTAGCACAAAGAAGAGGAAACTAAAATTTCGAGAGGGGATTTAAATGACATTTTTATCACAAGCGGTAATTACCGAAAGGAAGATTTAGGAAATTTTGAAGAATTCTTGCCCTTGTTGGGAATAAATTTCACTTACTAACCATAATTTCTGGAAGAAACGCCACATGTGAAATTTCCGCAGTGATCGCGAATGACATGCTAAACAGAAACATATTAATAAGCTGAATTAAGAAATTATAAAAATGAAATTATTAATTAGAAGTAAATAATTTATATATAAATACAAAATTCGAAATTATTAATATGATTTAAATAATATAAATACGAAAAACTACACTGAAATTGCGTAAAATCTGCAGCTTAAATTCTGGCATATGGCACGGATGATAAATTGCATCATTACCTTGGTATATCACGAATGATTCTGCAATAAAAAAAATTAATTACACTGAATTTTAGAAACCACAAGCATCGAAATATGAAATTATTAATTTGATATAAATAATATAAGTATGATATTCAAATTTGATAATTCATTATAAATAATATTTAAAAGAAAAAAAATCCCGTTGAAATTGAGTAAACTTTTCTATACACTGAAGAGCGTCATGAGAACGATTGGGCGTTAGCAGCCTCAACTTTAACTCAAGTATCTTAAATAGCGTGTTCGAACGGGATAAAATGACATTTATTTTCACCGTGCCATATATTAAAATTATTTACAAATAGATAATAAACATATTAATTTTAATATTTGGCGCTACGTACAAATAAAATAACGTTATCACATCCCATTTCGTCAATTGAATAAGATATGAAAATTCTCATTTTAATCATTTCTAAAAGAATCTGTAGACCGGGAATACAGACTTTTTTTTAAGGGGAGGGGGGGGGGGAGATTAAAAAGAAACCTCATGCAATAATTCATCGAGATCCGGTAATTTTAAACGGAAAAGCATAGAATCTGCTGGCATATCTATCAAAGTGATTTGAAATCGAATATGTTTTTCCATTTTCGATAAATGTATTATATCTTAAGTTATAAACGATGGCTATTTGATGATGACCTTCCGTGAGCTGTCTTATCTGGAAATTTAGTTCAAAAAATCAACTTTCAGCATTTTCTAAATGTTTTTCCCTTATCAAAAACTGAAAAATGCTATTAGATTTCGTTAAGTATTAATAAATGCACCAATAGTTTTTATACAATTGAAATTAAAAGTGACTTATAGTGAATACAGCCGTTATTTATGTGTGTATGCGTGTTTTATAATAAAGTTCTCAAAAACAAATCAAAACTTTTTATTTAATTCCAATCAATCTGCAAGAAATTTCATGATGACCTACTTTTATTATTTCTTTGCACGTGGAGCGATAAGGATTATAAACATTATATAATTCATGCTAATCACTACAAAAAGATATCACGTGTGATCCTAAAGCTATTTTCTCCCTTCTTCTATCACTCTGTTTGGAACAGTTTAGCTGTCACAATCTCAAAGAAATAAATATAGATTTCAATTAGAAGATTTTGCTTTAAAAGCATTTATACATGAAATGATTACCAAGGAAAAAAAAAAAAATACTTACCATCACTGTGCTGTTTCTTAAATACAAGATATTTTAACAATGCAATTGAATCTGTTTTATTTTATGGTCGTTTCTAAGAATATTTGGCATTATTGTAGATATTTTTAAAATACTTCTTGCATGAACATTTCAAAGTTGTATTTTACATTTATTTCAATCACTTGGTACAAAATTGAATCCTGCATTGGGTCGGGTAATTGGATAGTACCCAAACCCGACTGAAGTTCGGTTCGGGTTGGCACATTTTTTTTCCCCCCGTTGTGAGTCGAGTTGGTTTTAAATGTTCAGCTCGGGTTGGAATTTGATTAATTCGAGTTAACTTTTTTCTTTCCAAAAGAAGATGCTGAATATTTGTTTAAATGGTAAAAGCCAAAATTTGATACAAGAAATATAATTGTAGACTACTTTTTCGTAAATGCATTAAAATATGATTAATTTTCCTTCAATTTAGATTTGGGTTTTAATATTTCGGTTAAAAAAATTTGTTCTTGTCGGGTCTCAAGTTGACTTTCAGCAGAGATTTCGGATTTGGATAGGATACAATCCGGACCTTGCAGATCAGAGTAGAGTCCAACATTTGATCTTGTAACCTGATTTTATTGCTATTGTTTCCTGCTATTGTTTTCTTATGGATAGAGGGGGGAAAATAGATTTTTTCTAGAAAATACATTTTTCACAAATAGAATATTTTCTTAGAAAATATGGAATATTAAACATTTTAAAAATTTATATCCACTAATTTGTTTTATGTACCCTATGAATATTGTTTTAAATCATTTTCATAGGATTTTTACTTAAAATGTACACATTAGAGATCTGCACGGACCATTTTAATCTCTTTTTATTAGTCTCGGGCTGGACCACACTCGAGCTTAATTTTTAGCTGCAGACTCTTGCCGGACTGGGACTGGAGAACTACTTATTTTTTTGGGAGGGCTGCGTTAGACCGGCAGGTTTTTGCAAAAATAACAGTGAAATTTTCCTTTGTTCGACGAAATCTTTAGAAGTTTATTTCATTTTATTAAATTATAGAGAAATATATTTTAAAAAATCTTTATAGAGCTTCAAAATTATTTTTTCTTAAATGTTTTTCTTCCATTTTAAACTACATTATTTTTTCCAATGAGTCATGGTGACTCATTAGAAAAAAAATGTGGTAATGTCCATTTAAATGAATTTCTCTGAGTAATCAACAATGTTGCCATTCCATATTTCATAGCTTGTGGACATACTAGTTTAAGCTGCGACTGCAAAATGTTTACATGAGTATGTATAAAATATATCTTAAATAATTGTATTTATAGGTGTTTATAATGTTGATTAAGAAGTTATCTGATTTTCTATCAAAAATGGAGTCTGGGGCTTGATTTAGTTGATTTTTCTGGGCTGGGTGGGCCAAATTTTTAGCATAAATGCTAAAAGTTTAGCTCAGGCAGGGACAATATATTTTGATCGCCTGGGTCTGAAAATTTCAGCTCACCTACATTATTTAAAAATCTCATTAATATTAAATTTCTCATCTTTGGTATCTGAATTTTTGGAAGTGAAAAAAACGGGAATGGGTTCATTCTTCCAAGGTTTGCAAGGGCCAAAATTTTAAGTGCCGGTCTCGGCCCAGCAAGCATGAAGATTATTGCCTCGGCATGGCCTGTTCCATGCAAAAATCAGTAAAATTTGGCCCTTCATGAAATTTTTTGCAAAAAATGCATAAATTTTTAAATCGCCATAATTCTATAATTAAACTTTTAAAAATAATATTTTTAAAGAATAGCAATTTCTAGGCAATAAAACATGTGAAAAAGAGCCTGTCCAGGGGTCTAAAAATCTTGGCGCCAGCGGAGAGTCTCTCACCATTAAATTTTATTTGCTATTTTTTGTCTAAATTTTTTGTAAGAATGGTAACAAAATTTAAGCGATAAAACCTATTAAAATTTAGTGGTGAGAAACTATCCGCTGGCACCTAGATTTTTACACCCCTGAACCTGCGTATGACGGAATCCTGCCTTAAACAGAAAAATGTGTTGATTCAAGCAAAATGAGTATAATAATATGTGAGAAAAGAATATAATACATTTAAACCTGCTAAGAAAAGAACTTGTCTATAACGCATATTTTTTCTTTCCTAATTAATTCCGTCTTATAGAAGATTTTACTGTCTAGCATTTTTCAGATTCTTAAGTCTCCAATACATAGAATATGGAACAGAGCTGTCCTTAGCGAAAGCGAGGCTGTGTGCAAGAATTGCTGCGAGGCCCCCTTCTACCGATGTTTTCAATTTAGCATATTTTTTATTAATCTGCCTGAAATTTTGAATAGTAATTTTTGCTTTATTTAATGATAGACATTCCGTAATTAATGAAGTGAAGGTAACTATTCAGAAATTCTGCTAGCTATTTTGAATTAAAAAAGCAACTAAATTGGCTACACAACACAATCACCTTTTGAAAATGTTCACATGACATATACACGACAGCACAAACAGGATTATGCTTTTATTTTTGCTTAATAAATGAAGGTATAATATATATAGAGAGCTACTTTTTTAGGTGCGTTCGTAATAATATAAATACATAGCACCTATAGTCATTTTCTGGTCAGTTCGTCTGTATGCCTATAACAACGCAAAAATTACCTAACCAAATGGTTTAAAATTGAATATATAGAATCGTTGCAGAATTTTGTCGAGTCATTTCAAATTTTTATGAAAATTGAATCAAAACTGAAAAAGATATTAATAAAAGTTTTCTTCATTCTTGAATTAAATACTATCCTAAGTCATGAATTCAATGATATCCCATGATATTCTAGGTTGCCATGGTGATGACGTCCTATTTAAGATCGAGTCCTATTATTTCCGTAGTGCCGAACTTAATATATATAATCGTAATAAATTTTGTATTTGTGCCTTTTTTCATAAGAGTGCAACAGCTATTGCACCAAAATCTGAATATTTATGAAACAGTTATCGTACGAACGCACCTCATTTGCCACGTTTGATGTACAATTTCAGACTTGTTTAATTTGTTACTGAAATGATAGAAATGTATGCAATAGATCTGAATAATATAAGGAATTTTCATTTAATTTCAGATTAATTTCGTGTTAACTATCAAGTTTATTAGAAGTATAATGTTAAAATAAATTAGTTTATAGCAATGTTGATAAAATTGAGTGCAATTACAAGTTTTAAATTCAGGTTTCCTTATAAATTATGTAAATTAAACTTTCATTTAGAAATTTATTTAAATTTTGCAAATCATGCTTTTATCAAATTTTTCATCATTTAATACTTAAATAATGGAAGAATATGCTTCTGTTTAAATTAATTTGGTTTCTGAGATCGTAAATGTGGCAATAAAATAACATGAATAATAACTTTTGATTGGCTGAGACCGGGACTGAGCTTTTAGCTGTTACACTGGGTCAAGATAGCATATCTCTGGCAAGGTCTGAACCAGGGTCAGAAAATTTCGGCCGCTTCAATCCTCTAGTATATTTATGTGATATCGGTAAACAGGCGATCAGTGTGTGAAAATATTTTCCTTTAAAAATATAAAATCATACAAATTCGAGGGTTTACACTACGGGAGACAATCGGGCCCCCAACGCTACGTTCGTTTGGAAAATTTTTCGTTTAAATCATTCAGCATTGCTTTTAGATATATGTAAAGTTATCTCGAGTTATGCCAGTCTTTTATTTAAAAATACATTTAAAAAGAGACCAGGCATACGTAGTAGGCCTAGTGCATGCTGCCAAAAGCAGCGGGGCCAACAACTCTAGGTTTATTTGGATAGATTTTCATTTAAAAATGTAAAATTTGGTACAAATGTCATATTCACCCCATATTGGCGCGATTTTTGTCGGTTGCCAATTTGGCGAAAACATCAACAGCATAAACAACATAAACCGGGTTACCACATCAAGCAAAATAACAACACTTTGGCGCAAGTTAAGTACCTGTTGCCTATATGATATTGGTGACAGAAAAAAAATCGCGCCAATATGGGACGAATATGACATCTGTACCTAAAATCATACATATTCGAGAGTTTACACTGCCAAAGGCAGTGCAACCTCCATCATTCGGCTTGTTTAGACAGATTGTTGTGTAAAAATATAAAAATCCTTCAACACTGATTTATTTTAAGCTTATGATTATGAGACTGGACAACGCCGGGGGATCAGGACGTTCGTATAATGAAAATAAAAAACTAGTTGGACGTGCCAATCCCAAAACTTTCTTTGATCTCATACATCTTATTTCAAAAAGTAGTTACAGATATTAATACAGTATAAAACCCGAAATCCGGAATGCTCGGAATATTCTATTCTATCTGAGTACACTAATAAAAGCGTGCTTAATTTTTTTTTTACATTTTATTTATGCTTATTTTAAGCATGGTACTTCTTCAAACAATAACCTTAGTATATTAAAGTCTTTATTTTAATCTACGCGATCGTTCTGATTATACACAATTGATAATTATTAATTTCCTTAAAAATTAATGTCTTAAATCAGAAAATATTAAATAAATTAAATTTACTCTTATATAAACAGTATACATAAGAGCACTAAAATTTTCTAAAACGCAATAAGTTACTTACTTCTCATAAAGATAGGCAATAAAACAAAAAGAAATAGCTTCCATGGAGCATATAAAACGTGATTTAGCCTGCAAGTTTGAATCTAAAAGACTAAAGATTATTCTTTCTAATCTATAGCCTTCCAGACGCATTCCAACGGGCCAACACAAGAATAAGCAACCAGCGATGCTGCAACTGTACTAGTAATTAGTTGAATTTTGCACCTTTCTGCACTGACCGTTGTCATGTTAGTGGCAATAACTGATGCTGCTGATGAACAGATCACCCAGCTTAACACCTACTCGCACCATCCTTGTTGCCTTTCCATCATCAACTGTAGCAGCTAAAGCATGTAGCAAACTAAAAAAAAAAAAAAATCTAGTGGGTACATGCATACATATACAGAAATTAGTTTTTGAAAAGCAAATATTATTTACTAATGAATAACTATTTATTAGCTAAGAAATGTAAATATGCTTGTTTGAAACCATTAGACAAAAAAAGAAATAATTATGCTACTGTAGCATGTAAATATTTATCACATACTGCTAATTATGAAAAAATACTTTTAAAGTGATATAAATATTGGAATAAATTTTTGGTATTTAAAAAAAAAGGGATGCGATACAGCAAAACAGTTCTTTTGTTTACATTACATTTTTATCAAATTTTAGGATAAAGTTATAAGAATTCACAAAATGTAAGCCTCAACATCTTATGAATTTTAAATCAAAACACCTTAAGCACAATTATACATATTTAAAAAATAAAAGCACCTTAAACATATTAATATTTAAAAAATGAAAACCAAAATATAATACAAGTATAAATATTTGATTCAAAAGATAAACGCCGATTTTTTAAAGTACCCTAAAGCAGGGACAGAGAAACGGAAAATAGCTAATTATACATGTTTACTAAAACAGTATCATTTGTAACATTAACAAAAACCTAAAAAAATAATAATTTTGCCTCAAAGCAATAATTTATAAAAATACACATGCTACCACTTAAATTCCTTCAACTATTTACGAAACTTTAATAAAACTACAATTAAATACAAAATATATAATTATATGTATAAAAAAAAATCATTACATACCAAATAGAAGTCTTTTGGTTTATAAAATTGCCACGGTTATTCGCTAATTTAACAATATTTCCAAAGGATAATACACTAAAAGAAATTTCTATCTAATACCAAAATATTAGCCTCTTGCTAATTTACAAAACCTCAAGCTTTGAACACCACTTACCTACACCTAAGATGATACACGCATGCGCACGCTAATTTACAAACCCTGTAACTTTGGACACCTACCAAACGCGCATGCGCGTACTGATCTCTTCTCGCCAAATTATTTGGCTACATTTCCCTTTCGCCAAGGGTGTTCAAAGCTTGAGAGTTTGTAAATTAGCGACCGGGCCTTTTAAATGCAGCAACCCCAGACCGCCAGCTCCGACGGTAGATTGATGCTGAGCCGGGACCCAATATTATTGTTATTTTCCGAAACAAAATGGATATGCGTCAGCCTCTATTATAGGAGTTCTAATAAAAAGTAGCCCGTGACGTCACAGATGTAGTTCCAACATCTTCTCTCTCAACCCCTCAAATCTAGTGGGAATTCCCGATTCCCGAATCCCGCGCTTGTTTCAAATGTTTTCCGTTGTGTCTTGTGTGTGACGCTTTTCTGAATGGATTGGAAATACGTTTCATTGTTTGTTTTTAAACTATTTTATTACTTATTATAAGTAAAGGGTTCTGCCTTTTTTCCTCGTGGAGGAAGGTTGAATTTGTGGTTGTCCCAAGGAAATAACGTCATTTTTGTGATCATTTGAGGTCATGCCGGCAAAAGCCGTAGCGAATACCTCATAGCTTAAATAACTATATAAGTAAAAACTTTTTCTATTCGTGAAGGGGATCATCCAATGTCTCTGAGAGTTTTTGTAAGGATTAGACACAGCTTCATGTAATACAAATATGCCAGCTGGGATGGTTATAGAGCTGAATGTAAAATTGAATTCCAGTTCTATAGCCAGACTAGCTAGATTTCATACTGCATCTTTTTGGATATACAAAGATAAAAGCGAAATAGTAAGTAATTAAAGATTTAATATTTTTTTAATTTTTCCTACCCGTTAAAAAAGTGTAATCTGTGTTGATTGTTTTTGTGAAGAAACATGTTCATTTTATTTTTAAATAACTACTTATACTTAAATTGCATTTTATTTTACTGAAAGAATAAAATTTTGTAATTGAAAATTTATTTTATAAATAAAATAAGAGCTTTTTAAAAGGCTTTAATTACTGAATATTAACTCCGAATTAAGTGGTTAAAATGTCAAATTTACCTATGATAAAAAACCAAAATACAATTTGTTTTAAATAAAACTATGAATGCTTTTTATATACTGTAATATCTAAAAAAAAATTAAAAGTTTGAAAAAACTTTGGTTTGAAAACTATTCATCATTAGTCTTAAAAATGAAAATTTTAAGTACAAGATTTAGTAAAAATGTTACTGACGAATTATTCTTTGTTGGATACTTATTTTTAAATAATTTCATTAATGTTTGACCTGTATTTGTTTCATTGAAAGAATAAAATGTTGGTAATCAAAAGTTGATATTATAAAAACAAAGCAATAGAATTATTTTAATAGCAGTAATTGCTGAATTATTGATGTCAAATTATGTGGTTAAAATGTGAAGTTGTCATAAAAATCGTGAAAAATTATTTAATAATATATTCATCTAATGTAAAAAATAAATAAATAAGTAAAATGAAATGACAGGAGATAAAATTTAGTATGTATCAATGTTAAAGGTATTTACTATTTTATATTTTATTGAAATGATATAATATTTTATTGTAATATAACCGCAAGAAAATATATTCTCTCAGAAAAATAAATTGTTTTTTTCATCATTTCAAAATTTTCTGAAATTCTACTCCTGTATATATGATAAAAATAACATATATGGTAAAGCATATCTGTGAATGTGAGCAATATTTTAATTTCAAGCTTTTAATTTAAAAAGTACGGATTATTCTTATCATCTATCAAATGTTCTTATTTTTTTTAAATTCATAATGAAGTATGAGAAAAATATTACTTCTTTTATATCTCTTTTATATAAACAAAAGTATATTACTTATTGTACTCACATCTTTTATGGTTTAAAGGATATGAATGATATGTAATATATACTGTTGAAATTAATTATGTAGGTGAAAAGTTAAATTTTTAATAAAAAAAAATCATGAAAAAATATTTAATTACATTCATCTAAAGTAAAAAATAAAATAAAAACTTTAAATCTAGTTTTTAAATGTTGTAGATACTTATTATTGCATTTTTTTTTAATGATTTATATTTAATTGAAATATAACTATAAGGAAGAAATATAATAAATCAACTTTTCCACGGGGAAAAACGATAAAATTGTTTTCCACCACTTCAAAATTTTCGGGAATTTTACTTTTCTGTATCTGACGAAACTAAAACATATGTGTGAATGCAGTCATATATTTTAATTTCAGGCTTCTCATTAAAAAAAAAAAAAATAGATTATTATTAATCCTATATGAGAATAATATGATTTATTTTTACATTTCATAATGAAATGGAAGAGATAAATATTACTTATTATATATCTTTATTAAATAAACAAAACTTCATTACTTATCAAGATATTTATGTTTTCTTACATGTGATTAAATAAGAAAAAGGTTACTTATTAGTAAATAGTGGTACTTATTTTTAAATAATTATTCATCAGGAGTCTGTCTACGATTTTCTTACATGGTGAAATTGTGAATTGTTTTTAATATTTTTGAAAATCACAATTTCATGAATTTGAATTTATTGTTATATATAGGTTCCTGTTTACCTTTTTAACAAGATTATTTATGTCTAAAAAAGCTATGAATAGATACTTTGGTAACTTCAGCTATTTTGTGGCAAGTTAATTTTTTTTTAATTATTAAATTTGTTAAAGTTTAAGTTTGTAGAGGGGAAAGTTTTATTTTTAAGTCAATGAATTTTGAGAAACGTCCTGTTTTAGGATAAAAAATTTTGTGAAGGGTTCTGTTTTAAGATTTAAAAAATTGTGAAAGGTCCTTTAAAGAACCAAATTTTTTCTTAAACACATCCCTGTTCATATCAATGTTTAAACTGCAGAAAGAATAAAATATTGTAATTGAATAATATTATAATTTTTTGAAAATATTAATAATTATGAATTTAATTAATTTTATAATATTATAAATTTAAAAAAAAATCTTTTAAAGGCATTAACTACTAGATACTAACTCAAAATGTTGTGATTAAAAAGTGAAAGATTTCCATGAAATAAAGAAAAGAAATTCAAAATCCATTTTGTTTTAAATAAAAGTATGACTGATTTTCATATCCTGGAAAATTTAAAATTAATTTGAAAAAATCTTTTGTTTGAAGAGTAATTTAATAGTTACAACCCCCCCCCCCCCCCAAAAAAAAAAAAAA
Source organism: Maratus speciosus (assembly GCA_963932465.1). Lineage (NCBI taxonomy): Eukaryota > Metazoa > Arthropoda > Arachnida > Araneae > Salticidae > Maratus > Maratus speciosus. Next base: position 48,093,092 of record OZ010796.1, on the reverse strand, counting down.
AAAAATCCTCAGGCTTCCTAGTAAATCTTTTACTGGCGAATTATTCTTCCGCATGAACTTGTTTTTAAATAACTATCTTTATCAATGTTTGAACCGTATTTGATTGCACTGAAAGAATAAAATTATATAATTGAGAATTAATACTGTAAATAAAACTATAGAATTATTAAAAAAAGACGTTAATTACTGAATATCAACTAGAAATTATGGTATTGTGAAATACTTTCATGGAAAATATAGAAAAAAATAAAATCTAAATTTTTCTAAATAATACTCTGAAAGTTTTTGTATTCTATAAAGTTTAAATTGCCCCCCCCCCCCCCCCCAAAAAAAAAGGGGTTGAAAGCTTGAAGATTTTTTTTTTTTCGAAAATTATTCCTATTGTTAGATTATAAAAAAACGAAAAACTTGAATCGGGGATGCCCAGTAAAAAGCTTATTGGCGAATGACTCTTTGCTGATACATTTACTCCCTAGCACTTCGTTCGCCGCCATATTTAATGGGTGGATAGGCCTGTCTCTTCGAGACGGTACTGGTTCGGGCCGAGATTTAACGTTTTTCCTGCCGGTCAGGATTCGGGTCGAAGTTTTAGATATAAGCTACATTTTTTTTTTTTTTTTTTTTTTTTTTTACAACGTTGAAACGCTCAAACGTATTTGAGCGTTTGAACTTTGTAAAAAGAGGAAAATAAAAGCTTATATATTTAAAACTCGCACAAAGTAATTGGCTTACCGAACTTTTAGCTTTTTTATCAGTCCGTGCCCTTAATATTTTTTTGTATTTGTCGGGTTCGGCTCTGGTCGAGTCTTTAACTTTTATACTGGGCCGGGTTTTAAAAAAACCTTTTAAACCGGACTAGGCTTTTAAAAGTTCGTCCCGACTTTTAACTTTTATACTGGGCTGGGCTGAACTTTTTTCAATGAGTCGAGACCGGCCGGGCGCGGAATTTCCGACCTCTTCAGACCTCTATCCTGGCGCCTGTGTTCGCTGCACACATTATAACACTGGATTGGCGCACCACTGTAAAATAACACAATTTAACGTTTAGATTGGTACATTTTTAACATGCATTCTAAGATGTGTTATTACTTTTTTCATTTATTTATTTCAATTTTTAAAAGGAATTGAGCTTATATTGTTATATCCAGTTGTCTTGTTTACACAATTTTAGCAAAGTCCTTTATATTAAATATATTTATTCACAGCTAAATAAGGTTTTAAGGTAAAAAGTTTTGTGAACAGTCCTTTAAGGCTGTCCTGAGAAATGTATTTTTCTCCGCTCAAAAACACGAAACTTTTTGACACTTTATTAAAACAAAAGAAACAAAACTTTCTCTCACCCGACAAGTTTAATTCAAAACGTCTAAATAGAAAAACTTAGAAAAACCCTAAATTTGTAAAAGATTTTTAAAAAAAAACAAAAAACAAACAATCATTATAAGCATTAATCGCTATATTTCAACCCCATTGTTCCCCTGCCTATCCCTTCCCCTTCACTCCCCTCAGATCCTTATCGTAAACTGATCTCAGATACCAATTAGTTGTGTTGTAAAATGCTCCACGCTCTACAACAGATAAACAGATAACCGATCTCAAGGAGCAGGAAAGAGTTCTACTCTATAGCATCAAAATGGGTGCCTCTCAAAGTTTGTTATCCGTATCTTAAAGATTTTCCCTAAGATTCCCCATAATTTCTTCCCTTTCAGTTGCGAAAACGGTACCTCGCCGTATTAAGAGAATTAAAATGAACAAAGTGAAATTGAACAGCTAAAACCAAGCTATAATAATTACCAAGCTAGAATTGCTTCATAAAGAGAGTACCATGAAAAATGCTAGAATAAGGTTATAAGACTAAACTAAAAATAACATACTTAATAACATGCGCATTTGCAGCAATGCTATTAGAATGCTGAAATAATAAATTTGAAATCTCAAATATATGAAGAAATTGATAAAGTTCTAAAGATGATTTAAAAATGAACATAGGAAACCAGTATGTAAAATAGGAAACTATAAATGAATCACAGAATCTTCAGAGGAGCTTGTGAGTTCACTCATAGAAGATGCGTTATTTCATCCAATTTTGTCTGCATTAAGCCTAAAATGACAAAATTTAGCTCCTTATAACGTAAAAATTACAGAAAATAGATAATAAAAATCTAAGAGATCCAAAGAAAGACGCACCTCACACAGGATATTAAAAATTACTAGAGCACAATACCTGAATGACATACCAAGAGTCAAAACTACTGCATATCAGCATGGAAAACAAAGTTAAGACTAATTTAACATGTGCCCAACAGTTGAGCATCTGAGTTAGACCCACAACTGTGCTGCCATCTGGTGTGGAAAAGGAAAAATGTAAATTGGAACTGGAATTAATAACAAAAATGTTTAGTTTTGCCATCTTAAGCCAAAAATAAATAAATAAATAAATAAAGAATAAAAGGAATGAAAATGATTAAAAGGCTAAAATACAGATAAACAATAGGTTGGAAAAAAAAAAGTAAGAGAGAGTGATAATAATTTTAGATGGGAGGGACAACAAATCAAACAATTAAATATAGTGAACTGAATGATTAATGCTAAAGTAAATACATTTGGATTTCAAGTGAATGAGATAGCAATAATGGTACATAATCAACAAGATGAAAACAAATTGAAGACTAATGGAGATAATACATGAAAAATGCGCTATTGCAGCTATGAATGCATGTATTAATATATATATATATATATATATATATTAACTTTTTGTAAAATTAAACCATTATATATATATAAAAAAAACATTCTAAACCATTACAAATTATCAACAAAAATTATGAATGTATAAATAATAAAGGAATTTCTTCAAATTAAAAATGCTGTATAAACCATCGTATACCAGTAAATCTATGAAATAGATCCCCATAACAAGTGCAGCATAGACTTGAAATCACAGTAAACATATGAAAAATGGAAATTGGTGGAACAAAGGGTTATATGTGAATTGCAACCTATGAATTTTTTAACGGAAATCGATTTCTATAAGCTTGCTAATATAAAGCACTAAAGTTATGCTTATATAATAATTGCAGATCATTCTACCAAGTAGTTCTTGAGTTATGCGTAAAAAAAATTACCAGCAATGCAATCTCTTGTAATGATCACAAATGAATGAATTGAAAAAATGAAAACCTTCATATTTTCATTATTCAGTCTAATTGTCTTAAGCTTTTGAAAACTTCTTCGGGCACATTTTCGGCACTTTCGATAAAACGCCGAAAGGTTTCTAGTCCTTTTACAGCTTCCGAAAAACTAGGAATTTTCGCAATGAAATGAATAAACCAAACGCAGCTTTGGTACATTACACTTATGGAAGAGGGTGGTGGGAGGAAAGAATCTGTTATAACTATTGAACTGAAAGAACCACCCATCGGTAGGGTGGAGCATTTCCCCTTTCTCTTTATCAGTCACTATTGTTACAGTGACGAGGGACCCATCTTCTACCCACATTCCATTTCCATCAAACACGTTAAACAGATTTTAAGGTGAAACAGAGGTGACCACAACTTCTATCAGTAATAAACATTGACCTGTTTGTATAGCAAAGAATAATAAAGAAAGATTTTCAGCACAGAAAATAAAATTATAATCAAAAAGACAAAATAAACGCGCTTTGAAAGTAAAAATGGAAGGGAAAATAAAACTTTTTAAGCGGGAAAGAGTTTCGAACTAAACTTCTTAAACGAGTTATTTTAGTGTTGTAGGAATAAGAGAAAAATGGGAATCGAAAATATAAACGGGAAAACTTCTTAAGCGGGAACTTCTTAAACGGGTTTTACTGTATATATACTAAATTTCAAACCATTCAGCTGGGTAGTTTTTTGTACTGTTATATTTGAACAGACACACAGAAGGATCAGGTGACAACTATAGGCGCTACATATTTATATAATGTCATTTCCCCATGGACCATAATGTAATGGAATACTTTTGAGTGTATGTGTAAATAAACTATTGAACACTGCGTACTTTATTTTTATAACCGAACATGGCATAGAAATCTCAATAACATATATCAATTACAGAGCAATCCAATTATATTAAAGCAAGTTCAAATTTGGACAGACGGGGGACGAAAAGGAAACATTTTTCTCTTGTTTACAGTTTGTTTGTTTTTACCTTTATGTATAAGCTCTCCCCCCCCCCCCCCCGAAGTCGTTCCTGCAAAACATATATATTTATATTTCTGCATGTTTAAGCAAACTTATGTCTGCACAAATAACAATTTTATATTTTAAAAATTTACCGTATATACTCGCGTATAAGTCGACCCTAAATTCTAGAGGAATAACAGACTGAATACCAGTATTTAAAAAAAGTTATCTTCTTGTTATCTAAATGCAGAATTTCCTGACATTAAATAAGACGAAGATAGCTACGAGAAAATATTGGTATGAAACATATTTTTTCCACGAATTTAGGGGTCGACTTATACGCGAGTACATACGGTAATTCTTTCATTATTAAGACAGGTGGAGAACCAGATGCTGAAGCAATTCCATTTCAAACTTGGGTCTTGATGCAAAATATACTAAGCTTCTGAATCACATATATTCTTGATGGACCCTCATTGTATTGAAGATCATCATTTGCACAGAATGATCTTATTTTTTAAACTAAAGGATAGACAAGGTGCAGCACCCTCCAGAAACTGGGGGTGGGGGGAACTTTGTATGTAAAATATATTTATATCTGTAAATATCAGTCATATATTTTCTGCTGAATATATAATTTGTACTTTCAATAAATGGAGCGGCATACCGCAAACCAATTGAATTGTGCTGCCTCCTACTATTTTTGTTTCAGCGATTGCAGAGTTTACATTGGCGATTATTTTTGTTCTGTTCTGCTACCTCTATTAATATATATATATATATATATATTTATATATTCATTATATATTGTTTAGAAATACCAAATAAGAAAAATATAAGGAAAATAATAATAAAAATAGTCGCTTATGGCAGCCTTGCTATTGTTAAATTTAACAGAGTAAGCATTTTAATATTTGATATGGAAACTGTACAAATCAAAAAATTTTAAAATTTATTAAAAGCATTTTTTTTTCTTTTTTGGTAGTAGCTTTTATGCTAGAGGTTAATAAGCCAAAGATTTTGCTTTTATTGCAGCTTTCTATATTTTGATTACATATCTGTTAAATTTATTCATGAAGAATTAAATTTCGTTATTGAATATTTGATAGAAACAAACGTTGAACTATTTATATTATAAGTGCAAATGAGTTAAGCTGTGTGGAATAGAGATTGATCTTTTAAAAATTTTGAAAATCAGTAAATTAAAACAATTTTTCAAACAAATTTCATTTGAAATTATATTTTTTTAAAAATTATATTTTAAGGTAAATGCATCAGTAATAATAATTTTTCAGAATTGGTGTGTTGGACAGGGCTTGTAAATTTTACTGTTCTAAAGTCTAAAATTTTACCACTGAATGTAAAAAATAAAAAAATAGTGAAAATTCCATATGTGTAACCATTGTACCTTTATTAACAACTAGCTGAACTGGACTGCATTGCCTGCGCCTGTGATAATAACATTAAATAAACCTAAAATTTTTATATCTTTAAATCTGTGACATAAGTGTGGAGAAAGAAGTTATACAGAATTTAGAAGGACAGAGTGGTAATAATCAGCAATTTTTTTTTAAAATATGCAGTTATTTTTCATAATTAATTAGAACTAATTGTTTACATTAAATAGTTTTTTAAGTATATTTCAAAGACAAAGATCTACATTCAATAATTAAAACATTAATATTTTTCAGTTTAATGTTATTAATTAAACTGAAAATTAAAAATTATTGTGGTTCTCTAGGACCACATAATCTCGCAGAAAATTTTTTAATCTTGGTTCCTTCTGCGTTATAAAATTAAAAACTTAAATATTGGTTCAACATTTTAGTACAAAATGAGAGAAAAAGAAAACTTATATAACCTTTCCCCATAAAGGTAGTTAAAAGAAAAACCTGAATTTTGGTGCAACCTTTCTCAATAAATTTAGTTTAGAAAAAAATTTCAATCGTGGTTCAATCTTTCCCCATAAATTTGGATAAAAACCCCTTGAAGCACGGCTCAATCCTTTACCATAAAATTAGATTATAAAAAAGCCAGAAACAGGTTTCAATCTTTTACCATTATTTCGGTTTAGAAAAAAACCTGAGTCATGGTTCAACCTTTCACCATAAATTGGCTTTAGAAAAAAACCTTATTTATGGTTCAACCTTTCACCATAAAATCGGTTTAGTAAAAAACCTAAATCATGATTCAAACTTTCACCATGCCAATGGTTTAGAAAAAAAAAAGTAAATCGTGGTTCAAATTTTCACTAATGTAATGGTATTTGTGAAAGCACCACAACACTGGTGAAACTTAGCACCTATATCTTGGTTGCAGCTAAATTTCAGCTGGATTTCACCATTTTCTTGGTGAAACATCGAGCTTTATTTTTAACAGTGTATTTATTTTTTTAATGTACCAGAGGCTGTGCCCGTTACGAGCTAAGCCCTCAAAACCCTGTCCAAACCTCGCCGGATTGTTAAACATGGTAATTTGAGTTGTTTCAAAATATAAAATCTGATTATAGTATATTGAATGATATTCCGCAAGTGAAAATGAAGTCATATTTAAAAGAATATTGTAACACATGAAATTGACGGGTGCTTTCATGCAGATACTGTGCGATCGAATGTTTTCCATTTTGATCAAAAATTGATTCGATTCCAAATCGCTTCAATAGTCAGGCCTGCAAATTTCATGCTTTTGCACTTAAAAATGTATCCGTAAATATGTAAAAGTTTCGTGTTGTTGGTCGGAGGGACATATTTGTTTGATAAAGTCTTTAAAAGGTGACCTAATCTTAGATTTCAGATTAGTTCGGATGATGAACTTGACATCATTTTCAAAAGAAAAGATCATTTTCATATATGGAACTAAAAGAAGGTAGTGTGATTGCGTCAGTATGATGTCATATTCAACAAACTTTAGCTTGCACATAAAGTTCCCAAAATTTATTGCTTTATTTTTAATTTTTTTTTCCATTCCTTGAAATCAAAATAAGTAATCAATAAAAATGAAACCTGAAGCATTTAAAAATAATTGATGGAAATGATGCAATTATCTCAAACGCATAAACGTGTTGGTGAAAATGACAAATTCTCAAAAGAAAAAATGCCTTTTCATCCAAAAAAATGTACATCAGCACAAGTTGTTTAGAACAACATTTTAATTAAAATTATATTATATAATTTTTATATTCCATTATAACGAAGTCTTTTTAAAGAAATGTATTTGATAAAAGTTCTCAAAAAAAAAAAAACTTCGCGGATCGTAATTTCCGTAAAAACTTTGTGGCAGAGTTTAAATGAAACGGAATAAAAAGCTAAAATATCTGTTTAAAAAAGAAAGAAACACAGCAGGGCCGAAACTAGGCTTTTTTTCGCCAGTGGCAAACATGGATTTTGGCGCCCCCCCCCCCCTCCTCCTCACGCACAATGAAAGTTATCGACTACAATTACCCTATACAAAAAAATCCTTAAAAAATAAAAATCAATTAATAATAAGTAAAATGCTAGCAAGAAATATGTAAACAACGCTCCCATAGGATTAACATTAGCTTGAGCGTTAAGAGACTACACTAGTCACGCGAAGAAACTGGATCGCTAATGTTAAACCTATGGGAGCTTTCTTTTAAAATTTCTCACTTGCATATTAATAGTAGTTTTAAATTATTTTTTTTTCTTGCTTAGAATAGCTGAGATTGAATTCAAAATGGATTAGTGATCACTTTTTCGATTTTTGGTTGAAAATTTATATATATATATATATATATATACAGTTACTTTCACTTTCACAAATTTGAAAAGAGCGCTCCCATAGGTTTAACATTAACTTGCGATTTTCTTTGTATTTCATATATATACATATATACATTTTTGTATGAAACGACAAACAAATTCATTTTCTTCATTTGGCACCCCCCCTTCGCTTTTAGTTCTGGCGCCCGGAGCGCACTGTATTATATAGTTTTAATATTCCATTATAACGTAGTCTTTTTAAAGAAATTCAGTATTTGATAAAAGTTCTCAACAAAAAAGAGCCAAACAAAAAACTTCGCGGATCATAATTTCTGTAAAAACATTGTGACAGAGTTTAAATGAAACGGAATAATAGGCGTTAAATATGTGTTTAAAAAAGAGAGAAACATTACATAGTTTTTTAACTTCAAGAACTTTTTAAAATTCTATACTTCCAGCAGGCTACAAAATGGATGACCCTATATATCCCCTGCAGATTAATCGAATGCGTTAATCCAAAGAGGAAAGCTCCCTTTTCCTTCACTTGACAGTCCGGCACACTCTTCTTGTCCTTTGAGGGGGAATAGCGTGCGGTGTGGGGTTTCCACGGCTCCTGGCACAGGTCAGTTGATCCTCTCAACCAATCACAGACAAGTTTTAGATGGTAGAGGGCGCTAGTGTCGTCTTCAATCATGACGCCATCAACCATTTCTCCTTCAGCTATTGTCGAGAATGAATGTACGAAGACAGTTCTCCATGTTAAGAAGTGTTTTTTTATGATTAGTTATGCTTAATTTCTATGAAATAAAATAACAAAAAAAAAAAAACGACTCTTTGCTTCTACTTGTTGTTTCAAGTATATATTTTTTTCAAATAATAAGTGTATTTAATCACTTTTATCGAATAACAAGTGTAACTTTCTCGAATAGCATACCACTAGAAAACTTTTAAGGAGTTTCTTTTCAAGTTCTTTTTTTTCCCCAAAAACTATCCTGTTTATTTAAATAATGAAAGTCACATACTGTAAAGTAGATTGTCAAAGATTTTAATAAAACATTATAAAGTAATAAAACATGTTTCCACAGGAAAGTTTTCCAATTACTTTTTTCAATGTTCACAAATGTGTTTATTAAATGTTGTATTCTCAAACAACTGTTTTTTTTTCTAATGTCTCAAAGCATGACTAAACATGTTAGATCATGCTAAAACATATCTAAATTATCATAAGTTAAAATACCTTCTAAACAAATCTAAATTGTCACGAATTGTCGAACAAGTTGTTCCTATGAATTCAGTCATATACTGCATAGAAGTTAGGTGCTTATATATATGTTTTAATGAATATGTATATATGTATAAAATTTATTAACTATGTAAAACTTTTTTTTATTTTTTAAATTTTGTTAAAATTTTTTTAACTTTTTTAAAACTTTTGTTATTTTTTTTCTTTTTTTACGTTTTAAAGTTTGATAAATCTTTTTTAACTTTTATAAATTTTATAAAATTAAAAAAAACATATCTGTTTCATTTATGTTTCAAAACTACACTAGTTCTACTGAAAACTAAAACAAACGAAAATAAAACTGAAGTATTTTAAATGTTTTAAAAATATAAAGTATTAGTTATAAAAATTAATAAAGGAAAAAACTTTCATATTTTTTTTCTAAGAGTCTAGATTGTTTTTTAAAAAAATCAGTGCTTTTTTAATTCATCTAAGAACAGATGTTTTCTTGAAAAGTTAAGATAGCAAGGTCATTTTACACAAAATAAATAAAAGTTTTCATCTCTAAAAATGTAACTATTATATTTAAAATAATTAAAGCAAGAAAAAATACATCACTTTCCAAAAAATAATATAGCGTTTGAATGTGGAAAATATTTCAGAATTATTATGTGAAAGTAAGAAGCTAAAAAACATAATAAAAATCATACCAAAGTACTCAATATTTGCTATAAGTGATAAAATAAATTTAAAAGGCAAAAAAATGTCGCACCAATATGGGACGTATATGACATCTGTGCCAAACTTTCATATGGACGGCGAAGGGATCAGACCGTATTTGTTTATGGCAGTTGATGACTTGAATTATCATAATATAGATGAAATGATGGCGATAGAATAATATTTTGGCGACTTATCACCTGTGCCTGGCTAACATTAAAGTACCAAAATGGAACCTAGAGTATAAAAAGCGAAGTGGTCCGTCTGGAACTGTTGATGATAGCCTTAGGCTATTGTTACAGAGATTGTTTTAAAATACCGGGAGACGAAGACTCTGTGTGCTTAATTTATTTTATTTTAGCTTCTTTTCAAATGTTTAACTGATCCTCTTTAATCATAACGAAAACAACCATTAAATGTCTTAACAGCAACTGATTCGCCCTTAAAATTTTGCAATCAAAGGGAATTGAATGGAAACCGTTTACAGGGAGATCTGCACAGCTTTTTTCAGTATAATTCAATCTTCTATAATATTTTTAAAACCCATCAGATTAGCGTGTTTTTAGATTCTGCGGTGTCTGAACGGGGGTTGGCGAGCGTAGCTTGCAGGAGGCAGGCCCTCTAGTATTAAAATAAAAATTTATTCACATTCGACATGTTTCATTGCATCCATTGCATAGATTACATAGATAGTTTATGAAAATCATATTGAAATGATTGTACAGTGGGACGCTACTCTGCCCATTTGTAATACTGCAAACCAAAAAATGTGACTACAGAATCTATGTTTGTGTGTTTGAATCTTGAACTGACCAGATGAGGTTTTAGTACATTTCAATATCATTTTCTCCCCCTTAATTTGAATAAAATAAAAGTGTTTTAAACACATTAAGTGCATCTTCATTGCTTCAACATTAAAAAAATATAAGAAAAAGTTATTTTCGGTTTCTCATGAGGTAAATGAGGGAGTTAAATATACAGATTTGTTGGTTTTGAATATTTCCTGAAAAACTGTAAAACCATTCAACTTTTTTTAAAGAAATATTTTTTTAAAACAATGCAACATAAATTATTATTTTTTTGATTAAATATATTTTAAAAATGAAATATGTAAAAAAAATCCTAAATTAGTAAAGTATTTCGTTTTCACTTCGAATCAAAGTGAATAACTTTTCTAAGAAAAAGTCTTTTTAACATCTATGATCAGAAAAGAAAGTGTAAGATTGGTTCTAAAATTAAAACTTACTTGTGAACTTTGTAAACTGAGTTTATGTTTTATCTAATTATCTTTATTGATATTTGTTAAACTAAATTAACATTAATCTCTTTTTTTTATTGTTTAAAATTGAAACTATCAAACTAACTTGTTCATTCTATTTGAAAAGAATTTACTAGCTTGTGCTTCTTAGATTAGATTCTCTAACGCTCGTATTCATGAATAACTTCGACCGAGGGTTAAACCGCGGGTTCAGTAACCCCAGGTTGGTATTTTCAACCGGGAGTTGAAAACTCGTATTCACCGTTTACTTCGGATGAAAAGTTACCCAACTCGGGGTTTCTCGACCTAGGTTGAACGAAATGCGTTTATTGGTTAAAAAAATCACATGCCTTGTTCGGTTTCGCATCGAGATTTCGTTTGTGTATGTTTTGGAAGAAAAACGCCAATTTAAAAAAAAAAAAGAAAGAAAGATTCAATGTAGTGTGTTTTTTTTTGTTGTTTTTTTTTCCCACAAAATGTATGGACAAATAAAAACCTGTAATCATTAAAAATGAATCAACTTAATTTTTCTTGAGTTTTAATATTTTTCAAACAATTGTTTTTTTTTTTTTAATTTATTAATGAGTTAGGTTAATGATATGAAACGTGTCAACTGCTAAAATAAATGTTAAAAGGTTCTTTTTCAAAATAAATGTTCGCATAGTTGCTAAAAAATGAACTTGATTTGGGCCAAAACTAATGAAACTTGATTTGAATAAAAACTAAAATTTTATTTCAACAGCAATTAAGATGATTTCTATTATTAATAGCTCTAGTTAGCAATTAAACAATTTCTGATAATGAAAATATTAAAATGAAGAAAAAAGGAAAAAAATTATGAAAGTAGTCTGTTGTACTTTATATATACTATTTCTTTTATTAGTATAGATGGTATCCCAGATATGTTTAATTCTAATTAAATTAGATAGTAATTAATATTCCAGGTTGACAGGAAAAATGAGTGAAATAATATTAACAGAACTGCAGAAAAAGCGGAACAGGTGATCCTAGCGGTGCCCTGGCACCAGGTACCAAGCCGCAGAGGCGCTCCATAGGCGCATATAGTTATCACTTCCGAGCGATTGATAAACATTTTTTCATTAAACTAGTCGCTAAATAAAACTCTATACTTCCTTTAAGTTTAAACTGTGTGCAGTGGAGATATTTTATAAGATATTATTTAAAGGAACACAAATATTTTAAACTTTTTAAGACTACTAGTGTATAGTGTATGAATTTCCATTCAACACATATAATCGAATAAGGACTTTCCTAAATCATGATAAATGTATTCTGAATACTATCTGGACAAATAAATGTGAAATATTACAGAAAGTTGAATTTTTATCGACCAGCTTTTAGGACCTATCCCCCCACCCCTACCCCTCCAGCCATATGTATGAGAATTTTTCTATTATCACATTTACAAGATCAAAGCTATTCACTCGATTATCTTTGACTATTTTTTGATAAATTAGCCTAATAATTACGAAATATTATTACATGCACGAAGACACTTGTTTTTGGTTGCAGTGTTGCATTTGAAAAAATGTATTTATTTAGAAAATGTTATTTTATTTTCTATATTTTTTCCAGCTTCTTAATTTCATATTTTTAATTCATTTAGATATCACTTCATTAGATGTAATAAGAATCTCATTTAGAATAGAAAATAAAAGTGGGATTCCTTTTTTTTTTTTTTTTTTTTTTTTTGATGACTGATTAATGATAGATTTCTAGACTAAATAGGCAGAGTAATGATAGTTTGTAATCTAACAAAACAACTCAAATTAATTATTAATAATTTCATATAATTTTACATTAGCTAATAAATAAAATAGCTGTCTGTTGTAGTAGAATCAGTGGAGAAAAACAAGTTCCCATTTGTACCATCCTACCCATTCCCTCTATTTTTTTTCTCTTTTTTGGTGTCATTCTTTAATTTAAATAAATTAAACGTTTCTCAAGATGCTGTGTAAGATATAGAAATAAAAAGAAAGTTTAAAGTACATATTACCAAAAATAGAAGAATATATGTAATCTCATACATACACATATATATATTATCTATATATTTTTTGACTGGTTTATTTATATATATACATTATATCTCCTTCATTACATGTTGAATTGTTTGCTTTCATAAATACTCATGATCACGAAGAATTCATTTACCTTAAAAATAGTCATTATTACTACAAGGGCTGATAAAAAATATTTTTGTGTGGGGTTATTTTAAAAAGGGAATTTTTTTTTCAACTTTTTAGTAATTTATTTTAATTTAGCCGTCAATTAAGAAGCAAAAATTATAAGTGATCTCTAAAAAAAGTCACAATTTCAAGAGGTAACATTGAAAAGTTATTCATTTTAGGATTTATTATTACTATTATTATTCTCGTATAAAATAGTACTAATGCAATATTTTATATTATGTATAGTTTTGAAATTAAAATACAGTTGAAAAATAAATGCAATAAAAATAAATATTTCAAATTCCACAAAAATTGGGAAACATACGTAGAAGCTTACAAACAGTCGTAAAAAAAAAAAAAAAAAGTAATAAAACTCAAATTGTTTAAATTTTAAGTTAAAATATCTAATTTATAGATCTGATTTATATTTATCTCAGTTTGTACATAAACAATAATATATCTTTTACACAATAGACCCAAAATTTAATTTTAAAACATTCTATAAGTACTGATCAAAAATCTACAGAGAATCTATGGATATTCTAAGATAATCTGTGTATTTCTTTACTTAAACAAAAATGCAAATTAGCCTGAGTCTCACATTTTAATTAGAACTTATGCAAGTATGGCGTTTATTTCGGTCCTGTTAAAATACATTTGTGAATTTTTTAACATCAAAATTGCAAAAAATAAATGATCTTAAACGCGACAGTTGTTACTTTAAAACAAATTATTCGGCTGTTTAAGTAATATTGGCTATTTTTAAGGCAAATAAATTTTTCTCGACCACGCGTATTTGTGTAAACAAACAATTAAACATGTATTCAATATATAGAGGCTATATACATAAATATAAACAAATCAGATAAAAATATTGAAGATAATTACATATATATGAGATTACATACCTTTGGATAATGTTATTCCGTTTTATTTAATAGTAGAACTTCTATGTTTTACACAGCACCTTCTTCTATCAACACGTCTGCCGCCATTGTAAAATGGCGGTCCTCTCACTCTCACCGCTTGTTTTTCGTTAAATACGCATGCTCGGTTGAAAAATCCTGGGTTGAACTTGCAGTAGACCAAGGTTGGGTTACTGAACCCGGCGTTAAATTTTAACCTCGAACCGGTTCAGTGGGGTTGACGGTGAATGCCATTTGAGTTTTCAACCCGGGTTTTCAGCATAACTCCGGGTCGAAGTTATTCGTGAATACGAGCGTAAACCAGCCATACTCAACATTTTTTACTCGCGGGCCGCAAGTATATGTTCAGAACCCTTATTATCTCTCCATGGTTCGTACGGATACCGTTATTTCTCCAGGAAAACTACCAGTACCTTTTTATAGAAAAAGAAATCTAGGTTAAAAGCGCAAAATGTCGCCTTCTTTTAAGAAGATATTTTCTGTAAGATAATACTGGTGCCGAAAAATTTTCTAGTCTGCAAAATTCAAGCAGGCATACGAACCATGCTCTTTATTCAAAAAAAAAAAAAAAAAAAAAAACTAAAGCTGTCACTGCCACTGTCATGGGATGTTTTGTTACTTGAGGTCTTTCTTCATTAATATTAAGAAAATACTGCATACAAAAATATGAAAATGGGTGGTATTATAGACATACAGAAATGTTTGATAAACACTAGTGATGGGCGATTCTCGAGAATTCGACAATCGAGAAAAATCGTCATCGTAAAAAATCACAATCGATACAGCCATCGATTAATTCCTAGAATCTACAATCGAGATGTTTTACAATCGATTATAACGAGAAAAGCTAAAAACAGTTATTGGAAAACTTAGCTATTATTCTGGCCGACAATTTCATAGTAGTGATAGGGCTTAGTGATGGGCGATTCTCGAAAAATTACCAATTGAAAAAAATCGTTATCGTAAAATACACAATCGATACAGTCATCGATTACTTTCGAGAATCTATAAAGGAGATGTTCTAGAATCGATTATTGAAATCATTGTTTTTACATATATATAAGGCAGATTTTATTAAATATAGGGTAACTGAAAACAGATGGAATAAAAAAACAACAAACCAAAGGGAGGCTATAAAGGAGCCATAAGACTGGAAAAGTCTTGTAAGGGTGCCCCCTGGTTGAAAAAAGCTGAAAAAACGCGAGTAGCTATGAAGCGGTCAGGGGAGTTTAAGTATCAAAAATTAGAATTTTTCGGCAATTAGCACGAAAATGGCCAAAGAAATAAGAATCAAAAGCACCCCTTAGTGACAAAAACATGAACTAAAGGATGATAAAAGGGATCAAAATTTTTTATTGATTTTTCTACGTCATTTGAGATTGGATCTTTAATTTCCCCATTTTTAGAAAGTCTTCGACTGGAATACATTAAACGAACCCCCGCGGGGAGCAAAGTAGGGGAGAAGGGCAAGGAAAGTGCATAATATGAATAAGTGGTCACAGGACTTTCCAACGATATGGCACATATGAGGGGTGTCGGCTAAATTTAGAAAAGTGCCCCCGCGCGGGGCAAAGAAAAGGAAGGGGCGCGGGCGATATATAAAATGAAATAGTAGTCACAGAGCTTTCCAATGATATATCACATGATGGGTGTCAGCAAAAGATAGAAAAGAGTCCCAACTCCCAGGATTCCAATTATCGTGCCCCCCAAAATATACCCTGCCCATTCTTCTCTTTGAAATTTTCATATATTAAAAATTATTTATCGAAGGGCTCCGTAAAAAAATCCGATCTAAAATGTTTAAAAACGCTACGATTTCAAAAAAGTTCGAAAAGTACCTCTCTCGGGGCGCCAAACTAGGGAGGGAAGAAGAAAGGTTCATAATATGAAAGAGTAACTTTCCGATGATAACCGAAAACATTCCGATGATATATCAAATGACTGGTTCAAAAAAAGTTTGAAATCTACCCCTCCCACGTGGGTTCCCTCTTTTATCCCAGAATATACCCGGAAATCACGCAGGCCCACTTTTAAAATTTTATATTTAATAAATAATATTTATCGGAGAGCTCCATTAAAAAACCTCATTTAATGATATTTATTGTAGAAATCTCTACAATTAAAAAAAAAAATTCACGCCCGCACCGCCCCCCACCCTCTTCCGGAATTCAACTCTGGGAGGAGAAAGGTTCATAATATGAAAGAGTGGTGAAAGGACTTTCCGATGATATGTCAAGGAGAGGTTTGGTAAAAGTTTGTAAATTACCCCCCCCCCTTTGTCCACTCTCGCGCCCCCCAGAATTCACTCACCTTCCTCTTTGAACTTTTTATATTTAATAAATAGTATTTATCTGAGTCTCCCGGTATGGGGCAGCTTGGCAGAGCTAAAATAAGAGAAACATTGAAAATTCGGGGCAAAATGACACTAAATTTAACAGTAAAGTTTGAAACTAGGACTCTACAGAACTGAATACATAAACCACTATGCTTCATAACCCACATCAGTTAATAGCAATAAAAAGATAAGCGCCAGTTAAACTGATGGCATTGAGCTCACAGGTTATTAACACTAATTGTATATTATACTCTTATTTCAAAGAATAATGTCCCTCAAAAAATAAATGAAGGGAAATAAGAAATGAAGGGTTTGCCCCTTTTATACTTAACCAATGAACCTCCAAATCCAATCAGGGAAACTCCTTAACTATAATAAATCAGTATATCAAATTTGAAGCAAATCAGATAATTCTGCATGAAAAAAAGAAACATATCGCTAAATTAAGGGTGGTCTAACCCCTTTAACCCTTTTATACTTAACTAATGAACCTCCAAATCTAATCAGGAAAGCTCCTTATCAGAACGAACATAGAGAAAAAAAATTAAAGTAAATTGAATAATTCTCCATGAAAATCCATTTATCTAAATTAAGGGGAGGGGACTTGCCCCCTTTTCGCTCTTGTATACTTAACCAATGAACCTCCAAATCTAATGAAGGAAGCGCCATATCGGAATAAATCGGTATATTAAATTTGAAGCAAATCGAATAATTCTGCATGAAAAACCCTTTTATCTAAATTAAGGGGAGACTAGCCCCTCCCCTTTATACTTAAACAATAAACCTCCAAATCTAATCAAGGCAGCTTCTTAATATAATAAACCGGTATCCCAAATTTGGAGCAAATCGAATAATTCTGCATGAAAAACAAATTTATCTAAATTAAGGAGGGGGGGTCTACCCCCCTTTTCCCCCTTTATACTTAACTAATGAACCTCCAAGTTTAATCAGGGAAGCTCCTTAACATAATAAACCGGTATACCAAAATTTGGAACAAATCGAGTAATTCTGCATGAAAAACCCATTTATCTAAATTACGTGGGGGACCAGCCCCCTTCTCCCCCTTTATCTTTAACCAATGAACTTCCAAGTTTAATCAGGGAAGCTCCTTAACATAATAAACCGGTATACCAAATTTGGAGCAAATCGAATAATTCTGCATGAAAAGCCCATTTATCTAAATTAAGGGGGGACCAGCCCCCCTTCTCCCCTTTATACTTAACCGGTAAACCTCCAAATCTAATCAAGGTAACTTCTTAACATAATAAACCGGTATACCAAATTTGGAGCAAATCGAATAATTCTGCATGAAAAACCCATTTATCTAAATTAAGGAGGGGATCTACCCCCCTTTCCCCACTTTATACTTAACTAATGAACTTCCAAGTTTAATCAGGGAAGCTCCTTAACATAATAAACCGGTATACCAAATTTGGAACAAATCGAATAATTCTGCATGAAAAAACCATTTATCTAAATTAAGGGTGGGCGGACTAGGCCCCCTTCTCCCCCTTTATCCTTAACCAATGAACTTCCAAGTTTAATCAGGGAAGCTCCTTAACATAATAAACCGGTATACCAAATTTGGAGCAAATCGAATAATTCTGCATGAAAAACCCATTTATCTAAATTAAGGGGGGGGGGGTCCAGCCCCCTTCTCCCCAACTTTATACTTAACCCGTAAATCTCCAAATCTAATCAAGGCAACTTCTTAACATAATGAACCGGTATACCAAATTTGGAGCAAATCAAATAATTCTGCATGAAAAACCCATTTATCTAAATTAAGGAGGGTGTCTACCCCCTTTCCCCCCTTCATACTTAACTAATGAGCCTCCAAGTTTAATCAGGGAAGCTCCTTAACATAATAAACCGGTATAGGAAATTTGGAGCAAATCGAATAATTCTGCATGAAAAACATATTTATCTAAATTAAGGAGGGGGGGAAGGACCAGCCCCCCTTCTCTCCCTTTATCCTTAACCAATGAACCGTCAAAACTAATCAGCGGAACGCCTTATCATAATGAACATAAAAAAATTGAAGCAAATCGTACATGTTAATCAACAGTTATCGCGTTACGTACATACATATGTACGTACGTACGTACATGCATACACACAGAACTGACGGGTACATTAGCTCTCAGGCTTAAATAGCCTGTGAGCTAAAAAGAGATTGGATAAGCAGATGGACTCCTTTGAGAAATTATGACTTAAACCTGAAATGCGGTAAGTTTGACTCTGAAAGCTTCATTTCCATCTCGCATTTCGGCAAATCTCATCTCGATGATTTTTCCAGCATTTCGACGCTTCCAGATGGGAAGCTGCTCGATGGTTGGTTCTCTCGCGGTTTTAAACCTTTCGGGATGGGAAGTCTCTCGAGAGTTTCTCTCGCCCTTTTCAACCTTTCCCGATGGGAAGCCTCTCGCTGGTTTCTCTCGTCCTTTTCGAAATCTCCCAATGAAAAGCCTTTCGAGGATTTCTCTCGCGCTTTTCAACATTTCGCTATGAGAAGCTTTTCGAGGATTTCTCTCGTCCTCGGCAGAGAAGAAAAGTAAGAAAATTTATCGAGTGTACCAAGGGACGAGATAGAGAAAAAAGCATGACAATGAGCTGTGAAATGAAGCCCTAATTTTCAAAGTTTCTCTTATTTTAGCCCTACCAAGATGTCACATACCTGGAGCCCTCCGATAAAAATTATTTATTAAATATAAAAATTTCAAACAGGAAGGTGGGTCGGGTGATTTCGAGGGAGGAGGACGTGAGAGTGGACTCATGCGGGGTGCAATTTTAAAAATTTTACCGAACCCTTCCTGTGGCATATAATCGAAAAGCCCTTTGACCACTCTTTCATACTATGAACCTTTCTTCGCCCAAAGGGGGGTGGGATGGGGCGAACAAATTTTTAAAACCGTAGCCGATTTCTATAATAAATTTAAATATCACTTTAGATGTGGGTTTTTTATGCAGTCTTCCGGTAAATATTATTTACTGAACATAAAAATTTTAAAGTGGCGGCTGTGTGAATTCAGGGGCGAAAGAGTGAGCCCACGGGGGGAGGGAGGGGGGGGGGCAATTTTCAAACTTTTTTTAGACCAGTCATGTGATATGTCATCGGTAAGCTCTCGGATGACTCTTTCATATTATGAGACTTTCTTCCTCCCCTCCCTAATTTGGCCCCCACTGCGAGGGTAGTTTTTTCCGCTTTTATTATTTTAGATCGGATTTTTTTAAGGAGCCCTCAGCTAAATATTATTTACAATATATACGAAATTTCAGGACACTTTTCCAAATTTAGCCAAGATTGATGCTATGCACTTCCGGTGGCCGCCCCCCCCCCCCACTTTGCACCCCCGGAGGACACTTTTCCAAATTTAGTCAATACCCCTCTTGTGAGATGTCGTTGAAAAGGTCTGTGACTACTTATTGATGTTATGCACTTCCGGTGACAGTCCCCCCCCCACTCTTTGCCCCCCCGGGGGACACTTTTTCAAATTTAGTCAAGACCCCTCGTGTGAGATATCGTTGGGAAGGTATGTGACTACTTATTGATGTTATGTAACTACGGTGTCCCCATCACCACTTTGCCCCGCCCCCCGGGACACTTTTCCAAATTTAGCCAAGACCCCTCATGTGAGATATCGTTGGAAAGGTCTGTGACTATTTATTGATGTTATGCACCTCCGGTGACAGTCTCCCCCAATTTGCCCCTCGCGGGGAACACTTTTTCAAATTTAGCCAAGACCCCTCATGTGAGATATCGTTGGAAATGTCTGTGACTACTTATTGATGTTATGCTCCTCCGGTGTCCATCCCCCCATTTTGCACCCCCCGGGGGACACTTTTCCAAATTTAGCCAAGACCCCACATGTGAGATATCGTTGGAAAGGTCTGTGACTACTTATTGATGTAATGCACCTCCGGTGACCGCCCCCCCCAACTTTTCCCCCACAGGGGTGTTTTTCTAAATTTAGCCGAGACCCCTCATGTGACATATTGATGGAAAGGCTTATGACCACTTACTCATGTTATCCACCTCCCGCATCCCTCCCCCTCTTTGCCCCCACGGGGATGGCATTTTTATAAATTCAGATCCAGACTTCTCATGTGACATATGGTTGGAAAGGCCTAAAGACCTGTGACGACTTAATCATATTATGCAGCTGCTATGCCCCTCCGCTCGCTTTGACCCCTCCCCCAAGAGATCTGGTCCGACGTTCATTCGTTTCGATATTATATTTTTTACAAGATTTTGTAGTGCGTGCACACCACACCCGCCTGCTATCATATATCAGTGCCGTATATAGCGGGTAACCTGTTCGTGATTTCATATTACAAGATTACGTATAAATTAGGGGCCCCGGTTAAAGGAGGGGCCCGCTAGCGGTCGAAGTTGCCTAGTCTTTATTAACATCGACTCATTCCAGTTTACCCGCAGACGATTCTTGATAAATGTATGACGTATATAATACATAATATATGATTTATAAAAGAAATTTGCAAACTGTAGTCATCGAGAAAAAATTTACACAATCGAAAAATATCGAGATGTCCATACAATCGAGAAAATCGAGAAAAACATCTCGTTATCGCCCATCACTAATAAACACGCTGAAGCAGACAGTTTTTAAATCGAAGAATTATTTTAAGAGATATTTAATGTTAAAGTTGGTCGAAATTGTTCCATTAAAAATTTTTATAACAGGAGCAAAAACTATACATAGGAATTTAATCATTTTTAGATCATTTTATACATTAAAAGTTCCCGGTGTCCAGACTGCATTTATTTCTTTTGTTTGTTACACTTTTTGGGGATTTATTTCCATTTTAAATTCAAATTTTCAGCATTTCGAGATATATTTTTTGTGTTTTTAAATTGTTGCCAATTTAAAAAAAAAAAAAATGCAAAGAATAATATTTCTTTCAAATTAAAAATTTATTTACACGTGCCTATTATAAACAGAAAAACCCCCTTCAAATTAGAATTAAATGATTAAGCGTTAAAAGCAGGAAAATATTGAAAATTACGTCATGAGAACTATATTTATACTTGAATTTTAAAAGAGAAAAAAAAATTAAGATAAAAAAATCATTATTGTGCGTTATAAGTCGTAAATGTAGGAAATTACGTCATATTTAAAATAGCCAAACCATAATATTGCCAAACAGTTTAAATTTAAAAATATATTTGCGCGAGACATTTATTTCATATTTTGAGATAATCTTTTCAACTATTTTTTTTTTTAAATTCTAAGACAGCGCAAATAATATTTCCTTTCTAACAACAAAAGTATTTTCACGTGTATATTAATAAGAGAAAAAAAAACTTTGGTGAAATTTACGTCAGGTTTAAAACCATACATTTAAAATGGCTTATTTAAAATAACTTTCTTTTAACGTTGTTAAGAAAATACCTGGAGACAATGATTGTGTTTACTTAATTTATTTTACATTGGCTTATTTTCAAATTTTTAATTTTTTTTAATCAAAGACGAAAACAGCCATTGTATCTCTTAACAGCAGCTGATTTGGTCTTAAAAATCCCCAATCAAAGGAAAACGAATGGAAACCCGTTCACAGAGAGATCGCCACTGTTTTGTTTTTTTTTTTAAATTATAATTCAATCTTTTTAAAGCCTATCAAATTAGCGTGCTTTTCGAATCTGGGGAGTCTGAACGGGGGGGGGGGGGAGGGTTGGAGAGCGTATATCGTAGGAGGCAAAGCCCCTTAGTAGCTTAAAAGAAAAGTAATTAAAATAGTAAGTTAACAAGTATAACAAATCAAAATAATAAAGTTAATATAATTAGTGGAATTGAAACGTTGGAAAAAAATAAAAACCACCATTTCCAAACGATATATACTTCGAGGTAGATTTCTATAGGAAATGATGGGGAAATATGCTGCGAAGATTATTGTTTAGAAATAACGGTGCGAAACTTTTTGCTGCTATTATGACCATGGTAATTCGAATAAGGATTATTAGAGATACGATAAGTATAAGACGTATTAATATAACAGTATTAATTGCGTAGTAACAGTACGGTGAACGGTAACGTATTAATATAACATTTCCAAGTTCTAAAGAGAGAGAAAAAAAACAGGAGATTTTCTTTAATAAGTCAGTTTTAAATTGTAAATAGCATTGAAAACTTACTTATATTTTATCATACGCAAGTTTTCCATTAAAAACTTTTTTAATGTAGAAATATGTGGTGCAAATTTAATTAATTTGGAATAATGTCCTATTAGGGTTCAAGAACTTATACAGGGTGATTCAAAACTTATCATTCAAATTTCGTGGGGAGGTAGGGAATACGTCAGGAAACCGATTTCACATAGGAAAGTATGTCCGCAAACGACATCTAAATAAAGATTAAAAGAACCGGAAAGAACAAAATTAAACGGGAAGTTTCCAGGGGTCAGATAATGAAGGCGTTGAATGAGGGTCATTAACGAGATTTTTGGAGTTTTTAAAGTTTCACACCGTTATTTCTAAACAACAATCTTCGCAGCATATTTCCACATCATTTTGAATAGAAATCTATCTCGAAGTATATCGTTTGGAAATGGGTTTAATTTTTTTTCCCAACGTTCAATTCCACTAATAATAATAATAATAATAATAAATTATGTAAAAGGTTTCGTGGAAGTCCAAATAAGAAGTGGAAAAAGAAATAATACTAGCTTTAGGAAAGTCAAAACAATGACTGGGACGCAATGAAAGTTTGGGTACACGCAGCGCCCTCTACATACGCATGTGTACATTTGCGGACATACTTTCCTATGTAAAATTGGTTTCCTGATGTATTTCGTTCCTCCCCACGAAATCTGAATGATAAGTTTTGAATCACCCTGTATATACACTACAATAAGTACAGATGGAATTACATGTAAAAAGAAATTTTGACTAAGGAAATGGCATTTAAAATGTTTTGACCTAATTTTTAAATAGTAATTATAGATAACAAGATGTATTTTGTATTCCCATGAAAATATATTAAGAAACAGCAAAGTTGAGCCAGATAAGCAATTACAGTGAAACCTCTCTTTAAGGGCCACCTGCCGTTCCACTGAAAATTGGCCCTTATGAGGGTTGGCCCTTGAATAGGGGTGATCAAATTTTTCATTTCTCTTTCTTTTTATCCCCCGATTTTTAAAATCTGCATATTCTTTCAGTAACTTCCCTTTGTTTTTAACAATATTGTTTATTTGATTCTTGCTGCAATTAAACTGTGAAGCCAATTTTCTTGCAGATGTTTCTTGATCATGACAATTAAGAAGTTTGATTTTGTCATTCAAATCCAAATGTACTCTTCTGATTGATTTAGGTGCCATATTTTAAATTTTTCATAAGCATGAGCATAAAATTTCTAGTGTAAAAATTGTGCAGTATGCATTCACAGTTTTAGTCAATGTGGAATCAGTTTTTCTAGATAACCTGTTATCTTTTGTGTGCCCACCGCAAAGGGTCAAGTTTCCCCTCCAACCCAACCTCTACAGGTTGAAAAATCAAACAAAGTTCGAGGAACGCTGTTTGTCTCACTTATGAAAAAGTTTGTGGTTCTTCATTGTGTTATTAAATCCTTCCCATCTTCCCCTGCCTTCTTTGTTGCAAATGCAGTTGTTTGCTGAACTCTTATCTTATGATTCAGGAATTCAATACACCTGTTTAGGATTTAAGGCACATGTGAAAAAATGGCCTTTATGAGGGGTAGGTGCGGCCCCTAATAGGAGTAAATTTAACATTATCTCTATGGGAAAAATTTTCGTTCCTAAAAATATTGGCCTTTAATAGAGATGGTCTTTAAAAGAAGTTTCACTGTACTTTGTAATTTGATTTTCATTTTGAAATAACAGCAAAGTTCTTTAAAACTTTTTAAAAGCATCTTAATTTGTGATTGTGTGCCTCGGGCCGCACATAAAAGGTCTCCGGGCCGCAGGTTGAGTATGGCTGCTCTGAACTATAGGTTAAGTTTAAACTTCTTAAGAAAATTCATAAGTTTCACTTAAATTTTCTGTTAACTTGAAAAAAAAAATATATATATATATTCCTTCATTAGTATCTAATAAAAAAATATTAAGTTCATACAACTTTTCCTAAATAATAAAACTTTACTTTTTCAATCATTGAAATGTTTAGTTAAAAGTCGTTTTCAGCAATCAATCTTAAAATACTAATTGATGCAATACCAGCAAAAAGCATCGTTGAAGCATAAGTGCATGGTTACAAACAGAACAAGCTTTCACTATACAGGGTGTCCGGTGTCAACGGTGTCCAATGGCTAATTCCTAAACCGTTAGTCATAGACATATAGTTCCAATTACAAAAATGTTTTAAATCAGATAGAGAAATATTTTAAAAACGATTTGGGTCAATACAAACATTTCTTAAAAAATTACGAAATTTAAATTTTTATACGGTCCCCCGGTCCTATAAGTTATATTTAGTAAAATTTTCCTATTACACTGACAAGTAAGACAAAAAAAGTCCCATTCATATAACACTAAAATTGAGCGAGTTATAAAACTTTAAAAATGCATGACTTATGCCACTTTTCTGCTCTGAAAACAAATGAGTTCGGTTTGGCTTTGAGGGGTCACATATCAAGTGCTTAAAGTATTCGAAGATCTTATTTCATGTGTATATGCGCTTTGAAAAAAATCGTACAAGTATTACGATTAAGTTAACATTTACTAAGTTTCAGATCGGCTAAAATAACATATGGTTTATTTTGTCAGCATTTGAGACTGTTTCTCTTATGCTTTCTTTTAACAAAAATTATGTTATTTTTATAAGTTTTTATGTTACTTCAACGATCGTATGTATGCATTTCCAGTTCAAAATTTGTACTCCAACTTTAACTGACATTTAAATATCCGATCGAGATTACATTTTACATACTGGCGTAAATCCAATAACAATCTAATATTATTATGATTTTCGGTGGTTACCATTTATACTTATTTTACAGGATAATACAAAGAATTTCGGATAGATTACCGCCAAAAAGTTTAAGAAAAAGTTTTAGATTAGATAATACAAGACTGCAATTGCTGGTTTTTTTTAACTTTTATGTATTTGTTAGCACTGAATCCGAAAAGCACATTAATTTTTAACCATCATGCTAGGATATTTCGCAAATCATAAATTGTAAAAGTTAAAGAATAACAAAAATCGGATACTATAAAGTAGAGGAGATGGTTGTGTTTTTTAACTTTTGATAATTGATTTTCAGGTACTTTTTAGCACTGAATCTGAAAATGACCTTAATTTTTAACCATCACGTTACAATTCTTTTGAAAATCCTAAATTTCAAAGTTAAAATATAGCGAAAATCTGATACTATATAACAGATGTAAACCTTTTTTTATTTAATTCAATAAGTTATTCATTTTTTTGGACTTATACTGGGATTCTTACAGCTAAATAGCTGAGTAGTTCGATGAGATGAGGGAGGAGACTCAATTTTAACTTTGAACTTTTTACCTTTGAAATTTGCGAAAAATCCTGATGTGATGGTTAAAAATGAAGGTCAATTTTAGATTCAGCGGTACAGAATACAAAAGAATCAATTATCAAAAGCTAAAAAACATGACATAACCCAATTTTTGCAGGCTAGTTTAATCTAATAATATTTTAAAATACGTATCATTTTGTAAAGAATTGAGGCTGTTAATTTAGCATCATTTTATTTAACAAAAATTCTGTTTTTTCTTTCTTCTTAAACGTTTATTACAAATTGTATATTTTGAATTAATATGTCAGAATAATTAAAGATTTCAAATTTATATTGCAATGTTAATTTTACTATCGACCATTTTTTAATACATCTGACGAAATTATATTTCGACTAAATTTGTGAATGACCCCCAATTTGCAGCAAAAAATATGCTCGAACTTTAAACAGCTATTACTCGGTCAATTTTAATCGTAGAATAACGGGACTTTTTGTATATTACTTGTTAGTGTAAAAGGCAAATTTTACTAAATATAACTTATAGGACCGGGGGACCCTATAAAAATTTAAATTTCGTAAATTTTTAAGAAATGTTTTTATTGACCCAAATAGCTTTTAAAATATTTGTTTACCTGATTTTAAACATTTTTGTAATTGGAACTATATGTCTATGACTAACGGTTTAGGAATTAGCCATTAGACACCGTTGAGACCGGACACCCTGTATATATATATATAGAAACCACTTGTCTCATAGGAGACATGAGAGAAAACTAGTAATTAAAACTGATTCGCGCTCTTTGAAATTAGAAAAATATCCTTAAGAAAATTCAGAAGTTTTCACCTAAGTTTTCTGTTAACATGAAAATATATACAGGGTGTATCTAAACTCTTAAGCAAAACTTTAAGGGGTGATGTTACACATCAAGACAAACAATATTAAATAGGAAACGAAGGGTCCCAAACCGTCTTCCGAAGGAGATAGATGCCATTAAATTTTAAAGTCCAAAATTTCAAATGATTATAAAAAACGGAAAAATTGGTCGATTCGTTTGGGGTTTTCACTAAAACTATTCTTTATGTCAGTATTTTCTTGAAAATACATTTTAAAGATAAAATTTTTAAAATGTCGATATAGGGCGATTTAGACTTTGGAGTAACGAAAAACTATTTTTTACCGTTATTTTTTGTATATCATTAAAGGCTTTCAAAAGCTTAGACTTAAACTTAAATTTTGAGCTCAAAATCTGAATCGTTGGGAGTGGTTAAGTAGGGCAAACTGAACTGTGTTCAGGAATTGAAATTTGAAACGTTCAAATTTCAACTCCTGAACACAGTTCAGTTTGCGCTACTTAACCACTCCCAACGATTCAAATTTTGAGCTCAAAATTTAAGTCTAAGTCTAAGCTTTTGAAAACATTTAATGAGATACAAAAAATAACGGTAAAAAATAGTTGCTCGTTACTCCAAAGTCTAAAGCGTCTTCTAGTGGCATTTTTTGAACTTTATCTTTAAAATTTATTTTCAAGAAAATACTGACATAAAGAATAGTTTTAGTGAAAACCCCAAACGAATCGACCAATTTTTTCGTTTTTTATAATCATTTGATATTTCGGACCCTAAACTTTAATGGCGCCTATCTCCTTCGGAAGACGTTTAAAACCTTTAGTTTCCTATTTAATATTGTTTAATAAAACTAAATTAAAAAAGATTTCAGTTTAAAAACAAAAAAGTCATTTTCAGCTTACGTTTCGGCTAAATTTTACAATTGGCATTAATTAAACAAAAACATTACTGTAAAAACTTATTCGCGTTCTTTTCGATTACAAAAAATACTTAATTAAAAATGTAATTCGCGTTTGTAAATATTAAATAATAATAATTAAAAATTAAAAAAAAATTACTTAATAAAAAAAATGTAAACTTGTTTATTAAAAAAGGTTTATTTGCAAATTACTTAATGAAAAAAATTAAACTTGTTTATTAAAAAAAGCTTTATTAGCAAATTACTTAATGAAAAAAACACCCAATTAAACTTGTTTATTAAAAAAAGCTTTATTAGCAAATTACTTAATGAAAAAATAATTTAAAACTAAAAAATTAAATTAAAACTTGTTTCGTTAAAATAAACTTCATTAGCAAATTATTAAAAAAATGTATTAGCCTCTTTATTTCAGCAGTAACTTCATAAATAGTATGACGCTATCCCAGCTCAGTTTCAATACTTTCAACGAAAAAAATTCTATGAAGAAAGCGCACTCCGGTTTATCACCTCAGGCGAAATAATCGTGCTGTCCTCTAGGTTCGACTCTCAACCAATCAGAAGCCAGCTCCTAATTTCTACATAACCGGTTTACGGAGACCCATTCATTCGCTTTTGCCTCTCGGGCTTCACATAGGTAAGACGTGCCTCAACGCTGCTCCAAGTTTTTTTTTAACTGATTGCATGCGATCTTTTCTTTATTAAAACCCTTCTCTTCTAATAGACTTTTCCTAATCACCCCTCATTAATTATCTTTTCCTTTGTTCTACCCTCCTCTTACAGTAGGCTCTTCATTAATTACCTTCCAGACAGTAAAATCTTCATTAATTATCTTCCAGACAGTAGACTCTTCATTAATTCCCTTCATTAACGCTTTCCTTTGTTTTAACCTCCTCTTACAATAGAACCCTTCTGTTATAGCATGCTGAAAGGAGGAGGAGGAGGGCGCTATATTGTCTGCAACCTTATTTCACCTATCATTCACTCTCTTATCTTCTCCACCTGTCAATCGCTCGGCCCCGCCACCTGTCAATCATACTTGGCCACGCCCACTTCCTCATTCCTCTGCACATTGCACCTTGCGAAACGCTCTCTCCTTTTCCCTCTACTATTGTTTAAGTGTTACAGAATAACTATGTCACTTCTATTATGTATTATGTCTTGCCAAACTGACCATTTCACTCGCTTAATAGGTTTGACTATTGTCAAGCGCAAAATGTTTCAATATAATGAGTAAAATATATTTTTTCAATTATGCTTTTTTGCACATCATAGACGACATCTTAAACCATCATTTTGATGTTTTTTAAGCATAATTCAAAAACTAATTGGAAGACAAAAAATTAAATTGAGAATTCGCATAAAGCAAGACATAATAAATATAAATCCATCAAAAAATTGTAGGTAGCAATTCATATATTTTTTTTTCGAATATTAATTAATTCATATTATAATTTGTTTTATTCCAAATTCAACGTATTTATGCTTGAGCTTTTTAGTGTTATAACTATACAAAAAATTAGCACATTGGGATGATAATTTCAGGAGATATTAATAAAAATATGAAAATGTAATTTAATATTAAAAGCACTAAATTTTGAATGTTTATAATTCAAAAACTTATCATCCAAATGACTTGAATTTTCGTTTCTAGGCATAGTTTGAAGAGAATATTTAAAATATATTGTCAAAATTGAGTATTGTTGTTGAAAAAAAAAAAAATTTGGTCTGATTTTGATTTGTAGACGGCCTCTTAAGCAAATTTTATATTCATCATTTAAAGTAGACTTTAATTCCAATCGTTTGGTACAGTAACTTTCTTCTATTAAAATTAGTTGTAGAGTTAGTAGGGGTTTTTTACTTTCCCTCCCACGACTGTAACACCATTGTAATTATTAGAAAAATAAATGAAATGCCAGCCCAACATGAGCTCCTGTGTAGAATTTACAGGTCTGCGTGGAACCGAGTCTGGCTGGCGTCAAACCCGAGATTTCTTTCATTGGAGTCGAGCCGGGTCAAACCTAGACTTCATTATCCTCGCGCCTGACTGAGTCAGAATTTAATTTTTTTCCCCGAAGACTTGAGACTTGGACCTGGACTTCATTGTTCCCGGCCGTGTAAATATCAGTCAGAGGTTATACCATAAAAATAGACAATAAAATTTTCTGATATTACATATTACACACGGAAAAAAATATTTTGTTAATATAGCCCCAGCTAAAATGTTTGGTTGGACTGACCAAATGTTGGTTCGACTAATCAAATGATTTTGTTCTTTCAATAAAATTTTATTGAACTAACAAAAGGATTTTGTCAGTCCAACAAAAAATATTTGGTGGGGGCAAAATTTGGTTGGCACAACTATTTTTTTGCTGTTTTAACAAAATCGTTCTTTCCGTGCACCCTTGCAAGGGACCGGTACAGTCCCCTTGAAGTTTTAATGCACTAAATTGTTAATAAATTGCTTCCTTTTTATCCGATCTTCATTTTTGGAATACTTTCTCCATTTAGTTATTCTCTCGTTTCTACATACCAGTTAAGACCATGGCCCGTCTGAGGGTCCCGTAGGACCTGGTCCAGGGCCGCTTAAATTTTTTGTGTGCCATGCGTTTTTCACATCCTAATTTTCTCACCTTCGCAGTGCGTAATTTTAAAGTAAAGTCTTGAACTCTTCTCCCTAGACCAACACTCACATATTTTTGTTGGGGCCCTAGGACCCTTTTTTAAACATTTCCCCATTTTTTGCGCATTTCTTTAAAATTACATTCTAATTATTAATTCATACCCTATGCCTAGTTTTGACTAATCAAAGATGTAAAACGCTACGTATTAAAACGTTTTAACATGTTTTCATGTTAAAGCGCCTTGCTCTCAACTATTAGTTGGCCCCCATATTATAGTTCCCTTAAAAATAGTCCGATTCACTAGATTTTTTTCTAACAACTTCTTAGGTTCTCCAGGTACTACGACGGAAAAATAATTCAGTTTTCAGCTACCACCAATTTTGAATATTAATCTTCTTTAAAAATTATCCGAATTGCTTGCAGTTTTCTTTAACATAGTTCTAGCGTCCTCTGATTACTTTAAACACTACTAAAAAGTATCTTTATATATAGCCAGCTACATTTCACTTAAGTCCCTGGCCTCTTGGGACTCGGTACAGGTCCCCTTGAAGTTTTTGCACCATAAATTGTTAACAAATTGCTTCCTTTTAACCCGATCTTCATTTTTGGTATCCTTTTTCCATTTAGTTATTCGTCCGTTTCTACATTCCAGTTAAGACCCTGGACCACTGAGACCCGGTACAGGGCTCCTTTAGGTTTTTACGCTCTAAATTGTTAATAAATTTCCCCCTTTTAATCCGATCTTCGTTTTTGATTTCTTTATTCCCTTTGGATTACCCTTTTCCATTTAGTTATTCAACCGTTTCTACATTCCAGTTAAGACCCTGGCCCTTTAGGGCTCGGTCAAGGGTCCCTTGAACTTTTTGTGTGCCACGCATTTTTCACCACCTAATTTTTTTCACCTTCTCAGTACGTGATTTTAAAGTTGAGTCTTAGACTCATCTCCCTATGCCAACACCCACATATTTTTATCGGGGCCCAAGGGCCCTTTTTTGAGCATTTCCCAGTTTTTTGCGCATTTCTTTAAAATTATATTCTAATGAATAATTCGTGCCCAATGCTTAATTTTGACTAATCGGAGATCTAAGACGCTAAGTACGAAAATGTTTTAACATGTTTTCATGTTAGTGCCTTGCTCTCAACTATTAGTTGGCCCCCATATTATAGCTTCCTTAAAAATAGTCCGATTCACTAGCTTTTTTTTTTTTTTTTTTTTTTTTTTTTTTTTTACAACTTCTTAGGTTTACCAGGTACTACATGAACGATAAAAAAAGAAAAATTTCAGACTTCAGCTACTACCAATTTTGAATATTAATCGCCTTCTTAGGGCCCTTGATGCAGCTTCTTTAAAAATCATCTGACTTGCTTGCTGTTTTCTTTAACATATTTCAGGCTTCTTCTGATTACTTTAAAAACTACTAAAAAATATCTTTATAGCCAACTACATGCCGCTTAAGTCCCTGGCCTCTTAGGGCCCTGTACAGACCCCCTTGAAGTTTTTGCACTATAAATTGTTTATAAATTGCCCCTCTTAATCCTATATTCATTTTTGAAACCCTTTTTCCATTTAGTTATTCTCCCGTTTCTATGTTCCAGTTAAAATCATGGGGCACCATAGGGTTCCATAGGGCCCTTGAACTTTTCGTGCGGCATGCATTTTTCACCCACCTAATTTTCTCGCATTCTCAATGCAAAATTTTAAAATTGAGTCTTGCACTCTTCTCATCGGATCAATACCCTCTTATTTTTACTGAACCCTAGGACCCTGTTTTAAGCGTTTCCCCCCATTTTTTACGCATTTCTTTAAAATTTTATTCTAATGATGTTTTCATACCCTATGTTTAACTCTGACTAATTGAAGATCTAAAGTACTTAGAAGTTAGATCTTCTAACAAGTTTTCATTTTAGGACCCTGCTCTTTATTATCAGTTGGCCCTCTTTGGGCTCTTTGTTATAGGTCCCTTAAAAACGGTCCGATTCACTAGCTTTTTTTAACTTCTTAAGTCCTCCTGCTACTACATGAATAACGAAAAAATTTCTCAGACTTCAGCTATCACCAATTTTAAATATTAATCTCCTTCTTGGGGCCCTTTGTTGCAGCTTTTCTTTAAAAACTATCCGATTATATTACAATCTTCGTTAACATAGTTTCAGCGTCCTCCAGCTACTTTAAAACTACTAAAAAAATTTCTTATACCCAATTATATTCCAGTTAAGAACCTGGCCCCCCGGGCCCGGTCGCTAATATCCAAACCCTCAAGCATAGAAACACCTTGGCGAAAGACGAAAGGTGCCAAATGATTTTGGAAGAACAGCGTTTTCCGCGCGTGCCCAGCTGTATTATTTTCAGTTCGGCGTGTTTTACTTTTTAGATAGGATGTATTGCTTTGAATGACTGCATAAGGCAGTTTTAAAATAAGATATCATTAAAATCCCGATATTAACAATTAAGATTTCAATCTCGTGAAAGTGAAATAATTTCGCACCAAATAAACAAATAACTATGTGGGTCTTATTTAATTAGGATACTTCTGCAGCTTATAATACTTTAATATTATTTATATTTTTTTTTATCTATTTAGTTTTCTCATGTCAGGTCAGAGTTTTGATTACTAATTACCAAAAAATAGTTTAATATTGCATGATTTTAAAAAACGGTGAATCATAAAATGTTTAAGATATGAATTTGTTATGATTTTTTCCCCTCTGTAGTAAACCTTTTTGTGAGCAAGAAAGAATTTAAAAGTAATTTATTTTCATTAACATGTAATTTATTAATTTGCTCGGCTTTTTATGATAATTTTGAAGTAATTTCAATGCATACATAATAAATAATAAACTTCATAAAATATAAATTAAAAAAATAATTATAATTATTTAAAATGCTTTTTACTATCGAAAGTTTCTTTTTAGGGTTCCGTACTTAAAAAGTAAAAACGGAACCATTATAAGATCACTCCTGTGTCTGTCTGTCACAGACATTTTACTCGTAAACTGTGGAACGTTTCCACATTCAAATTGGGGGAAGTAATAAAGACTATAGAACCACATATTTTCAGATTATTAAACGTTCACAAATATATTTAGGGAAAATGTAGAGGGGCTAATTAAGCTACTTGAAAAAAAATCTTTTCTTTGTATATCGTGTGAAAGCTTTCGTAATGCCGAACTCAAAAATACATTTCTTTTAATTTTAGGTATGATAGTTGTAGAGATATTGTCGAAAATATAGTGCAAAAATATGTTCCCCCCATCTAATTCCGAATCTACTGAAACTAAAATTATGAAAAAATTAGAGGTAGTAGACGTTAACTTAAACCTTGCAGGAAAATTATAGCGATTACCCTAGGTCACTCAGTTTTTGAGAAAAACGCGTTTTTCTGTTACACACAAATTGCGATTTGCGGGCATTCAGCAAAGGTGTTGAGGAACGCTGATAGTACCTTTCGTGCAGAAGTATAAAAGCATGGCTGATAATGATTTTTGAAAAAAATCGTCGGTCATTAGCCGAGATATTAACCCTTAAAGACACGGCCGGTTTAGGCATACATAATGACAGGGGCGGCGTACTCTATGTGCCATCGGCTTTTAAAGCGTAGATAATAACTTTTAATGATACATTTTTGTTATGCAACGCTCAGTAGTAGTATAAAAGCAATAAAGCTCAAATTGTTAAAAACAAACTAATTTAATTAGAATTAATCACATAAATACTATGGGATTCACGACTAGTTTGCATTGAGTGGATATCTCTATACGCCTCCGGCGTCTTTAAATGTTAATTAAAAACCTATCTGGAAAAACGTGGCAAGGATCAAGGCAGCGTTGCAACTTTGCGACCTCCTTCCGAAGCGCTCTTAGCACAATGCTAAGTTTAAACTTTGAACAAGGGATTTTTTTAGATATACTGTAAAAAGAAAAGATTATTGCTACGCTGAATTAAGTTTTATGAAATGCCAAATAAAGTTCAAATATGCACTACTTTTATTGTCAGTACCGAATTCAGTTAATAATAAAAAGATTAGGATAAGATTTCAAAAAAGAGTTATACAGAATAGCAAGCAACATTTGCTATTCTTTAGGCGTCACATCTCTTTGAACTTTTTTGGTATACCCATTCACACTTTTCTAGTATATACAGCTATACCTAACCCTACGTTGTATAGTTTTTTACAAAGTCTTTTATTCTTTGGCAACGATTTTTT
The DNA here is from genome assembly GCA_963932465.1 of Maratus speciosus. Lineage (NCBI taxonomy): Eukaryota > Metazoa > Arthropoda > Arachnida > Araneae > Salticidae > Maratus > Maratus speciosus. Next base: position 48,058,529 of record OZ010796.1, on the reverse strand, counting down.
TAATAATACAGTTAATAATTCACATATTTATTCACCCTCAGAGCGAGCGTAATACTTGACAGTATATTTAGAGGTTGTCTTTAATCATGAAATTAGTACTTCAAAAGGTACCTTATTTTGAACTCCTTATAATACTACATATTATGAATTATTAACAAAATTAATAGATCGCAATTTTTGAAACGATGTTTTGAAATTTATAAATGTGTCTTATCTTGATGAAAGTTTTATGAGTTCTCAATACAGGGTGTCCGGTCTCAACGGTGTCCAATGGCTAATTCCTAAACCGTTAGTCATAGACATATAGTTCCAATTACAAAAATGTTTAAAATCAGGTAAACAAATGTTTTAAAAGCGATTTGGGTCAATAAAAACATTTCTTAAAAAATTACGAAATTTAAATTTTTATACGGTCCCCCGGTCCTATAAGTTATATTTAGTAAAATTTTCCTTTTACACTAACAAGTAATACACAAAAAGTCCCTTTATTCTACGATTAAAATTGACCGAGTAATAGCTGTTTAAAGTTCGAGCATATTTTTTGCTGCAAATTGGGGGTCATTCACAAATTTAGTCGAAATATAATTTCGTCAGATGTATTAAAAAATGGTTGATAGTAAAATTAATATCGCAATATAAATTTGAAATCTTTAATTATTCTGACATATTAATTCAAAATATACAATTTGTAATAAACATTTAAGAAGAAAGAAAAAACAGAATTTTTGTTAAATAAAATGATGCTAAATTAACAGCCTCAATTCTTTACAAAATGATACGTATTTTAAAATATTATTAGATTAAACTAGCCGGCAAAAATTGGGTTATGTCATGTTTTTTAGCTTTTGATAATTGATTCTTTTGTATTCTGTACCGCTGAATCTAAAATTGACCTTCATTTTTAACCATCACATCAGGATTTTTCGCAAATTTCAAAGGTAAAAAGTTCAAAGTTAAAATTGAGTCTCCTCCCTCATCTCATCGAACCACTCAGCTATTTAGCTGTAAGAATCCCAGTATAAGCCAAAAAAATAAAATGAATAACTTATTGAATTAAATAAAAAAAGTTTTACATCTGTTATATAGTATCAGATTTTCGCTATATTTTAACTTTGAAATTTACGATTTGCAAAAAAATTGTAACGTGATGGTTAAAAATTAAGGTCATTTTCAGATTCAGTGCTAAAAAGTACCTAAAAATCAATTATCAAAAGTTAAAAAACACAACCATCTCCTCTACTTTATAGTATCCGATTTTTGTTATTCTTTAACTTTTACAATTTATGATTTGCGAAATATCCTAACATGATGGTTAAAAATTAATGTGCTTTTCGGATTCAGTGCTAACAAATACATAAAAGTTTAAAAAAACCAACAATCGCAGTCTTGTATTATCTAATCTAAAACTTTTTCTTAAACTTTTTGGCGGTAATCTATCCGAAATTCTTTGTATTATCCTGTAAAATAAGTATAAATGGTAACCACCGAAAATCATAATAATATTAGATTGTTATTGGATTTACGCCAGTATGTAAAATGTAATCTCGATCGGATATTTAAATGTCAGTTAAAGTTGGAGTACAAATTTTGAACTGGAAAAGCATACATACGATCGTTGAAGTAACATAAAAACTTATAAAAATAACATAATTTTTGTTAAAAGAAAGCATAAAAGAAACAGTCTCAAATGCTGACAAAATAAACCATATGTTATTTTAGCCGATCTGAAACTTAGTAAATGTTAACTTAATCGTAATACTTGTACGATTTTTTTCAAAGCGCAGATACACATGAAATAAGATCTTCGAATACTTTAAGCACTTGATATGTGACCCCTCAAAGCCAAACCGAACTCATTTGTTTTCAGAGCAGAAAAGTGGCATAAGTCATGCATTTTTAAAGTTTTATAACTCGCTCAATTTTAGTGTTATATGAATGGGACTTTTTTTGTCTTACTTGTCAGTGTAATAGGAAAATTTTACTAAACATAACTTATAGGACGGGACCGTATAAAAATTTAAATTTCGTAATTTTTTAAGAAATGTTTGTATTGACCCAAATCGCTTTTAAAATATTTCTCTATCTGATTTAAAACATTTTTGTAATTGGAACTATATGTCTATGACTAACGGTTTAGGAATTAGCCATTGGACACCGTTGAGACCGGACACCTTGTATAATAGAACATAACTAATAATAAAACATTGAAAATATTTTGCATTGTGGCTGAATGAAAGTTTGTAATAATGTAAGAGTTGTGATTCACTAAGTTATGTTAATGGTTCTTCATTTACATAGTTCAAAAGCACCAATTAAGAGATTAATAAACATATCATCATATAATTTAATGTCTAAAAGTTCTACACATTATGGTACAAAATAAGAACACTTTTTGTGCTATAAATGTTATTCCTCTTCATTTGGTCATCAAGTGCTGTTTTAAAGAAAGTACTATCTTCAAACTTTTGAAAAATTCAAGTATTAAAACTGATATTTCAGCTGACATCCCCCTTTTAAATGTGGATGACTTTTTAGATTCCCTATAAAACGTTTTCCAAACGTAGTATACAAATGAATGTTTCACACTCCTAATTTACATATGTAAATCTGGTGAAATTCTTGGATATCATAACTTAGATAGTATATTATTTATAATAAGGATGAACTTTTACAGTATTTGTTCATTTTGTCAAAAAATAACTGTAATTGGGTTATTTTCTTTTCTATTTCACAGTGATAATTTATTTAAGATCATATTAATGAAATAGTATATAAAATTATTGTATCCAATATCATGAAATTACGAATAGATGTCTGACATTCTGAGTATTTTAATTGTTCAACTATTATCAATATTTAATTTTTTTCATAAAAAAAATATTCTACACCCAGTTACCTCATGTAAGCATTTAAAGTTTTTTTTTGTTTGTGATGCTCTTCTGGTTTGTACAAATAGTAAGCACTGCAACGCTGCAAGAGTGTGTCGAAAAGTTAGGCAGATAAAACTATTGATAAATATATGAATAAACATTGATGTCCCAGTGCAATAACTGTACCTGTAAGGATAATAAATAAATATATGCAATGTGTTATTATACATAAATATGTACAACAATAATCCCTCGTTATATCGCTCTTTTTTATGTTTACTGAAAAAAAAGGCTGAAGTTTAACTCTTGTTTTTATATTTTTGTAGTAACATATTTTTTTACTCCTTATTTTTCAGTCCAAGTCCATACATTTAAAATATAAGCTTAGGTTTAGAAATTCTATCATAAATTACAATTCTTTATCTTTAACAAGCACCTAATAGCAGTTGATTTGATGCTGAATGGTTTACCATCCTAACATGGAAGCATTGCAAGTGCAATTTAGATGTTGGATTTCCAGAGCAATTTATTTATTTTTAATTATTTTTTTTGGGGGGGGGAGGGGATTGGGGATGCTTTTAATGAAACTTAAATGTTTTCAATTTTACAGTTTAATAGTCAGACTAATTTAAGGTGAATGCAGATAATTTATTAAGGAAATAATTAAATAAAACGGATTTTTGATTACCCCCATTTGCTAATTAAAAAAGAAATGCTTACGTATTTTTATCGCCATTCATTAAAAAGATTTTGATAAATTCATTGTTTATTAACACAGTACATTGTTAGTACCGAAGATAGATTACTTTTTTCATTGAGTAGCAGCATTTATCGATCATTAATATTTTTAAATAAATAGATTCAGGTTTACCAATTTGTACTTGTTTTTAAAATATCCATTTCCATTTTACATGTGTGTCAATGGTATAAATCATTTTAAAACATTTATGAGAGGTGAACAAATTATAAATTTCCGTAAATCTGAATGGTTGTCATCATTCTTATGAGAGTAATAATTTTTTTAAATGTTAAATCTCTATTTCTAAGTGATGTAAAAGAATTTTTGAAAACAGAATAACCTTTGAATTAACATGAATTGAAATGCACTGTCAGTAATGTCGATGTCAACGAGCGCACGCGCGCAAAGCGCTTTTCTCTCAAAATCATTTGGCATACTCCCTCTTTCGCCGAGGTGTTTCTATGCTTGAGGGTTTGGGTACTAGAGCCAGGTCTTTCTTTATACCTCAGCTACCACTTTTTTCGAACATTAATCTCCTTTTTTGGCATTAACTTACGTTTACTCACTACAGCCGTAAATTAAAAATCGCGTGCTTTAAAGGTAACTTTAAATAAGGTATTTCATCCGTTTATTAAATATCGTGTTAATGTTAAAAGCAATTCATGAAATTTACTAGGTGAGGCGGCATCTTTCACCGCTTGGGGACGCATTCTTTCCTTGGATTCTAAGGACTCAATTTCAACGGGATTTGGTTCATTCAATTTAGATTATAATTCAGCTACTTTCTGTATTATGCACTGCAAATGGAGGCGTCTTAAATTCAGACACATATGTGACTGAAAAAGTAATTCAGACATTTAAGTGTCTAAATGTGAAATTTCAGACATCATAGACGTCTAAATTTAAGACACATAAGTGTCTTACTATGATCATGTTATAAATGAACGGAGAAAAATGTCTGAATAATAGTGACATGTCTGAAATTAAGACATTTAGAAATTCAGATACTTAAGTGTCTGAATGCGATACAATTGTATCATATGAGTGATGACTGTACGTACAATTGTATTGCAATATGTATATCAGCGCTATCAGAAAATATTTCCTAATGGATGAAAGATATTTAAAATACTCTTTCATCCATTTAATTTAGTATTTATTTATAAATGAAGAAGTCATGGGGCATCTGAGAAAATTAGAAAAGTTCGCTTACTAAGGTTTGGAGCTAAGTTATTTTTGGCGCAATAAATAATTAAATAATTGCTTTTCACAAAATATAAAGTTTTCCAAAAAGTACTTGTTATCATGATCGTATACAGGGAGAATCGCTCACCTAAATACTAAGAGTTATGAGTAGAAGGAGAAAGAAACGTACTGAGGAGCAAGATTTTAGAACACACAGTAAAACCTCCCTAAAGCAACCACGTTCGTTCCAATGAAAAGTGATCGCTCCGAGAGGTGGTCTCTTAATGGAGGTCATGTTTAAATCTAGATTTTAATTTTTGAAAAAAGGTAACAATTAATGTTACTAAAATTTATTTTTCACGTTAGTAAAAGAAACTATAAAAATTTAAGTATCAAAACAAAAGTTAATTATATAAATTAATTACTGCACAGTTTAAAAAATGAATACATTGACGTTTGCTTTGATTTTACGGTTTTATATTTTATAACTTTTGTTTCCAAGTCTTTTCGAAGTCCAGTCAATAAATGCGTTTTTTTTTTTTTTTTTTTTTTTTTTTTTTTTTTGACGGGAACAAATAAAGACGATTTGATTAAATTATGTATTTCTTTGAGAGTTTCCCGACAAAATAGGGAAGGGGAGTTTATCGACCGTCATTCTTAATTTGTCATCAGAGTTCAATTTATTACCTAAAAAGGCACAAAGGGGTTTAAATATTTAAAAGTTACCGGAATAAAAAAAAAATCTAAACTTAGTTTAGATGTTTGATGAATAATGCGCACTCCGGAACTATTTTTCTAATAAAATCTTCTTCAAGCGACCAGGAAAAAACGGGATTTGTTTCATTTTCTTCAAAGAAATGGGTCGCTCATGGAGGGAGTTCAACTGGGATGGTCTCTGAATGGAGGTAAAATTAGTATTGAGCCTATGGGAATAAATTTCGTTCCATGAAAAAAATGGTCGTTCAGAGAGGTGGTCGCTTAATGGAGGTGGTCGCACAGAGAGATTTCACTGTATATGCCTGGGGTCCACAGCCCAGTCCGCTTTTGTAAAATGCAGAATATAAACATGAAGTAGGCTAAACTAAGAATTTATGCCAGAACTCTTCGTGTAGGACAATTTTTAAGAAATTTAAAAATTAAGAAATATTAATCGTTTAAAAATAAGTTTCTAACGATATTTTTCACAATGGAGAACTGATTTCTTTTTCTCTCTCCTCTCTCTGTCTTTTTTATTTTATTTTATTTTTATTTTTTTTTATTTTTTGTCGATGGGATTTTTCCCTTCTGAACTGCCCCTCCTCATTTAAGATAAATTTGATATATATGAACACTAACAGAAGAACAGAATTAAAATCGTCTTCTACGAGAAGTTAAGGGGGGTGGGGGAGGGGCTCCTCTGGAGAAAAATTCTTAGCAGCATTTTCTCTTAGCGTTTAATTAATATATTGCTATTTGGAAGAGAAAAAAGTATTTTTTAAATAATCAAACGTATAGAAAATATTAAATTTCACGGATGGACAATCGCTCTCTTCATGACCACCGAAAATTCGATATGTTATTTTCAGGGGCGCGCCAGCAGTATTCGGCGCCTGTGTGCAGAACTTCACTTAACGCCCTTTATCCGTCACCCCCTCCCCCACCTCTCGCGGCATTATTGTCTATGAGGTTTAGAGAGACTATAGTTTGCACATCTATACTAATAAAAGAAAAGAGTTTGTCTCTCTGTTTGTTGGCAACGGCTAGAAAAATCTACGAAACGTAGGCGTCTGAAATTTTAGGTGAAGGTAGCCCAGCGCAAATCTAATGTACCCGAAGCTCAGATTTTGATTTTTTTTATAATTAGCACATATATTAATTAAAACTCGCAATTAAAATGCGTCTGCCTCTTCCCGAAAAACGTCAGGGCGGTTGCGTTTCAGAACCCCGTTCCGATGAGAGGAAGCAGAGAAGATGCGAAAGCAGCTCCCCCATCCGACTTTCTAAACGCGCATCGGTCGAATAGTTCGAAATACGGTAAAACGAAAGATACCAAACACCATTTACATTTACATTTTTAAAACTTTCTAACGGAGCAATCCATTTAAAAAAAGTGAAAGAAAGAAAAATGAAACCTCGAATTCGTGTTTTTTTTTTTTTCTCGGTTTTCGAAGCCCTCATCCGTTTAACTAATTGAGACACGGAAAAACTGATTACATCAAATTAAGGATTGCACTTTTTCGTTTAAAACACCGCAATCCGTTCGAAAAAATATAAATGTTACCCCTTTCAAAATAAAAAGAAATTGCCGAGAGCCGTTTCGTTGTTTTTGAGATTTCAGATTATCTTTAAAAATCTGCATCGGCGCTACTGATCAAAATACGAAAACATTAAAAATACCAGACTTTATCTACGTTCTCTTTCCATTCGGATGCCACAATCCCTTTCAAAAAATACGAATAATAACCTTTTGTTAAAAAAAAAAAAAAATTCATTTGCGAAACTCACTTTCGAAAGTTCCGCTTTTTCTGTGATGTTTAAAATTCTGCATCGGCTTTGTAAATCAAAATAGGAAAAAGCTTACGATGCCACACTACATCTGTGTTAATTTTTTTTCGAATGCCGCAATTTCTTTAAAAATATACAGCGTGTCCGTAAAGTTATGGTGCACTTTTGACCCGTCACAGGAAATCAATGAAACAAGATGGAATTTTTCGCAAAAAAAAGAAAAACTGCAAGTTTCATACATGTTCAATGCAGTTCGATGTGGCCTCCATTTGTTGCCCTACACATATCTAAACGATATTCAAGTTCTTCCCCCCACACAGTTAAGGACGTCTGGTGCAACAGAGTGAATAACGTCTGTGATTCTATGTTTCAAATAAAGGCCACATTGAACTGCACTGAACAGATATGAAACTTGGAAAGTTTTTTCTTTTATTTGGTGAAGATTTCACACTTCCGTCTTGTTTCGTTGATTCCCCGTGACCGGTCAAAACTGCACCATGATTTTACGGGCACACTGTATTAATATTAACCGATTAACCCTTTCCAAATCGTTTGTTTCCAAGTCACTTATGCGATTATTTAATGCTATGTTTAAAAGTCGGCTTCAGAAATAAAAATACGGCAAAATGAAAAATACCAAGGCATATTTACGTCCATTTTCCTTCCGAAAGCCGCAATTTGTTTAAAAAAAATATTAATACTAAGCCTTTCAAAACAAATATTTTCCGAAACTCACTCTTGCAATTTTCGTCTTTATTCGCAATTTTTAACTTTTTGCACCTGGAATTTTTATCGAAGTACGGGAAAAACAAGCCACACACTCTTAATGAGCGTGCATTCATATTTAAGAAGACATCTTCTGTTTAAAAAAATATTAATATTAACCCTTTCAAAAAAATCGTTTCTGAAAATCACTTCAGGGTTTTGTCTTTTTGTTGAATACGCACGTGGCTTTTGCTCTCGATCAGCAGCTCTTTTAAAACTAAATATCACTATTTTACACGAATTCACCCAACTAATTTTTCATGATCACAACATCTGGTCTGATATCGGAATCAGCTCAACAAAATAAATCAAAGGTTATTTATTATTCTTTTCTTTTGGAACTGCAGTAAACGCTGCATGCGTAATTATATTCAATTAATTTTTAACACAATTATTAAACTGGTAAATAAATCATAACAGTAGTAATTTTTCAGGTGGGTGAATTAGTCCTACAGATTCGCTCGGGATGACTCAGTCGGTGGAGCATTGGCGGCTTTAGCAAAGATATCCCTGGTTCGAATCCTGGCCAGGACCTTTTTCACCCACTTGGAAATTTACTACTGTTATGATTTGCTTACCAATTTAATAATTGTGTTAAAAATTAATCTAATATAATTACCCATGCAAAGTTTACTGCAGTTCCAAAAGAAAAGAATAATTAAATAACCTTCGATTTATTCTGTTGAGCCGATTCAGATATCAGACCAAATGCTGTGATCATGAAAGGTTACCACTTGGAAATTTACTACTGTTATGATTTGTTTACCAATTTAATAATTGTGTTAAAAATTAATCTGATATAATTACCCATGCAAAGTTTACTGCAGTTCCAAAAGAAAAGAATAATTAAATAACCTTCGATTTATTCTGTTGAGCAGATTCAGATATCAACCAAATGCTGTGATCATGAAAGGTTAGTTGAATGAATTAGTCCTCCAGATTCTAACGGGATGACTCAGTCGGTGGAGCATTGGCGGCTTTAGCAAAGATATTCCTGGTTCGAATCCTAGCCCGGACTTTTTTCACCCACTTGGAAATTTACTACTGGTATGATTTGTTTACCAATTTAATAATTGTGTTAAAAATTAATCTAATATAATTACCCATGCAAAGTTTACTGCAGTTCCAAAAGAAAAGAATAATTAAATAACCTTCGATTTATTCTGTTGAGCCGATTCAGATATCAGACCAAATGCTGTGATCCTGAAAGGTTACCACTTGGAAATTTACTACTGTTATGATTTGTTTACCAATTTAATAATTGTGTTAAAAATTAATCTAATATAATTACCCATGCAAAGTTTACTGCAGTTCCAAAAGAAAAGAATAATTAAATAACCTTCGATTTATTCTGTTGAGCCGATTCAGATATCAGACCAAATGCTGTGATCATGAAAGGTTACCACTTGGAAATTTACTACTGTTATGATTTGTTTACCAATTTAATAATTGTGTTAAAAATTAATCTAATTACCCATGCAAAGTTTACTGCAGTTCCAAACGAAAAGAATAATTAAATAACCTTCGATTTATTCTTTTGAGCAGATTCAGATATCCGAAAAATGCTGTAATCATGAAAGGTTAGTTGGGTGAATTAGTCCTCCAGATTCTCCCGGGATGGCTCAGTCGGTATAGCATTGGCAGCTTTAGCAAAAATATCCCTGGTTCGAATCCTGGCACGGACTTTTTTCACGCACTTGGAAATTTACTACTGTTATGATTTTTATACCAATTTAATAATTGTGTTAAAAATTAATCTAATATAATTACCCATGCAAAGTTTACTGCACTTCCAAAAGAAAAGAATAATTAAATAACCTTCGATTTATTCTGTTGAGCCGATTCAGATATCAGACTAAATGCTGCGATCATGAAAGGTTACCACTTGGAAATTTACTACTGTTATGATTTGTTTACCAATTTAATAATTGTGTTAAAAATTAATCTAATATAATTACCCATGCAAAGTTTACTGCAGTTCCAAAAGAAAAGAATAATTAAATAACCTTCGATTTATTCTTTTGAGCAGATTCAGATATCCGAAAAATGCTGTAATCATGAAAGGTTAGTTGGGTGAATTAGTCCTCCAGATTCTCCCGGGATGGCTCAGTCGGTATAGCATTGGCAGCTTTAGCAAAAATATCCCTGGTTCGAATCCTGGCACGGACTTTTTTCACGCACTTGGAAATTTACTACTGTTATGATTTTTATACCAATTTAATAATTGTGTTAAAAATTAATCTAATATAATTACCCATGCAAAGTTTACTGCAGTTCCAAAAGAAAAGAATAATTAAATAACCTTCGATTTATTCTGTTGAGCCGATTCAGATATCAGACTAAATGCTGCGATCATGAAAGGTTACCACTTGGAAATTTACTACTGGTATGATTTGTTTACCAATTTAATAATTGTGTTAAAAATTAATCTAATATAATTACCCATGCAAAGTTTACTGCAGTTCCAAAAGAAAAGAATAATTAAATAACCTTCGATTTATTCTGTTGAGCCGATTCAGATATCAGACCAAATGCTGTGATCCTGAAAGGTTACCACTTGGAAATTTACTACTGTTATGATTTGTTTACCAATTTAATAATTGTGTTAAAAATTAATCTAATATAATTACCCATGCAAAGTTTACTGCAGTTCCAAAAGAAAAGAATAATTAAATAACCTTCGATTTATTATGTTGAGCTGATTCAGATATCAGACCAAATGCTGTGATCATGAAAGGTTAGTTGGGAGAATTAGTCCTCCAGATTCGCCCGGGATGGCTCAGTCGATAGAGTATTGGCGGCTTTAGCAAAGATATCTCTGGTTCGAATCCTGGCCCGGACTTTTTTCACCCACTTGGAAATTTACTACTGTTATGATTTGTTTCCCTGTTTAATAATTGTGTTAAAAATTAATCTACTATAATTACCCATGCAAAGTTTACTGCAGTTCCAAAAGAAAAGAATAATTAAATAACCTTCGATTTATTCTGTTGAGCCGATTCAGATATCAGACCAAATGCTGTGATCATGAAAGGTTAGTTGGGTGAATTAGTCCTCGAGATTCACCCGAGATGGCTCAGTCGGTAGAGGTTGGTTGGTTGGTTGGTTGTATTTATGTCGGCCAATTATCTGCACGTGGGATATGGGCCCTAGGGGGTGAGTGCCTTCCGTGGAGGTCTTTCTAAGGGAACCTAATCCGTATTAACGCTTGGAGAACCAAGGCTCGAAGAAAACCACGAAAACTCCGAACGATTAGGCCGACGGGCGCGATTGGGATCGAACCCAGCACTTCCCGTCTACCAGCTTCGAGAGCAGAACCTCTCGGCCACTGGTGGGGCCTCAGTCGGTAGAGCATTGGCGGTTTTAGCAAAGATATCCCTGGTTCGAATCCTGACCCGGACTTTTTTCAACCACTTGGATATTTGCTACTGTTATGATTAATTTATCAATTCAGTAATTGTGTTAAAAATTAATCTAACATAATTGAATTTTAGCCTAAAAATATAAATAGATTTTAGATTTTACATCTGCATATAAAAGTTAAATGAATTAAGTTAGGGAAGCAATTAATGTTAAATATTTTATTGTAAGATGTTATCATTAGCCCCAATATTAGGATAGTTTGGAATTAATTTCATTTAAATTATAAAATCAGTCAACATTTGTATTTAGGTACATTTAAGGTTATTCTCACGGGACCGGGTTAGGACATAAAATGCACGGGAATTTAAAACTGTCTGTAAGACTTGATTCCCGCTTGAAGTCCGAAGTATAGTCCTAGGTCATAGATCACTAATTCTTTTTAACACAAAACTAAGTTTATTTATAAAAAATGCAGAAGGACAGTACAAATATTCGGCAAGGACAAGACGAGGAAAAGCACACAAACAATATATATAGATTATATCCAATGTAACACATTACATTACTCTACTCCAAAATTATACTCGTAGTAATATTACACCAATCCGCTTCCACTTACAAACCAACTTCTTACATACCAGGGCCCGTAGCACCTGTGTAATTTTATATCTGAATTTCGTTTTATATATTAAAACTGTCGCCGGCCACTGCCCTGCACGGCATAAAAACAATCCCTTCACCCTTTTCTCTGAAAACAGAATCCCCATTCCTTCTCTCCCGTCACGTGTGTCACATGACCAAAGGGGCGCCAGCTAAAGAAATGCGTTCCAGACATCACACTCTCTATCGCTCTTTTTAAAATAAATCTTTATTTTTCTGTGTATATATTACAGCCATTCATTGTAGCTCCTAAGTTATTTATGTCTAAATTGATTTTTTTCTGCTAAAGCAACCTCTAGCGTCTAACGCTATACATAATGCTAGTGTTCATGTATTTCAATTTTATGTTCTGAATTAAAATGAACAAATCTTACTATCATCACACTTATTTATCTAGCATCTGATTGGTATTGGCGTACACATAGGGGAAAGCCACCCCTTCTAAACCTTTGGGAAAATAAGAATTTCTGGATTATTTTGGCCAAATTTAGCCTATTTTCGTCATTCTCCACTCACGGTACTCCCTTAAGAAAAATCTTGCGTACGCAATGAATGATACGTTTAGAGTACAATATAGAATAGTTAAAATGCTTTTCTCAGAGGTCTAAACTCTAATGATAAAAAAAAAAAAAAAAAAAAAAAAAAACCACGCAATTTTTGCTCAGCACACAATAGTTTCTACAGAAGTGATCATTCGTATGGCGTTGAAAAAAATCGTTTTTCGGCCGCCTAAAATAGACTTTATAATGAATGAAAAAATCACAGCTTTAAAACTACTCTATGGAATTTCAAAAACCTTCGCAAGTAGAAGGAAAAAGCCGGTTCTGCTTCACCAGGAGCCAAGAGCCGGGTGGAGGGCGTTGCCAAAGATGAGTGACAGGTGGGAGGAGTCGAATGATTGACAGGTTAGGGGAGATAAGAAAGTGATGGACAGGTGGGCGGAGTCGAGACAGATAGGCGCCCGCGCGTCATGCTATAGTAGAGCGGTTAAAACAAAGAAGCGATAATGAAAAGTGTACTGTAAGAGAGGGGTTAGAACAAAGGATAATGTTCATGAATCAGTAAAAGTCTACTGTAAGAAGAGTGTTAATAAAGGAAAGTCTGTTGTAAGAGGAAGGTAGAACAAAGAAATGAATGATTAGGAAGGATGAGGTCATTAGAAAAGATCGCATGCAATTAAAAAATACTTACCACGGAGCAGCGTCGAGACACGTCCTACCTGTATGACATCCACCGGGCTAATGAACGAAGAAGCGTGCAACAACCGGTTTCATCTAGATAAGGAGCTTGCTTCTGATTGGTCGAGAATCGAACCTAGGGGGCAGCACCATCGCTTTCACCTGAGGGCATGAACACCAGCGCCCTCTCTTGAGAGGATGATTCACTTACCTGCGATGTCGTCATCCTATTTGAACTGACAGAAAGAAGTGAATACATTTTATGAGTTTAACGAAAGAAGTTTTTGTCATTTGCTAATTTCCGAAACATGTTTTTAAAAGCCGAATGAGGGAAATGATAACGATGTTTTTGTTTAATCATTATCATTGGAGACTTTTAGCCAAAACATAAACTTAGTTCAGAAATAAATTATTCATTTGAGTGAACTAAGCTTACATTTTGTTTCCCAGAACACACGTCGCGGACGTAAGTCTCCTTTGTGTTCCACCGCGCTCTAACCTATTTACAAATTCTCGATGAAACAAAATAAATATATACACATTTTCTTAGGCAACGGAAATCACGCACATTGTCCATAAGTTGAATAATAAAATATATCTTCTCTGTACACAATAAAACTTGATAAAATATATACAAAATTCTTCACTGTACACAATAATAAACTTGATAAAATATATGCAAAAATTTCTTTTGCAATGGAAACGGTACACATTGTCCAAAAGTTGAATCATAAAGTAAATCTTCACTGTACACAATAAACTTGATAAAAAAAATATATATACAAAAATTTTCTTTTGCAATGGAAACGGTGCACATTGTCCAAAAGTTGAAAAATATATACAAATTTTCTTAGGCAATGGAAAAATCACGCACATTGTCCATAAGGTGATATTTACATGTTCTCGATATCGCAGTGCCCATATGCGAGACTTGTGATTCCATCTTCCAGGATATATCTTTTGTCGTTAAATGGGCTCAAACCAACCTTGTTTTGTTGCATTGTATACAACTGGTGGTTCTCTTGCCCAATTCAAACTTGTGTGACTGTGCTGGTCTTGAGTTCTTGAAGACACTTTACATAATCTTCATGTTTCATTTTTTTTCTGACGATATGTGTTGTGACACCCTTCGCTCGTTTTTTTTCTTCTGTTTCGGATTTCAGGGAGTACATTTTCGCCTTTAACCCGATAAACTCCAACGCTAATTCACCGCTAAGTTCATCTGTGAATTTCCCTAATACTTTTTTGTTATCAGTCGAAAACAAAGGATGCGACTGCGGATAATCAGAAAAATCGAATAAATCCCTTTTTTCCTCCATATCCGCAATAATATCATTCGTATAGATCTGATAACATAGGGAATCCGTGTCGGTGAAAAGCAAATGGGCATTATGCTTATATGTTTCCTTCACAAAACCATAATGGAATTGATACATTAGAAGCTTCGAAAGCTCCAAAATGCAGAAACCAACATACATAGGACGATTAATTAATAACGATAATTTAGTGCGCTCCACCGCAACAAGATCTTCGGAGAAGATTTTGAAGGTTTTAAACGCAGGTGAAGCGACTAATTTTTTCGCCCTTTTCTCGGTATTGCACAATTCCACATTTCGACCCTTTCGAAGGTTTTCTAACGTTTTTCCATATACAGCGTTGTTCAGGAGTTTAAAGAAATCTTTTTCAAAAGCAGATTTCGCCAGTTTTCGTTTATCGGTGTTAAAAGCGATATACTCCCTTAACCACGGACTTTGCTGAAATTGGTGCTGAAAAACACGATGAATTTCTGTTAGTTTCATTCCTGATTGGATGTAAAACTTCAATGTTCTATAGTGAACGATATAATTTTTCTTATCTTGAAGGTTCGGGATTAGTTTTGGCGTGCCCTTGAATTTTTTATTACCTAACATCTTCTTCGCGAAGTGTGACAACATATCTTCTTCGACAGTGATTCTTTCTGGTGCGAGAGGATACTCGTTGTGCAAGGCGTGGAGTTCTTTAGGATATTCCAGATCCACCTCGAAAATATATCCTGTAGAGGAATCGTCTGCCAACTCTAATATACTATTTGCTGTAAACTGTTTCGGGTCTTCCCATTGAAAGGAACCATGGGGGAGGTACTCAGACATGGCCCACCCATACAAGTTATTGGCATCCCAGTACATAATGTAACTGGGAGCCTGATCTGGATTATGTGCAGGCGTGTTGGGGATGTTTGCTTTGGCATAGCGTTGACTAATCATGCTGATACCTCCCCGAATCCCATTTTCAAACATCAATAGCATGTCGATATCCGTTAATAGTTCCAAGTGGATGTTCGATCTCTTCAGGCAAGCTTGCCATGCCAGACTTGGTAACGTATACATATGGCCGCTGTCGATATCATAGAACTGCTGACACAGTTTGCGATAGCTTTCAATGGCGTCTGCGAGCAATAAGACATCCGTCTTCAAATATAGGTCATGATAATCTCCTAAAGTTTGGAGATTGAAGGATTTCCAGACGTTTTGTGCATGTTGGTAATCGCTTTCGCTAATGGGTTCATCCGTTAATGTGTTGATGAATGCAGAGGCAGGTGGGAGAACAGTTTCATTAAATTTATTGACATCGGTTACGTAATCATAAGAATATACCCCTTTTCGTGTGAGCAGGGGTATATCCTGATTTTTAAAATAATGATTCAAGATTTTAAATTGATCATTATGCAGGTTGCTTGCTAATTTTCCCAGTGATGCCGAGAGATGTTGCAAACTGTCAATAAAATTTAGATGGATGGGACAGTTCTCTTTCACCATTCGAAAGCCTATATAGGTTTCTAATGTGGATGCAATCACTTCAATGGAATATTCCTTAAATTTTCCAATAGCCATCATAATGTGATGGGCATCATAGTGTCGTAAATTGTGGAAGACGACAGGAATGTTTCGAGTTTGCTTGTAGTTTAAATTACATCCTTTGTGAGCAGCCCCTATGTACGCACCTGTCACATGATCATGGTCTCTTGTTCTTTTCTTGAAGGGTTCCCTCTTACAGATATGGCAGTGGGTAGCCGATTGAAAATCTATTTCTTGTTGTGGGGAAAGTTTCATTGGCTTTACACTCTTCTATTCTTCTCGAATGTCTTCTGTCTCTGTTATTAGCTTCTTCAGAAACTCTTCTGCAGCATTTTCTCCTCGATACAATGTGAATCTGTCCTTGAAAGGTTTTCCGTCAGCATCAATAATAACAAAAGCAAAACTACATGCTTCATGTTTTGAAATTTTCTCACAATGTGAAGTTTGTGAAGCTGGAGTTACAGGTTTTAAGATGCTTTCAAAGTCTGCATACACAATGTAGGGGATTGGATGTTGCAGATGAGTCCCCGTAAAAGATAGAATATGTTCGCCATCTTTTGGTAAGTTGATCCTTTGAGCAGTATGCTGCTTGCAAAATTCTGTGTGAGATGTTAGTAAATCTTGTCTGCAAAATCGATGTAAACATCGGTAACAATAGTAAGTGGCATGACCACGTTTTGTGACATTCCCTAATAATCTTGAAAAGCTTCTAATCAGCGAGTAGTGAAACTGCTCATCCTTTTCTAAGACTAAAAGGTTAATGACATCAGGATCTTCTTTGGGTGATACATATAAAGGATACACTTCTTGGTCATCCAATGCAAATACGTTGATTCTCAAATTGTTCAAATTTTCAACTTTCGGAATGCTTTTCACAGGGACTGGGCAGGGTATCTTCGCCATTTTGATGGTATGTTCAAAAGGTGTGTAATGCGATAATCGTTTTGGATTTTCAGATCTATTTAACTTTAATTGATGTGCGATCAAACACCACACCAAACATTTAGAATCGTTGTAATTTTCTATATTGAGAACAGCTTTTTTCTTTTCAATGAAATCGGGGGATTTAATATGGCTGCTGGGTGCTAGAGGATGATAATCTGCTATTTTTATTTCTATATGTTGGATCTGTTGGAAAATCCAACCTGACCCTAAATTTACAAATTCATCTATTAATTTTTTAATTTTCTCAAAAGCTTCATAAATATGCTCATTTATTGTATCGGTAGTTAATTCAGTAAAATTCGAACTTCTGAAATAGGTGGATATAGCTTGAAGTTCGCCTTCTGGAGTCTTCCTTTCGAACAGACATTTTGCTAGGATATGCCATTTGACGCCTCGATGTGTATCCAGTTTTTCTTCAATGATTTGACGAAGATCTGCTCCACGTTTTTCCACCAAAACGTCCACGTCAAATTTCTCATCTTCATCAGGTGTTAAAAATGTTGAAGAAAATACATTTAAAGCTTCGGTATAGGTCTTTTGCTTTTTGGAAGATGAATTTTTCGTACTAACTTTCCTTTTTCTATTTTCGTGGGATAGGCTGATGTGTTGGGATTGTATGTGTCGTTTCAAATTCGCTTTTGAATTAAATTTTTCCTGACAGGTGGTACAGGGGTAATTTAGACTTTCATGACCTCTCAAATGCACTGTTAGATTATCTGCTCTTGTGAACTCGATAGCGCATAAGGGACACTTGAATGTTTTCTTCTCTTCATTATGTGACAATAAATGTCTCTTCAAATTTGCTTGCTTCGAAAAGGTTTTAGAGCAAACAGAGCAGCTTAAACTAGCAGGAGTAGATAAATTTTCGTCAGGATTCTTCTCGTGTGTTTTGAAATGATTATCTAAATGTTCTTTCCTTGAAAAGGTTTTTGGGCAATAGGTGCAAGAAAAGGTTTTTGAATCTGTGTTTCCACAAATCTTCTGATGTCGTTTTAGAGCATCTTTTTGGCTGAAGCTTTTACCGCAGGTTTCGCATGATAAAGAATCCTAAAACAGAAAAATTCTGTTTCAAAAACACGCAACTTGTAATAGACTTTCACGAAAAAAAAAAGAACTTAGAAAACTATGTCTGTCTGCATTAAAAGTTTTACTAAACGCATCACAAATTTACTTTAACGAGAAAAAAAGATTTTTTTTTTATTATACACTTTGCACCTAAACTAGTATTATCCTTCAAAACCTAATTTCAAATAATGTATCATTTTTTGAAAAGTTTAACTAACATTAGTTCTTATGTTAAAATCAAACAATCCCCCAAAATAATAAAGAATGTTTCAAAGTTTACCTTTACTGATGAAGAATCAACTTCGCTGCTAGGATCTTGCATCCTAGAAGAACTTTGCTGAGAAGGTCCTGGATCTGTTAATTCCCCAGAAGTGGTCATACGCTCCCACACATTCGTTGTTAAACCGAGATCTTCAACAAACTAAAAAGAAAAAATATTTGCAATCAAACATAGGATAAATTCTTAGTGTATTGTTTTAAAAACTCTTAAACATGTGATCGAATACTTTAAATAAGTGTTTAATCTTTTTAGAAAAAATCTCTCAAACTATACGTTTTCAATAACATGCATTCAAATTAATTTTTAACTAGACTATAATTCATTTAACAGTGAAAAAAGAAATAACATTTTTTAGACTACACTTACAAATTAGTTTAGTAACGTAAAGAAAAAATAACATGTATTCATTTCTAAGTAAACGAAAACATCAAATATATTTTTTAACTACTTTTGTATAACAAGAAAAATAACATGCGTAAATTTGTTAACTTCATTACACTAATAAATAATTATTGCATAAGAAAAACTTTGAATAGTAAAATAAAATTTCCGTGTAAAAAAAGAAAAAAAATCTTTACGCGTTATTTAATTTATAATATACAGAAAATAACATCTATTCATTTCTTAGTAAACGAAAACAGCAAATATAATTTTAACTACTTTCGTATAACAAGAAAAATAGCACACGTAAATTTGTTAACTTCATTACACTAATAAATAATTATTGTATAAGAAAAAACTTTGAATACTAAAATAAAAATTCCGTGTAAAAAAAAAAAAAAATCTTTACGCGTTATTAAATTTATAACATATAGAAATAACATCTATTCATTTTTTCGAAAACGAAAACAGCAAATATAATTTTAACTACTTTCGTATAACAAGAAAAATAGCACACGTAAATTTGTTAACTTCATTACACTAATAAATAATTATTGTATAAGAAAAACTTTGAATAGTAAAATAAAATTTCCGTGTAAAAAAAAAAAAAAAAAAAAAAAAAAAAAATCTTTACGCGTTATTTAATTTATAACATACAGAAAATGACATCTATTCATTTCTTAGTAAACGAAAACAGCAAATATAATTTTAACTACTTTCGTATAACAAGAAAAATGGCATACGTAAATTTGTTAACTTCATTACACTAATAAATAATTATTGTATAAGAAAAACTTTGAATACTAAAATAAAAATTCCGTGTAAAAAAATATATATATATATTTACGCGTTAATAAATTTATAACATATAGAAATAACATCTATTCATTTTTTCGAAAAAGAAATCATCGAATATATTTTAACTACTTTCAATAATTATTGTATAAGAGAAACTTTGAATACTAAAATAAAATTTCCGTGTAAAAAAAAAGTCTTTACGCGTTATTAAATTTATAACATATAGAAATAACCTCTATTCATTTTTCGTAAAAAGAAAACATCAAATATATTTTTTAACTACATTCGTATAACAAGAAAAATAGCATAAGCAAATTTGTAAACTACTTTCAATAATTGTATTACACTTACAAATACTTTAACAGTAAACGGAAAATAATCTCTAGTCATTTTCGAAAAAGAAAACATATAATATATTTTTTAACTACTTTCGTATAACAAGAAAAAATAGCATGCGTTAATTTTTCCAACTTTAATAAACTAATAAATAATTGATTGTAAAAGAAAAAAAAACATATATTTACTTTAATTTAATACAAAAGAAAAAATAGCAAAGATAACTTGAAAAATAGGTAAAACAACATTTGAAATTTAGTAATATCTTGAAATATAGATATAGTGTTTAAAAAAACTTACTTTTTGAAAATTATCCATCGCATTTGAGTAACAGTTTCCAATAAATAGTAGCACTTAAAAATATAACAGAGTAATGTTTTTTTTCCTTAGAATTGTTTATTTATACTGTTTGTTTAAGAAGTGACATCATATAGTGGCTCTATGATTAGTCGAAAATTCGACCAACAAGAATTCAGTAAAATAACGTCACTGTTCTATACCTTATTATTTCATCATATATTGCAACGCAGTGGTTTCACTGCCTTGCTTAGACTCTTGAAACAGTTATCACGACATCACCCTTTTTAGAAATTTTCTTCACTGGTGAAATCGAAGATGTATATCGCGTTTTGCAGATTCGGGAAATATCGCGTTGATAAGATGGAGACAGCGTTGTTAGTGAAATGTAGGTAACCATCTCCCCTTCACAGGTGGAAATTCCTTTTCACGTTTAAAATTATTGCAAAGAAAAGGGAAATAGAGATTGAAGGGTGTTTGAACAAAATAATCTATTAACAATTGTATTTTATCTAATTATTAAAAGAATGTTTAAACAATAACATGCTTCATTATTATTATTAACAGACTCTTTTAATAAATGAAACAGTTTAAACTAACTATTTTAATACTTTCTTTTAAAGAATAGTTTCAAAGGTTTAACCCATATAGAAAATAGTGCAGGTTTAATCAGTTCAACATTATATTTTCTATTAATGCAAAAATATATGTGTTTAGCATTAAAAGTTATAATTTTCAAAGAATACTTGTGTATTCAAAATAGGATTTAAACTCAATACGTACTTTGAGTCTTTTTTAATACTTTCTTTTAAAAGGTTTGATTGAAACATAAATAGTGAAAGGTTTTAACCCATACTGAAAATAGTGAAGGTTTTAACAGTACAACATTATATTTTTTTTAGTGTAAAAATATGTGTTGAACATTAAAAGTTATAATTTTCAAAGAATACTTGTGTATTCAAAATAGGTTTTAAACTCAATACGTACACGATGAGTCTATTTTAATACTTTCTTTTCAAAGGTTTGATTGAAACAGAAATAGTGAAAGGTTTTAACTCTTACAGAAAATAGTGAAGGTTTAAATAGTACAACATCATATTTTCTATTAGTGCAAAAATTTGTGTTGAGCATTAAAAGTTATAATTTTCAAAGAATACTTGTGTATTCCAATAGGGTTTTAAACACAATTTTTTATTCGAGGATAGATTAATTAAAATATTTGAAACAGTTGGTAATAAATGAATATTTTATCATTGAAAGAATGTTTAGAAAACGGTATGAATCTTTCGCATCGTTTGGTTAGAAACATACTTAATTCAACGAAACAATAAAAAAAGATAATGAAAACATACTTACTTTTTTAAAAGAGGATTCCTTTTCAACAGACATTTTCTTCAAAGATATTTTAATCGTTTCTACTGGCTAGCAATAAAATGATGTCGCAAAGCAAATTAGCTAATTGGCAGACACTTGTTTTTAAAAGGAGGTGATAAACATGTATCACAATTAATCAAAAATACTATGAGCACCTAAAACGCACTAGGTGAAACGTATAAGTATTTCGACGGTGATTTTACTCAGCAGGATGCCGAAAATAGTAGGGATAGATGCTGCAGAGCTTAAAGCCAAATGTCCGGTAAACGGGAGCTACGAAACAGACGACCTTCACCTACGAAATCCAAGACACGAATGATGTGTGCGATGTCTACACCCGTAGATGAAGGTTACTGATAAGAGATCACGTGACCGCTATCAACCAATCAGAAGCGAGCTTGTAGGTGTGACGTCATCGACTGTGCTGCCTTCCCCATCGCAAACGAGGATGATGACATCGTACGGCAATACCTGTAGACAACCTGGCGCCAGTTGATTGACAGGAGGCGTGGTGGAATGTCAGGAATGCAGACAGAGTGGCGCCACCATCTGCAAGAAGCGAGCATGTCGAAGCATGCAGCGACTGACTGGCGCCAGATGATTGACAGGGGACGGGGGGGAATGAAAGGAATGCAGACAGAGTGGGGCCCACCACCTGCTCCTTTCACAAGTAATGTGATTCTCTTAACCACTCACAGACAAGTATGAGAGGGTAGAGGGCGCTCGCGTCGACTTCGGGCGTGACGTCATAACCCGTTTTATGCTGAATCATGTGTCATTTGTTCTGTAGATGCGGATGGGAACGGACGTGTAAAGACGATGCTCTGTGGTAAGTAGCGTTAAGTTTTTGTTAATAGTATTTTTATGTTTAAAAGACAAAAATAATGAGACTTTGTTTAAAGTTTAATGAATTATTTATTTAATAATTTTCCCAAACGAGTACATCAGAATTTCTTTTTTTTTCTTGATTCTTTGACAAAAGTATTAGATGTTTTAACATCAGGTTTTCTTTTTTCTTGATTCATTCTCGACAGATGTCTATTTTTAATCAAGTTCTCGGGTACATGCATTTCTTTCAAAGTCTGTAACAATTCCTTCTGTGCTTTAATAGGAGTTTTCTTGTTCACAGAAAAAAGCAGATGAAATAAATCAGCTACATTCGAATCGGGAATACTTTTTCCTTCAAAAGACACTTGAAAATTTTTATCCCATTCGAATTTTCTTGAATTTTTCTTTAAAAAGTCCAACAACGTGTGAGCTTGTCTCTGCATTGAACGAGGTACCGAAGACAAAATAAACGAGACATCTTCTTCAGGTTTAGATGATGATTCCTCTTCTTCAGGTTTGGGTTCAGGTGATGTTTTCTTCAAAACAGGTTTCTCGGTCTCATCTTTAGGTTGTTTCGAGGGTTGAGGTGTGTTAAACTCTTGCAAATCCATTTTTCTTTTTAAAAGTTCATAATACTGTACAACTTTTTCATGATCAGGCAAGTTGCTGTTTAAAATGTTCGACATGGCTGTATCAAACTCGTTCATTTGCTTTTTCGAAAGGACATGTTTGGAGAGAGTTTCCTCTGGTATCAAAGCAAATTTTCTAGCGTGTTCCATGGATCAAACTTGTTAAAACAGATAAGGCAGCGGGGATTAAAATATTTAAAAATCCACCGTTCTGAACGATAAGTCTTTTCTTTTGTGATAGAGTACCCTTTTTAGTACCAATTTTTCGAAGGGTCGACTTGTATTTCCTTAAAGACTTTTTCTGTTGAGATGAAAGTGGAATGTTTCCTTTTAAAACATTCAAACTACACTCGCAGATGGCTTTCACGGAACGAAGAGGTAATTTTTTAAACAACTGTTTACGTAATACTTTAGGACGCGTCTTGATGAGCTTCAAATCACGCAGCTGTTGACACGTCAAAGTAATTTTTCAAACTAAACAAAAAACTAAATGACTCGCTTATTTATTTCAACTGGTAGACGTACTGAATTTGATTGGGTAAAATCTGCGTTCTCAATCGCATTCCTTCATCTGTTTGGTTCCTTAAATCAATGAGAAGGAATGAGAAAGGTATTTTCGTTGCATCATCAAACACTTCACGATAAAATTTTGTTTTTACAGGATATAATTGTCGCGCCAAATGCATAATTTGACTTTGATCACGTCGATTTTTAAACACAATCAAGTATTGAGAGTTGAGAGAGACATCTCTCATTTCTTTCCCTTGATGAAATAAATTTTGTGTTACAAAAATAACACTCATGTTCAAGTGATGGCATCCCCTTGAAAATAGATCGGTGAGTCGCTTATCATTTTCAAGCTCAGTCATGAGATCGTCGAGAATAATTAAAGATCTCGTTCCTAAATATTCTTTAAAATTAGAAGGAAACCCTTCTACGAAGGTGACTTCGGGGATTTCATTAAACAGATCTTGATAAATACCATAAAACCAAATCACTTTCTGAGGTGGAGGGTAAATCATTTCCCTTCTGTAATAAAGAAACTCTTTTAAAACGCAACTCTTCCCAACTTGTGTTGGTCCTGCACAGGTGGCAGTAAACGGGTGTTGAAAACGTGGAAAATCAACAAGCTCGTGATTCATGACGTTCTTCAGGAAAGACAAACACAGAATAAACACAGAGACTAAAAAAGTTTAGTTTAAATATCTATTTATTGAAAAAAATTCACAGACACGTGAAATCGTTTCATGACAAAATTAAACACTTTTCGATCGTTCGAGATATTTTTCGTTACAAATTGAGCTAAAATATCTTTTAAAGTTTTTTCTCGACATCGAGAATACAAATAAAAAATACAATATTGACCACAAACGGCCGTGACAGGACTTTGCAAGATGTGTGGATTAAATGTCACTTGTGAAAAATAAGTTGCATAGTTTGATACAGGTCCTCGAAAAAAGGCAGGTGCGTTTCCATAAGAATAGAAGAATTCCGCTTCATCAGGTGAAAGCAAGTAGAAGGCGACCCAATGACTTCCAGGTTCCGATGACTTGTCAACATTGCATATGAAACAAGCAGGATACTGTTGAATTCTTCTCGGTAGTTGATCACTTGCAAACACACCCAAAAAAGAATTTCGGGTGTTGGAATCACGTGATAAAATCTTGTCGATTTGTAAAGAATTCATTCAGTTGGGAAAATCACATAAAACATGCCGTGATTTCGAAATTTCTATAATGTTCTCAAATTCTGCATATACCAACACAGAAAGTGTTGTCTTCAAATCTTCAGCAAATTTAACTTCGATTCGTAAATTTCCTTGATGTTGTAAATTCAGATGGGGTCCGTCACAGAGATCCGGTGTTAGATCGAATGCATACAAGGTATGTCCATCAGCGAATTCTTCTCGTGTTAGATAAATACCAGCATCGTGATTAAATCCCGTGAACAAACGATGATAAGCTGTTATATAGTTGTTTTCTTCGAAATTCAGTTCGAGAGGTTTACTCGGAACCGGTTGACCATCGATGTATAAATAAATGTTTTTCATATAAAATAATATCACCATTGCTTAAATCATTGCTTAAGAATTAAAAGTTATTGCTTGTGTACATTGACACCCAAATTTGTCAACAATTTTAGTATTATATTTTTGTCCGGGAAAAAAAAAAAAAAAAAAAAAGCAGTTGCAGCACTATATATTTTTGCTGTGGATACAAGCTATTAATCTGACTATAAAAATGTTAGTAAATATTAGCCATTTAATATAATGCCATTTTTTTAATAGTTAATTTTATTTAAAATATTTTTCTATAATAGAATGATCATCAATAATGATTTACAATAAAAGAAGTAAGGAAATAAATCATTATTTACTTTGTTTAATTGCTTAAAATTATATTTAAGTTTTGTACAACTTCAGATATTGAAAAATTTATTAATATTGATTTATTGATTGTTAAAAAGAAATTACAGATTTAGAATGGTAAAAAGACTTTATTTTCATATTTTACTGCATTTTTCACATAAAATTGGGGGGATTTTTATTCAACGTTTGTGCATTTTTATAAAAGATACAGAAATAACAATTAAATATGTATTTTTAATGCAAAATAAGTTTTGAAATTAGATGTTATTTCTCTTGCATGTTATTAAAAATATATATATGTTTAACTTTTTAAAGATAGCTTAGTAGCTCTGGTGATTACCATATGCTATATGTAAAAGAAATTGCCTACATGGCAAAATATAATTAAAAAGATCAAGTTATTAAATGATATTGTTATTAATAAACCCTTCCGTTGTAATTTCTAGTTACAGATAATATTAACATGATTTCGTATATGAATTTTTATGTTTAATGACAGATCATTTAATTCTTTTACATTTTCGAAATTAATGTTTTCATGTAACAAAATTAAATTTATGTATAGGAAATGCTATGAACATTTTTGCTTCAAGTGGTGGGCATAAAACTTGAAAAATAATTATAAAAGCATCAGAATTGGAGTTATCGTGAAATTTTTAATGTTTTATAAATACATTTTAAATTGTTCCTTTGTAACGCTTTATTGAAAAGTTCGAAATTTCTACAGTATTTAATTGCACGATGAAAGAATTTTTTTTAGACTATGGAAACTTGTTCAAAGTAAAATAACTACATTTATATGTATTTCCTGTGTTTCATCTGTATAACATATTTAAATTTTAAGACACAGAAATTTTCTGACAACTTTCAACATCAAAATTATTCTGATTTTTTACAGGATTATTTTTTATTATCATCGGAGAATGCATCCATTTGCGCAAAGCAATTTATTGTACTTATTATATATCATATTGCATACTTTTAGATTAGGATGAAGTTAATGACAAAGAATATATTTATCCAAACATATATTTACCTGTTCATATATATATATATATATATATATTAAGTCATCAATGTGTTTAAATTTTTGTTGCTGTATATGTAGTAGGGGGAAGGGGGTGGGGGGTAATGAATGTAAGCCGCTGGTACTGGAACTTATTAGAACCACATTTCCTATACTGTCAAAAAAAAAAAAAAAAAAAACATTTTCTAACTTTTTTAGAATATATTTATAACTGTATATATTAAATAAAACCTCTCAATAGCAGACACCTAGGACCGTAGAATTTGCCCACTATTTAGAGGTTTTATTTTCATATGTAAAAAAAGTCCAGAGTGTACAAACACCCAGCATACCGAGTACAAATTACACAAAATATGCTTCAATATATTATTAATCTGCTTTTCAATCCACAAATGTTGTGGATTGAAAAAAGTGATCGCTAAATAGGTGTCTGCTATTCGAGAATGTCCGTTATTACCAGGGATGTAGGGGAGGATATACGGGGGTATACGCCGTATACCCTCTGGATTTTTTTTAAGGAACACCGTATACCCTCTGTTTCCCAAGAAAGCTATAGTATATATACACTACGGTATACCCTCTGCCCTTAGGGTATACCCTCTGCTCAGAACGTATACCCTCTGTTTTTTTTACGACTAACCACTGGTTATTACTGAAGCATACAGTAAAACTTCTATAACCGGTCACTCCCGAATAGCGGACAGCTCTATTTAGAAAAATATAAAGCGGGGTAGTGTTTCTTCTAGAAGCAGGACCTGATTAAAACATGGAAACTGATCCGCGGCCCTGCCCCCTCACCTTCCCATCGATTTTTGTGGCCCCAAATTTGGTATGCAATTTTACGAATTCGATGTTTTTATATATGTTTAGTTTTTTTAGTATTATAACCACATACAAAATTATCATATTAGGATTATAATTTCAGGAGATATTAATAAAAATATGAAAATGCAATTTAACATTAGAAGCTCTAAATTTTGAATGCTTATAATTCAAAAACTTATCATTCAAATGACTAGAAATTTCGTTTCTAGGCATAGTTTGAACCGAAGATTTAAAATATAGTGTCAAAATTGGGTGCATCCATTGGACAAAAAAAAAAAAAAAAAAAAAAAAAAAAAAAAAAAAAAAGCTTGGTCTAATTTTGATTTGTAGATGGCCCCTATGCAAATTTTAAATACATCATTTAAAAGTAGACTTTATTTCCAGACGATTGGTACCAGTAACTTTTTTCTATTATTGTTGTCTTCTAGTTGCAGAGTTAGTAGGAGGTGTTTATTTTTTTTTTCGACGACTGTTCCAATCATGTGGATAAGAAATCGCTTTTGTGACTGATACTGCTTGTGTGATCGCAAGCAACGTGGGGAGCAGAAATGAAGGGTACTCATATCATAATGAAGGATTTCTGTGTCCATTGATATTTACTATATTATTTATCGTTTGAAAAGAGCCAAATAAACATGAAGTCCATCCAGAATCTTATAACTACTGCTCGTCTCAGGCGCCGATGTGCGGTTGTCAAATGTTTAAGCATTTCTTGGTAATGATAAATAGTATAATAATAAAAACGAATGGGGATAAAGAAAAGTAAGTGTTTCGTGCTCAAATTTTTTTTAATGTTCGGATCTCACATGCTGATAATTTTGTGAAATCTAGTGCTAGATTTTATTTAACACATAAATAAAAATCCAAAAAATGCTTAAACTAATTGACTGGGAATATCTAATTTAAATAGAAAAAAAATTGTACAACAAAGCAGGTATGGATTTCTTTCCGAAGAAGTGAATCATTTTTTATAAATGGGAATAATTTGTTACTATAAAGCAGAGCTGATTGCAGCATGGACAAACTGGGCTTTTTCTATGGGACGTTAGCTTTACGGGCCCACAAATTTGGTATGAAATTTCCATAAAGCTGATATTTTAAATTTGTTTTGATCTTATACTTATTTTAATAAATATTTTGTACTTTTAGAATATGATTAGGTTAAAGAAAAGGATATATTTATCCAAATATGTATTTGATGGCATCGAGCAGTCTTATTTATTTATTTATTTATTTATTTTTTTTGCAGCAATATATGAAGGTGGCGGTGGTGTGGGGAGGGGGCGAACAAATACTAGGTCTTTGGACTGGAATTAATTTAATAAACATTTTTGATGCCGTAGGGCATATATGAAATCGCATAAATACATATTTAGGTGAATATATTTATATATATTATCCTATTCTAAAACTACAAAATACTGATTACGATCATAATAAAGTCAAAACTGATATAAAATATCCGCTTTATAAAAATTTTGTACCCAATTTGGGGTACCCTAAAATCAGGGGGCAGAGAAGCATCCTAGTTTTACCACGCTGCAATTAGCTCTGCTTTATGGTAACAAATTATTCTCATTTATAAAAAATGATTCAATGTGGTCAAATATGGCTGCGTATATGACTTAGAAAGAAAAGTGGTCAAAGATGGCTTCATATCGGCAAAAAAAAAAAAAAGGGGGGGCTCAAAGATGGCCGCAATTAAGACACTTGAAATGTCTGAAATTCAGACGCAAGAAGTGTCTAAAAATTTTAAGACATTTTAAAACGTCTGAAAATCGAACACTCCAGTTTCAGTCACTTATGTGTTTGAAATTCAGAAGCAAGAAGTGTCTGAAAATTTTCAGACATTTTAAAACGTCTGAAAATTGAACACTACGTTTCGGACACTTAAGTGTCTGAATTTCAGACATTTCAGTTTACAGATTGAAACTTTAACTTAGACTTCAGTTACCAACATTTTCTAAATTAATGACGCATTCTTTTTTTGAATTCTATGGGCTTGATTACTATGGGGCTTGGCTCACTCAACTTGGTTTTCGATTGTCTCCGGCACGTGCGGAGCACTTCCGGTACATGCTGCCTTAGGTAGCGGGAACCCAGGTTACAGGTGCGTTCGGAAAGAAATTTGTTGGGAACACACTACACTCTGCGGAAGGCAATGGGGACCTTCGAAATCAGGTTCATTGAAAAGAATTTCAAAAGATATAAAATCGTACAAACTTGAATTTTGTTTAAGATTATTTTTTTACGGACCCCGAGCAACGCCGGGCAAATCTGCTAGTATATAAATAATAGTAGCAAATAAATTGAAAATGCATGTTGAAATTTTAGAATTGTGATCATATTGATTGAGCAAGCGCAAAATGAGACACATGAGTTAAAAAATTGCAACTCCGAATCATTTAAAACGAAATAGATGCAGTAGAAATCACTTTTCACATATTTATAATAATCGGATCTTTACATAACTTCGGTAGAATGCAGCAGGGCTGTCTCAGTACATTTTAAGAAAAATTTGAAAAAATGATAGTTTCGTAATTTTCGACAAATTATTTAAATTCCTCTTAATTAAAATTTAATGGAAAAATATATCAAAAATTGCAGTGTGAAAACCTTGTACAGTTACTTTGGTTGTAGGTTGTAGGATAACAAACATTGGTTAAAAAATACATATGTCGGGCCTAATTTGAATGATTCTTTAAAGGGGCAGGTTGGGGGCCCCGAATCCCAGAGTCAGTGCGGTAGTTGGGTGGGAACGACGTTCCCAGAAATATTTGGTTTGTTACTGTAATAAAAAGATATCGCCCACGAGCACAAACTTTTCTTTTCTTTTTTTTTTTTTAAGCGAAACAGATGATCAATTGTATATTTGATTTCCATTATTAATAAATTTGCAGTACACATTATAACAATAAAATAATAAAAAGCATAATTAAATATGAAAACATAATTAAAAGCTGCACCTGCTAATTTTATATACTTTCACCATACCTACTAAGAAGCTTTCGATGATCAGTACTGTTATTGTATACATTAAATATTGTACCATTTTGGGAAAAATCAAGTTTGCCAATAAGACATAAGCAGCATATCTTAAGAAAGATTAAAGATTTATATGGCAAAAAAGTAGGCTTAATGAGAAATCGAGAAGGAATAATACAAAAGACCAAGAGAATCAACGAGCGAAAATCTGGATATGTTATTTGACATAAGTCACACTAATTTGGAACAGCTTATTAAAAATAAAGAGGATCACCAGTTTCCAAGATTACAAATGGAAACTAGGAAAGGTTGTATGCTTGAATTGGATCTCTGCACACAAAAAGCTTTCTACATATGAGAAAAGATCGGTGTACGACAGAAAATAAGTGCATAGCGATTGAAAGAATCTGCTTTATCTCAAAATTCCTTTGCTTTATCAGCTGCATCTTTTACGTCAACAATGGATGAGACTGAGAGTAAAACCCTAAAGAAGCCTTTGATGATGAATATGCTGCAGAAATTACAACAGAAAAAAAAAATTACATTAGAAGTGTACAGGTAAAGGTGAACGAAGACGAAGGTCTGTCATAACACCAAAAGTTGCTGCTGCTTTTGACAGGAATCGTAAAAGTACAAAAAGTCAACAATGTTACTTGCATCTGTGTTGAACATGGCTAGTGGTAGTGATAGTGAAGCAAACTGTTCAAAAATTACAGTTCATTGTGAACATCAACATTTATGTAATGAAACTGCACAACATCTAAAAATGGAGTTTAATGCTTCAAAAATCAGTAGTTCATTGGGATAGAAAGTTATTACCTGATTTATCATCAAGTGAAACAAGAAAGGTAGACCATTTACGGGTGTTAATTTCCTCTGTAACAGATAGCTGTACAAAACTTCTTGGAATTCCTAAACTTATCTGGTACAGTGGAAGCAGCAGCTAATGCAGTTTTGAACTTTTACAGTCATGCGAATGTGATTATCAGGTTATTGGAATGTGCTTCAACACAACTTTTTCAAATGCAGGTCAGTTCAAAGGAATATGTATTCTTAAATATAAAACTGGAAGAAACCTGCAGTTAGCCCGTAGATACCATGTTACTTTTAGATTATTTAATGTATGTCTCGGACCATCGAGTGGACCTGAAATTATTATGTTTAAAAGATTGAGAAAAATGGATTGAATTTAACCACCACATTATTGTTATTCATTATCATTCATTTTCAAAATCGTTCATGATCTTAAATTATCTTAGTTCATGAATGATTTTGAAAATATCGCCGTTTGTGCGATGAAACGTTCGTCAATCTTAACCTTTAACTGATGTTACCGGTCTCACAGACCGGTGCTTTTTTCAATTTTCACAGTTTAACTTGCAAATTTCAGTTTATCTACAAACACAACTAAATTTTGCTTCGTTTGGAACTTTAGTACTTAACATCAGAGACTTTTAAACAGGTAAATTTTAATTATAACACTCCTGTACAAAAAGTTTAGTACAAAAACAACATCCTATGAGTTAATCGCGGCTTTTATTAATCTTTCGATGGAGCGGTCTCACAGACTGCTTCACACTAGTTATGTGACAATTTCTGTGACACCAGTTAAAGGTTAATAAAGATATTTTATCACTTTTTATAATTCTATTTAACTTAATCTGATAATTATCAAGTTTATTGATACTGGAGATGAGCCTAGAGAGTTAAATCCTCTTCTCCAGACTGTGAAAACTGTACCCATTTCAACGTCTGAATGCGAAAGAGTATTCAGCTGAATAAATAACATCATGACCAATGCGAGAAATTCACTCCTTATTGAAAAAGCCAGTTCACTTAGCCGTCCCTTAAAAGAATTTTGTCCTGAACCATATGTGATATCTTGATTGCGATCAGGGAGAAGATCAGCAAGACGAGACAGTTTGTCGTAAAACAAAGAGCACAGAAAACACCTCTCTATATCGTTCTTTAAGCCCTTCTTTTACGAAATTTTATAATCAATTATCACCGGTTTTTCAAAACAGAATTTTTTGCCTAATTGAATCGAGAAAGTGCTCGGATTAAATAAGGCAAAATTTTCAATAAAAATTTACTGGTGAGATCCCACTGGGTGGACTGGTAGTGCGCGGTGGTGGATTCTTAGCACCTTACGCGGCACGTATACCGGTCGCTCGTCCCCAAAGGGTTATGGAAACTTCTGGGTTAGATGTGCCACTATGTAATATAGGGATTAATTTCAGTTATTTCAATTCAATTTATATTCATGATGGAAAATATTACTATGAGATTGATAAAATATTGCTTTTAGATGAATGAACAAATACAATACTCTAAAAACTAGAATATAATAATTATAACTGTTAATTAAAAAAAATCGGCTTTTGGCTAAATGTTTTAAATTGGCTTTTGGCATAGCAAAAATCCGGTTGGTTGGTTGGTTGTGTTTATGACGGCCAATTATAAACACTAGGGATATAGGCCCTAAGGGGGGGGGGTGCCCTCTGTGGGGGGTCTTTCTAAAGGAACCTAACCCGTATTTACGCAAGGAAATCCAAGGTTCGAAGAAAACCACGAAAACTCCGAACGGTTAGCCCAACGGGCGCGATTGGGTTCGAACCCCACCTCCCGTCTACCAGCTTCGAGAGCAGAACCTCTCAGCTAGTGATGGGCGATTCTCGAGATTTTACCAATCGAGAAAAATCGTCATCGTAAAAAAATACAATCGATACAGTCATCGATTACTTCCCGGAATCTACAATCGAGACAATCGAGATGTTTTTACAATCGATTATTGATTATTATTTTACAGGCTTATAGAGTAATTTTTAAGTTTTTAGTAAATACGTGGCAACTAAAGATAGATGGAGTAAAACAACATACCAAGAAATCGATGTAAATTTAACACTGAGATGCTCTGAAAAAAGATCTTCCTTTGAAGCTAAATGAAAGGTTGTGAAAAAACATTAGCGGTAATGTAGTTTGCTGCTATCGTTTTCATTAACTCTTTCATTCAACTTCAATTGATGGAGGGGCACCTGATATGAAGCCTTTAGAAAGCTGTATTCTAACATTTGTTAATAATCTTAATACAACTTGTTATGTAATACATCTTATCAGTTTTTAAGCCTTCTGAAAGAAATGTTAATCCCTAAACCTACCCCCTTTTCTGTACTAATGGTTTATGACAATTAACAAATTGTTAGAAATGCGTTTAAGAAATTAACTTTAATGTTACAACATCTCCGCTATAGTATTTATCTTTCGAATATTATGTGCCATTCTATATTTTAATATAGGCCAATAAACTCTAAATGATTAATATCTTTAAGATATGTTCCGTATAAATTTCTTTAATAAAGTGTGCATACTAATGTTTCGATAAAACACCGTAAAACATTTTAAGTTTGTAATGTTTGAGCATATTAATAATAAGTATCATGGATTTTCCTATCAAATTTTATTTTATGTATGCAAGTCTAGTAAATTGAGAGTACTACAGATGAACCAGATGCCAGCAAAATGAGTTGAACACGTTAATCCCAACCCCTCAGAATTTTTCAAAACACTCTTTTCAAACAAGTTTTTCAAATATAAGATCAATATGTTATCAAGAAACATGTTCAAAGTTTTAATGGTATGAACAACGCTATTTTGAAACGCTAAATAACTTAAGAAAATACTTTCAGTTCATTTACCTACTTTTAAAAATATTATTTAAATTATTCAAGGATTGTAATATCTTTTTGCTAATTTTGTTTTGTTATAAGTTCCCTTTTATTTTTAATGAAAGTGCGATGTCTAAATCGCGTAATTATGGCGCATTCGATAGAATTGAATAGCTTTTTCACATTTTCGATAAAGGCAAAAATTTGATACAAGTTAAAGTTCCCCTAAATATCTAATGCTGTAAGATTTCCCGTTGATCGAAAAAAAAGAGCTTTATCGAAAAAGGGGAAGAAAAACCAGACAAATATACTTGCTAAAAAGGGAACCTGTGTAAACCGGAAACTGCTTACCACTCCCTATCGATGCCAAAATGATTCTTTAAATTTGCATTCCAATTAAAAATAGTTACTTTCTGACACATTAACGAACTTATTTTTATTCTCAAGCGTATTAGCTAGGATCGAATTTTTTCCTTTTTCGCTAAAGGCAAATGTTTCAAATTTTCGTAAATGCGAGCCTAATATTCGGGAATTTCACCATTAATCGAAAACAAAAGAACTTTACCGAAAAACAGAAGGATAACCGGACTCATATACTAGCTAAGTGGGAACCTACCTAAGACGGAAACCGGTTTCCATGCCCTAATGATTCCAAAATATTTTTTTCTGTTTGTACTTGTACTTAAATCCAAAGTAGTTACTTTTTGATTCATTTAAAAACTCAAGTTTATTCTCAGGTGCATTGTATCCAAAAATGGAAGGATAATCGCATAAAGATACCAGCTAAGAGGGGAAACTGTCTAAAACGGAATTGGTCTTTGGTCCCTAGCGATTGAAACACAACTCTTCGTTGTCTGTACCCAAATCTAAAGTAGCGCCTTTCTAACTCATTTTTATTCTTAGGTGCATTAGCTAGAATCGATTTGCATTTTCACATTTTCGATAAAAGTAAAAGGTTTGATTGAGGAAAAGTTCCTAAATGTTGAATGCATGTCTAATTCTGTGGAATTTTCTGGTTGGTCAAAAGAAAAAGAGCTTTATCAAAAAATGGGAGGATAACTAGACAAACCAGCTAAGACGGAACCTGTCTAAAACGGAATTGATTTCCAGGTTCTAAATGGGCCCCTAACATGACTGTTGCCCATCTGTACCTAAATCCAAAGTAGTATCTTTGTGAGACATTAACGAACTCATTAGAATCGAACAGCATTTTCCTTTTTTCGGTAAAGGCAAACAATTTAATACAGATCAAAGTTACCCTAAATGTCTAATGCTGTAGAATTTCAAAGTTCATCGAAAACAAAAGAGCTTTATCGGAAAGGGAACCAGACAAATATATTTGCCAAGAGTGAGCCTGTCTAATAAGGAATTGGTTCCAATCTCAAGCAATAGCTAATGAAGTTTGATTAAATTCCGTGCATTAGTTTTTGAAATATAGCAGCGTTACCTGTTGGGCTATTTGCACAACAAACAAATCAACACCATTTTACATCTAGGTCTAACTGAATATGAAGTATTATTAAATTTTGCGTATTACTTCTTGAGATAGAGCGTTATCAAAATTTTTGTCACTTAAAAGACAGATATTTTCTAAAAACTGACCAATTTATCACGAATCCAATACTTCCTTCTTGTAAAGATAGATGAACGTAAAAATGGAAAAATGCCCCACACAAACTAAATTAAACCCTTTTCAACTTAAGTATATGTAACAAAATCACACGCCTCCTAATCTGTATCCTTCTTTGAGAAACTATGACTTAAACCAAAAACGCACCAAGTGTCAATCTAACTGTGAAAGCTAAATAAATACCCAAAGAACTTCTAACTCATAAGAAAGGGCTCCATTACTGTTTTTCTAAGCTGGGATTTACATCACATTCATTTCGGTGTTCGGTGACTTCCCTCCTTTACGCTAGCCAACCCAGCCTACGTAATCATGACGTAGATGGAATATGCTCATTCATTTCTCTCTCGCTCTCTCTCTCTCTCTCTCGCACCTCAACTGAAGTCTGCTCGATGCAAACCTTTCGTTTATCTCGAGAGATACCTCTCCTCCATGAAAACCTCTCGCTTACCTCGAGAGATACCTCTCCTCGATGAAAACCTCTCGCTTACCTCGAGATATGTCTTCTCGGTTCTAACTAAGGCCGAGAATGGGAAATCACTTTTCTTCCATTCTCGACATGTTACTCTCGATGATTGTCAAGAAAACTGATTTCTCGTTCTCGGTCAAGAAGGGCCGAGAAGAGATATCGAGGGGAGAGCTGGAAAGAGAGATAGGTATGACAATGAGCAGTGAAATGATGGAGCCTTCCGATAAATATTATGTATTAAATAAAAAAAATTCAAAGACAGAGATTGGTGAGTTTCGGGGGCGCAAGAGTGGACACACGGAGGGGGGGGGGGGGAGGATTTTCAAATTTTTACCGAACACGTCATGTGATACATCATCGGAATTTGACAACCCTTTCATATTATGAACCTTTCTCCCATTCACAGTTGAATTTCAGGATGCGGGGGGTGAGGGTGTGCGCGGACAAATCTTTAAAACTGTAGCGATATCTAGAATAATTATCATTTAAATGGGTTTTTTGTCGGAGCCTTCAGAAAAATAATACTTATTAAATATAAAAATATTAAGAGTTGGGGGAATTTCGGGAGTATTCAAGGGGCGTGAGAGTGGACCCACAGGGGTGCAATTTTCAAACTTTTATGAAACCTCTCGTGATATATCTTCGGAAATCTTTCTCACTACTCTTTCATATTATGAACCTTTCTTCCCCCAAAATTGAATTTTGGGGGTGGGGAGGGGCGAACAAATTTTTAAAACCGTAGCGATTTCTATGATAAATAGCATTTTAGATGTGAAATTTTTTTATGGGGTCTTCCGGTATTTATTATTTATTAAACATAAAAATTTTGAAAGTGGGGCTGCATCAATTCCGGGGCGAAAGAGTGGACCCACTGGGAGAGGGGTCGGGGAAGCAATTTTCAGACATTTTTTGAACCCGTCATGTGACATATCATAGGAAAGCTCTTGAATAACTCTTTCATATTATGAGACTTTCGTCTCCCCCTCCCCAATTTTGCTCTCACTGTGAGGGGGGGGGGGGTCATTTTCAAACTTTTTTGCATTCTCATCATTTTAGATCGGATTTTTTTACGCAGCCACCCGGTATTATTTATAATACATGAAATTTCAAAAAGTTGGGTTGTATTCCGGGGAGTGCGGTAGTTGGCCCCTTGGGGTGGGGGGGGGGAGCACTTTCCTAACTTTTGTCGACACTCTTCATGTGATACATCATTAGAAAATCCACTTATTCATATTATGCACCTACCTGCCACTTTCCCCACTTTGCCACCGGGGCATTTTTAGGGTTTCGTTCATCTGACGAAACCCTATTCGTCTCGCTCCTCTGTCGGTCTGTCTGTCTGTCTGTCCGTCCGTCCGTCTGTCTGTCTGTTACAGAGCCCGTTCTCAGAAACTATACATGTTGGAGACTTGAAATTTTGCATACTTATAGATGAACACCACACATCATACGACAAATCGTAAAATTTTGAAAAAGTCGTACATTTAACCCTTTGGGCTCCCACATGTATATTTTAAACAGTTCTTTCTATGTAAGCCTGTAATTAGATTGGAGGCGTGAAATTTTGCATATAGCTGAATACCTCACATCAAACGACAAATCATAAAATTTTGAAAAAGTCGTACATTTAACCTTTTAGGCTCCCACATGTGTATTTTAAACAATTCTTTCTAAGTGAGCCCCTATTTAGATTGGAGGCGTGAAATTTTGCATACTTATAGCTCAACATCCCAGATTACGCGTCAAATAATAAATTTTGAAAAAGTTTTATGTTTAACCCTTTCAACTCCAGCTCGTGTATTTTAAGCAATTCTTTCTAACTGAGCCCCCAATTAAATTGGAGATTTTAAATTTTGCATACTTATAGCAGAACACCTGAGGCCAAGCGACAAATCATAAAATCTTGAAAAAGTCTTGCGTTTAACCCTTTGAGCTACCACACATGTATTTGAAGCAATTCTTTTTAAGAGAGCCCCTAATTAAGTTGGAGACATGAAATTTTACATACGTATAGTTGAATACCTCAGACCACACGACAAATCATA
This sequence comes from Maratus speciosus, assembly GCA_963932465.1. NCBI lineage: Eukaryota > Metazoa > Arthropoda > Arachnida > Araneae > Salticidae > Maratus > Maratus speciosus. The sequence goes on along the minus strand of OZ010796.1, from coordinate 48,020,507 downwards.
AAATCTTTAAAAAGTTTTATATAATAATTAACCCCTCCGGGCTCTAACTTGTGTATTTTAAGTAATTTTTCTAACCTCCGCCCTTTTAACCCGGGGAGAAATTTTCCAACTTTTGCCGACACTTGAACCTTCTTTCATATTATGCACCATAGTCTTACATATTTTAGTTCCATTTTTTACTGCCAGGTGCGCCTACTGATCTCGGGTGCTATGGGCCCAATCCCCTCGACAAATATATCTACGGATAGTATGTAAAACAGGTTTTCGTTCGGATAGATGTTTGTTTAGAATCGAGTGTGCCCCCTGGTTGCGAAATGTGGAACTAACAGATTTTTCAAAAAGAAAAAGTGTTTTGAAAGGAATATTAAACGAAACCCTTTGTGCGATCTGTGATCACACTTACCCACTTGTTCTAAATTTTGCTGACACTCCTCATGTTACATATTGGAAAGGCCTGTGACCACTTATTCATGTTATGCACCCCCCTCCCCACTTTGCCCCCCACGGGGAACTTTTCTAAATTTAGCCAAGACCTCTCATGTGACATATCGTTGGAAAGGTCTGTGACTACTTATTGATATTATGCACCTCCGGTGTCCACCCTCCCCATTTTGCCCCCACGGGTGTACTTTTCTATATTTAGCCAAGACCCCTCATGTGACATATCGTTGAAAAGGTCTGAGACTACTTATTGATGTTATGCACCTCCGGTAACCGCCCCCCCCCCCCCACACTTTGCCTCCATGGGGATATTTTTCTAAATTTAGCCGAGACCCCTCATGTGACATATTGTTGGAAAGGTCTGTGACCACTTACTCATTTTATGCACCTCCCGCGGTCCTCTCCCCCAAACTTTGTCCCACGGGGGCCATTTTTATAAATTTAGCCGGGAACTTTCATGTGACTTTTCTAAATTTACCAGAGACCCCCTTGTGATATATTGTCGGAAAGGTCTGCGACCACTTACCCACGTTATGCACCTCCCGCGCCCCTCCCCCCACTTTGCCCCCACTGGGAGGGCATTTTTATGAATTTAGATCGAGATCCCTCATGTGCCATGTGACATATAGTTGGAAAGGCCTAATGCCCCATGACGACTTATTCCTATCATGCTGCTGCTGTGCTCCTCCCCTCACCTTGACCCCCCCCCAGGGATCCGGTTCGAGATTATTTTTTACAACATTTTATAGTCCGTGCACACCACGCCAGCTATACAGTGCCTTATATAGCGGGAAGCCAGTTCGAGATGTCATATTACAAGATTACGTATAAATTAGAGGCCCCGACTAAAGGAAGGACCCGCTAGCGGGCGAAACCACTTAGTCCTTATTAACGCCGACTCATTCCAGTTTACCTGCAGACGATTCTTGATAAATTTATGAAGTATAAAAGCAGTTGGCAAACTGGAGTCATCGAGAAAATATTTACACAATCGAAAACTATCGAGATGTCCATACAATCGAGAGAATCGAGAAAAACATCTCGTTATCGCCCATCACTACTCTCAGCCACTGGTAGGGCAACAAAAATCCGGTAGCATCTGTTAGAAAAACTAATCTCTTTCAGAATTAGATAAACTCATCATTAATCAAGATAAACTGTTTTTCAAAAACAATTTATGTCTGTCATAAATAAGACTTGATTATTACTTCACAAAATTACTTCCTTGTCTGTGTAAAAACTTAATCAAGTAAGGAGCAAAAATGATTGCTCCAGTCTGTATCCATTTAGTCATATATAAATTAATTTAAAATCAAAAGGTGATACAAATTTCTGCGGTACAAATGATGAGAAAAATACATTTTTTTAGCATACACCTTCACAAGTTTTTTTACAGGATTAATCATCAAAGATATTTAAATAATCAGTGGATATACATATAGCTCTTTAATGGATATGATAAAGAAAAATACCGGTTTCTACGTGGACGATCAAGAACCAAAAGGTAAGGAGATTTACCTTATCTTTATTTTGTGATTTAATGTGATTATTGTTTTTTCCCGTTAAGTCTCATCTTTTATCTAACAGCATCAACATCTACCGGGGCCGAAACTAGCCTTTTTTGCACCCGAGGCAAACATGGATTGGCGCCCCCCCCCCCCTTCCCCAAAGTATATTTACAAAGAGAATTTTAACCGAGTTATTTTATTCTGATGGACTGACGGCTTCCATTATTATGAAACAGCCGTTATAAATGAAGTGTTAGGTGAAGATGAAAGAGCACTTGTAAAAAGTTAGAACTCTGATTTTCTGGTCAGAATGGGGAGAAAAAAGAGGCCATATATATATTTTTTTAATTATGGCCATTTTTTCCCCTATTCTGACCAGAAAATCAGAGTTCTAACTTTTTACGGCTGCTTTTTCATCTTCACCTAACACTTCGTTTATAACGGCTGTTTCATAATAATGAAAGCCATCAGTCCATCAGAAGAAAATGATCCATTCCAAAGGTATAAGTTCGATTGAAAAACTATTTATTACTTTGTGCCTGCAATTTTCATGACACAAATAGAATCACATAGCTGCCAATGTGTGGGGTTTAGTTACCTATAAAATTTAATAAAAAATTTTGCAATATTTAATCGTTGACGATTGTTAGACTTTTTAAACTGAATTTCTGGAAGTGACAGCCACTTGTTCTCTTGCGACGACATTTCTGTGACTGTCAACTCGTAAAACTTGGCTAAAAATGCTAACATTGACAACATTTTCTGAATGAATCTTTTTACCTTTATAAGAAAATGGGAAAATCTTTAATTTCTTGATATCTGAACAAAATCGGTAAATTTTATATTTTTACGAATATTAATGCAATTTTTTTTATTTACGAATGAAAATGACTTCGCGAAAGTATCAGAAAAGTAGTTTGGATTTGGGAATAGCTCTTTCAATATAAAAAATTCTCATAACGAGATGTGATCCCCTCCCACCCAAAAAAAGGAAATCCATGACCCCCCTCTAAATGGTGAGCTGGAACTGCCCTCGGCTTTGTCACATATTGATTGATTAAAATCTTGAAAACGGAATTAAAAAAAAATCCGCTTTATGCAGGATCAATATGCCATATCATCTTTAGATCAGGGATGTAGTGGAGAGTATACGGGGGTATACGCCGTATACCCTCTGGACTTTTTTAAGGAACACCGTATACCCTCTGTTTCTCAAGAAAGCTATCGTAAATACACTCTAGGGTATACGCTCTGCCTTAAGCGTATACCCTCTCCTTAGAGCGCATACCCTTTGTTTCTTTTACGACTACACCACTGCTTTAGATTCTTCTATGCTTTGTCATATGCCAGACAGGGTGATTTTAACAATACCGAGCTAAACATAGATGTGAGAAAAATCGACAAACAAAAATCTTCATTTGGCGCCCCTTCATTCTGGCGCTTGGGGCACATGTCCCCTCTTAGTTTTGGCCCTGACATCTACTCTATGCAAAGGTGAGTGCCCACAAATATTTTTTTTTCCAACCACAGCACTGCCAGAACGTATCTCGGACGAAAAGAAAAAAGTTTCCTCCCGTTCGTAAAATGCACGTAAATGCTAAGCTAAGCTTGGTGAATTTTTACGGCGGGACAAATCGTTCATGTCTGAGCGGGTGCGGTGTACACGTCTGCACGGGCTGAAATTTCCAGGCCCAAGCCCGGCCCGACTCATAGAAAAAATTTTCGGCCCGGCCCGATAGAAAAATTAAAAGTTCAGCCCGAGTCCGGCCCTGCCCGGTAAAAAACCGAGCCCGTCCCGGCCCGAGTGTAATTCTACAAAACATTGATTTTTAAGACTAAAAATATTTATCTTAACTTTTTTTTTCATGTTTATAATCTTCATTTTTATAGTGCCACAGGCTTCGATATTTATTTTTTTTATTCAATCTCTGTTTCTTGTATTTAAATGTTTCAGTTATCATTAATATTTTTAATCCATATTTCATGTGTTGAAGTGTTAAAAATATAAAAAATTCTATACAGTAAAATCTTCTAAGACGGAATTGCACAGAAAAAAAAAAAAAAATAATAAAATAAATGCGTTATAGACCAGTTCCATTCTTATTAAGTGTAAATGTACTATATAACCTTTTCTTACATATTAGTGCATATTAATTTTACATGGATCAACACATTTTTCAGTTTAAAACAGAGTTCCGTTATAGGCAGGTTCTTTTTCACACGTTTTACTATATTTTAATTTAGCTATATTTTAATAAGCGTAGAAATCTACAATTCTTTAAATAGAATAAATTTTAATGTTTAAGCGTAGAATAATGGCGATTTAAAAATGTATGCATTTTTTGCAAAAACTTTTGGGCCAGGTCTAATTTTACTGACCGCAATGATTTTAATATGGGCTGAGTCAAAATTAGGGCTGAAAATTTTGGGCCGTGAAGACTAGCAATGAACCAGACCCGGCCCGAACTTTCAGAAAAAGTATGGCCCAGGCTCGGCCCGAGTGCCGTGAATAAAAATCAGACCGTGCAGTGCAGATCTCTAGTGCGCTGCTCTTCCCGCCGTCGCCATGGAATAATAGGCGTGCAAACTACTACGGGTCTACGGTTGAAATCACGTCCACGTGATGTGTGTGAGGAAATATGACGTTGTGCGCGAAACAATATGCGCAGTGGATCGAAGTAGGGGAAAGAGTGAAAGTAAAATACAACGCATCGCTTGGGTTTCAGTGATGATTAACCAGAACCAGCGACATCTTTTTTCATGCTCATCTAAAATGTATGCTTCCAGTTATTGGATTTTTATTCTTCTCTTTTATTAGGTAAGCATAAATTGTTTTATTTTGCATTTTTTATTTTAAACATCTTTTTAAGTGTGGAAATATTGATTTATTTTGCGATACTAATTAACGTATGAGGACGTGAATTTCAAATGTCGTCTTATTCAGAAAATCAAATCTTGGGAAATCGCGAAAAACCTCTAACTGTGTCCATTGGTTTTCATTGTAAACAGGGATGTAGTGGAGGGTGTACGGGGATATACGCCGTATACCCTCTGGATTTTTTTAAGGAACACTGTATACCCCCTGTTTCTCAAGAAAGCTATAGTATATATACACTAGGGTATACCCTCTGCTTAGAACGTACACCCTCTGTTTTTTTTTTACGACTACACCACTGATTATAAACCAAGATTTTACAAAGATAGAAATACAGGATAAAACTAATTTTTTTGCAGGATGCAGTGTTTTTTCCGTGCAGGTTTATCAATAGAATAAATGATAAAGAAAACACGATTTTTTAAATTTGGATAAGGCGAGTTTTGAAACTCATGTCCTCATATCTAGAATTCTTTTGTGTGATGATTTATGTTTAAAATCGGGTTCTTAACATTTATTATTTTTTGTTGTTGTTAAGAGCACTCAAATTATAAATTTTTAATTCAGTATATATTTTCCATATCACTTTATATATTTAAGGATTTTTTTTAATTATCTCTCTCACTATGTTTAATAGAAATATTTCTTGTTGATGTAGATTTAAAAATGATTGCTTAAATTATTATAATATGGTATCCTTGTCCTGAAATTAAACGATTATTTTTTATCTTAAATGGACCGTTGGAAACTTGCAACAATTTTCTTTTATTAATGGCGGTTGGTGATTTGACTTGGTCTTCAGTACCGATTCTGCACCGGAACTTCATTCTTACCCGGTCATTCCCAGTCTAGATTTTTATCTTTACTTATGTACCGATTAAAAAAAAAAAAGGTTTAAACATTATTGAACATCATTTAACCAGATTTTGAGTCGTTCGTTGCATTAAAATTTTTATTCAATAAAATTAAAATATTTTTGAAAATGTTTCAAAGCTTTAAAAATACGAATCTTCATTTATATATAATTTTAAATATTATAAATATTCATATTTATATTTAAAATTATACATAGTATATTGTATATAAATTTATATACAGTAAAATAATTTTACCAGAATGGTTAATAAGACTGCCATGAAATTTTAATACTACACCTAATACATTACTATGTAAGGTATTAACATCTTGTGAATAAGTTATATTACTGTAAATATAAATCGTATAATAAATTACATAATATACACAAACGTTTTGTAATATATATATCCAATAATGTAAAATGCACATTTTTTAATGAATAAATGTAAAAGGGAAAAAAAAATCCCGATTTTTATAACCTACGTAAATATCTAATTTCATCAGGGTTTGATGATTGAAATCAGATTGATTTTAATGATGATTTAAATCGTGATTTAAGTAAAATGAATTTATTTTTTAAATGATTGATTGAAATCAATTTTTCTAAAATTATTTTTAAAAATTTGGTCGAGATATTTTGTAATAAAAATGGGGAACAGACAGGGTTGCAAAAAAGCCGGCTAAAATTAAAAAAAGCCAGGCCGGTGGCTTTTATTGGTTTTAACCGGCTTTTTTTGGCCGTAATTGGCCTTTATACAATAAAACATTGTAATTATAAACTACACATTTTAAAGTGTTTTTAATTAGTTTTAATGACATTTAATTGATTTACAGTTTAACAAGTAACCCAATTTCTCAATAATGAGGACATTAATACTGGAATAAAACTTAGATGATTTTGCCAGCGATTTGTATTCAGAATTGCAAATATGTCAGCTAAATTTTAAAAAGGCCATACCAACTGCCAATTTTTTCATTTTTACTGCTTTATAAAATTAAAGAGGACAATGGTTACTTAGTTATGTTTTATTACTTAATTTTAAAAGCTATTAATACAAGTCTTATTTTATTTCTAGCAAACATTTAAAATTATACATAGTCATATTAATAAAAACACCACCATTTCTCACTATTAAAAACATTATGAATAGCATATGCATGAATATGCATAGCAACAAGCTTTTCAAAATTTTATTTTGAGATTTTTTTTTTTTTTCTTGTTTAAATGTTCTATTTTTTACACACTTATGTACCACTCTCCTCAAATAAAACATCTTTTCTAATTCCTCATTTCCATTTTGATGTGTTACATTTTGTCATTAAGGCTGTTAAATCCAAAAGGGCAACTTTCTGACATAAGTTTTAATTTATTTTTGTCCAGAAATACATGAAACTAGCAGATGTTGTTGTTCAGAAACTATGTAATTGCACTGTTTTTTCTGGGTTTTTTTGCAAACGCTATAGATTTTTCAGAAAATACTGTCAAAGTGAGTGTTTTGAACTGAATTTCTGCACAAAAGAAGAAACCATTCAGAAAAGGGTGAAAAAACATGTTTGTCACATAATCAAAATCTCTTTATAACTCAATAGGTAATTGATGGATCAAAAAATGGAAAACACAGGTTCGATTCCAAATCGCTTCCATGGTCAGGCTTTCGAATTTTACATCTTTCCATTAAAAAATGAATTTGTAAATGTGTCAAAACATTTTGCGCTTGTTGAGCAGAGCAGTTAAAAACAGTTTTAATTAAATATAATCTTTAAAATGTGTAGTATATGTGGAGCTATATAATATAGAATTTCAAAACACCAGTTCGGAGCCTAACTTATATCCTTTTCAATGTTTTTATATATTTTTTTTTTCAGACATAATGCGTTCAGTTGTCTTCTAGAAGTTACAAAGACTTATTTATTTGATAAAGTTTAATAGAAATCTATTATTTTTTTTAGTACAAAATATTTATAAGTGTATTAAAAATGAATTGATCCAAATTTAAAACAAATTTACTGTAAACCAACTTTAAAAAATAAAAACTGGCTTTTTTCAATAAAAGCCGGCTTTTTTTAAGTGGTTAAAACCAAAAAAAGCCGTCCGGCTTTTTTTGACCTGGCTAAAAGCCAGCAACCCTGGGAACAGATGTATTATAATCCCGCATCCGCCATCTTGGTTTTTTTTTTTACGTGAATTAAAAATTAGTTTTTTAATTCATAGTTATAATTACTATAATCCAGTTTTTTTCAATATTATATTAATCTATCAACAATATTTAACCATCGGCGACATTTTCTATTTGGCGAAAAAAGTTTCCATGCAAGAAAAAATCCAAAATGGTGGATCCGGGATTATAATACATCTAAGCCATTTCTTTATTGAAAATGATCATAAACATGTGCTTAAAGATGAAAATAAGAAATTTTGCTTAGTGGCCACTGGCCGGTAAGTTGATATTTTTTAGTAGCCAGTTACTGGCTAGTGAGAATAATTTCTTTAGTCACCAGTAAGCACATTTATGTCACTGAATATTTAATTTTAAAATATATAAGTTTAGAGTACGTAAGTAATTTATGTAATAAATAAAAATATTTTAATTCATATTGTTTTGAATAAACTTAAGATACTAATTTCCAATCTATTTTAAATTAAGTTAACAGCAAAGTTATATGTAACATGCTTATATACCTAACTGCATAAGTCCACTATACTCGGGTACTTTTCAAAATTAAAAAAAAATCTGAAATTTACAGCAAATTTTCTGAAATGTAAGGTGGGGGGGGGGGTCTCTTCTGGCACTAATTATACATTTTTTACAAGATACTTTAACAAAATTCGCGTTTTTCCGCGATTTATTGGCGACGTTTGTGTTTCTTCCGCGATCCTTTGATAAAATGTGCGGGTTTTTTCGCGATCTTTTGACAAAATTCGCGTTTTTTTCGCGATCTTTTAACAAAATTCGCGTTTTTTTCGCGATCTTTTGACAAAATTCGCACTTTTTCATAATTTTTTGATGAAATTCGCGATTCTTCGACGAAATTCTCTTTTTTACACGATTCTTTGACAAAATTCGCATTTTTTCTGCGGTCTATTGACGAATTTCGGGTTTTTTCTGCGATCTATTGACGAAATTCGCGTTTTTTTCGCGATCTATTGACGATATTTGCGTCTTCGCGATCTATTGACGATATTTGCGTCTTCGCGATCTATTGACGATATTTGCGTTTTTTCGCGATCTATTGGCGATATTTGCGTTTTTTTCGCGGTCTATAGACGATATTTGCGGGGTTTTTTCGCGATCTATTGACGATATTTGCGGGGTTTTTCGCAATCTATTGACGATATTTGCGTTTTTTTCGCAATCTATTGACGATATTTGCGTTTTTTTCGCAATCTATTGGCGATATTTGCGTTTTTTTCGCTATCTATTGACGATATTTGCGTTTTTTTTTCGCTATCTATTGACGGTATTTGCGTTTTTTTCGCTATCTATTGACGATATTTGCGTTTTTTTCGCTATCTATTGACGATATTTGCGTTTTTTTTCGCGATCTATTGACGATATTTGCGTTTTTTTCGCGATCTATTGACGATATTTGCTGGGTTTTTTCGCGATCTATTGGCGATATTTGTGTTTTTTCGCGATCTATTGACGATGTTTGTGTTTTTTCGCAATCTATTGACGATATTTGGGTTTTTTTCGCTATCCATTCACGATGTTTGGGTTTTTTTCGTGATCCTTCGACGAAATTTGTTTTCTTCCGCCATCTTTTGACGAAATGTGCGTTTTACGTGATCTTTTGACGAAATTCTCGTTTTTTTTCGCGATTCTTTGATGAAATTCGCGTTTTTTTCGCGATTCTTTGATGAAATTCGCGTTTTTTTCGCGATCTATTGACGATATTTGCGTTTTTTCCGCGATCCATTCACGATATCTACATTCTTTATGCGATCCATTCACGATATCTGCGTTTTATCTGCGATCACTTGACGAAATTTTGGTTTCTGAGCGATTTTTTGACGAAATTAGCTTTTTCGCAATCTATTGACGATATTTGGGTATTTTCGCGATCTATTGACGATATTTGGGTATTTTCGCGATCTTTTGACAAAATTCGCGGGGGTTTTTTCCGCGATTCTTTGACGAAATCCCTTTGGAAAATCCTGCATCTGGCCGGTACTTTCCATATTTTTAGTCGCCAGTTTTTCACGTTTAGTCGCCAAGTGGCGACTGGCGAGTGCTTATTTTCATCTTTACATGTGCTTACCCAATGAAAAAAATTATGGCACTTTTAGGGATCCCCCCCCCCCCCCCCCCCATTTTCACAAAAATGACTATTATGAGACAAGATTTTACAGATATTTAAAACTGAATTTATTAATAACTATAAAACTTTAACTATAAAAAAATTAAATATAAAAGTTGAATTAAATTTTAATATGTAATCTTTTTTTTTTATTTGAAAATACTAACCCGTGAGTACATGCGCCCCTTTCCATTACATTACTACATGTGTGGGATAAATCTCATCCCCATTTTGTCTCCTGTTATATTTTTGGATAATTTAGTTTTAAAAGCAAATCTATTATCTACTGCTTTATATTGTAAAATGCATGAATACTACTTCTTTAGGAAAAAAATTATGCTTTATATATTTATTTTCCGATTTTGTAGCAGTTTCTATAAAAAAAAAAAAAGTTTTTAGAAAATATGCAATCAATTTGTTTTACACCTTAAAAGGTTTGTTTACATCTTGGGGTGGGGGGAGATTTTTCTCTGAGGTCGATCTCTACAAAGACCCTTTTTTACTTTTTCGATTTTGCTAAGATGTTTTTTTTTTTTACTTGGATACTTTCACTTTTGAAACCAGTTCCGAAAAGCAAATTTATCAAAATGAAATAAACCTCTAAATAAAAAAAATAAAGTACCTTTGTACATACATATCAATCTCAGCTATCTAATGGGGGAGAAAATATTGAAATACAAACGAGATGTTTAAAAAAAAATCTTCCATTGGACTAACATTAGTGAGCGGGTGTTTTCGTCTGAAGGAAATAGGCCCTTAATTTTGGGTAACTTTGGTTAGAAGACATGATCAAAAATCAGGAAAAGTTGTAACACAAAAGTACTTTTATTACACAAAATCAGAAATTTTACTGCATGCAAATCACAATTAAAAAGGAAACAAATATATATATATATAGGGTAATTAAATTTTGTTTTGAAACGCTCTAAAAAACCAACCACTGATTAGAATGATGTTAAAATTGAACAGCGTATTATTGAAGAAGGGGGAAAGAACATGAACAAAAAAAATTCCAAATTTTAGTGACAGATGACGCTGTAAACGTCAGAAGATGTAAATTAAAATACCTGGCATGCACACGGCCATTTCAGGTGTTATAAAAGCATTGGGTAAACGGTGTTTCCTTATTTTGCGTCTCAGACGTTCGCCATGAGTGTCTCAATGAAGGACAGGGGCGTAGCCACAGATATTTTTTCGGGGGGGAGAATTCGAAAATTTCCCAACTTGAAACAAATTCCTCCAATTTTCGACTAAAATGATATGCACAACGTGTGTAATAATTATAATGATACTTTTGCATAAAAAATTCCTTTCCAAAGAAAAATTCTGAAACTGAAAACATAAAAATTCTAATTATGGGTTTGTTTACTAAAAAAATAAATACGCTTTTTACTTTCTTCTATCTTTACAAGAAGAAAGTATTGGATTCGTAAAAGAAATTCGACTTCCGGTTTTAGACTGATTTATACGTTTTAGTAAGTCCTGAACACGATTCGACAGTTTTTAGAAAATATCTGTCTGTCTATATGTGATACAGATTTTGTGGGCGCTCTAACACAAGAACTAATGCACGAAATTTAATAAAACTTTAGCGATTCACTTATACAGTCGAACCTCGTTAACGCGAACACTCAAGGGGAAACTTTTTTTGTTCGTATTAAAAGTAGTTCGTGTTATCGGAACTTAACTACATTACCTACAACTGCACGAGGCAATCGGAAACAGTTCGTGTTAACGAGGTTGACTGTACCTTGATAAAAATTGGTGCTGATTTGTTTTTGGTGTAAATCGTCCAACAGGTGGCACTGCTATGCGGCATTTTTCACGATTTACATGATTTTTGCGATAATTATATCTCAAAAACTATTGCACGGAATTTGATCAAACGTCATATTATGTTAAACTTTGACATAATTTGATGCAGATTAGCTTTTTATGTATGTCATATAGCAGGTGGCGCTGCTATGCAGCATTTTTTACGATTTTGCGATAGCTGTATCTCAAAAACTAATGCACGGAATTTAGTCAAACTTCATATCCCACATAAGTAGCACTTCCACATAAATAGATCCTTATTAGGCTTGGGTCTATACTGTCCAAAGCTATCGCTTTTGTGCACTTTGAGTAAGGAATTTTGGTTGCATACATCTAAGAGGCTGGGTGCCAAAATTTAATGATTTGTTTGAAAAATGCTATGCTTATATCTCCTTTTTAAATGCACACAATTCAACAAATCTATACCTTTAGAGTTTGTTATTATAGGCAAAAAATTGTCATTTAATTTTGGCACTGCGATTGCAAATTTTGAGGCATTAACATATATGGAGTAGAAGAAAATTTTGGGATTGGCACATCCGACTAGTTTTCACTTAATATTAATTATTGTGGTCTTCAAAGAAGCCCACCTGTTAATAACATGGCTTAGTTTAATAAAATTCCCTATTTCACTGTCATATTTTTAAAGCATTAGACTGTCAAGTCTGTCATCCCTCATTGTAGCTTGCAATATATATTTTTTTAATTTGTATTTGACTAAAGATTCTTTCATTAGATGCAACGCCATAAAGATAAGCTGCTGTGAATGTTAAGGCACGAGTATATAGTTTGACGGCGTGACCCAAATAGCCTTTGAATTTCATGGCATGAGTAAAAGGTTTGTTAAGTGAGTTGGGATTTGGTTTATTTCTATTTGACTCTGCAAGTCATGTACATCCGGTTTCTCATATCAAGGTGGAAACATTATTAACTTTTCCCCTGCACAATTGTAATTTAAATATGGAATGCATTGCTGCAATATTCTCTTGATATAGGGAACATTGTCATTTAAGCCCATTACTAAATTACCGAAATTTTCTTGTATTTCTTATAATTCTTTACTGTAAAACTTATGTGTATCAATGTCCATTGATGTGCTATTATTTTTATCTATTGCCTTTGGTGAAACCGTTTTCCTACGGTGCTTTCGGAATTCAACTTCTCCAGTTACATCCTAATGTTCATAATTGTTTGTGAGCTTATCTGTAAGGAAATCTTTATTTCTTCAAAATTTTATTCAAGTGCAACGTGTCAGTGTTACAGTGCATGTCGATTTTTTCTTCAGTTGATGGATTGCTTTCATGGTCATATTTCTGTTCCAAATTAAAATCGTCCATTTTTTACCTTTTTCATCCTCGAATGGATTTTTAGATGCTCCAAAATCTTGCACGAAAACTCTTTTCCTATTATGAAGGGTTTCTTCGTCCTGAGATTTATAGTAACTTTTTAAAACAGCTTTAAACACAGAACACTGGACTTTTGGTTTAAAATTTTATAAACACATATAAATATAAACGAACAGGACTGATATATATTTCCGCACACAAATAAAAGTAAAATGTGACAAATTTATCTAAACTAACAACTTCTTATATCCGCATTTGCTCATATAACGCTTTTTACTTGACAGCGAAGGGTTAACTAATTTTTGCGGCAAAAAAATCACGAGAATGAGTAAAATATTGTCCCAAAATCGCAAAATTAGTCAAAAAAGTTGTGAAAACTCATCAAATCTTCTTGCCCATAGCTGTGTTTCAAGTAGGTTACTACATTCATTTCTGTTGTGCTACAAGTGATCTCGAATTTTCAAAAAAAGCTGCAATCCCTTTGGATTAAAATAGCTGGATTCTCTTTTGGGAGGAGAAGGGGAGGTAGGGTGAAATTTTTGAGAAAGGAACAAAGTTTTGGAGGAAATAAAGGAACTGGTTAGTCAGTTATTGATGGACAGGAGTAGAGGAATTTAGGTCTGGTAGATGTACAATATTTTTGTAGAACTGAAAAATACAATGATAGATTGAGTGTGGCTGATTTCTTTTTATAGTTATTTTGATAATTTAACTTATTTACTGTTGCAGTACTCAAAATAATCACCAAAACAATAAAAATTTCGTAATTTTTTTACTATTACTTTTAAAAAAGAAAATGTCCCAAAAATCTAGAATTTCCCAACTCTAAGATCGAATTTCCCAACTTCACATATATTGGGGGGGGGGGGAGGCTCCCCCCCCCATACCCCCCATGGCGACGCCCCTGATGAAGGACCATGCTAAAGTCCTGCGCGGGTCGGGTTATACCCGACCTGAACCTACAAATTCCATTTTAAGTCAACCCGCAACCCAACCCGAACCCGCAAAAATAATTTTCGGCGACCCAAACCCGCAAAAGTAATTTCAGGCAACCCGACCTGAAACCGAAGTATATCAACCCGAACCCGCAATACCCACAACCTGACCCGAACCCGCAATGTAAGGAAAGCAAATCATGTTTTAATACCGTTATGAAAAATTATCTACGTATCTCAGAGGTCTGCACTGGTCTGGCCCTCGGGCCGCGGCGGGTTGGCAAAATTTCAAACTGGCCAGGCCGCTTTATTAGGACAGTTTTTTCAACGGGCTGGACTGATAAACAAAATAAATAGTCCGGGCCGGCAAAAAAAAAAAAAAAAAAATGAACGGCCCTGCCAGGCTGGGCCGATAGCTACAATTAAGACAGTCTAACGGCCCGATATAAATATTTAGACGAAGCCGATAAAATTATAAACGGGTCTGGATGCTTTTTATGCGGTTTTTGGCCTCAGAACAATTAAAAACTGATTGGATGGATGCACACTAACAGTATCACACCTGTACAGTCATGCACACTGAATAGTACAGTTGGTTTATCGTGTAACTTATGCCTTAGCCGTTGTTTTACGATTTGTCATTTGTAGTCAAAACTCTAACACTTACAGCGCCTAAAATTAGGAACTATTTTTTTTTTTTGTTGTTGTTCATGTTCTTTCCCCCTTCTTCAATAATACGCCGTTCAATTTTGACGTCATTCTAATCAGTGGTTCATTTTTTAGAGTGTTTTGAAACTTAAACTTTAATTATAATCACCCTGTATGTCTATAGTTTTCTTAAAATTTCTTTATTTTTATTTATGACAAAAAAGATTATATAATTACAGAATTTTCCCCTTTAGTTTGCTTTAATTTTATTTATAATGATATCAATTTTATTTTGTGATAGTATAACTATTTATTTATAGAAATTGTAGTTTAATGTCTGTACTGACAAAATTAGTGATCATAAGTGCTACTATCAAAAACAATTGAAAATGGCCAATAAAAAAAAAATAAACATTTAATTATGAATTACCCATTATATATATATATAACATATATATCAGAGTTCATTATCAAGGGCAGACAGGGTGCACTTTGCATAAGGGCACTTCTGAGAAAAAAGGGGGCACATTCATGTAATGATAATGAACTAATTGAACCCTCCTTCACCCCCCAAAAATGCTTTACCCCCACCCCGTACACTTTGTAGTTACAATAAAGTTAAATAATAATCTTAATTTCACCAGCCCCAATGTAAAATGTATTTACAAACTTTGATTTTATTGATATATTGAATTTCTTATGTGGATAGTTAACCCTTAAATGCCATGTGTTGCCTTTCGGCAACATACCCAATTTGGTCTTCTAAAATACAGTATAGCAAAGTTCATTCTAGGATCAAGGGCAGGCAGGGTGCACTTCAAAAAAAAAAAGGGGCACACTCATGAATTATAAAAAAGTGTTTGTGTGTGTGTACGTATATATGTAAAATACATTTACAAACTTTGATTTTATTAACACAATTTACATAACTACATACATACACATATTAAAATTTTATTAAAAACAATTAAAATATAATTAAAAAATATATATATATTATTGAATTTGACTATGGACATAGTTTAACCCTTTACTCTCTTATGCTTAATGGACTTGGACAAACTGATGACCACTTTTTGTATAGGGATCTCAGTGGTCACCTTTTTAGCTGCACTATTTCTAAACAATAATCTTCATGGTAATTTACATTGCAAATGTTGTGGAAATTTACCACAGAGATTATTGTTTAGAAATTGTAGTAGCCAAAAAAGTGACCACTAAATTCACTGTATGGGCCATTACCATGCAAAGTCACACTCAACAAATAAGTGCAAAAGAATAAAATCTTTATGGTAATGATAAAAGGTGTGTCAAATTTACAACATATTTGACACACCTTTTATCATTAGCAAAAGATTTTATTAAGTCAAATCAGATGATTAGTCATTAATCTATAATACAGGGTCCGTACACATTTCTTTAAATAAAAATCAAAGAAGTTTAAGGACCTACAAATTGAATAAACTATTTAATATGCATTTTTCATTGAACGGTATAAGATTTATATTTTCAAATGGCAAGAGGTGTGGGGATTTTGGCAAGTGGCAGTGGAAAGTTAGAAGACTATTACTACATATAGCAGACATTCTACCGGCTCTAGGGGTCATTCTGTGAAAAAAAAAAAAAAAAAAACTGAAATTCACAGCAAATTTTCTGAAAGGTTACAGCAGAGAGGGGGCGGGGAATCCACTCCCAGCACTCATTAAGTGTTGTTTTTTGCGCCCCCTTTGACAAAATTTGCGTTTTTTCGCAATCTTTTGACGAAATTTGTAGTTTTTCGCGCTATTTAGACGAAATTTTTCTTTTTTACGATCTCTAGACGAAATTTGCCGTTTTTTCGCGATGTACTGACTTATTTTGCCGTTTTTTCGCGATGTACTGACTTATTTTGCCGTTTTTTCGCTATGTACTGACTTATTTTGCCGTTTTCTTCACGATGTACTGACTTATTTTGCCGTTTTTACGCGATCTACTGACGAATTTTGCCGTTTTTACGCGTTCTTTTGATGAATTTTGCCGTTTTTTCGCAATCTTTTGACGAACTTTGCCGTTTTTCGCGATCTTTTGACGGAATGAGCCGTTTTTTCGCGATCTTTTGACGAAATTTGCTGTTTTTCGCGATCTTTTGACGAAATTTACCATTTTATCGCGATCTTTTGACGAAATTTGCCGTTTTTCGCGATTCTTTGACAAAATTGCGTTTTTTAGCGATCCTTTACGAAATTTGCCGTTTTTTTCCACGATTCTTTGACGAAATTAGCTCTTTTTCGTGATCCCTGGACGAAATTTGCGTTCTTTTCGCGATCCTCTAACGAAATTCGCGTTTTTTCCGCGATCCCTTGACAAAATTTGCGATTTTTCTTAGAACGATTGACGAAATTAATCTTTTTCGGCGATCATTTGTCGAAATTTGCGATACATTTTATGTCCGAATTTTCGGATTTATGACCGATTATTTTTAATTTTCGGAAATGACTGCCTCAGTTTTTCGGAAAATTCGGAACAGAATCGCTCTTGTGCAAACCTTTAACGAAATCCGCTATTTGTTTCGCGACCCTATAAATCGTGTTTTTCCGCGATATTATGACGAAATGTGCCGCTTTTTCCGCGATTTTTTTTTACGAAATTCGTTATTTTTTGTGATTGTTTGACGAAATACGCGTTTTTCCGCGGCCCTGTTACGAAAATTGCGGTATTTTTCGCGATACTTTGCCGAAATTTGTGCTTTTCTTTTCGGGATCCTTTGACGAAATTCGGCTTTTCCGCGATTTTTTTGACAATTAGCATTGTTTTCGCAATTTTTTGACGAAATCCGCTATTTTTTCGCTGCCCTGTTCCGAAAATAGTTTTTTCCCCGCGATATTGTGACGAAACGTTTTTTTTTTCGTGATTCTTTGACGAAATTTGGCTTTTCTCCACGATTTTTTGACGAAATTAGCAATTTTTTCGCAATTCTTTGACGAAATCCCCTATTGTTACGAAAATAGTGTTTTTTCACGATATTGTGACGAAATGTGCCGCTTAATTCGAGATCCTTTGGCGAAATTTGCGTTCTTTTCGCGATCCTCTAACGAAATTCGCGTTTTTTCCGCGATCCCTTGACAAAATTTGCGATTTTTCTTAGAACGATTGACGAAATTAATGCTTTTCGGCGATCATTTGTCGAAATTTGCGATACATTTTATGTCCGAATTTTCGGATTTATGACCGATTATTTTTAATTTTCGGAAATGACTGCCTCAATTTTTCGGAAAATTCGGAACAGAATCACTCTTGTGCAAACCTTTAACGAAATCCGCTATTTGTTTCGCGACCCTATAAATCGTGTTTTTCCGCGATATTATGAAGAAATGTGCCGCTTTTTCCGCGATTTTTTTTTACGAAATTCGTTATTTTTTTGTGATTCTTTGACGAAATACGCGTTTTTCCGCGGCCCTGTTACGAAAATTGCGGTATTTTTTGCGATACTTTGCCGAAATTTGTGCTTTTCTTTTCGGGATCCTTTGACGAAATTCGGCTTTTCCGCGATTTTTTTGACAATTAGCATTGTTTTCGCAATTTTTTGACGAAATCCGCTATTTTTTCGCTGCCCTGTTCCGAAAATAGTTTTTTTCCCGCGATATTGTGACGAAACGTTTTTTTTTTTCGTGATTCTTTGACGAAATGTGGCTTTTCTCCACGATTTTTTGACGAAATTAGCAATTTTTTCGCAATTCTTTGACGAAATCCCCTATTGTTACGAAAATAGTGTTTTTTCACGATATTGTGACGAAATGTGCCGCTTAATTCGAGATCCTTTGGCCAAATTCGACTTCTTTGCCCAATTTTTTAACGAAATTACGTGTCTCACGGGGCGAGTAAGAGATTTTTTTTGCGTGCCGTCTCCGATTTTTCGTGTAATTTACACGCTATAGCGCGTCCGGGACATCGTTGACAGTTTGAGGGGATGAAATTTATATAAAGGGCTTTTTTTCCGGCCGATTTTTCGAGTGATAGGGCTCACGGGGAGGAGCTTTAGGGCAGTGGGGACGTCGGGGCGGCAAATTTTGTAAAGAAGGGCAGGCAGGGTGACCCGCCGCGCGAAAAGCGCCTAGAATGAACTCTGGCAAGGTCCAAAATAAATCTGCGACGCGCGTCACGCACTTTCTGCTACCGGGTAAATACATTATATATAATATATACATTATTCATATAAATACATTACAGTGCATTGTATAGGTTCAGTGAAAGTGATATTTTTAAGAGCCTACTTCAGTCAAACGAAAAGACGCGTTCGCTAATGCTAATCCTATTGAAGAAATTTATAAAGATATCTCGGTCGCATGTCAATATTTTTAAATGATTTTTTTTTTTTTTTTTGTATTGGATAACTGAGATCGATTTGTATGCAGGCCGTTTTTTACTTTTTCGATTTTGACGGCAGATTTTTTTTTTATAAGGATGCTTTTACTTTCGAAACCGGTTTCCAAAATGAAAGTGTCCTCATTAAAAATACCTGTAAAGAAAATCGAAAAAGTAAACAATGGTCTTTGTACAGATCGGTCTAAACTATTCAATGCCAAAAAAAAAAAAAAAACATTTAAAAATATTTAAATTCAAACGAGATATCTTTATAAATGTCTTCCATAGGATTAGCATTAGCGAACGGGTCTTTTCGTTTGACTGCACTCTCAGAAATGAATACTCAGATTTCACGAAATTTTCTTTGTTTTTGACGAAATGGTTTCCTGGAAAATGCTCAGAGCGAACATTTCGTCAAATTGATGAAAATAGTTTCTTTACTTGCTTGACGATATAAATTTCGTCAAAAGAGGGCTGGTGGCGCCATCGCTCAAACAGTTTGGAAGCTCCAGTATTTGACACGGGTAAAGAAAAAAAATCACTTCTCTCTCTTTCCTCATCCTCGGCGTGATTCGAACTCACGACCTTTCGTGTGGGAGGTCGCTGCTCTTCCAACCTGACTTCTGGGGACCTGAAAGTGTCTGCTTTTTAGACTGGTGTAATGAATTCTACTGCTGAGCCAAGCATTAAAGACCGGTCACGTGAGTAACAGGTTTGAGTAAGACGAGTCTATTCTTCATAATAGGACTGAGGGCAATGAAAAGGGAGTTTCCCCTAGTATTGCTTTTGTGGGGAATGGAGAGCAGAATAAATACTACTAGTAGTTTCGTATTCACTTGTCTAAAATCTGTTTTCAAATTCAATTTCCTGATACTTATATGTAGATCTTTTTATCCATAAATATAGAGAAATTGCAGTCGTTCTTATTTAGATATCCCGAAATCGAACAGCGTTTTCTGCTTTACCATAAAAATAATTAATTTTCATGTAAATGTCGTCAATGTTCCGATTTTGAATCCATTTTTGTTCTTAAACTCATTAAAATGTCAAAAATCGCAGTCTTCAGAAAGTAAATGTTTTGTGAGTTAGTGATTCTAACAGAATCATTGAACTCTGACTATTTTGATAAATAAACGCATACATTAGCGTGTATACTGTATATTTCGAATTAATAGTCGGTTTTACCCGTTATAATTAAATACATTTATTCAATATATTTAATTATATATAGTATATATATTTCCAATTTCAAAAATACTTTTACCATTAATGGCATTTTTTATCAGTATATTAAAAATTATTATTCAGTTTCATTCATTATTATTAATTATTATTCAATACTTTTAATTTCATAAATTTATTTATATATTTTTTAAATCTATAATATATAAATAAAGATATTTTAGCATCAACAAATTGTTTGATGAATGCATTTTAAGTTAACATTCAAGTTTACTCATTATAATCAAATAATCTTTATTTGGTTTTATTATACAATGCTATACATTTTTTTCTTTTATTTTTAAAAATATTTTTAACTTTTAATAACTGTTTGGAGATGTATATTTTAATGAATAGTTCTATTGTACTTATTATTCAATACTTTTTATTAGATAGATATTTTATGATTGATAAAATATTTACATGTAATTTTTGAACTTTCGAACTATTTTATATGTATGTCTGTATTAAAAAGTAGCACAAGTTGCCTGCAAGTTTTATTTAATTATTTTTATTTGTGAATAAATCAGCTTTATTAAAACACTTATTTTGTTTAAGGAATGTGTTAAAAGTAGAAATAAAACTATTATTTTTTAACAAAATTATCCTTTGTTTGTGCAAAATGTTTCATATGTTTCTATATTAAAGACACGTAAGTATTTTATGAAACCTAAAAAAAGAGGTCAAAATATGAATTATATATTTAAAAAGTAATTTTTATACAAAAATATCGGAAAAAAATAGCTTTTTTTTTGCGTGAATATATATAATAACTTATTCCATGTATGGGTATTGCAAAAGGTTACATGGAAAAATGAACCTTTTATAGCCTTTTAAAGAGCACTTCACAAGAGTTAGACTTAGCTTCGCCAAATCAATCGGCCCAGGCCCCACCAGTGGCCGAGAGGTTCTGCTCTCGAAGCTGGTAGACGGGAAGTGCTGGGTTCGATCCCAGTCGCGCCCGTCGGCCTAATCGTTCGGAGTTTTCGTGGTTTTCTTCGAGCCGTGGATCTTCCATGCGTTAATACGGATTAGGTTCCCTTAGAAAGACCCCCACGAAGGGCACTCCCCCCGGGCCTATATCTCTCGTGTAGATAATTGGCCGTCAAAAATCAACCCAACCCAACCCAATCGGCCCAGAAAGTGAAATTAAATTTTCCCGCTCAGTCTTAAGATGCGGACTTCTGAATGCACGCGCCGTCGCGAACGGGTAAGGAAAACCTGAATTTCGTCTCCTAATGCTTCCCTACCTCCGGAAAGGTTGCCTCCGGAATATTTTGGCAGTATGCCAAGACCGGTCTTTTAAAACTGGTCAAGCAGTACTTTGTGTTTATATTTTTATAACGTAGATTGCAATTTTATCGGCGCTGCTATATTTTCTGAAAGTTTTAAGAAAGGCTAATTTATTTTTATGGTTTTCTCGTATCAATGAATAATTATAATATAGCTTGATTAAATAATTTACAACTGAAATTTTCTTTGATCAATGGATGATTAAAATATGGTCTGGTTAATTTGTTGCTCACAAATAACGAATTGCGAAGTGCATATTGCGTGAGATTTTATCACTTTGAGTAGGAGGATAAGATTTTAACACTTTACTGTTTATAAAGAGGAGAGGGATCAATTATGTTTATTTTTAATTTGATTGAAAACATAATATACTTCTTAAAAAAAAAAAAAAAAAGACATCCTAGAAGTTTGAAATTTTATTGACCTAATTTTCTTATTGAATGGTTTTGAAGAACACGGGAAATTTATTCTTTTCGAATTAAAACATAACGAACGACACCATATAAATAAAATAATAATAATAATAATAATAATCATTCCTAAAAATTCTAACAGCTAAAAAAATAACTAATGAAGAAACAATAACTACCTATATTTCAGTATTTTCTGAAAAGCACTAAGTGCTGTTTTAAAATAAATTATCACAGGACTAACATAAACAAGCAAATATCTGTTTGCTAAAATCGCAGGATTTGAGGAACTGTTTCCTTAAAATGCATTGAGTCTGACCGTGATTGAGGCAAAACTTTCATCAAATATTTGATGGTTTACGTTTCGTTAAAAGTCACGTGATGTTAATAGGAAATGATCGTGAAAAACGACGAAATACAGCTCGAGGATTTCTGAATCGTCAAAAGGGAGAGTTTTATTTCTGAGAGTGTGCAGTAGGCTCTTAACAGTGTATTGGAAAATAAGTTTTGGTTAGATGTGTAAATATATTTAGCCAAACCGAAAACAATTAAAATTGAATTTTAAAACAAATTGTTTAAGGCTACATCAATGCGTCACTTAAATTTTGATATAATTTCTTTTGAAACTCATAGTTTGAATTTATGAAAGATGTGAATGATAAAGCATCATCAATGAATAAATTTTTATACATCCTTTTAAATTTAACATAATTCTTACACATGCAATTATAAATAAAACAAAAATAAAATGATGAAATAAATAATATAGCGCCACTTAAAATTTGATATCATTGTTTTTAAGTTCCATATTTAAAATTCTTCTAGCAATAAGAGCAATAAGATAAAGTGCTGCGTCACAAACCTTAAGTTAAACAAAATTAAATTATAATTATAACAATTAAAAAGGTATTAAAATTTTATTTAATGATCTAATTGGCAATAAAAATTGCAAAGGAACACATAAAAAAAAAAAGATCAAAAGAAGCATGTGAAAATAAACAAAACAGTATCCCTGCATATTGAACTCGAGATCTCGTGTCTATGAGAACAGTGCTCTTAACCGCTCGGTCAATATTTTGATAGCATTCCCCAAAAGTGAATAAAAAGAAAGCATGCGCAGGAATACATTAGTAACTTGTTGCGCATTTGCGGTAAATTCTCATAGAATGGCGAAAAAATGTAGTCCCATTTTTCATACCGATTATGTAACAAAAAACAGCTTTCCTGCAAATTAGTAATATCTTATTCTTTTCATCTAAAACAGATTCATATTATATATTAATTTTAATAAAATCGCGCTGGTCATTTTCGAGAAAAAAAAACGCGAATTATAAAAAAAACGAGTTTTCACGAAAACAAGTGTTATCTAATTCCCTTCATATAAAACAGATTCATATATATCAATTTAAAAAAATCGCCCAGGCCGTTTTCCAGAAATGGAAATTAGGAATTTGTACCACGGAATTACTTTAAAAATGGGTCTCGAGATCTCAAAATAAACTGCACATAGAAATGTGAAAATTTCAGAATAGGATTAGACTGTAGATGTAAGACTCTTTTTAAAAAATCAGAACAATATGAGTACTATTTGCTGAGGTATGAAGTGGTGGCTTTTCGCGTTTTCTTTGATCTTGAGTTAGGTGTATATATGAGTTCTGCCATTCTTACGATTTTAGGCTTAAGGCTGTGTCACTCTCGAATACTATCGAAAATCTTTCTCTGAAATTTAATAAATTTGTTCTCAAATCCAAAGGAGTTACTTTCTGACAAATTTCTGAATACATTTTTCTTCGGAAACGCAACAAATTGGCAGAGGTCTTATTCAGAAACTATGATTTTGAGTTGCATTTTTCATTTTTTGGTACAGGCAAAAGATCTTTCAGAAAAAAAAACTGTCAAAAATGGCCTTATGAATCGAATTTTCAGACGCGACAGCACAGGAAAGATGAAAACCTGTCGTCAATTGACAAGAATCGAGTATAATAATAAGTTAAGTAATTTATCAAAAAATAGAAAATGCTATTCGATTCCTAATCGCTTCAATAGTCAGGTCTGTCAATTTTATGCCTTTACAGTTAAAAATGAGTCAGAAAATGTGGCGGAAACTTTCGCGCTGGTATCACTATTATTATTTTTACAAAACATATCGACTGCCCGACACAATGCGAAATATTAAATCCAGTTCTGGCCGGTCTGGACTATGTAGAGAAAAAATGTAAGTTTGATTCCGGCCTGGCTGAAATCTGCTGAAAAAATTAAAATTTGTCTCGGACATGATGTAACTGTCAGATGCCGATCTCTACGATGGACATGTTATATTTCTGTATTGACTTCATAAAACAACAGAGGCGGATCTAGAGAATCAATTGGGGGGGGGGGGGGGTGTCGATACCGAATGACACAAAGTAAAGTACCGAGTGACACTGAGTAAAAAAAAAATACTGAAATTCACAGCATATTTTTTGAAAGGCTACAATAGAGGGGGGAGGCCGAGGGGTTGCTCTACCGGCTCTAATTATGTGATTTTTCGCAGCCTTTGGCGAAATTTAAGTTTTTTCGCCTTTTTTGACCAATCCTTTGACAAAATTTGCGTTTTTTTGCGATCTTGTCATGAAATTCGTGTTTTTTACGCGATCCTTTGACATAATTCCCGTTTATTTCTTGATCCTTTGGCGAAATTGGCGTTTTTTCTTTTTACGATCCTTTGACGAAATTTGTGTTTTATCCGTGATCTGTGGCAAAATTCATGCTTTTTTCGTGACTGAGACAAAATTCATATTTTTCACAATTATTTGACGAAATTCGCGTTCCTTTAACGGAATTTGTTTCTTCGGTATTCTTTAGCGAAATTCGTTTTTTTCCGCGATCTTTTACCAAAATTAACTTTTTCTGCTATCCTTTGACGAAATTCGCTTTTTTCCCGCGATCCTGTGACAAAATTACTGTTTTTTCTGCGATCCTATAACAAAATTCACGTCCATTGATGAAATTCGCGGTTTTTTTATGATCCTTTAACGAAATTAAAGTTTTATCCACAATCCTGTGGCAAAATTCGTGCTTTTTCCGCGATCTGACAAAATTGCATTTTTCCGTAATTATCTGACGAAATTCGCATTTTTCCTCGATTAGATTAGTACTTAAAGAAATTAACTTTTTATGCGATCCTTTGACAAAATTCGTATTTTTTTGCTGCCCTTGGCGAAATTTGCATTTTTTCCCCATTTTTAACCAATCTTTTCACGAAATTCCCATTTAATGACCAATCCTTAGGCGAATTTTCAGTTTTTTCTGCGATCCTTCGACAAAAATCGCGCTTTTCCGCGATCCTCTGACAAAATTTGCGTTTTTCGTGATCCTTTGACGAAATTAGCGTTTATTTCGGGATCTTGCTGAAATTTGTTTCTTTACAATCCTTTGGTGAAATTCGCGTTTTTTGCACGATCCTGTGGCAAAATTCACGTGTTTTCGCGATCCTTTGACGAAATTTATATTTCTTTACAATCCTTTGGCGAAATTAGTGTTTTATCCGCAATCCTGTGGCAAAACTCTCGTTTTTCTGCGATCCTTTTGGCAAAATTATTGTTCTTTCCGCGATTCTGCGAAAAAATCGCATTCTTTCGCGGCCTTTTGACGAAATTAGCGATCCTTTGACAAAATTCGCGTTTATTTCGTGATCCTTTGGCGAATTTAGCGTTTTTTTACGATCCCTAAACGAAATTAGTGTGTTATCATCGATACTGTGGCGAAATTAGCGCTTTTTGCGCGATCCTGTGATAAAATTCGCGTTTTTTTGCAATCATCTGACGAAATTCGCGTTTTATCGCGATCCTTTGACAAAATTCGCATTTTCGGTATCTTTTGGCGAAATTCGCGTTTATTTTTATCCTTTAACGAATTTCACTTTTTTTTCTGCGATTCTTTTACGAAATTCACGTTTTTTTCCGCAATCCTGTGGCAAAATTCACGTTTTTTCTCGGTGCTTTGACAAATTCGCGTTTTTCGATATATATATATTTGGGGGGGGGATCGGGCGACCGCCCCCCCCCCTTTTCCGTAGATGCCAGGACATGTTTCCGTTTGTATTTTCCGCAAAAACTGCCATTAAAAAAAAGTTGGATTTATATTTTTGCGGGGGGATCGCTCCTGTCGCCCCCCCCCCTCCGTGGATCTACAACTGTAAAACAAGCATCGGGCTCATGCAGCAGATTTATGCTTATTCCCCTGAAAGTCCCATCCCTTGAAAATGGTTCATTTTTATTTTATCGGCTTCGCTTAAATTTTATAATGGGCCGATAGGTCCGCTTAATTTTTTATTGGGGTGATGGACTCTTTAAATTTTTTTCCTATTTTATTTTATGTATTTTTTTTCTCGGCTAGGAAAGATCCGTTAAAATATTGTCCTAATTCTGCCGTCTCCGCCCGGCCAGTTTGAAAGTTTGCCTTCATATTGCCGGGCCGGGCACGGGCCTCTGGCCAAGACCGGGTCCGTGAAAACCTCTAACGTGACGGCAGAACACAGATATTTGTGTAATTAAAGAAAAAACTTGATTACACAAGAATCTGCTTGTTACATTACAAATATTCATTAAAATGATAGTGAGCAGTTTGTTAAAATCATCAGGACCACCTACCTCTTAACAAAGTAACACTCAGTTATTACAATCCTGCAGCGCCTGTCCAGACTGGTGCTGCTGTCTGTGCTAAAGTATAACCATAGTTATAGATTGAATATATAAGTTACAAGCTATTCTCTTGTGGAGTGTCCACACCATGCATTTACTATTTTACTCACAAAACATTTTACCTTTTATATACGTTTTTACACATACATTTTATTATGAAAATTTTTATGTTTTTGCTTTACTTACAAAAAAATTAATAAATACTAGCTGGCTTCGCCCGCTAGCGGGCCGCTCCTTTTATCGGAGCTCCTCCATTTTATGAACCTCTAATAATATCAAATCTTGAAGTGAACGAACCTCAAACCGGGTCCCCGCTGCCAACGGCACCGTATAACAGGCGTGCTGCGCACGCACTGCAAACTTTTTAAAAAACCTATCACGCTCGAACGAAAGTCGAACCGGGTCCCCGCTGCCTACGGCACCGTATAGCAGCCGTGCTTCACACGCACTGAAAAATTTTGTAAAAAAGGCAAAAAGCTAGAGTTAAAAAAGAAATGTAGCCCCCCTCCCCAGAAATCCCCGCGCTACTCTTTTTTTACACTTTATCTTATGCGTTATAAAATATGTTACAGTTTCAAACAAATCGCCTTGTTATATTTCCTAATTTTAATCAAATCGCGTTATGTTAGTTCCGCATTCCACCACCAAGGAATGCACTCTATTGTTAACAAAAGCATATCTGAACGAAACTCCTTCACGCAACCTTTCCGTAGATACATTTGAGTAGCAATGTGCAGGTGCCAATCAACAGGATATAACGTTAAGGAACCGGCAAAACAAAGTAAACACAAACGAGCAGTAGGCACTGCAGATAGGATGACGATCGAGGCAATGATGTCGGGTTTATTCCCGTCTCCCTCTGCACCGATTGGTCTACCTTGCAATTCGGCCCAAAATTATCCCTACAGCGGTAAATCTTAGCTTTTCGGCCATTTTAATTTTAATTTTCCCTCAAAATTGCCCTCTTCTACAGCTAAGAAGTTTACCACCTTTTAGGCATAAAAAATAATCCAGCCCTTTTCCAACTGGCATGGCAAGTACGTGGTGTGCGGCAACAATCATAGTTTTGCAAAGTGCAATAAACAACCTAGACTCACCAACTTGGCTTAGTATAGTCGCCTCGGGTGCTTGCTGGTGTGGTCCGCCGCCTGCGGCGATCTGGCGTATGTACTCACAATTCATCGCCCTGCTTTCCAGGCAATTACAAACCCGTTCAGCTGGGTTAACCCCGGTAGGTAGGGCCCTGGTCAGTAGTCTCCGAGTCGGGATGGTGACGGTCTTAACCAAGAATTCTGTTAGTTCCACATTCCCCCACCAGGGAGCGAACTCTATTCTTAACAGAAGTGTATCTAAACAAAACTCTGTTAAACACCTTATCAGTGGATATGTTATTAGAGTTCGTGGCGGTCCGAAGCGAGAAATTAAGAAATTTGCTGAAATAACTATTCGGAAATAGTGGTAACTAAAATTTTGACATTTTTTTAATTTAATATGTGGCATATATCTGAAGACTCCCTCAAAAAACGGCATCTAAAAAGGTCAGAAACGCTAATTTTTTTTTAATCCAGCGCCCCCCCCCCCTCCCCAGGAAATTGCACGCGACATTCTTTTATAGAATCTTTTTATTATTTGTTATGAAATATCTTAAAGTTTCAAACAGATCGACTTGTTAGAATTCCTAATTTTAACAAAATCACGTTATGTTACTTCCACATTCCACCACCAGGGAGCACACACTATTCATAACAAAAGTGTATCAGAGCGAAACTCTGTTGAACAACCTGTCATTGGATATGTTACTCGAGTTGGTGGCGGTCTTAGGCGAGAAATTAAGAAATTTGCTGAAATTACTATTCGGAAATGGTGGTAAATAAAATTTTGACAATTTTATATTTAATATGTAGCATATATCTGAAGACTCCCTCAAAAAACGGCATCCAGAAAGGTCAGAAACGATAATTAAAAAAAAAATCCAGCGCCAGCCCCCCCCCCCCCTCACAGGAAATTGCACGCACTATTCTTTAAGTTTTTTATTATGTGTTATGAACTATGTTAAAGTTTCAAGCTGATCGACTTGTTAGATTTCCTAATTTTAACAAAATTGCGTTATGTTAGTTCCACATTCCACCACCAGGGAGCGCACACTATTCATAACAAAAGTGTATCGGAGCGAAACCCTGTTATACAACCTATCAGTGGATGTGTTACTCGAGTTGGTGGCTGTCTTAATTGAAAAATTAAGAAATTTGCTGAAAGCTCTATTCGGAAATAGTGGTAACTAAAATTTTGACATTTTTATATTTCATAAGTAGCATATGTCTGAGTACATCATAGTTCTCAAAAAACGACATCTAAAAAAGTCATAAACGCTAATTTTTAAAAAATAAATCCAGCGCCCCTCCCCCGCCCTCCTCTCACAGGAAATTGCATGCACCATTATTTTTATAAGCTTTTTATTATGTGTCATGAAGTATCTTAAAGTTTCAAAGAGATCGCCTTGTTATATTTCCTAATTTTAACAAAATCGCGTTACGTTAGTTCTGCATTCCACCACCAGGGAGCGCACTCTCTTAACAAAAGCATATCTGAACGAAACTCCTTTGCCTAACCGCTCCGTAGATACATGGTCGGGAGGGTGGTGGTGCGGTCTTAACCAAGAATTTAAAACATTTTCTGCGGTAACAAAGGCTAAGATTTAATAAATAAATATAACCCCCCCCCCCCACACTCCTCGAAATATCACGCTCCATTCTTTTTTAAACTTTTTCTTGTGTGTTATAAACTATCTTAAAGTTTCAAACACATCAAGTGGCGGTCTTAACCAATAATTTAAGATATTTCCTGAAATGGCTATTCGGAAATAGTGGTATGAACACTTATAAACTTTTTCATATTAAATAATTAATACTTATCTCATAGCGCGCCGTCGAAAAACCCCACGTAAATTGTTAGATTTCCTAATTAAAATTATTTCGTGGTTAAAAAAACACGCGCCTTCCTTTTTATTCTATTCATTTTATGGAAATAAAACCCATTAATTAAAAAATAGTTAATATCCCAGCTTGTAATTAAGCTATCGCTTTGAACTGGGTATGTATGAAATCTGCGAGAGATTTTCCGTCCGGATGCCAAAAAAATTTTTTATAATTTAATATTTAAAAAGTTAAAATTTCGCATTAAAATAAATTACTACCGAAAACCGCAAGCGTCGTCATGTCTGACACCTGCTTCTCGGGAAAATGAAATCTCTTTTCATTATCTTTCCAAATAAAGAAATTAGATTTTTATCGATCGATTTTTAGCGGATTTTTGCGTTATACACAACACAGAAATTTGAACTTTATGCCAAAAGAAAGATTTTTTTCCACGTCTGTGTATACCATTTACGAATTTCTCGGACTAATACTTTGTGAGATGCGATTTCGCCTTTTAAATGTCCACTTCATTTTCATTCTGAAATCTTCGACCCTTGTCTGGGTTCCGTTCTGGCGTCAATTCTCTAGCCTCGACAAGGGTCCCGATCAAGTCAGATATGAGCTTTTGACAAAAAGATTCAATTTTGAAAGGATTTTCCTTGTTAATGAGTTGTTAATTACCTAATAACTTCGGTAATTACCGCGGGATTTTCTCGTAACCTCAAAGTTAATCTTCCCCGGAAAGCGGCGGCCCGAATCAGCATATTACGCGACCCTATGGCGTGCCCTGTGAGAAAAGTAGTTCCTGCCTCAAAAATTTTGTTACAAATAGACAGGCATACAGACGTTTACGCACATTAATAGTAATAGGATAGCTGGCTTCGCCTGCTAGCGGGCCCCACCTTTTTTATAAAATCTCGAAAGAACGTAACTCGCCTGTGAACGAACCTCGAAATGGATCGGATCCACGAAAGGCAATCTCGCTCGAACGAACCTCGAAGTGGGTCCACGCTGCCTACGGCAACGTATAGCAGGCGTGCTGCGCACGCACTGCAAACTCTTGTAAAAAAGGTAATTTCCTCAAACGAACCTCGAGTTTTGACACCGCTGCCTACGGCAGCGTATAGCAAGCGTGCTGCGTGCGCACTGCAAACTCTTTAAAACGCCAATCGCGCTCAAACGAAAGTAGAACCGTGTTCCCACTGCTACGGCAGCGTTTTGCAGCCGTGCTGCTCACACACTGTGTAACATCTTGTAAAAAAGGCAATCTCGCTCGAACGAACTTCGAACCGGGTCCCCGCTGCCTACGGCACCATATAGCAGAGTGCTACGCACGCACTGCAAAATCTGGTGAAAAAGGAATCTCGCTCTAAAAAAAGTCTAACCGTGTCCCCGTTGCCTACGGCACCGTGAACAGACGTGCTTAGCACGCACTGCAAAATCTTGAAAAAAAGGCAATCTCGCTCGAACGAACCTGGAACCGTGTTCCCGCTATTCTTAACAAAAGTGTATCTGAACGAAACTCTGTTAATCAACCTATCAGTGGATATGTTACTCGAATTGGTGGCGCTCTGAAGCGAGAAATTAAGAAATTTGCCGAAATTACTATTCGGATATAGTGTTAACTAAAATTTTGACATTTTTATAATTAATATGTAGCATATATCTGAAGACTCCCTCAAAAAACGGCATCTAAAAAGGTCAGAAACGCTAATTAAAAAAAAAAAAAAATGCAGCGCCACTACCCCTTCTCCCTCATAGGATATTGTACGTACCATTCTTTTATAAGCTTTTTATTATGTGTTATGAACTATCTTAAAGCTTCAAACGGATCGCCCTGTTAGATTTCCTAATTTTAACAAAATCGCGTTATGTTAGTTCCACATTCCACCGCCAGGGAGCGTACTGTATTCATAACAAAAGTGTATCAGAACGAAACTCTGTTAAACAACGTGTCAGTGGATATGTTACTCGAGTTAGTGGCGATCTTAAGAGTGAAATTAAGAAATTTGCTGAAAGTACTATTTGGAAATAGTGGTAACTAAAATTTTGACATTTATATATATAATAAGTAGCATATATCTGAGTATATGATAGTCCTCAAAAAAACGACATCTAAAAAGGTCAGAAACGCTAATTTTTTAAAAAGAAATCCAGCGCCCCTCCCCTCACCATTCTTTTATAACATTTTTAATATGTGTCATGAACTGTCTCAAACAGATCGCCTTGTTAGATTGCCTAATTTAAACAAAATCGCGTTATGTTAGTTCCACATTCCACCACCAGGGAGCGCACTCTATTCTTAACAAAACTGCATCTGACTGAAAGTCTGTTAAACAACCTATCCGTAGATATGTTACTCGAAGTGATGGCGGTCTTAAGCAAGAATTTAATATATTTGCTGAAATTACTATTCAGAAATAGTGGTAACTTTTGACATTTTTATATTTAATCAGTAGCATTTATGTGAAGACTCCGTCAGAAAACCGCACCTGAATCGGCCAGAAACGCAAAGGTAAAAAAAGGAATCTTTCGACCCGCCCCTTTCCCCCCCCCCTGCCCGAAATTTCACGCGCCATTCTTTTCTGAACTTCTTCGTGTGTGTTACAAGCTATCTTAAAGTTTCAAGGCGCCTTGTTATACTTCCTACTTTAAATGGAATCGCGGCCTGTTAATTCCACATTCCACTGCCAGGGAGCGCACTCTATTCATAACAACAGTGTATCTGAACGAAACTCTGTTAAAAAACCTATCAGTGGATATGTTATTCGAGTTGGTGGCGGTCTTAAGCTAGAAATTAAGAAATTTGCTAAAATTACTATTCGGAAATAGTGGTCAATAAAATTTTAACATTTTTATATTCAATATGTAGCATATATCTGAAGACTCCATCAAAAAACGGCATCTAAGAAGGTCAGAAACGCTAATTTTTGAAAAAAAAAAAAAAAAATCCAGCGCCACTCCCCCCCCCCCCCCCCCCTCCCCCTCTCAGGAAATTGCATGCACCATTCTTTCATAAGCTTTTTATTATGTGTTATGAACCATCTTAATGTTTCAAACGGATTGCCTTGTTACATTTCCTAATTTTAACAAAATTGCTTTGTGTTAGTTCCACATTTCACCACCAGGGAGCGCACACTATTCATAACAAAAGTGCGTCAGAATGAAACTGTTGGGATATTTAATCAAAAGTATTTCCCTCCTCCCTTCCCATTGACACAAACCTAACAAATAAAAATTATGCGATAGCGGGCGAAGCACGCTGGTCTTTGTCGTAATAATATCTGTAATGCGAACTAACTGGGATATTTAATCAAAAGTAGCTCCCCCCCCCCCCCCTTTCCATTTACACAAACCTAAAAAATACAAATTATACGATAGCGGGCGAAGCACGCAATAGTTTAAGATATTTCTTGAAATTGCTATTCGAAAATAGTGGTATGAATACTTCTATACTATCTTATAATGAATAATTTTTACCTATCTCATAGCGCTGTTCAAAAACCCCATGTAAATTGTTATATTTCCTAATTTAAATGAAATCTCCGTTAAAAAAGCACGTGTCTCCATCTTAATCTCGCTTTTCATGGAAATAAAAGGAATTAAATAATTAATATCTCAGTTTGTAATTAAGCTATGAGTTTGAACTGGGTGTGTATGAAATCAGCGAACAATTTCGCATCGGGATGCCAAAAAATTTAATCAAAAAATTTAATATTTAAAAATTTTAAATTTAGTATTAAAATATTCTAGTATGGAAACCGCAAAAGCCGTCATGTCTGAGAATGACAACATCTGCTTCTCCCCGAAATGAAATCTGTTTTCCTTGTCTTTCCAATGAATGAAAAATCAATTTTTATCGATCGATTTTTAGTGGATATCTTCACTTATACACAAACATGAACTTTATGCCAAAATGAAGTAGATTTTTTTCCGCGTCTGTGCCTATACCTTTTACAAGTATCTCCGACCAGTAGTTTTTGATATAGAATTTTGCTATAAAATGTACACTTCATTTTTTGCTTAACCTTTAACTGATGTCACGCGGTCTCCCAGACCCCGCGACTCCCAGCTGTAAACACTTTTACAGCCTTTTACTTTACCCTCAAATTCCGCATCAGGGACGACTGCCCCCTTCGCACGGCAATGCTGAAACATGTATAAATCTGACGGCATAGCAAATTGGGTTGGGTTGATTGTTGACGGCCAATTATCTACACGAGGGATATAGGCCCAAGGGGGAGTGCCTTCCGTGGAGGTCTTTCTAAGGGAACCTAATCCGTATTAACGCATGGAAATCCACGGTTCGAAGAAAACCACGAAAACTCCGAACGATTAGGCCGACGGGCGCGATTGGGTTCGAACCCAGCACCTCCCGTCTACCAGCTTCGAGGGCAGAACCTCTCAGCCACTGGTGGGGCGCATAGCAAATTGAATGAAGCTGTCAACCTTGTCAAGTTATGCTAATATATTATCATGGTGCAAGAAGTTCATCCAAGCCAAGACTGATAAAATTTCTAAGTATTAGGAATAGGGATTGACCGAATACCGAATAGTCGATTCGGTATTCGGTGGTTCGGCATGTAAACAGAATATTCGGCCGAATAATTGTGGATAAGTATTTTTTTTAAAGTAAAAGAATTCTCTTTTAATTAGAAGTAAAATAGGCTAAACAATGAGTTTTAATATTAGGTGCATGAGTTCAGACTTCAGCTGCACTACAAAAAACCAAGTCAAAGGCCATTTTTAATTTTAAAAAAAAACTTTTTCCTTTCTAAAATAGTCTACATAGTGGTGAAATCAAAACAACTGTCTACAATAGAGGAAAAAAAAATAAGGAAGATGGGCATCTTTCCCTTATCATTTAATTTTAATTATTTCTACATTAGTTTTCTTAATTTAAATTTGTTTAATGTGTATTTTCTTTAATATACACATCAAATAAGTATATCAGAGTTCATCTCTGTATATCTAAGGTGTATATTAAAGAAAATACACACATCAAATAAGTATGCCTATCCTATAGCTTTTATAATCATTAAATTAAAATCGCTCAAATTTGTTATCTTCATAACCACAATGTTAAAATATTAATCAAAATATAAATATGTATCAGTAATTTGACAGAAAATATAGTTAAATGTACATATTGATATAATACCTTTTGTATTTGAAAACATTCCTATTCAATATGTTTATAATTAGACTTAGACAATCAGTAAATCAGCTTTGACAACATTGTTTCTTTTCATTTGAATGAACTTTTGTTTTTCTGACAATTCTTATCCTTAATAACAGCCTGTGTAGTTTAATATTTTCATAGGTTCTTTAGGGTATAGTGATAAAATAATAAAAAAATAAGTGATGGGTTAATGAATTTGTGAGTGGAAAGAAGTCATTAAATTTTTTGTGTAAATTAGATTTAAGAATAAAAATGTAACTGAATTAAATTATTAAGAATTTAATGTTAATTAAAATTTATTAAAAAAGCTAATATATGCAAAAATGTGTATTGTAAATTTTTAAGTATTCGGTTGCCGAATACCGAATATTCGGTGTACACTTTGACCGAAGCTTCGGTATTCGGCAAATTTGCTGCTTCGGTCAATCCCTAATTAGGAATAACCAAATGTAAATAAGGAAATGTGTCTTCTATGGCTTGCATTCTGACAAAAAAATGACGTTTTACAATACAACAAAGTGATTAAAAGTTCTTGATAGTAAATAGCTATTATATAAGTATAAAGAGCAGAATTAAATATCGGTTAAAAATATTTTAATGACTGAAATCAGTACTGAGACTGAAGGTCTTGCACCCATGTATATCATTTAAAATTTTCCAAATTGTACCTTCAATGAAAAACTCTGCCATGTGGCAATATTTAGATTTTATTGGTCATTTTATCCAAACCTTGGTTAATTTTAACTTTGTGCATATTTCTTAATTCTAGCCTATCTAGGAACATTTTGTTAAATAGGATTGCTGCACGGTCTGAAACATTTAAAAGCAACTATGATCCATTAACAGTCACAAAAAGATATTTCCCTTATTTTCTTCTTTGATTAAATTCATCAACAATATATATATATATATTTATTTTTTATGTATTAGATTATCAATAGATTTTGAGCTTTACTATATCTCCTGGCTAATTGTCATTTCAAAACAATATGCCGTGAAATCAGCATGCGAAATTTCTTTCATCCTCGATACTATAGTATCTCCAAAATCTGAAAAAGATAGGTGAAAAGACGACGCATATATTTTATTTTTCGGAACAATAATTAATTGCAAATCGATAAGGAAATCACGAAATTAAACACTAAATCCATCATTATAGCGAATTTCAGCTCGCTAAGAAGTAAACAAACGTACGTGGATTATCTACCTATTGAAACCCACAGCACTTCGCACTCATTGGTCAGATGGATCGCGACTACTCCCACTTACGATATGACACCAAACCTACTCACTAATCACATATGAGAAAAGTATCAGAGAGATGCAGTTTTTCTGAATGGTTGACAGGTTTCGTTTTAAGCATTAACGGGAAGCGAAAATGACAGAATTATCAAATAATAAAACGAGTTTTCCTGGAAAAAAGGAAAGTGTAATTCACTCCGTCTTAAACAGATTCATATTATATATCAATTTAAAGAAAATCGCCCTTGCCATTTTCGAGAAATCGACATTAAGGATTTGTACCATCGCTTTTACTTTAAAAATGGGCATTTAGATCTCAAAATATACTGCACGTAGAAATGTAAAAATTTCAGAATAGGAGTAGACTTCTAAAAAAATCAGAATAATAAGAGCTATATTTGTTGAGTTATTGAAAGGTGGCTTTTCGCGTTTGCTTTGAAGTCGAGTTATCTGTATATGAGTTCTGCCATCTACGAATTCTACGATACGATATGATTTTAGGCTTAAGGCTCCGTCACTCGGAATACTATAGTCTTCTATGATCAGAATGAAATAGGAATTTGCGTTTTACATACACTGGCCTCCAAAAGTTAAGATACAGGGACTGGATGCTTTCGATTGCACACGCGTTTTGTCGAATATCTACAAAAATTATTGTCGAATTGTTCTTGAACTTCTGGGATGAAAAGAACATGTTTGATTTCATATTTCTTGGTGAAGATTTAGTCGGGCCGACAATTAGGGGGGCTAATAATAAATTTAATAATAAAATAATATTTGCGATCAGCTATGTAACAGAAAATGCTGGAAATGGTTTGTCACTGCGTTAAATGACTATTTGGGTCCTGTTCAACATTTTTGTGCATTTGTGTAAGCATAGCACCCATATTCGTGAAGATGTTATTGTGTCTGTGAAAAATTCAAAAGTATTTTGTTTATACCATACAGAGTTTTCAACCAAATTTAACCCAACTTTCCGAAAACTTGACAAAGAATAGTAGCAACAGTATACTGCAATTAAAACATGAATATATTGAATATTTTATGAGATGGGCATTTTTATAAGAATTTTTAACTGCGCATGCGCGGAAGATTTCAAAATTTTTATTTCATAATTTGGTAGTCAGCATTTTGGGGCAACTTCTATAAAAAGTCCAGTCAAATTTTGTGAAAACTGAGAAAGATATAGTGAGCTGATTGAAAAGTTGTGGAAAATCCTTTATAATAAAGCTATTTTTAGGAAGCAACTCACTGTATCGACCCTATCTTTGTGAATTTTCGCGATATTTTCGCATATTACCGCAAGCATAATAGTTAGCACAAAATAAAATGAAACATTTAAAAAAAAATAACTTTTTGAAAATTACAGACTTTAACCTTTAACCAGACTTACCTTTTTTTAACCTACTATTTTTTTAAATCAATAAAAAATAAGTACTTAAAAGAACAAATACATATTTTGCAAGTAATAAAATGTAGTCAGTTTAAACTGCCGGCTTGATATTGTAATAAATGTCCCTTAGTACTGCAGCATAGCATACATGGCATACTTATGTCTCACATTGCAGTAAACATTTCATTTTTTTTTTAAGGAAGACATTCGTGATTTTTTGAACAAAATATTTATTTTTATGTGTATAATTCCTAAGTTCTGAAATAATTTTATTGTATCTTCCTCATCATCAGGTAACTGCCAAATAATGGTAAAATCCATGTCAGTATCCAGTTACAAATGTAAGTTATAATTAATGATAAATATTTTCTATTAAAAAGAACAATTTAAAAAGTTTTGCGAGATTGTGATTGAATAATACTCATAAAAAAAAATATTCACATTCAATAAATAGCAAATGTTAATGTATGGCACGGTTTGCAATAAAAATCCTTTGCATGGTTAGCACGTTAAGCGCCACGTCAGTCACTGGTGACTGACACTGAACTTTCCGCATCATTCATTGATGACTAACGGTCTAAAATATGATAGAAAACTAAAAAAATATATATTGTCTTAAGTAATTACTGAAAATTTACTTAACATTTTATTTTTTACAGGATCATACATTCATAAAAATTACTTAAAATATTGTAAATTTTTCAGCTTCAGTGTTACTCACTGTGGCACTCAATGTGTTAGGGCTGAACTAAATGGCAGAGTACTATACATTTTGGCATGGTGTTGGTAAAACAAAAAAGACCACAGGTTAGTTGCGTTTATAATTTTTTTTTCCTAACTGACACATTTTTTTAAAAAATTATTTAACCAAAAGAATTGATTAAAAAATTATTCCATTTGAATTCTTCCCTTGCTACATTTTTTAGAAATTATCACTTCAAAATTGGAGGTTTTGGCGTCAGACATTGCCAAATTAGAAGAATACGAAATATCTCATGAACTATTAGACTTAAAAGAATTTCGTTAGTACCACTCAATTCAGCATACAAAAATACACTAAAATATGTTATCAGTTGAAAAATAACTATAAAATCAGATTTTAAAGGATTTTTTAAAAAATTCGTTCACTTTTTAACCCCCCCCCCCCCTTTAGGAGTGGAATTTTAGAAAATCTTTTCTTAGCACACTCTGTCATAAGTATTTTTACCCCAATTTTCAAGATTTTAGGTTCGATAGTTTGGGCTGTGCGTTGATTAATCCCCAATCCAGACTTTTTTTTTTTTTATGTATATAGATTACTTATAAGTTATTTTAAAGTAACAGATACAGCAGAAAGCAAAAGAAACATTTAAAACAACTTTTAAAAGTTTTAAACTTTATCAGTTGAGAGCGGAAAAACCAATTTTTTAAAGGGGGGTATTTTTATGTGATTTTTAGTTTTTTGCGTCAATTTTTTTAGACATTGGTTAAAGGAAATCGGTTTTATTCTTTTCATCCAAGATAGTAAATTTTGTCCTCTGCAATTTTTGAATTTTTCACGAAATTTGTATGCTATTTTTCATTAATTTTTTCAACATAGAACAGAACCAGATTTCAGTCTTTTAGTCCAATATAATAAATTTTCTCCTTCACAATACTTAAATTTTTGGCCTTTTTTTTCCGGCGCGATTTTTTGAGGTTCATAAAAGGAATCTCGTTTCCATCCATTAGTCTATTATAGTATTTGTTTTTCTCTGCAATTTTTAAAATTTTCCCGCATTTTGTTTTCGAATTTTAGCATTTTGCTGCGATTTTTTGACACTTAAATACGAATCCTGCTTCAATTTTTTAGCCGAATATAGTAAATTTTGCCCATTGTTACTTTAATAATTTTATGCATTTTAACTTTTATTTATTTATTTCTTTATTATGTAGCTTTCATTACAAAAAACTACCTATTGCAGCCGTTCGGAGGAAAGCTATTTCAAAAAAATTTGGTATATTTTCATCGATCGTGACCCCCAGACCCCGAAACCACCCTCCGTTCAAAAGTTGATATATATATACACACACATATATATATATATATATCTGATCTTTGTCACATTGTAACTCTCGTATTTATGAACCGATTTGGATGAAATTTCGTGTATACATAGTGCATACCAATGTCTCGACCGAGTTCGTTGACCAGCTTCATCCGTCATCTTGTTTCAAAATGGCGGCCATTTAATTTGGAATGTGGTACCAAAAAATTGAAAATTGAAAAATATTTTTTTCTTATGTGTTTGACCTTGATACAAAGATTCCGGAGCATTTTTTGTTTTGTCTATATCTTAAAAAATGACTGAGTTATAGCACTTTGAATTTCTAGCTTGGCTGACATTTTGAAACGACCTGATTTTTGTCACGCGATAACAAGCGTATTTATGAACCGATTTGGATGTACCTTGGTGTATACATAATACGTACCAATGTCTTGACCGAGTTCGTTGGCCAGCTTCATCCGCCATCTTGTTTCAAAATGGCGGCCATTTAAATTTTTTAAAAGAATTTAAAATTTGAAATGTGGTACCAAAAAATTGAAAATTGAAAAATATTTTTTTCTTACATGTTTGACCTTGATACAAGGATTCCGGAGTAGTATTTGTTTTGCCTATATCTTAAAAAATGGCTGAGTTATAGCACTTTGAATTTCTAGAGTGGCTGACATTTTTGAAACGACCTGATTTTTGTCACGCGATAACAGGCGTATTTAGGAACCGATTTGGATGTATATGTGTTTGACTTTAATATACAAAAATTTCGGAACAGTTTTTGTTTCGTCTATATCTAAAAAAATGGCTGGGTTATAGCATTTTGAATTTCTATTGTGGCTGATATTTTGAAACAATCTGATATTTGTCACGCGTATTTATTAACCTATTTCGATGTAAGAAGGCATGTGGATAGTATATCGTAGAGATCTGCACGGGCCAGGCTCGGGCCAATTTTCAGTCACGGCACTCGGGCCGGGCCCGGGCCATACTTTTTTCTGAAGGCTCGGGCCAATTTTCAGTCACGGCACTCGGACCGGGCCCGGGCCATACTTTTTTCTGAAGGCTCGGGACGGGCCTAACTTAATAATTTTTCTGTACAGAGCCGGGCCTGGTTTCATTCCTAGTCTTCGCGGCCCAAAATTTTCAGTCTGTTTTGAGTCAGCCCGTATGAAAATCATTGTCTCAGCGTGGCCTGGTCCATTTAAAGGTCAGTTAAATTAAGCCTGCACCAAAAGTTTTTGCAAAAAATGCATACATTTTTGAATCGCCATTATTCTACACTTAAACATTAAAATTTATTATTTTTAAAGAATAGTAGATTTCTACGCATATTAAAATATAACTAAATTAAAATACAGTAAAATGTGTGAAAAGGAACCTGCCTATAACGGAACCCTGTTTTAAACTGAAAAACG
Source organism: Maratus speciosus (assembly GCA_963932465.1). Classification (NCBI taxonomy): domain Eukaryota; kingdom Metazoa; phylum Arthropoda; class Arachnida; order Araneae; family Salticidae; genus Maratus; species Maratus speciosus. Next base: position 47,979,670 of record OZ010796.1, on the reverse strand, counting down.
TGTTGATCCATGCAAAATTAATATACTAATAAGTAAGAAAAGAATATATAATACATTTACACTTCCTAAGAAGGGAACTTGTCTGTAACGCATTTTTTCCTTTTCTATACAATTTCATCTTGGAAGATTTTACTGTATACCATTTTTTCGATTTTTAACACTTCTATACATGGAATATGGATTAACAATATTAATGATAACTGAAACATTTACATACAAGAAATAGAGATTCACTAAAAAAATAAATATCGCAGCCTGCTGCACTTCTATAAAAATAAAGATTATAAACATGAAAAAAAGTTAAGATAAATATTTTTGGTCAGAACTCCTCATACGAGACAAATTTTTAACCAATTCGACGTAAGAATCAAGGTTTTGTAGAAGTTCACTCGGGCCGAACTTTAAATTTTTTTATCGGGCCGGGCCAGGCCAATATTTTTTCTACGGGCCGGGCCCGGGCCTTGAAATGTCGGCCCGTGCAGACCTCTAGTATATCGTAGTGTCTCGATCAAGTTCGCTGGCCAGCTTCATCAGCCATCTTGTTTCAAAATGGAGGCCATTAAATTAAAAAAAAAATTATATTTAAAGTGAGGTGCAAAAAAATTAGAAATTGAAAAAGATTTCTTTGTTAAGTATTTGACCATGATATAAGGATTCCGGAGCATTTTTTGTTTTGTCTTTATCTTAAAAAATGGCTCAGGTATGGTAGTTTGAATTTCTACTGTGGGTGACATTTTGAAAAATCTGATTTTTTGCCTGCGACAGCACTTGTATATATCAACCGATTCCGATGTGAGTGAGCATGTACACAGGAATTACTAAGGTCTCGACCAAGTTCATTCGTTAGCCTCATCCACCATGTTGTCTTAAAATGGCAGGAACTTCAAGATATCGCCGAATTTGGCAACCAAATATAAGTTACTTTAAATAAAAGCATCTTGGATAAAGCTGACTGATTTCGCGAAATTCTCATTCATAACGATTTAGTATTGTAAGAACTTTACTAATTACCCCTAAAGACTATTTATTCACGAACTATTGATTCGGGAGAAGATCCCCCTAGGGTCTTCTGAACTTTCCCACGCTAAGAGGAATCTCATAAACTCATAGTTCATCTCTGAACAAAGGTATGGTGCCGTCAAGTCTGCAAATATGAATGGAACTGGCAGTACAATTTCGTTCCGGCGCTAACGTAACCTTCCATTGAATTGCACAGAGAGCAGGTGTTTCCGCCGTCCAGTAAGTGAGCGGTGGCAACGGCTGAGGGGGAGAAAAGACGATTTCTCCTAGGGCGGCGAGCTTCAGCCTTCGAGAAATAGGCGGTGGCATCGGCTAAGAGGGAAAAAGCTAGTTTTCCCTAGGACCGGGAGTTTCAGCCTTGGAGAGAAGCGAGGTGGCAACTCGGGAGGAAGAGAGAAGCAGTGAGGAAGCGAGAGAGCGAGGACGCTGGCGAAGAGGTCTTGCGGGAGCTAGTGGTGAATGAGCGAAGCGAGGAGATGAGATAGATGGTCATCCGACCAGTCTTTTCTCCGATTGAAGCACTATATCTGTGGAAGCAGCCCGTTGATGGAACTTTTTATCCTGTAAAATTGACGCGAACCAAAACCAATATTGTTTAACTTGTAAATATTAATAATATAATCGAGACTAAATAAAGGACTTAGATTTTGATAATTCACGCTACCATAGACTCTTGTCCAGTGATATCTAAGTCCCTACAGTGGTGGCAGCTAAAGAGGATTAAGAACTGGTGAAAATAAATTATCACAGTTCGTCAAAAAACAGGAAGGGCCGCAACCAGGCCGCAAGATAGAAGGACTCGTGATCACCAGACCAGAGTCTTCGGAAAATCCAGCAGGGATTCCAGAGCCAAGGCAATCCGACGCCGTGCAAAGAGGTTCCGGAGAGCTGAAATCGACAGACGGAGATTAGAAAGGAGACCTTGATCCCCAGACCAGAGTCTTCGGCAAATCCAGCAGGGATTCCAGAGCCAAAGCATTCCGACGCCGTGCAAGAGACGTAAGACGTTCCGGAGATCCGAGATCGACAGACGGAGGGTAGAAAGGAGACCTTGATCCCCAGAGCAGAGTCTTCGGCGAATCCAGCAAGGATTCCAGACCCAAGGCAATCCGACGCCGTGCAAGAGACGAGAGACACCCGAATGCAGGGAAGTCGAGCCCGCCGGATGGTTTAGCCTACAGATGACCGGAGCTGTACCAGTCTAAGACGATGTCAGAAGAGCAGTCAACAATATCTCAGGTTAGCACTCTTTATTTGATTCATTACAGAGGTTTAATCGAAATACACTGCTCAAAACAATTAAAGGATATTGCAGTTTTAGGTGGATTTTGTATCTGGTAAACTGTTTAGCTGATTGATACATAGTCGACAGACATAGTAGGTTATATGAGAATAAATTACACATGTTTGGCAGAAAAAAATGCATTTTATTGCGCATTTGTGTACTAAAGGAAAAAAACACAATTTGTGCATATGAGAAAAAAAGAATAAGAAAAGGTGTTTTCTTCAAAGAAAATCATTTTCAGTAGGGGGTATGGTTTCCACGGGCGGCCAGCAACGTTGAACACCTTTGAGGCATGGACTCAATGAGGCTATTAATGACGAGTTGGGGTATTCTGCCCCACTCTTCCAGAAGAGCTCTTTCCAGTTCTTGGAGAGTTTGTGGGGGTTGTTGGCGGCCAGAAACTCGTCTTCCTAGAGCGTCCCAAACGTGCTCGATTGGATTCATGTCTGGAGAACACGCTGGCCATTCCACTCGAACGATTCCTTCCTCGAAAAGGAAATCCTCCACCAGGTTTGCACGATGTGGCCTGCAGTTATCGTCCATTAAAATGAAGTTATCTCCGATTGCTGCAGCGTAAGGGACTACAATAGGTCTGAGGATCTCATCTCTATATCGGCGACCAGTCAGAGCTCCATCTCGAATGATGTAGAGGTCAGTGCGCCCGTCAATGGAGATGCCACCATACACCAACACTCCTCCACCGCCAAATCTGACACTTTCGTGCACGAACGCAGGATTATTCCTACTGCCACGGTCCCTCCAGATGAAAATACGCCTATTATCCGGATGCACAGAAAAACGGGACTCGTCAGAAAACAGAATATTGCTCCATTCATTTCTCCTCCAGTTGACATGCTCGGTTGCCCACTCCCTGCGGTCGCGACGATGCCTTGATGTTAATCTAACACATACCATCGGTCGGCGAGCATACAGACCTACAACATGGAGCCGGTTTCTGACAGTCTGAGTTGAAATCGTGGTGCCTGTAGCCGAGCGAAGGTGTTGTTGGAGAAGAGTAGCGTTCATGGTTCGGCGTCTCCGAGCTGTTAACGCTAAATACCGATCTTCATTGGGCGTTGTTGCCCGTCTACGACCTTGCCCTGGTCTTCGGCCTGCACATCCACTCTCCAAAAAACGGTTCCAGATCCTGGAAATGACACTTTGTGACACTCCAATGGCTTGCGCTACTTCGGCTTGAGTTTGGCCCCCTTCTAAGCTACCAACGATTCTCAAAGCTTCTGAATCTGTCAAATGACTTCGCTGAGACATCGTACTCATCGAAACAAAGCAATCACTGAATGCCGATCATCCTTGTCTTCATTCTCTTTTATCCAGTTGAAAGTCAAATTTCATTCGTTGCCGCTGAAGCGACGTTTTTGACGTCGAACTCAAAATTTGCATACTCCACAGTTTGAAAACCAGAAAAATTTGCATTTGTGATTCTCTTCTTCTATTTTCGGCAAAAAAAATTCGTTTATATCTTTATTTTATATAAAACTTCAAATATCCTTTAATTGTTTTGAGCAGTGTAGTATAGTTAATAACAAACATGTTTTTTAATCATTGTATATTTAATAGAGTTTAGGAAGTAAGGAATTTGATAATAACATTTTGTGAAATTTTTCCAACTGGATTCTAAGAAATTTAAGTAAATATTAATTTTCTAAAGTTCCTTAAACTGTTTTAAATAAGTATTACTTGTACTAAAGGTTAATAATTCAGTGAGGATAATTTAAATTGCTTATGAGAGGTGGCGCATCGTTGGATGCACTGAATGAAAATAATTTAAATTCTGTTTTGTATGTGAATTTTATTCAGAATGTATGTTTTCTAAATTTAAGAGACTTTTTGAGCAATTGACTTAAAAGAAATGATACCAAAGAATATGTAAAGTTATATATGAAAACTTGGTTGGTTAATGATAAGGCTGTTTATCATATTAATATTATTGAAATTGTTGTGATATTTTTATGTCGCGAGAGTTTGTGATTATCCACAACTAGGGAAATATTTAGAGACTTCGAAGTGGATAATTGCATGATTGGCATAGCATTTTTTATAACTGTTAATTAGTAGGAAACATGTCAGTGTTTGCGGGTAAGAAAAAGTGCGATCTAAAAGAGTTAGCTATTGAATTCGGCGCGAGCATAGAAGAGTCGGATAATATAGCCAAAATTATTAAAAAACTCGAAGAAGCAGAGGACTATGACGAAACTTTAGCACTAGCCCAGCTAAAAATCTTAGAGAAAGATAGGGTTGAGAGAGAAAATGAAGAAAGGTTAGAACGAGAGCGGAATAAGGCCTTTGAGAGGGAAGAAAAGGCTAAGGCTTTGGAGAGGGAGCATGAATTGGTGAAAATTAGGTTAGAACGGGAACCAGATGAGTTTAGTTTAGCTTCTAGCCAAAATGAGAGAGAGCCGAAAATATCTTTAAAATCAGTCCTGCCCAAATTCGACTCCGATAAGTCCGAAATATCAATCTATCTCAGTTTATTCGAAAGACAAGCGCAGAAAGCCCAAATCGAGAAAAGTCAATGGGTTACGCATTTACTAGGATTGTTACCGACGGAATTGGGGGAGCTTATCTTGAGAGAGCCACCCGCGTGTTCCGACGATTTTGATCATGTAAAAAAGATGTTACTAGAAAGGTTCCAGCTTTCGGCAGAAGACTTTCGACTAAAATTTGTTACGACACAAAAGCCCGAAAACAAAACGTGGAAAGATTACGTATATGAGGCTTCCAATTACTTTGATCAATGGTTAAGTGGTTTAGAAGTGGAAAATTTCGACCAACTGAGAGAGCTAATAATCACAGATCAGTTAAAAAGAAAGGTTAATCCGGAAACGAAGCATCATTTCATTGATGTTTGGGGCACGATAATCACTCCATTTGAGTTGGCAAAGAAATTAGATGCGTATGATTCGGCTAGGAAAACTATGAAACGGCTAGGGCCCTCGAAACTTCAAAACCTTTCCCAACCCCTAGAGCGAAATAAATTTGCGGAGCAATCAAAAACGGATAGTAGAACGGAAGAGAGTAGGACAAACTGGAGGGATAAAGACAACGCGAAAAACAGAAATGCAATTTTCGATAAAAGAAAGGAAATTACGTGTTTTACTTGCAAAAAAACAGGGCACTATAGTTACTCCTGTAACGAGTCAAAAAAGACTCAAAAGGCCGAAGCAGTTTATCATATCGCGGGCCTACAAGACTTAGAAAGTGCCTTTGAACCCTACGTCAGTCGCGGGTTAATTAATGGGAAAGAAATGACTATTCTACGCGATAGCGGAACTAATTTGGACTTAATATCAGCTCACGATGTAAATGAGGACCATTTTACGGGTGAAAGTGTATGGGTTAGACAGGCATTAGATAATAAACTTCGGTGTTTACCTATTGTAGAAATAGAAATTAATCTGGGTACCGGGGATACTATAAGGACAAAGGCGGCCGCAGTAGATAAAGAAACGGACATGGTTCATTATTTGTTAGGGAACAAAACGCAGCAATTAATTGACAGGCGGAGAAGATACAAGCGTTCAATCATCGCAGTTCGCGCTGGGACACGAGCGCACCCCGGAAACGCGGATACGAAAAGCGAAACTAAATCGCAGAGCTCGTCCATTCCCCCTACCGTAACGGAGAGCGAAAATGAAAAACCAGTCGGTTCACCTAAGCCGATGGATCAGCCAATTCTCCGCGCCGAGGTAGAAAGAGGAATTTTTAAGTGCGACCCCCCGAGGTCAGGGAGTAACCCAGAGGAGGGAATCTCTGTCGAAGAGAAAAGAGAAATTTTTCTACCTGTAGTTGAGAGCGCACAGCCCGTACCGAATTTGAATCCCTTTAATGAACAGGTTTTGAACTTGGCTGAGAGAGGCGATTTAGCTAGAAGGGTGGGAAGAGTCGAGACTTTAAAATTCAACCCCCCGGACGCAGTGGGAGAAATAGGAGCCAGTTTAGCAACCGAGAAAAAGCAAGAGACTTTTCTACGTCTAAGCGAGACCGTACCGCGGGATGAAAACTTGACCCTAGGAAACAAAGAAAATGTGAGTGATGCGCAAGAGAATGTCAAGTTCGACTGTGTTAAGCAGAGAGCGGACGAGGTAAAATCACATTTTGAAATGAACGAGGGGTTGGGGATTAGGAAAATAAAAGATCCCAGGGAATCTGACCAAGAACAAATGGTAATCCCGTTGAAAGTCAAAGGAGATATGTTATCCTTAGGTAAGGAGAGTGCAGGCAGACTTCTAAGTACGAAGAAGTCAGGTTATAAATTCTTGAATCGTTATTGTTGGCCAAAAACCGTAAACGAAATTAAAAAGTTATACGAGAGATGGAAAAGTGATGAATGTTCGAAAGAGTTAAAATTCATACCTAAATTGGATTTAATTAGACGCATCAGGCAATTTCGGGAATTATTAGTGGAAACGGGGACTAAAACTCGTGAGGTTAAGAAGAAGGGGAGTGTCTTCCAGATTGATCCGGGAGAAAACTATTCGAGTACGCACGACTTAGATTTAGGCGCTAGAAGGCAATACAATTCGAATTATGATTCTCCTAAGATATTTGGTTTGTTGTATTTAAACATCGTGAAAAGGGTTTCCGATTATTGGAGTAATCATATGGGACAGAGAGGAATTGTATTGAACCGCATCAGAGGAGTAAAAATGAAAGTGAAACTATATAAGAGAAATATTGGATAAGGTTGATCCGGAACAACGCCGTGAATAGTCCAAGATTGATCCGCTGGTCATTGATGCGGCAACCTTATCCTTATACAATCAGGCACCGTCCGGGGAAAGAAATAGTGCATGTTGATTGCTTAAGTAGGGTTGAATAAATTTAGGGAAATTGTATATAATTCTCAAAAAAGGTGCTTGCATCATAAGGTATAAATAATTTACATTTTGTATATATTGTTGTAATTGTCATAATAATGTTCCTGGAAAAGTGTGTAAATTTATGTGTTTAGTACAAAAGAAAAAAATGAATAATGAACCTCTGTGGTGAACGAATTTTGAGTGTAACACTGATTTCACTATAGATTTTCCAGCTACGTGAAAAATCTCTCTTGGAGGGGGGATTGCTGTAAGAACTTTACTAATTACCCCTAAAGACTATTTATTCACGAACTATTGATTCGGGAGAAGATCCCCCTAGGGTCTTCTGAACTTTCCCACGCTAAGAGGAATCTCATAAACTCATAGTTCATCTCTGAACAAAGGTATGGTGCCGTCAAGTCTGCAAATATGAATGGAACTGGCAGTACAATTTCGTTCCGGCGCTAACGTAACCTTCCATTGAATTGCACAGAGAGCAGGTGTTTCCGCCGTCCAGTAAGTGAGCGGTGGCAACGGCTGAGGGGGAGAAAAGACGATTTCTCCTAGGGCGGCGAGCTTCAGCCTTCGAGAAATAGGCGGTGGCATCGGCTAAGAGGGAAAAAGCTAGTTTTCCCTAGGACCGGGAGTTTCAGCCTTGGAGAGAAGCGAGGTGGCAACTCGGGAGGAAGAGAGAAGCAGTGAGGAAGCGAGAGAGCGAGGACGCTGGCGAAGAGGTCTTGCGGGAGCTAGTGGTGAATGAGCGAAGCGAGGAGATGAGATAGATGGTCATCCGACCAGTCTTTTCTCCGATTGAAGCACTATATCTGTGGAAGCAGCCCGTTGATGGAACTTTTTATCCTGTAAAATTGACGCGAACCAAAACCAATATTGTTTAACTTGTAAATATTAATAATATAATCGAGACTAAATAAAGGACTTAGATTTTGATAACTCACGCTACCATAGACTCTTGTCCAGTGATATCTAAGCCCCTACAGTATTGATAAAAATTAGTATTGAATCTCCGATAATGGGTTTCCACTAAATTAGCTTCGTGTGTTTGAATAATATAAGCTTGCTTTTTAAAAATAAGGAATATGAAAGGCTACCTCTTCCTCCCGGCACTGGCCGGAAGGACTTTTTTCCTTTCTTTCTGCGACGATCCCCCCCCCCCCCCCCCCGAAACTCAAAGAACTCTCAATTAAATTTTGCTATTTCCGTGATAAAATTCAAATTGAAAGAATGTCAAATTCATCCCTATAGCAACTCATACGTAGTTATGCACAATTTGAATATAATCTGGGTGGAAATAAAACTATATTATAAAAGACAAATGTGTCCGTCTGTAACGCTGAAGTCATTCTGATGTTGGCAACAGCAGATGATTAAATTTCGCTTTTACTGCAATTTTTAACTTCTAAACATTTTCACTTTTTGCATCATTGAATAGAGAAAAAAAATGTACTTGCAAATGCAATTTGTTTGAAAACTGTATCGCAATTTAATCATGTTTTTACTGTTTTTAAAATACTTTTGAAGTATTATTTTTTAAAAATCAATCTATCGCGAACAGACGATTATGAAAGATAAATCAGTTTGCACGTAATATAAATAGTTCAGCATTTGTTTCCGAATGATATTCCATAACAAAGTTTAAAATTCATGAGAAAATAATATAAATGAAACAGAAATGTAACAGACATATAATCGAACTATGCACTTATATAACTGAAATGATCATAATTAAAAAGGACTGCTTGCTGTAAATAACGAAATCTTTGCTGATTTTGGCTGTATTATACGAAAGTATCCCTTTTAATAAATTTCGTAACTTTATTTGAATACGAAAAGGATACTTTACAAATAAAAATTCTTTTTGGTTTTGTTAGTAGGCAATAATTTAAAAATGTATATTAATATTTAAAAAATGGTTTTCCATTATGTTCTGTAACCCGGGAGTTCAGAGTTGGATCCCCTAGTAAGCAAAAAAGTAAAAATTACTTCTCATTTTTTTACTGAAATTCCTGTTTTTTCCCCAAAAAAATCCTCTACATTACATTAATTTTGGTAATTTTGCAAATCAAGAAGAAAAAATATTTACCTGAGGGATAAAGATGATCAATTAATGGTTTTTTTCACTCCAAACTGTCCTCATTTTTTTTTTTGACGTCTTTATTGCTGAATAAGAGATTTAAAAAATAAAAACTTATACAAGTTAACACGTGACACTTAACTGGCTTTTAAACGAACTCGACAATTCTGATACTCTAATTGTTCACTTTACTGAAGCTGGTAAAATTTTCCTAACTCGCCTTTGCTACAATCAAAAATGGGTTTTGTCACCTCCCCTAAAAATATGGGGAAGCAATTCCTTCATGCTTTTAAATATTCCTAAAAAGAATAAAAACAAGCACATTTTCTCCTTTACAGCTTCCTTAAATTGGTTGTAAATCTGGCACGTAAACAAACTATAAATGTCATTTACGGGGGTTGCCTTTTATATTTTTGCAAATGACCAATAGAAAGTGTCATGTACCATGTATTTATATTTAACTGTTTCCATAATCGATATTAGCTTTAACTGTAACCGTTCCCCTAACTGATTTGTTGTTGTCATTCCTTCGCCATCTCCCGCTCAACCATGCTGTTTTTTGTGAATAAAGTTAATCTTTTTTAATCTAATATTTTCATCTATTACCATCTAAAATTATTTATGCAACAAATTTATTATGGTGTCAGAAGTTAATATTACAGTAGTATTTTGTACATCTATCATCTAATTAGTATTTAATAAAGAATAGCATTTTCCATTTTTTGATAAATAAATATCAAGTTATATAATTCTTCTCACGTGGCAAGTTTTCTCCTTTCTCGTGCTATAGCTTCAGGAATTTGGTTCAAAATACCCACTTTGACAGTATTTATTGAAAGATCTTCTGTCTTTACCAAAAGTGGAAAATTCCATTCGATGACATAGTTTATGAATAAGAATACTTGCTAATTTCATGCATTTACAAACAAAAAGAAATTCAGAAATGTCAGAAAATAGCTCTTTTGGATTTGAGAACAGCTTACTTTGTTCTGAACACGGCCAGTTTTTTCATTGGGTGACCATTTTGGGGGGGGGGGGGGAGGGCATTGCATGTTTGCTTTTGTGTATTTCTGTAAACAATCTATAACATCTACATACTTGATTGGCGAACTCATCTAAGATACTTGCAAGAGTTACTGTGGCGCACCCAGGATTTCGCTTTGGGAGGGAGGGGGGTGGTAGTACATTTGTATGACGCTTGTGAACGGGTGATCAGTAACCAGCTACGTTTGCGTACTGCAAAAGTCGCTGAAATTTACTGTAACCACTTCCAGGATTTCAAGTGCTGCACATTTTCCGATATCTGCGCAGAAATATTGTTCTTTCTTATATTTGCGCCAAGCCTGCGACCAAAACGTACTTCGTACAGGCATGAAATTCTTTCGCCGATCCGCGATTTTCCGCTTTTATACAGTTTCTCGCAGAGGTGATTTGTTCCAAAATTTAAAAAAATCGGTCATCGATCCGAAAATTCGTACATATAAAATATCACGAATTTCGACAAATAGTCTCCGAAAAAACAATTTCATCAAACGTTCGCAAAAAATAGCTAATTTCGCAAAGGATCGCGGAAAAAAACAGATTTTCGTCAAACGATCGCGAAAGAAACAAACAATTTCGACATAGTACCGCTAAAGAATCTCAAATTTCGTCTTTGGATCGCGGGAAAAACGAGGATTTCGTCAAAGGACTGCGGAAAAATAGCAACTTCATCAAAGGATCGTGGAAAAAGGCGAATTTCGTTAAAGGGGGCGTTGATAAAACGTCAATTTCGTTAAAGGGGGAGCGGATAACGCGAATTTGTTAAATGATCGCAGAAAAACGCGAATTTTTTAAATGATCGCAGAAAAATGCGAATTTTTTCGATCTCAAAAAAAATGTGAATTTCGCCAAAAGATCGCAGAATAAACGCGAATTCTGTCAAATGAGCGCGAGAAAAATGCTAATTTCATCAAAAGATTGCAAAAAAGCGCGAATTTTGTCAAAATATCGCGGAAAAACGCGAATTCTGGTAGAGTATCGCAGAAAACATGCGAATTCTGTCGAAGCATTTCGGTGGAAAATGCGAATTTCGTCAAAGTATCGCGAAAAAAAAAGGAAATTTTGTCAAAGAATCGCGAAAAACGGAAATTTCATCAAAGAATCGCGGAATAAATGCGAATTTCGTCAAAGGATCGCGGGAAAAAGTCTCTGAAAAACCGCGAATTTCGTCAAAGGATCGTGGAAAAAATGCGAATTTCGTCAAAAGATCAAAAGAAACGTGAATTATTTCTAAACATCGCAAATACAATGTGAATTTCGTCAAAGAATCGCGAAAAAAACGGGAATTTCGTCTAAGGATCGCTCAAAAAACGCGCATTTCTTAAGGGATCGCAGAAAAATGCGAATTTTGTCAAAATATATCGCAAAACTAATTTCGTCAAAGAATCGCAGAAAATTTGTTGCGACATTGTTTTCAATGGATATTTTGCAGCTGAGTGGCAGCTTAAACATTAGCTTCCCATGTTTATTAACTGATGTTTTTAGTGAAAGCATGTTAAAATGTGGATTCGAGATCTAGCTAAATTGCTGTATAAAACACTGCATCAGAATTATAAATTTAAAATAGAAACTTTCATTTCACAATTACTTAGTATTTGCATGAATTATTTATTTGATTCTCTCACCCCAAATAAAGAAGGATTTAAACAGAATTATTGACAATGTTATTGTGAATAAAATAACCTTCTTAATTGCCTTATACATGCACTTATTATATATATCTCATTTTCCTATTTCAAGTGCTTTTCCTCTTTTTTTCTATCATTGCAATCTCATGCCTCCAAATAAAGATTTTTTTTTTTTTTTTTTTCTGCTGCTAATTTTTCATTATTATTGCAATCGGTACCCCCATTATCGTTTAGAATGTTCAGAGTTAGCAAAAAGTGTGGAGAAATTTCATCTGTTTAATTATTCTTTCAAATGTCAAAATATCTTCAAGATAGCAATCATTTTAATTTTTATGAGTTTAGTAGCATTAGAATTTTAATCTGCTACAAAAACAGCTTTTATTGCTACAAAATTAGATTTTTACTGCTGCAAAAAGGGATGTTACTGCTACAAAATAAGATTTCTACTGCTACAAAATCAAATTTTCATTTTTGCTGCTACGGAAATGGATTTTACTGCTCCAAAATCAGATTTTTGATGCTCCAAAAATGGATTTTACTGCTCCAAAATTAGATTTTTGCTGCTCCAAAATGGCTTCAGTGCACTTTCATCCCTGCACTTTTTAATTTGTTAGTTTTGTACAGTTTTATTACTCCTTTCCTTTACAAAGTACCGTATTTCAAGATTACTGAAAAATGTTACAAAATGTATTACGATATCAAGCATACGTTATTTCTGTAATATGTTTTATGTGCATATAATACTGTATTTGCTGCCGTGCAGCAACGTAATGAAATTCAGATGACTTCTTTTTCATTTTTCGGTAGACAGAAAAATTTTCAGAAAATGCTGTCAAAGTGGGCTTTTTGAGGCGAATGTGGGACTCGACAGCGCATTAAAAAAATTGCCGTTCTGAGACAACAATCCCGTAGACAGGGTTGCAAAAAAACCACCTCCGGGTTTTTTTGGGTAAAACACACTCTAAAAAAACCCATGTCAAAGCGGGTTTTATTGGGTTTTTTAAATTCCATGATACTATTTAATATTCAGTAACTTTATATTAGTTTTTTAAACTTTGTGTTTAAAGGGTTACGCTATCTTATTAAAACATATTTTGGGTGTACTGCCAAATCCAGACAAAGTCAAAATGAAATAAGTTGAAATACGTGATTGTCTTTTAAAAGCCTGTTAATATTGTGGGGAAAAAAAAGCCAAAATCAATATACATAGCTAATCATAACATTTCCGCATAGATAAAAAATGACAAGGTCTTTTATATGATTTAACAATATGGAACTTCATAATATAAGTTCCTAACTGGATACAAATTTGACTTATTCACTTTTAGCCAAGGTTGGCCAAAAAAAAAAAAAAAAAAAAAAAAAAAACCAAACAAACTGGTTTTTGTTTGTTTAAACCTTTTTTTTTTATCATTTCCTATTGCATACAGATGCATGTTTGTTGATAAAAATAAATATTGCTTGGATATTATATAAGTATTATAACTTCATTTCAAAACATTCAAGTTAAATAATTACAATCATTTATGTAGGTAATTGAAATCATTTGTAATTTAAATATTTTTAGTAACAGCTATGTTCAAAAAATAAACTGTTCTATACAGTGAACCATAGATATCTTGAAAATATCAAGCATTATTTGATTAATAAATAATTAAAGATTTGTTTCAAAAATGTGTTCTTAGTGGGGGAATACAGATAAAAAGTAATCTATTAAAATAACTCTTAAATATGTGATATGTGGTTATTATATAACATTATATGATGTCAGAAGTAAAGGCTTTTTTACAGACTTTTACACTGTTTATTTGTGCTATTTCAATTCAAATTACTTGTATATTAAGTTAATCCAATTAAAATATAATACGATTTCTTAATTTAATACATATAATTTAAAAAACATAAGGGACTCCCACTGCCCTCACTTCTTAAAAAAAACAAAAAAAAACCCAATAAACCCTAAAAACCCCAATAAAACCCAGCCGGGTTGGGGTTTTTATAAAAAAAGCCCGGGTTTTTTGCAACCCTGTCCGTAGAACTAAAGATTTAATTAATTTATTAGGAAATGTAAAATAGCTGTTCGATTACAAATCATTTCAATAATAATGACTGCAAGTATCATGCTTTTATGTTTAAAAATGAGTCAGAAAAAATTGTATTGTTGAACGGGGATTATTATTATTGAACCGCTTTAACGCATTACAGTCGACGCTCGTTATAACGACCGCCCATTATAGCGACCGCAGGGGTGATTCTGTTCCGAAAAATTGAGGCAGTCATTTCCGGAAATTAAAAAAAATTCGGTCATAAATCCGAAATTTCGGACATAAACTATATCGTGAATTTCGACAAATGGTCGCCGAAAATAACCAATTTCGTCAGTCGTTCGATGAAAAATCGCCAATTTCGTCAAAAGATCGCGAAAAAACGGAAAATTTCGTCAAAAGATCGCGAAAAAACAGCAAAAATCGTCCAAAAGATCGCGGAAAATTTTGTCAAAAGATCGCGAAAAAAGGGCAAAATTTCTTAAAAGCATCGTGAAAAAGCGGCAAATTTCAACAAAAGATCGCGAAAAAACCGCAGATTTCGTCAAAAGATCGCGAAAAAACCGCAGATTTCGTCAAAAGATCGCGAAAAAACCGCAGATTTCGTCAAAAGATCGCGAAAAAACCGCAGATTTCGTCAAAAGATCGCGAAAGAACCGCAGATTTCGTCAAAACATCGCGAAAAAACCCCGCAAATTTCGTCTAAGCATCGCGGAAAAAAGGCAAATTTCACCAAAAGATCGCGAAAAATCGTCAAAACATAGCGAAAAATCGCAAATTTCGTCAAAACATCCCCGTTGTATTTCCGAAAATGTGATGTGAATTTCCGAAATTTTTTTTTTCACTCAAAATCACCCCTAACAGAGCTGCCAACTTTCCCGTTTTTCCCGTGAGACTCCCGTTTTTACGTTTAAGTGTGATTTTCTCCCGTTTTAAACTCTTAATTTAAAATTCCTAGAAACGTACTTTTGAAAAAACGAAAATTGTTCTTTCCAATATCAGTAGATGACATCCCAGGATCTCGTCAGAATTTCTACGTAGGATCGCGAATTTCATCAAGAAATCCCAGAAGAAACGTAAAATTTCGTCAAAAAATCGCAAAAAAGCCGCACATTTCGTCAAAAGATAGCGGAAAAACCACAAATGTTCGCCAAAGGATCGTGAAAACCTGCAAATTTCGTCGAAAGATCGCGAAAAAACACTCAAACTTTGTAAAGATCGCGAAAAAAACGCGCAAATTTTGTCAACAGATCGCGAAAACCTGCAAATTTCGTCAAGAGATCGCGAATAAAGGCACATTTCGGTAAAAGATCGCGAAAAAACGGCACATTTCGGCACAAGATCGCGAAAAAACGGCACATTTAAGTGCAAGATCGCGAAAAAACGGCACATTTAAGTGCAAGATCGCAAAAAAGGCTCATTTCGGTACAATAACGCGAAAAAACAGCACATTTCGGTACAAGACCGCGGAAAAACGGCGCTTTTCGTCAAAAGATCGCGGAAAAACGGCGCTTTTCGTCAAAAGATCGCGAAAAAACTGTGCATTTCGTTAAAAGATCGCGAAAAAATGGCGCATTTCGTCAAAAGATTGCGATAAAGCATCAAAGTGTCGTGGGAAAAAATGCATAGTTAGTGCCGGAAGTGGATTCCCCCCATACCTCTGCTGTAACCTTTCAGAAAATTTGCTGTAAATTTCAAACTTTTTTTTCTTTTCCCCACAGAATAACCCCCCTGTTTGAATAACCATATAAGAATTTATTTGTTAAGAGCAATTTCTCAGGTCATTGCCTTGACCAAAAATTTAATGTAGAATTTTTAAACAGGGTAAAATCTGCAATTTCTTCAAAACTTAAATGCTAGCTAGAATAAGAATATCATAAATTAAGTTCTAATAAATATTTTCATTTTATTTGAAAAAAGTTTGTTTCATTTCTTGATATCTTAAGGTTTTTTGTGTAATGTATTTAAATTATGAGTTATTTTTCAAATATATATATTATTTATATTTATGCTATTGATTGAATCATTAATCTGTTTTAAATGAATTATAAAATAACTTTTTATTTTTTCGTAAATTCACTTTTTAAAAAATCTCCCTTTTTCTCCCTTTAAACTGCGGAGAATCTCCTGTTTTTTCTCTTGCTAAGGTTGGCAGCTCTGCCCTAAGCGACCGTTCCATTATAACGACCCATGCAAAATGTCCCGAAATATATCCCTTTAATGTTTTTGATATGTTATTTATATTTTTACATCCAATCTAACGTCCAGCCAGCAGCTTATTTCCTAATAGAGCGACCGAATTGAACTTTCCTCCAGATTCTTTTCCCCAAAAAGGATTACCATTTTCTTTACCCAAGAACTCATTGCTCACTGCGCGTTGATGCCTATTGTAAAATGTCTTAAAATGACACTTTAAAACATTTTTTTAAGACAAGAAAACACAAAATTACTTATTAAAATTGAGATGAAAAATTTTGTTTAAAGAAAATATCAAATGCACAAAAAATAAACAACTATTTCGAATAATTTTTGTAGAAAATATTTTTTTTTGTGTGTATATTTACATATTTACCTTATTTACATAAAATTTTATTTTAGAAATATGTAATCATTATCTTAAATTGATTTTTATAATTATTCATTGTCAATGGTTATTTGATACAAAAGTAAAAATAATTTAGTAATAATGTTGTATTATAAAATTTCCTTAGAAATCTTATTTAAGCACATGATTAGAGTTTTGTTATTTTTTTCCATTCACTTTTGTTATAGCGACCTTCCATTATAATGACCTTCATTTTTGGCACGCGAGGGGTCCCCCCAATAATAAGATTGATTATATTGCTTTGCGTCAACTGATGTAGTGGGGGAAAAAACTGGAATTTCTAATAATAATAAAAAAAATTACAGTGTAATGTTTTTGGTAGATAAATTTACGGTTTTTGTATTAACAGGTCAGGTGTAAATGTACGAAATTCTTTTCAGTGAGACTAAACTAATTTTTCGTTTAAGGAAGATTCCGTTTTCACAGGTTTTGCTGCATTTACACATATGCAGTTATTTATATTATATGTACAATAAAACTTGGCAAAACAGAACCTGGCTATACCAGAATCCTATATTAATGGAAATTTTTCACACTCAAGATGGAAGGATTACCATACAATTATATCTACTAAGGCAGGAATCTGTCTAAAACTTTTTTTTTGGTTGCTTGCGATTGATTTTTCACAGCTTTTACTATATATACTATATCTGGTTCACCAGTGTAAATAAAACCTGTCTGTAACGGAATCCTGCCTGAGTCGCAAACATTTCATAGTTTCAATGAAAGAAATATCGTGAAAAATTTACCTACTAAGATGAAAACCTAAAACTGAATTCTTCACCTGTTCTTTGCAATTTTGTCTTAGCAGTTCTTACTGTTTTTGTGAATCCATGACTCAGTAAATTAGTTCCTTGTTCTACGCGGGGAGAGGGCAGAGCGCCGGATCTCCCCTCTCCTGGTTGAGGTCCACCAATAAATTTGAAATCTCTACGCCTATGAATGTTTCAGTACAGTTATTCTTAGAAATTAATATTTATGCTTACCTTTCTAGTGATGATGATTTATCACACTCTTAGATGATTGTTTTCCAGTCTTGATGAATTAAATTCGTTTAAATATAAAATTTAAAACTGGTTAATTTTTTTACGCGATGAGTTAAACATTTACAATTTAACACGAATAATGCTAAAAAAAAAAAAAAAAAGAAACAGTGATCATTCAAAAGTGCTGATAAAAGAGAAAAGAAAAGGAGACTTAGAAACGCACGTGTCTTATTAGAAATGTGAGAATTTAGGAAAAAAGGAGACGACTATTCCGTAATTTTTTTTTTTTTTTACCTTGAAAAGGTCTTGTCCATTACAGACCTTCCAACTGCTACGAAAAATCGTAGTTCCTACGATTTGGAACTAAAAACTACGATACTACGAAAATCAGTCTAAAACTAAGATTTTCTGCAAAAAACACACACGGCGAAAAAAATCAATTTCGTCAATCGTTCGCAGAAAAAAAAAAACGCCAATTTCATCAAAAGATCGCAAAAAAGCGCGAATTTTGTGAAAGAATCACGAAAAATAAATAAATAAAAACGCAAATTTCGTCAAAAGATCGCGAAAAAACGCAAATTTCTTCAAAGAATCGCGAAAAAACGCAAATTTCTTCAAAGAATCGCGAAAAAACGCAAATTTCTTCAAAGAATCGCGAAAAAACGCAAATTTCTTCAAAGAACCGCGAAAAAACGCAAATTTCTTCAAAGAACCGCGAAAAAACGCAAATTTCTTCAAAGAACCGCGAAAAAACGCAAATTTCTTCAAAGGACCGCGAAAAAACGCAAATTTCTTCAAAGAATCTCGAAAAAACGCAAATTTCTTCAAAGAATCTCGAAAAAACGCAAATTTCTTCAAAGAATCGCGAAAAAACGCAAATTTCTTCAAAGAATCGCGAAAAAACGCAAATTTCTTCAAAGGATCGCGAAAAAACGCAAATTTCTTCAAAGGATCGCGAAAAAACGCAAATTTCTTCAAAGAATCGCGAAAAAACGCAAATTTCTTCAAAGGATCGCGAAAAAACGCAAATTTCTTCAAAGGATCGCGAAAAAACGCAAATTTCTTCAAAGGATCGCGAAAAAACGCAAATTTCTTCAAAGGATCGCGAAAAAACGCAAATTTCTTCAAAGGATCGCGAAAAAACGCAAATTTCTTCAAAGGATCGCGAAAAAACGCAAATTTCTTCAAAGGATCGCGAAAAAACGCAAATTTCTTCAAAGGATCGCGAAAAAACGCAAATTTCTTCAAAGGATCGCGAAAAAACGCAAATTTCTCCAAAGGATCGCAGAAAAAACGCAAATTTCGTCAAGGGATCGCGAATTTCGTAATGGGATCGCGGGAAGAACGCGAATTTCGTCAAAGGATCGCGAAAAACGACGATTTTGTCAAAGGATCGTGGAAAAAACTCGAATTTTCTCAAAGTTTCGCGGGGGGAAAAAATTCAAAGTTTCCTCAAAGGATCGCGAAAAAAAACCCGATTTTGGTCTAAGGATCGCAGGAATAACATTAATTTTGTCTTGTCAATCGATCACAGAAAATAAACGAATTTCGCCAAAGCGTTACAGAAAAAACACGAATTTCGTGAAAGGGCTGCAGAAAAAACACATAATTATCCCATGAAGAAATTCCCACTTCTTTCCGTACTGCTGTAACCTCTCAGAAAATTTTCTGTGAATTTCGGATTATTTTTTTACTCAGAATTACCCCATCTCTGCTCTCTTGAGGAAACATCACACACACACAAAAATCTATGTTTATTATTATGATACATATAGTTTTAAACTTGAAAGAATATACAGAATTAACGTTTGAAAAATCGTGTTGACTCAACCTGCAAGAATCTAAACTCCGTCCGAATTGAAAGCAATCAGAGTTAACCCGATTTGCAGCTTAAAAAATAGCAACCGACCAACCAACCTTTAGATTAATTTGAATTTTGGGTGCTACTATTTCTCATTCTCAAAGGTTGGCAGGTCTGCATTACACAGAAGTAGTACCATCCTTCTTTGGGCCCCCAGCCGCTTGACGGTGCCCTAAGGATATGGATGATGAACATACTGAGAACTCTGACATTCAGAGAATCAAAGAGTAGTGCTATAATTACTATTTTTTACACTTTGTGTGTCGAAATAGGCAAAGAATTGAGCTACAAAGGAACATTGGAAGAAGTAACGTTGTATACAATACAAACACATATCTTAAATATCTTACTAGCACAATTTCTACCAACAATATGGTATAGGGGAGATGGGGGTACATGTGAACAGTTCGCATAAATATAGCTTTTTCTCATAACTGGATTAATTTCTATAAACAAAAACTACTTAATATAGTAAACAGAACTTTCTTTTACACATGGTAATTTTTTTTAAATCCCCTGTATAGTTCTTCTTACATTTTTTAATAGTTTTATAAATTCAAAAAATTGTTCACATGTGCCCCATCAGCGGGGTAGTTGTGAACACACGTGGGGCACATGTGAACACAAGGGAAAAATATCCTTTAATGTGCTTTTTATTCTTTTATTCCTTTGTCATCGTAATCATTAGTTAAATTACCTTTTAAATTCACCATAAAGAAAAAAATTATATGTATTTCTCTAGTTTCTGGGTGATATGTTTAAGCAAAAGATTATAAAATGAAAATAAGTAGATTTGGGGGGGAGAGAGGCTTAGATGATTCATTAAGTATTGTTGCAATACAATAAAAAAATAAAGAAGCAATTTAAAAAAAAGAAATTAAAACTTTTAAATTTTGCTTAAGGGTTTTTGTTTGTGGGAAATTTTAGGAAGGGGGCATTTACATACTATTTATCGGAAATCTTCCGAAATACGAAAGATTCTCACTCCTGTATTTGCCTTATTTACTTGTAAATTACAGATAAAGTAGGGTTTTTTAATGATGAAAAAAATCTCGACTATACCCCCCCCCCCCCCCAACTTCTGTTGCTTTTGAAAGAGGGGGGGATACAATCGGGATTTTACGGTAGTTATCAGTTTAAAAATTTTACTTTCTTAAAATATTACTGGTATCTATCTCCATTCAAAGCATCATATACATAACTGTTTTAGAGATGGAAGTAAGCCATCATTGCAAGGTTGTTCAAAATAATACTTTTGTATTAACAACGCATAAAAAATATTGTTGTAAACCGTTTAGTAAAATAATATATAACACTTATTGCATTTTAGAAAACATTAAATTTATTTAAATTACAATTGAATTGTTCTTTATGTATTTGCTGAAAGATGTATTTGTGGAAGTTTCAATACAAAATCAACTTTGTGTAAGGAAAATATCTTCTATTTCAGGAAAATTGTACATAATAGAACTGATATTATCTCCCATTAAGTTAACTGAAAGAAACAGAATCACAGAATGGTTATTCGGGCACTTATGAACTGTTCATATCTGCCCCCAACTAGTCTGTTCACAAGTGCCCCACATTGCTGCTTCTGTTAATTGATGAATCATTAACATTTCTCAATTTTAGAAGAAAAAGAATTTTCTCAAAAATGTTTATTAGTATTCATAGTATATGTTAAAACACTCAAATTCAAATAAATGAATAAATAAAGTTATTGGCTTATGAACTTGGAACAAAGATTTTACTTTTGAGATCTAAAAACAATGTTTTGGCTACAGAGGACAAACAAAATGCCATAGAGCTTCAAAAATTTTTTACCATATGTCTACAGGTGCTATCATCTTAGTAATTTTTTTCAAATAAAAAAACTTATAATAACTATCGAAAAATTGCGATGTTCACATGTGCCCCCATCTCCCCTAAATGTATTTTGTATTTGTACAGTCAGTGAAAATGTATCGAGACAGCTTTTTTTTTTAAACTTGCTTGCCTACCCCTTACCATAAAATGTGATTTGAAAGGATATAAAGTTAATAGTTTATTCTTTCTCTAATCGTAGTACTATAAATATTTTTTTTAATCTTTTAATTATTAAATATTAAACATGCTAATACATTAAATTTAATAAGAAATTTGAAAATAAGTAAGACTTTGGGACAAAATCAATGTTTTCAAAAATTTCCATTTCCCCAAAGACCCATTAAAAAAAAAATAAAAATCATTAACCAAGTTTCGGGGTCTGGGGGGAGGGCTTAATCCCCCCCCCCCCCCCCGCCGTGGATGCGCCAATCAAGAGTTATAGCCAATTGCTATCAGATTGACCACCATTTCCTCATTGTCATATCATGAACACCAGCTTAAAGCATCAAATTTACTGTCCTTTTCAGATTGGTTGTTTACTTACGAAAATGTAAAGTGCTGTTTGATTCCTTACATCCCGATTACCTGCAAAATTTGTGCCTTTATCAATAAAAATTTTTCACAAATATGTCAGAAAATATCTGGTTTAGATATGAAAACAGCCTGGTAAAATGTAAAATGCTGTTAAATTCTTAATCTGAATAACCATAGCTGTAAATTTTATCCGTTTTTCAAAGAAAAAAAAATGTGAACATGTCAAAAATAGCAAAATAATAAACTGAACTGTAATCATACTTTTTCGCATAAGACAAACTGAAAAAAGTTGTTTTTCAAAGTCATGAAACACAAGGAGAAAAACAGATAAAAGTTCAAAAAACATTCTCCGACCACATTTTCATATATACCTCTGTCCACACCTATGGCATGAAACAATTAATGTCGTTCAAACAAAGATTTTTCTTATTTGATTTGTATAAATTGACAATCTTTTTTAGCTTTTTTTCTTTCTTAGCTAAACACATGTTGTCAACAGGCTCACCATTGAAATTTAGAAAACATGCTTTTATTGGTTAGCTTGAAGACGTTTAGCCATTGCTTCACTAATTACATATCAGGATGAATAACATATCGCTCACCCATAAAAAAAGTGACACATCTCGCAAATTTTCATTTTGTGTGTTATTCCATAAATAGGGGTGTCATAGATTTGTCTTGCTATAGGGAAATTATTATTCGTGTCATTATACGGAAAACCTCTATATTACACTATGTGTCACTTTTCCATTATAGGAAATGCGCAGTGATGAAACAAGAAAAATGACACATCTTACAAAAAGTCTTCCATGAGCTCATACTCGGGCAATTTATAAAACTCTTTATTGCCTTAGTAATAAAGATTTCCTTATTTGGCGAAATGTCACTCTGTTGTTGATTAATATATTGTCAATTGATTCATAGCTAGGCCATAGATTAATAGTTACAACTTTACAATTTGTCAGGTAGGTAGTGATGTTGGTGAATGTCATTTTTGGAATGAATATGAGGGTCACCGTGGAGCAAATAAAATAGGTACTTATTTGTGGATGTATTTACAAGACATTGCTTTATGTTAGAAGCATGACAAATAAACAACGTTAAAAACACCAAAATTTTTTTAATTTAAAGCATACCGGTTTCGGTAGCATGTAGCCATACCCTCCTCAGTGCTAAGGATGGTGGAAATTTGCTCACATATATATAGGAGAGATGGGGTTTCAAGTTAAAAGTTTATTGACCAATATGAAAACAGAGGATTGCAGGTAACAGCCAATAGGAAAATAGATAGGAAATAGAACCGAAATAGTGAGAAAATAAAGAGAACTATTTTATGTAATACTTCCAACAATCTGATAATGGAGGAATAGCGAATTCACAATTAACAATATTATTTAAATTTTTATAAATATGAAATGCTTCAAGGAAGTTCAGTTCATGTATAGAAGTAGGTTTAGAGATTATTTTAACTGAATTGAAGTCAAAAGTATGATTCATCTCCCAGCAATGTTTTGCAATAGAGGATTTATTGATTTCTTGTTTTTTAATACAGTCTAATCTCGATATCTTGAAAACCTTGATATATCGAAAAATTATTTTTCCGCTTGATATTACATATTAATCTAATGTTAATTTTAATTCTTATCTCGAAGAGTTTTCACTAAAAACCTTGTCATGTCGAATATTTTTCGAAGTAAAAAATAAATTTTTCTGGAAAAATCGCCGTCTATTTGTGTAGATAAGAAAATAGAGGTGTTTCCAAGAATCTCACACCCTTCATTATCTCTCTAAGGGGTCAGGGTATGAGGGACGATTCTGATATTTCCATCAGGTCACTTGAACGGCAAACAAAGGGGGAAAGCAAGTGTTTCCTTGTCATATGGATGGCATTTTTGTACATAATGCTCGGAAAAAGTTGAAAACGGTGACTTTACCGCTTTTCTTTCTTTCTTTTTTTTTTTTGAACAGAAAAATTGGTTGAAGAATAATTTCAAGAGAAAAGTTGCCAGGCCACGATACTGGACTTTAAGAAATTCTAGCAATGTAAATTCATTTATGTATTTACTAATTCTTTTCAATTTAATGTAGTAATTATTTTCTACTATTTAAAAAAATTAAAATTATCATCCTGTATTTAGACTTATTGTCAAAAATCGTTACATATTTACACTTATTCTCTTTTATCATGACTCTGTTTATAATATTATTCCGTATCTCATGTTTTTACATGAATTTTTATGTTTTAGTTATGACCTTGTTATCTCGAAATTCTTTTAGTGTCCCTTCAACTTCGAGATATCGAGAGTATACTGTATATTGTTGATGTTCTTTGATACGAAATTTTAAGCAGAGTTTAGTTTGTCCAATATAGGAAAGGCCACACTGGCAATTAATATGGTAGATACCCCATGAATTGGATAATTCAATAGGGTCTTTGAGTTTGGAGAGGGTGAGTTATTGGTAGGGGCAAAAATTATTTTGAAGTCATATTGTCTAAGAATTTTAGCAATGGGAAAGCTTGATTTAGGAAAGAAGGGTAACACAATGCTAATATTGGAAAGAGTAGAAGACTGAAGAGAGTTTGAGGAATGAGGATGCTGAAGTTTAAATAGAGCAGTATCAATGGAGAATTTGCACGTTTTCTAACTTTATCACGAAACAATAGTACGTGAAAAAATAAGAAGGTTACCCCGCATATTTTTTTTTATTTTGAGCTTTTATTAGTGATTTATGATTGTTTTAGTATCGCACTATTTACCGTATCCCGAAAACGCTCCGTGATACATCTGACGTCACAGTTCATGATAACAAACGACTGTTATTCTTTACGTGTGTCGCTTTTCAACTTGTTCATTTTAAATATTGCTGTTTCTAAAATTATTATGTCTGAGAACACAAAGTCATATTATAAATACAATGAAACCTCTCTGTGCGACCACCTCCATTAACGATCACCTCCATTAAGCGACCACCTCCCTGAACGATCATTTTTTCATTGAACGAAACTGATTCCCATAGGCTCAATACTAATTTTACTTCCATTCAGAGACCATCCCAGCTGATCTCTCTCCATGAGCGACCAATTTCTTTGAAGAAAAGGAAACAGATTCCGTTTTTTCCTGTCACTTGAAGAAGGTTTTATTAGAAAAATAATTCCGAGGGGCTTTAAACTTCTAAACTAAGTTTAGATTTCTTTTTTTTATTCCGGTAACTTTTAAATGTTTAAGCCCCTTTATGCCTTTTTAGACAATGAAGTTAACTCTGATGACGAATTAAGAATGACGATCAATAAACTCTCCTACCCTATTCTGTTAGGAAACTCTCAAAGAAATAGATAAATTAATGAAAATATCATTATTTGTTCCCGTCCAAAAAAAAAAAAAAAAAAAGCATTTATTTACTGAACTTTGAAAGGACTTGGAAATAAAAGTTATGAAAGATAAAACCGTAAAACCAAAGCAAACGTCAATATATTCATTTTTAAACACTGCAGCAATTAACTTATATAATTAACTTTTATTTTGATACTTAAATTTTTATATTTTTTCCTAAAGCGAAAAATAAATTCTAGTAACATTATTTCTACTTTTTTTCAACAATTAAAAACTAGATTTAAACATGACCTCCATTAAGAGGCCACCTCTAGAAACGATCAATTTTTATTAGAATGAAACGTGGTCGCTTTAAGGAGGTTTTACTGTACTGTATTGTACCACTGTGCACTAATACAACCAGTAACTTCTAGCGAAAAGTTGTTTTTCAGTGTGCCAAAAGACCCTGCCATTAGAAAATCATGGACTAAAGCTATGAAGAGAGATGACAAGAAAAATCCTAATTTATCTAATACATAATCTCTTTGATCTTGTGAAGATCATTTTTCAGTAACTTTATGTTTGATTTTGTTTAAATATTACTATTTTAGAACATTAACTGATTGGATAAATAGTTACTCAAGAGAAAAAAAAAAGCATTCATATTTATAATGTACTCATTCGCATTTAAAAACAAATAAAAACACTCTGTAGTAGATTTCATACGTATATTGTATCTGTAAAGATTAATAAGCAATAACCCTGTTTTATTGATGATTAAATAGGTAAAACGTAGGAACGTCTAAGATATGATACACACAAATATGTTAGTTTTTATTCAGGAAGTAAATAAAAATTTTATTGCGTAAGTGTACATTTTTATTAAGTTAGGGACTAGGTTTAAAAACTAAAGGATTTATTTTGAAACAATATTTTGTCATGTCTTAATAGAGATTATAAAACGTAAAAATATTGAAACTACTCAAAAAAATTTTAATATTAAATTTTTACTTTTCAACATAAAAATACTTTAGGTCCCGCTGCCTATGACACCGTGTAGCAGGCGTGCTTCGACAGTGCTGCATGATCTTAAAAAAAAAAAAAAAAAAAAAAAAAAAAAAAATCAACAGGAAAAAAAACCGCGAACCACATCCCCGCTGCCTGCGGCATCGTATAGCACCACGTGCTGCGCACGCACTGCAAATTCTTGTAAAAAACCTAAAAATTTACAAAAGTGCCCCCAGGGGGCGAAGTGGGGGGGGGGGCATCGGAAGTGCATAATATGAATAAGTTTTCATACACCTTTCTAACGATATGTCACATGAGGCGTGTACTCAAAATTTAGAAAATAGCTTCTCCCCGGATGACCCTCCCCTCCCTCTGCGTTTCCCACTCTTTCAAATATCTAATGTTAAAAAATAATATTTATTTGAGTGTTAAATGAAAAATCGCATTTAAAACGCAATAAACAGTTGATCTGAAGAAAAAAAAAAAGAGAACTCCCCCCCCCCCCCCACCCCACCACCAAAAATCAACTCTTCTTAAATTTATAAAATCTTTATTATGCATTAAAAACAACGTCCAAGTTTAAAAGCGATCAGTTCTTTATTTTTCCTAATTTTAACAATATCCCGTCAACTCTCTCTATGTGAAAAGACTTTTAATGAGTTTAAAAATCGATTTTTTCATAAACTTGGCGTTCATTTTTTTTTTTATTGACATTTTATAAATCAACGTACAAAATAACATCCAGATGCGAAAGAACCAAATTTGTAAAATCAGTAGTTTAAAAATTTCGAACCTTTATTTCCAAAGCTTAGTATCTCTTTTCTTTCCGTTCCGCTTGCCTGTCGTGAACTGTGACGTCATAGTAAGTCACGCCCCAATTTGGAGCGACGTGATTTTAGCTTACTTTTAGGAGTAATTATTTAATAGTATAGATATTTTTTTCGCGTTTTTGAGAACATTTTTGAAAACTGTGGATGTGGAACTATAAGAAAAATATATAAATGATCAAATCCCCCATGTGTGCAAATTCCTCATTAGAAGGGTTGAAACCTCTGTCAATCGCAATGGCTTTAATGTATTGAATTTCACTATAAAAATGACTGAGAATCAGAGCAAATATGTATGGCATGATTTATAAAGGTATAAAAGGCGGCCATTTTTTGGCTTGGGGGATGACCAGGGTTCGCACAGACTCCTTAGACTCCTTGGAAACTCCTTAGAAATGAAAACATTCCCAAGTAGTACTTAGAACTACTTAGAAAAGCAAACCACTCCTTAGAAACTCCTTAAATTGTATTGCGGCTTCGGGCGCAAGCGATATTGCTGCCGAGGAAAAAAAATCGTGATTGTAAAACGCACGGTAAATCCTTTATGCACGTCATTTATCCGAAGCACACCATTGATTTGTTAAGATAATCTTATAGCAGGGCTCCCACTAGGTTCGTTTTTCCCATTAAGTCCGTTTTTCAACACTGTTAACCGATCTTTATTTTAAATTTTATCGATGTTTGGCATTTAACCAAAAATCTCGGAACAATCGCGTTTTTTCGCAAATATGTCTCAAAAAATACTGTCAAATTTCGTCAATCGATCGCGGAAAAAATTCGTAAATTTTGTCAAAGGATCGTGAAAAAACGCGAATTTCTCCAACAGATCGCGGAAAAACTCGAATTTCTCCAAAAGATTGCGAAAAAGACGCGAATTGCTTAAAAGCTAGCGAAAAAACGCGAATTTATTCAAAGGATCACGAAAAAACGCGGATTTCGTTAAAAGATCGAGAAAGAAGCGGATTTCCTCAAAAGATTGCAAAAAAACGCGAATTTCCTTAAAATATCGCGAAAAAATGCGAATTACCTAGAAAAATATCGCGAAAAAATGCGAATTTCCTAGAAAAATATCGCGAAAAACACGTGAATTTTCTCAAAAAATCGTAAAAAACTCGCGAATTCCATTAAAAGATCGCGAAAAAACTTTAATTTCCCCCAAAAGATCACGAAAAAAACTTGAATTTCCTCCTGAAGATCGCGCAAAAATGCGCATTTCCTCAAAAGATCTCGAAACACACGCGAATTTCCTCAAAAGATCGCGAAAAACACGCGAATTTCCTCGAAAGATCGCTAAAAACACGCAAATTTCGTCAGAAGATTGCGAAAAAAACGTCAGTTTCGTTAAACGATCGAAATAAAACGCGAATTCCATTAAAAGATCGCGAAAAAAACGCGAATTTCTCCCAGATGATCTCGAAAGAAACGCGAATTTCTCCCAGACGATCGCGAAAAAAATGTAAATTTCTCCCAGACGATCGCAAAAAAACGCGAATTTCTCCCAGACGATCGCGAAAAAACGCGAATTTCTCCCAGACGATCGCGAAAAAACGCGAATTTCTCCCAGACGATCGCGAAGAAACGCGAATTTCTCCCAGACGATCACGAAAAAAATGCAAATTTCTCCCAGAAGATCGCGAAAAAACGCGAATTTCTCCCAGACGATCGCGAAAAAAATGCAAATTTCTCCCAGAAGATCGCGAAAAAACGCGAATTTCCTGAAAAGATCGCGAAAAACACACGAATTTCGTCAAAGGATCGCGCAAAACACGTGTTTTCTATCAAAATATCGCGAAAAAAAACGTCAATTTCGTCAAACGATTGAAATAAAACGCGAATTCTATTAAAAGATCGCGAAAAAACGCGAATTTCTCTCAGATGATCGCGAAAAAACGCGAATTTATCCCAGACGATCGCGAAAAAACGCGAATTTCTCCCAGACGATCGCGAAAAAACGCGAATTTCTCCCAGAAAATCGCGAAAACATGCAAATTTCTCTCAGAAAATCGCGAAAACATGCAAATTTCTCCCAGAAAATCGCGAACAAATGCAAATTTCTCCCAGAAAATCGCGAACAAATGCAAATTTCTCCCAGAAGATCGCGAAAAAATGCGAATTTCCCAGAGAAGATCGCGAAAAAACGCGAATTTCCCCCAGAAGATCGCGAAAAAACGCGACTTTCCTCAAAAGATCGCAAAAAACACACGAATTTCGTCAAAGGATCGCGAAAAACACGTGGTTTCCATCAAAACATCGCGATAAACACGTCAATTTCGTCAACCGATCGAAATTAAACGCGAATTCCATTAAAAGATCGCGAAAAAAGCGCGAATTTCTCCCAGAAGATCGTGAAAAAACGCGAATTTCCCCCAGAAGATCGCGAGAGACACAAATTTCATCAAAGGATCGCGAAAAACACGCGATTTCCATCAAAAGATCGCGAAAAAAACTTCAGTATCGTTTCACGATCGAAATAACGCGAATTTCTCCCAGAAGATCGCAAAAAACGCGAATTTCCTCAAAAGATCACGAAACGCATGCAAATTTCATCAAAAATCGCGAAAAACACACAAATTTCGTCAACGAATCGCGAAAAACACGCACTTTCCATCAAAAGATCGCGAAATAAACGTCAGTTTTTTCAAACGATCGAAATAAAACGCGAATTTCCCACAGAAGATCACGAAAAAACCGCGAATTTCCCCCACAAGATCACGAAAAACACGCGAATTTCCTCAAAGATCGCGCAAAAACACGCGAATTTCATCATATGATAGCGAAAAAAAAATGCAAATTTTGTCCAAGTTTCACCTTCAAAGAAATCGATTACCTCTGTTCTAAAAGAATAAAAGAAAAATATATAACTTTTCATTATTAAACTGCGTTTAGCATTCTTTTTTTTTTAACCTTTTAAAATTTTCTTTAAGATGTATCATGTATGTGATATACATAATAAGTGTTTGTGCTTTGACTAATCTCTGATTACATGACCATGGGTCGCTGTATAAAAAAGTTGATTGTCTATTTTGTATTTAAACTTACGAAATCAGTAAGCAATATATTGTGAATACTGTGCAATTTCTGCTCTAACAATTAGATTCTAATAAAGTTTGTTTTTGTCTCCAAATTGGGCATTAAAAATTGGAGTGTGCATACCACATAACGATGTAGCACATAAAAGCAACAACAACAAAAAAAAATGGCAAATCCTTAAAATTTTTTGGACTCCTTGGATTTTT
This sequence comes from Maratus speciosus, assembly GCA_963932465.1. NCBI lineage: Eukaryota > Metazoa > Arthropoda > Arachnida > Araneae > Salticidae > Maratus > Maratus speciosus. The sequence goes on along the minus strand of OZ010796.1, from coordinate 47,949,505 downwards.
TCGGTACTCCTTGGATTTTTTTCCCCAACTCTGTATGAACCCTGGGGATGACAAGAACTAGCATAGAGGGGGGGGGGGGGGGTAAAGAAACAGCGAAGCTTTTGCGATATGTAATGAAACCGGTTACTGTGCGAGTGACAAGGGTATCCAAAAATGGGAGAGAACTATTATTTTCAGTTTCATAAGTGAATTGAATATTGCTATCAATAGAGTTCATAATGGGAAGAATATTATCAATATTGTGAAGAGAGGTGTCAATTAAGGCGAATGTGTCATCAGCATAGCGAATCCAGAAAGGAAAAGATAATTTACTGAAAAGGGAGCATTCAAAATAATGCATATTTTGTCTGTGAGGATAGTTGACAGGGGTTAGCCCATGGCTAAACCGTCAGATTCTTTGTAAAAATTTCCTTGGAATGAAAATGTAGTTTGAGATAGACATATGCGAGTAAGGGATATAAGTTCGTGAATTTCATTATTTTGAAATACCGTATTTTCGGGTGTATAGCCCGCACCCCTAAATCGAGCGGTACCATAAAAGAGTTTGTGTATAAGCCGCGGAGCTGCATCGTTGTATAGCCCGCGGGCTATACACCATCTACGAATGTATATTTCGACCAGGGTTTACGCCGCATGTGAAATTTCTGCGGTAATCGCGAATGGTGTGCTAAACAGAAACACATTAATAAGAATTAAGAAATCATAAAAATGAAATTATTAATTAGAAATAAATAATTTAAATGCAAAATTCGAAATTATTAATATAATTTAATAATATAAATACGAAAAACTACACTAAAATTGCGTGAAATTTGCAGCTTAAATTCCGGCATATAGCGCGGATGATAAATTGCATTATTACCTTGGTATATCGCGAATGATTTTGCAACAAAAAAATTAATTAAACTGAAATTTTAAAAACCACAAGCACCGAAATTACAGGGCTCCCACTAGATCCGTTATTTTGCTTCAAGTCCGTATTGGTCCGTTTTTTCATTGTTAGATCCGTATTGGTCCGTTTTTTCATTGTTAGATCCGTAAAGTCCGTTTTTTCATTGTTAGATCCGTAAAGTCCGTTTTTTCATTGTTAGATCCGTAAAGTCCGTTTTTTGGCACTTTTAACCAACTTTTATTTAAAATTTTACCGATGTTTGGCATTTAGCCGAGCATCCCGGAAAAATCGTGCTTTTCGCAAATATGTTCCAAAAAATACCATTAAATTTCGTTAATCGATCACGAAAAGAATCGCCAATTTTGTCAAAGGATTGCGAAAATGCGCGAATTTCTTCAAAAGATCGTGAATTTCGTTAAAAGATCGAAAAAAAAAAACGCGATCAAAAGATCGCAAAAAAGAGTAATTTCCTTAAAAGATTGCGAAAAAAACCGCAAGTTTTGTCTAAGAATAGCCAAAAACGCGTTTTTCGTCAAAAGGTCGCAAATTACAACAAAGGATCGCGAAAAAAAAAAACCGAGAATTTTATTTAATTAAATTAATTAATTATTAATATTTTATTAATATTTTTTTTGTGTGCATTTGTACCTTTAAAAATAATTAAGTTATATTTATTTCAGTGTATTTTTATTTAAAAAACAATATTTACACATTTTTATTTAAATATACACTAATTTTGGAACTACCCCCACTTTCACCCACCATGGGGTAAAGTGGTAGTACCAAAACATGCTCTTTTAAATATATCACTGTCAGAAAACAATCGAATAAAATTGAGTGGTTATGCTTCATGTTTAATCTGTATGAATCCAATGTATAGAAAATGCATCAAAAGTTTCATTAAAATAAATTTAATAGTTTGATTTTAGGGCCTTTTCTAAAAAAAGCTTGATTTTACCACCACTTTCACCCACCTGACCCTAAACATTTTAAAGTATTTTTAAAACTTATTCTATTCTAATTCCAGTAAAATAAAGAATTTTATTCAGAAAAGTTCTATATAACACTTTAAAAATACTACAAACGTTAAGCCTAACACTAAAGGTTAAAATTCAATATTTGCTTTAGTAGCCAGTGGCCGGTAGAGGCTGTATGTTTAGTAGCCACTACTGTCAAGTTAGTGGCCACTTATCGTAGTAGGTAGATTTAAATAGTTTTACAGTAATGTTTTTAAAATATTAATGTTCAAAGACATCTTTTAAAATATATAAAAATAAAACTATCCACAGTGTCAGTTTACTTACCCCAAACAAAACAATTAACAGTTATTACATTAAAAAAAAGAGAGAATTTATCGAACAATGTCATACAAGACCGAGGTCAAAGATTGGTTCACATCTCCATTACGTCACTATGTAGCCCGAGATCAGAATTCTTTCTGAAAATAGGCCTAAAATATTTCCCGTTTGACGAAATTTGCAATTATTTTACGCAACCTCTTGCTAAAATTCACAATTTTTTCGCCAATCATTCGACAGAGTTCACGATTTTTTTTCCGCGATCATTCGACGAAAGTGACGATTTAATGCGAGCTCTTGATGAAATTCGCAATTTTTTCCACGATCAATTGACGAAATTCGCGACTTTTATTTTCACGATCTTTCGACAAAATTCGCGATTTTATTCCGCTATTGTTTGACGAAATTTACGTTTTTTCGCGATCTTTGGACGAAATTTGCGTTTTTCGCGATCTTTTGACGAAATTCGCAATTTTTTCGCGATCTTTTGACGAAATTTGCGATTTTTAGACGAAATTTGCGGTTGTTTCGCGATCTTTAGACGAAATTTGCGGTATTTTTCGCGATCTCCTAGCGAAATTTACTTGGTTTCCGCGATCTTTCGATGAAATTTGCGTTTTTTACGTGATCCTTTCACGAAATTTGCGCTTTTTCCGCGATTCTTTGATGGAAATCGCGTTTTTTTTTTCGTGATTCTGAAATTCACAGCAAATTTTCTGAAAGGTTACAAAGGGGTGTGTTTTTTCTGCACCTGGTTGACGAAATTCCCGTTTTTTCAAGATCCTTTGACGAAATTTACTTTTCTCGCGATCTCTTGACGAAATTTGCGGTTTTTTCGCGATCTTTTGACAAAATTTGCACTTTTTTCGCGATCTTTTGACAAAATTTGCACTTTTTTCGCGAATTTTTGACAAAATTTGCACTTTTTTCACGAATTTTTGACAAAATTTGCACCTTTTTTTGCGAACATTTGACAACATTTGCACTTTTTTTCGCAAACTTTTGACAAAATTTGCGGCTTTTCGAGATCCTTTGACGAAATTCACGTTATTTCGCGATCTTTTAACGAAATTTGTGGGTTTTTTCGCGATCTTGTGACAAAATTTGCGGTTTTTCGCGATCTTTTGACGAAATTTGCATTTTTTACGAAATTTACCGTTCTTTCGCGATCTTTTGACAAAATTTGCACTTTTTTCGCGATCTTTTGACAAAATTTGCGTTTTTTTTGCGATCTTTTGACGAAATTTGCAGTTTTTTTTCCCTATCGATTGCCGAAATTTAGGTGTTTTTCGCGATCTTTTGACGAAAATTCCGGTTTTTTTGCGATACTTGGATGAAATTTGCGGTTGTTACGCATTCCTTTCATAAAATTTGCGTTTTCCCCTGCATTCTTTGAAGGAAATCTCGTCTTTTTTCGAGATTCTTATGAAATTCGCGTTTTTCCCGAGATTCTTTGACGATTTTTTTGCGAACGATTTACGAAATTGATTTTTTCGGCGACCATTTGTCGAAATTCGCGATATTTTTATGTCCGAAATTTCGGATTGATGACGGATTTTTTTAAATTTTCGGAACCAAATGTCTTCAATGTGAAGAACATCAACGCGATTTCCTATTTCTTTTACGATTCCGCGGAAATCGCTGATTGAATAAAAAAAAAAATTAAAAAAGCGGAAAAGTGGCATTTCTGACATGTACTATTACATGAAAAATAAAGATCGCCACTTTGGCGATCAGATGCACATCATAAAGTCGCCAATTTTTTACATTTAGTCGCCCTGTGGCTGGTGGCGACCGGGAATTTTAGGTAGCTTTCTTTACAAAAAGCTACCTATTGCAGCCGTTCGGAGGAAAGCGATTTCAAAAAATTTTGGTATATTTTCATCGATCATGACCCCCAGACCCCGAAACCACCCTCCGTTCAAAATTGATTGATATATATATATAATCAATATATATATATATATATATATATATCTGACCTATGTCACACTGTAACTCTCGTATTTATGAACCGATTTGGATGTAATTCGGTGTGTACATAGTACATACCAATGTCTCGACCGAGTTCGTTGGCCAGCTTCATCCGCCATTTTGTTTCAAAATGGCGGCCATTTAAAAATTTAAAAAAAATTTTAAATTTTAAATGTGGTACCAAAAAGTTAAAAATGGAAAAATATTTTTTTCTTATGTATTTGACCTTTATACAAAGACTCCGTAGCAGTTTTTGTTTCGTCTATATCGTAAAAAATGGCTGAGTTATAGCATTTTGAATTTCTAGCGAAGCTGACATTTTGAAACGTCCCGAATTTTGTCACGCTATAAAAGGCGTATTTATGAACCGATTTGGATGTAACTTCGTTTATACATAGTACAGACCAATGTCTCGACCTAGTTCGTTGGCCAGCTTCATCCGCCATTTTGTTTCAAAATGGCGGCCATTTAAATTTTTTTTTTAAATTTAAAATGTGGTACCAAAAAATTGAAAATGGAAAAATATTTTTTTCTTATGTATTTGACCTTTATACAAAGACTCCGTAGCAGTTTTTGTTTCGTCTATATCTTAAAAAATGGCTGAGTTATAGTATTTTGAATTTCTAGCGAAGCTGACATTTTGAAACGTCCTGAATTTTGTCACGCGATAAAAGGCGTATTTATGAACCGATTTGGATGTAACTTTGTTTATACATAGTACAGACCAATGCATCGACCGAGTTCGTTGGCCAGCTTCATCCGCCATTTTGTTTAAAAATGGCGGCCATTTAAAATTTTAAGAAAAATTTAAATTTGAAATGTGGTACCAAAAAATTGAAAATTGAAAAATTATTTTTTCTTATGTGTTTGACCTCAATAAAAAGATTCGGGAGCAGTTTTTGTTTCGTCTATATCTTAAAAAATGGCTGAGTTATAGCATTTTGAATTTCTAGCGTGGCTGACATTTTAAAACGCCCTGATTTTTGTCACGCGATAACAGGCGTATTTATGAACCGATTTGAATGCGACTTGGTCTGTACATAGTACATACCAATGTTTCGACCGAGTTTGTTGGCCAGCTTCATTCGCCATCTTGTTTCAAAAGGGTTGCCATTTAAAAAAAAAAATGTAATTTAAAATTTAAAATGAGGTATTAAAAAATTGGAAAATGAAAAAGATTTTTTTTTATGTGTTTGGCGTTGATACAAAGATTCTGGAGCAGTTTTTGTTTCTGAAAATTTGTTCTTTTGTTTATATCTTAAAAAGTGGTTGAATTATAGCACTTTGAATTTCTATCATGGCTTACAGTTTGAAATGATCTTGTATTTGTCTCGTGATACCACACGTATTCGCCTATTTCGATGGAAGAAGGCATGTGGATAGTATACATCAATATCTCGACCAAGTTCGCTGGCCAGCTTCATCAGCCATCTTGTTTCAAAATGGCGCCCATTAAATTTGAAAAATATATATTTAAAGTGAGGTGCAAAAAAATTAGAAATTGAAAAAGGTTTCTTTCTTAAGTATTTGACCTTGATATAAGGATTCAGGAGCATTTTTTGTTTGTCTTTATCTTAAAAAATGGCTCAGATATAGCAGCTTCAATTTCTATTGTGGGTGACATTTTGAAAAATCTGATTTTTTGAATGCGACAGCACTCCTATATATTAACCGATTCCGATGTGAGTGAGCATGTGCACAGCAATTACTGAGGTCTCGACCAAGTTCACTGGTTAGCCTCATCCACCATGTTGTCTTAAAATGGCAGGCACTTTAAGAAATCGCCGAATTTGGCAGCGAAATATAAGTTACTTTAAATAAAAGCAGCTTGGATAAAGCTGACTAATTATGCGAAATTCTCATTCATAATGATTTAGTATTGATAAAAATTAGTATTGAATCTCCTACATTCGGTTTCCACTTAATTGAGCTTCGTGTGTTTGAATAATATAAGTTGGCTTTTTTAAAATAAGGAATATGAAAGCTACCTCTTCCTCCCGACACTGGCCGGAAGGACTTTTAACCTTTACCTAACACTATACCCATTTTACCCCATTTATAAGATTTAAGATAAAACAACAAAAACAAAAGACAATTTATTGTTTGTAATTTGGAAAAATATTAGAAGTGCTTAATGAACAAAATGAAATCAAACAAATGAGTTTATATCAAATATTATGAGCTGCAGAAAGAGGTTTAATCAGACCACATGTGGCAAGAAATTGTCCTCAAACGGTTTTACTGTTGCCACTCAAATAGAACAAACTATAAAAACAAAAATAAAGTAGGAATAAAAAGCTTAAGCATCAAGCAATAATATATAATTTTGAAAACTATAAATATATTAAGAAAATTGAAACAATTAAACAATATTTTCTAACTACCCATTTTACCCCACCTGACCCTATAATATACTTAATTATTCCCTCCATTTGCTAATTTTACATTGTCAGAATTCGCTGTTAACTGTTACTGCTTCTTATAACACATGAAAAGGTTTTGCTATGCTTGTTAGGATGAATCATTTTATGGCTATTCTGAAATTTTAGATATTTCATCTTTGTTTCTATTAACAGTGAGTTTTTCACTCCCATGTTTCATTTTTTAATTTTTGTTACGTATGGCTTGATTATGTCCAAAAAGTTTTTGGTTATGGTAAATTTGCATTCAATCAGAACTTCTTATTTTTACCTCAGAAATTAACCGTATTTTACTTATGATGCTGAAATATTGCCCTTAAAAGCAAGTTTTGAATCAAAAGATCAATTTTTATTCATGATTGTTCTCCTTTCTGCATTCCATTTGTGGTTTTTCTTATTGAATTTATGAATTTTCCAATATAATATACTGCATTTTGGACCATGGACCAGCACCATGGATGCTGTCAATGATTTCATTTTTTCTGGTCTTTTTTTCATTTGTCAAAATGTTTTAGTTACAAATAGTTTGACAAAATATGTCGAATGTTTATGATTTCATATATTTTTTCTTTTAATGCATTCAGCTTCCTGTTAATATTGATCTTTTGCCAAATTTAAATGTTATAATATATGAATCCTATTTTATTTAATTACTTCATTTATAAGCATTTGGATCTACTCTTAAAAAATTCATTAGTGATTAGCTAATTTAATTTAATAATTGTTATTCCAAATTTAATATGTATAGTCCAAGAAGCAGAATTTTCTGCGTCAGTCTGCAGCAAATTAAAATTTATCTGCGACCTAACAATGCTAGACTAAGCTTACTATCATCATAAGAAATAATATAAACCCCAAAATAAACAAAATTTTCATTTATAAAGAAAATATAATAAAAGGATGCAAAAAATACCACAAATCTAGAGACAAAGTAAATTTAAGCTATTTTTTAAAACCAGCATTTCTTTTTAAGCTGGTGGATTAATCTGCAAGGTTTAAAATAATCTGCAGTGCCCGCTGCCGTGCTGCACTGTTTCTGCTACTGGGTGTTATAGTGTTTGTGTCATGTCCTGATACTCAATTTATAAATTATATTTGAAATAGATGATGATTTGTAATATTCAATAATGGTTATATATATATATTTATACATGTATATTTAATATTTTATTTATACATGTATATACATATTAGTGATGCAATGAATAGTGGTTTGGCCGAATAACCGAATGCCAGATATTCAGCTGCCGAATAATGAACTCATTTTTGTTGAAAAAAAAAATGTATATATTGCAATATATGCACAATTCTTGTATATTTCTCAATTGAAATGTTTCATTTTCTTTTTAAAAAATTACTTATATGCAAATTTTTAATTTTTTAAAGCAATTATTTTATTATGAAAAAATATTCTGCTATGTTCAACCTAAAAATTGCCTCAGTAATATAATTCGGCAAAAAAGAAAAATTCTTAGCAAAAGTTCCCCATCAGATACAGTCTAGTTACATTTTAGTAGATATTATGTATGTTGTTACATTTTAAAATGACAAAATTTTAAAAGTACTAGAAAACATAAATTTCAACTTTCAATGAAAGAAAATAAAAAGTAAGAAATCTTAATATCTTAAGAAAAACCCCTGATAGAAACCAGTAAGAAATCAGTGTAGATTTTATAAAGCTCATAATTAACAAAAAAGCCATGTATTTTTTTCTGCTATGTCAGCAGAAAGCACTATTAAGAAGTGTATAGTAAATTTCAGATTCAGAGGAAGATGCATAGATTGTTACCACTATATGTTTTTTACTACATGGAATTCATAACAGGGCAGTGTGACAGAAGTGTATGGTGATCAGCTGGTGCAATGTCAAAGTTCGAGCAAAAGGCGAACGTCAAGTTCATGTGCAAATTTGGGAAATCTGCTCCAGAGACTTTGGTAGCCTTACAAACTGAAGACAAATGAAATACACTAAGCATGATGAGTGCTGTCTGTTCACAAAGGTCACCGTTTTGACACTGTAGAAGACACAAAACCAATGCATCAGCTGAACTTGGAAAAGATACCAAAACAGGATTTTCATTGTTGTTTCCAGCATGAGTGGTGGAGCAAGTGTGTGTGTTCTTATGGAACCTACTTTGCAGGTGATTAAGTAAATGTGTACCTATATTGTAATAATAAAGAGTTAGACAAAATCCCAGGAACTTTTTTGACTATGGCTGTTCATCATATATTGTTTTAATTAAATAATCCAATGTCTTTTATTATTATTTAGTATGTTTATCCTTATCTTGCAGTATTTTTATAAATTAATTCATGCATAAATAATTAATTTACTGTAAAATTACAGGGGAAAAATTAAAACAATTGCCCATAATCTGCACAACATTTGGTCCCAAGCTCTGCAGATTTGAGAGAGTTGACTGTAATGATAAAGTTTGTTTTGTGCTGTAAAGTGTCCAGGAAATAAACATGCTACACAGAACTTTCTGCATGAGTTTCCTTCAATGTGCCATAACCTCATACTATTGGACAACATCCACATTAAGTGTAAGTTATTTTTCTTTATATTTCGTTTTAAGAACATATATGTATAAAATTTAAATAGTATCTAGTCCCCAATTATTAACTAGAGATAGCTTCTATTCTGGGAGTATTTAAATTGGAAAAATTTTAGAATGCGAAGATTTCTTTGTATGGAATAAGCAGAGGGGATTGGCTTGAATAAGATTTGACCATACCAGAGAAGTTTAAACTTTTGCAAATGTAAAGCTATAAAAATTAAGCAAAAATGTCCTGAAATATAACTTTCTATTAGTCATCTTCATGACCCTTCAGAAAATTTTGAATTTTTAAAGTCCTACTTGAGGTTCCAGAGTTAATTTTAGAGATGGTGAGCATATAGAGCAGTGCATTCTTCATTTATCCCAAGATTTGAGGCAGGTTATAGAAGGGTAGAAGATCTTGGGAGATATTGATGAAAAGCAATAGCTTTTGTGATATTTTAAGGTAAAAATGATGTATCCTGAAGGATCCACCACAATTTTTTTCATGCATCCCTTCTCCAATATTTTGCTTAAATGATGCACTACAGCACATCACTGGTATGAAAAGATGTATATTAAGGATGTACTCAAATCCAAACTGCATATTTTCTGACTCATTTTTAAATTTATTTTTGCTCTCAAACTGTGTATAATGCCTGCAATAGAGCCATAGATATTTACTATTAATCTATTTATTTTTTCTAATGTTTTTTAAGATTTATAATTTTTGTAAAGTTAGAAGTACAGCGTTCAGATGTTTCATATATTTTTTAGGTTCAATATGTTCAACAAACCAGATTTATATATACTTTTAAGTAGTTTCACATGTAGTTCACAAAATTCTTTGTCTGGCATATAGCAGAGCGAATAGAAGTAGAAGGCTCATTCAGTAAAGAATCAGAAGCTTTATGAAAAATTGTAAAATGCAATAACAAGAGAAATCATAGAGATTTTTAATACCATGAAAATAATTCCAAAGATTTTTCATGCATGCTGTCATTTGTATTTTAAATTTTTGCCTGGAAACATTTTTAGATGGATTCAATTGCTAGTGTGATTCAAGTAACCGACAACCACCATTATCAACAACTCAAAACTAAAGCCAACTCCTGGCTGTTCCCCTGGCTAGATGTCAATACAGATATTCTATTTCTGCAGGTAACTTCAATGCTGCATATTCTTGGTAAAAAGTAATAGAATTTATACAAGAAATTGTTCTATTTGATAAAAGTAAGAAATATTTGTGAAATATATATGTACATAAATAAGAAAACTAAATAATGGCATGAAAGACTTTATTATATAAACATGTGAAAAAAACACATAATAAGTAAAATAAAATAAGTAAAATAATAAAATAATTTATTAGTTTAAAAGTACAACTAATTATAAAAATAATTATGTAAAATAAAAATTTAGAAAAATATTAAATTATTATGAATGAAATCGATTCAATTCGATTCCAAATGTCCTATGGGGCCTATTTTTTTTCAGTGTCAGTACATTTTGAAAAACATTTGACTTTAAACTTATCAAGTATTAGCAGAATGCAATAAATAAATTCCAAATTTGTACCAAATTCAACAATTTAAATATATATATAAAGCAAAAGAAAAATGTTTTGGAGGGGACATTTTTGTGATGGAGGGGACAATTTTTTTTTATTTTTATTCCATTTATATTCATTGTTTACACTGAAACATCAACAAAATTCTCCTACAGCTTCTATTTTATTATGTTACTACGAGATGGTACTACTGAAGCGTATGTTTTTCTTTTCTTTACATTTGTGAACACATATATACTAGGTTGTACAACATAGTATTTTGACCACATGCTTCTCAGTTTGTTGGCATTCTCAGTCTAGTGCCTAATTCAGTGTAATTCTAAAATATCTGTCTTAATTGGTAGGAAAATTTAAAAAATATGTTTTATTTTATCAAAGTGCCTAAAAAATATGCCAAAAACAGCCACACAAAGATCAAGAGAATACAGGGAGAGGATAAAGTTAGATTCAGCTTTGCATGAAACAGAGAACAAAGAAAGAGAGAAATGGAAAATAAAGGCTGCTAAAATGGAAAAAGCAGTAAGGACATAGCAGAAGAAAAAAAATAATAAAGAAAAAGAAAAGCAAACTCGAGGGCAAACAAAAAAAGTAACAATATTACCCCAGAAAATCAATCATCCCCAGGTTATAGGAATTCTTCAGCTTTAGGAAAAGCACTTTCCAAGGCAAATAAGAGTTTAACAAAGGAATCTCCTAAGAAAGTATCAGTACTTGCAAAAATTGTTCAATATTTAACTCCACACAGGAAAATAGATCTAATTTCACAATGCTCTGTTATAAGGTACAATTTATTTCAAGAAAGAAAGCGACGAGCTGATGCCATTCCTGAAAAAACTGTTGCGAATATTACAGCTTTTTTTTTTAACATGATGACAGTCGAATGTTACCTAGCATCAAAGATTCCATGCTTATTCGTAAAGGTAAACTTAAAGAAAGAAAGCAAAAAAGAGTTTTAGAAATGTCTTTAAATGAAGCATATTCTTTGTATTGTACTTCTTATACTAAGCAAAGTATTGGAATTACTAAATTCTGAATGTTAAGACCTAAGCATGTATTGTTTGCTTCACAAAAGCACCAAGAAGTATGCTATTGCATTTACCATGAAAAGATTAACTTAAATCTTCATGGTTTCCAAAACAAGTCTTGTGTGCTGCAAGTTAAAGAAGTGAAAGAGTTATGCAATTAACTTTATGTGAAGAAGGTAAACATACAGAACTCTGTGTTGATCGTCAGTGTACGGACTGTGGTGTTGAAGTTATTGAAACACATCTTAATCTGACTTTGATGATAATGTTAGTTATAATCAATGGATCAACTTTGAAGGCAATACAAAGAAACTCCCTGTAACATGCTCAGTTGCTGAAGCATTGTACGGTTCGTACAGAATAATAGATTGTTTTAGTAATTATAGCATTGATTGTTGAAAATTAATTGATTATATATATTAATGACTATCATGAACTGACCTTAAAAGCTTAATTTTTTTCTATGAAGTGTATACAATTGCTAAAAATTACCCAATAATGAACAGGTTCCTAATTTTAACTAAATTCCAAACTGTCCCCTCCGAAACAGTCCCCTCCGCAACATGGTGCAAATTTAAAAAAAAATAATTGACAGTGAATTTTTTGTAATTCAGGTGTAATATTTTATGACTATAATTCTAAATAGCATAATTTAGTATAAAAAACTACTTTTAGTGCTATACTTTATTATACATAGGAAAAATAATGGTGCAAACTGAAAATTTTAAAACTGTAATATTTTCCTGTCCCCTCCGCAACAATAAGAAAAAAATTTTGTTCTCTTTCACTTTTAATACTTGTTTCATTTTTTATGTTGGAATGTTTTCAACATATCTTATGCACTCATAACAAAATTCAAACTTGGAGGAAAAAAAAATTATTTTGATGTATTTAGTTGAAATAAATGATTAAATGTCCCCTCCACAACAAAACAACTTACTGTGATTCAGGGTTGGCACGGTTTAAACCAAGTGGTTTTAACCATGGTTTAAACCACGGTTTAAACCAATTGGTTTTTTTAGAAAAAAATCTAATCTAATATTTTCTCTTTTTTGTAATTTAATTGTTTTAAATTATTGATAGAAGTAATTTCTACTTTTAACACTTCATCTCAGCAGTCAACATGAGACATAATGAGCCTAGGTCATGTTTCTATGCATGTAGAAGGAAAATTAGCATGTGCTGATGAACATATCTGATACCCTAAAGATTTTTCTTAAAACATGTGAAATTAGAAAAGATAAAATAGATAAATAATATTCAATATTTAGCATAAAATATTTTCATTTAAAAAATGCAGCTTATTTACAGCAGTTAATAACAGAATACAGTGATCTTTAAGATTTTGGTTAAGTTGTAAAAGAAAATTTTCTGGATTGGAAAAAAAATATCCTTAAAGAATTTAAAAGAGTAACTTAAGATATCAAATTGAATAACACAGCTTGCAAAAATTGAGTGCTAGTTACAGCATTTCAATAATACCAATCAATCTTTTCTGTTAGTTGTTGAATCTAGTGGCCAAAAATGTTAACTTGGACACTTGGAGTTATCACTGAGAAAATAAAATAACCAGAAATATTTGGATATTAAAAAAATAACAACCATAGAATAATATATTATATTCATAAAATGCATCAAATGTTTATTGATTGATTATTATATTATTAATCAAAGGATTCTTCATACAATTTTAAAAAGTATCAATGTTTCACTGTGTAGAGCAGTTTACTTTGAACATAAGACATAGCTGTTACTAATAATGTTTAAATTAGAAATGATTTCAATTTTCTATATAATTGACTGTAATTACTTAATTTAAATATTTTCAAAAGTTATATTACTTATATAATATCTAAAAATGTTTATTTTATCAACAGATATGCATCTATATGCAATAGGAAATTATATTTAAAGAAAACCCGGTTTAAACCAAAAAAACCTGGTTTAAACCAAATAAACTGGTTTTTTTGGTTTTTTACAAAAAAACCTGGTTTTTTCCAACCCTGCTGTGATTTGGCCCTATGCTGCCATCTAGTGGTAGTAAGGAGAACAGTGTTAATGCTATTATCAGTATATATAGCTTATTGGGCTCACTGTAACCTTTTTCATTGTTATTTAGAGTCTTGAATGCTTTTCTTATACTGCTTTGTATATTTTGAAATAAATTTGTCTATAATTTAAAAAAAAAAAATTACCGCGAACAATAATTTTAAAATAGCGTTCCCGTTCGTGGATTTTTCCATTTTGAACCCTGGAATTTTTGATATAGATATGCTACTTTATATCAAAATCAAAAGTAATGTAAATTTATTTAGTAATAAATCAACTGTAATAGCCAAGAGAATGATTTAAAAAAAATTTAGTAAAAAAAACATTGCGGTAGTCGCTGATTTCGGCGCCATCTTGAATTTTGTTCCTGCAACTTAACTGTAAATTTCATTGTTTACATCTGAAAAAAATACGCGGATTTTAGGCGTTCGCGGATTTAAGGGAGTCTACTGTATAAATAATTAAATGCTCAAATTACATAATTTCAATGTTTATAAACAAGTTTTTAAAACAGTATGTTTATTGATTTAAATATAACTTTAAAAGAACACATGGTGCTTCCAGGGGTCGATGCAGGTTTTTATTTTTGAGGCCCATTTTGTGAAAAGTAAGTCATTTTTGTGAATTTTATTATATTTTTGTGAAAAATAACATTTTATAACGAAAGTTGAAATCCAGTTACTCAAATTTGAACTGAGAATTTTTTAACAAAAACTTCTTTAATTCCCCTTGCTAAAGTTCTTGTTTTTCCTGACCTGGTTTTATTTACAAAATACACATTTTAAAACAGTTTTTATAAAACAGAACATACAAAGGGAGCCTATTTTATTAAAAGGAATTTTGTGAAGGGGCCTGTTTTATTAAGTTCATTTTTGTGAAGGGGCCCATTTTATTAAATTTATTTTTGTGAAGGGGCCTATTTTATTAAATAGATTTTTGTGAAAGGGGCCTAAATAGGCCCCAAATTTTGCCTGGATCGACCCCTGGCTTCCAAAAATATGCATATCTTGTGACATGAACAACAGTGTTGACAACACTTGTGAAATTAACCTTTTAAACGCCAATGTTCCCGAACGGGAACATCAGATTTAAAATTCATTTTTAAAACAAGTTTCGCTTCTATTGACTTGCAAAAATTATTATTTATTAACAAAAGTACATTTATTTTTTTAGACTAAAATCTATTTATGCTATATAATTATTTAAGCTTAACAAAATTTGTAAAAAAGTCATTTTTTGTCAATTTTTACTAGGATTATTAAAAAAATTCACATAAAATTTTTAAAAGATGCAAAATTCATGAAATTTCAGAGTTATGATAAATAAGGTCCATTTTAAAGAATAAACACGCTAAATAACAGTTTTCAATAAAAATGCGTTTGCTATAAGATATCAAATTCTATTGTTCCCGTTCGGGAACATAACGAAGGTATGGGTGGAGTTGATTTGTTAGACAGACTTCTTGGAAGTTACCGTCCTATGTTCCACAGCAAAAAGTGGTACTGGAACTTATTTAGCAATGCCCTAAACATGGCTGTTGTTGCGGGATAGATTGTGCATACTGAATTACACTACAACACAACATTAGAACTGTCACACCTGAATTTTCGAAGAGAGGTGACTTTGAGTTTACTTCGAATGAAACCCAAGATTCATTGTAACGTGCCCATCCAGTAGAGTCTGCACGACAGTCAGAAACGCAATATTTGGTATCATCATCTCAAGGACGCTGTGTAGTTTGCCAGAAAAATACAAGGAAAATGTGCTTTGAATGCCAAAAGCGACTGCATGAACACTATTTTCCCGCTTATCACAGACAGTGATGCAAGCTATAAAATAATAATAATAATAATTAAGATAATTTGTATTTTATATAATTATTATTTATAGTTTTATGTAGTAAATATTTGTAATACATATAATTATTTTATAATTAACTTTCAAGTAGTTATTTGTGCCTTTCTATAGTTGGTTTAAACATTTTTACCAATTCTATTTATATCTATGTACATATATATTATTTAATTCTTTGTGTTTGATTGTTTTTATAAAGTATAATGTTCAACACACGAATTTCACTTTAAAAATTTTTAATGTTATTAAATCTGTCAAATATTATTCATACTTATAAAATTTTAGCACAAGAACCATGAAATTTAATCTATTGAAAAATATAGTAAAAATTTAATGAATCACACCAATGTTCCCAAACGGGAATATACCCGAAATCGTACATAAAATTTTTTGGGGGGGAATTTCTTCTTGCATTGTTTAAATAGATGCATTTAAATCTTATTTTTACAAAGAAATAATATTTTTCATTCTTGGAACACAGAGCGGCGTTTAAAAGGTTAATATGTATGTTTACATATTTATAAATAAGGGAACTTTTTATAAATATTTAGAAAAGATTCATATAAAAGGAATGCAGCATTTTGCTGGAAAATTCAATTTTACAATTTCACAGCAACAATTAAATAAATGTTTTTAAATACTTTCATATACAGTAAATAATGAAATCAACTATTGTCTTTCTTGTTGAATGGAGAGAAAATATAATTTGGCAGAAAAAAGAAATTTGGTATCCAAGATATATTAAAAGGGAAAAAAATATGTTGAAGTTCACAAAAAATTTTGTTTCTCAGAAAATCATCATCTTCTCAGAAAAGCAGCATCAAGTTCTTTTTATCTCAGAAAAGCATCACATATCTTAAGACTTAAATTCTTGAAGCTCCTCTTCCACTCTTAGCAATTGTTTCTCATTCTCTGTAAAATTATTTTTGTTATGAGAATAACTTATATGAACAATACTATTACAACTCTATACACATAAATATGGGAGATTAGGGAGGAATAGGACAATTTTAACAAAAATATTTTTTACAAATTATGTTTCTCAAGTGGAAAATAGAAATCTCAGAATAACATCTTCAAACATTTTAACTTATTTAAAAATATAAATTTGATGATGATAAATAATAATTAATTAAAGATAATTTTAGATTAATAAACCAATTAAATTAACAAGCAAAATGTCCCATCCCTCCCTCATGTGCAGGAGGGATGGGGCATGTTTTTAAAATAAAAATTGATTTAATTTTTAAAAATTAAAATTTTCATGAAAATGGTCTTTTAAGTTTTATTTTAACACATTGAGTGCCACAGTGACTGACACCGAAGCTGAAAAATTTGCAATGTTTTAAGTAATTAAAAAAAAGTATAATCCTATAATAAATAAAAGGTAAGTAAATTTTAAATAAATTTAAAGTAATTACTTAAAACAATATATATATATAAATATATTTAGTTTCATATCATATTTTAGACCATCAGTCATTGGTGAATGACACGTTCTAAACGGAAAGTTCAGTGTCAGTGACTGGTGTGTTGCTAACATGTTAAAGAGCAATCATTTAAGATTCCAAATCTGTTTTTATTTCATTTCTATGATTATTAAAAGATTTATAGTGCCAGAATCCCCCTCCTCCCCTAAAAAAAAAACTCCATGAGTATGCAGTAATAATCCTTTTAACCCTTTCGGCCTTGACTTTTTTCTTAAAGTCCAAAAAAAATTAAAACATTTGTCACAGAAGTTTTTAGTAATAAAATACATATCAATTTTATTTTGATTAGTTGAAAATTATGCATTTTATCAAATGCATATGTGACCATTAGGTTTTGCAGCATTACATGATCATTTCATATTTATAGTTTTAAGCATTTTAAAAGAACACATTTGTGACCACCGGGGCTGAAAGGGTTAAATATTCAAATTCAAAGAAACCACTCTTAAATATCTTTAATTCAATCCACAGTTGAAATCACTTCCTATTGTTTCTCATAATAATTACTCAGCAAAACTCTTTTATTCCTTCCCAAAAATATGAAGAGTAAATAAATACTTTTAAATGTCATTCACTCAAACAGTTATCCAGTTAAATTTATGCTTTAGCATATTTTTAAAATTTAAAATGCTGTTGTAGCAAATGTTATTTTACCACAGAAAATTTTAACAGATAAATAATTGCAAAGATGTTCGGTTATCTGTATTTGTTCAAAGCTTACATAGCGATAAAATGATCATTTTCTATGCTACATTTACTGACAGCGTAATTCAGAATGAATTAAGGAATTATCTGTGGTTGGTTTCCAATTGCTGCATGCAGCTGTTTTCTGTTGAAATCATTCTGAAATTCTAATGTACTTGTTTTAAATGCGCTGATTAATTAAAAAGTTATAAATTCATGCATTTTATTTGAATGTAGCAAAACAATGTTTTGTTATTTTTGAAATAGATTTTCTATCGAAAATCGAGAATTAAAATTTTTAAGAGAAAATTATTAAATAAATTCATTTTACTTAAATGTTGCAAAAAGGTACATTTATAAATTTAATTTAATGTGTTTAGCTGCATTTTTTTTAAAGAGGGAGGATGTGTGGAGGGTTGAAATCATTGCTTTTTTCATTTACAGTCAACTCTATGAAATCTGCAAACGTCTATTATCTGCACTACATGTTAGAATGTAAACATAGAAAATTGTCATTAACAGTTAAGCTCATAGATAAAGTTAAATGTGGTATTTTTTATGAATTATCAGTTTACCAATGAAATAAACTGTGATTTAAGAAAATTCATATTTTGAACCCTGCATTCAAAAATGAAAATTTGTACATAGTAAAAGAGACAATCAAATCAAAATAGAAATTGTTATTTTAAATAGACATCAATGCTTGTTTGGTTGGTTATTTAATATTTCTTTAAATTAATTTAGTTATTAAATATATTGAACCAATCTTGCATTATATTTTTCTTTTTCATTATAATTTTTGTGCAGTTGTTTCTAATTTATAATCAGACTTTAAAAAATAAAATGTAAACAAAGAGATGATCTATAATCCAGCAAACCCTCGGTCTCTAAGTGTGCAGATTTCACAGAGTTGACTGTACATAACATAAAAAAAACAAATCTATTGCAAAATTCAACAATCGCATATCCCAGATTATATATAGTATTTAATCTGTTCAGGACCATGGATGCATATATGCATCTTCAGAAGGTGCATACAGAATGTTTTTGGTACCAGTAATATAAAAAAGTAATAATAATTACCTTATTCAATTTGAGCATTTTTGGGATTACAAAAGTAACTTTAAAAAAAAAAACAGTGGCACCAACCAAATTAAATTTGTATAACAGATGCCGGTCCCAAAGGGGGTTAAAGGAATGAAAAGTTAAAAAAAAATAAAATAATAAAAAAAATAACACTCATATAATTTGAACTTAAAAATTCCACAATTTTACTTAAAAGGCGACTAATGTAATGAAAAGATGTTATAAGTTTCAAATATATCTTTCATTTAAAAACTTCTTAGTACTTTCAAACCTTCCAGGTTCATCTTCAGAGAATATTTTGATAACTAAATGTTCTTTATCTATACAAATATGTTACTTTGTTTTGAAAACGAGAGAGCTAATAATTAGAGTTGAAAACAGAAGTACCAGTAGCAGTTTCATGGATTGAATTTTAATTAGAGGAAATATATTATTATTGTTGTTTGCAGTTCCATTTATTTTATGACATCATTTTTGTTTCTCATATGTCACTTTCTATGGGTAGGAAAAATATTTCATTTCTGTACTTTAAATTTTAAAATTTTTATTACATCACTTTGTTCAGGTTTTCAGGATTTATTTTCAGGATATTGAACCACAAAAGTGACGTAATAAAAATTTTAAAATTTAAAGTACAGAAATTAAATATTTTTCCTACCCATAAAAAGTAACGTATGAGAAACAAAAATGATGTCATAAAATTTCATTTTTAGAAACATGTAGATTGATATAAATTGTTGCATGAATTATATTATGTATAAATCGCCTTACAAGTGGCACTGCTGTTGCATATTCCTAACATATATGACGTCTTACCTTTAATGTTATCCTCAAATTTTTTCAAATAACGTTCTTGACACTTGACTGTCGTTTTTAGCAGCAGTTTAGCACCTGTAAAATATAATTAATTTACATAGTGATCTCAATGGACTCTAAAAATTGTTTAATATAATAAACAGGGGTGTAAAAATTTTTTGAAAATCTAGGAGCCAGCTCAAAAATTTAGGAGCCAGTTACTATTGATAACAGGTTTGTAAAATGAAATTACAATATAAGTTAATAATAGTACACACAAATTACTCTTTTTGATTAAATATATCTGACACATGATATAAATTTTTCTTGTATAAAAAAGTAATGTTACATAAATTATAAATATTGATATAAAAGAAAATTGGAAGTGCTGATGTAAAGTACAAATAATAATCATTAAAAACTTCTTTAAACACCTAAAAAGTACAAATATGTAATTCACTTCAAGAAAAAAAAACAACTAAACCGATTTTGACCAAATTTTGTATTATACCATTTCTGGGCATGAGAATACCATTGAGCTAAGTCACGTGTTTTAGAAAATTTGATTAGTGGGTCATTTTGGGTCACAATGGGTCAGGATCAAGCTAATTGAATCTTTAAAAAAAATGCTCAAAACATTTTGACCAAATTTTGTAATATACCGTTTCTGGGCATGAGATGACCATTGGACTAAGTCCCATGTTCAGGAAAATTCGATTAGTGGGTCATTTTGGGGTCACTGTGGGTTGAGCTAATTATATCTAAAAAACAAATCAAATGATTTTGACTAAATTTTCTATTGTACCGTTTCTGGGCATAAGCAGACCATTTGGCAAATCACATGTTCAAGAAAATTCGATTAGTGTGTCATTTTTGGGTCACTGGGTCAAGCTAATTTTATCTAAAAAACTGTTCAATCGGTTTTAACTAAATTTTGAATCCAACCGTTTTTGGGTACGAGAAGACTATTGGAAGAAATTTATTTCAATTAATGGGTCATTTTTGGGTTACTGCAAGTCATGCTAATTTTATCTAAAAAACTGCTATAACGATTTTTACTGTGCTCCATATTCTGCAGTTTTGGATTACGAGAAGACCAATGGGCTAAGTCACATGTTCGAGAAAATTAGATTAGTTGGTCATTTTTGGGTCACTGTGGTTCAAGCTAATTTTATCTAGAAAATGGTTGCAACGATTTTGACTAAATTTCGTATTCTATTGTTTTTGGGCTTGAAAAGACCATTGGGTAACCACCACATGTTCAAGAAAATTGGATTAGTGGGTCATTTTGGGTCACAATGGGTTAGGGTCAAGCTAATTGTATCTAAAAAGATGGATTTGAGGGAGTCTACTGTATTACCAATATAAAATATACAAACTTTTTTCTTCTTGCAGACGTGCCCTTAATCTCAAATTTTCAAGGTTGGTCTTTTCCTTAAACTTTTCTGTAAATAAAGGTAAAAATTAATACCTATTCAAAAATATGATTTGTAAAATAAATTTCAAATTATATTAAATACTTGAATCTTTAATATATTTACCAAATTCATCTGTCTTCTGCTTAAGAGTGTTTTGAAGTTCAATTTTTTCCTCTGAAATATAAATAAGTCCAGTTAATTGGATTAAATAAAGTTATATAAATTAGTGTTCACTCTAGAAAAAAAAAGGGCAGGGTGCTAGCCACAAAAAGGGCACAGTTGAAGCTGAAAGAGGGCACTTTTTTCAGTGAAAAAGGGCATTGTTTCTCCAGAAAATGTAGGACCAAAACTAGCCTTTTTTGCACCTGGGGCAAACATGGATTTTGGCGCACCCTCCCCCTTTCTCCTCCGCAAAGTATATTTACAAAGAGAATTTTATTAATTTTCTAATAGCCAACTTATTTTAAAATTAAAAATATGTAATAATAAAATATGTAATAGTGAACTACTTTAATCTACTTAGACAAATATTGATTTATTAAAATCTTGAAAATGGAATTGAAAAAAATTCCACTTCATACAGCATCCTTATGCCATATCCTTAGATTCTTCTGTGCTTTGGCATACCCCAGGCAGGACGATTTTTACAATACAGTGCTAAACATGGACGTGAGAAAAATCAACAAACAAAATCTTCATTTTGCATGCCTTCGTTCTGGCGCCCGGGGCACATGCCTCCTCTGCCCCCCCCCCCCCCCCCCTCAGTTTCGACCCTGAAAAAATGTAGATCTTCAAAACTGATATAAGAATTATACATTACTACAAACTCCTCATTGTTTATGCGCACATTTAGTAACAGATTACATTTTTTTTTTTTTTTCTTAAATTGATATTTCAAAGATCTAGGTAAGTAATTTTGTTTCAAATAAAAAACTAAAAAAATATTTGTCCCATAAACTAGCATTTTTAAGGGTAAAGCAAAAATTTTAAGGGGTAGTAAAATTTAGATGGGTGACCAATTAATTATTATTACAATAAATCACCAAATATAATTTAAAGATCATAGGCTTTTGTGAGCTGTGGAGGTGGGGGCAAAGAAACAAACAAAAAAAAATTTCGTGTTTTTTTTTTTTGGGGGGGGGGGGAGAGGAGGTTGATTACATGATGAATTATTTATCATTAGTAAAATTTTAACAATTAGGACAGAAAAAATATTAAAAAATAAAAGCCTTTAAATTTGGTGTGTTTGATAAGAAAGGGAAACAGAATTTAGATGATTGGTTATTTATTGTCACAATGAAGTGACAGAGTTGCAAGTAAAAAAAAAAAAAAAAAAATTAGAGTTTTAAAGATTTTTTTTTTGGGGGGGGGGGAAGAGGTAGATTAGATTGGATTATTGATTATTTATACTTTACGCTTATTACAATACTTTATATTTATACTTTATTTGTATATTTTTTTTACTTTATTCTAAAATTTAGAATTTGCATCAAATAGAATGTAATTAACGATTTTCTTGTCTGTTTCTGACTGAAAAATTTTGTGATTTTCACCAGCAGCCAACTGATGAATTTCAAGATTATTTTTCATGTGGCCGGTTGACAAATTTTGCAATTTTTTCGGGACAATTGGGTGCAATGTCAGGATTTTTTGCAAATCGTAAATTTCAAAGTTAAAAAGTCAAAAAATAGTGAAAATCTCATATTATAAAATAGTTCATAATTTTTACGTTTTAACTTTGAAATTTACAATTTGCAAAAAATTCCTTTGTGATGTTAAAATAAGATCATTTTCAGGTGCATAAGAATCATACATAAGAATCAATTATCAAAAGCTAAAACACAAGACACAATCCAAATTTTGCAGATTATAGTAATTACATTTGTAATAAATAAATTTAGGAAGGGTAATACAAACTTTTTAATTCAGTTACTTCTTCTTTCAATGACTTTAAGACACTAAAAATATCCTTCACAACTTCTACAGTTCTTTTTTTATATCCTGTAAATAGATTTTAAGTATTTTTTAATAACTGTTCAGAATTATTAATCTAATGAAAATATTAATTTATGAAAGAATAGATAAATACATATAAAATACATATAAAATAAGTTTGAGGAGTATGTTTAAAAGAATATGTTTAAGAGAATATGTTTCAGTGGTAACGAGTAGTTCTTATATGTCTCATATTGTCATTTGTTCAGCAGACCATTCCTGAAGTTTTTCAAAAGTTCAGAACTTTTTTTGCAGTCATGTGGTGCTTTTCAAGTTGTATTACTTTTGTAGGATCTGGAAACCGGTCCAACGAAATCCATCTCCGCTTCTTTCTTTTGTTAAAACAACCCTTTCTTTTATTAATGACCACAGAACGGTTGGAAAAGCAAGGTCAGTTCACTTATGTATGGTTTTTGTAGGGTTTTTTTTTTAAAAAAAGCACTAAATCCAGCTTAAGTGAGTAGTGTGCAATAGGTGCAATAAGTTCCAGCAATTTGGAGAGGAAAATCTTTTCTGTAAACCTCAGAATGGACACAAAAATGTGTGCACCTGCAGTGTCACATGCCTGTTTGCTGCATCATGAAACATGAAAGTTTTAATCAATCAGTTTTTAGATATTGATCAGCTATCGTTGAAGAGCAGTGAAAATGGCTATGACAAATTAAATTAAAAAAAAAAATGGATTTAAGTGTAAAAGAAAATATTGATATTTTAGATTGTGATGATAATTTATCCCATGAGTGAATGCAATGCTGCAGTTCAATTACAAATTTCTGTCTCTTCTGTGTAAAATCCTTAAAAATCATGAAATTTTATTTAAAATGAAAAACAGAATGAAAACTCAGAATGTGAGAAAAACAGAAGTGAGAATGACATTGAAATTGTTTTCAAGGTTCTTCTGAGAAAAAGATGCATCCGTCAGTGGTCCACTCTTGGGACATAAAAGCAGTTGATTCAGCAGAGAAAATGGGTGAAAAATATAATTTGTTACAAGTGATAGCTGGTTTCAGTGTTGGAGAAAACAAAACAAAAAAAATCTTTGCTAAGCAAGTACATGAAGTGCAAAAATATGCTGATCAGCCAGTTGCAGAAAAATGGATGAAAGAAGAGTGGCCAAAATTTGTTTTCATATTCAGCAGAAAATATTTATAATGCTGATAAAACAGGCCTCTATTTAAGGTCATTACCAGAACAAACATTCATTTATGAATGAGAGAGCAAAAGGTTACAAAATTTTGAAGGAACACATAATTGTTTTATGTTAGTATGACTGGGGAAAGAAAGCTTTTAGTTATAAGCATAAATCAAACACTTTGTGTAAATTTTAATACATAAGTTAAAATCTTTAACAAGGATTTAATGCAGAAATACATACATACATGACACAAAAGAAATCACATACGGCCGTTTCGAGGATTCTTGGAACCCCTTTGCTGATTAGACTGAAAAAACACCAGAATTACATTAGAAGGCAGGAATGTGAAAAATCTACAATAGCTAAACATTGTTGGAATTCCAACCACCAGTTTAATTATCCAGAGGCTAAAATTGTTCAAAAATGTAATTCAATTTTGGATCTAGACTTTTTCAAAGCTTAATATATTCATAAACATACTTCTTCCTTAGTGAATGATATGGCCAGCGCCCCTTTTCTCTTGCTAGTGTGGAGGGATCCTGTGCAATGACCCCCTTTTTTTCAGTTAGTTCCGGTCAATTACATCATTTTCTTTAAGATATATAAATTCTTGTTTTTGCTTTTTCAATCAGTCCATTAGCTTGTACTCAGGGCTATAACCAAGAGGTTCTTTGAACACATTTTAATCCTCCTTTTTCTCCCCAAAATGGCCATATCAGATTTTGTGTGTCATGTTTGTGCGTTAAATCATTAAAGATCGTATTCATAAACACACTTCTTTCTTGGTGAATATGACCAGCACTCCTTTTCTCTCGCTAGTGTGGAAGGATCCTGTGCAGCGACTCCTTTTTTCATTATGTATTAAAGCTTTTAGTTGTTGTGAAAAGTTGCTTTAGAAGGGTTTAAAAGCTTCCAGTTGATTACTATGCAAATACTGGCATGGATGATAAGCATCATATCACCCTGTGTATACAGGGTGTTTCAAAATTATATGTCAGAAACATAAAAGCAGGTAGAGGGCACCTAAATAAACAGATTTCGTATAGGAATGTGCGTGCGAAAATGCAGCATTGAGACAGTAGAGGACATTGTTGAGTTAGGTGGATGAAAATGCTTTGCTCATCATTTCCCACATGGATTTTGAGCAACATGCATCGTTACGCCAATGCAGAGCTTGCCAACATGCATTTTATGTATGGAGCTGTGCAAGGAAATGGCTCCTACCCAACGCACGTCCAACAGCTCTCAAGCTTGTCGAAGGACTATCCTCTACTGTGCATAATACTACTTCTTCCATTGCATGAATTCTGCGATATCTTTCAGTGCCTGTATCACCTTGAAGCTTAAAATGATCCACTCGCGCACAATTCCCAAGGAAG
This sequence comes from Maratus speciosus, assembly GCA_963932465.1. Lineage (NCBI taxonomy): Eukaryota > Metazoa > Arthropoda > Arachnida > Araneae > Salticidae > Maratus > Maratus speciosus. The sequence goes on along the minus strand of OZ010796.1, from coordinate 47,923,901 downwards.
ATGCTCAAATATTTGGAGATCCAGCCTATTCCTACCCTGGAATCATTCCATATACATTTTTTGAGCAAACCCTCCATTTCCTTCTGCAGCCCCATACATGAAATGCATGTTGGCAAGCTCTGCATTGGTGTAATGACACATGTTGCCTCAAAATCCGAGTGAAGAATGATGATTCAAACCAGCAATGTGCTTTTCTTTTATCCACTGAACTCAACGGTGCCTTCTACTGCCTCAACACTGTATTTCTGCATCCATATTCCTGTACAAAATCTGCTTACTTAGGTCTCCTCTACATGCCTTTACATATCTGACATATACCCATGTTATACTGGGTGTTTCAAAATTATAAGATGCATATGACATATATAGCACACATTATATAGTCTATTCGAAATATATATACACTCAGGAACATTGAAAATAGCGACCCGAGAAGAAAGCATCGGATTGAAATGAAATTTAATACACATAATGATACAGATGGGAGATTCACTTGATCTCAAAATCAAGACAATTAAACGAATACAGGGTGTGCAATGACACAAGTACAGGGCAACTTCAATAGCGCGGTGGACCACCTCCAGCTGCAATACATGCCGCCACATGGTCCGGCATAGAGTTGATTAGACACCTGATGTTGTCCTGAGGCAGATGTCTTGCACAACCAACTCCAAATCATGCACCGAATGACACGATGGCACCTGACGTTTTAGCTGATCCCACACATGCTCTATAGGGGACAAGTCGGGGGAGCGGGCCAGCCATGGAAGTCTGAAATTGACGTAGGAAGTCTTGAGCAACTCTTGCTGTATGCGGACGAGCATTATCTTGCTGGAAAATCACCCCTGGGAGACCATTTAGGAAAGGTCCTACATGGGGTCGAAGAACATCATCAACATAACGTTGAACATTGGCCCGTTAAGTTTCCATGAATCACAATTAGAGTGGACCGGCTATCATAGGCTATGGCCCTCCAGACCATTACACCAGCTGTGCGGGCAGTGTGATGTAGAACAGTGTGAGAGGAATTGTACTGCTCACCAGGGGGCCTCCACACCCATATACGGTTGTCATCTGTCCCCAAAACAAACCGGGATTCATCACTAAACACAACATTTAGCCAATCTGTGACATTCCACATTGATCTGGCTTGCCACCACTGTAGACGCAGTCGCCGATGTTCCGGTGTTAAAGGGAGTGTACGAAAAGGTCGCTTGGAGTTTAGACCTGCTTCTGCAAGGCATCTGGAAATTGCTTGTGGAACAATTGCTATGCCTACGTCTGCTCGTATCGTTGAACGAGTCACTGTGGGGTCCACGAGAGCTTGCCGCACGATCCTTCGATCCTCTCTCCTTGTGGTCTTCCTGCTCGCTCCAGACCCGGTTCTCTGCACGTGGGTACCTTCTCGTGTCCACTGCTCCCAAAATTTTCTAATGGCACACTCCGAACGATCCACCTGGCCAGCAACACGGCGCATTGACCAGCCTGCAGTTTTCATCCCGATGATCAGGCCTCTCTCAAACTCGCTTAACTGTGAGAAATGTCTTCTAGCACGTTTACCTGGCATGTTTTGCTTACCAAAGTCTTCCTTCAATCGGCAGGTAATCGTCGCGTTTATGAATCTTCGATTTTGTGCTGGCTTATATAGCACCCTCTTCCTGATTGTAGCGCCATCTCGGCGTGTATGAGCATGCATATTGGCACAAAAGTTGGATCATTTGCATATCACATTACGCTGTACTTATTTGCAAAGTTTCGCGATTGTACATAGCTTTCTTCTTGGGTCGCTATTTTCAATGTTCCTGAGTGTATATGGGGAAATTAAATTTAATAAAATAACATTTTAAACTGATAGACGAATGCCTTAATGATTCAAAATAAAGAGATAATGGTCAGCAGCAAAATTTTTTTTTATTCAACTGAGGTTTAAGTTAAACTTGCGAGTTTAATTTTCCTTACCATTTTGCTACTACAACTTTTTATTTTCTTCTAAATTTTTACTTATAATGAATTTGCATAGTACCCGCAGGACATTCAAATAAGAAATAATAACAATGTAATATTATTAGTACAAAATTTTGGTATAATATTGTCTTAAGGGGTTATTAAAGAAGGAGTGGTAGGGGAAAAAAGGAGGACGGTATAGGAAAAAAGGGATGGTAAGGAAAATTACCGCCTATTTTAAGACTAAGTGATAGCCAAAATGTTCATTGAATTTTAGAAACAGTTATTTACGTTGGATTAAAATAATAATTAATTTACCTCAAAGTGCAGGAATACACCTTGGGGGATGGTAAGACTACCAAAAAAAGCCACGATGCTTGAAATTGATATTTAAATTCTGCAGTAAAATTCCTGTCAAAGAATTTTAGCCATTCTTTCTCTAGCATACTTCTGCATGGGAAAAAAGTTGAAAAAAATTCTGTGGCCGCATCTGAAGTGATTTTCTGCATAATTTTAGCTAGAGGGACAGTAAAGAATCTAAAACCCATGGACAGAGTTAAAAAAAAAATAACCAACTTAAAAATGTATGTATGTTAATTTTTTGCTACATATTTATATACAACAAAAGTCCCTGTTTTGTAAAAAATTACATCAAATTACTTTTATTGAAACAATTTTATACAGACAGCTCCAAACTTAAAAATCAGCGTCAGGGACATGGAAAAATATAGGAATTTTGTGGCATAAGGGACATTGAAATGAAACCTGGTCACTACTGCAAAGTAAAGATTTTATCAACACACACAAATGTAGATGTACACAAACTCAAAAATAGTCGTCAAAACTTTTGGTGCATTTATCCCATTGTGACATTAGCTGGTCGATTCGAAAGTTCAAGTGTTGATGCAATACGGTGTGAGTGCTGCCCACACTAACACCCAGTAACCAATGGATCTCGTTCAGTTATTCTGCGGTTGGCCAAGACTAAATCATTCACTTCCGTAATCATTTTTGGTGTGATGACACGATGAGAATTGTCTTCCAGTAACTCGCACCTGTCAAAAAATCTTTTGTGCCATTCCACAACAGTTGAACGACTGACTGTACTCACCGTACACAGCTTTCATTCGTCGATACAGCTCACAGCCTTCAACTCCCTCCACTGCTAAAAATCAAATTGCTCCTCATTGTTCCTGCTTATCGCCTGCATGTTCAGTAGTGGATAACTTGTGTGACTACCTTCTCTTTGGCGTGCAACCACACTGTCACTGTGGAGCGTGAAACGTTGCGCATGCATAAGTCTCTCTACCAATAGATGGTGCCACCATACATGCAGTTATGTGGCGCCTTCTTGCATCTAATGCAAAATTACATGCACTGACTAGGTTTCAGTTGAATGCCCCTCATATATTTGGACCCTCAACATCATCTAAAACTTATTTATCTTATTGATATTGTTGTGCAGTCATGCAATGGGATGTTTTCCAGTATAAAATATAAAAAAAAATCCCCAAGAATATGTGCTAAAATAAAAATTATTATTCAGGGACTGAAAACTATATAAAAATCAAAAGTATGTGAGAATGCCTCTTATATGATGCATATATGATCTTTGCGATGATCTTGGCAAATTGTAACTGTGGGGGCCACTATAACCCAAAAGTACCTGAAGTAATTTTGACTACATAGAGCCAAAAGCAGTCAATGTTGCCTTGTACATTGATAACTGCCTGCTTTAAATAATGGAGGAGACTATGTCCTGCTTATTATTTAAAAAAAGACAGCTTAAAAAGTAGTTACATATTACGTTAATCAGATATGTATCTATACTAATACATACCATATTAACATAGAAAAAATATCACTCTCCTCAAAATTACACTTGGGTAAAACGATGGTGCAAAACTTGCACTAGAACTTGTGTGTGTCTTTTCCCCAAGATTTGCAGGTTTTTACCCCATTGTGCATTTTTTTTTTTTTGTTTAATCGGACATCTGCAATTTTAAACAAATGCAATCGAGGTGCACTTCACGGCATTAAAGAGTTTCCATTCTCCACTGAATTTTTGGATTTGTAGATATTTGCAATAACATCAGCTCAACAATCACTTAATTAAAGAAAAAAAACTATTGCATCAAAAATGAAAAATTGAAACTTCTCCTTTTCTTTGCATGGAGTGCTACTTTCGTCACAAGTTATCAACACACAACTGGTATGATTGAAACCTAACTATCAGTTAAAAATTTTAAAAACATTGCCTTCATATTAAATTTGCCAGTGAGTTTTCTTATCCCATGAGTGTTTTATACTCGCATACCAGTCAAATGCATAATTTTTTTTCTTATGCAATACTTTTCTTGGATCCAAATTAAGTATTTTACTCAAACAATAAAAGACTAGACTGAGCAACATCAGCTCTGCCTATAGAAACAAAATAATTGAGAGCTTGATCTTGGGAAGCTTTCTGCTCCTGCAACTATGGTGGCCAGTGTGACAGCAGTCAAACTCAAACTAGCAAAAAAAATTTTTAAAAACAACATGTATCTGTATGTAAACCAAATGATTCGTGGTTATTCCTGTTTTTAATTGTTAGTAATATTGTAAATGCAATTGATTTCTCAACTCTAGTTAAAAATTTATTTAGGAATTTCTCTTGCTCAAAAATCTGAGAGAAAAAAATATCAACTGTCTGTATTGCTCCTGTTGCCGTCTGTTGGCAAAACAATAAACCACGCTTCCCTTACTTATGCAGTAAAAAAAGATTTTCTTTTTCAAAAATCTATAATCAATTAAAACAAGAAAAGTTTTAAAATCTTTTAGATTAAGTGCTATACAGTCGAGCTTGGATAATTCGAACGTCTTTAATTCGAATTCGTGGATAATTCGAAGTTTTTTGTCAGTCCCTTGAAACTTGTATTCAGTTAATGCTTAAAAATCTTGGTTATTTCGAAGTCCAACTTCTTAAATTTTGAAGTTTTTACCTTTTCAAAAATGACAAAATCTAGTTTCAATTCAGTTTATTTGAAAAGTGGTCGGGTTATTTTCAGCAATTGTGGAAATTTCGAAGTCCAACTTCTTTAATTCAAAGTTTTTAACCTTTCAAAAATGACAAAATGTAGTTTTAATGCAATTATTTGAAAAGTGGTTCATCTAGTGGAATATCGTCGTTATGTAGAAAGACAGTCTAATGTGAGTGAAGCTGTGTTTCGAGCTGTAGATATCCTTGAAGATTTTGTTTAACCCGGGAGAACTCGCTAGTGAGAATGCCCAATTGCTTTTCTTTTACTTTACACTCATATAATATCAACTTTTTTTGGTTGGCTTAGTACTTTTATTCACAAAATAGGTAAAATAATTGTAAAACATTTTGAAATTTTAATTAAAATGAAAAATGATTTAAATAAGTCTTAAAAAAGTACGACTGTGAGAGAAAATCTCATGCAGCGAGTTCTCCCGGGTTAAGAAACTCATAAGCAATCTGAAATATCTCAATATTTTAAAAAGCTGTAGTTTTTTTTTATTTAAAATTAATAAACATTTTTTTGCATTAATTTTTGATACGATTATTTTCCAACATAAAAATAAATTTTTTTTCATAATTCGAAGTCTTGCAGTGGTCCCTTGCATTTCGAATTATCCAAGTACTCAAGAAAAAAAATATGGCATGCATCCTCCCAAACTTACTTAAATTCAGTTACTGTCGTGGGAAAAAAAAGTAAACACCCCCTACTAACTCCAACAAATTATCGTAGAAGAAAGTTACTGGTACCAAACGATTGGAAATAGTCTACTTTTAAATGATATAGATAAAATTTGCTTAGGGGGACATCTACATTAAAACAAACCATAACTTTGTTTTTTTCAGTAGCAGTACACAATTCTGACAGCATAAATAAACTCTATACCCTTCAATTAGCCTAAAAACAAATTTTTATACAATTCGTACCATAAGTTTCTGAGAAATTAATTATTTTAAAACGAGCACATTTTAAGGGCTGTATCCAAATTGAAGTTCGGAACTCTATGGTTAACTGAGAGAGCCCCCATCTTGATCAAGGCACCTTAAGAAGTCAATGAAGCCTGCTAGATTACAGGGCAGCAGAAGAAATTTCAAAATATCTAGTCACTTCTATTATAGACGACCATCATTTTGCCGTTTTTAAAGCATAATTTGAAAACTACTTGGAAGAAAAATGTGAAATTTTGGATTTCCATAAACCAGAACTTAATAAATCTAAATACATCAAAAAAATTGTAGGTTGCAATTCATAATTTTTTCGAATATTACTTTCGTAATTCATATCATAAAATTATAAAAATTACACATTCAGCGTATTTATGTTTGGGTATATTAGTATTATTGCTACAGAAAAGATTAGCACATTAGGAGCATAATTTCTGGAGATATAAATAAAAATATGAAAATGTAATTTAACATTAGAAGCACTAAATTTTGAATGTTTATAATTCAAAAACTTATCATTCAAATGACTTGAAATTTGGTGTCTAGGCATAGTTTGAACTGAAGATTTGAAATATCTCATTAAAATTGGGTATTGTCATGGAAAAAAATGAAGTTTGGATTCGTTTTAATATGTAGATGGCCCCTTAAGCAAATTTATGTACATCATTTAAAAGTAGACTTTATTTCCAATCGTTTGGTACCAGTAAATTTCTTCTATGATAATTTGTTGAGAAGTTAGTAGGGGGTGTTTACTTTTTTTTTCCACGACTGTACATAATAAATCTTTAAAATTACATTTATGAACACACTAGTGCATTTGATATGCATTTGCATACTTTTTATAATAATTTTATAAATAAAATGTGCAGCTAAAACTCACATCCATAATATAGTTTTATATATTAGGGATAGTTATATTTTTATTGAGGCATATGATCAAATCTAATATGACCCCCTCCCCCCCCCCCCCTTTCTTGTGTTCAAAATGTTAGTTATGTTAGCTGAATTCAAACAGAATGAAACTTAATTTTAAGGTTTTGACAAAGACGAACAAGTGTATTTTTTCTCCTCGCTTCACCTGCAAAAATTGGATCAGGTTGGTTTCTATGACAACAGGCAAGTTAGTTGTGGGAATGTAATTCTCATGAACAATAGATAGTATCAGTTCATGCCTGGTGCAGTTAGTTTAGACATTTATCATCGTTAATGTTTTGTTTATTTACCTTTAAAATGTATTCCAAACACAAAGTTGAAAAGTGTAATTTAAGCCTAGAAAACAAAGGTCTGCAATTACTTTAGGAGAAAAGGTAAAAATAATTCATATGTATGATTGCAGAAAACTATATCAACTATAGATTAGTATGTAAATCAACCTACTTCAACAGTAAATACGATAGTGAAGAATAAAGTTTGCATTGTTCAAATCATGAAAGGTAGGTAATGTTGAAGGAGACAATAATTACCAAGAAGAAGCTGGGACGATTTTAGAAGTGGAGAAATGAACTCATTGGATCAAGAATCTGACACAGAACAGGATACTGTTAAGTTTTCGGATTATTTAGGAGAAGGCTAGGTTTTTATATAAAGTTTTAAAAGTGAAGGCTGGCATCACAGGTATGGAGAATGCATTTAAAGCTAGTGCTGGGTGATTTGAATGAATCAAAAAGTGTACAAATCTATACAGCATCAAAGTCACAGGTGAGTCAGCAAGTGCAGATGCAGCAAGTAAATTTCCCGAATTTCTGGCACTAATAATTGAAGGAAAAATATTTGCCTGAGCAAACATTTAATGTGGACAAAACTGCTCTGTTTTGGAAGAGGATGCCAACAGGAACCTATATTGCAAAGGAGGAAAAATCTATGCCTGGATTTAAGGTTGCTAAGGATCAGTTGACTTTTCTGATTAGTTGCAACACTTCAGGGGACTTTAAACTTAAACCACTTACAGTGTACCATTTTTAGAGATCTTGGGCCTGTAAGAAAGTTGAACCAAGTAGACTGGCCATAATCTGGAAATCCAATACCAAGGCTTGGGTTATACATGAGCTGTTTGCAGCCTGGTTCAATAACCACTTCGTTTCCCATTTGAAGGAATATTGTGCCATGAAAGGAATCCTGTTTAAAGTACTTTTTCTCCTGGACAGTGCCCCAGGCCACCCTGACACCACCACACAGACGATGAGGCTTAGATCTGGAATGGCTGGGAAATAAAACTTCCATATATCATCTTTTTTCTTTAAAATCAGATTCTTTTTCTCCTCAATAATTCCTACAAATTGCCTGCAAGTTTTCTTTATTGTAAATTTAACTAAAACATACTAATGTATTTTTTGTTCAGTTAAACCAGTAGGATCATAAGTTGCAGTGTTTTCTGTACTGTCTGAAGTGTCAGACTTATCATCAACTGAATAATTATCCTTTGTGTCTCAATTTTATAGTAAGTTTGTAAAGTCTTTTTTTTTTTTTTTCTTTTTAAGGGAAAACATGTTTAAGAGTTTCAAGCACTGGTCTAAGGGCATAGTATGCTAAAATAGCAATGTTTGTTGCTTTATTGGTCTGGTACAAAATTTTAACTTATTCCTGTCCTTATAGCAAAAAATAAAAGAATTACAAATAACTAGAAAAACAAACGTACCTTTACCATTTGAAGAGAAGTAAACAAAATGAAAAAAAAAAAGTGTGTCAAAGGTGTGGTTCACAATTAATAAAATGATGAGTAAAGGATATTGCCACAAGAATTATAGAAGTTTACAAAATTTAAACTCATCAAAGATACCCTCATCATCAAATGTGCCCCACTCTCCCCTATATATATAATAACTATTGCAGTTTCTTATGAAATTTTACCTGTGTAATTTATAAATTTGACTTTCATAAAAGGCAAGTTACATAAAAGTTGGGGGGGGGGGGATGTCTGTATGTAAATACTTCAGTTTTATACAATGATTATGGGAAATATTATTTTAAAGCAATAATAAGCAAAATTCCATCACCACTAATTTTGATTTTAAAATTCAATGCTTTAAACTAGATATTTATTTTAATAATTTCACCTAACTTAAAATATATCTCAGATTCTTATAGAAAAGATAAATATGAATAAGAAAATGCAATGACAAAATTAATCATTACCCCCACCCTCTCAAAATTATTATTAATTTTAATTAACATTGAATCAAAATTTGTGTTTCTAAATTTGCTAGTTTTGTCCATCAGAAAATTGCCCCACCAGTGGCCGAGAGGTTCTGCTCTCGAAGCTGGTAGACGGGAGGTGCTGGGTTCGATCCCAATCGCGCCCGTCGGCCTAATCGTTCGAAGTTTTCGTGGTTTTCTTCAAACCTTGGTTCTCCAAGCGTTAATACAGGTTAGGTTCCCTTAGAAAGACCTCCACGGAAGGCACTCCCCCCCCTTAGGGCCTATATCCCACATGCAGATAATTGGCCGACATAAATACAACCAAACCAACCATCAGAAAATTTATTAAAATTAGAGATCAACCGAAATCTCATTTTTGTTTTTGGCCCAAAATCAGTGTTTCACCAAAAGTTCGGCTGAACCGAAACTATCTGTATTCCAAAAATCTCATTTTTTCTTTTGAAATTTTCAACATTACTCATTGATTTGAGTTTTCTCAGCTCAAATGAGAGAGACTTATTGATTGCTATGAACTTCACTGTTTATAATTATTCATCATGACTGATTCAAGACATGAGTGTAAATTATAAAGCAAGTAATGCATATATGACTAAACTTTGAAGATGCCTTTCATATGCTTTCATTAAAAGCTCTACACTTAACAGTAATAGAAAATTTTTAGTTTGAAGTCGCAGAAGTGTTTCAAATACTCTTTAAGAAAGTTCTAGTATGACAGACGATAATTTACAAAAAATCATTTTAAAAGATAAATTGAGGTAATTGTATACCTAAAGCATATTTTATTTAATAGATGAAATTCATATAATTAGAAAATCATTCTGTGTCATTGATGAATTAATTGTATTTTATTTTATATGAAAATAAAAAGTTTTGTTCAGATGCATAGAGAGCCAACTTGAACCACAAGTATAATTAATAATTATGTACATTTATGTATGTATTAATTACTTAAAACAAGGTTGCTACATAACCTGGAAAAGTTAGGGAATTCGTAAATTTGTCTAATAAGTCAGGGAACTTCAATATTTTATCCAAAATCTGGAAAGGTCAGGGAATTTAATAAAATTTCATGGAGATCGCCAAATAAGTACTTCAAGCTTTGTCCCATGACGGATGAGAAAAGTCTTCCATGTTTGTAAAAGTCAAGTAATTTCATTCTTCTATTTGAGTAGCAAACCTGTTAAAAGGAAATTTTGGGATGTTTTCATTTTTGGCTGAAAATAAGAATTTTGTTTCAATCTTAAAAACCTGTTTCGATAGATCCTTAGTTAAAATAAATATCTTCAAATGATTAAGCAGTGAATTAACAATTTCTGACTAAATGATTTTTAGTTATTTATCTTATTTTTCAAAATAAATATATAAAATATTATTTTATGATTCACAAGTTAGGCAGTAAGTTAGTAACAAAAATTTAACTACATTTTACTACAATAAAATTACATTCTATCTACTTATAATAAAATCTGAGTCAGGAAACCATCGGAACCATGCCGGTGCGAACCACTCTGGTCTGCGAATCGACCATAGCTAAACGCCATGTTAGGCTTAATGAAAAACATATCCTAGCATATGATGGCTAAATGATAATTTTTTTCTACTTGAAATCATGTCTATTCAGCATATTTTTACATAAAACATGTGTGTCATATCCATTTATAATGTATTAAGTTCTAAATTAAAATTAAGCTATTATAAACATAGAAATCAGAACTAAATAAACGATACTGTTGCCATTCAGGTTCAAATTCCAGCAAATCTACAAAAAATAAATGACTCTTTGAACGCTTCATTAAAAAAAAATACAGGTTAACGTGCATGCTGGCCTTAAAATATTTATAATAGCATATTAAAACCTTTAAATATTTTAACTTTGTTTAAAACCTTCAAAAACTATCCAATTACATTCTAAATTTAAGGGCCAAATCATCATCATCATCAACAAGTTCTGAATTAAAAATAATGGATAACTATCACCATCTGGTGGAGAAAAGATATAACTTTCGCTCTAAAAAGGTCCATGCAAGAACATTGCATTACATGTATTTTTAATTTATTCAGAATGATTATTCTTTTGCACAATTTCAAATTTCCTGTGACATGTTTTCTGTCTTATATGACATATTTATAACCCCACTCAAATCTTTCATTTTAAATATTTTTCTTAGTATTTTGTAGAATTGGGAAATCTACAAATATAATGTTCTCACAATAGAAATATAGAAATATTTCTGAATTGAAAAATTCTCTCCCGGGAAGGAACTCCTTGTTTCTTTAAAGCATATGTTTGAACTGTTAACTCTCCTCATTACTTGTTGCTTTACTATTTAAAAAAAGTTTTCTGTTATGACAACAGATACCTTGTTCTTGCTAATTGCCACTAACATAACTGAACTGCATAAGAAAATTAGTAAATTAAGATATTAGTTTAGTAATAGTATATTTCCGTGGGGCGGAAAAAAAACTTAATACATATAATTATAGCAGAATATTTTATTTCAGACCTTTTATCTTCCTTTTTTTTCCCCCTTGAACTTCATTCTATACATCACTTTACCTTATAAAAACAAGTTTTGTGTTGTGAGAAGCATATGAGTTGTTATAATATAGAGTTGTTTGCATGTTTTTATAGGTTTAGGAAACGCAATGCCATAAACATAAATAATTTTAAATTTCATTAATTAATGCATTGTATTGTGCAAAATTAAATTAGCAGCTTTGTAATCTGGAAATTTTAACAATGAGTTAGGACAATAAAATCATAATATGGGCTTATAATTTCAGGCCGGAGGTACTTCCAGATAATCATATCTGGTTACTGCCAAATATCTGGCATACTGGCCGGATCAGCCGCATGCAGTATGTTTGCCAGATATCCGTTGCACCCCTAATATATATTACATTTCTGTAATGATTAAAATAAGTTAGCAGGGTCCAATTTACAGTAAAAGCATTTTGATTGATCATTCCTACCTTTTAAATGAAACTGTGATAAAATTGATCTGTTGAAATTAAGGCTTAATATACTTTTCCTCAAGTATAAAATATACTTTAATGAAATATAAAATATACTTTGCTGAAATATAGAATAAATAAAAGTTTGGTGGCACAAAGGAAATGGGCATGGTAAATGAATAAATAAGATACAAGCAAATTACTTACTTTTAAAGAAATTACAAATAATTACAAATCGAAATGCATAATAAACCTTGTATTTATTTTAATAGATCTGTTCAAGCCACAGATTAAATTAATAAAAAAATGTGTTGAAATAAGATAATATATATAAATATTTTATCAGTGATGTTTCTCTTTTGATAGAGCCTATAGTAAAAATATTACCTTCTAGTCTATCATCAACATCCGTATAATCAGCAGTTTTTTCCAAATAGGACATGCCTGACGATTCGCTAGCACAGCTATCAGAGCTAGTACAAATTAAAAAAATGACATTTCAAGTAGAGAATATTGGTAATTTGTAGTATGCTTAATTTTTAATATATAATTAATACAAACTATTTTTTTGGCAGAAAATATTTTACAGAACATTAAGGGCAGTTGGATGTGAAAAAATATTTATTTTTGGATTCTTTAAAATTTAGAATACATTATCAAACTTGCCAAGTGTCCGTCTTTTGGCCAGAGACTCTGGATTTTTCTAATATTTTAATCTCCAGATTACAGTAAGATATCTCTGGCTTTTAATTTTGGGCACACAAGCTCCATTTCCAATCTACAGTGTACAATAGAAGCCATAACACCGATGCAAATCTGTTGCTGAATCTTCAGTGAAGCAAATTCTCTTTTGGCAGCATTGTGCACAGCCTGCATACAATGGTTCTCTTCTGTGCATCCAATCTGCGCATAAAGTTCTTGAGCACAGAGAGTATGTTCTTCAGAAGAAAAGCAGTTGAAAATCATTCCATAAAAAATAAAGCACATGTTCTGATGTGATCTCCTTGTATGTGCGAAACAATATACTCAGTCGTTATGAGCAGTTGGGATTGTTGTACCATACTAAATTATTGGTACGTATCTTGAAAGAATATTTAAGTAGATGCATAATTAAAATAAGCAGGGACTGTCCAAGACAGCCGTTGAAAAAGCTTTAGGTTAAAATAGAACTGTAGACATAAAAAGTTTTCTATATATATATTTACTATCATGTATTATGTCTTTTTTAAATCTAAAGCTAGGTTTGAAAGAATGCTTAGGGTCCTCGTGGAATAAAAAATTTCTAATTATCAGAAAACATGAAATAAAAATCCTCATTTTTTTAATAAGAAAAAAAAAATAAAACACTTTGCATAAATTATTTATTGAAGTTTGCTACTTTCTGTTTTTGGTGTTGTACAGTTTGTAAAAATGAACACTTCAAATTGAAAAATGATAGTGTGAATCAATAATACCTATACCCATCTTATTTATTTTTGCTTGAAATTATGAGAAACATTTAGGGGAGCAGAGAAAATTATAAATTTCTTTTTATGTATTTTTGCAGCATTATTCTAAGAAGCTGGAAATGTCAAATAAAGTAACTAGTAAAAACTCATAGGGTTTTCCATTTTGAAAACTTTGCAAGTCTGCTTTATCTTAACACCTTTTTAATGTTTTATTACTTTTATTACTACGGCATCTACTAATTTATTTTATGCTACTACTATTTTATGTTACTTATATTATTAATGTTTTTTGCTATTAAATATAGTGGTTTCTATTTCATAAAAGAAAAAAAAAATGAAAAATATGTGTATAAACTTGGCTCAACTTTGCTATGAATCACTTATTTGATGCATATAAAAATTTTAAGTGTGTTAAGTGTTGTAATTTATGAGAAATGCTAAAATAATTTAGCATGACTGATATAAGACATTTCGACTGCCCTTAAGTGTTCTGTATAAAATGGTTTTATATTAAATAACCAACCTGTCTGAGGAGTTGCTAAAATTTGGGTCCTTTTCACATCCTTTAGAAGCACTGTCTGGAAAACAAACTACATACAAATATTGATAAGAAAAATGTATTATAGACATAAAAAAAATTATATTTTTAATATATTATAAAAATACACTTTATCTGCTTACTTTAAACAGAAATACTTTTATTTGTTTAAAAACATCACCAACTTCACAAATATAATGAATTTTTCTTACATTATATTTGTGAAGTTGGTGATTGTTTTTTAAAGAAAGAAAATTTAAAAGTATTTCTGCTTAAAGTAAGCAAATATTATTTTATTTTCATGAATTGCATACATACTAGCAAAAGCCATACTTTATTTGGATTTTCTAAGTATTATTTAATAAAATAAATATTTGAAGTAACAATACTTTTTTTATATTATTTTTGCATTTTTATTAAGCAAAAACGTCATTAACCATTTGGAAAAATGGTTATTGTCCTCATCAGAGTAGGAAATCAAAAGCATGCTCTAGCTTTTTATTGGTTTAATCCGCATTTTATTCGTTTTCTGATTGGTCTATACAGTAATCTGTATTTCCTTTTACTTTCAACAGAGATGGAGTACTTGAGTTGCCACTATGACAAAAAAAGTAATAAAAACTACAAAAAAAAATTAATAACTTGGGAAAAAAATTAAGATACAGCTTTCAAACAAATTGCATTTAAAAGTGCATTTTTTTCTCTATACGACGGTGTAAAAAGTAATAATGTGGGATGTTTAGAAGTTTAAGAATGAAATTTCATTTAAAATTGGTCGTCAGATTTCTGACGATGGAAAAGCCTTTTCCTGAATAGCCAGTGAAATGCTTGGATAATACTTAAGTTTCAGGTGGATAATACACAAGTTTCAGGAAATCTGAGGAGTCGCAGGCGATTTTTGTTGTTTGCAATTTTTACGTGTAATAACACTATTAATGTTTAATTTATGGCGTGTGTGTAGGTCAGGGACGGTGAACCTTTGGCACGCGATAGAATATTTTCGTCACGGCGGTGAAATCGTAAAACGAAATAGAATTAAACAAAACACGCAATCTTTAACGATCTGGGCTTTTCTTTCTTTTCTTTTTTTCTTGTTTTTTCTTTTATATTAGAAAGCAACTAATTGAATTTATAAATTATTTCAGTGTCGGCTCAATAAGTTATCAAATTTAGAGAAGGTTTGTAGCATATCAAAAAGAAAAATATCACACATTATAAGCAAAATTCCTAGTCATGAAACTAAAACGACTTAGTATAAAATATATAATCTTCACAATTGTTCGCTCTATTTATTCCTGAGCGTCATTATTTTAGGAAATGATATGAAAATCTTAAGTACTAGAAACCTAAACCACTTGTTAGATAACCCAAATTCAGCTAGCATCCTATTAAAAGAGAGTAAGTTGAACACCGTATTAATATTTGGCATAACCGAGATCACATTCAGCCTTTTATTACTTTAAAATATATGTTAGCCTAGATATTAGATGTATATTGCTCTATATTTTTAAATCCCAATGAATAAAAATGTAGAAATTTTGATCTACTAAATTTCTTTTTGGTGCTTGGCACGTCATGGTCATGTAAAATCTTTTTTGAAAGAAAATGGGCACGGGGATGCAAATAGGTTCGCCGACCCTGGTGTAGGTAATGTATGATCAACTCCATGCGATTTTTTGTCTTAAATTTGTCTTCGAAAAAATCATTTTCCAAATGGTCGCAATTTGTTAAATTGTTTTTTTTATTTTATGTTTTGGCGCATTTTAATTTTAGAAATGTAAATTCAGCCAAATAACTAAGAATGTCCTCAGAATTTTTAATTTATGATATAAGGCTGGTATAAATAAAAATATTTTCGAAGCAAAATTTTACAAAATATTTTTACATTTTATTAATTAAAACAATTTTGTTTACAATTCTTTTGCTGCCACTTTAAAAAAAAAATCATAATATAATTCTTTTAAAATGCATAAATATCGTCTGCATAAATGATTTCACATAAGAATAAATTGGGTATTTGAATTCTTTGAAAAATTTTCAAAAAATGAGAAAGTTTGATGCAGCGATAATATTTCACATATTTAATCATTCATAACTTTATTTGACTCAATGATTTTTATTTACTGCAAGAGATATGCAAGTTTCATTATTGTTTACAAAAATAAATGTGTATAATGGAAAAAATATATTCAACAAAATAATAAAAAATATTTTTTGTTAAATCATTCGATAAGAAAATAATATTGTCAGAATCTACAGAAAATATTTTATTTCCATCAAGTCCAAAAATATTCCTTTCCTTAATTAAATTTAAAAAACAGTTTGAGATATTTTGGCAGATTAATAAAAATATATTTTATTTATTTAATTAATCATGATTCTATCTGTAATTACTAACTCCATGATTTATTTCTTCTTCTGAAAATATAAGTGTTTCATTTTTTATTTGCAAAAATGCATCCGTAATGGAAAAACATGTAAAATATATTAATTAAAATAATCTAAAACTTAAAAACTTTCATGAATTTGAGTTTCAACTGCCCTTACATAGCTGCCAACTCTTCCGATTTTTTCAGAATTCTTCTGAAAAATCGGCATGTTTTCCGATTTTACGCGCGTAATGCGTTTTCTTCCGCTTTTCGTCATTTTCTTCCGATTTTCGTCATTTTTTTACGCGAGTTTCGTCAAAGGATCGCGGGAAAACCCGAAATTTCGCCGAAGGTTCGCGAGAAAGACGCAAATTTTGTCGGAAGATCACGTAAAAAACGAGAATTCCCCCAAAGAGCCCATAAAAACACGAATTCAGGGAAAAGATCACGAAAAAACGCAAATTTCGTCAAAAGATCGGGTAAAAAAAGCGCCGTCAAAAGATCGCGTAAAAACACTACTTCCGTGAAAAGATCGTGTGAAAACGCGAATTCCGTTAAAGGATCGCGGAAAAAACGGACGTTTCGTGAAAAGGTCGCGGGAAAAACCCAAATTTCACCGATGGATTGCGGAAAAAACTCAAATTTCGCCGAACGATCGCGGGAAAGACGCGAATTTCGTCAAAAGAGTGCGTAAATAACGCGTAGGGGTGATTTTGGTCCGAATTTTCCGAAAATTTAAGGCATTCATTTCCGAAAATTTAAAAAAATCGGTCACCAATTCGAAAATTCGGACATAAAATTATCGCGAATTTCGACATCTTTGCCGAAAAAAACTGTCAATCGTTTGCAGAAAAATCGCAAATTTCGTCAAAGGATCGCTTGGAAAATGCTAATTTCGTTAAAAGATCATGAAAAAACGGCAAATTTCGACAAAAAAGCGAAAAAAACCCCCATAAAATTCCTTAAAAAATCGCGAAAAAACAGAAATTCCGTCAAAAGAATGCGAAAAAAAAACACAAATTTCGTCAAAAGATCGCGAAAAAAATACAAATTTCGGCTAAAGATCGCGAATTTCGTAAAAGGGCCGCGTAAAAAAAACGCATAGCTAGTGTCGGAAGTGGATTTCCCCCCCCCCCCCTTGCTGTAACTTTTCAGAAAATTTGCTGTGAATTTCGGATATTTTTTTTCTCAGAATCACCCTAAAGAGAGAAAAAAGAAAAGAAAGAAAAATTTAGGAGTCAGAAATTTTAAGTGTCTTTTAATGTGAAAGGTAGGATATCTATAAATATTCCAAAAGAAAAAACAAAAAGTATTTTTTAATATATCCAAGTTATTCTTTTTTGTGATAATATATATTGTGTAATTGCAAATTAGTGAATATTTTATTCGAGTTTCTCTTTGAAATTTGTTTATTTATAAGGATTCAGCTGTTTTTTAATCCTTACTGAAAGTGCTATAAGACTTAAAAAATCTTCTGATTTCTTCTGATTTTTCGCCAAAATCTTCTGATTTCTTCTGATTTTTTGTCCAGAATCTTCTGAGTTTTACCGAAATTTAGTTGGCAAGTATGCCCTTAGCCCATTCGGGACAAGCGACCAGTATTCGTGCAGTCCTCGTTTGCACTTTTTTAATAAATATTTAGTAAAAGAAAAGAAAATGCATGAAATTAATGTATTTTCAGAAAGTAAAATTTAAGAGAGTGGTGTGATTCTAACACAATCATTGAACTCTGACACTTTGAGAAATGTTCGCAGGTTTTAAAGTTTATAGTTTCAATTAATAGTCAGTTTGCCCCTTATAATTGAATACATTTATATGATTTCGTTAATATTTCCATTTTATAAAATACGTTTAACATTAACGGCATTTTTTATCAGTATATTTAAAATTATTATTCAGTTTTATTTATTATTAAAAAATATCATTCAATACTATTAACCTCATAAATTTATTTATATGTTTAAATATATATATATATATATATATTAAAAGAAGTTTATAAAGATATTTTAACATAAACAAATTTTTGGAAGAATGTATTTTAAGTTATTCATGTTTACTCATTCTTATTAAATATTCTTTAATTGATATTCTTTTTATTATACGTACTATATGTATTATTTCTTTTATTTTCAAAAATATTTTTAACATCAACTTTTTAAAAAGGTTTATTTTAAAGTATAATTCTATTTTACTTATTATTAATTATCATTATTCAATATTTTTTATTTGATAGATATTTTATGATTGATTATATATTTACAAGTAAAATTTGAGTTTTCACAAATATTTTAAATTGAAATAAAAATATTCAAACTATTTTTTATGTCTGTCTGCCTAATAAGTATTAAAAAGTTGCATGCCGAAGTTGCTTGCAAGTTTTATTTAATTATTTTTAGTTGTGAATAAATCAGCTTTTTAAAAGTACTTGTCTTATTTACGGAATGTGTTAACAATTATTTAGAAACAAAACTATTATTTTTTAAACAAAATTATCCTTTATTTGACCAAAACATTTCATATGTTGCTATATTAAAGGAACGTAAGTGTTTTGTAATCATATAATTTTTTAAACTGAAAAATGTGATTAAAATGTGCATTATATTTGTTTAAAAAGTCATTTTTACATTGAAATATCCGAGAAAATATTTCATTTTTTTGCGTAAATATATATAACAACATATTTCATGTATGTGCATTTCAAAAGGTTACATGGAAAAATGGATATTTTATAAATTTTTGAAGAACTCTTTACAAGAGTTAGGCTTAGTTTCACAAAATCCTTCGGCCCAGAAGATGAAATCAAATTTTCCCGCTCCGTCCTCAGATGCGCACTTCTGAATGCACACGCCGTCGCGAACAGGTTAAGGGTGTTTTCAAATCCAAAAGGGCAACTTTCTGACATAAGTTTTAATTTATTTTCGTTCGAAAATGCATGAAACTAGCTGGTGTTGTTGCTCAGAAACTATGTAATCAAGCTGTTTTTTCCTTTTTTTTTTTTGCAAACGCAATGGATTTTTCAGAAAAGAGTGTCAAAGTGGATGTTTTGAACTGAATTTTCACGCAAATGGAGAAAAAACACTCGAGCGGGTGAAAAACTTGTTTGTCACATGACCAAAATCGCTTATAACTCAATAGGTAATTTATGGATCAAAAAATGGAAAGCACAGTTCAATTCCAAATCGCTTCTATGGCCAGGTTTTCCAATTTTATATCCTTCTGTTACAAAATGAATTTGTAAATGTGTCAAAACGTTTTGCCTTTGTTGAGCAGAGCAGTTAAGAACAGCCTTAAGACAGAAGTAACATTTCTCACCTACAGCATGTGTATTAGAATTTAGAATGTATGTTAGAATTAAAAAATATTTTATGTTATTCATTTATTTTTTATTATTGATATTACAAAGCATAAATTAAGATAGGGTATAAGTGCTTTGTTCCTGGATGCAAAACAGGTTATACCAGTGACATAAAAAAAAGAAAAAACGAAGGGAAAAATAAATTGAGCTTGTTCCGTGCTCCACAGGTGAGATTATTTTAGGCTTTAATATAAAGCTATTTGCTTGTACAGTACAACCTCAATATCTCGAATCTGTGGGGAAGAGAAAAAAGTTTGAGATATAGAGGTTTTGAGTTATCAAGGTTTTGACAAAATTTTAAAAATCTAATCTCACAAACTGCTTTTTGCTGTAAAAATAAGATTCATCAAATACTACTCATAATCTACTAATAATTAAGAGAATGCACTTCTCAGAGTTCTAATAATTTCAAAATTGTTTTGCACACATGCTTGTTTTTATTAAATAATATCCAATTCGTCATTCAGAAATGCATTAAGTTTTTTCTGAAGAAAAAATGCTTGATTGAAGTCTGCCACCTTGTAGAATATTTTTGTAATTGCACAGTTTTTTCTAACATAGCAATGGTACCAAATGCTTCAGTTCCAATATTTTCGTTTGAATCAAGAAATCCCCCCAGCAGATCAACTGCCTTCTTGGTTTCCTTCTCTGTAATTTTTCATGCTTTCTTGTTGATCTTGAAGGTCTTTAAATTTCTTCATCTGTTGTAGCGCCGCAAGTTTCAAGCTCATTGTCTAAATTCAAGAATTCTTCAAATGAAATCTCAGTGTCACATGCCTTTTGTACTGATTCCCACTGTTCTGGATTCAGTTCTCTTTCTTCAGTTGCTTGCTTATGGAATCAACTTTCTCTGTTTCACTGGAAGTTACATATTCCAAAAATTTTGCTTTTATGAAGCGAATTCTTATTGTTATTTCTGTAACATTTTTCCATACATATTCAGCCATTCTTATTGACTGTAAGGTGTTGAGAGGTGTGCTAGATGGTTTACCTTCACCGATATTATTCAGAAGATTAGAGTGGGCTTTACAATTGTCTATGAAGAGGAGAATGCATATTTTACTTTTAGCCATTGTTTTCTTATTCCTATCAGCCAATCAGCAAAAATTGCATTTTTCACCCAATCCTTTATATTTGACCTGTACAGCATTACAAATGACTTAATTTTTGTACAGCACCTCGGCTTTTTAGGTCGTCCTATAAGAGGAGGAAGTTTTCTTTACCACTTTAAATGCTGCAAAAAGCACAGTTACACAAAGCTTGCACTGTTTGCCAAATCGGCTTTCTTCACCTTTAAATGCAGCCGTTTTGTTAGGAAAACACTAGTAGAATAATCCAGTTTCATCTGTGTTAAACACAACATATGCTTTATAGTCCTTTAAAAGAGAAGGAAGTTCTGAAAGCTACTCCTTCCTTCTGCATCACCCAATGCACTTTCACAGCAAAGTTTCCAAAAAATGATGTTGTGCCTTTTTCGGTTTCAAAAGCCTTTCATTCTTACCCTTTAAGTTCTTTGTATCAACAAAGGGATAAAAGAATGTAAAACCAGTATCCAGATCAAACTGGCTGTACAGCTGAAAATAGCCAAAAGTAAAAAGTCAAACTAATTTCTGAGGAAAAAATTTTGACATATCAAGGGTTTTGGAAAATATATTTCGAGATAACTATGGAAAATACATAAGAATTTTGATGAAAATGCAGAGGAAATTTCATTTTTCGAGATATCAAGGGTTTCGAGATAAGGAGGTTCGAGATATCGAGGTCCGACTGTAATTAGAAAATCGCTTTATATTTCAGTATTTACATATTTTAATTAAATTAAAAAAAAATTGAAAGTAAGACTGAGGTACATGGCCTTCTCCCATGTAATTTTCTTATTTGGCATTTTTATATAGTTGTTCCATATGTTATCCTATATTAGGAAAAACAAATTGACTCTCCCAAGACATTCCCCCTCCTTCCCATAGTACTGAAGAAGCAGGGCCTTTGAGATAAATTAACCCTCTGAGCATCTAAGGCAGGCATATCACTCTTTTACAGCTGCAGGCCAAAATAAGCATTATATACACAGCCACGAACCATTTTTAAAAAGTTGATATGTTAACATTAACACAGAATAAAATTTATAGGCACAAAATGCTGCCATGTTACAGAAATATTCATGCAAAGTTTCAAAGTTATTGATTTTATCTTAGTTTTGAAAATATATCCAATATTACTTTTCATTGACCAGGTCTACAAAATTTAATTTTTTAAATTGTATTTATTTTAAAAATTGATTGTATGCTCTGGTCTGATCTTTTTCTAGCAACATCATAGCTGCTAACATTGCAAATTTTTTTCAAGCAAAGGATAAAAATAAACATTTTGAATCTGAAAATGTATTTAATGAAATGCCTTGTATCTGCACTACTTATTTGATTCCATTTATTGAATACATTTTCTGGATGAAACTGTGTTTGACTTGAAAAATAACATGAATTTGTTAGCTAAGTATAGATGAATATATTAAACTCATTTTCATATTTCTTGAAATTCAGAAATCTGAATTCATTTAATTTATTTTTAGTATATTTTAAAAATTTTCACCCTGATGATAAATTTTGTAATAATGCTTAGCAACATGTAAAATAAAATAATTTTTTTCTTGACAATTAATTGTCAAAGTAATGTTTTATTTGAAATTGCAGATAGTACCATGTAGCATGGCAGCATTATGAAATTTGTCTTGAAGTTTACTCAGATGCTTTATTCATTATTTATTTATATCATAAAGTGTAAAATTTTTAATCCCAAGTTCTGGTGAAGTTCACAAAACTGATAGTATTTAAAATAACAACTTGTTATTTTTTGCCCATGTGAAACATTTTTGAAGAATTGTTAAAATTTTTTGGGTATATTTATATGAAAATTCTGTAAGGCTATCTAAAAGCTACCTCGGCAAATTGCTTTCTTTCTGAGTTTGTCTATTTTTTTTATTCAAAAATAGCTTATTTAACAACTGGAGAGATAAAACATTTAACGAAAGCAGGGCAAATTCTTATTTCAAATATAAAATACAAATACGAAAACTTTTTTATAAGTTGCCCCCCCCCCTCCCCCCGTTGCTAATAAAATAAATACTATTTGAACCAGTTTGTGAAATCAATTATTGTGGAATATTAATATGAAAAAGAAAAGTACATTATTCTATAAAATACAATTGTAGTATAAACTTGTACCGATATTTTATTTCTACATCAAGATCTCGAAATGAAAATCCTTAGAAAAATGAGGGGGAAAAAGTCTCACTTGAATTCACAATATTATTTATTCATTACAACAATTTACAATGCTTTTAGTTTGTTCTACTAATCATTTTTAAGAAAAGAAAGAAATCATTCAGCGTAACCCAAGCCTATCCTTATAGAAAAGTACAGGGGAAAATACAGCAAAGATTTGTTTACATGTGCAGTGATGTCAAAACCGCTTTTGTCACGTGACGCGGCTTTTTCCTGCCAAGACGAAAACTGCATTTTTAAAGTTGATTTAATGGATTTTCCGAGTTTAAAAAAAACGTCTTTTGTACTCTATAAAATGAAAGTTAAATTGAAAAATGTGCAATTTCCCTATTGTGTTTACTGCAGCAGTTATCTTACAGTTAATTCGAACTTGACACTTGGAAGTAATAAATATTGGGCTGAGAAACAAGGACAAATTAGTTTAAGTATTAGATTTTAAAAGTTAGAAAAAAGAATCTGTGAATTTAAATTTTAAAAAGGGTTTTCTTTTACCAACCCTTCATTTTTTAAATGTTACTCTTTGGGTGCTGAATATTTGGTATTAGGTCAAATCACTATTTGTTACATCCCTATTTATTTTTGGCAGACTTTTTCAGTGTCCTGTTTTTGTGAAATTGTTAAGTTTTTCTTACATTTGTGAAAATTCGTCATAATTTTGTGAATTTGAAACTATTGTTACGTTCAAGTTCTATCCTTCATATATAAAAAAGCTAAGTAATATGTTTTTTCAGGAGTTCAGCTGTTATTTTTACAAGTCAGATTTTACTGTTAAATGAATAAATGTGTGAAAGGTTTAATTTGCAGGTTAAAATTTTTTGTGAAAGGTCTATAAGACAAAGAATTTTGTGAAAACTCCTGTTTTGGGATAAAAAGTTTTGTGAAGGGTCCTGTTTTAAGATAAAAATTTTTGTGAAGGGTCCTTTAAAGGATCTAGAATTTTCCTAAATTAGATCCCTGTTTGGTCTTAAAATTTTACTGAAGCATAACACAAATGTTAAGAACATTCATGCAGTAAATGACAAAAGATTGAACACAGCAAGTAATGATATGACTTTATTGTGATATTTTTCTAAATAATAAATAATCAGAAAAAAATAAGTTGTAAAGCATTTAGGCAGGTGTTAAGCTGAAAACAAAGAGTCTTCAGTCAAAAATGGCAGAGTTAATATCTATTTTTGTCACTGCATTTCACCGGTGAAAGTTATTTGATAGAAAAAATGAACTAAATTATATATAAACATGAAAGTGGAAAAAGGAGGGCAGTATAAAATTAATTAAAAGTAGAAAATCGTGCATACACAGATTTTCATCCCTGTATAGATACAACTTACCACTCATATACAATGGAACTGTGGGACTTAGGATGGCCACCCCATGATCACTGTTATTGTCGTTTTCATTGTCATCATCATCATCTTCTTCTTCTTCACCATCACCATTCCCATGTTTTCTTTTTGTTATTAAATCTGAAATAAAACTTTCTTACTTTGATTTTTATGTGATTTAATAGAGTATTTTTAACAGGAAAGTTTCATTGAATAAAAAAAAAATGTACCTCATCTTTATCTTGAATATTTAATTATGCATTATTATTTATTTACTTGACCTTTACTTTTAATAATTTATCATTTTAAAAATTGTCTTATTTTTTATTATTTTAGTTTATCACTTTACTTATTTTACTATATATTGGAAGCATTCATTATAATTTCGATAGCATTATTACATTCAAATTACTGTTTAAAAAATGTAAACAAAGGAATGACCAGAAATCCACAAAATTCTAAAATCCGCACAACCTCTGATCCCAAGCTGTGTGGATTTAAGGGAGTGTACTGTACAAATAAAGCAAAGTTTCACTCTGTCTCTGTGTGTGTATCTGTCTGCGATGGCTAAATTCTAATAATTACCTGAGTATTAATAATAATTAAAAATTAAAAAGAGGCCTCATTACAAACTAATCCCTGTCCTTCTAAGAGGGAAAAGAACTCGCACATGCCCAGAACCCTTATTTATGCATCTGGAGATAATGAAGATCCAAAAGAAGGAATTTTGAGTATTTTGTTATTATTTATTAACTTCCATTGATCAAACCACTAACTAAAGTTAAAAACAGAAGACATATTCTGAAAGATTGTACTGTTATCTCTTAAATGCCATAATCCATTTGAAAAAACACAGATATTAACCCTTTCAAATTTTTCTTTCAAAATGCAGGAGTCTGTCCAGGAGGAAAACTGAGTCCGTTAACAGTAGAGATGGGAAATATAGTTATTTTTGGTTAACAGGTTACATCGTTCCACACTTATACAGGTAACAGGTTCCAACAACCTGTTATTTTTATAACATATAACTAATCGCTGTGTATTTGATCGACGAATGTTTTAATTAGAAGGCGCTTAAAAAAAATGTCTGAAATAACTTTTTTGACGTAATTATAAATGCTGTTTCATATTCTGATGAATCAAAATCAGTCACTGGTTAAAAAATTAATTTTTGCAAGACAAAAACTTACTTCGTTATAAACTTTGGATTTCATGCATTTTTGGCGTTTTCTGACACTAAAAACATGTTTTTCCATTTATACTGATTAAAACATTGAAAATTCATAAAATTCTAAGTATCATAACTCGGTAAGTTTTGACCATACAAGAATAAATTTTTGCTATTTTACTTGTTAGAACATGGCAAAACTTTTTCTAAATAAAACTTATAGGATCCAGGCATTGTATAAAATTTGTAATTTCTTATCTATTTAAAAATTAATTATTGTAATGTAAATCGATTTTTATGTGATGCAAAACAAAATTTGAAGCGTTTTTGCAACTGGCTATACCTCTAAAACTAAAGGCTTAGAAATTAGTTAAGGGTTAACGATAAAAGATATGCACTGTATAATACTAAACACAGTTTTAACAATGAGATTAAAAAAAAAAAAAAAATTGCATACAGCATAGATTATGAAATACTTTCCAACACATTCAGAATACTATAACAAAACTTCACAATTTACAAAGGTGGAAGATGGAGTCTTAATGAACAATTTGGAAAATGCAGAATGCATTTAAAAACACGATTTCTGCTATTACCATGAATAGTAGTTAAAACATATGATTTTTTTGTAGCCCTGTATATGATCTATAGCATAATACACTTTAAAATTTCGGCTCAGCAATTTTAACAATGTTGTTGAGAACTTTTGTTCGACCTTGTATATGATCTAGAATTTATAAACACCAAGTAATTTTAAAAAAATAGCCATATTTAAAAAAGCATACGACAATTGAAAACGCACTTCCAACAATTATTGTGTGTAGGCTTCAATAGTCCAATTATTGCTCATTTTCTTCTATATCCAATGTGTTCATGTTTCATATCAAATGTGTATATGTTTGTTTCTGTAAATAAATGATAAGTTCTATGCACACTATATTCTATACTAAAAACCTTGTAGTACACCTCAGTGTTGTATATCAATTTCAATATGTTTTAAATATTGTAATATCATTAAAATACACGGCGAACGATTTTTCCCAATACACCGAATTCTTTTGAGTGGCCCTGTAAATTAACCAAAAATGCTACACACTTCCTTTTCAATACAGAACATGCCATACTAAAGCCCAAGAATAACATATATCCATTCTATGGCAATCAGACAATATTTACATGAGTTACAGCAAGGACAGACAGGCGGACAATCAAACTGAATTCATAAACACTTTTCAACTACGGTGGAAAGTACTCAAAAAGAGAAATTTGATCCCCGATTTCATAGCAGCCATATCTATCAACACATATTCAGAGCTAATTTCACAAGAACAAAAAATATTATTTATATACTTTTAATGAAATTAAATTAATTCAAACAAATTTCATTCATACAAATATATTTTTCAAATTAATAACAACTGTACTAAAATTAAGTTTTCTCCCAAATTATAGGAGGCTATTTTCTTTTTTTTTTTCAGCGAAATGCAATCACAGAAGTTAAATGCTTTCTGCCTCCCATTAAATGCAATGATAACACAAAAATATTGAAAACACTTGGCCAAAAAGCGAAATTTATAGTGCGAGACCCCCCCCCCCCCCCCCAAAGAAAAACCTCCATGAGTATGTAGTAATAACCCTTTTAAATATTCAAAGAAACTGCCCATAAATATTTCTCATTCAAAATATCACCACAGATCAAATGATTTCTTATTCCTCATAATTACTCGATGTACAAAACACTCTTTCATTCAGTTCAAAAAACATGAACAGAGACAAAACTATCTTGTTAGATAAATTTATTGCTCAGCATAATTTTTCAATTTAAAACATTTTCGTAACAAAGGTTTCAAAATAAGCAAATGTTATACTGACTGCAGAAAATTTTAACAGGTTCTATTATCTCTGTTTATTCAAATGCTTATCAAATGATAAAAAGAACATTTTATATGTTAAGAACTAGATATACTGATGGCATAATGAAAATATCCCAATGAATTAAGGAATCTGTGGTTGGTTTTCAATTGAAATCAATCTTAGTTAGAATGTACACGTTTTAAACACACTAATGAATTAAGAATCATAAATTCCTGCATTTTATTTGAATGTGGTCAAATGATGTTTCATTATTTTTGAAAAAGATTTCTATCCAAAGTCGAGAATTGAAATTTTTAAGGCATAAATAAATGCATTTTACTTAAACGTTGCAAAAAAGTACTTTTTATAAATTTAATGATTCTAAACTCGAGTTTTGCTGCTTTTTTGGGGGGGGGGGGGGTAGAAATCGATGCTTTTAAATTATGTATAATTGTTCAATTTTAGTTTGGAATATTGAAAAAGGGGTGTTGTTGTGCTATCTTTAAAAAATCCCCGAATCTTTGCAACTCAATGTTCAAAAAAATTCATTGTAATTCCTATTCCTAATTTCTAATGTGTAACTGAGCTATATGTTTGTCAATATAATTCATAGGTATATAAATTTTTTTATTTACTCGTTGAAAATTAGAAGCAAAATAAGAAAAAAAAGGCGCGAAAATGTATTTTTATTTGGAAAAAAACTGGTCAGATCAAACGTTAGACAAAACGTTACTGGGTTTTGGAAAGTCAAACTTGGCTTTTTGTTAAGTAAATGCTAAATGAAAACAATATATATATTAATATATATATATATATATATATATATATATATATATATATATATACACGATTCTTGAGTACAAAACATGTCAAGCATGAGCTTTTTTTCTTACCAATTTTCAGATGTTTTTCTGATTTACTATTTATTACAGTGTTTCGTTTAGGCTCTACTTTGCACAATCTGAATCGGAGAAAGTATGTAATGGTGGTGACCTAGCACCAGGCACCAAGCCGAAAAAGCGTTTAATTAGTGCTGCAAGTTGTTAGTTATTCGTGCATCAGGGATTGATGAAATGTAAAATAATTTTTAGCACCACACACCTAACAGAGTTGCCAATAACTAGAGAGTGAAGATAGGGCCAAGTTAAGGGCGCAGTCTCAAAAGAAACGATTGAGGACGTTTTTAGCAAATGTTCTATTTTAGAGGCACGAAATTGAATTCTTGATTAAGGCAAATGAATTCATTTAAAACCATATGTTATTTAATTAACAGGGACTCGGTAACATATTAATGGAATATTAGGTTCCAGCATAGTGTTTTTTATCCTAATATGTTAAATAATGCCCATCCCTAGTTAACAGACTCTTCACAAATTTTGGAAAAACGGCCCTTTCACAAAAAAACCCCACATTTTTGTGAATGGTAGATACACTGTGCAAGATCTCCAATCTATGAACTGATTTCAGTTTTGGAAATTTTTTTGAGTGATAGTAAATTATACTTTATATACATAAATATAATTTGCTTGCAAAAAACTTTTATCTATACATATAATAATTATATATATATATAATATACATATAATGATTATTGCATTATTTATACTAATCTGAACATTCTGTCCAAAAAATATATTAGTTTATTTCTGCAAAATTCAAACGTCTCCAATTTTGGGAGACTAGGAATAAATCGGTTAACTAATGTTTTGTGAGATTACTTTTTTCACAAAAATCAAATTAATTCACAAAAATAATAATTAAATTCACTAAAATAGGACCTTTGGGGGGGGGGGGAAACCTGGACAGACCCCTGAATGTGATTCCTTTGGCCAATCGGCTAACTACTTTTTGACTACAGGTTAAATAACCCAAGGTCGAATAATCGTGGGTGTGAAGTTATTGATAAATTTGAAACATTAACTGGTGGTTAGATTTTGCCAACTTATGCTTTCTCAATGTGGATTTGAACCACGAGTTGAAGTTTGGCAGTGAATTGATCAGTTAATGGGACTTGTGTAGTTAGCTCTATAAGCATGTTGCATATAATTTTGCTGTTAACATATTTTTAAATTTAAAATAGATTAAAAATTAGTATCTCAAGTTTATTCAAAAGAGTATAAATTAAAATATTTTTCTTTAGAACATAAATTACATGTTTACTGTAAGCTCATTATATATATTTTTATTAAATATTCGGTGACAAATATACTTACTGGCTACTAAAGAAATTATTCTCACCAGCCAGTAACTGGGTACTAAAAAAAAAAAAAAAATCAACCTAGCAGCCAGTGCCTACTAAGCAAAATTTCTTATTTTCATCTTTATCTGAAACCTTCCAATGTTTACATCACATGGGGCAACAGCTGAATTTTTGTTTACTTTATGTGTCTTGCTCTTGCATCAGAACAAAATATGAGAATCGGAAAGCAGACACAGGGTCCATAATCTAAAGGTTCCATTAAATTAACTGTAATGGACATGAAGCTCCATCTAGTGATTTTAAAAAATATTAATTTAACATGTATAATTGAAAATGGAAATATGATACACCAGTCTAGTAAATCAATACAAACAGCAATTCAGCAGTGTATCACCCGGCTACTAGTGATGTTTGGTACTGACGCATGTAAGACATACCTGTCATGAAAAGGTCACAAAGACTCACAGAAGAAATAATTCCTATAAAATTTGCCTGAAAGATTACCTTCTTTTAGTACAATTATAAATAAAATTTGTGTAAAAATCAGGGTTCGTTGTTTTTTTAAAAATAAATTCAAGATGTTAAAAAATATATTAATGCACTTTAATATAATTTAGTTTTATATAATACAGATAATCAAATAGTTTTTAGAAAGATAAAGCTTAATCTTTGTCAAAAATAAAGTTCAATGTAAAGATTAGAAGAAATGGTTTCAAATATATCATTTTAATTGAATTGTAAAATAAACTTGCAACAGTAAGGAAATCTAAGTAAGAATATATTAAATGGAATATTTACTTGCCTATTACTTATTTAGAAAAACTTCCACATATTTAAGCAAAATAAAACTGTATGACTTTGCTTGTTACAAACAAGAATTGAACCCAACACATTTCTTATCTTTTGAATCCCCATTCTGCAGGAGAAAAATTAACGCTCTCTGAGAAAATATCAGCATTATTGTTTGCTGAAGAGAAATTCTCTACTTTGGTGATGCCTATTATATTAACGTTTGAAGTAAAATCTGAACCATCCAATGAATTTTTGGCTCAATCTAATATAGTGAAAGAACTCTGTCCTTTAGAATGGTGGAAGATGCATATTACAGTTATCAGAACAGGGGTCGATCCAGGCTAAATTTGGGGCCTATTTAGGGCCCTTTCACAAAAATCTATTTAATAAAATAGGCCTCTTCACAAAAATTTATTTAATAAAATAGGCTCCTTCACAAAAATAAATTTAATACAATGGGCCTCTTCACAAAAATGAACTTAACAAAACAGGCCCTTTCACAAAATTCCTTTGAATAAAATAAGCTCCTTTCGTAACATTCTTTTTCATAAAAACTTTTAAAATGTGTAATTTGTAAATAAAACCAGGTCACGAAAAACAAAAACTTTAGCAAGGGGATTTAAAGAAGTTTTTGTTACTCAAATTTGAACCAGAAATTTATTAACTGGATTTCAACTTTCATTACAAAATGTTATTTTTCACGAAAATATTATAAAATTCACAAAAATAACTTTTACTTTTCACAAAATGGGCCCCGAGAATAAAAACTTGACTCGACCCTTGCAAAAAGGATAAAAAAAACTTAAAGAATTCATAATTAACTAGCTTTTTACTGTAATAGTTTCATCTGCTTCAGCAAAACAATTGTTTTCTGCTCTGTTTTGTGCATTCAAAAATTAGGAAACTGTAGCTGCTAAACTCGTTTTTCTGTACCAGTTTTTTAACAAAAAACAAAAGCTAACATCTTAACTTGCTTCAAAAATTACTTAAAATTTTTATGTACTGCAGTTATTGATTTTTGACATCTGATTTGTAGTTTTTCATGCATTTTGTATAATGTATTGATAGCGTAAAATATAAATTGTGTAATAATATTAATATATATTGGTAATACTTATATAGCATACATGTGTGTGTGTCTGTGTACATAATTTTTACTATATAAATTAAGTCATAAAATAATAATATTGTGTGAGTATTTTAAAATATATATAAAAAATCTGTTTTAAATTTTTAAAAAATCACGAACCCTGGTAAAAATAATAATAATAATCTGCAAAAAGTAATTTATATATGGCTTATATAAAAAATATGCAAAAAGGGGGAAAATTTTTGAATTAAAAAGAAACAAACCGTCACCTTCTTCAGGCATCTCGCATAATCTTTCTAATTTGTTTCTTGCTTCCATAAAACGAGCTGTTTGGATTTTTAGGACTGTGTTTTCTTTCTTGAGATTTTCTAGAAAATTAAAAAAAAAAATTAAAAAGGCACATAGTAAAAGTGATGGTACAGAGAGTAGTTCTCAAAAAATATGCAGAACTTACAGTAAAGGAACCAAAATTAATTGTTAATCTTCATGGGAAAAAAGGATAAATCTTAAAAAAAAAAAAAAAAAAAAAAAAAAAAAAAAAAAAAAAAAATGAAATAATGTCTCGAAGCCACTCCATCATAAAAAAAAAATTGCATTAATTTAATTGGTACATACACCAAAAGAGGATTACAAATAAAGCTTGAAACGACCTTTCCTAAAAAATTAACAGTGAGACATGTTAGAAAAATAGTACTCTGTATATCTGAAAATAACTCAATTAGTGCAAGAAAAATAACAGAAGAATTGGAAATGTATGGCAATTAAATATATACAGAAACTATCAACAGAGTCATTAATGATCCTGAGTTTAGATCAAGATCTGCAAAGAGGAAAAGGTACATCTCTCCGATCAACAGAAAAAAAGAATAGAATTTACCAGAAAATCTTCATATGCATTTCTGAAGCATAAAATTCTTTCACATGAGTCTAAGTTTAATATTTTCAGCATAAATGGACGAATTGGACTTTGGAGGAAAAAGTAGGATGCACTGAACGCCAGATATATGACAAGAACTGCAAAGCATGTTTGAAGAGTTGTAATGATTTGGGACTGTATGTCAGTTTCAGGAGTATGAAATTTTGATTTCACTGAAACTATTATGGAGAGGTTTGAATAGTTAAATATTTTAAATCAAATTTGGAGGACAGTGCATTAAAGTTGGGTGTCTCACAGGACTGTTATTTCCAATAAGAGAATGATTCCAGGTACACTGCTCATATCATCCGATTACGGCTGCTTTACAATGCCCCCCCCACCCCCTCCCCACCCACGCATTTGCCACCTATTCACAAATTCCAGACATAAATCCCATTAAACATTTCTAGAGTATCTTACAGCAGCAAGACCCAGTCATTCATTTTTAATGTAAGGAGAGAACTGAAGGATGCCAGGTTTCATGTAGGAATCGATATTCTCAGAAATATCAAATTATAGGCATCAGAATTCATTAGTCAAATAGATGAAAATCTTATAAAGTTAATGAGAACTCTCACAAGGGAGATCAGGGTATGAAAAAAATCGTGATTTTTTAAAAATTTAAATTAGTTTTTTAATTAAAATTAACTAATGACGTTATTTTAAACTTTGAAGGCTTCATGCCATTGTTAATAGTTTTTCAAAAGATAAAAGCTTGAAAGCAGTATTTAATTTTTTAAAATGCATATAAAGTTTAATTAAGTAAAGTTATATAATGATTATATTACCTACTTTAAGAACTCACAATAAGATGTCATGTTAACACCACTAAAGGTACTATCTATTGCCTTACTGCACCAGCTGACCAAAGCAATCCCCATTATTACACACTATATAAAAGGATAATTCACCAGTAAACAATTGCAAGATTAAATACAATATAAGCATCCAGAAAAGTACTAATGAATCCTTTGTTCAGTGTAACTTGTACATTTTTTTTGCAATAAAATGTATAGATCAAATAGCAATATAAAGATCAAAATAAAAATACTAATTTTATAGCTGGCCATATTATATACCCAAGCTCTTTTAAACTCTTTTACAATAGAAATTCCTTATACTAATATTTTCAGAGAAAAAAATGAACAAAGTATCAAAGTAACCAATTATTTACTTTAAATTGGAAATAAGGCAAATTTAATGCTTTGTAGAGAAAAATAAATTTTTCTGCTTTACCAGAAACTGTTGCAATTTCTGTAAAATTGAGCCATATGGGATGCTTTTTCCTAACTGCCATCTTTGTGTTGTAATTTGTTTTTTCAATTTGTCCTCTACTACACCTAATCTACATTTCAGTGTGAAATAGTAACTTCAAGTAAGCTTGAAAAACAGGTCTGTAACTAATACCTATTGGTCAGTGGTCAAAAGAAGGAAATTTTTCTTTGTTTTGTATTTACTCTGGGAGATCCCTGTTATCCCATTGCTTATCTCTCTGAGTGTCTACAAAGAAAAGCAAGCAGAAGATTGCTGTTGAAAATGAAAGAACATTCTCAGAGTGTATTGAGAACATACGCCTTTTTTTTTTTTTTTTTTTCCTATGACTTAAATAAAATGTACCCTTTTCAAAATTATTTTGATTTAGAGTATAATTAAACATTATTAATGAATAAAAATATATAATTGTATCATTTTCATCAACGATTTAAAAAAATCAATCGTGATTAAAATCAAGCTGATTTAAATCAGCATATCCTGTAGGTTTATGAGGCCACAATCTAATGTATGATTCATGAGGACATTCGTTAGAGGTCGTATGTGATGAGGAGAATATGGTTCTTGTGCCAGAGAACCAGGGATAACTGCCTGACCAAAGACAAGTGTCGAATTAACAAGCTGAAACATCAAGAGGAGTCAAAAATACTCCTGTTCCTTTCCAAAGAGAAAAAAATTACCCAGGTTAAAAAATGGAACTTCAAAAAGATCAGTGATGGTGTAAAATAACCAAAGAGGTTCTGGCAGACATGTGCAGAAAATTTTGTACCTCACTGGTGATTCTGGGGGTTATGAGAAGCAAAGATGATCTGATGCCTCTACATTGCATCCTTTAAGGTGCCAGAGTCAACATCATTACTAAATTACTGCTAACATATGGGAGATTGTGCGTTTTTCAACAGCTGCACTATCCAATACAGCCCATACAAACCAAATATAGATGGGAAAACATTTGTGACAATGTCAACCTCAACTTGTTTGTCCCCCCAGCTACCCAGATATTAACCGAATGACCTATTGCGTGTGTGGCGTAATTGAGAGGGACTCCAGTAGTCTTCCACACAACGTTGTGTCTTTCAAGGCAACTGTTGTGCATGCAGTGGCAAATGTTCTCAACACTCATCTGATCAGTACCTGCAGTCAGTTTTGACAGCATGTACAGACGGTTGTTGCAGTTGGCAGTGATGACATCATCCAGTGTGCATGTGGTCATCTGTACAAACCATTAAAATGAAACTAATGCCCTCTCTCTTGTGTATATCCCTGTTTGGAAGCAGTCATTGATTTGTTCTCAAATACCTGACACACCCTGTAGCTTGAGAAGTACAGGGCAAAATACAACTGAGAGCCACACCCTTAACCCCTTGGGGACGAACGACCAGTATACATGCCGTCTGTATAAGAAGCTCGAAATCCATGATTATTCTCACCAGTAAATTTTTATTGTAATTTTTGCCTTATTTAATCCAAGCATTTTCCCAATTCAATTAGGCAAAAATTTTTGCTTTGCAAAACCGGTGATAAAAAGATAAAAAATTCTGTAAAAGACTCCCATCCCGAAGGAGTTAAGCAATTTAGATTATTACCATTTATTCTAGACAGAGATTCAAAATCCTTTTTTAATATCTCATACTTCGCTGCCGTTTTGAACGAATCAAGGACTTGTTTTCTTAATGAAGCAATTGACTTTTCATTGCGGCGTATCTCCAATCTTGCCAGCTCTAATTCAAGTGCTTGGTCAAACCATTCTTTGCTTATGTCTAGGTCGACTATGAGAGAAAAAAAGAAAAGGGAATTAATCTTTTATAACAGTTTTATTTTACAAATGACAAAATATTTTACATACAAACATATTAAACAATGTACAGAATCAAATCTAAATTGCTGATAAACTTAAATATTAAAATAAAAAATATTACCCCCCCTGCCCCCCCCCCCCCCCCCAAAAAAAGAAAAAAAAATAATAATAATGGGCAGTAAGTTTTAAA
This sequence comes from Maratus speciosus, assembly GCA_963932465.1. Classification (NCBI taxonomy): domain Eukaryota; kingdom Metazoa; phylum Arthropoda; class Arachnida; order Araneae; family Salticidae; genus Maratus; species Maratus speciosus. Next base: position 47,888,283 of record OZ010796.1, on the reverse strand, counting down.
GCATATGAATTACATGTAACAAGATGATGTAGAAAAATAGTTGAGTGTGTAATGGAAATCCTTTTTTTTTGTTTCCTTAAGTAATTGCAGTTGGAGGCATCATTCACATTTAGGTATGTACTGCAGCTCCTTCTACCTACATGTTTGCCTCAGACTGCATTTACTTAAGGGTCCTGTCCCTGCCGGCGAAGACACTCACGAGCTAATGCTAATCCTATGGGGAGGGATTTTTCTAATATCTCGTTTGCATTTCGACATTTTTAAATATTTTTTGCATTGGATAGCCGAGGTCCATCTCTACAGCGCACCTTGATTACTTTTTCGATTTTGGTTGCAGATATTTTTTAGAATGACACTTTCATTTTCAGAACCGGTTTTGAAAATGAAAGTAACTTCATTAAAAATATCTGTGACCAAAATCAAAAAAGTAACCCAAGTGCGCTGTAGAGACGGACCTCGGCTATCCAATGCCAAAAAAATTATTTAAAAATGTTGAAATGCAAACGAGATATTAGAAAAATCCCTCCCCATAGGATTAGCATTAGCTCGTGAGTGTCTTCGCCGGCAGGGACAGGCACCTTAAGAAAAAAATCTTTCCATTATACACTCTATTTTCCTACATCATCTTGTTTCCCTCTTTTTAGTTTGCTTTTTACGTAGTTGGGTTTTTGATTTTTTTTTAATTTAATTTTTTATTTACAAATTTTTAGTTTATATTATTTATTTTTTATTTACTTGTATTTATGACCTTTTAGTTGCATTTAATTGTTAGTTCCTATCTATAAACACTGTTTTGATGAGGCCTATAAATGTCAGTGAAGGTTAGAGTTACAGTTAAGCTAGAGATCCTAGATACACAACTTTCAGGTTGTGTAATACTTAAACAGAGCTTCTGACTGTAAAATAGTCAAGGAAACATAGTCTTCATTTTGAAAGACCTATCCAATGATATGTCACTCAATATGGTGCATTAAAAAAAATCGTCTCTACTGCCATTTTGCCGTAAACAGCCGCCATTTTGTATTTATGAAAACAAAACCTAGCCTATAACCACCAGACGGTTAAGACAAATTGATAGAGACCTCATTCATTAAAATCCATCCAGCCGTTGGAATGTTTCGAAGGGTATAAAGAAATCCACATACCCAGAAACACGTCAAACACGTGGTAACCTTCTTGGCAGTCAGGTAAAAATAAGGTAGAACTTTTTCTGACAGCAAAATACTAAAGCACCAAACTAAAAGAAAATACACTCTAGTAACATTGAAAGAAATTGTAATACCCACTATGGTTTATAAAAACATCATATTCAAATGAGATATTTATCTTGTTATAACATTGTTGATATAGTAGGGCTTGTCAAAATTGAGCAAGTAATTGTCTTATAAAGCAAAACGTAATCGTGTTCAGTTAATGGAGATTAATTTAAGCAGTTATACACAACTTCTGAAAGCCATGAACAACTAGCATGTTGTGGACATTACAAAAGTTTATTCTAAATCATTCTAATATATTATGGTAAATAGCATCAACCAACATATATGAATATCAAATACAGGTATCCCTGAATTAGATAAGTTAATTAGCTCTGCGATATTGCTGCACTAATTAAAAAATGTATTGAATGTGAAAAGCTTCAATAGATCTGCAGCCAATTCTCAAAAACATAATATACAATGTAATAATGTGTGACAAAGCGACAGATAATATTTATTTTTATTTATCTGATCGTTTTAACTGGCAGACTATTTCTGAGATCAACCAAAACAACTCATCTCCAAGTTCTTGGAGATGGACACAGAGAGTTTGTGTACTTTCGAATGTTGTTGGTGCCAAGATGTGTTTGCTACTTCGTAAATAATTTAATTTTAAAAGTTTTAATTAAAGTATATTTTTACATCATAATGTCCAGCGCACCTTTTTCTGCTATGCTTCACTACAAATGTATTGTGATATTATTTGCAATGTATTGATAGAAAGTACATATTAAAAAGAGTTTAGCAAATTTTCATGAACTTCTATTAAAATAAACAAGTGATCCAATTAAATAACAATCAAGAAACACTGAAAAGTTAATTTGAATTTTAAATCTGCATTACTAATATTCTTTAGGTTATTTGTGTTAGGTGACCTGCCATTAGGTTAATTTTAAAAAAATTATGGAATTTGATTTAAAACTTATTGAAAGACAATTTTATTATTTCAAACTTATACATTTAAAATAACATCCCATTGTGCTGGAATTAAAAGGATCACCCATTTCATGCTTTGCATGCACTATCCAAACAAGCATCTAAAAAAAGTTTACCATATTATAGAGGTCTGCATGGGCCTGGGCTTGGCCCGAGGCCCGCCAGAATTAGGAAAATTTTTTCAACGGACCGGGCCGACAGACAAAATAAACGGGCTGGGCCGGCAAAACTTAATCGGGACTATCAGCCCGATATAAGAATTTAAGCGAAGCAGATAAAATACAACCCATTTTCAATTAATATGATTTTCTCGAGAAGTATAAATGTGCGTCACGAGCCGATGCGAGTTTAACAACATCAGTACAGAAATGTAACACGTCCATCGTAGAAATCGGCATTGTACAGTTACAAGATGTCTGATTCCGAGTTTAATTTTTTTTTTCAGCAGACTCGTGCCGGATGGAACTGGTCTTAATCGATCTCAGGATGTGTTGAACAGTCATTGCATTTTGTCGTATTAATAGTGATAATGAACTTCTCTTAACAGTATCTTTAAAAATATACCTTAAGGTGGTTCTCATATTCACTGCTCAACAATGCGAAGCTTTCAGACACATTTTCTGAAAAAAATTTTAACTATAAAGGCATAAAATTGACAGGCCTGCCTATTGCAGGCATTTGGAAATGAATAGCTTTTTCCATATTTGATAAATTACTTACAGAAATAACAGAGATTCCTGTCACGTGACTGTACGTTTTTGTCCTTTCATGCGCTATCGCTTCTGGAAATTCGATTCAAAACGCTAACTTTGACAGTATTTTCAGAAAGATATATTGCTTTTATCTATGAAAAAAAAGACTAACATAGCTTCTGAATAAGAATACCTGTTAATCTTATGCATTTCCGAAAAGAAAAGAATTCAGAAATGTGTCGAAATGTACCTCCTTTAGATTTGAGAAAAGCCTTAAAAATTGAGAGAAATATTTTCACAAATCTACTTTTTATTATACAGCTTCAAAAGTTATAAAGTTTTTAATCCTTTATTCTGAACTACATTAATCTTTTAATGAATCCTTATTTCCATTTTGAAATGTCTGTAGACACGGTACTTACAGTGTTTTAGTCATCGTATTTTCGGGTGTATGAGCCGCGGCGCATACGAGTTTGAAAGTATAAAATATTCTATGTGTGACTCTTACGCCAGGGCGGCGGATACGGTGATTTTTTTTTTGGTCAAACTGATATTTTATGATGCCATTTTCCCCCCTTTGATCAATAGTTTCATGCTCTCGAATTGGTATCAAAATATTAGAAAAGTCCCTCAACTGCAGATGTCCGAGAAATGTTATTTATTGTGTTTATTTTTAAACAATCAGCGGGATGAATAACGTTTGTCTCACCGGTTCTCAAGTTAAAAATGATTACATTTTCCGCCCATTCGTCAATAATTACTTTACCCTCCGGATACTCGAATGTACAGCTGTCGCGAGCTTTTCTTCTAATAAACTCCCTTTCCTTCCACTTGCAAAGCAAAACTGCTCACAGAGTGCTCACTCTGTGAAATTACTGGTCTCTAACTAGAGAAATCTCAAATCAAGGCATAGAACTTTTGTAGAATGGGTCTCCTAATACACAATAAAAACACTGGAGAGCAAGATTTTTTTTTTTCAGTACCGGACTCTATAAAATTGGCCCCTAAAATAGAGGCCGTAATCGACTTGACCAGACGAAATGAATTCAAATTTTGAAACAGGCCGGGTCAGCAGAATTAGTACAGTTTTTTTTATGAGCCGGGTCGGGCGATAAACAAAATAAACGGTCCAGGCCAATATAACAAATTAAGTGGGACGACTTCCGCGATATAAATATTGGGCTATTTTGCTCACGCAAAAACACCGGCTCGTTAATATAAATCCTAAGAAAGATTATTTTTTTAATATGTCGTTCGCATTCCATTATTTTTAAATGATCTTTTTTGCATTGGATAGCTGAGGTCGGTCTCTACAAAGAGTCATTTTTACTTTTTCGATTGTGTTTAGAGGCTTTTTGTTTTTTGTTTTTTTTTTACTAGAATACTTTCACTTACGAAACTGATTCCGAAAATCAAAGTATACTACGAAAAACATCTGTAAACAAAATCGAAAAAGGGTCGAGATCGATCTCAGCTATTCGACGCAAAAAAAAAAAAAAAATCATTTAAGAATATTGAAATGCGAACCCTGTATTTAAAAAAAAAAAAAATTCTTCCATAGGATTAACATTAGCGAACGGCCGTTTATCCTTGAGTGAAGTAGCCGATCCATAGGGGGGGGGGGGGGCGAAATCGGCCCGGCCGCACAAAAAATAAATTAATTAATTAATGGCCCGGCATAAAAGCTAAAAATTTGGCCTGGCCGGGAAAACATTTAAAATCTCGGCCCGACCCGACTGAATTTCTTCAAAACATTGATTTTTACGCTGATATGGTTAAAAGTTGTTTTGTACGAAGAGTTCGCAACAAAAATACTTATTTTATCTTTTTTTTTTTTTCATGTTTATAATCTTTATTTTTAAAGAAGCGCCTAATAAAATCACTCAAGTACGCATTTATAACTAAAAAACAAACGTAATTTTGTTATCTCTTGACTGAACCAACACCGGCGCTATTACAATAGCGCCGGTGTTGACTGAACTGAAAGAGAAACAACACACTTGATTTAAATTCACTCCATCTTCTCGCTCCTCGGACCGAACGTTCTGACACATTACCCTATGACCTTGACGTGTAGTTGGGTAACAGTTTCTGTTTCGTTTCTTTGAAAAGAACTTTGAATGCAGTAGAAAAAAGAGGTAACGAGATAAGAGATTTTTTTTATGCAAAGTGGATTCGTGAATTTTCTTCTCTTTCCTTAAACTTATGATATATATCTTCATAATAATTAATTATCATCATAATAACTTATGATGAAAAGGAAAGTCTAAATTCTGAGCAAGAAATATTTTTAAAACTTACAAAATTATTTTTAAAAATGAACAAGAAAAGATACGTATGTAGCAAATAAAATAAAATCTGCCACAAACAGAATCAATGAAACAGTTATCAATATGTGAACTGCTAAAAAAAGGAAAGAAAGAAAGAAAAAGAAGAAAAGGAGCGTTTCTAGTTATCCTAAAGTGGTTTCGGCAATGTGGTATCTGCACGGGCCGGGTTAGGGCATTACTTTTTTCCTGAAAGATCAGGCCGGGCCGGACCTGACCTAACTTATTTTTTCTGTACAGAGCCTGGACTGGTTTCATTCCTAGTCTTCACGATCCAAAATTTTCAGTCCTAGTTTTGACAAAGCCCGTAAGAAAATCATTGTCTCGTCGTGGCCTGGTCCATTCAAAGGTCGGTAAAATTAGACCTGGACCAAAAATTTTTGCAAAAAATGCATACATTTTTAAATCGCCATTATTCTACAATTAAACATTAAAATTTATTATTTTTAAAGAGTAGTAGATTTCATACGCTTATTAAAATATAGTAAAACGAGTGAAAAGAACCTGCCCAAGACGGAATCCTGTTTGAACTGAACAACGTGTTGAGGATCTTGTCTATAACGCTTTTTTCTTTCTTTTTTATACAATTCCGTCTTAGCAGATTTTACTGTATAACATTTTTCAGATTTTTAACACTTCAATACATAGAATATGGATTAACAAAAGTAATGATAACTGAAACATTTACATACAAGAAACAGATTCATTAAAAAAATAAATATCACTGACTGCGGCACTTCATCAATGTTTTGTAGAAATTCAGTCAGGCTGGGCCGAGATTTTAACTTTTCCGAGCCAGTCTCGGGCCGAACTTTTAGCTGTTCTATCGGGCCGGGCCGAACTTTTAATTTTTTACCGGGTCGGGCCAATATTTCTTTTGTACGGGCCGGACTGAACTTTTAATTTTTGTATCGGGCTGGTCCGTGCCGAATTTTTTCTGCGAGTCGGACAGTCCCGAGCCGAATTTTTATCTACGAGTCGGGCAGTCCCGACCTAGAAATTTCGGGCCGGGCCCGGAAATTTCGGCCCGTGCAGACCTCTAAGTGTCTCTATACGATATTTCAAGACCTCTAAAATCCGGAAAAGCCGCAGCCGAAACGATTCCGGAATTTAGATTGTACAAATATCAGTTCCTTGGGTGCGGCGCTTACGATGGTGCAACGCTTATGTCGATAAACTTTTTTTAAAAAACAGATTTTCATTTGTGTGGCGCTTACGGTGGGTGCGGTGGGTATTCCCGAAAATACGGTAATAGTTAATGTTTACTATTGTGTGTTTTCTGTTTTGTGAACATCGTAGTAATGTATAATATACTTTAAAATGTTCCCATAAATATGTATGTAGTATTCATTAAAAGAATCTTAATTGTATGTTGAGAAAAAAAAGGATTTTTTTTTTTTTTTGTAGAAATTGTGTCGAGCCGGGCCGGACCTGTTTTCACTGATTTTTGTACGGGCCAAGAACTGTAAAATTGTAAACGGGCCGGGCCGAACTTCCAATTTTTACACCGGGCCGAGCCAAGATAGCTTTTGTTTGGGCCGGGCCTGGAAATTCCGGCCTGTGTAGACCTCTACCATAGTAAGCAACAGATATCTGTATAGTGAATTTTTTTTTTTTTTAATTTAGCATGGAGTTAAATTGATGAAGGAAGAATAAATGTAGAATAACAGTGCCACAGCAAATTTTTTTTTTTTTTTTTACTTTGCTCAGTTCAGGACGTAATTTTATTTTAATCAATACTGCATATCCATTTGTTTACTCCAAATTCTCCTACAACACTAATTGAGGAAAGCAGACTGCACTAAATTTAAAGTCGATATCAAAATGTATTTTTTATTATGTATTACTAATTTGATTTTAAAATTTAAACAAACATCAGAAGCTGAATTTGTTTCATCTTCAATAGACAGATTACATGATTGATGATGCATTACATATTACAACAACCTGCACTTGTCCATAAGGCTGGTAAAAATTACAACTGCAGCCAAAAAGTTCATTTTTTAATCATAAAATCAAATTAAAACTTCACTTTAGTGCAAGATGAAAAATTCAACCTCTATATAAGGTTAAAAATATGAAAATGTACCAATTCATACTAATGGATATTCTTGAAACATAATAGTTTTTAATAAATTAGTAATTTTGTAATAGTGATTTGAACAAGAATCTTTAAGGTGTCACTGAGGTTTTGACCTACATCAAGTTACTGAAAACTTTAAACAGATTGATACTAGAACATAAAATGGTTTTTAATTTTTTTTTTCATTTTAAATTATATATATATATATATATATATATATATATATATATATATAATCAAAAGTTATTTTCTTTACAGGAAAAAAAAAAGTTGGTATTCAGCCTAGAATTTGGTCGAATTTTCGGTATTCGACTATTCGGCCAAGTCACCATTCATCACATCCCTACCAATTATCTTAGTTTCAATGCTTTCTCATGTGAAATTTTCTCATCAAACAAAAAAAGAAAAAAAAAAATGATTTCATTGTTGGTAAACACCGCCAATATCAGAAAACTTAAAAGTGCAATGTTTGAGATTAAAGGATAAAACCAATATTGTTTTCATGGATGAGAACTGCCAATGGAAGGGTACTTTAAACACACCAGTGTAAAATATGTTTTTTGAACAGTATTGCCTTTTTTTTTACATGTCCTTTTCATTAACCTGCTCCCCTCCTCCGGGGAAGGATTTCTTTTGTTCTAGGATCAGCACTATTCTCACTAAAATTTCAGGTATTTTTTCATGAACCCTGTTCCCTATTATCCTGTCAACCACATTCCATTTAAAAAAAACTATCACCATTAAAAAAGAAGAAAAATGTTGCCAATGGAATCTCAAATAAATAGAAAAAATTCAGATCGCCAAAGTGCCAACTATCAAAACTTTACAATATGTATTTATTTACATTATTTTTTTTTTAATTATTACTGTAGGCTGATGGATAAATCTTTGTAAGATTAGTTGAAACTGATCTATTCCTATTGTATGTAACTGTGGATCGCAACATTTTTTCAATGTTTTGCTCTTTTAATATCATTGGGTCTGCATTTAAGGGCCCAATTGTTATTTTAATTAATGAACTATCTAATAAATCAGTAAAACATAATTAAATAGATAAACGTCAAATTAAAAATCACTTGATCACATACAAACATGTGTAGCATATCTCATGTCAAGTGAAAGTGATATCAAGATCATGAATTTTTGGTGTTAAATCCTATAGTTTAGCTATATAATATATACAATGTCTATATATATATATATATATATATATATATATATATATATATATATATATATATATATTGGTTGATGGGATAGTGGAAAAGTACCAAATATTGATATGAATTTATTAATATTTATATTTATTAACAGTAATATTGATTAAAGAATTAATTGCTTGGTTTTTATATAAAGCTGTTTTATTTTCAATTCTACAAATCGTAATTCTTTTTAGATGAGATTAACCATCTAATAACCATACAAATACTTCAAGAATAAATTTTTAAAAGTATTTTTTTTTTAATTTATTTACTATATAAATGATGAAATAAATAAAATAGTTTTGTGTACTATGATTTTAAATTGTAAAAAGTAAGTTTAATTGACATATAGGGTAAAGTACTCATATTTCGTCCCCCTTAACTTCTCCGCTTCTGCAAAAGTGGCATCACTTATGACACAAGGCACAGGGGACGAAAGGTAAAAGGGGTCAGTGTTGAAAGTTTCGTTCGCCAAGACGAATACATAAATTAAAGACTGCGAATTTCCTATTTTTAGAACACCTGAGTTCTTATTACGTCGTTTGTAGAACTTTATTTACTGTACTGTAAGTATTTATTTCTTATTCATTGCATGTATTTTACGCTGGTAAGATGCTGAGAGTAGCATACAGTGAGTTTTAGGACGCTCAGTACATCTTACAGGAACTGAAGCTCCATCATATTGGGAAGTAGCGTGGTCCAAATTTCCGTCCCCCTTGCAGGTAGTATTTTCGTCCCGGGGACAAAATTAGGAATGCTTTTTCATGACCATTTTTTTCAATTTTTTCCCTCATGTTTGGATGGCTAATGTTTCATTATGTTATTCTTCCACTGATAATTAGTACATTTCTTTGTGCCTTATTTTAATGTAAATTAAATTACTTACTCATTTGGAAATAAATTTTGATTTAGTTATAAATTAAGCCTCGGCATATTGGATTTTTTGGGGGGACAAAATTGAGACCATTTTTTTTTCTTCTGCATTTTTTAGATAATTTTGGAAAAGAATTTTTCGCATCGTTAAATTTTTTTTTGTACGATGTTTCTATGTGCGTGGGTAGTTAGTCTATGTAAAATCCAAATTTGGTATGATACATGTGTTACATACTGTAAAAGCACACATTTTCATGCGCTTGTTGTAATCGTGAAAATTTAAGACTTGCAAAATATTTTTTTTGCCTCAAATAATAATAAAAAATCAGAAACTTTTCATTTATCCAAAATTTAATGATTAGTTACTTAAATAAGAAATAAGTACACCCGTTTCTTGAATAAAAACAATAATACAACTAACAGAATGCAGCTTATTCACTTATAATATTTATACCAGCTTCTTTGAAGCCATTCAAAATTATCTCATGTTTGGCTTCAACACCATTAAATGTACGCGCAAGCCAAGAAGCATGAATCGGTTTTAGTCGTGATATTCGCAGGTCCACAGATTCTTTTTCCTCTAGAAATTTAAGCTCATTAGAATACCACTCAATAAACTCATTCTTGAACAAACACTTGAACTCGCCATTTACAGTTAAGTCCTGTGCAGGAAACGGGCACAAAAACTGCAATTCCTCTTCTCTAGTTCAGCCAGAAAAAGAGGATCTTGATGTGTCTTTAAAACGTTGAACAGTGCTACACCAGGTTGTTCTGGAACTAGCCTGAGAAGCTTTCTTTGCTTGTTATAATAATGTACAGTACAGTCTCAAAAATCCACAATCTTCCGAAATCCGCATGCATTTCAAAATGTAAACAATGAAATTTGCAATTAAGAAGTATTCTTTATAATCTTTATTCCAAATAACAGTGGATGAAAATAAAATAATTTTTAATGTAAATTTATGGGAAAATAGTAATGACACAGGATATTACACAAATAAAATGCTTTTATTTCATAGAAAGTTAAATACAAGAAAATGAAAATAATAGAAATTGAGGAGAGATATAAACAAGCACAGAAAAGTTTCAGTAGTGGCACCATCTATCAGCTGCTAAAGAAAATAGTGCATTCATTTATTTTATATTTCATGCAAGGCTTTAATTAATGCATGACATAAAATATGGCCTGGCTCTTTGTTTGTCCAAAATGAGGATGAAGATAGATTTTTCACCTAAGCTTACCACAAACTAAAGCCAAAAGAAAATACCAAAAGCTAATTTTTGTAGAAGGTTTGGTTTTAGGTGAAGATTTTGAAATTCTTTGATCAACAGAGTTGTACAGACCAACAGGAAACAATGGCTATTTAACAGAATTCAAAAGAAATTTCAACAAGAGGAAATGAAAGTTGTCAATCAAAGGACTATATAAGAAATGTTTAAAAATTGTAACAAAAAATAATTTTAGGCATTAAAATGATAATGTACAGGTAAATAAGAGATTCAAATTTTGATTGCTTAAATTGAATTATTACATGCTCTTCTTGGAAATAAAAAAGGTATGTTGAAAAAAAAAAACATTTTTTAATCCAGAATCTACAAAACTCTAAAATCCGCAAAATTCTAAAATCTGCACTGTCTCTGGTCCCAAGCTGTGTAGATTTTTGAAACGCTATTGTTCAAGAATATTCTTGATGTATCGAATCATTGTGTCAGCATTGCTCATGTGCAAATCGATGTACCACACATCCCAGTCCACTGGAAATAACTTTGGATGACAATTTGTTGTTTTCCCAGCATGCAACAGTTGTGGAGGAAGTAGGTTTGCTAGAAAATAGACCGAAGTACTATTTCTCAACTTAACACGTATTAAACTGATTTAAAATATACTTTAGCAGCAGATGACACAGTGAGAAGGCTATGAGGATGAGTTGAAATATCTTTTATCTAAATGAGTATCAAGTAGAGCATGTTGAGAAATATCTATAAGAATCTTGAAAAATATGTGAGATTAAAATTGAACAGTTCAATAAAAAGGCTAAAATGTTTCTGTGAACCAATTCTTTTATTGCTCAAAGATTCAGAATTAAAATGTCTTAAACAGTTCAGGAAAATCATATGTGAAAACTTGACAAGATCGATGTATAAATACTATTGTAAACAATAACCACTTACGAAATTATAGAAGCCATGAATTGACAGTTTGAAGAAAATGAAAAACTATTCTTGATAACTTAAATCAGTAAAAAGCGTTAAGCATAAATTTCATTTAAGAAATTCCCTGTTAATAAACTGTAAAAACTAAACCTGTGGCTGTACGATCCATGAAGGATCAGGGCCTACAGTGCCAAACTCTGTTTACTTGACCTTGGGCCCCGACGTGCTGTGCAGCATGTGCCCCAGCTGGGTGGTCAACCAGATGGTATCCCAGACCCTTGGTATTTAGTTCCCAAGCATGCTTGGTACTTTTTTTATCGACCCCGAAGGGATAAAAGGTTGAGTGAACCTTGCCCAATCGGGAGCTGAACTCGTGACCTGTAGCATGGCAGACAGGCATGCTGACCACTATGCTACTGGGCTTCGTTAATAAACTCATAAAGTCTAATAAAAATAGATTGCCATTCATAATTACCAAACATGAACCCAGACGTCCCAAGATATTCAGAAGTGATCTCATAGCGAGAGTAGTCCCTAGTTAAAAACAAGTTGAAGTTTACTGAATGAAGTTCCTTAAATATGCCAGTGAAAGTGGCAAGTGTTGGCACACCCACCTTCTGGAATGTTTGACAGAACAGGATTTGCCAAAGGCAGATTATGTCTACTAGTTCATTCATAGAACTCGCTACTGCCACCTGGTGAAGGAAAAACAAACCATGTATTATGAACTTCTGTATGGGACTTAGACGTTTGGCAAGTGATACGATTGGAAATTATAAAAAATAAATATGACATTTAAATAAATCTAACTCAAGGAAACTGATAAGACTTCATAACTTAAAAGGATTAACTTAAGATAAAGGTAAGTTTTAATTTAAAATATATTTGAATGAAGTTACTTTGATAAATAAAGTCTGTCAAGTAAAAATGCTGCTTATATGGAAAAATTAAAGGGCTATTAAAGGCATGGAGAACTGGGAAAGTGGGCTTATTATTTCCTAACAAGGTTTCCAGAAAGGGAACATGCTAAAAAAAAAGAGTCATCCCTCTTTTATCTTCCATGCCAATTATGAACCTTGTTTTTGTTAATTTGTAAGTGTTTGGGATGAAATTTTCACTCACAAATTATATCCCATTTCATAGCAGTGACTAAGGTTGGTGTTATACCAAAAGTATAACTTTCATCATTATCTAACACTTAAATAAGTATCTTCATGGTGATTAAAGAAAAGAGTACTTACAAACATTGATGTTGTGATAACAATTGGATGAGGCAATGTGGTTCATTTCTTGAACTTTAATGACGTTAAGAAATACAAGCAGAAACTGTCTTGGTTTCTATAAATCATACGTTTCAGGATGATGGTATTCACTGGAACCTGGTGTTCAAACACGATATTAAACTTTCTATTGTAATTCTCATTAATTCGAGACATAAGTAGGAGATAAGTGCATAACTGACCTGAAAAATGCATTCGAAACAGGAAAAAACTTATAATAGCAGCGTACTACCGTTAACATTCAACCATTAACTTTCAATAATATTATCTCGAACAGACTTTAAATATCAGAGCTATAAACAAGACTGAGATTCAGAAAAAAGATCATTTAAACACTTTGTGTATTCAGATGCACTGTTTTTGTTATTTTCAAACTTTCCATAATTCATCACTTTAAGTATAACTTCATACTTACAGCCGAAATGCGATTAAGCTTAATAAATATAGTAACCAGAGCAAGAGAGCACTTCATTAAAGCACAACCTACAAACAAAATCTCCGACCCTTTGAATGCCAGTAGCGTGGCGACAGCCAGTGAAAGGCGAGTATGCAAATTGCATACTCACTTACTACTAATTACTATTTTATACATTTAAATTACATGAAAATATGCTAACTTATAAAAACATCCTTAAAAATAACTATAATGTAATTTAAAGCTGAAATAAACTTAAGAATAACTCTATGTGATTAATTTAAAATAAAGAGATTATGATTGCGATCACAACTCAAAATGGCTGCATGCCAAAAAAGAACACGTGCTGCAAGCTCACAACTCTGCCAAGTTGCGAAGTCCGAACGGAAACAAATGCCTGATGAGCAACTGAAAAATAAAGTAAAGAAGAAAAACAATACAGGAATCCAATTTACATTATGTTATAAGTAATAAATATGTAATAGTGTGGAAAGGGATAGGAAAACAAATTGTAAATCCTACAAAATGTCCCTGTTTCCCCATCCATTTCCACAAAAAAAGCAAAGGTTTTTTTTTTTTCATTAAAGTTTCTTGAAAAAGTTCATCAAGAGATTTTTTTTTATTTCATTTTACCAAAAGAAAGTTTCTCTTAATCTAATAAATGTCTCTTTAACAAGAGCTTTCGTAAAAAGGTCAGTGTAATTTTCCTGTGATTTCACGTGCTGAATATCAAATAATTGTTGTACCTTGTTGGTACCAGTCTTGTATAAATTTATACTTTGGATCAACACGTCGATTCTGAATATTATCAGCTTTATCCTTAGTAAATGCAATAGCTGCTGTATTGTCACAAAACAAAATTGGTCGTTGGAAGATGGAGTTGTCAAGTATAAGGATTTTTTTAATTTCTAGTAAAAATGTATTAAGACTTCAAATCTTTTACTGCCTCTGATGCAACAATGAACTCTGCTTCCATTGGATTTAATGCCACATAGGTTTGCTTGGTAACGTGCCAGGTTACATGAATACCGTTCTGTTGTTATGTTAACTTAAAATATCAGTTTTCGTTAAAATAAATTCAGTTTAGAAACACGACATACTTTTTTTTTACCCTCTCTAAGTCAACAGCGATATACGTAAGAGCGCCATTGCTTCTCACTGCCAGCATGCCAATACTTCATAAATATGTGATTTCATAGCGATCCAGAACTGTGATGGCAATATCACTGGTTATTTGCTAGTCATAGCTATCGATCGTGCATTTGACATCATAGCGTCGGGCATGCAGTTGATGCATTTGAGCCAATGGCGTTTTGCGTAAGGGTGGACTTCTAGGGATGACAGCACTTGATGTGTAGAAATTCTGTATCTTGTTTGTATAAATGATGGAATGAAACAGATGATTTTCACCTTGCCATAGCTGCATATTTGTTAGCAGCACTTGCATTTTTATGGCATAATAGTAAATAACAAAAGAAAAAATAAATTAATAAATAAAATAAATTAATAAAACATTAATAAAAATACAAATAAAATGTTGAATTAAAAAAACTTGATGTAACAAACACATGTAACATGTTTAATGTCAAGTGAATGTTTCATTTATGATCATCCATTATTGGCATTTAATCTTACATTTTTTTGGTCAACGTCATAATAAAGTAGTATCTAATACTTATTTACATTCAATTATACAGTGCAAATTACATGTTTGCAGATTAGTGGTACTAAAAAAAAATAGGATAATCTCAATTTATTATTTCTCTCTCACTTTTTAAGGCTTTGTAAATCTCATGAAACTCTTATAGTTTCACTTCTCTGTCTGCCCATATATCACAGGCTCGTACTCAGAAACTATTTAAATTACAGACTTAATTTTTTTTTACATAGAGCTAAATACTCCATGACCTTTCCAAAATCATAAAATTTTGAAAAATCCTTATACAGGGTGCAATATGTTATCTATCGCCGACCTTTAATTTCTCAACCGTTGATCGCAGACATATAGTTTCAATTACAAAAACGTTCCAAATGAGGTAAATGTTCATGATGTGGCATTATTTAAAGTCAAAAATCAATTTGATAAAAATTACGAAAACTAACTTTTTATACAGCCCCCTAGTCCCTATAGTTATATTTAGTAAAATTTTATACATATCATAACAGATATAACACAAAAAGTTTGACATCTGTACTACAAAAATTGACACAGTTATTAAATTTCAAAGTTTGAGATTTTTGCGCATAATTTTGTCTTTCATTGGGGGATCAGTTAAAAGATGAATTAAAGTAATTCGAGATCAAAATCAGAGTGCAATGTCCTTTTTACAGCGAAGCCACTTTTGGTCAGTATTGTCGGTACTTTTGAATGTTGTTCGACCCATAAAAGTTAGCTCAAATTTTTAGATGAAATAACCCTATTTGGTGATTCCCCGATTTGGTAATTTTTACAAAATTGATTTTTGACTTTAAATAATGCCACAGCATGAATATTTACCTCATTTGAAACGCTTTTGTAATTGGAACTATATGTCTACGACCAACGGTTGAGAAATTAAAGGTCGGCAATAGATAACATATTGCACCCTGTATAATTTTAATTAAGCAAATTCATTCTTTTTCGATTTTGAAACAATCTTAAATTCAGCAAACATCGATGATCACCGGTGGCACCTTGGTAACACAAATGTCCCCTACGCGGTATATTGCTGGTTTGTATCCCTCAATTAGAACTTTCTAATTTTGATTCATATTATTACAATAGACCACCTCAAATCCACACAGATTGGGAGCAAAGGTTGTGAAGATTTTAGAATTTTGAAGATTTCTGGTCATTGCTTTGTTTACATTTTTTAAACAGTAATTTGAATGTAATAATACAATCAAAATTATAATGATACATCCAATATAATAAAATATTAAAGTAATTTTAAGCAAAGAAATAAACTAAAATGATAAAAGTAAGATAATTTAAAAAATGATTAAATTATTAAAAGTAAACATCAAATAAATAATTAATACATAATAATTAAATATTCATAATAAAGATGAGATACATTTCCAATTATTCAATGAAATTTTCCTCAGCCCTATTATTAATTCACATGAAAATCATAAATTAAGGAAGTTTTATTTCAGGTTTAGCCAGTCTTAATAAACAAAAAGGCTTTGATTAATACAAAAATATATTTGGTAAAAAGATTGTGATTACCAGTGATATCAGCAATATCTTGATTTAATTTTTTTTCTCTTCCAAAAGTAAATGTATACCTCCTTCATGAAAAACTTTGAGTTCAGTCATATTATCAAGAATTACATATTAAAATATGTAAAGAACGATATAAAACTAAAAAATTCTGAAATTTTCCCTTTATGTCTGAACTGAAAATTCATTCTTTACATCTGTAATGATGTGCAGATTTTAGAGCTGCAGATGAGAGTCTATTGTATTACTTTTTTTTTTTTTATCAGATGGATTTAATTAAAAGAAAATTCCTTTTTTTAGCCATTTTGAAGGCTTATTTTATTTATTTTTTTGTGCAGGAATGTGATTTAAAAAATATCTTTTTTTCAGACACAGAAAATCTGGAATACCAGTATTTTTGTTTACTGCTGCCATCTACTGGCCATTTTTTGAAATAATAGGGCAACTTTTGAAAGTTCTTTTTTTATTTTGAATTTTAGTAATTGTTAACATCCTTTTTTGGCACCATCTAGAGAGTGTCTGAAAAGTCGAACAATATAGATTATTTGAGCATTTTAAATATGTTTTAAACAATTTTTTGCTTTTAAAAACTTTATATTTTATTTATACCTATGCTAAATTTTTGAAATTGCTGCATTTAAAAATATTCGGATTTTTTAATTTATTTAAATTTTTCTTGAATATTTTTAATTTGATTTAAAAATATTCTTCTAATTATTTTAAAATTAAATGTAATGGTGCTGTCATTTATGTAAGGATTTAATAATTATAAATTATCAATTTTGATTTATTAATTTAAGGATAAAGTGCTTTTAAAAAGATATTAAACGAAACCCTCTGTGCATACTGCGATCACACTTATTCACTTCTTCATTTTTCCCTTCTTTCTGTTGATTTGATTACTACTGGCTTCATTTCCTTTTATTTTTCTGTTAGAGATATTATAATAATTTATATTTGTTGCTACTGTTTCTTCTGAATTAAACTTTGGCTACCACTTCTTTAAAGAAAAAAAATCTTTGTAGTATATCTCTAAAGTAACATTTATAATAGGAATTTTATAGGGTACTTCTTAATCCTCCCATCGGCCAATATTGCCAAATTATACAAATGGAAGAATGCTGCCATTCTAAAATTTGATTATGAAAATTAATAAATTTCAATTTAAAAAAAAATTACTAAAAAATAGGATCAGTTGTTATTGGCTCAATATTTCTTTGTCCCGACCATTAGTCTCAAGTTGTAAATGAAATAGCTTGAAGCATGCATAATGTATTGAAATATTAAGCCCTTCATGATAAGATATGTGTGATATACAGTGGTATACAGTCATTGTAACTATTACTATATTGGAATGATAATTTTTACCTTATTTAATTTAACTTTATTAAATAAGGAAAAATGTCACTGTTTGAAAATAATGGTGCAAGGGAGGCTTGTCATGAAGGGTTTAAAGGTTTTTTCTTGATTGTTATTATTTTATGTTGTATTTTTTAGTTTCAAATCTTAATGACATCATCTGGTAAAGATGCTAAAGCCATGGTTGCTAGCTGCATGGTTGTTGAGAAAATGGATTACAGATGATGTTGGAACAAAGTCCTAACAGGATAAAAATCTAAAATTGTTGAGCAGGAACTGCAAAAGAGTTCATCGAAAAGAAAGTAGTTTCCAAGTTAATAACAGGTTGGTTATTTATTATATATTTTAACAAAATTTGTATAAAGTAAGTTCATGCACAATTTTTAAATGTTTTCTTTTTTTGGTATTTTTTTGTAGCCGGATGCCAGTGTTATATAATATATGTATACACATACTGTCCTAAAAAGGACTGACTGATTTTAAAATTCAATAACTTGCAAACGGTGACAGATATTTTAAAAATTCTTGCAGGAGGGTTATGCATAAGGTCAAAATTTTTTTTTCCTTTGATTTTCAATTTTAGTTCGAATTACAAACAATAGATGATGCTGTAAGCAACAGGTGCTAAATACAGGCTTGATTTTTTGGCCTTTCTTTTCTTCCATGCGGAAAAAGGAGATTAAAATGTATTGAGTGGATCCTGAAGTACCAAAAATCGAGCCTGAATTTAGCGTCTATTGATTGCAGCACCATCTATTGTTTGTAATCTGAACTAAAATAAAAAATCACTGTAAAAAATCTTTTGACATTATGCATAACCCTCCTGCAAGAATTGTTTAAATATCTGTCACCGTTTGCAAGTTATTGAATTTTAAAATCAGTCAATCCTTTTTAGGACACCCGGTATATATATATAAATATACAAAAGGCATTCCATAAAAACTGAGGTATTTTTTATGTAGTAGCAACATCACAAAACTAAAAAATAAAACTGCAGGCGATTATTTTCAAACTATTAACTGTACGTTCAAATATTCTAAATGAAGCAGACGATTTTATTTTCCTAGTTTAGTGCTTGTATAAAGAACTGTTTTTATTTGTTCTACAGAAATAAAGGTGAGTTATTCAGAGTTAAAAAACAAGTGCATTGTGCCATAAAATTTTGCGTATTGTTTGGGATAAACCACTTCAGAAACAGTTAATGAAAGCAGCTTACATAGACAAATGTTTTGCTGAGTAAGATTTTTTAGATGGCATGATGATTTCAAAGCAGGTTGTTTATCTGCAGAACTGGGGAAACTAAACTAGCCTTTTTTTGCACCCGGAACAAACATGGATTTTGGCGGTGCCCCCCAAACGTTCTCTTCCGCAAAATATATTTACAAAGAGAATTTTACTAATTTCCTAATAGCCGACTTATTTTAAAATTAAAAATATGTAATACTGTACTACATAATCTACAATGCAGATCCAACGGGGAGGTCATGGGGGTTATGACCTCTCTCTGAACACCAACAAAAATATTCTAAAGATTATTTTTAAAATCAAAGATACAGTCCCGCTTAACTGAGTTTCTGCTTTAACATAATTATTTTTTTCTGATAGATTGATGGTTTCCATTATTATGAAACAGCCATTATAAATGAAGTGTTAGGTGAAGATGAAAGAGCAGTCGTAAAAAGTTAGAACTCTGATTTTCTAGTCAGAATGAGAAAAAAAATGGCCATGATTTTTTGTGAAAAAAAAAAAAAAAAAAAACCTCCCCTCCCCCATTCTGACCAGAAAATCAGAGTTCTAACTTTTTATGACTGCTCTTTCATCATCCATCTAACACTTCATTTACAATGACTGTTTCATAATAATGGAAGCCCTCAGTCCTTCAGAAGAAAATGATCCATTCCAAAGGTATAAGTTTGATTGCAAAAAACTATTTTAATACTTTGAGTAGAAAGAAGGGATTACACCTGCAATTTTCATGACACTAATAAAATCACATAGCTGCAAATGTGTACGGTTTAGTTACCTCTAAAATTTAATCAAAATTTTTGCCCTATTTAATCATTGACAATTGTTAGATTTTTAAACTGAATTTCCAAAAACCGACAGCCAATTGTTCCCTTGCGACGACATTTCTGTGGCTGTCAACTTGTAAAACTTGGTTAAAAATGCTAACTTTGACAACATTTTCTGAGCCTCTATAAGAAAATGGGAAACTCTTTAATTTCTTTGTATCTGAACAAAATCGGTAAATTTTATATTCTTACAAATATTAAGCAATTTTTTCATATGTACGAATGAAAATGACTTCACAAAAGTATCAGAAAAGTAGTTAGTTTGGATTTGGAAATAGCTTTCAATATAAAAAAAATTCTCATAATGAGATGTGATCCTCTCCCATTTAAAAAAATAAAAAAAAAAAAAAGAAAAAATCCATGACCCCCTCTAAATGGTGAGCTGGATCCACCCTTGGCTTTGCCAAATATTGACTGATTAAAATCTTGAAAACGGAATCGAAAACAATTCTGCTTTATACAGTATCCTTATGATCCTTTAGATCAGCCATAGTCAACCTTTTTTTTGTGTGGGCCGTAAACATCAGTTTCCTTCATTAGGTGGGCCACAACACACTATAGTTATATAATAAAATTAAAGGGACTTTCTATGTTAGGAGACGACAAAAAAAAAAACTGCATGAGGATCTTTTTGAAATTTTATTGTACATATCTTAAGGTATACACAAGAATTTTTTTATTAGATTTTGTTGCTTCTACTCCAAGTTATATAAACAAATATGTTCAACTGCTTTGGAAAATTATGTCTGGATGGTGGGCATGATAGCTGCCTTGTAGAATTATCTGAAACACAAATAAATTTTTTTCGTAAACTTCGTGAGTATAGCTTCTAGTTAAATTAAAAGAACACATAAATTTACTTAAAAAAAAGTTATGTAATGGCTGATTTTTTTTTAAAAAAAAAGAAAATTTTTTTTGTTAAAATTCATTAATAACTTTTTTTTTAAAATAATTTTAGTAAAAGCTTTAATTCATATCGAAGGCAATTAAATAAGCTTTAATAAAAAAAAAAAAGAAAAAACTACTCAATGGGTCATCTTGATTTTTTTTTTAAATTAAAGCTTATTTAATTGCCTTCGATATGAATTAAAGCTTTTACTAAAATTATTTGTTATTAACAAATAAAAACAATTTTTTTTTTTTTTTTTTTTTTATCAGTCATTACATAACTTTTTTTAAAATAAATATATAGGTTCCTTTAATTTAACTATAAGCTATACTCACGAAGTTTATGAAAAAAATTTATTTTTGTGTTTCAGATAATTCTACAAGACGCTATCAAGCCCACCGTCCAGACAAAATTTTCCAAAGCAGTTGAACATATTTGTTTATAACTTAGAGTAGAAGCAACAAAGTCTAATAAAAAAAAATTCTTGTGTATACCTTAAGATATGCACAATAAACTGTTAAAATTTCAAAAAGATCCATTATTCAATTTTCTTAAAAAAAAAATCATAAAGTGCTTTTTTTTGGTCTCCTAATGTAGAAGGTCCCCTTAAAATACAAATATAACAATATAGTATAAGAAAGCAGTGTAAATATATATATATATATACATAGTTAGCTTCAGCTACAAGTGCGGACCCGCCCGACATTGTCTGGACCTGAGATCAAAAAATCAAATTAATAATCACAAAAAACATGAAGTAAATTTATTGTATTGCAGGATTGCAAAAAGGCTGGCTAAAATTTAAAGATGCCATGCCGCTAGCTTTTATTGCTTTTAACCAACTTTTTGTGGCCAAAATTGGGCTTTTTTGACCAAAATTGTTTTTTATACATGAAGGATTTTAATTTTTAATTATAAACTGCACATATTAAAGTATTTTTTAATTAGTTCTAAAACCCATTTAACTGAGTTATAATTCAATAAATAACCTAATTTTTCAATAATGAAGGCATTAATATTGGAATATCAAATAAATGAGCTGCTAATGATTTTTTTGTCAGAATTGCAAATATGTCAGGTAAATTTGAAATGGATGTGCTATAAATTAATTAACAAATATTAAATAAAATTGAATTACAGTCGTAATTTAGAAAGTTTTTCACTCATTTCATCCTTTTAAATTTAGAATTAAAAAAAAAAATCATTAGAGAGCATTATATCATAAAAAGCAACCGCCATGCCAAATTTCAAGTTTCTAGTCTTCAATATCACAAAAATCGCAAGTTTAGCATTATTGCAATCCCCCTTCCTGCACCCTTTTAAATTTCAAATTTAAAAAACACTGATCCATACGTGCATTCACATTGTTAAAGTAGCAGGCATGTCAAATCTGATGACAGAATAAATATTGTTCTCCTTGCTTCGTCTCTTATTGCTTATCTTTATTACTAATTTAAAGTACTAGTCTTTTGTTTATTTTTATACATATTATCTCTATTACAGTTTCATTAATAGTTAACATTTATTCATCTTTATTTATTTAAATATGTTACTTACCTGTCTTTAACTAGAAATACCTTTAATTTATTTTCCATGTGATGTTTACTTTGTAAACATCGTTAAACTTTGCTGTTCATTCATGTCTATCAGCCACGTCGTACATAGAACGTTTCATGATCGATAGGACGTATCGATATCACTTTCGCTCTGTCACCAGATGGCAGCACAGGATCTTTTAGAATCGAATAAATCGATTCATCATTTCTGGTTTTTGCATATCCCTAATGATATTGGCTGTTCATTGGCTGCCGTGGTTCTTCTTGAATCACATGCTGTTTCTTTGATCGTATATAGCCTTGGCATTTTGTGAGTATCGTCGCCCTTCGTTTTGCTTCTGCCATGAGGGGAAGTGTGTTCAAGAAACTTGAACGTTCGCTAGTTCAACGGCATTCATGGAGTTTTAAGTTTGAGAGTACTGATAGTTTAGTTTTAAAATGGTTTTTAATTAATCTTTTCTCAACTGTGATATTTTATTATTGTTAATTAATATGCAACTAAACGTCTGGTCCTGTTGTTATGAATATCATCAGACCGGCTGTCTGCATTCTCGTTTGTGAGTATAACCACCTGTAATCTTGATCCGTGATATTTTAATAAACTGTGTACTCCAAAGTCCACTCAAGCCTCAGCTATTTATTTGTATAGTTGAAAGAATGTCATTCATACTTCACTGACACCATTTAACTCTCTTCAGTTGCACTCATGCCAGCTAAACCTTTACTGTGTTAATCTACTCTTTTAATAGTTTATCTTTTAAAGGCATATCAACTCAAGTTATATGCTCTAAATTATTAAAATTTAAGATTTCTATTATTTACAATTCCATAGAAATTGTATTTCAGAATGCTTTTTGTGCATTTAACTCTTTTAAATTTCCAATTTTTTTAAAACCGTCCTGTGTGAATGTTTACGTTTTTAAAGTAACAGCCATGTCAAATTTCAATTTCATATCTTTAATAATTCTATAGAAATTGTAATTAAGAACATTTTTAGAACTTTTTTAGAAACTACTATTTGTGGGCATTATATGCTAACAGTAACCACCATGCCAAATTTCAAGTTTCTAGTCCCAGTAGTATCACAAAAACCATACATTCCGAAAGTTTTCCCCCCTACACTCATTTAAATTTCGAATTTTAATAAAAATTTCTCTGCACTCATTTGCATCTTAAAAGTAGCAGCCATATCAAATTTTAATTTTCTATCCTTAACATTTCCACACTAGTCGTAATTTAGAACACATTTCGCCCATTTAACTCATTTAAAATTCAATTTTTTTTTTTTTTTAATCTGTCCTGAGCTAAAACTATTCTTAACGAACATTTGTATCTTAAAAGTAACCACCATGCCAAATTTCAAGTTTCCAGCAACAGCAGTATCAGAAAAATCATAAGTTTCCCCCTGCACTCTGTTAAATTTTGAATTTGAAAGAATATATTCTATGCGTGCATTTGCGTCTCAAAAGTTAAGATGCTTTGTCAAGTTTCTATCCTTAACAATTCCATAAAAATAGTAATTTAGAATGCTTTTTGTGCATTTAATTCTTTTAAATTTTGATATTTTTTTTAACTGTCCTGTGCTAATTTTTATGTTTTTAAAAATATTAGCCATGCCAATTTCAAGTTTTTATCCCTAATATTTACAAGAAATTGTAATTTAGGACATTTACCATAAAATCCCGATTGTAAGTCCCCCTTTTTCAAAGGAAAAAGCAGTTAAATTTTGCAGGGGCTTATAATCAAGATTTAAATAAAGAAAAATATTTTAAAGCCTGTTTTTACCGTTAATTTAGAAGTAAATAAGGCAAATACAAGGGTGAGAACCTTCCATATTTTGGCAGTTTTCTATTTGTAAAAAAAAAAAAAAAAAAAAAAAAAAAAAAAAAAAAAAAAAATCCCCCCCCCCCCCCCCCCACCTCCTAAAAAAAAAAATCTAAGCAAAATTTAAAAAATTTACTTTTTTTTTTTTCAAATGCACTTCTTTGTTATTTTACTGTGACAATATTTAACCAACCATCTAAGCCCCCCCCCCCCCCAAAAAAAAAAAAAATATATATATTGCTTGCCCTTTTGTTCCCCTGGCCCCCTTCTAGTACCAAGCATGTATAATTTAACCTATAAAACTCTTTAAATTTCTTAATACACAATACAGTAGACTCCCTCAAATCCACACAGCTTGGGTCCAGAGGTTGTGCGGATTTTAGAATTTTGTGGATTTCAGGTCATTGATTTGTTTACATTTTCGAAACATTAATTTGATTGGTAGTTAAGCAAGGGAAATTATAATGAATACTTACAATAAAGTGAAACATTAAAATAAGTAAAATATTAAAATAATTTATTAGTTTAAAAGTAATTATTACAATAAGTGAGTAAAATAAAAATTTAGAAAAATATTAAATTACTATGGATGAAATTGATCCAATTCGATTCCAAACCACCTATGCTGCCATCTAGTGATAAAGCGATCGTAAGATCGATACGTCATTATTCGTTCTTAGCATTACATGAACAGTTTTACATATTTAAATAAATAAAGATGAATAAAAGTAATCTATTAATGTAACTGTAGTTAAATATGATATGTATAAAGTAAACAAAAGACCAGTATTTCAAACTAGTGGTGACATAAGAAGCAAGGAGAGCAGTGTTAATGCCATTATCAGTATATATATCTTATTGCGCTCTCTGTAACTTTTTTCATTGTTATTTAGAGTCTTGAATGCTTTTCTTATACAGCTTTGTATGTTTAGAAATAAATTTCTCTAGTTTTTTTAAAAAGAATTCCATGGACAATAATTTTAGAGTTCCGGTTCGTGGATTTTTCCATTTCGAACCCTGGAATTTTTGATACAGATATGCTAATTTATATCAAGATCAAAAGTAATGTAAATTTATTTAGTAATAAATCAGCTGTAATAGCCAAAAGAGAATGATTAACAAAAAATTTAGTAAAAAAAACATTGCGGTAGTCGCTAACTTCGGCACCATCTTGAATTTTGTTCCTGCAACTTAACTGTAAATTTCATTGTTTACATCTGAAAAAGTACTTGGATTTTAGGGTCACGGATTTAAGGTAGTCAACTGTATGCTATACAAATATACTATAGTTACAATACATAATCTATCGGCTAAATTATTCTCTCCCTGACTCTCATATCATGATCTCCCTTCCCTGCATCTCATGCAGTTTGAAAGCTGTAATTTTTTTTTTCTTTAATGTCTGCTTGATTTGTGATTTAGTCGTAAAGTATTTAAATAACCACCTAAATTATTTCACACCCTCCCCCAAAAAATGTTTTCCTTTCTTTTTTGTTCCCCCCTCCCCCCAACACATGGAGTATATTTAAAAACAAGTAAAAAAATGTATTTTAAAAAGGTAAATTATTTTCACTTTTTTTGGCATTTTTTTTTTCATTTTTTTTAATCATAAAATACACATGTAATTCGAGAGTTAGAACAGCCAAACTACAGAAAAATCTTTTCCTTTCCTTCTGCATATTTAGAAATCCTCCCCCCCCCCCCCCCACACACACACACACACACCACCACCACCACCATTTGGGGAGAAAGGATGGAGAGAAAATTTCAAAGAGGATGAAGATTTGAGATGAGTGATACTTATGAGATTTTAGATCAATCACCTTGCTACAAAATACAGGAACCTTGAAAATTCAGACATCCAAATTCCAGAAATCTCTAAAATTCAGACATTTTTCTGATTTCAGTTTTAATAATTTTTAAAATAAGACTGCTGTCTATTATTGAAATCTTTCGTATTTCTCATCAAATGCAGTTAAATTCTTTCAACTATAAACACTAAATAAATAAATATAGATATAATCTGGTATATTTTTATAATTGACCATTAAAGACTTTAACCCTTTATCTACTGATGGTACTTATAAGTACCATTAAAATAACTTGTTATAAAATTCATTTAATACATTGATTAGTAGTAATACAGTTTAGAATGAGTTATAGATAGATACATTACTTTATCTTGTTCCAAAAGCATTATGGGTTACACAAAACAAAAATATTTTTAAAAGGATGATTTATTTTGCCGTTGCATCTTTTCATCTTTCCAGGCGTTGTGGAAAGGGGGGGGGGGAGATTTTTCAATTCGAAAATATTTCCATTGTAAGAACATTAATATTTGTACATTTCCTAACTCTATAAAATACTAAGAAAAATATTTAAAATAAAAGATTTGAGTAGGGTTATAAATATTGCACAAAATCCCTATAAATTCAAATTTGATTCAACTTCTAAATCCTTCTAAAATTTAATTAAATGACTATGTAAATCTTCTAATGTAGTTTCAAAAATTCACGAAAAATGCTTAGAAGATAAAATTTTCATGAATTCATAATTCGGTACATAAGGGTTAATTATTACAAAAACTGGAAAGTTAAAATCAGCATTAAAAAAAAAGGGAAGACTTGATTTGATACGTTGATGACTCGAAGCTTCATATATTTTAATTCTAATAAGATCATAAAAGTGAATTTTAACAAAGGATCGCTAATTTCATCAAAAAAACATCAGAACGCGGTCAAAAAATCGCGGAAAAACGTGATTTCATTTAAAGATCGCGAATAAAACGCAGATTTCGTCAGAAGATCGCGAAAACACGCAAATTTTGTTGAAAGATCACGAAAAAACCGCGAATTTTGCTAAATGATCGCGAAAAACACGCGAATTTTGCCTAAAGATCACGCAAAACACGTGAATTCCGTCAAAAGATCGCGAAAAACACGTGAATTCCATCAAAAGATCTCGGAAAAACTTGATTTCGTTTAAAGATCGCGAATAAAATGCAGATTTCGCCAGAAGATCGCAAAAACACACAAATTTTTGTCAAAAGATCTTGTGAAACATGCGAATTCCGTCGAAAGATCGCGAAAAACACGTGACTTTCGTCAAAAGGTCGCGTAAAAACGCGATTTTCTCAAAGGATCGTGAGAAAAACGTGAATTTTGTCAAAGAATCGCTAATTTCGTCCAAAAACGAACACAACACGGTCAAAAGATCGTTAAACAACGCTAATTTATTTAAAAGATAGTGGAAAAACCGCAAATTTCGACAAAAGATCGCGAAAAACACGAGATTTTCGTCAAAAGATCACGAAAAACACGAGATTTGTGTGAATAGATCACGAAAAAATCTTGATTTTTGTCAAAGGAGCGCTAACATTGTCAAAACACTGTCAAAAGTTCGTGAAAAAACGTTGCTTTCATTAAAATATCGCGAAAAAAACAGCAAATTTCATCAAAAGGTCGCAAAAAACACGCGGATTTTGTCAAAGGATCGCTAATTTCAATCTAAAAAAATGAACAAAACGGGCTCAAAAAATTAGGAAAAAACACAAATTTCGTTAAAAGATCACGGAAAAAACCCATATTTCATCAAAAGGTCACAAAAAATGCAAATTTCGTCACAAGATTTCGAAAAACACGCTAATTTCATCAAAAGATAGCGAAAAACACACTGATTTCAACTAAGAGCCCGAATAACATGTGAAAAATATGCAAATTTTGTCAAAGGACTGCAAAAAAAAGCGAATTTTGTGAAAGAGTCATGGAAAAAATGCGCATTTCGTCAAAGAATCGCCGGAAAAACACAAATTTCATCAAAGAATTGCAGAAAAAATGGGAATTTTGTCAAAGAATAACAAAATGACAGTTTGATGCTCCAAAATAGTTATTTTCTGCTACAAAATAAGCATTTTTGCAGCTCCAAAATAGTTATTTTCTGCTCCAAAGTGGCTTTTTGCTGCTCCAAAATAGTTATTTTCTGCTCCAAAATGGCTTTTTGCTGCTCCAGAATGGCTTTTTGCTGCTTCAAAATGAGGGCCATGCTGTTCCATCACTGCCTTTGCAAAATTTGCTTTTTCTTTTCAGATTGTGATCGTTTGACAAAATTCATTTTTTTTTAGGGGGGGGGGGGGTGATCATTTGTTGAATTCCATGATATTTTTCCGTGACAGACTGACAAAATACTTTTTTTTTTTCTCGCTCTTTTGACGAAATTTGCGATATTTTTCCTTGATCGTTTATCGAAACTCTTTTTTCCCTGCAATCTATGACAAAATTTCTTGATTTTTCTGAGCGAATGATAGACAAATTTGGTTTTTTTTTTCTCCCTTTAATTGATTATTGAAATTAGCAACTTTCTAAAGCAATCAGTTGAAAAAAAATCTAATTGTTTCTTAGATATGTGACGAAATTTTCTTAGATATGTGACGAAATTTACGGTATTTTTCCATGATTGTTTGAAGAAATTCTCTAAATATATTCTCAGAAGAATCGCACAATTTTACATGTTATCTCAAAGAACACGACCCCCCCCCCCCCCTTCCCTCCCTCAAGAAGCTCTAGAAATAACATTAAACTTTCTCAAATAATGAATTTGCGATGTAACTACATGATTTCACTCATATTTAACATCCATTAAAAGG
Source organism: Maratus speciosus (assembly GCA_963932465.1). NCBI lineage: Eukaryota > Metazoa > Arthropoda > Arachnida > Araneae > Salticidae > Maratus > Maratus speciosus. The sequence goes on along the minus strand of OZ010796.1, from coordinate 47,859,518 downwards.
ATTTTATGTTAAAAAGTTTTTTTTTTCTAGATTTTTTTTTCCTGAGGATTTTTTAGACTGAGGGCCTATATTTCTTTAATTTTCTGAACCGAATGACTTAAATTTTCAGAAAAGTTGGAATAAAATTACTTCTGTATTATCTATTGTGTACTATATTTTAATTTATTATGTTTTAATATGTATATTTTATTTCAGCATAAGTGTTACGTATTAGTGTATCATTCCTATTTTATAACTTAATTCGACAATTTGATCGTAGTTTATTTACACTAGGGGAAAAAATGTATTTGGTAGGCTATTATATTGCCGTGAAAAATATTTTTTAACAGACCTCCAAAATCCGGAATCGCTGCGGTCCTGCCAATTCTGAATTTTTGAGGTTCTTAATAGAGAAGGATTTTTTTTTACAAACTAAATTTAAGGATTTTATACTTTGCAAAGTGGGGGTCAGAGGAGAAATAAGAACTTTTGGAGAAAGAAGTGTAATTTAAATAATTGATTATTTACTTGTTATTAGCGAGCAACAAATAGAACAATCGAATTAAGATTTCCACGATTTTTAACTTTTGTGCTGAAGAGGAGGAGGGAGAGCAGAGAAAGAAAGTTGACATTTCATGCAGAGGGATGAGTAGGGTTCATTAATATTATCTGAAAACATGTAGAAATCTGCCAAAACAGTCAAAATATTTCCTTAGATTTTTATATAAATTTTTTCCCACAAAAAATTTTGTGAAAGGGAGAGGGGGGGGCTTATATTTCGAAGTGTAAAATAAAATAAAAATTGCTTAAAAGTGGGAGGGGGGCTTACAATCGAGATTTTACAGTAACAGTTTTTACATAAATTTCCAATTTTTTTAGAAACTATTCTTAGTGAACATTTGTATCTTAAAAGTAACCACCGTGCCAAATTTCAAGTATGTAGTAACATCATCACAAAAATCGTATATTTTGTAAATTTCCCCCCCTGTAATCATTTAAATTTAATTTTTTATGTCCTATGCATGCACTTGCATCTGAAAAGTAGCAGCAGTATAAAATTTCTAGTTCTTATCCTTAACAATTCAATAAAAATTGTAATTTAGAACATTTTAAAAATGCTTTTAGCTCTTTTCACTCTTTTAAATTTGCTTTAAAAACTATTCTGTGCAAGTATTTGTCCTAAAAATAACAGCCATGTAAAATTTCGAGTATCTGTCTGTATAAATCCCACAGAAATTGTAATTTAGAACATTTTTAGAATGCTTTCCACTCTTTTCATACAAATTTGGACTATTTTATAAACCATTCTTAGTGAACATTTGTAACTTAAAAGTAACAGCTATGTCAAACTTACAGTTTTTATCCCTAACAATTCCATAAAAATCAGAACTTAGACCATTTTCAGAACGTTTTCTACCCATTTCATCTTTTTAAATTTTGAATATTTTTAAAAACCTGTCTTAGAGAGCATTGGATTGCTTAAAGAACCTTCCATGCAAAGTTACAAGTTTCTAGTATGTTCAGCATCAGAAAAATCATGTTAACTTTTTTTTTTCCTTTTAAGTGTGGAATTAAAAAAAAAAATTCTGTGTATCCATTTGTATCTTAAAAATAGCAGCCATGGAAAATTTCCAGTTTTTATCCTTAACAATTCTGTAGAAATCTCGATTAAGTAAATCTCGAAGCACTTTTCGTGCATTCTACCCTTCTAAATTTCGAATTTTCTTTCAAAACTGCTTTGTTCATGCATTTGAGGCTTAAAAAAAGCCGCCACATTAAATTTCAAATTGGAAATCGTAATTTAGACTTTTTTTCACTCTTTTAAATTTTGAACATTTTAAAAACCGTTCATAGAATGTATTTCGATCTTAAATGTAACCGCAATGCCAAATTTCTAACCCCAACGATATCATAGAAATCTTAATTTTAGAATATTTTTTGCTCCTGCACCCCTTTGGGAGTTGTTGTACCTGCGTTAAAACATAGCTATGTTGGAAAAGAGACACTCACGAGAATTTTGCCACCATTATTTTTATTATTGGTTTGGTAGTTTCACAGTTTACTCCTATAAACAAATGCACAAATGTAAATAGTGTTTATGGCAATTTATTATACACTATTGGCTAATTTTTGTGCACTGCTAATTTAAAAGTACCCATTGTTTTTCTTATTATCCTGGAGCAAATGATAATCTGCCAAATATTGTTTCAATTCAAATCTTTTGAAATTGCATTTTTTATTATTATTATTATTATTATTATTTGCAGAAACACTGCTTTCATGTTTAAATTAAATATTTTCATTTTATAGTGGTACTAATTTTTGAATAAACCTTTTTCCTTTGTATTGTAAACAAAATCAGTAACAGTTTTTTTATTTAATTTTATTTTTCAATGTGTTTGTATTTTTTTCCTTCTAATATAGCCGTTTTAATTTTTTTACAAAAATAATTGATTAACAAAAGATTTAATTTGAATTTCTTCCATTGCTATAGTAACGGACGCATTTTAAGAAAATATCACTTGTAATTTCAGAAATTTTGAGTTTTTGGCACTATACACATCACCAAATTAGAAAAAATATGAAATATCTCACTATTGGACCTAGAAGAATTTACTTGGTACCATTCGATTCAGCATACAAAAATACATTGTAATATGTTATGATTAGGAATTTTTTTAAAGCTTGTTCCAATTTTTACCCACGTGTGGGATAGAATTTTAGGAAATCTTTTTTTAGTGCTCAACTATGTCACAAGAAATATCCCCCACCCCAAATTTCGTCCTTTTATCTTCAGTAGTTTGGAATGTGCATTGATTACCCCCTCCCCTCCCAATCAGGACTATTCTTTGTATATATAGATAAAATGAAATAAAATAATAATGCAGTATTTCCAAATTCAAAGGATTAAAAAAAATCAAAATAGGACTATTTAAGAAGACTTTACTGAGCAAATGACATACTTTTAAGTTACAAATAACTGGGAAATTTTTTTCTTTGTTTTAAAATACTCATATATAAAACAATAATAAAGATGTTAGACACCTTTTATGCATTTCTCAATATTTATAAATATGGAATAATGAATGAATGTCTCGGACCGCATATAAAAGGTCGCCGGGCCACAGGTTGAGTATGGCTGATTTAGATTCTTCTATGCTTTGTCATACACCAGACAGGATGATTTTAACAATACTGTGCTAAACTTAGATGTGAGAAAAATCGACAAACAAATTCTTCATTTGGCGCCCCTTCGTTCTGGCGCCTGGGGCACATGCCCCCTCTGCCTGCCCTTAGTTTCGGCCCTGGTTACTTGACAGTAGGTATGACTGCATAGCTTAGAAATAACAGGGATCTGTTTAGAAAAAATTTGGGTCTTTTAAAGGACCTTTCACACTAAAGACAGGACACTTCACATACATTTTCACCTTAAAAATGGACTCTGCCTTAAAAATAGACCTTTCCCTAAACTTTTCTGTCTCCTTTCACAAATTAATCATTTTACAATAAAATTTAACCTGTCACAAAACAGCTGAAGTCACTAAAGTATCTATTACATACTTTGTTTATTTACAAAAAAAAAAAAAAAAAAAAAAAAAATCTTGTTAAAAATATAAACAAGAACTTATACAGGGTGCAAAGGAAAGTCCCTTCAACCTGAAAATACTTGTGAAGGGAGAGAGCTACAGCTATGCAAGTGAGGTGACGGTATAGTAAAGCGACTACGCCCAATTTAATGAAAATGACAGCACTGCCACTAGTAACAAAATTTGGAAGATAGCCATTGCATATCAAAAACGAAAAGAGGTAGAGCCAATTTCCAATTAGAAAGTTTTAGAGCACCTATTAATTAGTACAAATCGACATTTGGTTTACATGGATAAGATAAATCTTCACCTGTATATCCAAAAATGTCCGAAATCGATGCACTCTATTTTGTGTAAACATCTGAATAGAATAGCCAGAAGTATGAAGAAATATGCACAATTTATTGTATAAATATGTACTTTTCTCAATAAATTTTGATAACATCACACAAAAAAACAAAGACAAACTGTCTCACCGTGATAAAAAGTTAATATTCCGTATGTTCGAAAAGTTTGCATTGCTCACGATACACGTTTGTATTTGTGAGATTAAATCTGCATGCTCATTTCTCAGCATGGAACGTGTATTGCAAGTCTCTTCAGTATGACGACATAGATTTAATCCTTTCAAGGGCAGTGGCTAGATGGTCTAACCACCTAATTTTAATTCCAAAACTGACAAATGACATCAAGAATATTTTAATAAAATTTTGCTTTTGTAATGAAATTGGAAATTAGCAGGTTTTCATTTTCTAAGAAATCATTTGAATATACTGGTGTCGGTCAATTATTTCATCATTTTATGAACAGAATTCTTCTGCCCCTGAAAGGACTAAACTAAAATTTTAAATGCATTGAAAATTAATTTTTTACAGACATTACAGTACAATACAATGTCATAATTTTCAATTGCACACTGCTACATTTCCTAAATGTGAATATGCAAAGTAGAGTCGTCACTCACTGATTTCAGACATTTTTGGGTATACAGGTGACGATTAATCTTATCTGTGTGAACCAAATGTTGTTTCGTAAAAATTGATTGATGCTCTAAAACTTTCTAGTTGGAAATTTTTCTCTATCTCATTTCGTTTTTGATTTGCAATGGCTATCTTCCAAATTTTGCCACTAGGGGCACTGCTGTCATTAGCATTAGTTTGGGCATAGTCGCTTTACTATACATTACCTCACTTGCATAGCTGTTGCTCTCTCCATTCATAAGTATTTTCAAGTTAAAGGGGCTGTTCTTTGCACCCTGTATATAATGATAAATTTAAATTCACAAAATTGTGATTAGATTTCGCAATTAAAAAACACAATTTCACAAAAACAAGACACACAAATCCTGGACAGACCCATGAACAGGCATGAAAGAGTTTCTCCTAAAGGAAGAATTCACCTTTTTAAAAATAATTTGATGAAATTCATGATTTTAAAGTTTGCTGCTTTTTGACGGAGTATGCATTTTTCCACGATCCTTTGCTGAAATGTGCGTTTTTTTTCACAGCTTTTCCCATGACATTCACATTTTTTTGCGATCCTTTTTTGAAATTTGTGTTCTTTCCATGGCTCTTAGACGAAATTTGCATTTTTTCTGTAGCTCTTTGATGAAATTTGCGGGGGTTTTTTCTGATGCTCTGACGAAATTTGCTTTCTTATGCGGCCATTTCACGGTCTACAGGTTTTTATCGTGATCCTTTGCCGAAATTCGCATTTTTCCCATGGCCCTTTGACGAAATTCACGTTTTTAGGTACCTTTGACGAATTTCACGGTCTTTTGATGGAATACGCATTTTCCTGTGATCCTTTGCTGAAATTTGATTTTTTTTTCCGCGTCATTTTTGATGAAATTAGTGTTTTTTCTGCTGAAAAATGCAAATTCAATCCTCTGTAAATTTGCATTTTTTCGGCAGCTTTTTTGGCGAAATTCGCAATTCTTTGACACAATTTTCATTTTTCCCATGGCCCTTAGACGAAATTCACGTTTTTTCCCTTGTTCTTAGAAAAAATTCATGTTTTTTCCCATGAGCCTTTGACAGGATATGTGTTATTTCAGGGCTTTGATGAGATTCACATTTTTTCCTGTGATCCTTTGAGGAAATTCATGTTTCCTCCGGGATCGTTTGACAAAATTCGGGTTTTATCCGCGATCATGTAGAGTTTACAATTCATTTTTTCCCATCCCTTTCCACCTTATCAAATGTTTACTTACTGTAAACTGGATTCCCATATCTTTTCTTTATTTTACTTTGCTTTTCTGCTCGCTCGTTGAGCATTTGTTTATGTTTGGCCGTCATGGATCGACGGAGTTGAGCTGGCGTCTTCCTCTTTCTGGCATGCAGCCATTTTGAATTGCGATCGCATTCGCAATCTCATTTTATTTTATTACTTCTTTAAAGTTCTTTTTAGGTTCATTTCATTTTTAAATTGCATCTCAGTTATTTTCTAGGATATTTTAGCAAGGTAGTAATTTTTCCATGTAATTTAAAATGTTTAAGTTAATATAAGAAGCCGCCGAAGTATGCAAAGTACATGCTTCATTTTCATTGGCTGCTGCCACGCCGCTCGCATTTAAAGGTCCGCGATTCTGCAAGTAGGTGGTCATGTCTTGTTTTGTTGGTGTTAGTGTGTGTTGTTCAGTATGCTGTTTAACGAGAGATGTCAGCCGCTTTGTATCCTAGTGTATTTTGATGAAATATCTGGGTGAATTAATGAAATTTTGTATACGTTTTAACAAAGTTGAAAAGCATGTTTTTCGTTAGTTATAAAGTTAAAAAAAAAAAAAAAAAAATAGACGAATCTCCAAAAGTTAGCAAATGATTCGGTATGAAGTGTATTCAACTAACGTCAAGTATTAGAAGGAAAAATCGGTGCTTGAAATATGGGAATCCAGTGTTTTCTTCAGATGTAAATTATTTAAGTGCAAAGAAACCGAGATGGTTTTGTTCTGTCATTTGGAAACAATAAACTTTATTCATGAATACCTCTCTGTCTTCAAGTTTTTTAAACAACACCAGTTTCTGTAAGTACTCTTTTCTTTATCACGAGAAGATAATACCAACTCACCACCATTAAATGCTCTGCTACAGAAAGGGAAGTGTGATTTGCAACTAAATATATCTAAACTGATATGATTAACTTGGGAAAATGAACACTCAAACTGCAAATCCACAGAGGTTATGGGCCCAGGAGCCCTTTCTCTGCATGGGGAAGTGTATAATATTTTGAAGAAGAATAGAGGTGGAATTATTAAGTTGGTTTATCTTTATTTCTTATGAAGAGTGTATTTATATTGTGGAAAAAAAAAAATTAGTTCTGAATATCTCTTGCCCATTTTTATGATATACTTGTGTATATAGTTTATGTATGTTTAAAATTCATGGTAAAAACAAAATGGCAGTACATTCAGTATTTTTAACTCGGTATAATTACCAGGAGTGGGTTCGCTACATTAAATGCATTTTACAAACTGAAGGTTTATTTATGTGGGTAGAAAAGCAAAATTGGCCTGATGAAACAGGTTTAGGTGCCCTTGACAAATTTAAGCTGAATCAATCTAAGCAGAGAGCTGCAGGTATCCTTAAAACGTATGTTTGCCCAGAAATAGGATTGACTATTGGTCATTTAGAAAACCCAGATGAAATCTGGAATACGTTAAAATCTACTCTGGAAATAGAAGGCAGGGCATTAAAATCATTTCAGGTGAATGAATTCAGAAACCTTAAAATGAATCCTGAAGAGGATATTCCCTCTTATATAGCTAGATTTGAGGAGAGTTACCGCCATGTGGTGGATGCAGGGGAGGAAGTTGCCGAAAAACATAGGTGTTATCAATTGATAGAAAGTCTCCCTGAGAGTTATGACTATTTAATTAGAGAATTGGATAGAATGCCAGAAAAAGATTTTAAATTTGGAGAAGTAAAGGACGAAATTTTAAAAGAACACTCCAGGAGGAATTTACGGGAAAAACAGCAGAATGAAACATTTTTTGCCTCTAAAGCAAGATTTATTAATGAAAGTAGCTCAAATCCCTAAAGGGTTAGTTTTTCAGAAGAAATGTGTTTGGAGGACAATTATAGTAGTAATAAAAATAATGTTAGAGATAGGAGTTGTAAAAACCAAAAACCTAGTGAAAAGGATAGGGAAAGAAATTTAAATTCCTATATAACAGAGTTAACAGAGAAAACAATGAGCACTGACAGAGTTCCCCCCCCCCCCCCCTTGTTGGGAATGGACTTTGGACTCTGCATCGACCTCTCATATTTGTCAAAATCGGCAATTCTTTACATGTTTAAACGAACCTCCAAAGGGTACAGTAGTAAAAATGGGAATGACTCCCCATGTGGTTGAAGGTATAGGAAAAGTTAGTTTTAGAATTAGAGAAAATAACAGGGTCTTAAGAATTAATTTGCATGATGTACTATACGTACCCGATATACATAAGAATTTGATATCCATGTCTAAGATGGATTACGCAGGTATGCATGCAAAACTGGATAAAGGGTTCAAAATTTTTTCTCCTAATTGGAAATATTTGTATACTGCTAGGTTTAAAAACCGATTTTATGTGTTACATGCACTTAAAGAATCTTCTTCTAATCTATTGCAGGAAACTAAACCTGACATTGGTGAGAAATCTTATCAGAAAATCATTAAAAATTCTAAACAAAGTAGCTTAGTGAAGTGTAAAGCAGAAGCATCTAGTCCTAAGAAGTTAGAGAAAAGAAATAAAATTAACTCAAATGAAGATTTTATTGATCAAAGTATGACAAATGAGTTAGGTACTAAAAGTGAGGTTAAGGATATAAATCAACAGTATAATAAAACTTATAAAATTGAACGAAATAATATTATGCTTTGGCATGAGTGCCTTTGTCATGTGAATGTAATTAAAAAGATGGTAAAAGAGAATTTAATATGAAATTGTGGCCCATTGCAGGGAAAAGAAACCACATGTGAATATTGTATTATGGCAAAGAATACTAGAGCACCCCATCCTAAGTTAGAGCAAATTAGGTCAAATGAAGTACTCTAATTAGTTCACAGTGATGTCTGGGGTCCTGCACCTGTTACATCAAGAAATGGTTATAGATATGTACTTACTTTTATAGATGACTTTAGTCGTAGAGCATTTTGTTATCCTTTACGTTCGAAAGATGAAGTTTTTGCAAAAATCAAGCACTTCATCACATTCGTAGAAAGACAAGTCAATAAAAAGGTAAAAGTGTTACGAACAGACAACGGGCTTGAATTTTGCAATGATAAAATAAAAAGCGTACTGGAAAATATGGGAATAAAGCATGGAAGAACAACCATATATAGTCCCCAGATGAATGGGATTGCAGAGAGATACAATAGGGTATTATTGGAAGGAGTAAGAGTTTATTTATTAACAGCTGGGCTTCCAGCTTCTTTTTGGGTAGAAGCCATAATGGCTACTAATTATGTTCGTAACCGAATATTGCACATAAATATAAATGCCATTCCTTTTCAACGATGGTATGGAACCAAACCATCGATATGCCACTTAAAGCGGTATGGTTGTGTGGCCTATGTACACCAATCAAAAGTAAAAAGAAATAAATTTCAGCCTAGAGCTAAACGTGTCATTTTCATTGGATATGGTTTGGGATCAAGTGGTTATCGAATATATCTCCCTAATGAGAATAAAATTATAGAATCTAAACATGTCACCTTCGACGAAGCCCAGTTAAATAGAACTGCAAGTCAAAAAGTAATTCATCGTCCTTTTTTTGATTTCTTAAGTGATGATAGTAATGTTTTTACAGGTAACCAAAAACCCATAACTGAAACTGAAATAGGATTTCAGGGTAACGCAAAATCTATAGAAATGACACCGGAAGGTGAACAAGAAACGAAGGCTCGAGAAATGGAGGGAGAGACCACATCTGAAGACGAATTAGTGGATGATCCATTAGATGAGGAGAAAGCGGTCTTTCATCGGTATATGAAGATAAGGAAGAAGGGACAAACTGCAGGTAAAATTGATATCTATTTATTGGCCCCATCTGGCATACAACTTAGATCCTCGCAAGAGCTTAGAAAGTATTGTAATGAAAACAATATAATTTATAATGATAGTGTCGCTAATTTTTCAGCGAAAAATACATATGAGGGAAAAATTCTTTTAGACAGAAAAGTAACAGGAATATCTCATGAAGAGGCTCTTTTGACCGAAGTAGTCATACCTCTAACACCCCGCCAAGCTAAAACTCTTCCTGAATCAGAAAAATGGAGGGAAGCTATGAATAAAGAAATTCAAACAATGTTGGATAGGAAAGTATGGACTGCCGTCCCAAGAATAGATCAAAAGGTCATAGGAACAAAATGGGTATATAACAATAAAAGAAAATAGTGAGGGAAGGAAAGAAATCTATAAAGCAAGGTTAGTCGCTCTTGGAAAAAATCAAAGAACGGGTTTAGATTATAATGAAACATTCAGTCCTGTTATCAACTTTACAATAATACGTCTTTTTGTAGCATTTTTTATTCAAATCTTAAACTGGGCACATTCCTTACTTGATGTTAAGTGTGCATACTTATATGGTGATATAGACAGTGATATCTATATTAAACAACCAGAAGATTACGTTATTCCAGAAAAGGAATCATATGTTTTAAAATTAAAGAAGGCCATTTATGGTTTACACCAGGCCGGAAGGTGCTGGTATAATGATTTACATAACAAGTTAATCTCAAATGGATTTAAAGAAGTACCCGGATTAACATGCGTTTATGCATATGGAAAAGAAGCTATAGTAATTGTGTATGTAGATGACCTCCCTATCTTTGCTAAAGATGAAGAAGTTTTGAACAGAATTATAAGTTTAATAGAATCAATTTATGAAGTGAAAAATTTAGGTCCTCTATCTACATTACTAGGAATAAATTTTAAAACAGAAGATGAGAAAATAATTAATATAAATTGTAAGAATTACATTGAAAAGTGTCTGAAAAGATTTAATGTTTATGATTTCTCTACAGTATCTTTACCAGCCTCACCAGGTTTTTCGCCAGTTCCCGCTACAGAAGAGGATGAGTTTCCAAAACACCTACCGTATCGGAATCTGTTGGGATGTCTCCAGTACATCGCTCATAAGTGCAGACCTGATATCGCCTGGGCAGTGGCTACCTTATCCCAATTCACCGAGAAACATAGTTTACTGCACTATAAGGCTCTCATTAGAACTTTGATGTATTTAGCAACAACACGATCTCTAGGTATTAAGTTGCCATGTTCAAGTCTTCCAATTCAACTAGCCATCTATGCAGATGCTTCTTGGGCTAGCAATGCTATTGATAGAAAATCATGGAGCGGATATACAGCTATGCTGAATGGTATCCCAATAACCTGGTGCGTCACCAAACAAACTTGTGTGGCATTAAGTCCGATGGAAGCAGAGTTCATCTCAGTGTCCGAGGCCGCAAAAGACTTAAAGTTTCTGTATATCTCATTGCTAGAAATTAAGAAAATTCTAGGACTTGATAATTCGATTTTCCAACGACCTATTTTATTCTGTGATAATACAGCAACTATCGCATTTACCAAAGAGAAGGCGGACAATGTTAAAAATCGCCACTTCGACTTGAAGTACAAATTCGTACGAGACTGGTATCAGCAAGGCTTGTTTGACATTCGACATATAAGCACGAAAGAGAACCTTGCAGATTTACTTACCAAAGCCCTAGTCAAAGAAACCTTTCTCAGACTGCGAGAATCTTTCTTGTGGTAACAAGTGGTAAAATGTTGAATTAAAAAAAAAAAAAAAAAAAACCCTTGATAAACTTTTTAAGGAACTTGAAAAAAAAAATCTTTTTATTTTTATTTCTTTGTGGAAACGGATGGGAAAAGGGGGGCATTTTGTAGAGTTTACAATTCATTTTTTCCCATCCCTTTCCACCTTATCAAATGTTTACTTACTGTAAACTGGATTCCCATATCTTTTCTTTATTTTACTTTGCTTTTCTGCTCGCTCGTTGAGCATTTGTTTATGTTTGGCCGTCACGGATCGACGGAGTTGAGCGGGCGTCTTCCTCTTTCTGGCATGCAGCCATTTTGAATTGCGATCGCATTCGCAATCTCATTTTATTTCAATACTTCTTTAAAGTTCTTTTTAGGTTCATTTCATTTTTAAATTGCATCTCAGTTATTTTCTAGGATATTTTAGCAAGGTAGTAATTTTTCCATGTAATTTAAAATGTTTAAGTTAATATAAGAAGCTGCCGAAGTATGCAAAGTACATGCTTCATTTTCATTGGCTGCTGCCACGCCGCTCGCATTTAAAGGTCCGCGATTCTGCGAGTAGGTGGTCATGTCTTGTTTTGTTGGTGTTAGTGTGTGTTCTTCAGTATGCTGTTTAACGAGAGATGTCAGCCGCTTTGTATCCTAGTGTATTTTGATGAAATATCGGGGTGAATTAATGAAATTTTGTATACGTTTTAACAAAGTTGAAAAGCATGTTTTTCGTTAGTTATAAAGTTAAAAAAAAAAAAAAAAAATAGACGAATCTCCAAAAGTTAGCAAATGATTCGGTATGAAGTGTATTCAACTAACGTCAAGTATTAGAAGGAAAAATCGGTGCTTGAAATATGGGAATCCAGTGTTTTCTTCAGATGTAAATTATTTAAGTGCAAAGAAACCGAGATGGTTTTGTTCTGTCATTTGGAAACAATAAACTTTATTCATGGATACCTCTCTGTCTTCAAGTTTTTTTAAACAACACCAGTTTCTGTAAGTACTCTTTTCTCTTTTCTTTATCACGAGAAGATAATACCAACTCACCACCATTAAATGCTCTGCTACAGAAAGGGAAGTGTGATTTGCAACTAAATATATCTAAACAGATATGATTAACTTGGGAAAATGAACACTCAAACTGCAAATCCACAGATCAATTGACGAAATTTGACTTTTTTTCACAATCCTTTGCCAAAATTCGCAGGATTTTTTTTTTTTTTTTTTCCACTCTTTGAAAAAATTGATGTTTTATCCGTGGCCCTTTGAAAAAAATTCACATTTTATCCATGGCCCTTTGACAAAATTCGGGTTTTTCCACAGTCCTTTAATGAAACTGGAGTTTTTTTTCTGTGAAATATTGATGAAATTGATTTTTTTTTTCGGAGACCATTTGTCAAAAATCACAATACAGTCCTCCCCACTTAATCGGGTCATGGATAATCAAATACCCGCTTATTTGAATAGAATCCACCAGAACCGAATTTATTCCTATTGGTTCTATGTTATTTTTCCCCGCTTAAACCAAAATACCTTTTACGAGCATCCCCGTTTAATTGAATAACAGTGTGACCGATGTTTGAAAATAGGTGTGGAAAGCCCGTTTCAGCATGAATTTCTTTCCACCTTTTGTCATTTTCAGTTCCTTTGTATTGAAAACAAATTCTTCAGTTCTTCCTGCGATGATTTCGGCCGGCAGGTGTATAATGGACAGGTCAAATGATTTCCCCACCATCACTTCTTGCTGTTAACCATGCTTTAATGGCAATGCGCTGACACTTTGAGACTCGAGAATATATTTGAGACTCTACTGTATTAAGAACAAAATTTAAACTTACCCAATTTATCAATTGCATTCAGATCAGCATCAGAAAGTTCTTCCATTCCAGATTTTGAAGGACCTATTTAATATTGTACAAAGTTTTAGCATATCAATGAACATAACTACTAAATTTGTTTATTTGAAAAAAAAAAAGAAGAAAAAAAATTACAGCAAAAACAAAAAATACGTAAAACTTAAATCTAAAGTTTTATTAATTTTGTGAATTTCATAAAATTACAGTTTGTATCAATGAATATTAAGGTTTCAAAAACAAAATAGATAAGCAGATATTCAATCTAAAGCAATTCAAAAGTTATAAAATAACAATAATGGCTAGTAAATCAAAATGATCTGAAATTTAAATGTGTTTATTATCACACAAAAAAATTTAAATTTCTAATTCCTGTAAAAAATAATTTCTAGCACAGTGAAACTCTGCTTATCTGGCCCAATATGAAATGTAATGCAATTTTGATATGCAGAAATCTGGATACTCTGATCAATCATAAAGAAAACATTGTTGTAAACAAAAAAATTCTTGAAGATTGCTTTTGATTAATAAAAAGGAAAAACTTTATGCATGTTGAAAATAAAATCCTTTTTATTACAAAGAACAAAATACAATACAGTACTTACATACACTTAGAAGTTTTAGATAAATGTCTCTAGCACCCCCCCCCCCCCCCCCCCCGAAATAAAATTCTGGGTACGCCGCTGATTTCTGGCCCTCTACTGTATATATATATACAGTATGGAACCATTTATCCGGAAACCAGTTAACCGGAAAACCAGTTATCCGGAATGCTATTTCTAATAGACTGATTTCAGAATCTTTGCAGAAAAAAGTGTCATATACTGCCAGTTTGACATATGCATTGCTTGAAACAGTTGTATAACTTGATGACAACATTTAGCATTTGAAATGGAAACATATTTAGTTGTATTTTAGATGTTTTAATTTTTATGCAGAAGAAACAGAAGAATTTTTGTTCCCAAGGGATTCCCATAAATTACCTTCTTTCAAACTCTGATTAACTTATGATCTTTCTTGCATCTGATTTTTAATCCAAGTAATCTAATAATTTAAAATCAGAAATAATGCCGCAACCACATATATTTCCCAAAACTTATCAAATGGAGCTGCTTTAATGCCCAACCAGTTAACCGGAATACATCTGACTCCAACCATTCCGGATAAATGGTTCTGTACTGTATCAGGGTTCGCACAGACTCCTTAGACTCCTTGGAAACTCCTTAGAAATGAAAACTTTCCCAAGTAGTACTTAGAACTACTTAGATAAGCAAACCACTCCTTAGATACTCCTTAAATTGTATTGCGGCTTCGGACGCAAGCGATATTGCTGCCGAGGAAAAAAAATCGTGAATGTAAAACGCGCGGTTAATCCTTTATGCACGTCATTCATCTGCAGCACAACATTGATTGGTTAGGATAATCTTAATAGAAGGACTCCCACTAGGTCCGTTTTTCAATTATTAGGTCCGTAAAGACCGTTTTTCGATACTGTTAACCGACCTTTATTTTAAATTTTATCGATGTTTGGCATTTGGCCAAGAATCTCGGAAAAATCGCGCTTTTCGCGAATATGTTCTAAAACATACTGTCAAATTTCGTCAGTTGCGACAAATTTCTCTAACAGATCGCGGAAAAACTCTACTTTCTTCAAAAGATCGTGAAAAAGACGTGAATTTCTTAAAAAACAGCGAATTTACTCAACGGGTCACGAAAAAAAAATGCGAATAAGATTGATAAAAAAAGCAGACTTCGTCAAAAGATCGCGAAAACACGCAAATTTCTTCAAAAGATCCCGAAAATGCGCGAATTTCCTCAAAGGATCGCGAAAAACGCGCGAATTTTCTCAAAGGATCGCGAAAAACGCGCGAATTTTCTCAAAGGATCACGAAAAACACGCAAATTTCGTCAAACGATCGCGAAAAACACGCAGTTTCCATCAAAAGACCGTGAAAAAAACGTCAGTTTCGTCAAACGATCGAAATAAAACGTGACTTCCATTAAAAGATCGCGAAAAAACGTGAATTTCCCCCATAAGATCGCTAAAAACGCGCGAATTTCCTCAAAAGATCGCGAAAAATACGCGAATTTCGTCAAAATATCGCGAAAAACACGCAAGTTTTTTGTCAAAGGATCACAGTAAATATTGTGAAGGTTTTTTTACCTATTTTCTTTCTTAGGTTGCGCGTCACTGTGATGTATAGTTTGTTTTCCTGTTAAGCACATCGATCGCGATCTTACTATCACCGATGCGCGATCTCTCTTAACAAACGCACATGCTTCTTGCTCCTTCTATTTATAGACGTAACTTCCGGTAATAGGAATTGTATTTTCAGTATGTACGTATTGCGTCATCGCCACGTGCCTTTCCTGATTGGAGGCTGGGACTGCGCATGCGTAAAACTGTATTAGGCACTGATAAATACTTCTGCAGAGCTGATCTGCTCTCTCTTATGCTTGTGTTTCTCTTGAGTGTTGCACGATGTTTTGAGTTATGCATTTTTCACCTTTACAGGGCGCAGGAGTAGTCTGTTCATATTTTACAATATTTAAGTTTAAATAAATAGTTTAGTTTTAATGTTATCCATCTTTATTCAGAAATCAGTTAGTATTTGTTTTCTTTACCATATGAGCCCGGTGGATTAACCACCCATGTTTTAGTAAGAGTGAAAAGGTCAAACGATCGAAATAAAATGCAAATTCCATTAAAAGATCGCGAAAAAAAACGAATTTCCCACAGAACATCGCAAAAAAAACACAAATTCCATTAAAAGATCCCGAAAAAAAAGGGAATTTCCCCAGAAGATTGTGAAAAAAAAGGGAATTTCCCCAGAAGATTGCGAAAAAACACGAATTTCCCTAGAACATCGCGAATTTCATAAGATCGCGAAAAAATACGAATTACGTCAAAGTTTCATCATCAATGAAAGCGATTACCGCTGTTCTAAAAGTATAAATTCAAAACTTTTTATATTTTTTCTTGTATGTTGCGTTTAGCATTTTTTTTTTTTTTTTTTTTATTTTTTAGAATTTTCTTTTAAGATGTATCATGTTTGTGATATACATAAGAAGTGTTTTGGGTTTGATTAATCTCTATTTATATTAACAATTGGTCACTGCATAAAAAAGTTGATTGTCTATTTTGTATTTAAAATTAGGAAATCAGTGAGCAATATATTGTGAATACTGTGCAATTTCAGCACTAACAATTAGATTCTAATAGAGTAAAATTTGTTTTTAAGATGTTTTTCTCTCCAAATTGGGCATTAAAAATTGGAGTGTGCATACCTCATAACTATGCAGCACATAAAAACAACAACAAAAATGGCAAATCCTTAAAATTTTTTGGACTCCTTGGATTTTTTCGGCACTGCTTGGATTTTTTCTTCCCAATTCTGTATGAGCCCTGTGTATACACTATATGACCAAAGGTGACCGGTCACTTGCGATTTTTGACATTTTGTTAAATATCTAGAAAATACATGAGGAATTAACCTGAAACTACAAATATGTAAACAGTATAGTGTAGGTCATATATTTCTGTGAAGATTTTTCCCGAAACCCCATAGGGGACCGTCAACATTTAAAAGAATGAATATGTTTTGGATGACCCTGTAAAAACTAGGGATGCACCGGATATTGATTTTGCCGGATATCGGATACCGGATATCCGAAGCTCCTTTGCCTGCCGGATATCTGATCGTATATCCGGCACTAGATATGTTTTTAGTTATATGGAGAATTATTTCTTTATATAACGCCATCTCAGAACAATAAATTACAAACATGTTTCATACATCATTAAAACATTTTAAATGTATTGAAATATAATTTACAAAAACTATATCTCTTTGAATATCAGGGTTTAAAATTCAAGTTTTCCCCAGAAGGGGAGTTTCCCAGTCAACATTTAAAAATACAGGGGAGTTGAACTGTTAAAAAAGAAAAAAAATATCTTTAAACCCGTTATTTTTTATGTGCCACTTAAAAATTACATTTATACAGACATGACAAAATACCATTGAAATAATTTAAATTAACAACTCAAGATAATTATCCAAAATGTTTATTTTTATTAAAACAATGGAACAGAATCAAGTTTTATATATGCCATGTCTATTTTTCAACTTTCACCTAATGTTATGGGCAATTAACAATTGGGTTGCTAAATGAATTTCTTAACTTAGAATTTATTACATTTTGCGTGATTTAGCCTCTTTCACTAGTTACACTTTTGACAAACAGCCCAGACCAACTTTTATAACTTTAGAAATTATCGGAAACGCATGGTTATGCTCTGTTAAAAAATTTTACAAAACTTTGCAAAATTTGATGTGCATTAATTTTTAACTTATACTTGCATGAACAATGCATATCGGTGATTCTATTGTCAGTATCCTACGATAATTGTATGTCACTTCTGAACAAACTTGTTTTATTATATCCTTAATGGAATTACAGTCAAAACTGTAATCCCTGGTATTTTCGTTAATTGAACTATGTTCTATGCATTGGAATTTTAAATCTATATCCAAAGTTCAAAAAGAAAATAGTCAATTGATTTCTTCTATTACATGATAAAAGGTTGATTTCAAAAAGTCATGTTCTAATTTCTGTGAATTGCAAGAATAAACTAGTTTGTTATTTCTAAACGTGTTTTTTTTTTAAGTTCACCAAATTTGTTTTTCTTCATGTGCACCACAAGTGTAATCTCATTTTGTTGAGTGCTGACTATTGGCCAATTTGGTAGGGCTCAGTCTCCGGTGGCAATACTGCCCTTTTAGTTATTTCCTATTTTGGGCACAGGGAAAAAACATCGCAAAATACATACATCGGTCATAAAAAAATATCGCCGATTTCGCCAATCATGGTGAAAATAAATAAAAAAAATTTGTCGACCGCTCGCAAGAAGAAAACAAGTTCATGGGAAATCAGCAGCGGGAATATATCACAAAATTCGTCAATCGATCATGGAAAAATATCGTGACATTTGTTAGTCCGTCACGAGCAAATATCGTGAAATTCCTCAGCCGGTCGCAGAGAAAAAACGCGAAATTTTTCAATTGGATGCAAAAAAACAATCGTTATTTTCATCGGTATGTCGCAAGAACAAACAGGGAAATTTGCCAATCGGTCCCAGAATAAAATTGCTATATTTGTTAATTGATCTCGAGAAAAAAAAATTATGAAATTCACTGATCGGTCTCTAGAAAAAATCGTGAAATTCGTCAGTTGGTCGTGGAGAAAAAGCACAAAAATTTTGCATCAGATGCAGAAAAACAACCATGAATTTTGTCAATCTGTCATAAGAAGAAACTGTGAAATCTGCTAATCGATAGTAGAAAATATCACGAAATTTATCGGTCGGTCCTGAAACTTGATCGTCGTTTTACAAAGAAACATTTTCTGAAAATGATTTTTTGGAAACAGGAGCCGCCCGCGCCTGCCCACAATAGGGCATAATAAATAGGACACAATAATAATCTTTTGGGCACGAATCCTGCTATCCCGTCTTGAAATTCAAGCCCTGTATCTGCCATTCAAGCCCTGTAATGTATATTAATAATATTGCATAAAAAATGTAATTTAAACATTAAAATATTCTGTTTATTTGTACAATGAAATGCTGATAATTGCTATTGAAATTTGGATATGGGATTGACTACATTGATAATTGCTAATAATTAATTAGTACAATGAAATGCTCATAATTTGTACAACAAATTTTAACCAATTAATAAGCATATAATTTCAGCGGTGCAAAAAAGGCGGCTAAAATTAAAAAAAGCCAGGCCGGTGGCTTTTATTGGTTTTAACCGGCTTTTTTTTGGCCATAATTGGCTTTTATAAAGTGAAGCATTGTAATTATAAACTATGCATTTTAAAGTGTTTTTAATTAGTTTTAATGACATTTAATTGATTAGAGTTTAATAAGTAACCTAATTTCTGAATAATGAAGACATTAATACTGGAATAAAACTTAGATGGCTTTGCTAGTGATTTGTAGTCAGAATTGCAAATATGTCAGCTAAATTTTAAAAGGTCCATACCAACTGCTTTATCTGGTTTACACTGACCTTTGACTCCACTCCCCCCTCCCCCAATTTTTTTCATTTTTACTGCTTTATAAAATTGAAGAGGACAGTGGTTACTTAGTTACATGTTTTATTACTTAATTAATTTTAAGAGCTATTAATATACAAGTCTTATTTTATTTCTAGTAAACATTCAAAATTATACATAGTCATGTAATAAAAACACCATTTCTAACTATTAAAAATATTATAAATAGCATATGTATGAAAATGCTTAGCATCAAGATTTTCAAAATTTTATTTAGAGATTTATTTTTTTTTTTTATCTGTTTAAATGCTCTATTTTTTATACACTTATGTACCAAACTCTTCTCAAAAATTATATCCTTTCTAATTTCTCTTTTAACATATGAATAACTTAATCTCTCCATATGGACACATAAGAATGTTTCCATTTTGATGTGATTACATTTTGCCATTGTTCAATTAAATATAATCTTTAAAATGTGTAGTATATGTGGAGCTATGTAATATAGAATTTCAAAACACCAGTTTGGAGTCTAACTTATATCCTTTTCAATATTTATAACTTTTTTTTAGACATAATGCCTTCAAAGTTACCTTCTAACATTTATAAAGACCTATTTATTTGGCAAAATTTAATAGAAATTTATAATTTTTTTAGTAGAAAATATTTATAAGTGTATTAAAAATTAATTGATCCGAATTTAAAACGAATTAACTGTAAACCAACTTTTAAAAATAAAAACCGGCTTTTTTCAATAAAAGCCGGCTTTTTTTAAGTGGCTAAAACCAAAAAAAGCCGGCCGGCTTTTTTTGGCCTGGCTAAAAGCCGGCAACCCTGATAATTGTAGAATATTTTCACAAAGAAATACTACATACTTTCATTTTTATAATTTAAACATAAAATATCTACTAATATACCCATGATTAAAGAGTTATTTTCTCCAAACATAAGCTTAATTGATGCCCTTTTTCTGTTTTAATTATTTAATATTGTTTTTGCTTTAAGTCACGTTTAGTTTTATTTTAAGTTAAATTATTTTGATATTTATTAGTAAAAAGAAAATTACTTTTAATTTTAAATATTTATAATGAAGTTACAAAAATAACTGGTTGGATTTGCCAATCCCAAAACTTTCTTCTATCTCATACATCTTAATATTTCAAAAAGTAGTTCCAAATGTTAATACTTCAATATTATTAGTTCAATATTATACCAACTTTGATTTTGATCTAAAATTTCTGCTGCAGTCAGAATCAGAACAGGTTAATCTCGATCATGATATTTATTAAAATTAATAATTTTTTCGTTATTCTGTTGTACATCAGCTGTTTGTGAATAGCCAGCTTAGCAGGATGCGAAGTGAGCTTCATGAGCCGCCAATATACAGCAGAAAAGAAAACTGCGAAAAAGCAAGAAAATTTTACAAAAATCTCTGTTACAGTGACACCTTCTGGAGGAATATTTCCAAATGCAAGGAGAAACTGCTGGCCATAGCCAAAAATATACACACAAAATTGGTTCAATTTTATGTTTAGCTTCATACACTTTTCAATGGTAAAATAATGAAAATAACACAAAAATCCGTATTATAGCGCCCCCACCCCTTCCAGCAGAATATTTTCAAATTGAAGGAGGACCTGCTGGTCATAGCAAAAAACATACCCCCCCCCCCCCCCCCCAAAAAAAAAAATGGTTCAATTCTATGCATAATTTCATACACTTTTTCGATGGTACAAGAATGAAAGTGGCACACAAATCGCTATTACAGCGCCCCCTCCCCACCTGCCTTCCTGTGGAATGCTTCCATATTGAAGGAGAGCCGCCTGGCTATAGCCAAAAACATTCACAAAAATTTGGTTCAATTCTATGCATAATTTGATTCACTTTTTGATGGTACGATGGCAACACACGGTCAGACAGACATTTTTTATAAATATGTTTTGGGATATCTGACCCTTAAAACATCTAAATCCGTCGAAAACCGGAAATCGAAAAAATTTCTATTACAATACTTTCTTCTAAAAATAGACTTGTTTAATTGTTAAACTTAAAAGAAAGAAAGAAAATTAATAAAGTCATACTTTAATAAACAACTTCAAATTTTGTTTTACATTCTGAAAGTAAAGGTACAATTTTCTGAAAGAGGTAAACGTAAATTCTTAACTTTATTATAAAGCGTTCAAATATCAATGTTAGGAAAGCTGGCAATTCTTTAAACTTTTGAGAATTACCTTTTACTCATGTATAGTGAACTTACTTTCATATTTTGCATTATAAACAAAATTGTTCGGCATTGTTTGGGGTCAAACTATTTCTGTTATCCTTATATATTTGCTTCGCTGCGCTCTGCCGGATATCCGGTAGAGAAGTCGGATATCCGGTGATTGTGATTCGGATATCCGACGATATTTCGGATATTGAAAAATCAGTCGGATATGCCGGATATCGGATATTTGCCGGATATCCATTGCATCCCTAGTAAAAACTAATGTAGCAAAAGCGTTCAAACATGAGATTATTAATAAGTAGCTTATTGTAATATACTGTTCATTTTTCTGAGGATAGCATGTATACATGTAGAGAAATTAAGTTTTTTATGAAAACAGTCTCAAATTTCACTGAGGTTTTTGCTTATTATTTGCACTTAATATTTAAAAAAGTTCTTTTCAGAAAATATGACAAACAGTGTACACAATACTCTGCAATCAGAATTAAACGTTAATAAAAATTGGATGAAAAATGAGCAGGTTTACTAAAAAATGTTTTGCTGAGCATGCATGAATGCAATCAAAATAACATTTTCGAAACCATAGCTTGAAAATTCAGAAAGTTATCGTCAATAGTATAAGCTCGAAATCCGTTGTTCCCAAAAGGAAGCAAAAAGATGAGGGGTTGTATCCAAATATAGTAGTATGTGCAATATTGGGTATGCTGTCTTGGCGCTAATCAACAGATATTTGATACAACTGCTCATATTTATTTTTCATTTTGGGAACAACGGATTTCGAGCTTATTCTATCGACGATAATTTTCTGAATTTTCAATCTATGATTTTGAGACTTTCCCAAAAGTTGCTCTATATAATTAGCTAATACATTATGCATATTATATTTTGATTGCATTCGCGCATGCACAGTGAAACATTTTTTAGTAAACCTGCTCATTTTCTCTCCAAGTTTTATTATTTTTTAATTTTGATTGCAGAGTTTTGTGTGCAATGTTGTTTGTCATATTTACTGAAAAGAACTTACGAGTATAGATGCTATCCTCATAAAACTGAACACAGCATATTGCAATAATGTAACCGCAATGCCAAATTTCAAATTTCTAACCTCGACGATATCATAGAAATCTCAATTTTAGAATATTTTTTGCTCCTGCACCCCTTTGGGAGTTGTTGTACCTGCGTTAAAACATAGCTATGTTGGAAAAGAGATACTCACGAGAATTTTGCCACCATTATTTTTATTATTGGTTTGGTAGTTTCACAGTTTACTCCTATAAACAAATGCACAAATGTAAGTAGTGTTTATGGTGATTTATTATACACTATTGGCTAATTTTGTGCACTGCTAATGTAAAAGTAACCATTGTTTTTCTTTTTATCCTGAAGCAAATGATAATCTGCCAAATATTGTTTCAATTCAAATCTTTTGAAATTGCATTTTTTTTATTATTATTATTTGCAGAAACACTGCTTTCATGTTTAAATTAAATATTTTCATTTTATAGTGTTACTAATTTTTGAATAAACCTTTTTACTTTGTATTGTAAACAAAATCAGTAACAGTTTTTTTATTTAATTTTATTTTTCAATGTGTTTGTATTTTTTTCCTTCTAATATAGCCATTTTAATTCTTTTACAAAAATAATTGATTAGCAAAAGATTTAATTTGAATTTCTTCCATTGCTATAGTAACGGATGCATTTTAAGAAAATATCACTTGTAATTTCAGAAATTTTGAGTTTTTGGCACTATACACATCACCAAATTAGAAAAAATATCAAATATCTCACTATTGGACCTAGAAGAATTTACTTGGTACCATTCGATTCAGCATACAAAAATACATTGTAATATGTTATGATTAGGAATTTTTTTAAAGCTTGTTCCAATTTTTACCCACATGTGGGATAGAATTGTAGGAAATCGTTATTTTTCGCTCAACTACGTCACAAGAAATATCCCCCACCCCAAATTTCGTCCTTTTATCTTCAGTAGTTTGGAATGTGCATTGATTACCCCCCCCCCCCCTCTCCCCTCCCAATCAGGACTATTGTTTGTATATACAGGGTTCGTACGCGACTGGAAAACCGGGAATTGTCAGGGAAAATGACAAGTGCTCAAAAAGTCATGGAAAAGTCAGGGAAAATTGCAATTTTTTTCTAAAACCTGGAAAAGTCAGGGATTTTTTTATGTGGTATCATGTCTCAAGATTTTGCCAAATTCCGAGGTTCGTCCACAAAAAAGTTCTTATTTTTCACTTGGAAGTATAATTTTCACGAAATATTTTACTAAATTCACATTTTGACAGGAAGAAGTTTTAGCTATACAAATTTGTCGCCAAATGGGCAATATCTTTGCCAATGATGGGACTCTGTAAAAGAGCGAACTGCGCAATAGAATAGAGTTATTTTCCGGTTTCTTTTGTCAGCTTTAAAGTTGAATGTCGCCAAATAATTTCATTTGTTATTTAATGCATCCCTTTTTCATGAAGAGTGAAATAGGCAGAAGCTGAAGGGCTGGTTAAAGCGAAAGGAGAGCCACAATCTTCTTGTCTTCTGCTGACTGCTGCTGAGTGAGAAGGTGATTTAATTTCGTTTTGGTGACGGCATGATTCTTTTCTGAAACCGAAAGTTCTGTTAATTACAGGTAAGTAATCTTAATTAAAAGTATTCTTTAATAGTCCTAGTTTTTTTAAAATAAATAATATATAACAACTAAACGATTTTTTCAGAAACGAGATTGTTATTATTAAATATCTATTCTGAAGATATGTTTTTATCCCCTTTTATCACATTATTATATACAACTTTGCTAGTAAAAAAATAAAAAAGGTGAATCCTGGAAAAATTTAATTTGGTTGCACTATTCTAAAGCTAACGTAATGCAAATATTTCGCATGAACTCATCTATTATTCTTCACTCGTATGTGTGTCATTTTTCAAAAATTTAGATTTAAATATATTTTTAATATATAGTACAGGATATATTATCCGGAATGCTAAATGATCCGAAACCGAAACTTAGTGAAAGCTTTCATTTAAGAAAAATTTGCAGTTTTTTTTTTTCAATATTTTATTGAAGAGTTAACATGTTTTATAAATCGATATTTTGAATATTTTAAACTTTTTCTCATACATCTCAAGGTTCTGTTATATCCGATTAATTCCCCCCCCCCCCAAACACAGCAAAAAATCGTAAAGTAATCGGAGAGGACTTTTACAGGGATTAAAAGCGGCTATCGAAATCTACCGCCTGTAGAGATCCGAAAATGTGTATAAGAATAGACCAAAGCCCACCCTGATATTCATTTTTTTGTTAACCGAGATAATTAAAAGTCAGAACCTAAAAAAGCACGAAATACGCGCTCTCCCTGCGACACTCTGAGCCTACTTATGATGCTCCTATGAAAGATAAGAATTGAATGTACGCGATCGTCACACATAAGTTTCTTTTGGATCATTTTTATGACTTCTCATTGGCGTAACTTTTAGAAATATGGGAAAACTAACTACATATTTTTAAATTTAGTATTTTTCTGTTTCAAATGCTAAAATCCATTGTAAAAAAATTTAATTTTTAACCTTTTGAAAAAAAAATTCGAAACATCACTTAGAATTTGAACACGTTTTCCGCGATCGAAAATCTGTCGGCAAGCCTCTGGTCTGAAAATTCCGAAAAATTAAGGTGATCATTTCCGAAAATTAAAAAAATCGGTCATAAATCTTAAAATTCAGGCATAAAATTTATCGCAAAATTTGACGAATGATCGCCGAAAAAAATCAATTTCGTCCATCGTTTGAAGAAAAATTGCTAATTTTGTCAAAGGAGCGCAGGAAAATGCAAATTTCATCAAAGAAACGTGCAAATTGGCAAATTTCGTAAAAGGATCGTGAAAAAACGGCAAATTTGTCAAAGAATCGCGGAAAAACGGCAAAAATCATCAACAGATCGCAAAAAAACCCCTCTAATTTCTTCAAAGAGGCGCAGGAAAAAAAAAACACTTCGTGCCGGGAGTTTACTCCTTTCAGAAAATTTCCTTTGTTTGTTTTTTTTCCTTGTTTTACCAGAATAATTATTCTCTAATATTAATTAGTTTTTAATATTTTATGGTAATTATTTTAAACCACTGTTTTTAATTCATAACGTAAAAATAATATACGTAATTTTTTAAGATTAATTTGCAGAAAGTTTTTGACCAAATATTTATTTCTGCAGAAAGTTTTTGGTTTTATACAAGTCTGGGGTAGTGTTGCCAGTGGGTTACTTTTTTTGTTAATTCAAATTTCTTGATTGGCAACACTTTTTTGAAATGATAAAATTTCTTCTCTTAAATCTGTTGTTTAATATTTTCAGCATAAGAGCATTTTTAAGCAGGTTCATGTGCAGTTATTTATTTAATTAAAGAAATATGTAATTTAATATCTAGCATTAAAAAGAAATCTGGCAACATAGTATAAATAAAAAAAGTACTGTTATTATAATTTATTTTGCCCCACCTAACCCTAAATTAAGATTTTATAAATTAAAACTAGAATAGATTCAGATTTTTTTCCCTTTTGCATTAATTGTTTTGGAGCTACTTTTGATAGAATGTAATAAATATAAAATCAGTTTTTTAAAAATGATTGCAGTATAATTGTGTGTTTTCTTCTTTTAGGAAAAAGTATATATAATATGTCTAAGAAAAGAACATTATTTAATCCCGAGTGGACAGACAAGGAAATAAATCCAGAATGGTGCTCTTGGTTAAAAGAAGTAAAGAGTGATCCATTCTCTGCCCATTGTTCTATTTGTCGAAGATCATTTCAACTCAGTAATATGGGTAGAACAGCCATTACCAGCCATGAGGAAGGTTATAAACATCAGAGAAACGCAAATTCTGCTAAGGGTTCTTTGCCATTGGAAAAAGTATTTCAGATTGATAAATCTACGAAAGAAAATACAATTAATGAAAATAAAAAGTCCATATCTGAAGAAAAAATCATAGCAGAAATGAATGATACTTCTACTGCAACGTGTGTTAAACCTTATTGTAGTAATAAACTTTCTTTAGAGAATCATGTTTCAAAAGAAGCTCTTTTAAGAGCTGAAATTCTCTGGGCCATGAAACTTGTCATGTCCCATAGTTCGTATAATCCTTTCATGATGCTTCCAGTTTGTTCAAAGCAATGTTTCCAGAAAGTAAAATAGGACAAGCAGTTACTTGTAGTTCAAAAATGTCTTACATGATTTGTTTTGGCTTATCACCATACTTCTCTGAACATTTAAGAAGGGACATAGGGAATTCAAAGTTTGTTATTTGCTTCGACGAAGCTTTAAATAAAGTAGTTCAAAAAGGTCAGATGGATATTGTAATTAGGTATTGGTCAGAATCATTTAAAAGAATAAAAACTCGATATCTGGATTCGGTTTTCCTTGGCCATTCCACAGCACTAGATTTAATAGCTAAACTTCATGAAGGAACTGAAGGCCTTGACCTTAGCAAACTATTACGGTTGTCAATGGATGGCCCCAATGTAAATGTCAAAATGGCCAGACTATTGACAGATGAACTTGCCACTGAACATTTATGTGAAGTTCTAGATATAGGGACTTGTGGGTTGCATGTAGTTCACGGTGCATTTCGTACGGGCCACAAAGCTGCAAATTGGTCTTAAAATACTGTGTTCAGAGCTATGTATCAATTATTTAAAAATTCACCTGCAAGACGAGCAGATTATATTGAAATTACAGGCAGCAACAAATTTCCTCAAAAGTTTTGTGAAGTACGGTGGGTAGAAAATGCAGCTGTTGCTAAAAGAGCTATTGAAGTTTTCAATTTTGTAAAAACGTATGTTCAGCAATCGACACTTCCTAAAACACAAACTGTTAAGTATTACAGGAAGCATGCAATAATAAATTGATCTTGCCACAGATGGCCTTTTATTCATCCATTGCTACACTTTTGCAACTATTTCTTAAAAAATACCAATCTAGTGATCCACTTTGCCCATTTATGCATCAAGACTTGCATTTTATAATTTACCAACTTATGAAAAGATTCATTAAATCTGCAGTTTTCATTTTATGCAGTCTTCAGGCTCTTGATGTAGGAGTAGCTGCATCAGGTCTTCTTGCAAAATGTGGTGCCACAGAAAATGAAAAAAAATGATTCCGGCATTGCCAAAAACTTTTTAAAGCAATAACATAAAAAATATTTTAACGTTCTCCGCTGACATATTCTTTACTTAGATATATCTCATGTTTAGATCCTAAGCTAATTCTATCCAATTCCAATACTTCAGAACTGAGAATGAGTATATTATTAGAAGTTTTATACACAAAGCAGCATGTGACATCTGCTGAAGCAGACAGAGCTAAACAACAATTTAGTAAGCTTTGCTTTGACGCAAAAGCTGAGAAAAAAGAATATTTTGAAAAGTATTCTTATGAAAATGAAAGTTTAGATGCATTTTATTGCAACATTATTCCTGAAGATAGCTTTAAGGATTTATGGAAAGTTTTAAAAATTGTTTTAGTTCTTTCAAATGGGAATGCATCTGTGGAAAGCGGTTTTTCAATTAACAAAGTTGTATTAATAGAGAACTTAGCAGAAAGATCTGTGTGTGCCCTTAGGAATGTTTATGATGCTGTTAAAGCAGCTGGTGGAGTTGAAAAAGTAGATATTAGTAAAGAAATATTGAGCCATGTTAAGGTTGCTAGAATGAGATACCATGACTATTTAAATGAAGAAAAAAAAAAAGAAAATCATGAAGCAAGCAAAAAAGAAACAGAAAAAAGAAAAGCTGTAGCAGAAATTAAACTGTTAAAAGAAAAAAAAATTAAACTGACACAACAAACTGCTTCTGAAACAGTACATATAAACAATATGATTGCAGAACTGTCCAAAAAAATTTGAATTTTTAATATGCATAATGTAAATTTTGTTATAGAAGTAAAAAGTTACTTTGAATCCTTCTGAGTTGTATTTTAGTGTTTTTTTTCTTTCTTTTTTTAATTATTATAAGTTATTTTCACTTTCAGAGGTAAGTTTACATTTTATTCTTATTAATGTACCTCTTATACTGTACAAATTTAATCATTAAAATGTAAAATTGAAATTCATATTTCTAAAAAAATGTTGTGAATTGTGGTCAGGGAATTTTAAGAAATATGACCTGGAAAACCTGACGAAGTCAGGGAATTTTGTAATTCAAAAAGAGTATGAACCCTGATATAGAGATAAAATGAAATAAAATAATAATGCAGTATTTCCAAATTCAAAAGATTAAAAAAAATCAAAATAGGACTATTTAAGAAGACTTTTACTGAGCAAATGACATACTTTTAAGTTACAAATAACTGGGAAATTTTTGTCTTTGTATTAAAATACTCATATATAAAACAATAATAAAGATCTTAGACACCTTTTATGCATTTCTCAATATTTATAAATATGGAATAATGAATGAATGTCTCGGTCTGCATATAAAAGGTCGCCGGGCCACAGGTTGAGTATGGCTGCTTTAGATTGTTCTATGCTTTGTCATACACCAGACAGGATGATTTTAACAATACTGTGCTAAACGTAGATGTGAGAAGAATCGACAAACAAATTCTTCATTTGGCGCCCCTTCATTCTGGCACCTGGGGCACATGCCCCCTCTGCCTGCCCTTAGTTTCGGCCCTGTTTCCTTGACAGTAGGTATGACTGAATAGCTTAGAAATAACAGGGATCTGTTTAGGAAAAATTTGGGTCTTTTAAAGGACCTTTCACACTAAAGACAGGACACTTCACATACATTGTCACCTTAAAACAGGACTCTGTCTTAAAAATAGACCTTTCCCTAAACTTTTCTATCTCCTTCCACAAATTAATCATTTTACAATAAAATTTAGCCAGTCACAAAACAGCTGAAGTCACATGAACAAGAACTTATACAGGGTGCAAAGGAAAGTCCCTTAAACCTGAAAATACTTGTGAAGGGAGAGAGCTACAGCTATGCAAGTGAGGTAACGGTATAGTAAAGCGACTACGCCCAATTTAATGAAAATGACAGCACTGCCACTAGTAAATAAATTTGGAAGATAGCCATTGCATATCAAAAACGAAAAGAGGTAGAGCCAATTTCCAATTAGAAAGTTTTAGAGCATCTATTAATTAGTACGAAACGACATTTGGTTTACATGGATAAGATAAAACTTCACCTGTATATCCAAAAATGTCCGAAATCGATGCACTCTATTTTGTGTAAACATCTGAATAGAATAGCCAGAAGTATGAAGAACTATGCACAATTTATTGTATAAATGCGTACTTTTCTCAATAAATTTTGATAACATCACACAAAAAACAAAGACAAACTGTCTCACCGTAATAAAAAGTTAATATTCCGTATGTTCGAAAAGTTTGCATTGCTCACGATACACGTTTTTATTTGTGAGAGTAAATCTGCATGCTCATTTCTCAGCATGGAACATCTATTGCAAGTCTCTTCAGTATGACGACATAGATTTAATCCTTTCAAGGGCAGTGGCTAGATGGTCTAACCACCTAATTTTAATTCCAAAACTGACAAATGACATCAAGAATATTTTAATAAAATTTTGCTTTTGTTTTGAAATTGGAAATTAGAAGGTTTTCATTTTCTAAGAAATCATTTGAATATACTGGTGTCAGTCAATTATTTCATCATTTTATGAACAGAATTCTTCTGCCCCTGAAAGGACTAAACTAAAATTTTAAATGCATTGAAAATTAATTTTTTACAGACATTACAGTACAATACAATGACATAATTTGCAATTGAGCACTGCTACATTTCCTAAATGTGAATATGCAAAGTAGAGTCGTCACTCACTGATTTCAGACATTTTTGGGTATACAGGTGACGATTAATCTTATCTGTGTGAACCAAATGTTGTTTCGTAAAAATTGATTGATGCTCTAAAACTTTCTAATTGGAAATTTTTCTCTATCTCATTTCGTTTTTAATTTGCAATGGCTATCTTCCAAATTTTGCCACTAGGGGCGCTGCTGTCATTTGCATTAGTTTGGGCATAGTCGCTTTACTATACATTACCTCACTTGCATAGCTGTTGCTCTCTCCATTCATAAGTATTTTCAAGTTAAAGGGGCTGTCCTTTGCACCCTGTATATAATGATAAATTTAAATTCACAAAATTGTGATTAGATTTTGCAATTAAAAAACACAATTTCCCAAAAACAGGACACACAAATCCTGGACAGACCCATGAACAGGCATGAAAGAGTTTCTCCTAAAGGAAGAATTCACCTTTTTAAAAATAATTTGATGAAATTCATGATTTTAAAGTTTGCTGCTTTTTGACGGAGTATGCATTTTTCCACGATCCTTTGCTGAAATGTGCATTTTTTTCACAGCTTTTCCCATGACATTCACATTTTTTTGCGATCCTTTTTTGAAATTTGTGTTCTTTCCATGGCTCTTAGACGAAATTTGCATTTTTTCTGTAGCTCTTTGATGAAATTTGCGGGGGTTTTTTCTGATGCTCTGACAAAATTTGCTTTCTTATGCGGCCATTTCATGGTCTACAGGTTTTTATCGTGATCCTTTGCCGAAATTCGCATTTTTCCCATGGCCCTTTGACGAATTTCACGGTCTTTTGATGGAATACGCATTTTCCTGTGATCCTTTGCTGAAATTTGATTTTTTTTTCCGCGTCATTTTTGATGAAATTAGTGTTTTTTCTGCGATCCTCTGTCAAAATTTGCGCTTTTTTGGCGAAATTCGCAATTCTTTGACACAATTTTCGTTTTTCCCATGGCCCTTAGACGAAATTCACGTTTTTCTCTTGTTCTTAGAAAAAATTCATGTTTTTTCCCATGAGCCTTTGACAGAATATGTGTTATTTCAGGGCTTTGATGAGATTCACATTTTTTCCTGCGATCCTTTGAGGAAATTCATGTTTCCTCCGGGATCATTTGACAAAATTCGGGTTTTATCCGCGATCAATTGACGAAATTTGACTTTTTTTTCACAATCCTTTGCCAAAATTCGCACTTTTTTCACTCTTTGAAAAAATTGATGTTTTATCCGCGGCCCTTTGAAAAAATTCGCATATTATCCATGGCCCTTTGACAAAATTCAGGTTTTTCTACAGTCCTTTAATGAAACTGGAGTTTTTTTCTGTGAACTATTGATGAAATCGATTTTTTTTTTTTTTTTGGAGACCATTTGTCAAAAATCACGATACAGTCCTCCCCAATTAATCGGGTCATGGATAATCAAATACCCGCTTATTCGAATAGAATCCACCAGAACCGAATTTATTCCTATTGGTTCTATGTTATTTTTCCCCGCTTAAACCAAATACCTTTTACGAACGTCCCTGTTTAATCGAATAACAACTGTGTGACCGATGTTTGAAAATAGGTGTGGAAAGCACGTTTCAGCTTGAATTTCTTTCCAGCTTTTGTCATTTTCGGTTCCTTTATGTTGAAAACAAATTTTCAGTTCTTCCTGCCATTATTTCGACCGGCAGGTGTATAATGGACAGGTTAAATGATTTCCCCATCATCACTTCTTGCTGTTAATGATGTCATTAAATTAACGACAAGGATTTAAGTTAGCAAAGTTTAAGTAATACACAATGAAAGCAAAAGCTAAATGTCCCATTTGGGTTTTAAATAGTTACGAAAAAGATAAGAGATGTATGGTGGCGAAATGAAAACAAATTAAGTTTAAAAACAAACTAAACGTTTATTAAATAAAATATAAAACAATATGATTAAATATATTTCCAACAGTAAACAAATATTTAAATTCTATTAAGTACATTCTGTTATCAAATTATACATATCTAGAAAAACATATTTAACAATAAAAGGAAAACTGACCTCGTGACACATAATGAAACAATCGCTTGAGTGACTGTCCGTGATTAGATATATCCGTGAACTGCCGACAAACTAAATTATCCCGATTCATATATATATATATCAATGCTGAAGAACACTGGGAAAACATTTCTATAAAGAAGAAATTGCATTGCTGAAGAATATCACAAAACACTTAAAGTTGATGTATTAAACCATCCATAAATGAATTCACTCCGAGCTTCACTTTAATGATCGCCATTCGTGACTCACAGCTTGCCATTTACTTATTGACGAGAAAAACAGAGTCCGTACATTAAAACCGGAGTCGAAGTAGAAAACTATCGAACTCCCATTGGTATCCTCATAAATGGCTGACACAAGTTAAAGCAAGAGCAAGTTAAGTAATAATTCATTAAAAACCAACAGAACTTCTAAATGAACGTCCTCAGCCATCGAAACTCCAGAGAGATAAAACACTGTTAGAAAGAGGAGGTGAAGAGAAAAGAAAATGGATCTGTATTTATATCAGCCGGGCGTTCAAATAAGATCTCATTACGCAATTCAAGGAGCAGCAGCAGACGAAACCATGATGAAAGATCGCACAGCCGATGTGCCGTAGACTCAAACGGACGGCGCCATCTGGCGGCGAACGTGAAACTATTATCGTGGCGGTCATTCGAATGAGATGCGTGCTCTTGAATGCATGAAAGCTGACAGCTGGAAAACTGATTGAAAAACGAAAGTACGCCCGGGAAAGAAAGTAAATAAACTAAAGAACTTTACAAACAGGATAACTGAAATGGATAAAAGGTAAGTAAAGAAATGATTGACTTTATATTATTAATAAAATATATTTAAAGAATGTTAAAAGATATTCAAATAAAGAAATTAAGAAATGTAGAGGAGATATCTCTGGACAGTGTCAAGATAGGAATAAGGTGTTTTACACTTGTCAGTTAACCATGCTTTAATGGCAATGCGCTGACACTTTGAGACTCGAGAATATATTTGAGACTCTACTGTATTAAGAACAAAATTTAAACTTACTCAATTCCTCACATGTATTCAGATCATCAGCAAAGGTGACTCTTTTCACAGATTTTGGTGCACCTATTTAATATTGTATAAAGTTTTAGCATATCAATGAACATAACTACTAAATTTGTTTATTTGAAAAAAAAAAGAAGAAAAAAAATTACAGCAAAAAAAAAATACGTAAAACTTAAATCTAAAGTTTTATTAATTTTGTGAATTTCATAAAATTACAGTTTGTATCAATGAATATTAAGGTTTCAAAAACAAAATAGGAAAGCAGATATTCAATCTAAAGCAATTCAAAAGTTATAAAATAACGATAATGGCTAGTAAATCAAAATGATCTGAAATTTAAATGTGTTTATTATCACACAAAAAATTTTAAATTTCTAATTCCTGTAAAAAATAATTTCTAGCACAATGAAACTCTGCTTATCTGGCCCAATATGAAATGTAATGCAATTTTGATATGCAGAAATCTGGATACTCTGATCAATCATAAAGAAAACATTGTTGTAAACAAAAAAATTCTTGAAGATTGCTTTTGATTAATAAAAAGGAAAACTTTATACATGTTGAAAATAAAATCATTTTTATTACAAAGAACAAAATACAATACAGTACTTACATACACTTAGAAGTTTTAGATAAATGTCTCTAGCACCTCCCCCCCCCCCCCCCCCCCCCCCCGAAATAAAATTCTGGGTACGCCGCTGATTTCTGGCCCTCTACTGTATATATATACAGTATGGAGCCATTTATCCGGAAACCAGTTAACCGGAAAACCAGTTATCCGGAATGCTATTTCTAATAGACTGATTTCAGAATCTTTGCAGAAAAAAGTGTCATATACTGCCAGTTTGACATATGCATTGCTTGAAACAGTTGTATAACTTGATGACAACATTTAGCATTTGAAATGGAAACATATTTAGTTGTATTTTAGATGTTTTAATTTTTATGCAGAAGAAACAGAAGAATTTTTGTTCCCAAGGGATTCCCATAAATTACCTTCTTTCAAACTCTGATAAACTTATGATCTTTCTTGCATCTGATTTTTAATCCAAGTAATCTAATAATTTAAAATCAGAAATAATGCCGCAGCCACATATATTTCACAAAACTTATCAAATGGAGCTGCTTTAATGCCCAACCAGTTAACCGGAATACATCTGACTCCAACCATTCCGGATAAATGTTTCTGTACTGTATACACTATATGACCAAAGGTGACCGGTCACTTGCGATTTTTGACATTTTGTTAAATATCTAGAAAATACATCAGGAATTAACCTGAAACTACAAATGTGTAAACAGTATAGTGTAAGTCATATATTTCTGTGAAGATTTTTCCCGAAACCCCATAGGGGACCGTCAACATTTAAAAGAATGAATATGTTTTGGATGACCCTGTAAAAACTTATGTAGCAAAAGCATTCAAACATGAGATTATTAATAAGTGGCTTATTGTAATATACTGTTCATTTTTATGAGGATAGCATATATACATGTAGAGAAATTAAGTTTTTTATGAAAACAGTCTCAAATTTCACTGAGGTTTTTGCTAATTATTTGCACTTAATATTAAAAAAAGTTCTTTTCAGAAAATATGACAAACAGTGTACACAATACTCTGCAATCAGAATTAAAAGATAATAAAAATTGGATGAAAAATGAGCAGGTTTACTAAAAAATGTTTTGCTGAGCATGCGTGAATGCAATGAAAATAACTTTTTCGAAACCATAGCTTGAAAATTCGGAAAGTTATCGTCAATAGTATAAGCTCGAAATCCGTTGTTCCCAAAAGGAAGCAAAAAGATGAGGGGTTGTATCCAAATATAGTAGTATGTGCAATATTGGGTATGCTGTCTTGGCGCTAATCAACAGATATTTGATACAACTGCTCATATTTATTTTTCTTTTTGGGAACAATGGATTTCGAGCTTATTCTATCGACAATAATTTTCAGAATTTTCAAGCTATGATTTTGAGACTTTCCCAAAAGTTGCTCTATATACTTAGCTAATACATTATGCATATTATATTTTGATTGCATTCGCGCATGCACAGTGAAACATTTTTTTGTAAACCTGCTCATTTTTCCTCCAAGTTTTATTATTTTTTAATTTTGATTGCAGAGTTTTGTGTGCAATGTTGTTTGTCATATTTACTGAAAAGAACTTACGAGTATAGATGCTATCCTCATAAAACTGAACACAGCATATTGCAATAATGTAACCGCAATTTCAAATTTCTAACCTCAACGATATCATAGAAATCTCAATTTTAGAATATTTTTTGCTCCTGCACCCCTTTGGGAGTTGTTGTACCTGCATTAAAACATAGCTATGTTGAAAAGAGATACTATCGAGAATTTTCCCACCATTATTTTTATTATTGGTTTGGTAGTTTCACAGTTTACTCCTATAAACAAATGCACAAATGTAAATAGTGTTTATGGTGATTTATTATACACTATTGGCTAATTTTGTGCATTACTAATGTAAAAGTAACCATTGTTTTTCTTTTTATCCTGAAGCAAATGATAATCTGCCAAATATTGTTTCAATTCAAATCTTTTGAAATTGCATTTTTTTTATTATTATTATTATTTGTAGAAACACTGCTTTCATGTTTAAATAAAATATTTTCATTTTATAGTGTTACTAATTTTTGAATAAACCTTTTTACTTTGTATTGTAAACAAAATCAGTAACAGTTTTTTTATTTAATTTTATTTTTCAATGTGTTTGTATTTTTTTCCTTCTAATATAGCCATTTTAATTCTTTTACAAAAATAATTGATTAA
This sequence comes from Maratus speciosus, assembly GCA_963932465.1. Classification (NCBI taxonomy): domain Eukaryota; kingdom Metazoa; phylum Arthropoda; class Arachnida; order Araneae; family Salticidae; genus Maratus; species Maratus speciosus. Next base: position 47,823,369 of record OZ010796.1, on the reverse strand, counting down.
CAAAAGATTTAATTTGAATTTCTTCCATTGCTATAGTAACGGATGCATTTTAAGAAAATATCAATTGTAATTTCTGAAATTTTGAGTTTTTGGCACTATACACATCACCAAATTAGAAAAAATATGAAATATCTCACTATTGGACCTAGAAGAATTTACTTGATACCATTCGATTCAGCATACAAAAATGCATTGTAATATGTTATGATTAGGAATTTTTTTAAAGCTTGTTCCAATTTTTACCCACGTGTGGGATAGAATTGTAGGAAATCGTTATTTTTCGCTCAACTATGTCACAAGAAATATCCCCCACCCCAAATTTCGGCCTTTTATCTTCAGTAGTTTGGAATGTGCATTGATTTCCCCCCCCCCCCCCCTCCCCTCCCAATCAGGAGTATTCTTTGTATATACAGGGTTTGTACGCGACTGGAAAACCAGGAATTGTCAGGGAAAATGAGAAGTGCTCAAAAAGTCAGGGAAAATTGCAATTTTTTTCTAAAACCTGGAAAAGTCAGGGATTTTTTTATGTGGTATCATGTCTCAAGATTTTGCCAAATTCCAAGGTTCGTCCGCAAAAAAGTTCTTATTTTTCACTTGGAAGTAGAATTTTCGCTAAATATTTTACTAAATTCATATTTTGACAGGCAGAAGTTTTAGCTATACAAATTTGTCGCCAAATGGGCAATATCTTTGCCAATGATGGGACTCTGTAAAAGAGCGAACCGCACAATAGAATAGTTATTTTCCGGTTTCTTTTGTCAGCTTTAAAGTTGAATATCGCCAAATAATTTCGTTTGTTATTTAATGCAACCCTTTTTCATGAAGAGTGAAATAGGCAGAAGCTGAAGGGCTGGTTAAAGCGAAAGGAGAGCCACAATCTTCTTGTCTTCTGCTGACTGCTGCTGAGTGAGAAGGTGATTTAATTTCGTTTTGGTAAGGGCATGATTCTTTTCTGAAACCGAAAGTTCTGTTAATTACAGGTAAGTAATCTTAATTAAAAGTATTCTTTAATAGCCCTAGTTTTTTAATAATAAATAATATATAACAACTAAACGATTTTTTCAGAAACGAGATTGTTATTATTAAATATCTATTCTGAAGATATGTTTTTATCCCCTTTTATCACATTATTATATACAACTTTGCTAGTAAAAAAATAAAAAAAGTGAATCCTGGAAAAATTTAATTTGGTTGCACTATTCTAAAGCTAACGCAATGCAAATATTTCGCATGAACTCATCTATTATTTTTCACTCGTATGTGTGTCATCTTTCAAAAATTTAGATTTAAATATATTTTTAATATATAGTACAGGATATATTATCCGGAACGCTAAACGATCCGAAACCGAAACTTAGTGAAAACTTTCATTTAAGAAAAATTTGCAGTTTTTTTTTCCATATTTTATTGAAGAGTTAACATGTTTTATAAATCGATATTTTGAATATTTTAAACTTTTTCTGATACATCTCAAGGTACCGTTATATCCGATTAATTCCCCCCCCCCCCCCAAACACGGCAAAAAATCGTAAAGGAGAGGACTTTTACAGGGATTAAAAGCGGCTATCGAAATCTACTGCCTGTAGAGATCCGAAAATGTGTATAAGAATAGACCAAAGCCTACCCTGATATTCATTTTTTTGTTATCTGAGATAATTAAAAGTCAGAACCTAAAACGCACGAAATACGCGCTCTCCCTGTGACACTCTGAGCCTACTTATGATGCTCCTATGAAAGATAAGAATTGAATGTACGCGATCGTCACACATAAGTTTCTTTTGGATCATTTTTATGACTTCTCATTGGCGTAACTTTTAGAAATATGGGAAAACTAACTACATATTTTTAAATTTCGTATTTTTCTGCTTCAAACGCTAAAATCCATTGTAAAAAAATTTAATTTTTAACCTTTTGAAAAAAAAAATTCGAAACATCACTTAGAATTTGAACACGTTTTCCACGATCGAAAATCTGTCGGCAAGCCTCTGGTCTGAAAATTCCGAAAAATTAAGGTGATCATTTCCGAAAATTAAAAAAATCGGTCATAAATCTTAAAATTCAGGCATAAAATTTATCGCAAAATTTGACGAATGATCGCCGAAAAAAATCAATTTCGTCCATCGTTTGAAGAAAAGTTGCTACTTTTGTCAAAGGAGCGCAGGAAAATGCAAATTTCATCAAAAAAACGTGAAAATGAGCAAATTTCATAAAAGGATCGTGAAAAAACGGCAAATTTCGTCAAAGAATCGCGGAAAAATGGCAAAAATCGTCAACAGATCGCAAAAAAACCCCTCTAATTTCTTCAAAGAGGCGCAGGAAAAAAAAAACACTTAGTGCCGGGAGTTTACTCCTTTCAGAAAATTTCCTTTGTTTGTTTTTTTTCCTTGTTTAACCAGAATAATTATTCTCTAATTAAAATTAATTAGTTTTTAATTTTTTATGGTAATTATTTTAAACCACTGTTTTTAATTCATAACGTAAAAATAATATACGTAATTTTTTAAGATTAATTTGCAGAAAGTTTTTGACCAAATATTTATTTCTGCAGAAAGTTTTTGGTTTTATACAAGTCTGGGGTAGTGTTGCCAGTGGGTTACTTTTTTTTTTAATTCAAATTTCTTAATTGGCAACACTTTTTTGAAATGATAAAATTTCTTCTCTTAAATCTGTTGTTTAATATTTTCAGCATAAGAGCATTTTTAAGCAGGTTCATGTGCAGTTATTTATTTAATTAAAGAAATATGTAATTTAATATCTAGCATTAAAAAGAAATCTGGCAACATAGTATAAATAAAAAAAGTACTGTTATTATAATTTATTTTGCCCCACCTAACCCTAAATTAAGATTTTATAAATTAAAACTAGAATAGATTCAGATTTTTTTCCCTTTTGCATTAATTGTTTTGGAGCTACTTTTGATAGAATGTAATAAATATAAAAATCAGTTTTTTAAAAATGATTGCAGTATAATTGTGTGTTTTCTTCTTTTAGGAAAAAGTATATATAATATGTCTAAGAAAAGAACATTATTTAATCCCGAGTGGACAGACAAGGAAATAAATCCAGAATGGTGCTCTTGGTTAAAAGAAGTAAAGAGTGATCCATTCTCTGCCCATTGTTCTATTTGTCGAAGATTATTTCAACTCAGTAATATGGGTAGAACAGCCATTACCAGCCATGAGGAAGGTTATAAACATCAGAGAAACGCAAATTCTGCTAAGGGTTCTTTGCCATTGGAAAAAGTATTTCAGATTGATAAATCTACGAAAGAAAATACAATTAATGAAAATAAAAAGTCCATATCTGAAGAAAAAATCATAGCAGAAATGAATGATACTTCTACTGCAACGTGTGTTAAACCTTATTGTAGTAATAAACTTTCTTTAGAGAATCATGTTTCAAAAGAAGCTCTTTTAAGAGCTGAAATTCTCTGGGCCATGAAACTTGTCATGTCCCATAGTTCGTATAATTCCTTTCATGATGCTTCCAGTTTGTTCAAAGCAATGTTTCCAGAAAGTAAAATAGGACAAGCAGTTACTTGTAGTAGTTCAAAAATGTCTTACATGATTTGTTTTGGCTTATCACCATACTTCTCTGAACATTTAAGAAGGGACATAGGGAATTCAAAGTTTGTTATTTGCTTCGACGAAGCTTTAAATAAAGTAGTTCAAAAAGGTCAGATGGATATTGTAATTAGGTATTGGTCAGAATCATTTAAAAGAATAAAAACTCGATATCTGGATTCGGTTTTCCTTGGCCATTCCACAGCACTAGATTTAATAGCTAAACATCATGAAGGAACTGAAGGCCTTGACCTTAGCAAACTATTACGGTTGTCAATGGATGGCCCCAATGTAAATGTCAAAATGGCCAGACTATTGACAGATGAACTTGCCACTGAACATTTATGTGAAGTTCTAGATATAGGGACTTGTGTGTTGCATGTAGTTCACGGTGCATTTCGTACGGGCCACAAAGCTGCAAATTGCTCTTTAAATACTGTGTTCAGAGCTATGTATCAATTATTTAAAAATTCACCTGCAAGACGAGCAGATTATATTGAAATTACAGGCAGCAACAAATTTCCTCAAAAGTTTTGTGAAGTACAGTGGGTAGAAAATGCAGCTGTTGCTGAAAGAGCTATTGAAGTTTTCAATTTTGTAAAAACGTATGTTCAGCAATCGACACTTCCTAAAACACAAACTGTTGAAGTATTACAGGAAGCATGCAATAATAAATTGATCTTGCCACAGATGGCCTTTTATTCATCCATTGCTACACTTTTGCAACTATGTCTTAAAAAATACCAATCTAGTGATCCACTTTGCCCATTTATGCATCAAGACTTGCATTTTATAATTTACCAACTTATGAAAAGATTCATTAAATCTGCAGTTTTCATTTTATGCAGTCTTCAGGCTCTTGATGTAGGAGTAGCTGCATCAGGTCTTCTTGCAAAATGTGGTGCCACAGAAAATGAAAAAATATGATTCCGGCTTGATTGCCAAAAATTTTTTAAAGCAATAACATCAAAAATATTTTAACGTTCTCCGCTGACATATTCTTTACTTAGATATATCTCATGTTTAGATCCTAAGCTAATTCTATCCAATTCCAATACTTCAGAACTGAGAATGAGTATATTATTAGAAGTTTTATACACAAAGCAGCATGTGACATCTGCTGAAGCAGACAGAGCTAAACAACAATTTAGTAAGCTTTGCTTTGACGCAAAAGCTGAGAAAAAAGAATATTTTGAAAAGTATTCTTATGAAAATGAAAGTTTAGATGCATTTTATTGCAACATTATTCCTGAAGATAGCTTTAAGGATTTATGGAAAGTTTTAAAAATTGTTTTAGTTCTTTCAAATGGGAATGCATCTGTGGAAAGCGGTTTTTCAATTAACAAAGGTGTATTAATAGAGAACTTAGCAGAAAGATCTGTGTGTGCCCTTAGGACTGTTTATGATGCTGTTAAAGCAGCTGGTGGAGTTGAAAAAGTAGATATTAGTAAAGAAATGTTGAGCCATGTTAAGGTTGCTAGAATGAGATACCATGACTATTTAAATGAAGAAAAAAAAAAAGAAAATCATGAAGCAAGCAAAAAAGAAACAGAAAAAAGAAAAGCTGTAGCAGAAATTAAACTGTTAAAAGAAAAAAAAAATTAAACTGACACAACAAACTGCTTCTGAAACAGTACATATAAACAATATGATTCCAGAACTGTCCAAAAAAATTTGAATTTTTAATATGCATAATGTAAATTTTGTTATAGAAGTAAAAAGTTACTTTGAATCCTTCTGAGTTGTATTTTAGTGTTTTTTTTCTTTCTTTTTTTAATTATTATAAGTTATTTTCACTTTCAGAGGTAAGTTTACATTTTATTCTTATTAATGTACCTCTTATGCTGTACAAATTTAATCATTAAAATGTAAAATTTAAATTCATATTTCTAAAAAAATGTTGTGAATTGTGGTCAGGGAATTTTAAGAAATATGACCTGGAAAACCTGGCAAAGTCAGGGAATTTTGTAATTCAAAAAGAGTATGAACCCTGATATAGAGATAAAATGAAATAAAATAATAATGCAGTATTTCCAAATTCAAAAGATTAAAAAAAATCAAAATAGGACTATTTAAGAAGACTTTTACTGAGCAAATGACATACTTTTAAGTTACAAATAACTGGGAAATTTTTGTCTTTGTATTAAAATACTCATATATAAAACGATAATAAAGATCTTAGACACCTTTTATGCATTTCTCAATATTTATAAATATGGAATAATGAATGAATGTCTCGGACCGCATATAAAAGGTCGCCGGGCCGCAGGTTGAGTATGGCTGATTTAGATTCTTCTATGCTTTGTCATACACCAGACAGGATGATTTTAACAATACTGTGCTAAACGTAGATATGAGAAAAATCGACAAACAAATTCTTCATTTGGCGCCCCTTCGTTCTGGCGCCTGGGGCACATGCCCCCTCTGCCTGCCCTTAGTTTCGGCCCTGGTTACTTGACAGTAGGTATGACTGAATAGCTTAGAAATAACAGGGATCTGTTTAGGAAAAATTTTGGTCTTTTAAAGGACCTTTCACACTAAAGACAGGACACTTCACATACATTGTCACCTTAAAACAGGACTCTGCCTTAAAAATAGACCTTTCCCTAAACTTTTCTGTCTACTTTCACAAATTAATCATTTTACAATAAAATTTAACCTGTCACAAAACAGCTGAAGTCACATGAACAAGAACTTATACAGGGTGCAAAGGAAAGTCTCTTCAACCTGAAAATACTTGTGAAGGGAGAGAGCTACAGCTATGCAAGTGAGGTAACGGTATAGTAAAGCGACTACACCCAATTTAATGAAAATGACAGCACTGCCACTAGTAACAAAATTTGGAAAATAGCCATTGCATATCAAAAACGAAAAGAGTTAGAGCCAATTTCCAATTAGAAAGTTTTAGAGCATCTATTAATTAGTACGAAACGACATTTGGTTTACATGGATAAGAAATTTTCACCTGTATATCCAAAAATGTCCGAAATCGATGCACTCTATTTTGTGTAAACATCTGAATAGAATAGCCAGAAGTATGAAGAAATGTGCACAATTTATTGTATAAATACGTACTTATCTCAATAAATTTTGATAACATCACACAAAAAACAAAGACAAACTGTCTCACCGTGATAAAAAGTTAATATTCCGTATGTTTGAAAAGTTTGCCATTGCTCACGATACGTTTGTATTTGTGAGAGTAAATCTGCATGCTCATTTCTCAGCATGGAACGTCTATTGCAAGTCTCTTCAGTATGACGACATAGATTTAATCCTTTCAAGGGCGGTGGCTAGATGGTCTAACCTACTAATTTTAATTCCAAAACTGACAAATGACATCAAGAATATTTTAATAAAATTTTGCTTTTGTAATGAAATTGGAAATTAGCAGGTTTTCACTTTCTCAGAAATTCATTTGAATATACTGGTGTCAGTCAATTATTTCCTCATTCCTGCACAAAAAAATAAATAATAAAATAAGCCTTCAAAATGGCCTAAAAAGGGAATTTTCTTTTAATTAAATCCACCTGAAAAAAAAAAGTAATGCAATAGACTCTCTCATCTGCAGCCCTAAAATCTGCACATCATCACAGATATAAACAATGAAATTTTTAGTTCAGATGTAAAGGGAAAGATTTCAGAATTTTTTAGTTTGATATCGTTCCTTACATATTTTTGTTACACATCTATTACTTTTAAAGCTTAATTAAGCATTCAGAAAGATTTAGTGAAACCATAAAGTTTAAAGGGTGTTTACTTTTTATCGATGTATGTTTTATTTTTCACCTTCTCTTGAGCAACTTGTTTTTATATCTGAAACAGCCGGCAGTTCGTTTGATTCACTAGCTTCTGAGGCAAGTACGTTACTGAGTAACTGCCACTAACTGTGATTTCGGGATCACATCTTTCGCCGTGACAAGTTGCTTTGCAATGTCATTACTTTGTAGCCAATGGCATTTCAGATATAAGTTTATACTTACAAATTGGCAACAAGATTATGCAAAACAACTGCTAGGTTGTTGTATAAATGTCTGGACTGTTTTGGATCATTAACTTCTTATAATTTTGTATGTATATCATAGCTTTCATCATGTGACTGCATTGAAATATTATTTAAACTTTCTGTTTAAGTTAATGGCAAAGTAATGCTGTTTAAGTGTAACATTCATCTCATCTCACGTATATATCTCTTTTTATTACCCAACTGCCAAGACAGGTTATGTGTTTCACGTGCATCTGGGTATGTGGATTTCTGTATACCCTCGAAACATCCCAACAGCTGGATGGATTTTAATAAATGAGGTCTCTATCGATTCATCTTAACCACCTGATGGTTATAGGCTAGGTTTTTTTTAAAATACAAAATGGGGGTAGAGATGAAAAAAATTACGCACCCTATTGAGTGGCATATCATTAGATAGGTCTTTCAAAATGAAGACTATGTTTCATTGACTATTTTACAGTTAGAAGCTTCGTTTAAATATTACACAAACTGGAAGTTGTGTAGGTAGAATCTCTAGCTTTACTGCAACTCTAACCATCATAGACATTTATAGGCCTCATCAAAACAGTGTTTCTAGATAGTAACTAACAATTAAACACAACTTAAAAGAAATCAATACAAGTACTTTACAATAATAGGTAAGTAATATAAAAAATAGTTTCACATTGATAAGAAATAATTAGTTTAAAAAATCAAAAAACCCGAACTTAATTAATTTTCTGGAATTAAGTCTTCCACATCAACCACTGCTATACTTTGCTCAGCCATGTTTTTACAATTTTAATATGTAATTCTTGATAATATGACTATGCTCATGGTTTTTCATGAAGGAGGTATAAATTTATTTTTTAAAAAATATATCAAGATATTGCTGAAATCACTGGTAATCGCAATCTTTTTACCAAATATATTTTTGTATTAATCAAACTTTTTAGTTTATTAAGACTGGCTAATCCTGAAATAAAACTTTCTTAATTTATGATTTCCATTTTTCCAGATGCCGATTTTGCAGCTAATTGTGATGACCGGACCTTGATCAGTTGCCAAATGCTCTTGATTGACAAAGTTCGCATCGACTGCCACACTTTTAAAGAAAAGTGTGTCAGTTTATCGACCTTACAGTCAGAATTTGTCTCAATGACTGAGGCCGTCAAGAACCTGTTCTGGTTCGATCAAATATGCCGTGAATGCGTGCAGAATGATATAGTTTCAGATTGCAACAGCAAAACAACTATGCTGGTGGATGTGGGATTTACAATTAATTTTTCAATTCCCTTTCCACCCTATTACGTATTGTTAAGCTGGATTCCTGTATTTTTTCCTTGCTTTGCTTTTCAGTTGCACATCGAGCATGTGTTTACGTGCATACTTCACAGCTCGATGGAGTTGCTTGCTTGCAGCATGCGGTCTCCTTAGCATTCAGCCATTTTGAGTTGCAATCGTAATCTCTTTACTTTAAAATTCATCATGTAAAGTTACTTTTAGATTCGTGCTATAAATTATGTTAGTTATTTTTAATGCTATTTTTATAAGTTACCATATTTTCACGTAATTTAAATTAAAAAAGTAAAGTGTTTAATGGTTTAGATTTAGAACATATAACTTAGGTTAATATGTCTTCAAAAAGGCAAACTTAAGAACATTAGCAGAAACTAACACAGTGTAGGCTTTGGCTGGATGGAGTGTAACTGAAGAGATAATTGAATAACATCAATGGCATGTGAAGAGTGTCTTAAACTACAAAAAATAGATTGCAAAGACTGTTAAATGAACTTTGAGCTAAACAGTTTATATGTAGCTAAACAGTATTATCATCGCAGGTCAAAAATACAGATAACTATACTCACAATTGAGAATGCAGATAGCTGGTTGTAACAACAAGTGTATAATCATGGTGACAAGAGCAAACATATAACATTATCTCAGGAAACAGCAAAAATATCACAAGATAATAAAAGGTTGGTTAAAACTCATTTAAAAACGAAACTCATTCATTAAGATAAAGCTTAAAGCATCCATGAATGCATTATCTCATAAAGTACTCGAGCTATTTTGATATACATATTTTTTTTGTGGTAGAGTATAAATATAAGATAACAGCATGCATATATGGCAGACAGTTTTTAAAAAAATTTAATAAAATTTCTGAAAATTGCCATTGCTCTTAAATAAAAAGTTTTAGTCACAGAAAAAAACTGTCTGCCATAAGTCTAGAGCATAATCCAGTAAATATGGATTCCAAATTTCATCAAAATCGGTCAGGTGGTTTCCGAGAAAACAGGTCAAGTGTACTTTTTAGTGACCCAGCTTTATAAAGATAACCAATTAACATATTTTTTAGCGCAATTTTTAAAAATTTGCTTGCATATTTAGGAAAACTTAGTGCAGTATTTTTAGACATGGTCCTCCAAAGTCCCCTTTTAAAATAAAAATGGTCCCCTTTCCTCCTTTTAGGAGACTAAAATGTGTTGGGAGCCCTGCTATTATTGTTGTTTTATTTTATTTGTTCTATTTGTTTTTTTTAAACCTTTATTAATTATTGTTCTTTTTATGACCTAAAATCTGCACACCTTCTCCCAAACAGTGCAGATTTCTGACATGTGTGTATCCAGGGGGGGGGGGGGGGAGCTGATGGGGCTTCCCCCCTCTCTCCCACCCTAAAAAATTTTTCGAAAGTGATATGAAAAAAGTGCTGATTTTTTTTTTCTTTCTTTCTTTTTTGGAAACAATTTTACTTTTTTTCTATCATAAAGCAGACTAGCCATTCTCATTAATCCCATATTAGTCCACATAGACACCAAAGAAGAAAAATGAGGCTGATGGGGTTACATCTCCTCCCCTCATCCCAAAATAGCCAAAAATTAAATGAAAAATGCGTTTCTCCCTTACTTTTTTAGATAAATTTGAAATTTTTTCTTCTGTCATACAGCGAAATAACTGTTATCGTTAATCCCATAATAGTCCACATTGACATCGCAGCATACCCAAAGATTGGAAAGGGGGGGAGGGGTAATGGAATTACAGCCCCCACTTGTCAAAAAAGGAAAAATAGCGCTGATTTTTTTCTTTCTATTTGAGATAAATATGCAATTTCCCCCTCTATCATTCAACAGACTAGCCACTCCCTTCACAATAGTTCCATACTAGTGCACAGTGACATCACATTAAACCCAAAGAGGTGAAAGGGGCTAATGGGGTTACAGCCCCCTCCCAAAATAGTCGAAAATAAAATGAAAAAAGATGATTTTTTTTTTTAATTTTTGATTGAAATAAATTTATCTTTTTTCTCCATCATTCAACAGACTATCTGCTCTCTTCTCTTTAGTTCCATAGAAATACACAGTGACACCACATTATACCCAAATAGTTGAAAGTTCTAATGAGGTTACAAACCCCTCTCTAAATAGTAGGGATGCAACGAATAGATTTGGCCAAATAAAGAATATTCGGCCAAGTTTTAGGCTGAATTTTTTTTTTTTCAATTTTAAAATCAAAAATTAAATTAAGGACTAATTGAAATTAATTTTTTGTTTGAGTGTTCAAAAATCATAACAGCTGAATGTATTTTTTTGTAATATTTTAAATACTTTGATGCCAATAAGATAACATATGACTTTCAAAAATGTAAATGATAATTTAATTCATAGTTTTTTATTTAATCCATATAGTTCTAGTAATTTATATGTATTTTATCTAAAATAAAAACTCATTACCTCTGTAAATGAAACTTTTTTTATTTTAGTAAAATCATTCACACCCAAAAAAAATAAGAACTTGCATGTGTCCTCTGTCTTTTTATATCCTTTCTCGTTCAACTCAAACTTAGTAAATTTACATTCTGTATGTAAAGAAAAAGGTTGTTTTCTTAAAATATAATTATTCTTTTCTGCTACCAAGATATACTTTTCTCTTTTCTTTCTCTCAAAAGTAACAGGCCCCTCATAATCACGGTTCGCAACCCCCCCCCCCCCCCTTTCTTTTTAACCTGACTTAGATGGGCTTTTTCGGGTTTTTTCAAAAGTATAATATATGCGATTTTACATTATTTATATATTTACATACTATACAGCAAAAAAATATATATATTGTTCCCTTATCATATCATATATATTATAAAAGCAGTAAGCTCTAAAAACTCGGCTCGAGTGTTTTCAAAAACTACTCGGTGAATTTTTTTTTCAGATTGTATCATTCGATAGAGAATATTCCCCCGGTGGTTTTATGCGTCAAATATACAGGGATAACTATGATTTTTGGTAATAAATTTCACATTTTATTGATATTTTCCATGAAAGGGTTGCCAGTGATTATTTTAGCGATATTATCATTGGTTAAAGAATGAAAAGGGCTATATCAGTTAGAAAATAATGTAAACATCTCGCAAAATAAAAGAAAAAAACTTATTTTTTAATTTAAAAAAGGAACAAACAAAAATCCTTTTAATGAGAGAGAAATTTAAACAATGAAAATAATTAATTTAAACATGAAATAAATATTTTGTAATGCTTAAAATTGAATTCAATATGAAATTTTTTAATAGATACAACATTTGGCGATTTATCGCTTGGGCCAGGTTAAGAAAAATGTATACTACTTGATTATCCAGTCAACCAATTTCTCCAAATTATACAAATTGTTAAACTATTCGCCAAATTATACACATGAAAGAATGTTGCCACTCATTATTTTCAGAAGCAGATAACATTTACGAAAAAAAAAAGAAATAGACTATCACCTGAGAATGCTGAATTATTATTATTTCTGCATCACAATCTACATTTATTGAAAACATTTTAACTGTTTTTTAAGGAAAACATAAATGCATACTAATTAAAAGAATTTAGTACTTGCATTTCTTTCCTTATTTAATAAGAAATAGTAACACACTTAAAAAATCACTTAAATTATATTTAACTTTTAAGCACATTTTACTAAAAAAAAAAAAAAAACCCCAAAGTATTGCAACATATACGACTTAAATATCTTATACATATAATACATCTATATCTAATCAATTATAAATTTATGTTCTTTATAGATATAATTCAAAATATTATTAAAAGAAATATTTTTTTATATAACAAAGGATAAATGTTAAAACTTCCCATTATGATTTAAAAAAATTGAATTTACTTGTACAGCTGTATTAAAACAATTTTGAATAGATTAATTTTAAATTTAACAGATTATGTTAGCTCATTACAGATAATTTTTATACTTACTGATACAGCATAAAATCTTTTTAACATGATTCCTAAATTAGCTTCTTATATAAAAATGGGTAGATAAAACCCATTCGGGCTATGAAAGTTAATGGGAAAAAAAAAATGTTAGTTAATTTCAAATAAAATTTTCATTATACTTGAATATAAATTGTCAAATTAAAAAGTTATACTGTAAATATAAAAACATTTATTACAGTATTGTGCGGCCAAGGCTGAATAATGGATTTGATATTCGGCAGACAGGCCGAATGGGCCGAATATTCATTGCATCTCTACTAAATAGTCGAAAATGAAATTAATATAATGCTAATTTTTTTGTTGTTGTTGTTTGAGATAAATTTGTAATTTTGATTTCTGCAATCCTTACTTTTATTTTGATAAATCAGTATTTTTTTTTTCTGTCATAAAGCAAAATAGCTATTCTTGTTAGCCTTATGTTAGTCCACATTAACATCACAGCATACCGAAAGAAGGGGAGGGAGCTGATTTCCGAAATAGTTGAAAAGGAAATGAAAAATGCTTTTTTCTTTCTGTTTGAGATAAATTTGTATTTTTCCCCCATCATTTCACAGACTATCAGCCCTCTTCTCTTTAGCTCCATATTAATGCACAGTGACACCATATTATACCCAAAAAGTGGAAGGGGGGTGTAATATTTTGTAACGTTCGATGTCGGGATCGCAGACTGATTACCAGAAAAATAAATTTAAAATTACAATTAAAAATGCTATTGAAAAATCTGGTAACCAAAATGCCATTCCGACACCACGTATGGCCGTGATCGTACAACGCGATTATCTACTAGGCAACGTGAAGATTAAGAATTAAGTTAATTGAATTTACTAAAAATAATTAAGTTGCCTTAAATTGAATCAAAGCTGAAAAGAAAAATAAAATAAACTAAACTCACCCATGGAAGAAACAGATGACACACACAATTAACTTAAACCAATATTTATTTTGGCAAACATATCAAAATTAAGGAACTGCGCAGACCCCTACAAATATTAAGTATTAATTTATATAAAAATATGCATGATCTATCACACAGAATATTATCTTTTAAACAGATGATATTTATATTCATGGAATTTGTGAATGGATTGTAGGCAAGAACATTTAAACAGAATTTGATCTAAATCAGAGTGACTATTTGTAGTAGAAGCTTAATTGATGAATAATTGGAGATTGTCCGATAATATGGCTAAAATGGATCATCAGTTCATCATTATAGTAGAAAAGTCTCACATCTTTACGAAGCTGTCATATTCATTCCTATATGAAAGGGATCCAGTCTGATTCATTCACTATTCGCCAGCAGGTAAGGTGGCTGCATTCAATCTTCCTGATCGGTATTTTTATGACGTAATAAATTGAAAGGTACTTTTACGTGACCATTTCCAGGCCAGATGAGCGAGAGGAATACTTTCCAGAACAAATTGAAAACACTTAGTTTTCACTGAATATAATCCAAGAGCTGACTTGAAAATGTTCTGATTCTCACAAGTCCTTAGGATTGGCATTAGCCATGTTACATACCAGCTTCGTTAAATTATCCTCCAATTATTTACACACAGAATTTTTATTTTATTATATTAATGAATTTAAAAAATGTAGAATTGAATGAATTTAAAAAGTGATCGGCCTTCAACCCGTATAGTCAAAGGACCGATTATAAAAGAAATTTATTGTTTCTTGGAGCGATGATGCGCGCTTGCTCGCACATCACCGTCCAGAAGAAGAGAGAGAATAATGCCCGTAGTATTTTTGAAAAGGACGCTCAAAATTAAGAGAACCAATCAGTGTTCCCCAAAAACAATTCAACAGTGTCCGGTCACTGAACCCGTCATGAGATCGCAACTCCCCCGAGCAAAAATGGCGTCTTTTGAGACGTCGCGATGTAGTTTCGCATTGGTGAAGAAACGAAATCATGGCAAATCCGGTGCATCTTAAAATGGACGGCGCGCGTATTTAAAAGAAGCGAAAATAAATAAAACTTAAAATTTCGGATAACTCGCGATCTATTGCATCAAAATAGATGAAATTTTGTCTACTGAAAGTAAATAATTATTTAAATCGAATAAATATATTTTGCAATGAATTTAATGAATATTTAAGAATTTTTAAACTGTTAATATTAAAGACTTAGAACTTTTTGTAAACAATCTAGAAATCACTGATAAATAAATTATTTAATAGATATTAGAATCAAATTTTAGTAGTTAGAAATATTAACGTAATATAGATATTTTAAGTAAATGTTACGTAACAGGGGGTAATGGGGTTACAGCCTCCTCCCAAATTAGTTGAAAATGAAATGCATTTTTGTCTTTTTGTTTGAGATAAATTTGTAACTTTGTTTTCTGCAATACAACGAACTAGCCTTTCTGATTAGACCCATATCAGCGCTCATTTACACCACAGTATATTCAATGAGGAAAAACGAAGCTGATGGGGTTACAGGTCTCCTTTCGAAATAGTCGAAAATGAAAAAGGTGATGATATTTATTTTTTTCTGTTTGAAATAAATTTGCAATTTAGTTTTCTGTTTTAGCACGGATTAGCCATTCTCGTTAGTCCCATATTAGCCCACATAGGTACCACAGCATACCCAAAGAAAGGGAAAGAGACTGGTGGCGTTACAGCCCGCCACTCTTTTCTTAAATAGTCGGAAATGATATGGAAAAAAAAAACAGATACTTTTTTCCCTTTCTGTTTGAGAGAAATTTGTAATATTTTTCTCTCCTATCCTTCAACTGACTTGCCACTCTCTTCTCTTTAGTCCCATGCTCAGTTGTCCAAAGAGAGGGCCGAAACTAGGGGGGGGGCGCAGAGGAGGCATGTGCCCTGGGTGCCAAATGGAGGAGATTATACCTTTGGATGGGATCATTTTCTTCTGATGGCTTCCATTATTATGAAACCGCCATTATAAATAAAAAAAAAATTATGGGCATTTTTTTCCCATTCTGACCAGAAAATCTAACTTTTTACGACTGCTCTTTCATCTTCACCTAACACTTCATTTATAATGCTGTTTCATAATAATGGAAGCCACTAGTCCATCAGAAGAAAATAACTCTGTTAAAGCAGAAACTCTGATAATCGGGACTCTACTGTATATTTCATTTTAAAAATGATCTTTAGAATATTTTTGTTGGTGTTCAGGAGGGAGGGGCTCATGTCCCCCTGACTTCCCCCTTGGATATCTGCCATTGCAGATTACGTAGTTCAGTATTACATATTTTATGAATACATATTTTAAATTTTAAAATAAGTCAGCTATTAGAAAATTAGTAAAATTCTCTTTGTAAATATACTTTGCGGAAGAGTAAGGGGGAACCCAAAGTCCATGTTTGCCCCGGGTGCAAAAAAAGGCTAGTTTCGGCCCTGGTCAAAGGGGAATAATGGGGTTACAGATCTCCTCCTGAAACAGTCAAAAATGAAATGAAAAAGTGCTGATTTTTTTTTCTTCTGTTTGAGATAAATTTGTAATTTAGTTTTCTGTTATACAGAGGATTAGACATTCTCGTTAGTCCCATATTATTCACATTGACACTAGAGCATACTCAAAGAAGGGAAAGAGACTGATGGGATAACAGCCCCCCTCCCTTCCAAAGTTGTTGACAATAACATGAAAAGAAAGTGCTGATTTGTTAACCTTTCTTTTTGAGAGAAATTTGTAATTTTGACCGCTATCATTCAGTGGACTAGCCACAGTATTCTCTTTAGTCCCACATTAGTGCACAGTGGTACCGCAGTATAACCAAACAACAGGAATGGGGTTACAGCCCTCTCCCGAAATAGTCGAAAATGAAATGGAAAAGTGCTGTTTCTTTTGTTTTAGATAAATTTTTAATTTAGTTTTCTGTCATACAGCAGATTAGCTATTGTCATTAGTCTCATATTAGTCCAAACTGATTCTAAAGAAGGGGAAGGGGCCGATTGGGTTACAGCTCCCCTTCCTGAAAAAATCAAAAAATGAACCAAAAAAAACTCCTGATTTTTTTTTTCTTTCTTTTGAGATAAATTTGTAATTTATTTTTCAGTCATACAGCCATTCTCATTAGTCCCATACATTAGTGCACAGTGATGAACAGCATACAATACTCAAAGAAGGCGATGGGGGTGGGGATTATGAGGTTATAGCTCCATACATATTTTAAATAAGTCGACTATTAGAAAATTAGTCAAATTAATTCTCTTTGTAAATATACTTTGCGGAAGAGGGGGGGGGGGGACGCCAAAGTCCATGTTTGCCCCGGGTGCAAAAAAAAAGGCTAGTTTCGACCCTGGTCGAAGGGAGATAATGGGTAATAATTTCTTTTGTTTTAGATAAATTTTTAATTTAGTTTTCTGTCATACAGCGGACATATTATGTCCAGCACTAATTATTTTTGTTGCAGGCTGGGTTAACTCTGTATTCATTTTAGGTCGATTTCAGACTGACAGTACCGTATTTTCAGGCGTATGAACCATGGCGCATAGAAGTTTGAAAGTATAAAATATTCTAAGTGTGGCTCTTACACCAGGGCGGCAGCAGCAATGTCCTTTTACTTTTACAGCAATGTCTTATGGCATCTTTTTTTGTCATACCGATATCTTATGATGCCATTTTTTCCCCCTTTGATCAATAGTTTCATGCTCTCGAATTGGTACCAAAACATTAGAAAATGTCTCTCAACTGCAGATGCCCGAGAAATGTTATTTGTTTATTTTTTAACAATCAGTGGGATGAATAATGTTTGTCTCACCGATTCTCAAGTTAAAAATGATTACATTTTTCGCACATCTATCAATAATTACTTTACCCTCTAGATACTGGAAAACAGCTGTCACGAGCTTTTCCTCTAATAATCCCTTTCCTTCAACTTGCAAAGCAAAACTGCTTGCAGAGTGCTCACTCTGTGAAACTACTGGTCTCTAACTACAGAAATCTCAAATCCCGCCGGATCTCCTAATACACAGTAAAAACACTGGAGAGCAAGATTTTTCTTTATTTTTTTTCAGTACCAAACTCTTTTTTAACTTGGTCCCTAAAATAGAGGCCCGTACCCGACTTGACCAGGCAAAATGAAACTTTGAAACCGGTCGGGTCAGCTGAATTAGGACAATTTTTTTAATGAGCCGGGTTTGGCAATAAACAAAATAAATGGTCCTGATCAATATAAAAATTAAGTGGGCCGACTTCCACGATATAAATATTTAAAAGAAGCCGATAAAATATGAAACCATTTTCAATGCATACGACTTTGCAAAAATAAGTATAAATGTGCTGCATGAGCAGCTGCTGTTATTTTACTCACGCACAAACGCTGGCTCGTTAATGTAAATCCTCAGAAAGAATTTTTTTTTTTAAATGTGTCATTTGCATTCCATTATTTTTACATGATCTTTTTTGCATTGGATATCTGAGGTCGATCTCTACAAAGAGTCTTTACTTTTTCGATTGTGTTGATGTTTTTTTTTTTACTAGAATACTTTCACTTTCGAAACTGATTCCGAAAATCAAAGTACACTACGAAAAAATCTGTAAACAAAATCGAAAAAGGGTATTTTTAGACATTGACCTCGGCTATCTGATGCAAAAACAGTCATTTAAGCATATTGAAATGCAAACGATGTATTTAAAAAAAATTCTTCCATAGGATTAACATTAGCGAGCGAGTGCTTTCCCTTGAGTGAAGTAATCGATCCATAGGAGAAAAAAAATCCGCCCGTACAAAAAAAAAATTAATGGCCAGGCATAAAAGCTAAAACTTTGGTCTGGCACGGAAAACATTTAAAATCTCAGCCCGACCCAACTGAATTTCATCAAAACATTGATTTTTACGTTGATATGGTTAAAAATTGTTTCGTACAAAGAATTCTGAACAAAAATACTTATTTTATCTTTTTTTTTTTTTTTCATGTTTATAATCTTTATTTTTAAAGAAGCGCCGAATAAAATCACTCAAGTATGTATTTATAACTAAAAGACAAACATGCAATTTTGCTATCTCTTGACTCAACTAAAAGAAAAACACACTTGATTTCAAATTCGTTCCATTTCCTAGGACTGAACATTCAGACACATTGCCCTATGACCTTGACGTGTAGTTGGCTAATAGTTTCAGTTTTGTTTCTTTGAAAAGAACATTGAACGCAGTAGAAAAAAGTTAACGAGGTAAGAGATTTTTTTTAATGCAAAGTGGATTCGTGGATTTTTTTCTCTTTCCTTAAACTTATGATATATATCTTCATAATAATTATCATCATAATAACTTATGAAAAGGAAAGTCTAAATTCTGAGCAAGAAATATTTTTAAAACTTACAAAATTATTTTAATAAATGAACAAGAAAAGATGCGTGTGTAGCAAATAAAAAATAAAATTTGCCACAAACAGAATCAATGAAACATTTATCAATAGCTGAACTGTAAGAAATTTGTATGAAGGAGCATTTCTAGTTGTACTAAAGTGGTTTCAGCATTGTCTCCAGAGATCTGCATGGGCCGGGCCATACTCTTTTCTGAAGGTTCTGTTTGGGCCTTACTTTTTTTCTGAAAGACCGGGCCGGGCCTAACTTATTTTTTCTGACTGGTTTCATTCCTATTCTTCACAATCCAAAAGTTTTAGTCCTAGTTTTGACCCAGCCCGTATGAAAATCATCGTCTTGTCGTAGCCTGGTCCGGTCAAAGGTCAGTAAAATTAGGCCTGGGCCAAAAATGTTTGCAAAAAATGCATACATTTTAAAATTGCCATTATTCTACAATTAAACATTAAAATTTATTCTTTTTAAAGAGTAGTAGATTTCATATGCTTATTAAAATATAATAAAATTAAAATATAGTAAAACGTGAAAAGAACCTGCCTATGACAGAATCCTGTTCTAAACTGAACAATGTGTTGATCCATGCAAAATTAATATACTAATACATGAGAAAGGAATATATAATACATTTACTCTTACTAAGAAGGGATCTTGTCTATAACACATTTTTTTTTCTTTTCTATGCAATTCCGTCTTAGCAGATTTTACTGTATAGCATTTTTCAGATTTTTAACACTTCAATGCATAGAATATGGATTAACAATAGTAATGATAACTGAAACATTTACATACAAGAAATCCAAATTGATGTAAAAATCAACGTTTTGTAGAAATTCACAGTGGCTGGACTGAGATTTTTTCCGAGCCAGTCTCGGGCCGAACTTTTAGCTGTTTTATAAGACCGGGCCGAACTTTTAAATTTTTTACTGGGCCAGGCCGATATTTTTTTTTGTACATGCCAGACCGAACTTTGTATCAGGCTGGTCCAGGCCAAATTTTTTTCTATGAGTCGGCAGTCCCGGGCCTGGAAATTTCAGCCCATGCAGACCTCTAAGTGTCTCTATACAATATTTCAAGACCTCTAGAATCTGGAAAAGATGTGATCAGAACGATTCCGGAATTTAGAGATTGTATAAATATCAGTTCCTTGGGTGCGGCACTTACGTCAATATACTTTTTAAAAAAAACAGATATCCATTGGTACGGTGCTTATGGTGAATGTGGCGGGTATTCCCAAAAATACGATACATTTCTGCAAGTTGGTTCGGGTTAATCAGATTTTTAAAAAGTTAATTAAGTACATTATTTCTGTTTAAAATGTACACCTATAATAAAAAACATAGATGTTTGTATGTGTGCTGCTTTTTCCATGACTCTTTGATGAAATTCAGGTTTTTATCAAGACCCTTTGTCGAAATTTGCATTTTTCGCGATTCTATGACAAAATTTGCATTTTTTCCGCGGTCCTTTGACAAAATTAGTGTTTTTTCTGCAATCCTTTAACGAAATTTGCATTTTTTGCCGTGCTTCTTTGACAAAATTTACGGGAGTTTTGCGATGCTTGTACAAAATTCATGTTTTTCTTCAGCCCTTTGACCAAATTTGCACTTGTTTTTTTCTTTTGCGATCCTTAGACAAAATTTGCATTCTTTCACGGCCTTTTGGCGGTATACACATTTTTTTGTGTCCGATTCTTTGTCGAAATTCACATTTTTGCGATCTTTTGTCAAAATTTTCGTTTTTTCGGTTGCTTTTTTTTTATGAAATTAGCGTTTTTCGCAATCCTTTGTCAAAATTAGCATTATTTCAGTGGCCATTAGATGAAAATCATGTTTTTTCCGGGGCCCTTTGACGAAATTCGCAAGGTTTTTTGCGATGCTTGACGAAATTTGCTTTTTTTCGCGGCCCTTTCATGATCTATAGATTTTTATTGTGATCCTATGTTGAAATTTGTTTTTTTTTTCGTGGCCCTTTGACGAAATTCGCGTTTTTTTTATCATTTGTCAAAATTTGCTCTTTTCGGCGGCTCTTTTCTTTTGGGGACGAAATTTCCATTTTTGACGATCCTTTGTCGAAATTAGCGTTCTTTCCATGGCCATTAGACAAAATTCACGTTTTTTCCAGGTCCCTTTGGTGAAATTCATGGAGTTTTTGCGATGCTTTGACAAAACTTGCTTTCTTTTGTGGGCCTTTCATGGTCTACAGGTTTTTATTGTCATCCTTTGTCGAAATTTGCGTTTTTTCTGCAACTCTGGTGAAATTCATGGTTATTTTCAATCTTTTGACAAAGTTTGCAGCTTTTTGACGGAGTATGCATTTTTCCACAATCCTTTGCTGAAATGTGCGTTTTTTTCGCGGCTTTTCCGATGACATGTTTTTTCACGATCCTTTTTTGAAATTTGTGCTCTTTCTATGGCTCTTAGACGAAATTTGCATTTTTTCTGGAGCTCTTTGATGAAATTAGCGGGGTTTTTTGCGATGCTCTGACAAAATTTGCTTTCTTATGTGGCCATTTCACGGTCTACAGGTTTTTATCGTGATCCTGTGCCAAAATTCGCATTTTTCCCATGGCCCTTTGACGAAATTCGCGTTTTTAGGATCCTTTGATGAATTTCATGGTCTTTTGATGGAATACGCATTTTCCTGTGATCCTTTGCTGAAATTTGATTTTTTTTTTCCGTGGTATTTTTGATGAAATTCATATTTTTTCTACGATCCTTTGTCAAAATTTGCATTTTTCTGGCGGCTTTTTTGGCAAAATTCACAATCCTTTGTCACAATTTTCGTTTTTTCCATAGCCCTTAGATGAAATTCACGTTTTTTCCCGGTTCTTAGATGAAATTCATGTTTTTTCCCCATGAGCCTTTGACAGAATGTGTTATTTCAGGGCTTTGATGAGATTCACATTTTTTCCTGCGATCCTTTGAGGAAATTTGTGTTTCCTCCGGGATCGTTTGACGAAATTCGCGTTTTATCCGTGATCAATTGATGAAATTTGACTTTTTTCCACAATCCTTTGCCAAAATTATCGGAGTTTTTTGCACCTTTTGAAAAAATTCATGTTTTATCCACAGCCCTTTGAAAAAATTCGCATTTTATCCATGGCCCTTTGACAAAATTCAGGTTTTTCCACAGTCCTTTAATGAAACTGGAGATTTTTTCTGCGAACTATTGATGAAATTGATTTTTTTTTCGGAGACCATTTGTCAAAAATCACGATACAGTCCTCCCCACTTAATCGGGTCATGGATAATCGAATACCCGCTTATTCGAATAGAATCCACCAGAACCAAATTTATTCCTATTGGTTCTATGTTATTTTTCCCGCTTAAACCAAATACCTTTTACGAACGTCCCTGTTTAATTGAATAACAACTGTGTGACCGATGTTTGAAAATAGGTGTGGAAAGCACGTTTCAGCTTGAATTTCTTTCCAGCTTTTGTCATTTTCGGTTCCTTTATGTTGAAAACAAATTTTCAGTTCTTCCTGCAATGATTTCGGCCGGCAGGTGTATAATGGACAGGTCAAATGATTTCCCCATCATCACTTCTTGCTGTTAACCATGCTTTAATGGCAATGCGCCGACACTTTGAGACTCAAGATAGTAGTTGTGATATTTTGCACTCATTCGAAAGATAATTCGATTTACTCCTTTAAAATTCCACTTAAACAAACCACTTTAAACGATTTTTTAAGGCCATTTAAGTAATGTAAATTAGAAGTAGCAAAGTTTTAACTAAATTCAAACGAGCTGCCTTAAGTGTCATGTAAACCATTTAAATGTATGTACTGACGTTAAATTAATACGTATTTACTTTATATTAGCATTTGTATTTATTTTTAATGTATATTATTCTATTAACGATTTATTATGCTGTTAATTAAATATACCATAGATGGTTATTTTGCCCTTTTTTATGCATTAAATATTATCAGGCATGCAAGTGCAATAATGCTTCCAAAAGAGTGAGGAAAGTGACCAAAAAACCCAAAAAAAGTGACATGAATGATAAAAGACAGATTTTTTTTTTTTTTCAATCAATTTGTAAGTTAAACTATGTAAATAAAACACCATTTGGCTTCTTAGATTAAAATCTTCAACCAAAAGGCTGGATAAGATCAAATCTCAGTTTTATTTAATTATATAATACAAAATGTTCAATGATAGCATAATAAAATTTTAAAATGGAATTATAATAAGTAAAGTCGTTTGTCACAAAAAATGGCAAAGGTCCTACCTATCACCTTTAAATTACCGCTATTTCTAAAAAACAATCTCCATTTTATTTTTACAACATTTGCAATAGATATCTACTGTTTGCAAATAGTGATATTAAAATAGGTCAATATTTTCTGCAACAAACTCTAATTATAACTGCAACTAACTATATAAAAAGAAACTAGATGCCTAAGAAAAATGGAAATAAAGAAAAGTTATAATTCTAGTGCTAAATTTACCATGAGTAAATAATTAAAACTCTTAGAAAAAAACGCAAATAAAATGTATTAAGTTGCTTACAGTGCATACATATCATATAAAAATATTTAAAATATATTAAAAATCCACAAAACTCCAAAACGTTTTCAGCCGATGCACTTAGCCATCATCATTGGAGAACCAAATGTCATGTCTGCTTGCGCCTACTTGAGAATCGTCCAGAAGAGACCATTCTAGATTAAAGGTGGTACAAAAGATAAGGGGACAGAAAAAGGTGTATTCAAATGTCCATCAAAAACATGCTTTCATCTATTATCTAACAATTCCTTCCTAATTCCATGGATGTCATATGACAATACATCATTACAAACATTTTTTTTTTTAATTATTTCAAGAGATTACCCTATGGCTTCTTTGGTAATTACTTGTACAAAAAATAATTTTGGATTTATTAAATTTTACTTTTGTAGGCTGAGTTTGAGTTAATCTTGCTAACACAGTATGGGAGTCATTTAATCTAAGATCCGCTTCATGTTCCTTTATCGACTTTATTCCTCAAATCTATCCTGTACTGTGTCAGCAAGATTAGCTCATACTCAGCCTATAAAAGTAGAATTCCATCGACTTTTGATGACCATAGAGTTTGGAAGGAATTGTTAGATAATAGATGAAAGCATGTTTTTGATGAACATTTGAATACTTTTTTTCTGTCATCTTATCTTGTGTACCACTAGAATGGTATCTTCTGGACAAAACGTTTCAGAGTTTAATATATTTTTATACGATATGTATGCACCTGTTGGCAATTTGGTACATTTTATTTGTGTTTTTTCTCAGAATTTTAATCATGGAAACAAAAATGAATACCCAGAAAGGTAATAAAAATCTGTTATTAATTACTCTAATTATTTAAATGTTAAAATTTATATCGCACAGCTTTGTGCTAATTTAAACATATTAAATAGTTTCTATTGCATTGTTCAGAAAGAAATAGAATGACATCAACATGATTATGCAAAAAAGTGTCTATTTTGGAAACATTCTGTTTTCATTCTTGCAATAAAAAACAAAGATTGAATTTCAGTTCCAGTCAAAATTCTATGATGAGTGTAATGCACTATGGATCTTACGGTTATGTGATGGGATTCCTTTATTAATTCTACCATACTTTTCGCTGAAACTCAAAGTGAAGCTAACAATGTTTTACTCGTATTAGCCGTGATTTTACTTTTGCAGTTCATAATAAGCGAGAAAATCTTAATACAGTTTAAACAACAAACTTTTCTTAATGTGCGCATTGCTTGTTTTAACTGTGTCCTCATATTAGCCAGGCTCGTACTAACAGAGTTTGACTGTATTGTATTTACACGTGGCTTTTTCTGCAAGAATATCAACAATTATTGAGGTTGAGGATATCGACAAAATCTGAAAGATAAAAAACTTTGATTTAAATTACACTTTTACAGACTTCATCTCTTTTTAGTCAAAAAAAGTCTTTTTTTTTTAAAATAGTGACTAAGTGACAAGTTTAAAAAAAAGTGACTAACTTGCATCCCTGTATTACAGTTATGAATCCCCGTTTAATCAAATATCCTGCTTAATCGAATATTTTTTCTTGGAACCATTAATATTGGTTTAAACGGGGATGACTGTACATTTTTTAAGTGCTTAAACAGAATCACCACTGTCCCCCCCCCCCCCTTCCCCCTCTGGCTAAAGCCTTATTGTCCAAAATGATTTCTGTTTACAATACAACTCAACGTGTTTCATAATATTTAGAACATTATGGAAATTTTAATCCCCCCATTTCCCCCTCCCCCCCCCCCCCCCCCCAAAAAAAAAAAAATCCTGGGTACGCTAATCCTGAGGTTTTGAAATTTTCATCCACTTTCAATGTTTCAGCATTAGCCTTTAAGAAATTCGACTGGCAATTATTAAAATCTCATACTCTTCATCCTCTCCAACAGAGGATACTTAGCTTCTTTGTTATGCAGTCAGTTTCGAGGTATAGATTCTTTTTCTTTTATTATGACGTCCTGATTTTATTATGATTGCAAAAACAGTGCTTCTTGTGATGTTAAGTAATTTTACATTTTGCTATATGATATTTGTCCACACTTCAAGTATTTTCATCATCATATCAATGGATATAGATGATCTTTTATTTACAACAGGAGCCATTGAAAAATAAAAATGTTTAGCATAAAAAAATTACAGAAACCACAGATTATTCGACATCGATGAAATGACTCTGAAAAGATTACACATTGAGAGATTATTCCATCACATGATGTGCACATTTCCCTGATACGTGTATTTTGTGATGATCACACACAAGCCAGCTAATTGCAAAGTAAAAAGCCAAGTGAGCATGGGTTGTAAAGCTACGAATGACAGTAGAGGCAGAGCTGACCAACATCTAAAAGATCAAGGAAGAAATGTGCAATTTGTTCATATCAACAGGAAGGTTGCTAAATCAAGATTCGGATTATTTGTGGGTGATTATAACGAGAAAGGAGAAACATTGTAAGTACAGTAGAACCTCGATTATCTGAAGTAATTGGAACCGACCACCTTTCAGAAAATCGAGAATGCATCAATTTTAAGATTAAGAACGAATATGTACACTATTTCTTATTATGGTAACAAGTGCTTAATAAAAATAAATCAATAGCAAAGTAGAAACAAGAATAAACTACCTGAATTTTAATTTTGAAATTAAGTACCTTTTACATATTTCACAAGAGTTAGAAACAAAGTTTTGTTTGAAGTTTAGATTGCCTTTGCTTTGCAGCTCTATCATAAAGTTTTTTTTTTTTTTTTATATATACTATTGGTTCACTAGTATCACAGTTATTCTGCTGCTTTCTGCATAAAACGCTAGAAAATGTTTGCACTTTTTATGCAAAAAAGTATAGATTGTACATAATTTGTGCATTAAAAGTGACTTTTTTTTAACACTTTGATAAGTATGCACTTTGTGTGCAAACTGTCTGTATTTTTTATACATTAAAAAAAGTGTATATTCTATGTTGTCAAAAACTGTGCATATTTTTTGCATAAAATAAATGAATATTCAGTGTTTGCGAAAAGTGTGCATTTTTTATGCAAAAAAAATCTGTAGATTCCAATTTTCTAAAAATTATGTATTTTTTATGGATGTAAAAATTAGTACTTTTATTTTAATTAGTATGTTTATTCCCCTCCACCCCTAAATGAAAATTCTCAATTCCATTTTAATTTTAAGGTAAACGAAATAAATACATTTTACTATGTTTTTCAAACTAAAAGAAAAAAAAAATTTAATTATTTAAATTTCAAAATCCAGGAAGGGGCAATGGGGCTTCCTCTCCCAACCCTCCTCTTTCATTAACAGAAATTTCCTGCGAGTTCCTCCTTTATTTTAAGTTGCTTGAAAAAAATAAATTTTACTATGTTTTTCAAAATAAGCGAAAAAGAAATTTTAATTAATTAAAATTTAAAATCTGGGTAGGGGTAATAGTTCACCTAAACCCTCTAACTTTACAGAAAATTATTTAATTCCTCTTTTATTTTAAGTTATTCGAAAAGAGAGAATTTTACTATGTTTATCAAAATCATTGAAAATAAAATTTAGAAATAATTTAGATTAAATCAAATTTAAATCAAATTCGAGGGAGGGGCAATAGCTCTCATATGACCCCTTCTACCCAAGTAAAAGTTCTTAGCTCCTCTTTAATTTTAAATTACTCGAAATAAATACATTTTGCTGTGCATTTCAAAATCGGAGCAAAAGACATTTTAATTAAATAAGTTTCAAAATCCAGGGAAGGACAAAATGGGCTTTTCTACACCCTCCTCCCTTTCCTTAACAGAAAATCCCCAGTTCCTCTTTTATTTTAAGTTACTTGAAAGAATAAATTTTACTGTGTTTTTCAAAATCGAAAAAAAATAAAATTTAGTTAAATTTTTAAATCGAGGGAGGGGAAATGACCCTCCTAAGCCTCCTTCCCCCAAAGGAAAATTCTTCGTCTATCTTTATTTATATACTTATATTATCTTTTATCTTTATTTTATATTTATCTATCTTTATTATCTTTACTCGTAAATAACAAATTTGTGCCCTGTATTTCAATGTAGGAGAAGAATAAATTTTAATTAATCAAATTTTAAAATGCAGTGAGGGGCAATGGCTCTCCCATGCTCCCACCCCCTATCAGAAAATTCCTTACTTCCTTTTTTATTTTAAATTCTTCGAAAAGAATAAATTTTTATGAAGTTTTCAAAATTATCGGAAAAGAAAATTTAGCTAGTTAAATTCTAAAATCAAGGGAAGGGCAGTGGACTCCCCCCCCCCCCCACACACACACACACGTGTGTGTGCGCAAACTCTCCTCTTTTTGACGAAGCCCATGATTAGAGCTTACAAATACAAGTGGGGATACTACTAAATGCATCCCTTATCCTCTATCAAGCATAAATTCCAGTTATTATGAAAATTACTTCTGCTTTCAAAAAGCAAATGAAAAATGTGTATTTCTTATTAATTTATTTCAAATTTCTATTTAAACGTTTGATTTTTGCATGCGCAGTTGCATTTCAACTCAACTCAACTCTCCTTGTGTTTACATGCGTCGAGCTGTGATTGCGATGTCGCTTACATGTGACTCTTACCGGCATTCATTAGAATCTTAGAATTAGCGAAATATCTTTCGTTTCTTTCTCTAATTTTATTATTTGTCTTTTTAACGATAACATCCACACTCTAATTTCTTACAGGGATGTATTAACATCTCTTTGAAAGTGCCAAAAAACTCTGCCGTTTTAGAAATAAATAATTCTTTCTAAAACTTCAAAAGTTCATAAATGATATAACGATCTGTTATGCATTTTACGCCATTTGATTTTTGTTAAGGATAAATCTCTTGTATTTTAAATAACATATTCTTTCGCTTAAATTAGTATTTGCATGCTTATATTTAAAATAGTTGATACCAGTGGTGTAGTCGTAAAAAAACCAGAGGGTATACGTTCTAAACAGAGGATATACGCTTAAGGCAGAAAGTATACCTTAGTGTATATATGCTATAGTTTTATTGAGAAACAGAGGTTATACGGTGTTCCTTAAAAAAAAATCCAGAGAGTATACCCTCCACTACATCCCTGATTGATACGTCATATTTGGTAAGTAAGTTTTAAAATAAACGACTGAAATAGAGTGACACCGATTAAATATGGGTCAAAGTCAATATCTGGGAAAATATAAAAGATGAAAATTTCAAATTCGGCATGAAGTTAGTATAAATACTTTGTGTATAGTATTGAATGCTTTTGCATAAAACATTCAGTGTACACAAAATATTTTTATTTATTTTTTAATTGATTTTTCTAAGTGACCTATAATTACCCCAGCAAGGGGGCAATTATGGGTCACTGTCTTTAATAAAGTATTAATGCATATTTTTTTAATAACATTTTTGTAAGTTTTTGGAAATTACCGTTAAAGTAAAAATTTTCATCATTAAAGCTTAAAGTCTTAAAAAAGATATAAAAATAAATGAAAATACCATTTATTTTTATGGGATGTTTACGAAAATCACATTTTTCAGTTGCACACAAACTTTACTTTGCAGGTGCTTAGCAAGAGAGCTAAGGGACACTTTTTGCAGCGAATTTCAGGATTTTTCACTACAACTTGCTGGCAAAAGGTTGCAAGTTTTTTTAATGTTATCGACTGAGGAATTTGGTGATCTTTTTTCCCTGTGTACAACTGAACAATTACATGATTTTTTGCATAATTGGCTGGCGAATTTTTCGATTTTTATCAAACAAGGGTTTGACAAAATTTATAATTTATTTCCCATGATCCGTAGATATATTTTGTGAGTTTTTCTCGCACAACCAGAAAAAGAAATCAATCGAAAGGGCAGTCAAAAATGTCAGTAAGTGCCACCAGTTGTGTAAAATAATTAAAAAGGTCCATCAGGAACACAAAATAGTTAAAAAGAGCTGCTGGGCTCTGTGCACTGCCGAATTGGCCTGGAGTAGGGATGCAAAACCTGTGGCCTGAGAAATTCGTCACTTTACAACTGGAAAAAACTGGAATTTTTGTCTAAGTTGCAGGAAAAAATCGTAAATTTTGTCAATTTGAAGTGGGCAAAATCGAAACTTTCGTCAGCCATTTAAGAATCTTGAATTTTGTTGATAAGGCATGGGAAAATTGCAAATTTCATTCATTATGTACAGAAAATCGCAAATTTTGTCAACCAGGCTCTGAAAAATTGCGAATTCCGTTGGTCGGGTACGAAAAAAACTCAAATTTAGTCAATCAGGTGTGGGAAAATCTTGAATATGTTTGATCGGGCATGAAAAAATTGCAAATTTTGTCGATAATGTGCGGGAAAAACTGAAAAATAGTGAATTTTGTCAGTTGGGTGTGAAAAACTGTCAATTTTGTCAATGTGCAGTGGGAAAAAATTGCAAATTCCGTCAGTCAGTTGAGATTGTGAATTTCGTCGATTGGGTGTGAAAAAATTGTGAATTTTGTTGATTAGAAGTAGAAAAATCTCAAATTTCGTTGAATCACGGAAACATAGCGAACTTCGTTAATCAGGCGCAGAAAAAAAGGGAATTTTGTCAATTGGGTGTGAAAAAATAGCAAATTCCATTGGTCGGGTAGGAAAAAATGGCGAATTTAGTCAATCAGGCATGGAAAAATAGTGAATTTCTTTGATCAGGCACTAAAAAATTGCGAATTTTGTCGATAATGTGCAGAAGAATTTAAAAATAGTGAATTTTGTCAATTGGGTGTGAAAAAACAGCGAATTTTGTCAATTGGGTGTGGAAAAATTGTGAATTTTGTCAATGTGCAGCGGGGGAAAAATCACAAATTCTGTTAGTCAGTTGAGAATCGTGAATTTCGTCGATTGGGTGTGGAAAAATCGTGAATTTTGGCAATTAGGAGTTGGAAAATCTCAAATCTCGTTTATTCATGAAAAATAGCAAACTTTGTCGATCAGGTGTGGAAAAAAAACTAATTTCATTGGTCGGGTAGGAAAAAATGGCGAATTTAGTCAATCAGGCATGGAAAAATAGCGAATTTGTTTGATCAGGCATGAAAAAATTGCGAATTTTGTCAATGTGCAGAAAACTAGTGAATTTTATCAATCGGGTGTGAAAAAACAGAGGATTTTGTCTATTGGGTGTGGAAAAATTGTAAATTTTGCCTCCGTCAGTCAGTTGAGATCGTGAATTTCGTCGATCGAGCGTGGAAAAATCATGAATTTTGTTGTTTAGAAGTAGAAAATTATGTTGATTCACAGAAAAATAGCAAACTTCGTTAATCAGGTGTGGGAAAAAAACTGAATTTTGTCAATTGGGTGTGAAAAAATAGCGAATTTCATTGGTCGGGTAGGAAAAAATGGCGAATTTAGTCAATCAGGCGTGGGAAAATAGCGAATTTGTTTGATCAGGCACGAAAAAATTACGAATTTTGCCGATAATGTGCAGAAAAATTGAAAAATAGTGAATTTTGTCAATCGGGTGTGAAAAAACAGTGAATTTTGTCAATCGGGTGTGAAAAAACAGTGAATTTTGTCAATCGGGTGTGAAAAAACAGTGAATTTTGTCAATCGGGTGTGAAAAAACAGTGAATTTTGTCAATCGGGTGTGAAAAAACAGTGAATTTTGTCAATCGGGTGTGAAAAAACAGTGAATTTTGTAAATCGGGTGTGAAAAAACAGTGAATTTTGTAAATCGGGTGTGAAAAAACAGTGAATTTTGTAAATCGGGTGTGGGAAAAACAGCGAATTTTGTCAATCGGGTGTGGAAAAACAGCGAATTTTGTCAATTGAGTGTGGAAAAATCGTGAATGTTGTCAATGATGTGCAGTAGGAAAAAATCACAAATTCCGTCAGTCAGTTAAGAATCGTGAATTTTGTCGATTGGATATGGAAAAATTGCGAATTTTATCCATCGGCTTTGGAAAAATTACAAATGTTATCTATCGGCTATGGAAAAATTGTGAATTGTGTCAATCTGGCATGTAAAAATCGCAGCGTTTTTTTATCAGGCGCAGAAAAATAGTGCATTTCATTGATCAGATGTGGACAAATCTCAAATTTCGTTAATTCACGGAAAAATAGCAAACTTTGTCGATGAGGCGCAGAAAAAAAGGGAATTTTGTTCATTAGGTGCAGAAAAATAGCGAATTTTGTCGATTGGATATGGAAAAATTGCGAATTTTATCCATTGGCTTTGGAAAAATTGCAAGTATTTTGATATGCTTTGGAAAAATTGTGAATTGTGTCAATCTGGCTTGTTAAAATCGCAAAGTTTTTTGATTATGTGCAGAAAAATAGTGAATTTTGTTGATCAGGTGTGGACAAATCTCAAATTTCGTTGATTCATGGAAAAATAGCAAACTTCGTCGATGAGGCATGGAAAAAAAGGGAATTTTGTTCATCAGGTGCAGAAAAATAACAGATTTTGTCGATTGGATATGGAAAAATTGTTTATTTTGTCAATGTGCAGTGGGAAAAATTCACAAATTTCGTCAGTCAGTTGAGAATCGTGAATTTCATAGATTGGGTGTGGAAAAATCGTGAATTTTGTCAATTAGGAGTTGGAAAATCTCAAATCTCGTTTATTCATGAAAAATAGCAAACTTTGTCGATCAGGTGTGGGAAAAAAAGCGAATTTCATTGGTCGGGTAGGAAAAAATGGCGAATTTAGTCAATCAGGCATGGAAAAACAGCGAATTTGTTTGATCAGGCATGAAAAAATTGCGAATTTTGTCAATAATGTGCAGAAAAATAGTGAATTTTATCAATCGGGTGTGAAAAAACAGATTTTGTCTGTTGGGTGTGGAAAAATTGTAAATTTTGGGGGTTTTGTTATGAATATGCCTTAAGTGTGTATGATGTTTACATTCATTTTTGTGAAAAAGTATCTCTCTTACTTTTTCTGTGATTGAAAGTGTTTTTTATATAAACTGGGTTATTTCTTATATTTTTAAAGTTTGTTTGGCTATCGTAAATATTTTTATGCAGTTGCTTAAAGAATTGTGAATGATGCCTATTGAAATACACTTATGCTGCAGAAGTATTGAAGAGGCAAAATTAAAAGATTAAATTGTTTATAAGTACAGAAAGACTTGACTGACTTGTATAGGTGCATGCTCCCAAAAGCTGAAAGAAGCCAGTGACTCCTAAACATAAAAAATCCAGTTTCCACATTGTAAAACAAATGCATAAAAAAAATAGCATTTATATGGGGAGAAAATTCAAAGTGAAAAATGACTTTTTTAGGTACTTTTCGGTTAGCCCTGCGCCAGTATTATATTTACATATTTATATACACACACATGAAAAGGTATTTTTCACTAAAGAGGGCAGATGGAACAATTACCAAAATCAATAAAGAAATAGTACACATTGTCGAAAAATTCTATAACGATTTATATAAATGTGAAGATCAGAGGGAAATCAACTTATGTGATCCACGAGAAAACTTAACAGAAACCGATGCCATAATCCCAGTGATGACAGACGAAGTTTTACAAGCCATTAAATTTATGGAAAAAGGTAAATGCCCCGGAGAAGATGGAATTACAATCGACCTTATCAAAGAAGCAGGAGAAGAATTTGCAAAAATGCTATCCTTACTGTTTTCCAAATGTCTCCAGAAGTCAGATGTACCAGAAGATTGGAATAATGCTGTGATGGCGCTACTTTACAAGAAAGGAGAGAAGGAAAACATTAAAAACTACCGTCCAATCAGCTTACTGTCAGTGATTTATAAAATTTTCACCAAAGTTTTAACGACAAGACTTGAATCAGCTCTGGACTCAGCTCAACCTAGAGAACAAGCAGGATTCTGAAGTGGATTCAGCACAATGGATCATATCCAAACGGTAAGGGAACTCATAGAAAAACATAAGGAATATAATTTACCTCTTTGCCTTGCCTTTATTGATTATGAAAAAGCATTTGATTTGGTCTACACATCAGCAGTAGTAGAATCTCTGGAGGACATTGGTATAGACAAACCTTACATCAATATTATAAAGAAGATTTACAAGAAAGCAACAGCAACCATCCGCTTGGACAAAGGAAAAGCAAAGATCAAGCTTGGAAGAGGGGTAAGACAAGGAGACACCATTTCGCCTAAGCTTTTTACTGCTGTCTTAGAAAATATTTTCAAGAAGCTGGATTGGGAAAACAAAGGGATTAGAATAAATGGGGAATATTTAAGTCATCTCTGATTCGCTGACGACATTTTAATTTTCAGTAACAGTCCTGAAGAATTGGAAAATATGCTAACAGATTTGGCAGAAGCTAGAATTAATGTGGGATTAAAAATAAACTTGGAAAAGACTAAGGTGATGTTCAATTCATTTGCATCAAAAAAGAAAATAGTCTACAACAACACTGAAATTAAAGAAGTGCAAAGTTATGTGTACCTTGGGCAAGAAATATCATCTGATAATAGTATCATGAATGAAATCAATAGAAGAATAAGAAATGGATGGAGTGCTTTTGGGAAGAACAATATTATTCTGAAGAGTAGCATGCCCCTGTGTTTGAAAAGAAAGGTATTTAACCAATGTGTTTTGCCTGTCCTAACTTATGGAGCAGAAACATGGACGCTAACAAAACGGATGGTACAAAGATTACAAACAACACAGAGAAGTATAGAAAGATGTATGCTAGGTATAACTAGAAGAGACAGAAAAAGAATAACCTGGATAAGAAGTCAGACGAAAGTTTTTGACATCATTGAAAGAATTAAACGGCTAAAATGGAAATGGGCTGGGCACATCGCAAGAAGACAAGACAATAGATGGAGCACAAACACCCTACAGTGGTATCCCAGAGATGTAAAACGGCCAAGAAGACGACCTCAAGTAAGATGGAGTGATGAAATCAGAAAAGTAGCCGGTGTAAATTGGATGACTAAAGCACTAGACAGGAAACATTGGAAAAATCTGGGGGAGACCTACATCCAGCAGTGGATTGAAAACGGTTGATGATGATGATGATATGTATGTATATGTACATGTATATATAACACTGGCACCCGGCTAGCCGAAAAGTACCCTTTTTTAATATCAGGCGTCGCAGCATATAGGACAAATTTTATTGTTCTTACCAGTAACTTTTTTTCAATAATCTTCATGGAATAGTCCTATTGCACATCTTATAAAAATGTCTCTTGTCGATTACTGATAAAACATACTGGTAAGAACAATACAATTTGTCCTATATGCTGTGACCCTTGTTAATATGTACATTAGTACAAAAAAAAACTAATTGCACTAAATGTGTATAATTAATTTAGACATAAAATTCTTAAAATTTGAATAATTAATTAAATATAATATATATATTTAAATGTGTATAGTTGGAAAATATAGTTGAGCAAGATACAGTATAAAAATAATGTGTATAAGCTAAGCAATCACAATAGTAGGGAATGTTAAGAAAACAATATTTCTTATTTTGATTTTGTCATACAAAAATGCATAATAAAAACGTGACATTATTTTGCACTTTATAAAAATCAAAATACACTTTCAAACATTTGTTCTTCTACAACACACACACATAAAAAAAAAGGCGAGTTAGATATTAAAAGTTAGTGGCCACAGATAAAAAATTTGTCACCACCTGGCAAGTGGTGACCATCCATGAGTTTGCACCTAATGTTCGTTTTTGAAAGCTGCGCCTAGCACTCTGGGACAATTCTATTAACCAAAAGGGTGTCACACTGAGTATTTTCTTAAGTTGTTCATTTGCTGGTTGTCACTAGGATTGGCACCAGGGCCTGAAACTAGGGGGTTGCAGAGGGTTCATGTGCCCCGGGCAGCAGCATGAAAGACGAAGGGGGTGCCAAATAAAGATTTTGTTTGTCGTTTCATAAAAAAATGTATATATATGAAATACAAAGAAACTTGCAAGCTAATGTTAAACCTATGAGAGCGTTCTTTTCAAATTTGTGAAAGTGACTTTATAAAAAAAAAATCTGCAACCAAAATCTATAAAGTAAACACTAATATGGTTAGAATTCTTTCTAAGCAAGAAAAAAAAATCATTTGAAACTGTTAATATGCAAGTGAGAAATTTAAAAAAGAACGCTCCCATAGGTTTAACATTAGTGATCCAGTTTCTTATAGAGCCTAGTATAGGCTCTTAATGCTGAAGCTAATGTTAATCCTATGGGAGCCTTGTCTTACATATTTGTTGTTAGCATTTATTAAATTATTTTTATTTTTTAAGGATTTTTATTTCTTTTTTTGCATAGGGTACCTGCGGCAATAACTTTTATTGTGTATGAGGAGGGGAGGGTGTCAAAATCTATCCCCCGGGCTCAAAACAATCTAGTTTCGGCCCTGATTGGCAGTCAGCTAAACAAATGCCGTTCACCCCCTATTTTGACAAAATCAAAAAAGACCTGACACATGTGCAAAAGCATGGAAGGCTTTGCTATCCGAAAACAAACAATATACTGACATGAATGTAAACATAACCCTTATTTTTCTCAGATTCAACTAAACAAACAGCACAACTATCAGTTTCTGACTGCAGTTTTAGATATTTGTCTTTAACCCTTTTTGCACTGAATTATGAATTCATGAAAATTTTTTTTCTTCTAAAGCATGTACTGTACATCAGTGATTTTTTTTTTTTTTTACAAGCATTTACCTTCAGCTGTAATTAGAAATAAAAAAAATTGTGAAAATTCCATTATAATGTTTTAAATTTAAAATACAGCTTCATCGTATGTTCTAAGGTTCAATTTAAGGTATTTTAGTTATATTTATTGAAACTTCATTTTTGTGGATTTATTTCAGAAATATGTATATTAATTTTGTTTTTTTAATTTCATGCTGTTATAAGAATATATATTGCTCAGCTTTCTGTTGTACCTTTGTTTCCATTACAGGTACACCAATAAATTTACGCTTGCTGTTCGGTCCAGTGTTCAATTCAGACACTTTTCTCCGGGAGGGACTTTTGCGACTCTGGGGGGGGGGGGTTGCATTTTATGTCCATTGAAAATGCAAAATCTCAAATTTTCTGGGGGGGTGTGATGTCCTCCCCGGCCACCCCCTGAATTCAACACTGGTTTGGTCTTATTATTAATTTTATTGTTGCAGTGTAGAATTATGTATGATGTGATAGCAATATATTTAAAATGCAATAATAAAGCCTTTTGTGGTAAAATTTAGGTAGGCAAAAAAAAGTGTACAAAAAAAAAGTGCACAAAATCTGAGCGTATTTGGCATCACTGATTGTACAAAAAAAGTACACAATTTAGGTATGCCAAAATAGTGTAAAAAAAGTGCACAAAATCTCAGCGTATTTGGCACCTCTGATTGTGCATAAAAAGTGAACAATTTAGGTATGCACTTTTTGCGCACAATTCAGTGTGCACTTATATGCATAAGCAGAGGTGCCAAATATGCTCACTTTTTGTGCAAACTTTTTCTAGCTGGTACGTTTTAATTTTTGCAGCACCTCTCTTCATAACACTAACCGCTGCAATACCAGTGCCGTATTCTTGAGCTTATTTTGTCATAATCTCACTAATTCTACATCATTTATGATTTGAATTTTTTCTTCTATCTATACTTAAAGTAATGCGCTTTTTTTTTTTTTTTTTTTTTTTTTTTTTTTTTTTTTTACACACAATAAAATTGAAAATTTTTACTGTAGTAAAAATCTCGTACGGGAGCTCTAGCTAAATTCAAAGAAATTCTAAGAAAGAGGATCCAAAATATTTATCTGTACGCCTGAAAGGACCGCTTGCACACGAGGAATGTGATAGTAAAAAAAAAGCTTTAAAAATGGATTTCGGTTAGCCGAGAGTTTCGGATAAAAGAGGTTCTACAGTATTTGAAAACAATAGGCACCTCATCCAATGGCTGCTGAAATCACGAAGGGTTGCGAAATCAGCGGTCATAACATCACTGTCTATTGTATTAAGAACAAAATTTAAACTTACCTGACTCACCACATGAATTCAGATCACCACCACAAGTGACTTTCATCGCGGACTTGCATTGACCTATTTAATATTGTATAAAGTTTTAGCATATCAATGAACATAACTACTAAATTTGTTTATTTGAAAAAAAAAAAAAAAAAAAAGAAGAAAAATTACAGCAAAAAAAAAAAAAATACGTAAAACTTAAATCTAAAGTTTTATTAATTTTGTAAATTTCATAAAATTACAGTTTGTATCAATGAATATTAAGGTTTCAAAAACAAAATAGATAAGCAGATATTCAATCTAAAGCAATTCAAAAGTTATAAAATAACGATAATGGCTAGTAAATCAAAATGATCTGAAATTTAAATGTGTTTATTATCACACAAAAAATTTTAAATTTCTAATTCCTGTAAAAAATAATTTCTAGCACAATGAAACTCTGCTTATCTGGGCTAATATGAAATAGAACGCAATTTCGATATGCAGATATCTGGATAGTCTTATCAATCATAAAGAAAACATTGTTGTAAACAAAAAAATTCTTGAAGATTGCTTTTGATTAATAAAAAGGTAAACTTTATGCATGTTGAAAATAAAATCCTTTTTATTACAAAGAACAAAATACAATACAGTACTTGCATACACTTAGAAGCTTTAGATAAATGTGTCTAGCACCCCCCCCCCCCCCTGAAATAAAATTCTGGGTACAGCACTGATTTCTGGCCCTCTACTGTATATATATATGTACACTATATGACTAAAGGTGACCGGTCACTTGCGATTTTTGACGTTTTGTTAAATATCTAGAAAAATACATGAGGAATTAACCTGAAACTACAAATCTGTAAACAGTATAGTGTAGGTCATATATTTTTGTGAAGATTTTTCCCGAAACCCCATAGGGGACCGTCAACATTTAAAAGAATGAATATATTTTGGATAACACTGTAAAAACTAATGTAGCAAAAGCGTTCAAACACGAGATTATTAATAAGTGGCTTATTGTAATATATACTGTTCATTTTTATGAGGATAGCATGTATACATGTAGAGAAATTAAGTTTTTTATGAAAACAGTCTCAAATTTCACTGAGGTTTTTGCTTATTATTTGCACTTAATATTAAAGAAAGTTCTTTTCAGAAAATATGACAAACAGTGTACACAATACTCTGCAATCAGAATTAAAAGATAATAAAAATTGGATGAAAAATGAGCAGGTTTACTAAAAAATGTTTTGCTGAGCATGCGTGAATGCAATCAAAATAACTTTTTCGAAACCATAGCTTGAAAATTCTGAAAGTTATCGTCAATAGTATAAGCTCAAAATCCATTGTTCCCAAAAGTAAGCAAAAAGATGAGGAGTTGTATCCAAATATAGTAGTATGTGCAATATTGGGTATGCTGTCTTGGTGCTAATCAACAGATATTTGATACAACTGCTCATATTTATTTTTCTTTTTGGGAACAACGGATTTCGAGCTTATTCTATCGACGATAATTTTCAGAATTTTCAAGCTATGATTTTGAGACTTTCCCAAAAGTTGCTCTATATACTTAGCTAATATATTATGCATATTATATTTTGATTGCATTCGCGCATGCACAGTGAAACATTTTTTAGTAAACCTGCTCATTTTTCCTCCAAGTTTTATTATTTTTTAATTTTGATTGCAGAGTTTTGTGTGCAATGTTGTTTGTCATATTTACTGAAAAGAACTTTTCTTTATATTAAGAACTCTGCAAATAAAACCTTAATTTCTCTACGAGTATAGATGCTATCCTCATAAAACTGAACACAGCATATTGCAATAAGCCACTTATTAATAATCTCGAATTTGAGCGCTTTTGCTACATTAGTTTTTACAGGGTTATCCAAAAAATATTCATTCTTTTTCAATTTGTTGATGTTCCCCTGTGGGGTTTCGGGGAAAAAATCTTCATGGAAATATATGACCTATACAACCTTACCTTTATACCTTTTACCTTTATTACTCTACTTAACTTTAAAGGTATACTTAGTGTATACCTTTTGTATTACTATTATAGGTCATTATTTTACTATTCAGAAACTAATTTCGAATTATTCTGTAATACTCTAAACAGCAAATTTTTAATGATTTTATACCAGCTCTAAATAAACATATCTACATAATTATATTGGTTCTAAATTTAAAAATTCAACTTCAAACATAGGCATGGATTATATGTTTTGTTTTGTTTTTATTTGGGGGGGGGGGACTAAAAATGTCATTGCCAGAGTCAAAAAACTCATTTACACTTGCTGTACTGAAAACATCATATGCAATATTTTGAAAATAAATTTCAAATGTATGAAAATAAATATCAAATGTATCAAAATATCAAACTTTGTGGTATTTTGAAAATAAATATCGGATATATTATGTAGTATATCAAGCTATGTCCATTGATATGTATCACCAACCATGCTCTTCATAGCTATAGTGTTTACTCTTTAGTGTATACCTTCTGCTGATTATCATATACACTTTTTTTGCAACTATTTCACTAATTCTTACTTTCTCTCTTTTTTTTTTTCTTCTGCAGATAAAAGACTATGTTCTAAACTTTTAAACATATAAAAGCTAAATTTATTATGTTTTTTGTGCTTTTCATTATGTAGGGGGTTTTTTGCATGTTTGTGTCAAAAAAGAAAAATGTTCATTTTATGAGTAGCAGTCCCAGATGAAGATTCTGCCTGTGCCACTGTGTCTATTTATTGTGTACTTTGTTTACTTTTACTATGCATATTTGATTTGTGTTTATAGTTATTTATCTTTTTATTTTCTAGAGAGAAAAGAAGGTATCAAGAAGAAAGTAAAGACTTTTGAAGTTCATGTTGATTTAGTACATCAATTATCTTATTTTACCATCTTCGCCTTTAAAAACATTTTCACTACTTGTAATCCCTTTTTCCTGTGTGCACACTTGCCAACTAATCCTTTCTTTCTGATTTCCTTTTTTCAATATACAAATAATTTCAATATTTTTCAGTCTTTTTTCAATGTGTAAATAAATATAATTTTATTAACTGAATGATGTTTCATTTGTTTTTGAGAATATTCCCTTGACACTGAGAAACACTTTCATTGCTTCAGACTTAAATTATTAAAAATTATTGTAATAAAAAAAGAATAATGTGAGTTATAATTTTTTAAAAAATTAACATTAGTTTAGTATTTGCTCTGTTGTACATTGGAAAGTATTTCTCTGGTAAAAGAAAAAGAATGCATGATAGGGATGGGCATTATTTAACGTATAAGGATAAAAAAAAAAAAAAAACCTGTTACTATGCTGGAACCTACTATTAAATTAATATGTTACCGAAAAGTCCCTGTTAATTAAATAACATATGGTTTTAAATGGCAACGTCTTCTTTCATTTTCCTTAATCAAGAATTCAATTTTGTGCCTCTAAAATGGAACAATATTCACTAAAAACATCCTCAATCATTTCTTTTCAGACGTGCACCCCCTAGTTTGGCCCATCTTCACCCTCTAGTTATGGGCAACTCTGTCAGGTGTGTGGTGTTAAATAGATAGAAGGTGTTAGATGGTGTAGAGATGGTGTTAAATAGGTGAATAGTAATGCCTTGCAGCACTAATTAAATGCTTTTTTGGCTTGGTGCCTGATGCTGGGTCATCACCATCACATACTTTCACCGATTCTGATGGTGCAAAGTAGATCATAAACAAAACACTGGCACAAATAGTAAATCAGGAAAACCTCTGAAAATTTCTAAGAAAAAAGCTCATGGCTGACATGTTTTGTACTCATGAATCGTATATATTGCCTTCATTTAGCAATTCCATAACAATAAGTCAAGTTCAACTTATAAAACCCAGCAAAGTTTTGTCTAATTTTTGATCTGAGCAATTTTTTTTCAACT
The DNA here is from genome assembly GCA_963932465.1 of Maratus speciosus. Classification (NCBI taxonomy): domain Eukaryota; kingdom Metazoa; phylum Arthropoda; class Arachnida; order Araneae; family Salticidae; genus Maratus; species Maratus speciosus. Next base: position 47,781,944 of record OZ010796.1, on the reverse strand, counting down.
AAAAATATATTCGTGTTTTTTTGGGTTGCTTCTAATTTTGAACGATTGATTTTTGTTGAATTTTGCAGTATAATTTCATTTATGTTATGTAAAAAAAAAAAAGCATTGATCCCCCCCCCCCCCCCTTAAAATAATGCAGTGAAACAAGAGTTCAAGTTCATTAAATTTATAAAAAGTACCATTTTGCAACATTTAAGTAAAATACATTTATTCATAATTTTATCTTTTAAAAATTTTAATTCTCGATTTTGAATAGAAAATCTATTTCCAAAAATAAGAAAACATTGTTTTGCCACATTCAAATAAAATTCACGAATTTATAAATTTTTAATTTTATTAGCGCATTTAAACACTTAAGAGTTTTTATTATGTACTCATAGAGGTTTTTTAGGGGGTGGGGTGGGGGCGAGGAGGTTTGTCGCACTATAAATCTTGTTTTTGGCCAAGTTTTTTTTGTTTGTTTGTTTGTTTGCTGAAAAAAAGAAAGAAAATCACTTCTATAATTTTTGAGAACTTAATTTTAACCCCCTCACTGACAAGCCCATGTTAATACGTTCACTAAACTCCAGGTTTCACTGCAATACAAGCAATATTTAAAGTAATATATTTCTATTGATTTAATGTATTTTTAATACATTGAACAATGAATAATACTTCCAAGGATTGCATTCATACTCGTTACTAAGTTTTTTTTATAAAATGTTCAAAGAATAATTTTTTTTTAACATTTAAAGCAAAATGCAGAGAAAACAACATAACAATTTTGCCCTTTTCCAAGACAGTCGGAGGGTTAATATAGTTGTAATTAATTTGAAAAAACATATTTGTACGAACGAAATTTGTTTGGATGAATTGCATTTGATTAAAAGTATATAAATAAAATTGTTGTGTTCTTGTGAAATTAGCTTTGAATATGCGTTGATAGATATGGCTGTTGGCTGCTATGAAGTCGTGGATCAAATTTCTCTTTTTTAATACCTTCCAACATATTTGAAAAGTGTTTATGATTTCAGTTTGTCTGTCCACCTGTCTCTCCTTGCTTTAACTCGCGTAAATATAGTCCAATTGCCATGAAATGGATACATCTTATTTGGGTTTAGTATGGCATATTCGATATTGTAAAGGAAGTGCGTATAGCATTTTTGGTTCATTTACAGGACCACTCAAAAGAATTCCATTACATTACAGTCTATGGGGGAAAATCGCTTTTCGATATTGTAAAGGAAGTGTGTATAGCATTTTTGGTTCATTTACAGAGCCACTCAAAAGAATTCCGTTACATTACGGTCTATGGGAGAAAATCGCTTGCTGTGTATTTTAATGATATTACAGTATTTAAAACATATTGAAATTGATATAAATCACTGAGGTGTACTAAAAGGTTCTTCCTATTGAATAGGTATAGTGCATATAAGTAGATGTGCATAGAACTTATCGTTTATTTACAGGAACACTCAAAAGTATTTGGATATAGAAGAAAATGAGCAATAATTGAACTATTGAAGCCACGAACAATAACTGCTGGAAGAGCATTTTCAATTGTGGTATGCATTTTTAAATTTAACTATTTTTTAAATATTACTTGATGTGTATCAATTCTAGATCTATACAAGGTTGAACAACAGTTCTCAACAACATTCGTTTATTGGCTGAAATTTTAAAATGTACTATGCGTTTAACTGAACTCCCTTTTTGCATACTATATATTATGCATACCTATCTGTAGATGATATACAGGGCTGCAAAAAAATCATATATTTTAACGACTCTTCATGGTAATGGGAGAAATCGTGTTTTCAAATAGAGATGCAACGAATATTCGGCCCATTCGGCCTGTCTGCCGAATATTCGGCTTCGGCCGAATATCAAGTCCATTATTCGGCCTTGGCCGAATAATACTTTAATAAATATTTTTATATTTACACAGTATAACTTTTTAATTTGACAATTTATATTCATCATATATAATGAAAATTTTATTTGAAATTAACTAACACTTTTTTTTTTCCATTAACTTTCATTCTCCGAATAAGTTTTATCTACCCATTTTTATATAAGAGGCTAATTTAGGAATCATGTTAAAAAAATTTTATGCTGTATCAGTAAGTACAAAAAGTATCTGTAATAAGCTAAAATAATCTGTTAAATTTAAAATTAATCTATTCAAAATTGTTTTAATACAGCTGTACAAGCTAATTCAATTTTTTTTTTTTTTTATCATAATGGGAAGTTTAACATTTAACCCTTGTTACATAAAAAAATATTTTTTCAATAATATTTTGAATTATACCTATAAAGAACATAAATATATGATTATTATATGTATAAGATATTTAAGTCGTATATGTTGCAATACTTAAGGGTTTTTTCTTTTAGTAAAATACGCTTAAAAGTTAAATATATTTTAAGTTATTTTTTTTAAGTCTGTTACTATTTCTTATTAAATAATGAAAGAAATGTAAATACTAAATTCTTTTAATTAGTATGCATTTACGTTTTAGATATTTTTTTCAAGAATAGCATTGTAATGCCTTAAAAAACAGTTAAAATGTTTTCAATAAACGTAGATTGTGATGCAGAAATAATTATAATAATTCAGCATTCTCAGGTGATAGTCTATTTCTTTTTTTTTTTTTTTTTTTTTTTTTTTTCGTAAATGTTACCTGCTTCTGAAAATAATCTCTCACTATATATGGTATTTCCTGGTGCAGAAAGGTACTTTTTGGCTAATTGTGAAAGGTTTGGAAAGTCTTCTGAATTTTTCGCCCACCACTCCAAAGGACACTGTTGTCTTTCTAGTAGTGGCTGGGAAAGAAAATTACTAATTTCTTTTACTTCTTCACATTGAGGGTACACTTTCTATAGAGGCTTCACTGCTGACAGCAAAGAAAAAAAATAATAAAGATAAATAAAATTTTGTTAATTGTGAGCTTTATAAAGTCTACAATGATTTCTTTCTGCCATTTTAGAGGATATTCCTTTCACCCTTTCTATCTGTGGTTTTTCTTAAGATATTAAGATTTCTTATTTTTTATTTTATTTCATCTGAAAGCTGAAACTTATGTTTCCTAGTACTTTTAAAATTTTGTCATTATTTTAAAATGTAACAACAACACACATAATATCTATTAAAATGTAACTAGACAGTACCTGATGAGCAACTTTTGCTAAGAATTTTTTTTTTTTTTTTTTTTGGGGGGGGGGGGGGGGGGTCCGAATTATATTATTGAGGCAATTTTTAGGCCGAACATAGCCGAATATTTTTTAAGAGTAAAATAATGCTTTAAAAATTAAAAATTTGTATATAAATGATTTTTTTAAAGAAAACAATACATTTTAATTGTGAAATATACAAGAATTGTGCATATACTGCATACTATATTTTGTTTTTAGGCAAAAATAAGTTCAGTATTCGGCCGGCCAAATAGGCCGAATATTCGGCTGTAACTTGGCCGAATATTCGGTATTCGGTTATTCGGCCAAACCACTATTCGTTGCATCACTATTTTCAAATGCATTATGCGATTTCCAAATTGTTCATTAAGACGTCATCACATTTGTAAATTGTGATGTTTTGTTATGGTATTCTGAATGTGTTGGAAAGTGATTTATTTCTTAATCTATGCAGTATTCATGTTTTTTTAGGGGGGGGGGGGGGTTAGAAATCGTGTTGTTACAACTGTGTTAATTATCATACAGAGTGTCTCTTATTGTATACCAATAACTAACTTCTAAACCGTTAGGTTTAGAGGCATAGTTCCAATTGCAAAAATGTTTCACATTTTGTTCTGCTTCACATAAAAATCGATTTACATTACAATAATTACTTTTTAAATAGATAAGAAATTACAAATTTTATACAATGCCTAGATCCTATAAGTTTTATTTAGAAAAAGTTTTTCAATGTTCTAACAAGTAAAACAGCAAAAAGTTATTCTTTTATGGTCAAAACTTACTGAGTTATGATACTTAGAATTTTTTGAAAATTTTTAACGTTTTAATCGCCATAAATGAAAAACACGTTTTTAGTGTCAGAAAATGCTAAAAATGCATGAAATTCAAAGTATCATAACTTAAGTTTTTGTCTTGCAAAAAATAAGTTTTTAATCACAAACTAATTTTGATTCATTTCAATAGAAAACAGCATTTATAATTATGTCAAAAAACTATTCCAAACATTTTGTTTAAAAGGCCTTCAAATTAAAATTGATCAATGAATTGACCAAGTGTTGACCATCTAATAAAAATAACATGTTGTTGCAACCTGTTACTCGTAGAAGTCTTATTCTGATATGTTAAAACACATACCTTTAATCATTGATGGTCGTTTATTGTCCATTCTTTAGACTTCAATCTTCTTTAGACTAATATCTTCTTTAGACTTCGTTTTTAAATTATAATTAGACTTTGTTCGTTTTTAAATTATAATTAGACTTTGTTCGTTTTTAAATTATAAGTAGAACATTAAAATCGAAAATTAAAATCGAAAATTACATCGAAAATTGAATCGAAAGTTAAATCGAAAGTAAACGTACAAACTGCAATTAAAAAAGAGACTGGAAAAAGTGGAGTAGGTCTTTAGAGGCGAAATTAAATAGAGACCGAATGCTTTTTGCTTTTGTTCTATCCGCCGAACCTTGAGGCAGACATGTTTCCGATTTCATCGCCAAAAGGGTGTCTTTTTGGGCGCTGATTGCTGATCCCTTTCTTTACTTGGCAAAGTACTGTCAAACTCAACGCAGACGAAATAGGTCTTGGTGAGAACAGTAATTCCTTGACAGTTTTTTGAGGGAAAAACCGGTGTTGGCGCGCAATCCTTCCACCATCCGTGGTGGTGGGAAGCATGATATCTGCTTCAAGAAAAGGTTACCATTTCTGCGTCCAGTTATATTAGAAGTCTGTGGTCTTTACCACGTATGCGTAGAAAAAACATGCAGTTATAGTGAACTTGAGGACCAGACATTCGAATCTTAGGAGGATAGAAATAGGAAAAGTTGACATATCAATCTGTCCCTTTTGTAACGTTTTGAAGCCGATAAAGGAGTTTTTCCCCCATCTCTTGCATCGTTGATATTCACTGAAAGCAGTCTCTACTGTAGACGCAGTACGACAAATATGACGAACGCAGAAGAGTGGGGCGGGGGGTAAGGAACGACTTCAAGGGACTTTACCCATGTGACGTCTTCCGCGGGTAAAAAGAGGAGAAACACCAATAGCACCGGGCCGGCGGAATGGAGGAGAAATTTCAAACGGGCCGGCAGAATTAGGACAATTTTTTCAACGGGCCTGCAGGGCCGGGCCGGGCCGATAAAAAAAATTAATCGGGCCTGTCGGCCCGATATAAGAATTTGAGAGGAGCAGATAAAATACGAGGTCATTTCCAATGAATATGACTTTTTCGAGAAGTATAAATGTGCGTTACGAGCCGATGCGAGTTTAACGACATCAGTACAGAAATGTAACATGCCCATCGTAAAGATCGGCATCGTACAGTTACATGATGCCTGATCACGGGTTTAATTTTTTCGGCAGACTTGTGCCGGGACGGAACTGGTCTTAATCGTTCTCAGGATGTGTAGGACAGGCATTATGTTTTGTAAAAGTATTAATAGCGATAATGAACTTCTGTTAACTGTATCTTCGGAAATGTAACTTAAGGTGGTTCTCATATTTACTGCTCAACACTGCGAAACTCTCAGACTTTTTTAACCCTTTATTCGAAACTACAATAATCTTTTAATGAACTCTTATTTAAATTTTGAAACGTCTGTAGAGACGTTGACTAAAACACTAAGTAATCGTTAACGTTTACTATTATGTTTTTTCTATTTTGCGAACATATAGTAATTTAAAATATACTGTAAAATGTTTCCATAAATATGCATGTAGTATTCATTAAAAGAATCTTAATAGTATGTCGAGAAAAAACGGAATTTTTTGTAGAAATTTAGTCGGGCCGGGCCTGTTTTCACTGATTTTTGTACGGACCGGGCCGAGAACGGTAAAAATGTAAACGGGCCGGGCTCGGGCCGAACTTTCAATTTTTACACCGGCCGGGCCGGGCCAAAATAGCTTTCCTTCGGGCCGGGCCTGGAAATTCCGGCCCGTGCAGATCTCTGGTTTCGAATAAGGAAAGGGCATGTTTACAAACGAACACTTTCATCAATCAATCTACAAACTAAACTACATTTTTGTCATAACAATCATTGCAGGAATAGTCTTGGCGACGTAGGCCAATCATATCAGAGACCTGTTAAACGTAGACCAATCAAATTTCCTTAGCTCATGTGTACATAGTAGGAGTCATAAAGAACGGACAGGTTTTTCTTTGATCCACAATAAATCGATCAACAGTGACGTCAGCTGCCCTTTCCTCGAGGATAACGAAAAGGACACGCTTCCGCGGTGCATCCCACGTGTCTTTTTTTACAGACCGATTTTTTGTCCAATTTCAATTTTTATGTGACGTTTGTGTACCGTGTTATATGACAAAGTAAAATATATCCGAATTTGAATATATAAAACGTTCAAACGTCATTAAAGAATAATTTCAATGCACTTTACCCGAGGTTAACGAGAAAGACAGGCTCGCGCGGTGGGTTCGATTCTTCTTTTTTTACAGACCACTGGAGTCACGTGATGCTCGAATGCACCAATGAAGATGTGCGAAAAGAGCATCACGTGAATCCAGCGGTCTGTCTTTCTCGTTAGCCTCGACTTTACCCATGTGACGTCAGCTCAGTTAAATAAAAGAAAAACACCAATAGGCGTGAAAAGCATTTTACACTGCTTCCCCTTCGTCCAATAAACAGTCTTTTTCGGAGGTTACCTACCCGCAGAGGTGCGGCTGTTGCCATTCGTGGGTAAAGTACACGGTACTTTAGCATTAGTTAAAGGGACAATTTTCATGCGCCGGCGGCTTTGATCAGTTCCTCTATAGTCCGTTTTAAGTCCCAATTCTGTCCTATTTCGAATGAAACACAGATTTTTTTAATTTCTCAATTTAAACCTAGCTACATTATTATTAGTCGTGTGGTCACGTGGGTTTCAGAGAGCAATTCATTGGAGGTAGGGAAAATGTCGCCAACTCGTTTTCCATTGTAAAAAAAGGGGTGGCACGGGGACGAAAATTCATGTCAACAATTTTCAGACATCTCACGTTTCCACGGAAACGCAGATTTCCGCTTTCTTTCTCAACCTTCACTGACCATTTCTGAGATCAGTGCAAATTTGTGTGTGTGTGTGCGGGCGGGGGGGGGGGGGTATCGATGGATAATGTATAACGATCACAAATCATATGTATACTCATTTTTTTTTCAATCTGTTATGAAAAACTGATTTTTACTTAACTGCCGCAAAAAATCTACATTTTTATTGATAAGTTATAAAAAAAAATCGCGATTTTTGTTGATCTGTCAGGGAAAAATCCCAATTTTCGTCAATTAGTAAAGCAAACATTGCTATTTTCGGAGGCTTAGTCAAAAGTTAGATAAAGCTTGTTTCAACCCTTTTCCATTCACAACATTAATATATCGGCAAATTATTTTATTTAAACTTTGAAACCTAAAAAAGATAAAATTGCACTTTAATTCTTACATCTAATTAGTTGAGCAAAATGAATATCTAAGTTCTTCAATGAAGTAATTTGAATCTGTTTTGCTGGAGTTTTTTGTCTAGCTACGCAACCTCTCTACCTATATTTTATTTACATAAGACACTTACTTTTTGGTAGATTTCGTATAAAATACTACCTATTGCGATCTCCTCTGTGTTGTAATTTCTGAAAATGTTGTGCAGATCAACACCGATCATGACCCCTAGAACCCAAAACTACCCTCGGTAAAAAAAATATTTTTCATATATATCACTTTTTTATGAACACGATAACTTCCATAATTCTGCACAAATCTCTTCCAAACTGATACATAAAATCTCAGTCAAGTTCGTTCATGGGCAAAATCGGACCAAGGGAGTGGAAATAGGGAAGGCTTTTGTGAAAACCGAAAAAAACACCATAACTGCATACTTATAATATATATCGAATCAGTTTAAAGTTATTATTCTTTCTAAAAAAGGCCAAAAATTTATGTATGGCAGATTTTTGATAAAATAAAAAATGAGCTCAAGTGGCGAAAAAATAGGATTTTGGGGAGAAAAAAAAATTCACAACTTCGTCCATTCTCAAGATATCAAATCCAATTAAATTTATTATAATTCTTAATATTATCTACAACTTTCATATTGACAAGTTTTTGATAGGACCAATTCGTACCGCAAAAAAAGAAGGGGGGGGGGGGTTGAAGAAGAAAAAAATCCATAACTTCGTCAATTCACAAGATATAAAATCCGCATGGATTTATTATGTACCTTCTTAAGAGCCTACTTCAGTCAAACGAAAAGACGCGTTCGCTAATGCTAATCCTATGAAAGAAATTTATAAAGATTTCTTGGTCGCATTTCAATATTTTTAAATGATTTTTTTTGTATTGGATAACTGAGATCGATCTGCTATGCTGACCGTTTTTTACTTTTTCGATTTTGACTGCAGATATTTTTTATAAGGATGCTTTTACTTTCGAAACCAGTTTCCAAAGTGAAAGTGTCCTCATTAAAAACAGCTGTAAATAAAATCGAAAAAGTAAACAACGGTCTTTGTACAGATCGATCTCAACTATCCAAAGCAAAAAAATATCATTTAAAATATTTAAATTCAAACGAGATATCTTTATAAATGTCTTCCATAGGACTAGCATTAGCGAACGGGTCTTTTCGATTGACTGAAGTAGGCTCTTAATATTATCTACAACTTTTTTATTGACAAGTTTTTGATAGGACCAATTCTTACAGAAAAAACAAATTAAAAATGCATAGTGGTTGGAGAAAAAATCATCGTATTAAGGGTGTACTCATCCAAACTGCTTATTTTCTGACTCTTAAATTCATTTTTGCTCTCAAACGCATCCAATTGGTAGGTTTTCTTATTCAGAAACTACATAATGTTCCGTAATGGTCGACTTTTTGATAGAGGCAGAATATATTTCAAAAAATGTCAAAGTGGGCATTTTGAACCGAATTTCCCGAAGCGATTGTGTTGGAAACAAAAAATATTGTTCTAGTGAGAAATTGTTTATAAATCAAGTTCTAATTAATTGGACGAAAAATTAAAAACAGGTCGCTTATGAATCTCTTCAAAAACCACGCCAGCAAGTTTCATGTTTTTTTCTTTTAAAAATGTGTCAGAAAATTTCGAGTTGTTGAGCATGGAAAAGTATTTTTTTTTAATATCGCCTTAACATGATTATGATAAAAAACAGCGCTTATATAAAAATGAAATGAACTCATCAAAAGCGGCCAGATAAAATTGTTAAAGTGAGTTTATCTCTAATCATGATTTAGTTTTTGTTGTTGAAATTAGTATTTAACTTCGAAATCTACCTGTACCTATAGACCGAGGCGGCAGGGATTTTTTTTTTAATTTAAAAGACATAAGTTTGCACATTTGTCTAGAAATGTTTAATTACTAATTGCTTCGTAGCTACATATTCAGTGCCCTGGCCCAAGTAAAAATCTTACTTTTATTTGAAAGTCAATGTATTTCAACAACGTGTTAAATACAAATAATTAAAAATAAATGATGGGTAACGAAATAAATTATTCTGTAAGTATAGAATACCTACCAATATGTTTTGCGAATAGGGCGGAATTTTTGTTTTAAATGGGCCAGTACGATATGTCACCCTTAATATCTGTTTTACTTTTCAAGGGTTTCGAAGCATTGTAGAATACAAATAAAAAAATAATATTGCCAAGTATTTTTTTTTTATGTCACCCTTAATATCTGTTTTACTTTTCAAGGGTTTCGAAGCATTGTAGAATACAAATAAAAAAATAATATTGCCAAGTATTTTTTTTTAACTTTTCGCATATGGGTGAAATAAGTTTTTAGTGCCAGAAAATACTAAAATTCAAAGTAAAATAACTCGTTAAGTTTTGGTAGTACAAAAAATATATTTTACCTGGTAAAGTACAGAATAGATTTTTTCTAAATTTAACGTATAGAACACAGGAACGGAATAAAAATGTAAACCTCGTAACTTTTAAAAATAAACCATTTTGACATAAATTACCTTTAAGAGGATGAAGAATAATTTTGAAACTTTTTTAGTATTGGAACTATAATTCTAATGGTTTAGAAAATTAGCCAATGAACAACGATAAAAGTTGACACCCGGGTTCTCATTGGCTTTTGACTAATCTGAGCAATTTGGCTAATCGCTAATGAAAAACTAGCCAAATTCAAATAAAGGTAGTAATAGTCGTAAAACACTAAGAATATCAAAACACAAATAGTGAGTTATACGGAAAAGGTCTAATCGTACAATAGACGCTTTCAGTGTGACATCAGTCATGACGTTTACCTTGGCCACTGGCTCCAAACAAACGGTTGCTACTTTGTATTTTCTATTTCATTTGTATATTACAGCGAAAATTTATAGCTATATCTCACAGCTAACTGTTTTAATACTTTATAAGCAGCGGTAACATTTTCTACGATTTATATTAAATAAGAAATGTAGCATAGCAACCGTTTGTTTTGAGTCAGTTTCCAAGCAAAACGTCATCACTGAAAGCGTCTATAACATCATTGACAGTGTAGCCGAAACAACAACAAAAAACAAATCTCTTGCAATTTGGCACCTTCAATCTTTAGTTTTCTCGCCTTGTGAGACATTTTGGCGTAGTGGCGATCGGCAACGAGAACCCTGATTGACACCCTTATACTATATTACTTAAGATTCCAGTTTTACATACCATATACATAAAGTGCAAGGAAGGAAATAGGAAAGCATTGTAATCTTAATGAAAATAATGGTATATTTTACATTTTCAAATACTCTTAATCAGTTCTCACAATTTTTACAATGATTTAATATGTATGCGCACTCTAAAACTGGAAGGAGTAAAAAGTTCACACTTTGAAGAAAGAGTGACAGGCATTTTCACTCTTTTTGGAGTGAATTTTATAAAAATACACCCCTTAAAAAGTGGAATTTTCCACTCCCTAGAAAGGAGTGAAATACACCACTCCGTTGTCGAGAGAGAGCCTGGCATTATGCACTTAAAAAAAAATCCTTTCAACCAATATATGGAGTAAAATAATGAAAAGCAGCAATATATGTCACTTCTTAATTTTCAAAAACTCCATTTCATAATGTAACCGTGGAAAACGAACTCCTTTTCAAAAGTGAATAGTCACTCCTCTGAAAGAGCGACTACTCACTCTAAGTAGGAGTGATGATTGTATGGGTATTAATAATCAGCCAATCAGAACAGTTTTGTCTACGACGCTTTTTAAAGACAAGAGAAAGACGTCAGCCATTTTAGAATTACAATATATGGATAATATTAAAGTGAATATTTATGGAACTTTTTATCTTAATATAAAATTAAATGTAATTAGAACATTCTCAAAGAGCATTCGAAACAATTTTGCAGTTTTAAACTTCTATTAGTGTTATCTGCAGTTTTTCCTGAGCGCGCGAAATGTATCTTCATTGTTGAGTCATATATGCATTGCTTGCATTATTATTTTTACTGCCGTCTGGAGTCTCTCACGACTGATAATTATACGCAATGAAGTTCATAGCAATTAATAAAGAGTGTCTCATTTGAGCGGATACAACTCGAATCAACGGGTAATGTTGAAAATTTCCAAAGGAAGAAATGAGATTTCTAGAATATAGATAGTTTCGGTCCGGCCGAATTTTTGGCAGCATTTTCGGCGCAACGCAGATTTTGTGACGAATGGGAAACCGAATTTTCTGTCAATCTGTAATTGCATTTATTCGTATTACGCAGCTAATCTGAACAGCAAGTCTACGATGCTTTTTTTTAAGATAAAAGAAAGTTGTCCGTCATTTTAGGATTAAAACGTATGGCTATTATAGACGGCTTGCACATGACGTCACATGTTCAGAAGAATCTGGCATCGCTTCATATGGCGAATGTGGCGCTCCCCATTTGACTTAAGACTTATTAACAGTATAATAATAAAAATCTGAATTAAACAGAAAGACAACAAGTGCTTTTAACGGCAAACGGGAAGTTGTGACGTGTAGACTCCAGATACAATACCAGATTAGAGTGTCCGTCGTTCCTAATATCAACGTGACATCAATGCAAGCCGTCTATTTAAGTGATTATTTATGAAACTAAAAGGTAAGTCTTATTTAATTTTAATCTTTCATTCCTGGTAGAACTTGTATGTTAGGATTATGAGTTAAATATCTATGATACACGTAATTATCGGCACGAAAAAATAAGAAACGTCTTTCGATTAATATTCGAATATTACATTTCAATGTAGTTATAAATTTGCAGTCTACTTAAATTATGCATTTTATTCATGAGATTTGCAATAATGAAAAAGGAAAAATAGTTTGACATTATGGATCGTTGCGTAAACATTTCCCAGGGGTGATTCTGTTCCGAAAAATTAAGGCAGTCATTTTCGAAAATTAAAAAAAAAAATCGGTCATAAATCCGAAAATTCGGACGTAAAATATATCACAAATTTCGACAAATGATCACCGATAAAAATCAATTTCGTCAATCATTCGAAGAAAAATTGCCAATTTCGTCAAAATATCGCGAATTTCGTCCAAGGGTCACGAAAGAACGCGAATTTCATCAAAGAATCGCGGAAAAAACGGCAAATTTCGTGAAAAGATCGCGAGAAAGCGGCAAATTTCGTCAAAAGATCGCAAAAACGTTGAATTTCATCAAAAGATCGCGAAAAATGGCAAATTTCATCAAAAGATCGCGAAAAAAACGGCAAATTTCATCAAAAGATCCCGATAAACTGCATATTTCGTCAAAGGGATGCGAAAAAAACCTATTTAGTGCCACAAGTGGATTCCCCCCACTCTGTCGTAACTCCTCGTCAACTTTCAACGTCAATTTTCATGTAACATTGGGACATGTTTTTAATGGCAAAATAAAGTTATATCGTATAAGTGGTCCCAATAGAATGAATGACAGACGATAGAAAACCGAGGCCCTGTAAAAGCGTTAAATACTGTTATCCATACACTATTCGACATATGAGTTCAACTAACGTCACACGCTAGCAACCAGATTTACAACCGCGTTAATGTGTTTTGTTTGCCCACCAATTTTCCCGGGTTTCTCCACTTTCATTGGTTGAGTGCTAAAGGACGGGTGATTTTGATTGGTTGGTGGAAATTGGCGGCATGTAGTCACGTAGTTGAAATCTATATATTGTTTAACATGCCACTCATGCAATTGTTCTACGGTATTCCTTCAATACCATGGATATGATCTGTCACTTTTCTGCCATGTTAGGCTGGTATTACGGTGCCTCGCTATCTTAAATCCTAGACCTACGTTGATCCTAAAGACCCGACCATTTGCCGACTTTCCATTCAAAAAAGCGTGTTCAGTTCATCCGGAGTGTGCCGGCAGATGGCGTGGGAGAGCAGAACAACATTTCGGGGTTTTCCTTTTAAATATACGCAAATAATGTTATCTGTTTATTAATATTTTTGGCGTCTGTTTGTATTTACGAAAGATGAAACTGGTGAAAAGAACATATTTAAACTTAAGAATTGAAGTTTCATCGCAAACAAGTGTTTATTTATTAATAAAATTTGAAATGATCATGTCATAGCAGATGTTCTACTAAATAGCGGTTTGTTTGTTCTGCTATTGATCACGTGACCCCGTAAACTGCCTTCAAAAAATCCCACGCATAAAATCGACGAATGCACGGGTCTTTAGGATCAATGTAGGTCTAGCTTAAATCTTACGCTCGATCGTAGGATGTTGCCGCAGTGTAAGTCCTCCTGCAGTCAGCCAATCAGAGGCCGCAGTTACATTTGTTGTGTTTGCTCGTGCATCCACTTGCGCTTAATCTAATACCCCGTTCACGCTGGGATATCGGAACTGTCTTAAACCACCGAACTCACTTAATTTTGAGTTGGTACCCTCCCGGAATTGAAAAACTCACCAAAGATAACTCAGTGAACGTCACTGTATTCAGGGGCCTCGTTAGGGCCCCTGAACTTACTAGGGGGGACAGGGGGAGCCTCCCCCCCAAACGTTCGTTAAGGCTGTTAAACTTGGCAAATTTACAAACTTAGTTCGTGAATTTGTGTAAAACTTTAATAAAAACTACAATACATTTTCTATTTCTGACAGACTTTGCAAAAATTACAAATCTAATTGGGAATATTATTAAACTTTTTGCGAATAAGGACTATATTACATTTTCTAATTGTGGTAACTTGGCAAAGTTATACAACTAGTTGGCAAATACTGAAATTTGACTTGGCAGTTTAAGGTCCTCTCCCCCACCAATAAAAAGTCTTCGCGATGGCCCTGACTGTGTTGTTTGTGCATGCACCTAAGATAAAACCGCCCGCAACACTCAATCAGTTAATGCGAAGCTTTACAGCCAGCGAGAGAAATCTCGGAGGAAAGAAAGGAGTAGAGGCCAAACCCCATTGTTCTTTCAGCCAGATTTTGAATCCAACATGTTTTCGCTCTTTCATCGCCAAAAGGATGTCTTTTTTGGCTGTGATCCCGTTATTGGCAACTTTCGGATTTCATTCTCGGTCAACTCAAGGCTTCGGAGAGAGATTCCGCGAAGCTTTTGCAGGGAGTAAAACCGGTTTGGTGCGCATCTCTGCCCTCCATTACGTGACGGAGAGCAGAGTTGTAGGCGTCAAGAAAAGGTTACGAAATTGGAGTCTACTTATATGAGAAGTCTGTGGATTCAACACCTCGAGCTTGTTGACAGACGCAGATCGAAGCACCCGTGCGCAGGGAAACATCCCTCATGGAGTAGGTCTTAAAGAAATAAGGAATTTCGAAATAATTTAATTATTTCGTAATTTTATGGTTCAAAAGAGCTGAAACCAATGACTAAATCTTCTTTCCTTTCCAAGCAAAGTCTCTCGTAATAGGAATACATGTCTATATGCACTCGGACAACATCTAAACACATTCATGAAAAGTATCACGTGATCTGATATAAATCTGATCAGCAGCAAATTTTACGCCCGGTCTTCGCTCACTTGACCCACAAAAAATCTGTGGTCATTATGATCACGTGCTTGGGCTTCTTTTTTGTTTATGTTTACACTTGATTTGATGGGCCCACCGTGGCTGAGTGGATAAGGCACCACGCCGCTAGTCGCTTGAGAGCGTAGGTGGGAATGGGTTCGAATCCCGCAGGCTCCGTTGCGCACTCTTTGTGGAGCCCCCAGGATGTAATTCTCTGGTGTTGTAAATTTCCTTGTGCTATATCATATCTCTTTCCTGTATATCGACGATGACTTATTAGTGGGCCCTGGTGTCAAGCACACAAATCTGATGTATGTGTTCAATAAATAACGTGATTTGGTAGGTTGACTGATTCGCTTGATCAGCTCGACAAAAAAACAAAATACACCATAAAAAAAAAACAGTGGTGCGATTCAAGTAACTTAACAAACAAGTTTCATGAAAATAATGTGCCACACATAGATTAAAAAAATAATTTCCAACGTTATAAAATAATGATTAAAAAAGTTTTATCTTTAAATACAGTGAAAAAGGAAAATATGTGCTTTAACATGTAGTTAACTGCCAAAATGAAATAATTTATTTGGCCAATATTCGAAAATTGCAAAGCATTCATCAAAATTTCTGTCAGAAAATGCATCAAAATGAAAGTTATAATTGTAAAAAAACACCCTTTTTCAAGCGAAGGAAGAGACTAGGTACAGCGCCTAGAATACCTAGTGTGGAAATATGCTATCCAAGCAGTGCTAAATATTTGTATCCCTTAAATGTGCGACGATACTACACAAAGACATTTAAGATACATAGACCGGCAATTCCCATTCAAAAGCATGTGAAATCATGGAGCCATCTGAAGTAAATTGAAACACCTGAACCGCGAGGTTTGTACGTCAGTTGTGGTTATTTACCATTAAGTGCTATGGCTAGAATGAGCTTAAAAATTAATTTTTATCAATATATATAAAGTTTATGACATATGTTTTTACATGAAGCTATTTTTTATATCTAAATATGCGTTATAAATATTGAATTTTTAGAAATAAAGTTTAAAAAGGCGATTTATTAATACTTTTATGGATGGTATGTTTAAAAAAGAGTATCTAGTTTTAACATGCCTTATAAACCTAAATAAAGGCGAAATTTATATGGAACCAGATTGTTAAAGATTATAATTCCACCTTTTTTTGAGTTTGACTTGCAAAAGTAACTGGAAAGGAAGTTTAGATTAAAGGTAGTAAATGTAACATAATATAGTAATTTACAAAATTTTAAATTACTTGTAAAGAAATTTACGTTTTTTAAACTAATTTTTATGCAAAAGGGTAATTTAAAAAATGCATATTAACGAAAGTAACACTATATTTTAATCCTTGGAGGATGTTTTTGAAATACTTACTTGCTATACGAAAAAAACAAAAAAAATGATGAATAATAAGGCATTTTTTTTAAAAAAAGGCCTAAATGAAATAGGGTAGACTAATACTTAATGAACCGCAACGAAAAAATACGCTAATAAAAGTATTTTCTTAGGTAAATTAAAATATATAAACTGCCGTACAACAGCTGTGATAAAAAATCCTCAGTTAAACTGACAGTTTGCTGGTCTATGTATCTTAAAAGTCTTTGATCCAAACAGTGCTAAAAAAATTTATCCCTTAAATGTGCGACGATACTGCTAAAATGCCAAGTGTCGATCGCAGGAACATCTGCAAGATTTCAGTATTACATTGTATAAGGAAAGGGCAGCTGACGTCACTGTTGGTCGAATTACTGTTGGTCAGCAAGAAAAACCTGTTCATTCATTATGACTCCTACCTGTACACATGTACTACGGAAATTTGATTGGTCTACGTTTAACAGGTCTCTGATATGATTGGCCTACGTCGCCAAGACTATTCCTGCAATGATCGTATATATGTTTGTTTGTAAACATGCCCTTTCCTTATAGACTAGCAATACCTTGCAGTTGTAGAAAATATCCTGCAGATGTCGCTGCGATCTGTATATTGCAGCAGCATCGTTGCATATTTAAGGGATACAATATTTTAGCGCTTTTTTTTAAGTATTGCAGAAATAGCCGATTTCCACACTGTATTCTAGTCGCTATAACGATACTGCTAAAATGGAGGATATTCCATCTACATTTTGATCACGTGGTCAAGGTAAAAACTTTTATCGTAAAGGGAAGGCTCCATAGACTTGTAATGTAAATCCCCGCTAGCCAATGAAACGGTTCATGAGGCAAAGTAGTAGTATCTTCCCTTCTTATCAGTTAGAAGTTCCTTGGATAAATTACCGGTATCACGTGACTTTTTTCAGCATCGAACCCATATTTGGAATATCCTCCATTCCAAGTGTCGATCGCAGCGAAATGTGTTGGACATTGCACAGACTAGCAATGGACCTTATGCACGCGACCTGAGGTCGAGGCTAAAATTCGTCTGCTGGCGGTGTTTAGCATAGCAGTCTATGGAGTATGAGTTATTAATACTTGTTTGTTAAAAATACCGCAAAAAAATTCTTTGATGCAGTAGCATATACTTAATATATTGTAATCTAAATTCAAAATGTTGTTCTGTATGCGAGAAAATTCCCTAAGTTTGCAAATTTTCAATTAAAATGTATGCACTCAACCTGGGTCAAGGCTAAAGTCGTCTGCTAGCGGTGTTTGTGCCTGCGCATACTGGTATTCTGCCGGTGCAGTAACTAGAATAACAGATCATCATACCGCCAGCTCTGGCGTCTGACGTCACCAGAATAAAGTCGAGGCTAACGAAAAAGACAGGCTACCGCGGTGGGCCCGATTCTTCTTTTTTACAGACCGCTGGAGTCACGTGATGCTCTTTTCGCACAACTTCATTGGTGCATTCGAGCATCACGTGACTCCAGCGGTCTGTAAAAAAAGTAGAATCGGACCCACCGCGGTAGCTTGTCTTTCTCGTTAGCCTCGAATAGAGTCCATTTCTTGCACTTGTAGAAAATGCCTGCAGATGTCGCTGCGATCTGCATATTGCAGCAGTATCATTGCACATTTAAGGGATACAATATTTTAGCGCTTTTTTAAGTATTACAGGGATAGCCGATTTCCAGACCATATATTCTACGCTCGATTGTAGGATGGGCGTTCCTACAATCGATCGTAACTTGGTATTACGATGCCTCACCGTAAGTCCTCGTGCTTCGGCGTAAGTCCACCTGCAGCCAGCCAATCAGAGGCCGCAGTTACATTTGTTGTGGATGCGTGCCTCACGATCTTACGACAGCTTGGAAGCAGCCGTAAGCTTAAGAGCTAGTGGATGCGCGCGCATTCACTTGCTCTTAAGCTTACGGCTGCTTCCAAGCTGTCGTAAGATCGTGAGGCAGCGTAATGCCGTTTACGTTTTGTTTACATCGTAAGTCTCTAAGTTGATCTGTAAAATTGTCTCCCTGGTGTGTGGCGCGCCTTAGGCGCGCCACACACCAGGGAGACATGCAACAAAAAAGCGTGAGACATGCGACAATTTCTCCCTGTTAACAAAGAAAAAACCGGTTTGAACAGCAGAATTTGCCTCATGTCTCACAATCATTGTCGCATGTCTCTCTGGTGTGTGGCGCGCCTTAAGTGAGGCACCGTAATCCCAGCCTAGGCTTTCACCAAGCTCTGTTAGGTTGCCAGAGATTGGACAAAAACTTTGGAGCTGAACATTCGTTCTGTGCATATGTTGCTAATCTCTTTTAAAAACACTCTGCGGAACATTGCCATATTTATCTAATTAAAATGTTGGGTAATACCACAGGCTTGTCATGTAATCTCTTAATATCTTTACTCTGAGGGTAATACAAAGCTGCTGAGTATTTAGTTCCCAAGTTCACCGTAACTGTATGTTTAAAATAAACGCCTGGATAAAACGAGCCGTTAATTCCCAAATTGGCTCAGCCGAACTCAGCAATCTGATTGTTCGTTAATATTAATATTTTGGTTTACTTTACTGTGATTTTGATCAAATTTAACAATCAATTTAAGTCATTATAATTGCATTCTATTTTACATTACAGTACTTCATAAGAAAATAAATATAATTTTCTACTATATAAATATCAGTTTTAGCCAATTCGATTGCTGAGCTCGGCTGAGCCAATTTGGGAATTAACGGCTCGTCTGGATAAATCGCAACCTTAGAGGAGGAATTGAATAGAGAGCGAATCTCATTGTTCTCATCCGTGGAACCTTGATGCACTCATGTCGGAGATTTCATCGCCAAAAGGGTGTCATTTTTTGGCGGTGATCCCTTTCTTGGCAATTTTCCGCTTTCATTCTCGTGATAAAAAAAACGCTCCAAAACGAACGCAGACAAAATAGGTCTTGGTGGGATGCGAGAAAAACCGGTTTGACGCGCATTCTCCCCACCATCACGTGATGGTGGGGAGCATAATATGTGCCTCAAGAAAAGGTTGCCATTTCTGCGTCCAGTTATATTAGAAGTCTATGATCGCAACTGTCCAGAAGTTCACTTTTCTCATCGTCTCTTCACTGATGGCGCCATCTGTTGAACATAGCACGAAATGAATGTAATGTGTTTAACAAAAAACTCATTTAAAAATAATCTATGGAAATGTTTAGTTATTTATTTTTCCCTTTAATTTTCAGAGGTCGTGACCACTTTTCTGATTATGTGGTGATATATATAATTTAATTAAAAAATATATGCATAAAAATTTGTGATTACGAACTGAACTTGTGATATCAGATTATATTTTGTCTTATTATTAGTCTTACTCAAAAAGAAAGATATAGTTTAACCAATCTGTTAGTCATTATGGGTTATTAAAATATATTTACCAACTTTTACTGATAAGAAAAATATTTTTAAATATTTAAAAAATAGTTATGATGCTATATATTTTTTAAATAATTATTTTATTTTTTATAAAATTTAATTAATTTATTATATTTCTTTTGAAAAAAAAATATTTTTTTTTTCAATTTCATTTTATTTTAACTCACAATGTGTTTTTTTATGATTTTCTAAAATTATTATTAAGGTCTTAATAAACAGCCAAACTTTAGATATGGATAATTTATATTTAATCAGTGCAAATCTGTTTGCCCATTGTCCACCCCCCTTTTTTTTCTTTGAAAAATATATACAAAGTTGTAATGATATTGTAAAAATATTGCTATTGCTTCAAAATTAAAGTTAAACTTTTTTTTAGATAACTAGTGTTGTATCTAAAATATTAGTTAAAGATTTACTATTATTATAGTATTTTAGTAGGAACGTCTTTAGCTTATTTTTTAAAATATTGATAAGATTTTCATATATGCCTATGAATTTCTTCCAATGAATGGTCATTATAATATTAGAGAAGCATGTTGTGGTTGTGCGTTGGTGGGAGGAATGGAGATGGAATTTCCGTTTGCTATTCTTCTGAGAAAAGTAAGGTTGTTGAGTGAACTATGGATAGAATAGTTAAATAAATATTTAAAAATAAGTTTAAAAAGGAAATCGTTTTATATCTAGTTAAAGGCAAATATATCACATAAACAAGAAATAAATGAAAGGGTGAGTAATTCTCTAATTTAATTTATAAGCAATTGCAAAATGTCAGAAAATGTGTTTATGTAAATCTTGAATGCAATCATAGAAAGATGTTTCAATAAAAAATAACTTTCCACAACCTTTTAAATGGAGTCTTTCCCCCCCCCCCTGTTTTTCATTAGTGAGAAATATTAAGTATATAATATGCCGTTTTGCTTAAGATTTTTTTTAGTGCAATCGCAAACTAGAAAGGCATTTTTGACACAGACATAATTTTTTGAATATGCTGTGCCGGTATTTGGTCAGGGACATAATCATTGAAGAAGCTTAAGAGGCTACTTCACTTACGCGAAAACGTCCGCTCGCTAAAGTTAATCCAATGGAAGGAATTCTTAAAGATATCTCATTTGAATTTCAATATTTTTAAATATATATATATTTGCATTGGATAACTAAGGTCGATCTCTACAAACCCCGCTTTTAATCATTTTCGATGTTGTTTACGTTTTTTTTTAATTTTTTTATTAGGATACTTTCACTTATGGAACCGGTTCCGAAAATATAAGTATCCTATCTCAGGGCTGCCATTGGCGACTGTTTTTCTATTCTATTCGCACCACTAATTTTAATAAATAAATTTTGTATTATATTTCTCATGCACATGTTGTCAAAGTCTATGAGAATGATTTTTGTTTCGAGAAAGTGGTGTGAGATAGAATTAAAAAATAGTCGCCAAAGGTAGCCCTGCTCTTTAAAAACCTTGCAAACAAAATCGAAAAAATAAAATAAAAAACGGTCTTTGTACAGATTAAATGGATATAAATCAGTTATCCAATGAAAAATAAATCATTTAAAAATATTGGAATGCAAACGAGATATCTTTTAAAAAAATTCCTCCCGTAGGATTAACATTATCAAGTGAGTGTTTTCTCTTGAGTGAAGTATCCTTCAGTCCTCCCCTTTCAAAATTAAGAGAATTTTTTAAATCTAAAATTCACTTTAAAAGACTCCTTAAAATAGATTATATATTATTATAATATTTATATTATAATGCATTTTATATATTGTTATAACGTAAATAAATTAATGTATCTTTAAAATACTTTTATCAACTGAATAATTTACTCAAGTCCACTCCATTCAAAATAAAGGCAATTTTTTTAAACCTAAACCTCACATGAATTATTTTAAAGAACCGTCTCGTCTAATTTATGTACTAAAATATTAATTTATAGTTTTGAAATTAATTTTAAAATTCATTTTATAGTACTATACTAATATTAATAACACTGATCAGCATGCATTTTGATGATCATATAAATATATATTTTTCTGAAAGTGTTTTTTATGCTGATTTCAAAAATGTAAAGCATTTTTGCACACCACGTACACGTTTTTTACAAATATTATTTTTAATTAATTTTATTCTTAAATCATAAATTACTTTATAATAGTAATACTAGATGGCGCCACCAAATTTTTTAGGAATTGATTCCATATGTATATACATTACATTAATTTAAATAAATGAGAAACTGTATTTAGGAAGCTGAAATAATTTATTAATATGATTTAATAATAATAAAAAAAATTATTTATGTAAAATTAAAAAGAAAAAGCGAAATCCATAAATTTAATTTTGTAAAAAATATCTAAATTAATACTTGCTAGGTGGCAGCACCAAACAATGTTTGATCTAATGCATAGGTTTTAACAACAATAAATTTCTTTGTTTATTCACGTCTGTTTCTTTCGATTTGAAATATGTGATATATTTCACATCTTCTTTAATTGAATAATGGCTTCACGTAAATGTGTAAATGATACAGATATATTTTGTTACATTTGTGGAAATTATACTGTAGTAAAACAAAGGCAGGATATTACAGATTTTGTTAAAAATGCTTATTATGCTTATTTTGGTGTGAGACTGGGTGACCAAGATAAGACATGGGCCCCTCATAAAGTGTGTAGAACATGTGTTGAAGGATTACGACTTTGGTTGAAAGGCAAAAAGAAATGTATGCCTTTTGCTATTCCCATGGTATGGAGAGAACCTAGAAATCATCATGACGATTGTTATTTTTGCTTAGCTAATGTTCATGGGTATAGTTCGAAAAATAAAAAAGGAATTATATATCCTAACTTGCCTTCTGCAATAAGACCTATATTGCATAATGAAAGTCTTCCTGTTCCTTCTCCTCCAACCAATTTGGAAAGCATAAATGAACCAAATAATTCAGAAGATGATGAAAATCAAGAACAAGATGTCTATAAACCAGAAGTAAATGATAAAGCTCCAATTTTATTTAATCAGCATGAACTCAATGATTTGGTGCGCGATTTAAATTTGCCAAAAGTAAAAGCTGAACTTCTTGGTACTCGGCTTAAATCTAAGAACTTATTATTACCAGAGACACAATTCTCTTGGTACAGGCATCGTGAAAAAGAACTTGTTCCACACTTTTCTGAAAAGGATAATTTAGTATATTGCAATAACATAAAGGAAATAATGAATTTTTACGGTATCCTTTATAATGCATCAGAATGGAGATTTTTTATTGATTCCTCCAAGACAAGTTTAAAAGGGGTTTTGTTGCATAATGGAAACCAATATGCATCAATACCTATAGCCTACTCAGTTCATTTAAAGGAAACATATGAAAATCTTGAACTTTTGCTAGACCAGGTCAAATATAAAGATCATGAATGGTTGTTATGTGGTGATTTAAAAGTGATTGGAATGCTACTTGGACAACAATCAGGATACACAAAATTCCCATGTTTTCTGTGTGAGTGGGACAGCCGGGATAAAAAAAATCATTGGGAAAAGAAAGATTGGCCATCAAGAATATCATTATCCCCTGGAACAAAAAATGTAATTAAAGATCCCTTAGTCAATCCTAAAAATGTTTTGCTTCCACCTCTGCATATCAAATTAGGGATAATGAAACAATTTGTGAAAGCCCTAAATAAAGAAAATGAATGTTTTAAATATATTTGCAGCAAATTCCCTTCTATTACTGATGCTAAGCTTAAAGAAGGTATTTTTGTTGGGCCTCAGATACGAAAATTACTGACAGATAGTGAATTTGAAAAAACAATGAATGATTGTGAAAAGGAAGCATGGCTGAGCTTTAAATGTGTAGTGGAGAACATTTTAGGAAATAAGAAAGACCCAAATTACAAAATTATAGTTGCAGATATGTTAGAAAAATTGAGATTACTTGGTTGCAACATGAGTATAAAAATACACTTTTTACATGCACATATCGAATTCTTTCCCGAAAATCTCGGAGCAGTGAGTGAGGAACACGGTGAAAGGTTTCACCAAGACATCAAAGATATGGAAAAACGGTACCAAGGCAAGTGGAATAAAAATATGATGGCAGATTACTGCTGGATGTTAAAGAGAGATCTTTGTGCTAGTGGACGAAAAGCAACTAAAAGGAATTTTTCTCAAACTAATTGATTTTTTTAATATTAATCAAATTTGTCCATATTTAAATATATTGTAAGTATAATTATTATGTCTATACTTTAATTTTTCATACATTAATTTTTAATACATATCCTAGTCTGTATTAATTATTTTCCTTTGAATAATAATTTTTTTTTATAAATTTATATAAGTGAAAGTTAAAAAATCATATGTTTTTATAAATTTACAAATTGTTAATTTGTAAAAAATCCTGACGTGATACGCAAATTTCGACTTTACTTTTGAAATCAGCTTAAAAAATTGATCTAAAATCACCTATTCATTTTTAATCATAAAAAAAAAAGTTTCAATATGCAGATCAGTGTAATTAAAATAAGCGATTAATCATTCTCGTACATATTTAATTTATTTTAATAATCACGATTGTTTAATTTTTTCAAAATAAATATTTGTGCCTTTCCCATGATTTTTTCCTTGCCGTGTGTGACGCTTATTTCACAATTTAATATACAATAATAATTGGTTTGTGAATTGAAATTTATATTACACTCCTTGCAGACTATGACAACGACATCCCATTGACATTCAGAAATCAAATCACACTCTAAAACAAACAAGGAAATCTAAGTTCGTGCGCATGCGTGGAGGACATTTTGAGAAGAGGGCTGCGATTTATCAGCTCGTTAAAATGAATCCCACTCCATAAGTCTCCTTCGCGCCCGGGCGAAGTGTTCGTGGTTGCTGAATAAGCTGCTTCGCGATAGTGCTGTGAACAGTGTTGCACATGATCTGTGAGCCGAAGAGGTTTTCAGACCGTTTTCGCGTGTTTCTTCATAAATCTTATGTATTCATTGGTACATCCATTACTTTTCTATAACATCGATTGAAAGTAAGTTGAACATATTTTATATGTCATGTTAATTCCTTATTTCTTCTGTTTAATTTTGGACGTATTCGTAAACTCTACACTAAACGCACTGGTTTTCGTGCAAAAACTGAAATCAGTGTGGTTAGTTGTGGTTCGGTGTAACCAGTTTTCTATGAGTTTACGAACGCGATCGAGTGCGTTTAGTGTCGCACTGAACATGAATAGTTTGTTTACGTTTGTTTGGGATTCCGCCCATCTTGGCGATGAAGATGAATAATGTAGTATTTTGATTAAAGTAAGTTTTAAAACCTTTATTAGTTATGATAGTAGAATATAATTTGTCTTATTGTAATCAGTATTGTTGAAAAATTACATTTCTCAAATTTAAACGTATCGAAATCATCGTAGCATTAACAAATAAATAGCTAATGACGATTGTTTATAGTTTGTCTAAACGTTCAACGAATGACTAATTTTTCTTTTTTGTATTTAGTTCCAAGATTCCCGGTTTTTAAAATATATAATAAAGTTTTGTGTCTATAAATTTATGTGTCTTTAAAAGGTTTAAAGGCTGATTATTCTTCCATAAAAAATTTATCATACTACTTTAATTTTGTAGTACACTGTGTAAATGTAGACTTTAAAGTAATTTATTTACATGATTTAAAAGAAAAAAATTGCATAATTAATTTTATGGTATTTCAACGTCACTTTTACAATAAATATGGACTATATTTTTGATACCTAAACTGTACATTTTATGAAATCTTTTTCTGTGTTCTTTCAAACTTGTAAAATGTGGAATTTTTTTTTCTTCTTTTCAGTGACATTTCCTGCTAACCACTATCACCAACAACTCCCAGCATATTGATTGAATGTGTATTGTCTCTGCTGTATGTTTTGTTAATTCACATCATACCATTGACAATACTTTCTCCATTACACCTTATTCTGTATACTAGATGCTGGCTATGAAACAGGAAAAAAAAAAAAAAAGTGGAATTTTTAGCAAAGCTCAGAATGGTGAAGAATGGAAGATATTGAAATCGGCATTCTACTTCAATATTAATTCATGGTAAAATTTTGATCAATGATATTAATTATAATAACCTTTATTTTTTGCTTTCTTCATTTTAATTACATGGTTAATATTATATAGTTGCCATATTAAAGGTAGTGGCAGAAGTATTTATATAATATACTCATATTATTTGATACAGTAAATTTATATTACATAATATTTAGTATATTTTATTCATTCTGGTCAGCATAACAAAACTCTGAAAATAAAACTACCATTGTTATATCAATTATTGTGAAGAGCCATCTATTTGATCTTATATATTTGATAAATGTACACTAAATTATTGATTTCTATTATTTTAGTTTGCTTTTATTAACCTTTAGTAACTGATGTTATCGGTTTCTCAGACCGTGGCTTTTTTAAATTTTTATAGTTTAACTTGCAATTTTCAGTTTAACTACAAACACTGCCGAAATTTTGTTCCATTTGGAACTTTAGTACTATCGGCAGAGACTTTTGAATAGATGAATTTTAATTATAACAGTCCTGTGCAAAATGTTTAGTACAAAAACACCATCCTATGAGTTAATCGTGCCTTTTATTCATATCTCAAAGGAGCGGTCTCACAGACCGCTTCACACTTATTATGTGACAATTTCTGTGACATCAGTTGAAGGTTAATCTTATAAATTACTATTATTTACTATGATACTTGGATTCATCTGGCAATGTTAGAGTTGTAAATTGACACAGAAAATTCTGCATAGTGATCAGTAAAAGCTTAACGCCTTCAAGGGCGGTGGTTCATTTTTGAACCACTTAAATTTAATTCCTAAATACCACATTGACACCAGAATATTGGAATGGAAATTTTCCTTGCTTTTGCTTATTTTCAAAAAATTTTTTTTTTTTTTTTTGAAATTATGGTGTCATTCACTCATCTCTGCATTTTACGAATAGAAGTACCTTGCCCCTGAAAGTGTTAATAAAACTTTTCGCACCACATATCATGAAAAGTTGCTGTGGTGTTGACATAGCTGCTTGCATATCTTTGCTGGAATAATAATTTTTTGCTGCATCTGATGAAGGGAGCTGTTAACATCTCTTGAAACTATTGGCAGTACTTTTATTTATTACCTAGCTAGATAGGTCATGAGTATCCACAAGGGAGAGAGGCAATTACCCCTCAATATACTTTAAAGAAAAAAAACTTAGGTGTTAACCAGGGTTGGCAGGTTTTTGACACGTGTCAGTTTTTGACGGTTTAAACCGTCATGTCAAAAACCTCAAATACTTACAGTGGTCTGTAAAATTTCACATTAAATGTCACACATTAGATGTAATATTTAAAATTCACTATTACTGTAATTGTATAATTAGTATATAGCATTAGTAATAATTACAGGGTTGGCAGGTTTTTGACATGTATCAGTTTATGTCGGGTTTAAACCGTCATGTCAAAAACCTCAAATACTAAATTGATCTGTAAAAATTCAAATTAAATGTCACACATGACAACATTACATGTAATATTTTAAATTCACTCTTACTGTGTATCAGTAATTAGTACATAGTAAAGTATTATTGTTAAGTACAACTTTTTAAGAGGGTAAAGTTTTTATTTAAATTTTTTTTTTGTAAAATTGTGTTTTTCTAAAAAGTAGACATTAAGCTCACCTGAGCTACACATTTTTTCTCTTACTTAAAATCGTTTTAATTAGTGCAGATTTTTTTGTATATATAACAAGATAATGTGAATCAATGTTATTCTAGTCTAGGCAATAACCATTCCTTTCAAAATTGAAATTGGATTATTAATTTTAAACATTTACAAAATAAGAGAAGCAATTAAAAAAAAAAAAAAAAAAAAGCTTAAAGTCAAAATCTTTTTAAAACATGCTTTCTTTCAATATATAAAAATGTTTTTGATTTTAAAACTGAACAAAATTGGCTCGGTCATCTAAAAGAGAATTCCTTTAAGCCCATATTGAAAAAGTGCATAATAGAAGGTATCAAATCATGAAACCATACCATTCTTTGGCTTATACTTTGCATCCCAACCATCAGGGGCAAGGGTTGATTGCTGTATCAGTTGATTCAGCTCGCGCTCGAGCTACAGAGAGAATTTATGGATGTGTACCCATACTGATTGTGTATGAAGCTAAAGAATTTCCTTGAATTGAAGAAAGAATCCCCTTTCCCGTTTTCTTATTTCAGTGCTATAGGGAGGACTCCATTGCTTGGTGGAAAGCTATCATTAAATGGAACAGCTTTTTGAGCCTGCTTCAAAACTTGCTCATCTAGCAATGCTTTTGCTATCAAGTCCTACTAGCTCAGCATCAATTAAGAGACAGACTTTTTTCTAATGCTTCATACACTCTAAACTCAAAAATATTTTGGGTGTAAATAAATGTGCAAAACACGTGGTGTGCTGCAGCATGCTGCGGGGTAAAATTGATCCGGATTATTTAATTGTACAAAATTTTCTTCTGGTTGAAAAATCCCCCCCAAAAAAAATATTTTATTGCAAATAATATATTTTTTAAATTATTAAATTTCAATAAAAGATCACATAAATCATTGAATTATTTAATGTTTACCTATTGTTAAAATGTTTTAGCGTGTTACATGTATTTGTCAGTTTTCGACGGTTTAAACCAGTTTATGACAGTTTTCGATGGTTTAAACCAGTTTATGACAGTTTAAACCAGTTTTTGATGCTTGTCATGTCAAAAACCCAACCCTGGTGTTAACATTGTTTATTATTTAGTTATATCTACATTCTAACTTCAACAACTTTTATTTGGGTGGGCAAGAAAGGCTCGTGCCTTCCCTCATAAAAAAGTAAAATAACTTTTTAAAGTCTCATCAGCTTTTCCAAAAAACAATTATTTTCTGTCTTCAATGTGATAATTCATATGTTAAAAGAAAAAAAATGTACAGAATGAATATTGATTAAATTTCTAATATGGAAATCTGCAGATCAGAGGCTTCAATATCAGCTCTTCAAGTCGAATTTTTTTAAGAACATATTTTGTTTAATATTAGAAACTTTCAATCCTGAATTTTGTTTATGAATATAAGTATTTTTAACTTGACACCTTGACAGGTCTTATATTAATGTTATACTAAAAGGTAGGAAATTTCCATAAATAACAAAGTTCTCCCTTATAATGATTATATATTAAATAATAAAACTTTGTATTAATCAACATAAAACAAAAGCACACACAGGATGTGTTTCGGGCTGGAAATTTAAACAGCCCACCATCAGTGAATGTAAACATGTATCTGTAATGAGACAAAGTCACAAATGAACTTTGTTACCTTGATTTTTTAATATTCATTCGTGACCTTGTTCTGTGTGTGCTTTTGTTTTATATTTAATCGTGAGTTATCACTAGTTTTTCAGTGCTGTTTCATCAATGATTATATACATTCGTAACAAATTTATACAGGTTTAAGTAATTAGAACTCAATAGCCGTTTTAACAGCAGGTTATACATACTTTTTAGCATCAGTTAGAGACCAAGTTATAGCCGTATTAACACATTGAGTCCTTATATAGTAATTACAGTTTAAAAAATTTTTGTGGAGATTGGGTCTACAAAACTTCCTTTTAAAAGCGTTTGTTGGGAGGGTTGCATTTGATTAGATCTAGAGTTTTTCTTACACGAAAAAAAAAAAAAAAATGTCAAAGCTACAACAATTAAGGTCCCAATTTACATGTAGTTTGAAAATTTTATTTTATAGTAAAATTTGGTAAAAAACTGATAAAGTTCCCTCTTATAATGATTGTGTGCTCGTATAAAATTTGGGTGGGTTGCATTAATTAGAGCACAAGGTATAGTTGTTTGTGAGTAATTCCTTAAATTGTAATTACTCTAAATTTTAAGGGCTTTAACAAAAATCTCTCTCTAAATAATTACTGTACAAAAAATGAAGGGGTAACATAAAAAAAATCTCTCCTTGTAATCATTATATTTTTCCATGCAAAAAATAGAAGGCTACATCAGTAAAGGGCTGTGTGTTATCACTTTAGGGGGAGGAGGGCGGTACTTGATATTATAAGATATCTTTATGGGGAGAGGGAGTCCATCTTTTGATATCGTTATAATTTTTGATTATGTCAAAATTTTCTATTTATTTTCTATATTAATAGTCTTATTTTTTTTTTTAGTCTTTTATCTATTTTTATGAAAATACAAAGTTGTTATTAAAGCTATTAAATAATAAAATCCTTTCATTCCTAAATATGGAATACCCCAACGTTCGGCATTCCTATTGTTCTGCCATATGTACATCCACATATAACTATGTGCAAAGTAAGTTTGAAATGCTACTTGCTGTGTTTATTAATAAAGAAAAGAAAAAAAGTTGTCTACTTGTCTTTTTTCATAAGAAGTTTTGCTTTCCCCCTTCTCCTTCAAGGGGCAACTGCAAGTAGACAATATTACTGTTGAATGCACTGTGTAACAAAAAGCTATTATTAAATAATTTCAAATAGTAGCAATCTCCTTTAAATGTTATTTGGTATTATAGTTACATCATGTATAATAGAGATATTTTATCGATTTCTCTTTATCTCAACCAGTAAAATATGTGAATAATAAATATATAAAAAGAAAAGAATTGTAAAAATAAAAAGAATTTTTAGATATTGATAATGTTATCATTAAGGGGGGGTGGGGGTTGTTGATGAATAATAACATGCAATATTGTAAAGGAGGGAGGGGGGGGGGGTCCAAAATTACCAAAAAGTTGATAATGTTATACACGTACAGACCCTAGAGACAGTTATAGTCATTTGAATATGTCAATCTATTTATTTTATACTAACATTTGAGGGGAACTTCTAAAAGAAACTAACTAAGCAAATTAAAGATCTTTGTCCCCTACTAGGTATGCTAACCAACCCATGTCCAGGCCCTGCATGCTCTAAAAAAATGCTAATTACTCTGTTTTATAGAGATTGCACAATTATGAAAGATTGAATAATATTATTATGATTAGTATGATAGTTTTTGTCTTTTAAACAGGAAACCCTGTTTATGAATGTTATACTGGCATGTCACATTATTTAACAAAAAGATTTTCTTTATTTCAAATGAAAATCAAATTTCTAATAATGTGCTTAAAAGGCGCAAAGGCCAACATAGTGAAAAAGATTCCATGCCGGGATTCGAACCCAGGCCATCAGTATAGTGCACTGACATTCTACCGACTAAACTTTCCAGGCTGGGTATCGTTCCATGTGGTTTAGTCTGTAGAATGTCAGTGCGCTATATGCTATACTGATGGCCCGGGTTCGAATCTTTTTCACTATGTTGGCCTTTGCGCCTTTTAAGCAAATTATTTGAAATTTGATTTTCATTTGAAATATTGTATGCAAGGCGAATGTTTCTCTCTGGAAAAATTTCCAAGTATTAATATAGATTTTCTTTGTTCATTTTTTTAATTATAAATGAATAATGGTATATGCATAGTATTCTAATTATAGAAGATACAAATTTTGAGAAAAGAAAAATTTATGCCAAAACACTTAAACGTTCCTTTTTTATTAGTGTACTGGCAAAATCAGAAATTGATTCAAAACTGGAATTCTATGAAATTTTCTCAATAAAAGTGAATTCACGTTTTTAAACAATTCATTCGGGTTTAAAATGTTTTATTTGAAAACAAAACAAGCTCACAAGAAAGATAAACATTAGCAATTGGACATAAGAAAAGGTAGGATTAAGTAACTGTTAAAAAAAATGTCTACTTAAATGAGTCAGTAATAAATAATTTTGGCAAAACAAAATGTTTTCTGTACCGAGCCGGGACTGGTTTTATTTTTCCAAGTCTTCACGGGCCAGAATTTTCAGTCCCGGTTCTCACCCAACCCGTATGAAAATCATTGTCTCAGCGTGGCCTGGTAGCAAAATACAGCTAAATTAAAATATAGTAATACGCGTGAAAAAGAACCTGCCTATGAAGGAATCATGTTTTAAACTGAAAAATGTGTTGATCCATGCAAAATTAATATAATATGTGAGAAAAGAATATATAACACATTTACACCTATTAATAACATATTAAATTTAAAAAATAAAAAAACCCGACTACGTAAAAAGCAAACTAATTAATTATTTCTCATGAATGTGAAACTATTTTTTATATTACTTAACTATTTTTTTTATTTACTTGTATTGATGACTTTTAAGTTGTATTTAACTGTTAGTTCCTATCTATAAAAACTGTTTTGATGAGGCCTATAGATGTCTATGAAGGTTAGAGTTGCAGTAAAACTAGAGATCCTAACTTCCAGCTTGGGTAATATTTAAACGGGGCTTTTGACTGTAAAATAGTCAATGAAACATCGTTTTCATTTTGAAAGACCTATCCAATGATATGTCACTCAATAGGGTGCATAAAAAAAAATTCGTCTGTACCGCCATTTTGTATTTTACGGCCTCCATTTTAAATTATAAAAACAAAACCTAGCCTATAACCATCGGACGGTTAAGTCAAATCGATAGAGACCTCATTCATTAAAATCCATCCAGCCGTTGGGATGTTTCGAGGGTATAAAGAAATCCACATACCCAGATACGCGTGAAACACATAACCCTTCTTCGCAGTCGGGTGAAAATGGAACTTGTCTATAATGCATTTTTTTTTTTTTTACTTTAACTGTGCGATTCCGTCTTAGAAGATTTTACTGTATAGCATTTTTTAGATTTTTAAGTCTCCAATACATGGAATATGGATTAACAAAATTAATGATAATCGAAACATTGGCATACAACAAATAGAGATTTATTAAAAAAATAAATAAATATCGCAGCCTACAACATTTCTACAAAACTAAAGATTACAAAAAAAAAAAAAGAAAGAAAGAAAAAAGCTAAGATTAAGTATTTTTGATCAGAAAATTCCTTGTACAGACAAATTTTTAACCAAATCGACGTAAAAATCAATGTTTTGTAAAAATTCACTCGGGCCGAGATTTTCATTTTTTTCCGGGCCAGGATGGTCTCAGGCTGAACTTTTAGCTGCTATAACGCCGGACCAGGCCAATAATTTTTTTCGACAGGCCTGGCCGAGTTCAGGCCTACCTTTTATAATGGGCCGTGTCGAATTTTTTCCTATGGGTCGGCCTGGCTCGGGCCTGAAAATTTCTACCCGTACAAACTTCTAACTTAAAATTTAAAAAGTATTGCATCTTTCAAACTTTGAGTTATAAATAAAAGAAAAAAAGAATTACTTTTTAAATATTTTCTATTGAATTAATTTTTATTGTAATAATAAATAATCAATCTAAATCTGTCTTTTTACACCTCATCCCAAATTACTGCTTTTACCTTTGTTTCCTCTCCCCTCACTGGGGTATCGAGCACGAAAAGCTTAAACCTTAAGTGATGAGGTGATTTTTTTTTTAATAACGTGGTGAGGTGGTGTGTATACAACCCCAAAATTTGATTTCTTGTCTTGTGCACTCCACAAAATGTAGCGAATTAAAATAAGAAAATCTGCTGTGAATTTTGCATAATTTACTTGAATAAAAACAACTGAAAAAGTAATGTAAGTGTACATACATATACATATAAATACACGTATCTAAATACCACAAAAAAATTTCTTCATAATTGAAATTTCTCTGGGGTGGAAAACACCTCACCTGATCAGTTAAGGGTTAAAGTCTTTAAAATTACTTTTTTTCCTCTGCCTTATTCGTAATTGTGCAATACGATAAATAAATCAGCAGTTATCTACTTCACTCCCTCCATTCATAATTTCTACTACCTTCGCTCCCCCCCCAGTTTGTAAAATTTTAAATGGTTGAAATTATTTAGTTTTTTGTTAAAAATTTTCGGTCTGTTTATTTATACACTGCTGAAATAATAAATAAATGTCTAATCCCCCCCACCCAAAAGAAAATAATGCGAAAAAATACAAAATACA
The DNA here is from genome assembly GCA_963932465.1 of Maratus speciosus. NCBI lineage: Eukaryota > Metazoa > Arthropoda > Arachnida > Araneae > Salticidae > Maratus > Maratus speciosus. The sequence continues at coordinate 47,748,057 of OZ010796.1, read as the reverse complement.
AATAAATACAAAATAAAAAAAATACAAAATTTACTAGTAACATTCGGTAAATTCGATCTCCACACCCCCCCCCCCCCCCCCAAACGAAATGCTCTAGCTACGCCACTGCTGGCACATGTCTAATTAGAATTCTGCTACCTTTGAGCAGCCTAATATGTACAGTGACAATCCTGGGCAAAGTATTCCATTCATCTCTTTATCCTAGAAATGACAAATTACTATGTTTTTAAATAAATCATAGTTAAGTTAGTGTTTTTATTTCAAGAGTATAACTGCATTGCCCACTCCCCCTCCCCCCACCCCCCTCTCACTTAAAAAAATATTCAGAATAGCATATTTACAAAAAAAAAATAATAATAATTAGGAAACTGGCTCCAGTTAAAACACACTAAATTCATTACTGCAAAATAATTTTAAGTGATGCTGCAAAGCCCATTGCAAATAATTATTAAAATATCTTATGATAGGAGTATACAATTTAAATTTTATTTACAAAAAATTCCATACAGCGCAGGCAAACAATAAAATGAGCACACACTGAAATAAAGATAAAAAATATAAGTATATTTATACTTTTAATTTTATATCAAAGGTAGAAAATAACATTAGATAGCAGCTATATGTTACAAAAACTACTGTCAAATGCAATGAGCTTTCATTGAATTCTGAATAACTTCTAAAACTTTAAATACATGATCGTTATTATTAAAAGAGTTACTTTATTATTCGAAACCATAAAAAAAAAATAATAGTTAATGGTTGATTTGTTATGGAGCATAGCTTGGATAAACAGTGATTTGTAAGGCATTATTTAAGACAAAGTGGCGAAAAATAGTTAAAACCTTTGATTATTTTCCAAATAAAACATTTGTTATTAACATGACAACCTGCACTTTATTTGTTTACATTCGTAAATCTGAGCACGCGCTTGCGCAGTAAATCTGCCATCGCTACTGCACGAACCACACCGACTTTTCCTTCTGTGCATTTAGTTGAAAAAATAAACGACAGACAAATGAGCATGTCAATTGTTTGAAAATATCATTTGGGATTAATCTAGCACAGAGTTGTGGAAATCTGTAGCTCATGTTAAAGAATGCTTATGAATAACTGCATAGAGCAGGGGTTTTCAACCTGTGTTTCTACAGCTGCCTAACGAAAATAAATAAAAATTGAATGAAATTAAACATTAAGAAAGAAAAAAAAATATTTTAAAGTGAATCTGGTATAAGAAAAATTAATAAATACAACCTTTGTGTCTCAAAAAGTTTATATGTTACTAGTTATTACCCATGGCCATTACTTTGTTTATTTAAGATCCGAAAAAGAAATTATGCATTAACTAAGCAACATTTTTATTTCTGATTAATTAAAAAAATCTATAGCAACCAATTATTTATAGCATTTTCTATCAGTCATGCTTCTGGTGATTTCATTTGTCACATCTAGAATTTTAAATATTAGATAAGTTCAAATCTTTCATGTGTATGAAAATTCATATGCTTTAAAAAAACTTATGTTTTGTGTTAAGGGGGCTGGTCACTCAGCTTCTGATTTCTCCTCACTCATGTAAAGTCTGTGGGCATTCGATGCATTCGTCTATTTAAATATCTCCTCGGGAAATTAATATTTTTAACTTCTATTTTTTGTGTACACTTGCTAAAAGAGGTCTCTTTTTTTTCCTAGTTCTTAAAATCTATCTAAAATATAGACTTCATTTTATACGATGTTAAAATCTTACAGTTCGCCCGCTTTTAACACATAAAATATTAAATTCGGCATAGATTTTAGAAATATTTTGAAAAGTAAGAAAAAAAGAGACATCCTTTAAGAAGAGTACACAGACAAAATGTTAAAAATACGAATTTCCCGTAAAGATATTTTAAATATGAGAATACATCAAAAATCCATAGACTTAACAATACGGAGGAGAATTCCGAAGCTGAGTGACCAGCCTCCTTAAGTTACTTTCTTCATCTGTTTTCTCATTTTTGTTGTGTTCCTGAATGCAAAGTTATGCTGAGTTCTAGTATAAAAAATACTGTGATGTTATTAAGTAAATACTTTTGAGAAAACTTGCTAATCTATAGCGGAGTTTCCCACAGGTTTAAAAAAGGGCTGGGTGCTGCTTGTGGGAAAAGGGCACTTTTGTATTCCAAAGGGCATGTTTTGGATTCTTAGGGGCATTTCTTGAAATTTTTAAAGGCATTCTTTTGATTTTTAAAACTTTTTAATATTTAATAGACAGAACACTATTTTAAAGACAGCAATGAGTCAATTTTTACTATGCAAGTAAATTTTTTAATAAACAAAGAATGTAAATGCACTTTTTTCAGATGGGGGCAACACGGGAGCTAATTTTTTAAATGAGGGGCAAGAGGGGTGCTATCTTGTAAACCTAAGGGCAGGCAGGGTGCAGCACCCTCCTGAAACTGTCTGGGCGAAACTCTGCTATAGTTACTTTTATCTAGTAATATCAGGGGTCGATGCAGGTTTTTATTCTTGGGGCCCATTTTGTGAAAAGTAAGTTATTTTTGTGAATTTTATTATATTTTTGTGAAAAATGACATTTTGTAACGAAAGTTGAAATCCAGTAACTCAAATTTGAACCAAGAATTTATTAACAAAAACTTCTTTAAATCCCCTTGTGAAGTTTTTGATTTTCATGACCTGGTATTATTTACAAATTACACATTTTAAAACAATTTTTATGAAAAAGAATGTTACGAAGGGGCCTATTTTATTAAAAGGAATTTTGTGAAAGGGCCTGTTTTATTAAATTTATTTTTGTGAAAGGGGGCCCGTTTTATACAGGGTGTCCGGTCTCAACGGTGTCCAATGGCTAATTCCTAAACCGTTAGTCATAGACATATAGTTCCAATTACAAAAATGTTTTAAATCAGGTAAAGAAACATTTTAAAAGCGATTTAGATCAATAAAAACATTTCTTAAAAAATTACAAAATTTAAATTTTTATACGGTCCCCCGGTCCTATAAGTTATATTTAGTAATTTTTTCCTATTAAACTGACAAGTAAGACAAAAAAAGTCCCATTCATATAACGCTAAAATTGAGCGAGTTATGAAACTTTAAAAATGAGTTCGGCTTGGCTTTGAGGGATCATATACCAAGTGTTTAAAGTATTCGAAGATCTTACTTCATGTGTATCTGCGCTTTGAAAAAAATCCTACAAGTATTATTAAGTCTCAAATTGGCTAAAATAACATATGTTTTATTTTGTCAGGATTTGAGACTGTTTCTCTTATGATTTCTTTTAACAAAAATTGTTTTTTTATAAGTTTTTATGTTACTTCAACAATCGTATGTATGTTTTTCCAGTTCAAAATTTGTACTCGAATTTTAACCCACTTTTAAATATCCGATCGAGATTGCATTTTACATACTGGTGCAAATCCGATAACAATCTAATATTATTAAGATTTTCGGTGGTTACCATTTATACTTATTTTACAGGATAACACAAAAAATTTCGGATAGATTACCGCCAAGAAGTTGAAGAAAAAGTTTTAGAATAGATAATACAAGACTGCGATTGTTGGTTTTTTTAAGTTTTATGTATTTTTTAGCACTGAATCCGAAAATTACCTTAATTTTTAACCATCATGTCAGAATATTTCGCAAATCATAAATTTTCAAATTTAAAGAATAACAAAAATCGAATAGAGGAGATGGTTGTGTTTTTTAACTTTTGATAATTGATTTTTACGCACTTTTTAGCACTGAATCTGAAAATGACCTTCATTTTTAACCATCAGGTTAGAATTTTTTTGCAAATCGCAAATGTGTAAGTTAAAATATAGCGAAAATCTCATACTATAAAACATATGTAAAACATTTTTATTTTATTTTATTTTATTAAAAATATTATTCGATATTTTTGCTTATCCTGGGATTCTTACAGCTAAACAGCTGAGTGGTCCGATGAGATGGGGAGGAAATTCAATTTTAACATTGAACTTCTTAACTTTGAAATTTGCAATTTGCGAAAAATCCTGATATGATAGTTAAAAATGAAGGTCAATTTCGGATTCAGCGGTACAGAATATATAAGAATCAATTATCAAAAGCTAAAAAACATGACATAACCCAACTTTTGCAGGCTTGTGCAATCTAATAATATATTTTAAAATACGTATCATTTTGTAAAGAATTCAGGCTGTTAATTTAGAATCATTTTATTTAACAAAAATTCTGTTTTTTCTTTCTTGTTAAATGTTTATTACAAATTGTATATTTTCCATTAATATGCCAGAATGATTAAAGATTTCAAATTTATATTGCAATGTTAATTTTACTCCCAAACATTTTTTATATCTGACGAAATTATATTTCGAATAAATTTGTGAATGGCCTCCAATTTGCAGCAAAAAATATGCTCCAACTTTAAACAGCTATTACTCGGTCAATTTTAATCGTAGAATAACGGAATTTTTTTTGTATTACTTGTCAGTGTAAAAGGAAAATTTCACTAAATATAACTTATAGGACTGGGGGACCATATAAAAATTTAAATTTCGTAATTTTTTAAGAAATGTTTTTATTGACCCAAATCGCTTTTAAAATATTTCTTTACCTGATTTAAAACATTTTTGTAATTGGAACTATATGTCTATGACTAACGGTTTAGGAATTTGCCATTGGACACAGTTGAGACCGGACATCCTGTATAACAGGTCCCAAATTTTGCCTGGATCGACCCCTGAATATTCCATGATAATCCTTAACTTTGTTTTATACGTAAATGAAGGGGATAATTGACATTCAAAATTTATTTCTATGTATTAATATAATGTATTTTTATACTAATTTATGCTCTTCTTTAACATTAACAAACTTCTATTTAAAGAACATTTCATCATAATACTATTGGGCAGCAAAACCATGTTCACAGAAATAATTCTATTTTTGATCAAAAACATTACACAATAATGCAGGATTGTTGATAGGTAGTCTGGTAGTCGCCACCGCCTATTTGAATTGCTCTCTAATCAGGTCAGTCTATTAAAAGTAATAAAATCATAAACACTTTCCGGATATTAGAATCAGTAGCTATGTTGGACATGATACATTTAAGAGGATTCTTCACGCACTTGAAAACACCTGCTCCATAATGTTAATCCTATGGGCAGGCCATTTTCAAATTTCTCGTTTCAATTTGAATATTTTTAAATGATTTTTGTTGCATATGATAGCTGAGCACAATCTTTAATATGACTCTTTTTTACTTTTTTGATTTTGGTTGCATTTTTTTTTTTTTAAATATACTTTCACTTTCCGAACCAGTTTGGAAACTGAAAGCACCTTTTTAAAAATAAAATCTGCAACCAAAATTGAAAAAGTAAAAAAGAGTCATATTAAAGATTGTGCTCAGCTATCCTATGCAAAAAAATCATTTAAAAATATTCAAATTGAAACGAGAAATTTGAAAATAACCTGCCCATAGGATTAACATTACGGAACGGGTGTTTTCAAGTGCGTGAAGAATCCCCCTTAAGCAGTGTTTACTGTATTAGAGTTACAAAACATGAAATGCAGCAGTAAAGTAACATTGACTAAGCTATGATAGATTTATATAAAATGTATCAAAAATGACTAAACAAACTTAAGAAGATTGAAGAATACACTGCAATAAGCAATTTTAGGTAGATTTTGTAAGAAATACTACCCATTACATTCTCCCCTATCTTGGAATTTCTAAAAAATTTTTGCAGATGTATGCCGATCATGACCCCTAGAGCCCAAAACTATCCCCAGTAAAAGGCTTTATATCTATCCATATGTATCACTTTTTTATGGACACGATAATTTCTATAATTCTGCACAAATCTCTTCCAAACTGATACAGAAAATCAAGGGACAGAAAATCTTAGTCAAGTTTGTTAATGGGCAAAATTGGATTAAGGGGGGTGGAAATAGGGAAGGGTTTTGTGAAAACAGAAAAAAACCTCATATTTTCTTAATTATAATACATATCAAATCAGTTTAAAGTTATTATTTCTTAGGTAAAGGGCCAAAAATTTATGTATCACATATTTTTGATAAAATTAAAAATGGGTTCAAGAGGCAAAGAGGAAAATTTCATAACTTCGTCAAGTCTCAAAACATCAAATTCATTTAAACTTATTACAAATCTTTTTAATACCATCCACAACTTTTATACTGACAAGTTTTTGATTTGACCAACTCTTACCTCAAAAAAGGGGGGGGGGGAAAATCATAACTTCATCAATTCATAAGATATCAAATCCATTTAAATTTATAATCTTCTTAATATTATCTACAACTTTTATATTGACAAGATTTTGATATGACCAGTTCTTACAGAAACGAAAAATAGGGGTTGAAGAAAAAATTATCGTATTAAGGCTGTTTTTAAATCCAAAGGGGTAACTTTATGACATAAGTTTTAATTCATTTTTGTTCGGAAATGCATGAAACTGGAAGGTATCGTTATACAGAAACTATGTAATTAAAAGACGTTTTTTGTAAACACAACAGATATTTCAGAAAATACTGCCAAAGTTGGCATTTTGAACCGAATTTTCCAACAAAAGCAGAAAAAACAGTGAACGAAGGGAGAAAATGCCTTGTGATAGGTTTGCCAATTTTATACCTTTATGTTTAAAAATGTGTACGTCATTGTGTCAGAAAGTATCAGGCTTGTTGAGCAGTGCAGTTGATAACAGCCTTAACACGATTCTGATAAAACCAGCTCTTACAGAAAAATGAAATTAAAAACTCGTCAAAAGTGGCCCGATACAATTGTTAAACTGGGTTTATCTCTAATCTTGATTTAGGTTTTGTTGATGAAATTAGTACTTAACTTTGAAATCTACCTGTGCCTGTTGCCCAAGCCAGCAGGGATTTTTTGTATAGGGAACCAGAGTTGCAATCCATTTGTTCAGTAAAAAAAAAAACAAAAAAAAAACACTATTTCACTCAATTTTTGTTCCCAACTTTAACAATATTAACAGTAATGAAGCTTTTTAGATTAAAATTTCAGCAAACTTACCTTGCTTTATGTGAAATGTAACAATATCACGAGAACTGGTAAAAGATATCACCCGTGTTCAAACATCCTGTATTAGAAGTTCCATGTTTCAGAATGTAGTTGACATTATGTCTGATATCACTGACTGAATTACTGTGCACTTCCACTTTTTTGATACTGTATTTCGTTTAAAGCAAAGTAAATCTCTTGAAAATTTTCATAAAAGTATCTTTATTGTTTAACTTCTGAATAAATATCTGTGTTTGGCTTGATGTCTATGCTTTATATTTTTGACTAAATAAATGGGCTGCCACCTGGTTTTGAATACAAAAATTGTTAATTGTAATGTACTCTGCTGCTTCTATTTGCCTCATCTTTTTTAAAACACCCTGTATATGCCACATAAAAAAAATATTTTTAAGAGAAAAAGAATGTATGCCTCCCCCCCCCCTTTTTTATGTTTTATAGTATATTTATAAAAAAAAATTGTTTTCTGTTAGTAGTACCTGTGATATATATCATGATAAAAACAACTTTTTCTACAAGATTTATTTCATTTGTTATAAATTTGAGAAAATGTTAAATATGAAAAAAAAAAAAAAAAAAAAAAAAACTAAAACTAAAGGTATGTTTTATTTCAAAAACAGCTTAATTTTATTTAATTAAATCTTTATTAAATTTATCGCTAATATTTAGATTTTTCCTGCATAAAATTTAAAAATATTTTGACATAACATGAAATTTCCTTTGACTGTCATTTTTGCTAATTCAAGACTATTTCACTGAGCAGTTGGAATAACGGAAAATTATCTACAACTTATGGATTGTATATAGAGATCCAACCTTGCCGTATCTCATATAAAAACTCCCCTCTCCCCCCCTCCCCCCTCCCCCCTTTGTGTTAAATCTTGTCAAAAAGTTGTGTTAAAGCTGTCAAAAATGCTGATTTTTGAAAATTTTTATTATTTATAAGGATGGAAAAGATATAAAAACCTGTTTTTTCCCTTGAGCATGCTTGGAAGTACACAACACATATAAAAATGCATGCTGCTTTCTATAACTGTCATTTTGACTAATGTTTCAGCATAATTTAATGTACTGAATAAAAAAAAAAAAAAAATGCAGATAAATCCACAATTACATGGTATGACAGAAAAAAATGTGCAGACTTCAGATCTTTTTGTCTCTGTAAGTTCAAAAACTGTGCAAGACCTTAGAGTTTTGTTAAAACATGTAAATTGCAGTTTTCAACCCTCTCCAGTTAAAAAAGATTTTAAGATAGAAATATTTTTCAAATTGATTGTAACTTATTTCATTTATGGTTTCCACACACAAAGTATGGGGAAAATGAAAAATTGTGTGGCATCAGAAAAAAAAAGTCAATTCTTTGGAATAACAACAACAACAACAAAAAAAAATCATTTAATTTAATCACGTTTATTGAATAGCATTTCATTCATCAAAGCGACAGATTGCAAAAAAAAAGCTAAAAATATTAATATCAAATTGACATTAGTTTTGATTCATATAAATAGCAATTTCTGTATTTTTTCTAGTCCTGAAGAGGTTTTAATACCAAAACCCCGCCCCCTTTCACTGTATCAGTACATTACACAATCAAAGAGACAGTTAGCGCTAGAATGGTAGTGCTACTTATAGGCACAAATAATTATAGGTCAAACTCTAACAATATAAATAAATTGTAACACAAATGGTTTGATTTATTGCACTTTGGAAGTGCTTTTATGATAGATTAAATTCAGATATGTGTATTTATGGTAGTTAAAAATACATAGTCATATGGAGAATTTCTCGTTAAATTATAATTTCTTTACATAGACATTCAATGTGAAAAAATGTTTTCTAATTTAAAACACTAGGCATCGTTACTGGAAATTAAATAAATTTGTAAATGATCCTTAATGCTAACAAAATATTTTTCTTTTGTAAATGAAACTATGCGTATACATACTAAGGTGTAAAAAAATAATGATTAAAAAAAAAAAAAAATCTGAATTTTTTTTTATTTAAATCAAAATTTTTTTATTTTAAATATGATTTTTGATTTTTTTTCACAGCATTCAAATATTGAATAATTACCAAGAGTTTTAGGTTTCCAAAACAATTAAACTACTAATTACTAATATAATCTATGTTTTTACACTTTAATTAATAAAATTATAATTATTAATTGTTAATTACAGAAATTATAAAAACTGCAAATTAGTTGTTTCATTAGTATCATACACTAATATTATATACATTAATGTTGTAATAATTATGTAAAACTTTATTAAATACTAGTGATATTTAACATTAAAAATTATTAAACTGCATTTAACATTAAATAGTCAACAAGTTAACACTACTTCAAATTAATAATTATTAAACAGTTAACTCTCTAATTAGGAACATTATACATTTTTAAGCTTTAATTATTAAAATTCATTTTAGAAAAAAAAAAAAAAGGGCAGGATGCTAGTTCAAAAAAAAAAAGGGCACTATTTCATGAGGAAGTATATTAGTAATGTGTTTATTAATGATATAAGGGGGGGCGGGGGTTAGTATAATAAATAAATTGTCCTTAATTTTTAATAATTTTATGAATCACAAATTGAACAATAACATTAAATAACATGTTTTAATAATATACTGTTTTTTCTAAAGAAATAAAGTTCTATTAATTTTGCAAGATCTTGGGCACATGAATTTAGAAATACTGTTGAATGAGAAATTTTTTACAAGGTATCTCTTGCTATAACTACAGGTGCATTTAACTTTTTTAAGTTAGGGTGCATTTTGCCAGTTTCAAAAGGGGCAGGATGTGGCACTCTTAAAAAAAAAAAAAAGCCTAGAAGAAACAGTAAGTAATTGCAGAATTAATAAAAACTGCAAATAAGTAATTTTATTAGTTGGTAGCACAAATAACAAAACTAACAAATGTTATTTGCACTCGCTTTGCATTTGTGCTTAGAAAAATTACTGTTAATCACCAAAATCTAAATTTACATACATGTATGTGTAACCAAAAAAAAATATGAAAATGAGTTGAACCCATTCAAACATACATACAGAACAAATATAAGGATAGCCAGTTATATATGAAATCCTCAAAAATATTTATGTAACACCATTAATATCTCTCAGTGAGGATTACTAGCTTTCAATGGTTATTTTTTTTTTCTTTTTAAGAAAAGTTTTGCTGCCTTTTCAATCCCTAATTAATTTTTTTATTTAGTATTATGAGTTACAAAGTCAAAAAAAGTATTCAACCTATATCAAAGAAGCTCTTGCTGTGCTTAACATTTTTACATCAATTAGTTATTTTTTCTCTTATGCATTCATTTAAAATTTAGCTGTTGAGCAGATGTCAGTCTTACATTCTTCTTTCACTTGAGATTGCTATTAATTTATTATTGCAAAAGTAGAATGAGAAACTAGGACACTGACTATTTATTCTTTTATTTGCAGAAATTTAATACACTTACTATGATTATTTTACATAAAATAATGCATAAATTGATTACCCAAAGAAAATTATGACATTGCAAATTATATTAGATTTAAATATCATTTTTAAATGAAACTGTTTTATATTGGGTAACAACAATGCTTTTTCCAAACTTAACTGCTTTGATTTTTTTACAATACTCAGGAATTAAGCTTAGAAACAATTATTTAAAGCTCTTTTTTTATTTATTCATAAGTCAAAATACCTGTAGAAACTTTCAAATTATGTTCATCTTAGATTTTAAAACTTTTTTTAACATTTTAAACATTTAGAAAATTTTTGATTTTAATCGTTGATTTTTAAAAAACAATCAGTTGATTAAAATCACGATTTAATCGCTGATTTAAATCAGCTGATTAAAAATGTTGACACCCTAATACATATATATTTATAATTAAATTTTCTTATAGCAAATGTGCTTCAGACTTTAAGGAATAACGGAAATGTCCTTATAGCTGTTGATACTGCTGGAAGAGTATTGGAATTAGCTCATATGATGGTAAATATGTGTTTTGATTTGTGTAATATCAATGAGCACACACAAAAAAAAATCATTGTATTTTTGTTAACCATTCATTGTGCTTTTCATGCTTTTATTTTTTTATTTAGGATCAGTTATGGTGAAGTCAGGATTCAGGATTAATGGCTTATTCATTAGCATTATTGAATGTCAGCTACAATGTTGTAGAATTTGCAAAATCACAGGTTTAATTTTTTACTTTTAATTTTTTTATTACTTTTATTAATGTCTGTTTTTGAAATGCTTAATTAATGTAGATGTGTTATGAAGAAAATAAACATAAAAGAAAAGAAATGGAGAAAGGAGCATTAATATTAACATAGAGATGACTGGAAAAAAATATTCAAATTTTGATATTCCAAAATAGAAGACGGCCAATTTTGTTAAGCAGGCCAATGATCAGAATATAATTAGAAAAGAAGTACATTGCCTATAGAGAAAAATAAACATACAGTCGAACCCCGATTTAACGAATCATTCGGGACTATCAACCCGGTAGCAGAAAGTGCGCGACGTGCATCGCAGATTTATTTTGGACCTTGCAGATAAATTTGTCAACTTGAAAAAGAAAAAAAAAAGTACGAAAATTCTGACAAAAAAAAATCACAAATTCGACAAATGGTCGCCGAAAAATATCAATTTCGACAATCGTTCGCATAAAAAATCGGTAATTTATAGCCAAAGGGCCGCTATAAAAACGCGAATTTCGTCAAAAGAGCCCGGAAAAAAACATGAATTTCGTCCCAGGGTTTTGGAAAAAATGCAAATTTCTGTCACAAGATCGCGGGAAAAACACTAATTTCGTAAAAGGATCGCCTAAAGAATGCGAATTTAGTAAAAGGATCGCCGAAAGAACGCGAATTTAGTCAAACAATTGTGGGAAAAATGCAAATTTAGTCAAACGATCGCGAAAAAGCGAAAATTTGTCAACGGATCGCGAAAAAACTCAAACTTATGTCAAAGGATCGCTGTACAAACTTGAATTTTACCCAAAAATCCCGAAAAAAGAACGTGAATTTCGTTTCAGGGGCACGAGAAAAATGCAAATTTCTGTCACAAAATCGCGGAAGAAACTTGAATTTCATCAAAGAATCGAGGGAAAAACACGAATTTAGTCAGACAATCACAGAAAAAATGCAAGTTTCTGTAAAACGATCGCAAAAAAATGCAAATTTCTGTAAAACGATGGCGAAAAAACGCAAATTTCTGTCAAAGGATCACGAAAAACACACACAAAAAAATAAAATTTATGTCAAAAGATCGGAATTAAATTTGCGGAATTTCGTCAAAAGATCGTGAAAAACGCAAACTTCTGCCAAAGGATCGCTGTAAAAAAGCGAATTTCTTCAACAGATCCCAGAAAAACGTGAATTTCGTCCCAGGGGCGCTGAAAATACACCAATTTCTGTCACAGAATCGTAGAAAAAACGTCAATTTCTGTCACAGAATTGCAGAAAAAACACCAATTTCTGTCACAGAATCGCGGAAAAACGCCAATTTCTGTCACATAATCGCGAAAAAAACGCCAATTTCTGTCACATAATTGCGGAAAAAATGCCAGTTTCTGTCACATAATCGCGGAAAAAATGCCAATTTCTGTCACAGAATCGCAGAAAAAATGCCAATTTCTGTCACAGAATCGCGGAAAAAACACGAAGTTCGTCACAGAATCGAGGAAAAAACGCAAATTTCGTAAAAGATCGTGAAAAAAATGGACAATTTCGTCAAAAGATCACGAAAAAACAAGAAATTTCCTCATAGAATCGTGAAAAAAGGCAGATTTCGTCGAAAGATCGCGAAAAACTGTATATTTCGTCAAAAGATCGCAAAAAAGGCAAATTTCATGAAAAACGCACGAAGAAAAACACATAATTAGTGCTGGTAGTGGATTTTTGCTCCCCCCCCCCCCCCTGTTTTAACCTTTCGGAAAATTTGCTCTGAATTTCAGATTTTTTTTTTTTTTTTTTTAACTCGGAATCACCCCTGTTATTAATCAGTAAGAACGCTGTTTATTTTAATACTCATAATGTTTGTACATAAGGAAATGTAACACACTACTCCCGCAGACAATTTTCATCCCACTAAATTGCTGTCGCAGACACAACCATAACTTTCTGCTACTGGGACTATCAACTTTGTTCGTTAAATCGGGATAATCAAAATAATATTTTTTATACAACAGAACAAGTTTTAAAAAATGACAATAAATAAGAACAATGCTCACTTGATGTTAAACATTTGTTGCTTTAAGAAAACACTCCGTATAAAAATTTATCTTTTTTTATGTACTATTATAAATCAAAAGCATTGTAATTAAGAAAAAATTTCATTTATTCAAATTTTATCGATAAATTATAAGACATCATTTATAGATGTTTCTTTGCTTTGATTTTGTATTTCGAACTTCTTTATCGATTTTTTTCTGAAGCTGTGAAAACAGTGTCATTCAACATCATGAGCTATCAACTACCATTTCAAAGTAGTAAAACTGCTAACTGCTTTTTTGAACGTTACATGCTTCATCTCTATTTCATCTTCTTTATCCGATCCACACTGCTACGGATTTAATAACCTCGGTGTAATGTGCATTTTTCGCATGCAGATATTTCTGCATCACAAGGTACATATTCAGAAAATTAAAAATCAGGGACATTCAAAATTTATAATAAATATTAGAAAATTTCTTCAATTTTTCATTTTTTTGACATTGAAAATTATTCGTTAAATCGAAGTATTTTTGTTCCATTTTCACCGTGACCATAAAAAAATTCGTTAAATCGGGGCTCGACTGTATATAAAAGAATACACAAATGATATTTCTAAATGTTACAAATGTTGTTCTTCATCTTGTGAAAATACAATTATGGCATCGAAATAGCTACAGGCAAAGTCAATTTTGTATTTGTTAAGGATTCTACTGAGGGTATGGTTGAATATCGCTGATGCATTTTTCAAGCCGAATGCCAGCCTATTTCACTCATATAAGCAAAAGGTAATTGCGAATGCCATTTTTCTAGTTTCTTTAGTGTGGATAGGCATATGACAATATTCACTGGCTAAGTCAAGGATGGAAAAGACTTTAACTTGAGACAATTTGTCTAAAAGGATATGAATTCGAGGTAAGGGTCATCTGTTTTTGTAATGGCATTCAGCTTTCTAAGATCTACAAATAAACGTGTTTTCTTCCCTTCATGTTTATACACCAAAGTTACGGGTGAAGAATAATGGGAATGGAATAGCTTTCTTTGATGATACTTGCCTGTAACAGATTTGACGAACTGTAATATATTTACACTCATGAGAAAGTATTACATACATTTAATTTCTACTCTAAGGTTTTATCTTTTGTGTCCTTTCTAATTTAAAATGAACTATTCTAAAGCCTTCTACAGAGTTGTTCTTTTGGATCTTGTCTGGATGGGTACCAGGTAGCTTACTGACGATATTTGTCTGCTTACCAGTAAAGGGCATTTCACGTATACAGGCCGATTGTGCAACAAGTTGGAAAAGAGCACTGTTTATTTAAAAGTTGGGTCATTTTAAGACATAAAAACAATTTAACTTTTTACTATGCAAGCATTTTTTTAAAATGGAAAATGCTGTAAGGGTGCCTCCCCCCTTTTTTTTTCACTGAAGGCATTAGCAACAAGAGTACAATTTTTTTGGATGAAGAGCAAGAAGGTGCATTTTTTCCCCCATTTTTAACCAGAATGCAACAGCCTTTTGAAACTGCAGCAGGCTCTGCTTCTCTAAATAGAATTCATCAGTAACAGGAATTCAAAGAACCTTAGCTGAGTCTAAATATGATTGCTAAATTGTGACATAAATTAAATTAGTTTCAATTAAATAAAGTTCTCTAGATTGCTAGTATTTTCTTAGTTGCTACAGTTTTCTTTGGAGAATGAAATAGGCAAACAATATATAGTTTTTACATAATTTAAAAATATATATATATTTAGCTTTCAAAGTATATTAATATATTATTTTTTTCACATATATATATATACACAGTAGCACTCAAAAGTATTTTGACAACCTTATATATATATTCTCTCTTATTTTATTTAATATAAAAATGTAAATGAAAATATATTCCCTATAATTGAGAACATTATGACTGTAGTTATTCAAATGTATCAAGTTCCAACTTCTTTGTTTACATTCGGCGCCACCGAAGAAATATGACTCATCCTTAGCTCAAAAGTATTTTGACAATTAGTTTGCATTTAATTGTTGAAGGTGTCAGTGGCGATATAGCTTCGGTTAGTGTTTATATTGACTTATTGTGATTATTTTTAAGTGCCGAAATGTAAAAAATATTGAAGTGATTCTAAAAAAGTCGCTGTAAATTCACTTAAAAAAGGTAGATTGCAAGCAGAATTAGATAGTTCTTGTAACGTGTCTCGGCAACTTGTTATTACATGGAATAAGGTTTTTAATAAACAGAAATACATCGAAAATAAGTCTCATAGTGGTCATCCGAAAAAAACAACTTGCAATGTTGACTGTATTATAAAAATGATATCTGCAAGTGATTGTCGTAAGCCCGCTGTAATAATAAAAAATGAATTGAAAGAAAATTATGGCATAGACATACATGTTTCATCAGTCAAACGACGCCTAAACATCTATGGTTTACATGGCAGAAGAACAGCAAAAAACACGTTTGTTATCTACTAAGAATAGGAAGGCTAGAGTTGCATTTGTAAAACAGCATAACCCTTTCAGGGGCAAAGCAATTCCATTGCTAAAGTGTTGAAATTAATGACTGACACCAGAATTCTGGTTAAAAAAAAATTCGGTTTATTATGTGTGTGAAATATAGTTTTTTCTTATTTACAAATAAATTTGTTTTCAATTTCCGGTGTCAATCATTAATTTCAACACTTTAGCAATGGAATTGCTTGCCCCTGAAAGGGATATGCTGTTTTACAAATGCAACTCCAGCCTTCCTATTCTTAGTAGATAACAAATGTGTTTTTGCTGGGCTTCTGCCATGTAAACCATAGAGATTTAGGCGTCGTTTGAGTGATGAAACGTGTTTGTTTATGCCGTAATTTTCTTTCAATTCATTTTTTATTATTACAGCGGACTTACGACAATCACTTGTAGATATCATTTTTATAATACAGTCAACATTGCAAGTTGTTTTTTTTTTTCGGATGACCAATATGAGGTTTATTTTTGACATAATTCTGTTTATTACAAACTTTATTCCATGTAATAACAAGTTGCCGAGACACATTAAAAGAACGAGCTAATTCTGCTTGCAGTCTACCTTTCTTAAGTGCATTGACAGTGGCTTTTCTAGAATCACTTCAATATTTTTTACATTTCGGCATTTAAAAATAATCACAATAAGCCAATATAAACACTAATCGAAGCTATAGTGCCACTGACCCTTCGCATTCAACAATTAAATGCATTCAACAGTTTGCATTCAACAATTAAATGCATTCAACAGTTTGCATTCAACAATTAAATGCATTCAACAGTTTGCATTCAACAATTAAATGCAAACTAATTGTCAAAATACTTTTGAGCTAAGGAGGAGTAATACTTCTTTGGTGGCGTCGAATGTAAACAAACAAGTTGGAACTTGATACATTTGAATAACTGCAGTCATAGTGTTCTCAATTATAGGGAATATATTTTCTTTTACATTTTTATATTAAATAAAATAAGAGAGAATATAAGGTTGTCAAAATACTTTTGAGCGCTACTGTATATTCGACCAGTAGTTCCCAAACTTTATTACTACGACCCACATTAAAGTTTGCATAATCTATCTGAAGATAAATTAAGCATATACACAAGAACACTAATAGATAATATTAATGTGACATTGGATTTTTCAAACCCTTTTTTATGCTTAAAAATACATAATTAAATAAATGTATTAAAAAAATAGTTTAACTGCCAGTGTAATTTATGACGTTTTGCACAAAGGTCAAAATCTGCTCTGGGAATATCAGCAAAAAAAATTTTTTTTTAATACTTCAAGCCACTTTTTATGCAATGTTTAATAAAAGACTGTTTTTGTTAGTTATTTTACTGTACCTTTTTCACATTATTTTGCTGTAAAGTTGCAAAATAGTGTATTTCTTATATTACTTCAGCAAGTAAAATTTTGAAGATCTGACCAATCGTTCTGTGATTCATTAAAACATTGCCCATCATAACCGATATTTTAGACACCAGTGTATTAGTGTTAAAGGATAGATATGAAAGCTCCATTAGAATATTTAGACTGAACTGTATTAAGAATATTAGATTAATTTTTAACATGATTATTCAATTGGTAAATAAATCAAAACAGTTGTAAATTTCCAAGTGGTTGAAAAATGGGAGATTTATTTACCAATTGAATAATAGTGTTAAAAATTAATCTAATATAGTAACGCATGTAGCGTTTACTGCATTTCCAAAAATAACCGATTTATTCTGTTGAGCTGATTCTGATATCGGACCAGATGCTGTGATCGTTAAAGGTTAGTTGGGTGAATTAGTCCTCCAGATTCATTCATGATGGCTCAGCTGGTAGAGCATTGACATCTTCAGCCAAGACATCTGTGGTTCGAATCCTGGCCCAGACTTTTTACAACTGTTTTAAGAATATTTAGACATTTTGGTGATGTTTTTTGGTAACTATCTTTGATTTAAAATTTTAAGGTACAGCATTTAAAATTCTACAATTTTCAAGTTAATTTATGAATCATTTGCCCTGCTTATATATGCATATATATAATAAAATATATATATTGTTATTTTCTTATTATTATAGGTAAAATGGATGAGTGACAAAATTATGCGTTCTTTTGAAGGGACACACAGTAATCCCTTTCAATTTAAACATCTTCAGTTATGTCATAGTATTGGTGAACTAAACAAAGTACCTGAACCAAAGGTAGGAATTATGAAACATTTTATAGTAATTCTTTTTTATTTATTTTTGTCTTTGTAGATTAAAGTTTTTCCTTCTACTGTAGGTTGTGTTAGCTAGTACCCCAGATATGGAATGTGGCTTTTCTCGAGAACTGCTCATTCAATGGTGTGGTAATTCAAGAAATAGTATTATTCTAACTTCGAGGAATTTACCAGGAACTCTTGCTCAAATGCTAATTGAATCACCAGATCAAAGGACTGTAGAACTACAGGTAAGATACAAAGCTTGATAACCAAATAATTTTCATCAAATTCTTTATTAATCTGCAACATTTACTTTTTTGATAATCGTTGAAAAAGTTTTCTTACATTTAAGATTATTTTATGAGTAATTGCAAAATTTTTATTTTATGGCAATGGCAACTGCTTAGAATAGAATTGTGTACATACCAGTGTTTCTAGCAGACAACGTTCATTGGCTGGTTCTCAATGACCAAACAGATTATTGGTAGAGCATATTGAAGCAAACAAACTGAATAGAACCATGCTGCATATGCCACTTATTTCACACATTTTTCAAGGCCCAAGTTTCTTCTTCTAAAACCTATTTCGTTAGAAGTTATTTTCCATTCTGTGTTCATGATCATAATAGTATAAACAATTCTTTCAGCTTTTATCTCAGAATGAAATTTTCCTTAGCTTATTTTATTTGAAACAGTCAAAAGATTGCAGGAAAAACTGAAATATCGTCAAAGGATCGCTCGAAAAACGCAAATTTTGTTAAAGGATCATGGAAAAAACATGAATATCTTTAAAGAATTGCAGAAAAAAACGTGAATTTCATCAAAGGACTGCAGAAAAACACATAAATTAGAACTGGGAAGGATTTTCCCCATCGCGTAAAAATCGCAATTTTCGTCAAAAGATCGTGGGAAAAATGGAAATATTGTCAGAGGATCGCGGAAAAAACGCAAATTTTGTTCAAGAAACGGGAAAAAATGCAAATTTCACCAAAGGATCGTGGGGAAAAACACGAATTTCATAAAAGGATCTCTAAATAAAACAAATTTTGTCTAATGATCATAAAATAAACACGTCGACAAAGGATCGGGAAAAAAGTGGAAAATTCGCAAAAAAAAAAAAAGATTTTTGTCAAAAGATCGTGGGTAAAAATGCCATTTTCGTCCAAAGATAGCAGGAGAAATACAAATTTCATTAAAAGATCACAAAAAAAAAAAAATTCTATAAAGAGTCATGGAAAAAATGCTAATTTCGTCAAATGACTGCAGAAAAAACAGCAGGGAATACCTCTCCTTCAGAATCGCGGGAAAAATGCGATTTTTGTCACAAGATCATGGGGGAAAAGTACGATTTTCATCAAAAGATCGCTGGAAAAAAACACTATTTTTGTCAAAGGATTATTGTCAAGGATTGCAGAAAAAATGGAAATTTTGTTAAAGGATCACGGGAGAAAAAACATGAATTTCTTTAAAGAATCGCAAAAAAAACTGCAAATTTCGGTGAAAGATCGCCGGAAAAAAACGTGAATTTCGTGAAAAGATCGCAGAAAAAATGCGAATTCCATGAAAAGACCACGAAAAAACACATAATTAGAACCAGGAGTGATTCCACCCCAACCCCTCCCTGAGAAGAAACCTTTCAGAAAAGTTGCTGTGAATTTCAGATACTTTTTTTTTTTACTCTGAATCACCCCTGGTATTGTGTCATCCATCTCAATCTCTGTACAAAAATGTCCAGAATTGCATATCTGTAATGTGTAATACCCAGGAAGAAAGCAGGAAAAATCAATTTACCTTGTGTAAGAGTAAAGCTAAAAAAAAATATATTTTTCTTTTTTTCTCTAATACGCTACTTAATACGCTACTTAATCGCTACTTACTCTCTAATACGCTACTTAAAAGTAAAATTGGATTGGTTTTGACATTTTTTTTACTATTTTCAAATAACTAGGTGCCATATATATATGACTTGCATTAAATCTACTAAGAGATCCCACTCTTTACACATAATTTGTACTTGTTTCATGAGTACTTGGAATAAATTTATTTACTGATTATAGAATTCGAATTTTGAATATTTAGCAAAATAAATTGCGCTCTCCATTCGATGAAGTCATTTAGCTTTCAGTAAAATTAATGTAAGTTTACTAAATTATGTTTTTCTGCAATTGTATATTTCAAACAATAGCTGAAATATGTCATTTCATTGCCATGCTGTTGCAGCATCAGTTGTTATATAAATTGATATTGGTATATTTTGCGTTGATAATTTTCAGGGTTTTTCACTTTGTATAAATTAATTTTCAGGGTTTTTCACTTTGTATAAATTAATTTTCAGGGTTTTTCACTCTGAGTCACAATCACTCCTGATTCATAGTATTGATTAAATAGAGTTGGTCATAGTATATCGATTAAATCGATTAAAAAAATCGAAATCGCCCATCACTAGTTTGAAATTTCAACCCTCATGTCCACTTTTTTGTGGAAATGCCCAGGGGAGATTTTAACCTTTTCAGTAAAGAAAACGATCTTTCTCCTGAGCAATTTGAAATAGGCATTGTTAAAAAAATTCGTAAAGCAGTTCCTACATTAGAAAATGCTGAAGATAAATGCAGGGGTCGTACTTGTCCTGATATTCCTTAAATTACTGAAAAATGAAAAAACATTCTGAAATATGGTAACATGTCCTGAAATTTTGTGAGTTTTGTACTATACAGTCATGATTTCTCTGTACAGTCATGATTTTTCTGCTAATATAAATATATATATATATATATTTCAAAATTGCCCAAAATCAGTATTTAGGAATTAATAGGTGCTGGGAAGTCAGAAAATAGCTAAACGTTTTGTCATCTGGTGATGAAAAACTCACACAAAGTGGTCGCACAAAAAAGGGGGGGGGAATTTGTCAGTCGGACAGAAAGGAAAATTGCAAATTTTGTTAATCGGTCATTGAAAAAAATTGCGATAATCTTCAACCAATCTCTATTAAAAAAACTCGGGAATGTCGTCAATCATTCGCTGAAATTCACAGGGATGTCACTGTTAGAAATGAGCAACCCTAGTCTTGTCACTGTAAAGTCTCACATTTATATTTTAACTGCATTCTCTTAAATTTAACTTCATCTATTTAGAAATGCATTTGTTTATGTCCGTATCACGATATCTTTCTTTTCCCTCTTTGACTTCAAAGTTGTTTTTCCTGCCTCTACTAGAGGGCATAAGCGGTTTGATATGATCGAGATTTGCCTATGCAAATCCTATGGTGTAGTTCTGAAACTTCTGGAAGCATGCTGTCAAGGCTGTGAGAGGGCGTTGTTTCGCGATGCATGGAAGTCTAGTTTTCGTTCGCCTGAGAGAGAGGTATATGCTCGGACATTCAAGCGTTCGTGGCACTTTGCTTGTTTTAGTCTAAAGAGGATATGGCAGTTATTTAAATGAAATCTCCCTTCTGCCGGTTTCTGTTTTTACCGTGTATTGGTTTTACTTGAACGAAGTTATCAATTATGATTAGCTCAACTCTTTGGGTTTTACATCTGAAATAATTTCTACATTCTAAGGAGTGTTTAGTCTGTTTAAGTATCGACATTTCCTGAATGTGTTAGATGAATTGAAAATAGATTCGTATGAAATTTAAGCGGAGAATCAGCTGGGACTTCATCGGTTGAATTGTCAAGATGGTAAAACGCCGGTGCCATTGTTGCCGTTCATCTTTCTGCAAAAGCTTCCGAGGTGGTTATGCTCATATGTTTACAGATGGTGATATTTCTTTGACCTCTCGAGATCCCTTTTAGGGTGTATAAAAAGTCTTTTATAGCATCGTGAGAACTGTGAGAGAGTTAATCAATTTACAAGTCTGATATTGAGCTTCAGTGGCATCGTCATTTTTCCTGTGAAATCTATGATAATGGTTTTCCTTAACATGTGATATCAACTGTGATAATTTTTACCTTTTTGTGTCATGGGATGTTTTTACCAAAGTATAATTATTGTTAAAGTCAGATAAGCCATTTTATTTGTTAATGAATATATATTTTTCCTATATGAGCTTATTTATATGTTTTTGTTTCTTAAAGTTTTTAATAAATATATTTAGTTTTAATATCATTGTCATCATTTTTGAACCACCACAGTAATTTAAATTTCTTTTTCGGTTAAATCTAGTTCAGTAAATCAATCTTACGTTTTTTTTTATCGGGGTTATAAAAATCAGCGTTTCCTTTATGCATTAAGTAACTCTGCTAATTTTATTCCAACCCCCAGGAGATACTTTATCTCCTGATATTCACTTTATCATAGCTGCCAACTTGTACGGATTGGCCGTACAATGTACGGATTTTGTTCTAATTGTACGGTTGTACGGATGAACAGTACGATTGTATGGTTTTGCGCGCGGGAAAAATGATTGCTGAAAAACACTACTTTTGTCAAAGATCGCGTGAAAAAACGCTACTTTTGTCAAAGATTGCGTGAAAAAATGCTAATTTCGTCAAAGATCTCTTCAAAAACGCTAATTTCTTCAAAGGATCGAAAAAAAACCACTAATTTTGTCAAAGGATCGCGAAAAAAACCCGCTACTTTTGTCAAAGGATCGGAAAAAACGTCAATTTTCTCAAAGAATCTTGAAAAAAGCCCTAATTTTCGAAAAAAGAAAACTCTAATTTTGTCAAAGATCGCGGGAAAAACACTAATTTCGACAAGGGATTGTGAAAAGTACGCGAATTTTGTCAAAAATCATGGAGACAAAACGCGAATTTGTTCAAAGGATCGTGAAATGAATGCGAATTTCATCAAAGTTCGTGGGAAAAAACGCGAATAACGTCAAAGATCGCGGGAAAAAAAAAGAATTTTATCAAAGATATTTGAAAAAAAGCAAATTTTGTCAAAGAATCGCGAAAAAAACCCGCATTTCGTTAAAAATCGTGCAGAAAAACACTATTTTTGTCGAAAGATCGTGAAAAGAACACGAATTTTGTCAAAAATCGCAGGAGAAACACTAATTTCGGCAAAGAATTGTGAAAAGAACGCGAATTTCATCAAAGATCACGGGGAAAGACACTAATTTCGTCAAGGGATCGTGAAAAGAACGCGAATTTCGTCAGAAAACGCGTAAAAACGCTAATTTCGATCAAAAATCTTTGAAACAAAGCTAATTTTGTCAAAGATCGCGGGAAATAACGCAAATTTCGTCAAAGATCTCGTAAAAAAACGCGAATATTGTCAAGGATCACGTAAAAAAAACACGAATTTCATCAAAAGATAGCGAGAAAAATGTTTACTTCGTCAAAGATCGCAGAAAAAACGCTTTTATCAAAAAATTACGAAAAAAACGCTAATTTTATCAAAAGATCGCGGAAAAACGCAAATTTTGTCAAAAGATCGCGAAAAAACGCAAATTTCGTTAAAAGATTATGAAAATAACACAAATTTCGTCAAAAGATCGTGAAGAAAACCGCAAATTTCGTCAAAAGATCACGAAAACCCCCGCAAATTTTGTCAAAAGATCACGAAAAAAAAAACACAAATTTCGTCAAAAGATCGCGAAAAAAACACAAATTTCGTCAAAAGATCGTGAAAAAAACAGTAATCTCATCAAAGGATCGTGAAAAAAACGCGAATTTTTCACAGGATCATGGAAAAAGTCCGAATTTCATCAAAGGGCCTCGAAAAAACTCATAATTAGCACCGGAAGGGAATCCCCCCCCTTTCCTCCCCAATCCTTTGGTTGTGTAACCTTTCAGAAAATTTGCTGTGAATTTCAGATTTTTTTTTTTTTTTTTTTTTTTTAGAATTTCCCATGCAAAAAAATTTTCTTTTGATATCTCATGTTTTTATTTTGAAAAAAAAAAAAAAAAAAAGACTATACATGAATATAGCATAGAAAATGTTATGAAGTATTACTTTTTTCATTGCATGTGCATATGTTATGCATTTTTAAGCACCCAAGAATTTTTAAGCATTTTTAGAAAGAAATTGCAAGAAAGCATTTTTAAGCACGTCATAAAAATTGTAAGGATTTCAAAATTGACATGTTGGCAGGCATGCTTTTTGCTTTTTGGCAGATTTCCACTGTTTTTGCTATTTTAAAAATTGATCAGTGATATCTGTGAAATCGTTAAAAAAAAAAAGAAAATCACGTTGATGTGCACCACAAAAAAGACCGAGAATTTCGTCAAATGGTCCATGAATAAAATCTCAAATTCTGGCCAATTATTCATGCAAGAAATTGTGACTATCATCAAATAATTGCGGAAAAACTCACAAAAGTCGTCAAGAGGTCACAAATTTTATTAATCGGTCAAGGGGAAAAAATCGCAAATTTCTTCAAACAGTTGCAGAAATTAGTTCCGGATTTCGTCGAATGAGTGTGGAAAAACATCGCGATTTCGACAAGAAGTCGTGTAAAAAAATCTCAAATTTTGTCGAACAATGCAGAAATTAATCGAGATTTTCGTGAAACGATTTCAAAATAAAATTGCAAATTTTGTCGAACGATCGTGCGGGAAAATTGCGTATTTCATCAAAATATCGCATAGAAAATAAAGAATTTTGTCAAACGATCATGGGGGAAAAAATCACGGTTTTCGGCAAAGCGTCAAAGAAAATAAACACTAATTTTGGCGAACGCTTACGGAAAAGAATCGCGAATTTCAGCAAACGATCTTGGAAAGTGCTCTATTTTTAATAGCATAAAACTTCATCTTAATGGCAGAGATCAGTGAAAGTCTAAAAATAACGTGAAGTTGTGTGGAGGCTTAGTGAAGAAGCAGAAAAATTCTATTAATCTTATTTATTAATGACAACATGATGATATTTACAAGATGAAAAGTTAACATTCATTCATAGTTTTCATTTCTTTTTATGGTGTAAACCCATCTATTACCCAAAATTTATGCATCTTCAGGTGACTCTACCAAATCCCAGACTTTACGGTCATACATGACCTTCATCTCTTGACTCATAGCTTTCTCCCATTCAGATGCTTCGGGTGTTTTAGTAGCTTCCTTGTAACTTCTAGGGATTTTTACCTCGACCAAGTTAACTTCTGTATTTGAAACTTTACCAGATTGACTATATTTACCACTAAAATAAAAAAAATCATAATCATATTTTATGTTGTTTTCTGCACAATATTTGATCGTATCATTCAAAGATCTCAATTTAACTTTAGTTCCCGCGATGTCATAATAAATATCCGTTCTAGGTTCTTTTCTACGAGGAACAGCAGTTCGTATCCAATTAATGGATGAGCAAGAAATTAAATCTAAGCTATCACGCGATTTAGAATCTAAACTTCTAGTTTTAACAGGACTAACCTGACTCTGAGTACTGCTTTCCCTTGTTTTGGATGGGCTATTACGTCTATTTTTTGATTCAATAATATCGTCTATTATAGGAAAAATATCCCCATCCTCAGGAAAGTTAAAATAGGAAAAAGAATGAAAATTTTGTTTAGAGTCATTTATGGCATCAACCCCCCTTTTTTACTTTCATCAAACCTTACATTTATAGTTTCATAAATTCGTTGCTCGCCTATTATCCATATCCGGTAACCTTTAGTGTGCTGTGCATAACCGTACATTATACCTAGTTTTGCTCTCATATCGAGCTTTTTCCTGTTTTGCTTAGGTATACCAACATAAGCTAAGCAACCAAACTTTTTGAGGTGAGAAACAGGAGGTTTTCTCCCAGAATACAGCTCAAAAGGTGTTAGTTTAAAATTTTTGTGACAGACTCTGTTCCATACGTAAGTGAAACATAAAAGAGCTTCTGCCCAAAATTTCTGGGATAAGCTACTAAGAAGGGTTTTTACCCCATTGAGGGCAGTCAAATTAGAGCGTTCCGCACAACCGTTCATCTCGGGAGAATATGGGTTGGTCTTCTCATGAGAAATTCCCTGATTCTCTAGAAATTTATCAAACTCTTGATTACAAAACTCAAGACCCCCATCTGTTCTGACAGAGACAACTTTCCTATCTAAAAACCTTTCGGCTCTTTTCTGATATTTAAAAAAGGTCTCAAAAACGTCACTTATTTTTCAGGATATAAACTGTAACCTTTCTAGAAAAATCATCTATAATGGACAAAAAATACCTACTTCCCCCATGAGATGTAACGGGTAAAGGCCCACATAAATCCATATGCAGCAGCTGGAGAGGAGATTTAGACCTTATATGACCTATTGGTTTAAACGACACTCTTTTTGATTTAGCCAATTTGCAGGAAATACAATCTTCAGCCAATTTAGATAGCATAGGTAAGCCGTTAACAATTTTTTGTTTACTCGTGTTTACAACATACTCACTGTTAATATGGCAGAATCTTTCATGCCATAATTCATTAACATTTAATTTTTCTATTTGATTTTCTGAAAAATTGACTGAATTGTTATTTCCCTCACATTTAGTTACATACTTAGGCGGCTTCAAAAAATAAAGATTATGCTTTCTTAATGCATAAAAGAGCTCATTACCATTTTTGTCATATACAAAAATTTTACCATTTTTACCTACAAAACTAATCCCTAAACAGACGATTCACTGGAAAAAGCTACATTTACGTCAGAGAAATCTTTTTGAGACAGGCGTAATCGGTTTTCTTCCAGCAGGAGCTCTGTTTCTATTTTATCAGGCGTAAAATCCACATCCTTCCACCAGTAGATGGCTTGGACGGTAGCTCTAAATTCATCTGGAAGACTCCGTATCATTTGATAACCAACGTAAAGCAATTGTAGCTGATGACCCACGTCACGAAGACATTCGGCTGCCTGCTTGACATGACTCATAAAAAGTCCCAAGTTCTCGCCCGGAACATACTTGGTACCAAAAAACACATTAAGTAATTCGATCACACAGGCTCTCGTTGTTGGCTCAAAGTGGTCATGCAAAACTCTCCATCCTTTAGCTCCATCTGTCGTACTGGATATCATCAGTCTAAACTCTGAGCTGAGGGATTGATAAATAATCATGTAGGCTCTATTTCTTCTTAATTTCAGGTCTTGCTTCTCTCTCCAAGTCAAGTCACTCGCTTCTGGCAGTACTTTTGATTTACCGGCAAATGGTTCAACGTTTTAGAAGACTACTTTTCTAGCGTTTTCGAAGCCGACTTTTCACTCTCTTAAATATCATCATTCTGATCTGGCTTATCACTTAAGACAGTCTTATCAAGTGGCTTGTCACCTTCCTCCGTTCCCCCAACAAACTCCCAGGCTCCATAATGTAGTAATAATACCTTGACCTCATGTTTCCAGGATTCCCAGTTTCTACTAGTGAGCAGGGTGATGTTTTGTTGCAACTCCATCAGCCCCCATCAAAAGGAAATTTCTATCTCGGCAACCGGTGAAATTAAGTTTCAACAGGAGCACAAAAAGTTCATTAAAAAAAAAAAACGGAAAAGTTCACAAACAGCGACAAGACATCTTTTTCACTTCCACATTTATCAAAATTTCACTAAAAATGGTTATTCAATGGGTCTGGGCCCATAACCATTGCTATCTTTTATTTTTAATAGCATAAAACTTCATCTTAATGGCAGAGATCAGTGAAAGTCTAAAAATGATGTGAAGTTGTGTGGAAGGCTTAGTGAAGAAGCAGAAAAATTCTATTAATCTTATTTATTGTCATGACAACATGATAATATTTACAAGATGAAAAATTAACAAGCATAACTTTGCTTGAACTAAATAAACTTAAAATAAAAATTAAATAAAGCTTAATTAAATAGTGCTAGCATCTATCGTAGCTAATCGCTACTACGCCATAACAAAAAATACAAGAGCACAACATGCAGCTATGGCGAAGGCAAATTCATCAAATTCGTTCAGTCATTTATACAAACAAAATACAGAATTTCTGCATATTAACCACTTCACCGGCTGCCCCGAGATAAGTCGGGGTAAAAGCACTGTTTCCCCATACCTATCGCCGGTGAAGTGGTTAAGTGATGCCATTCCTAGAAACGAAATACCACACAAACATCGCAAAACACTATTGGGTCAAACGCTTCTTACCTCATGCTCAGCGCTATGACGTCAAACGTGCGAACGACAGCCGTGAATAGCGAATCACCGGTGATATTGCAATCACAGTTCCGGACTGCTACGATCTCACATATTATGAAAAATCGGCATGCCGGTAGCGAGAAACAATGGTATTTTCATGTATTTCGCCGTTGACTTGGCGAGGGTAAAAACAAAGTAGGTCATGTTAATAAACTAAACTTATTTTAATAAAAACTAACATTTTAAGTTAACATGACAACAGAAAGGAATAGTGAATTTCATCAAACGATTGAAGAAAAAAATGCGAATTTTGGCAAAGGATCACGAGAAAAAAAATGCAAATTTCGGAAAACGATCACGTAAAAAAAAAAATAGAGTTTCAGCAATCGATTACGGGAGAAAAAAACACGAATTTCGGCAAACGATTGTGGAAAAAAATCCCGAATTTTGGCAAACAATTGTGGAAAAACATCCCGAATTTTGGGAAACGTTCATGGGGGGGGGGGGGGGGAATCTCTAATTTCGGCAAACGATCATGGAAAAAAATCTCGAATTTTGGCAAGTGATTGCAGAAAAAAATCTCGTACTTTGACAAACGATCGCAGAAAAAAAGTATAGTATGCCGGGTAAATGTGTCCTGAAATGTCGGAAAAAGTATGTTCTGAAATATCACCTAGGACCAGTACTACCCAGGGTTGGAAAAAAATCATGATTTTTTTTAAAAAATCCAAAGAATCGGATTTTTTTTATTTAAATCAGATTTTTTTGATTTAAATCGGATTTATTTGATTTTTTTAGAATTCTATTTTTAATTATTGTGTTTTTATGTTTTTACAATACATAGAGCAGTTTTTTATAATAAATAACTAAAAAAGAATAAATAATATTTATAATTTATAAAAATAACATAAGAAATAATTATATAGTTAAGAAAATACTATATTCTAGTTACTGATTTGTACTAAAAATTAAACAACTAGGCTTTAATCTAAAGCCATTCTATTATTTTGTAATTGAATTGTGCACACTAAATAAGAAATAAACTTAAATATGTTGTAAATGAATAGAAAATGGTAAAAATTTTAAAACAAATATTCATTTAATGCAAGCTATTTATTAAGGGATAAAAATCACAATTAATTCAATATTTTTTAAGCAAATAGAAATAAATCAGGGATTTAATTGTTTGAACAAAAACACTAATTTAGAAGCTTTGTCCACTCTTAATTTATTACGAAGTTCATAAGAAGAAAATTGTCTTTCTACTCCTACAGATGAAGCCACGGCTGTTGTTATTTGGTAAATAAATTCAATTTCAATTTCGCTGATTCTCTCTTTACCTCCCATTACATAAAAGGACTTCCACCAATCATAATCTGTCATAATATCTGAAACTTTTTTCTCAAGCAATGGTAATTTTTGAAATGGGCCATTTTTTGCTTGTAAATGTGCTGCAGTGGTGAGAAGATTTGAACAATTTTCTTTAATGAATGCCAAACCTTCATTATTTTCCTCTACACTAAGTGAAATTTCATTTCGATTTAAAACGGAGGGCCTTAATAAAACTCCAGCCAAATGACAGCCATTAATAGCTTGTTCATATCTTGCTTTAAATTTTGTAATTCTATCTTTATCTAATACATTTTCTAACTTTTTACCCCAAATTTTCCATTGATATGTGCATTCGGCAAGGGAACAATCCTTTTTTTGGATTGTATCTAGGGCACAAGCAATGGGTTTCAAAACTTCAATCATATACTCTGCATTTCTTTTAATATTTAAGTCCATTACTGTTTTCTTGATATCAGAACTTATATTTTCTCGGTGCTCTTCACATACTTTTACTATTTTTGACCAATTTTTTATGTATGATTGAAAGCAGTCAACATAAGAATTCCACCTTACATCTACTGGAATAAGTAATGCAGTGTCGCCTTCACTACTGTACCAAGCTTTAGGGAGATGAGTGTTTTGGAAATATTTCACTATTTTTATGATATGATCTCTGATCATTTTACTTAGTAGATCTTTTGCCAACAAGTTTAGAACATGAGCAGAACACCCATACGTAATTACATTATTAAAACCTTTCTCTTCTAATTCATTTCGCATTTTAGCCATGTTGGCAGCATTATCAGTGACGAAACTACGAACTTTGCATTTAAATTTATTTTCTGTTAAAAGAATCATTTTAGTCACAAGTTCAGTCAAATATTCATCTGTGTGTGAAAATCCTAATGTATCGATTGTGTCAACTAAGTAGACTTTACCTCTATTTACCACACATGCACATACGATTGGTTCATTTCGTATGTTTGACCATGTAATGATAGCCCAATTTTTTACTTTAGTTGCCCCAAAAGTAGCAAGTAGCCCAATTTAAAAAAATAGTAGCCTCGAGTGTTGAAAAGTAGCCCGATTTGCTACTTGTAGCCTGATCTGGCAACACTGTTGGGAATTGCTGCAAACAATATTTCACTCTTTGCTTTCTACCACTTTGAAACAAGTTTATTACAAAAGAAGGATTAGGAGGGGGACACCTGGACTTAACCTGCACCTGCCACATTCTTTCTGATAGCAATCCTGGAAATACCAGAAAAACACCTGCTACTTATTTACACTCACTTCTTATTTCTCTGCTGACTAATGTAAAAAAAAAAAAAAAAAATGATTTAAATCAAATGACTTTTTTAAAAAAATCAGCTGATTTAAATCTAGATTTAAATCACGCCAACCCTGGTACTACCTCTGTAAATGAGGGTTTTGTAATATTTTTAACATTTGGAAAAGAGTTTCATCTTTTTTTACAAATGAACTAAATTGATATAATTCATTAGAAAAATCTTCTTCTAAACCTGATGGATAACATTGAAAGATTTTGCATCTTCACCGTCTTCACGTTGCAAAGCATTTGAATGCAAATTGATAAGAACAGAAAACTTTTTGTCAATTTGTCATATGGCTGCTTGCGGTTTGAGAGATGGCTTATTAAGGAATCACAAAGTACATAATGACATGTTTTTATAAATTTATCTCGTGGTTCAAAGTGAACCTCAGTACTATTAGTATACCAGTGGCGTACCCAGGATTTTATTTCGGGGGGGGGGGCTGACTTAAATTTTCATAATGTTCTAAATCTTACGAAACACGTTGCATTGTGTTATAAACAGAAATTATTTTTGTCAATAAGGCCGTAGCCAGAGGGGGGGGGGGTGCAAGGATGACTTTGTTCCGAATTTTCCGAAAATTTGAAAAATTCGGTCATCAGTCCGAAAATTTGGACTTAAAAAATTATCGCGATTTTTGACAAATGGTCGCCGAAAAAAATCAATTTCGTCAATCATTCGCAAAAGAAAAAAAAAAAAAAAAAAATCAATTTCGTCAATCGTTCGCAAAAAAAATCTCCAATTTCTTTAAAGGATCAAGGAAAAAACCGGAATTATGTCATACGGCCGCAGATAAAATGCGAAGTTTGCCAAAGGATCGCGAAAAAAAAGTCAAATTTCATCAAATGATAGAGGAGAAAACGTGAATTTCGTCAAATTATTCTAGAGGAAACGCTAATTTCGTCAAAATGAGCACAGAAAAAACCCGAATTTTGTCAGAAGGCCGCAGAAAAAACGCGAATTTCATCAAAAGCTCGCGGAAAAAACGTGAATTTTGAAAAAAAGATCGCTAAAAACACGCATTCCGTCAAAGGGCTGCGAAAAAGCTAATTTCGTAAAGGATCGCAAAAAATGCGAATTTCGTCAAAGGGACACGGGAAAACGTGAATTTCGTCAAAAGGCCACAGAAAAACGCAAATTTCATCAAAAAGACGAGAAAAAGCGCGAATTTTGACAAAAAGCCGCGAAAAAAACGCAAATTTCAAGGAAGGATTGTGCAAAAACGCGAATTTTGTCAAATGACCACAGAAAAAACGCGAATTTCGTCAAAGGACCACAGAAAACTGCAAATTTCAACAAAGCATCGCTAAAAAAACACGCATTCCGTCAAAGGGAAGCTGAAAAAAAAAGAATTTCGTCAAAGGAACACAGAAAAACGTGAATTTCGTCAAAAGGCCGCAGAAAAACGCAAATTTCATAAAAAAAGACGAAAAAAACGCAAATTTCGCCAGAGAGCGACGGAAAAAACGCAAATTTCGACGAAGGATTGCATTAAAAAACACGAATTTCGGCAAATGACCACAGAAAAAAACGCGAATTTCGATGAAGGATTGCGTAAAAAAACGTGAATTTCGGCAAATGACCTCAGAAAAAACGTAAATTTCCTCAAAGGGCCGCAGAAAAAACGCAAATTTCCTCAAAGGGCTGCAGAAAAAACGCAAATTTTGGCAAAGGATTGCTAAAAAAAAGTATGCATTCCGTCAAAGGGAAGCGGAAAAAACGCGAATTTCGTTAAAGGATCGCAAAAAAAAAAGCATGGTCACAAAGAAGGGCCACAGAGAAACGTGACTTTCGGCAAAAGACTGCGGAAAGAAGCGAATTTCGTCAAACAGCAGCGAAAAAACAAAAAAAACACGACCATTTCCATAAAAAAAACGTGAATTTTGTCAATGAGCCGCGAAATTTATCAAAAAGACGAGAAAAAAGCGAATTTCGTCAAAAAAGCCGCGAGAAAAAAGCAAATTTCGACGAAGGGTTTCGTAAAAAACGCGAATTTCGGCAAAAGTTCACGAAAAAAACTCGAATTTCATCAAAAACTCGCGGAAAAAACGCAAATTTTGACAAAGGATCACGGGAAAAAAACGCGAATTTCGTCAAAGGGTCGTGGAAAAAAGCTAATTTTGTCAAAAGTTCGGGGAAAATGCAAATTTCGTCAAAGCGTCGTGATATAAACCTGTATTTCATCAAAGGATCGCGTTAAAAACACATACAAATATCTGTGTTTATTATTATATGTATAGTTTTTAAACTGAAATAATATGCTGAACTTTTTAGAAATCTGGTTAACCCGAACCCACTCAGCCTGAAATTGACCTGAATATAAACAGAGTTAACCCAAACAACAACAAAAATAATTAGCAGCAGGAAGAGATTACCTCTCCTTTCCCCCTCTGCTGTAACCTTTCAGAAAATTTGCTGAGAATTTCAGATTTTTTTTTTTTAACTCAGACTCAAATCTGGGGGGAAGGGGGGAGGGCACGGGTCCGATCCTGAGACCGTCCCACGTCGAAATCTGTTGAAAAGTGTTACTGGTTTTTTTTTATATATACTTTCATTTAAAAGAGAGTCATTATAACATAAAATCTATAAAATTGTTCTTCCAATCCCCGAAACTAAATTCTGGCTACGGTTCTTGTTTAGCAATAAATTAATATTGTAACAAACACAAAATATTTTTTGCATACACAAAATATTTTCATACACGTATATAAAATAAAGACTTTGTTTATTATTTGTGCATTTCACAAGTAATAAGAAGTAGTGATGGGCGATGACGAGATGTTTTTCTCGATTTTCTCGATTGTATGTACATCTCGATATTTTTCGATTGTATAAATTTTTTCTCGATGACTACAGTTTGCAAATTGCTTTTATAAATCATATATTATGTATTATATACGTCATACATTTATCAAGAATCGTCTGCGGGTGAACTGGAATGAGTCGATGTTAATAAAGACTAGGTTACTTCGACCGCTAGCGGGCCCCTCCTTTAATCGGGGCCCCTAATTTATACGTAATCTTGTAATATGAAATCACGAACAGGTTACCCGCTATATACGGCACTGATATATGATAGCAGGCGGGTGTGGTGTGCACGCACTACAAAATCTTGTAAAAAATATAATATCGAAACGAATGAACGTCGGACCAGATCTCTTGAGGGAGGGGTCAAAGCGAGCGGAGGGGCACAGCAGCTGCATAATATGATTAAGTCGTCACAGGTCTTTAGGCCTTTCCAACCATATGTCACATGAGAAGTCTGGATCTGAATTTATAAAAATGCCCTCCCCGTGGGGGGAAAGGGGGGAGGGGTGCGGGAGGTGGATAACATGAGTAAGTGGTCATAAGCCTTTCCAACAATATGTCACATGAGGGGTCTCGGCTAAATTTAGAAAAACACCCCAGTGGGGGGAAAGTGGGGGGGGCGGTCACCGGAGGTGCATTACATCAATAAGTAGTCACAGACCTTTCCAACGATATCTCACATGTGGGGGTCTTGGCTAAATTTGGAAAAGTGTCCCCCGGGAGGGGCAAATTGGGGGAGACTGTCACCGGAGGTGCATAACATCAATAAATAGTCACAGACCTTTCCAACGATATCTCACATGAGGGGTGTTGGCTAAATTTGGAAAAGTGCCCCCGGGGGGGCAAAGTGGTGGTGGGGACACCGTAGGTACATAACATCAATAAGTAGTCACAGACCTTTCAAACGATATCTCACACGAGGGGTCTTGACTAAATTTGAAAAAGTGTCCCCCAGGGGGGGCAAAGAGTGGGGGGACTGTCACCGGAAGTGCATAACATCAATAAGTAGTCACAGACCTTTTCAGCGATATCTCATAAGAGGGGTACTGACTAAATTTGGAAAAGTGTTCTCCGGGGGGGCAAAGTGGAGGGGGGCGGCCACCGGAAGTGCATAGCACTAATAAATAGTCACAAACCTTTCTAACGATATGTCACATGAGGGGTCTTGGCTAAATTTGGAAAATGTCCTGAAATTTCATATATTATAAATAATATTTAGCGGAGGGCTCCATAAAAAAATCCGATCTAAAATGATAAAAGCGGAAAAAACTACCCTCGCAGTGGGGGCCAAATTGGGGAAGGAAGGAGGAAAGTCTCATAATATGAAAGAGTCATCCGAGAGCTTACCGATGACATATCACATGACTGGTCCAAAAAAAGTTTGAAAATTGCTCCCCCTCTCTCCCCCCGTGGGCCCACTCTTTCACCCTGGAATTCACACAGCCGCCACTTTAAAATTTTTATGTTCAATAAATAATATTTACCGGAAGACTGCATAAAAAACCCATATTTAAAGTGATATTTAAATTTATTATAGAAATCGGCTACGGTTTTAAAAATTTGTTCGCCCCTTTCCCACCCCCCTTTGAGCGAAGAAAGGTTCATAGTATGAAAGAGTGGTCAAAGGGCCCTTCGATTATATGCCACAGGAAGGGTTCGGTAAAATTTTTAAAATTGCACCCCATGAGTCCACTCTCACGTCCTCCTCCCTCGAAATCACCCGACCCACCTTCCTCTTTGAAAATTTTATATTTAATAAATAATTTTTATCGGAGGGTTCCAGGTATGTGACATCTTGGTAGGGCTAAAATAAGAGAAACTTTGAAAATTAAAGCTTCATTTCACAGCTCATTGTCATGCCTTTTTCTCTATCTCGTCCCTTGGTACTCTCGATAAATTTTCTTACTTTTCTTCTCTGCCGAGGACGAGAGAAATCCTCGAAAAGCTTCTCATAGCGAAATGTTGAAAAGCGCGAGAGAAATCCTCGAAAGGCTTTTCATTGGGAGATTTCGAAAAGGACGAGAGTAACAAGCGAGAGGCTTCCCATCGGGAAAGGTTGAAAAGGGCGAGAGGAAACTCTCGAGAGACTTCCCATCCCGAAAGGTTTAAAACCGCGAGAGAACCAACCATCGAGCAGCTTGCCATCTGGAAGCCTCGAAATGCTAGAAAAATCATCGAGATGAGATTTGCCGAAATGCGAGATGGAAATGAAGCTTTCAGAGTCAAACTTACCGCATTTCTGGTTTAAGTCATAATTTCTCAAAGGAGTCCATCTGCTTATCCAATCTCTTTTTAGCTCACAGGCTATCTAAGCCTGAGAGCTAATGTACCCGTCGGTTCTGTGTGTATGCATGTACTGTACGTACGTACGTATGTACGTAACGCGATAACTCTTGATTAAAATGTACGATTTGCTTCAATTTTTTTTATGTTCATTCTGATAAGGCGTTCCGCTGTTTAGTTTTGACGGTTCATTGGTTAAGGATAAAGGGAGAGAAGGGGGGCTGGTCCCCCCCCCCCTCCTTAATTTAGATAAATAGGTTTTTCATGCAGAATTCTTCGATTTGCTCCAAATTTCGTATACCGGTTTATTATGTTAAGGAGCTTCCCTGATTAAACTTGGAGGTTCATTAGTTAAGTATGAAGGGGGGAAAGGGGGATAGACCCCTCCTTAATTTAGATAAATGGGTTTTTCATGCAGAATTATTCGATTTGCTCCAAATTTGGTATACCGGTTCATTATGTTAAGAAGTTGCCTTGATTAGATTTGGAGGTTTACGGGTTAAGTATAAAGGGGGAGAAGGGGGCTAGACCCCCCCCCTTAATTTAGATAAATGGACTTTTCATGCAGAATTATTTGATTTGCTCATAATTTGGTATACCGGTTTATTATGTTAAGGAGCTTCCCTGATTAAACTTGGAAGTTCATTGGTTAAGGATAAAGGGGGAGAAGGGGGGGCTGGTCCCCCCCCCCTTAATTTAGATAAATGGGTTTTTCATGCAGAATTATTCGATTTGTTCGAAATTTGGTATGCCGGTTTATTACGTTAAGAAGTTGCCTTGATTAGATTTGGAGGTATACGGGTTAAGTATAAAGGGGGAGAAGGGAGACTGGTCCCCCCCTTAATTTAGATAAATGGGCTTTTCCTGCAGAATTATTTGATTTGCTCCAAATTTGGTATACCGGTTTATTATGTTAAGGAGCTTCCCTGATTAAACTTGGAAGTTCATTGGTTAAGGATAAAGGGGGAGAAGGGGGACTGGTCCCCCCTTAATTTAGATAAATGGGCTTTTCCTGCAGAATTATTTGATTTGCTCCAAATTTGGTATACCGGTTTATTATGTTAAGGAGCTTCCCTGATTAAACTTGGAAGTTCATTGGTTAAGGATAAAGGGGGAGAAGGGGGGCTGGTCCCCCCACTTAATTTAGATAAATGGGTTTTTCATGCAGAATTACTCGATTTGTTCCAAATTTGGTATACCGGTTTATTATGTTAAGGAGCTTCCCTGATTAAACTTGGAGGTTCATTAGTTAAGTATAAAGGGGGGTAGACCCCCTCCTTAATTTAGATAAATGGGTTTTTCATGCAGAATTATTCGATTTGCTCCAAATTTGGGATACCGGTTTATTATGTTAAGAAGCTGCCTTGATTAGATTTGGAGGTTTATGGGTTAAGTATAAAGGGGAGGGGCTAGTCTCCCCTTAATTTAGATAAAAGGGTTTTTCATGCAGAATTATTGGATTTGCTTCAAATTTAATATACCGATTTATTCCGATATGGTGCTTCCTTCATTAGATTTGGAGGTTCATTGGTTAAGTATACAAGGGCGAAAAGGAGGCAAGTCCCCTTAATTTAGATAAATGGATTTTCATGGAGAATTATTCAATTTAATTTTTTTTTCTATGTTTGTTCTGATAAGGAGCTTTCCTGATTAGATTTGGAGGTTCATTAGTTAAGTATAAAAGGGTTAAAGGGGTTAGACCACCCTTAATTTAGCGATATGTTTCTTTTTTTTCATGCAGAATTATCTAATTTGCTTCAAATTTGATATACTGATTTATTATAGTTAAGGAGTTTCCCTGATTAGATTTGGAGGTTCATTGGTTAAGTATAAAAGGGGCAAACGGGGGATATTTCCCTTCATTTATTTTTTGAGGGACATTATTCTTTGAAATAAGAGTATAATATACTGTTAGTGTTAATAACCTGTGAGCTCAATGCCATCAGTTTAACTGGCACTTATCATTTTATTGCTATTAACCGATGTGGGTTATGAAGCATAGTGGTTTATGTATTCAGTTCTGTATAGTCCTAGTTTCAAACTTTACTGTTAAATTTAGTGTCATTTTGCCACGAATTTTCAATGTTTCTCTTATTTTAGCTCTGCCAAGCTGCCCCATACCTGAAGACTCAGATAAATACTATTTATTAAATATAAAAAGTTCAAAGAGGAAGGTGAGTGAATTCTGGGGTGCGCGAGAGTGCTCAAAGGGAGGGGGGGGGGGGTAATTTTCAAACTTTTACCAAACCTCTCCTTGCCATATCATCGCAAAGTCCTTTCACCACTCTTTCATATTATGAACCTTTCTCCTCCCAGAGTTGAATTCCGGAAGGGGTGCGGGGGTGACTTTTTTTTTTAATTGTAGAGATTTCTACAATAAATATCATTAAATGAGGTTTTTTAATGAAGCTCTCCGATAAATATTATTTATTAAATATAAAATTTTAAAAGTGGGGCTGCGTGATTTCTGGGTATATTCTAGGGAAAAGAGGGAACCCACGTGGGAGGGGTAGATTTCAAACTTTTTTAGGACCAGTCATTTGATCTATCATCGGAAAGTTTTCGGTTATCATCGCGAAGTTACTCTTTCATATTATGAACCTTTCTTCTTTCTTCCTTAGTTTGGCGCCCCGAGAGAGGCACTTTTCGAACTTTTTTGAAATCGTAGCGTTTTTAAACATTTTAGATCGGATTTTTTTACGGAGCCCTCCGATAAATAATTTTTAATATATGAAAATTTCAAAGAGAAGTATGGGCAGGGTATATTTCGGGGGGGGGGGGGGGCACGATAATTGGAATCCTGGGAGTTGGGACTATTTTCTATCTTTTGCTGACACCCCTCATGTGATATATCATTGGAAAGCTCTGTGACTACTATTTCATTTTATATATCGCCCGCGCCCCTCCCCTTACTCTGCCCCCGCAAAGGGGCACTTTTCTAAATTTAGCCGACACCCCTCATGTGACATATCGTTGGAAAGTCCTGTGACCACTTATTCATATTATGCACCTTCCTTGCCCCCCCCCCCTACTTTGCTTCCCGCGGGGGTTCGTTTAATGTATTCCAGTCGAAGACTTTCTAAAAATGGGGAAATTAAAGATCCAATCTCAAATGACGTAGAAAAATCAATAAAAAAATTCGATCCCTTTTATCATCCTTTAGTTCATATTTTTGCCACTAGGGGGTGCTTTTGATTCTTATTTCTTTGGCCATTTTGGTACTAATTGCCGAAAAATTCTAATTTTTGATACTTAAACTCCCCTTACCGCTTCATAGCTACTCGCGTTTTTTCAGCTTTTTTCAACCAGGGGGCATCCTTACAAGACTTTTCCAGTCTTATGGCTCCTTTATAGTTTCCCTTTGGTTTGTTGTTTTTTTATTCCATCTGTTTTCAGTTACCCTATATTTAATAAAATCTGCCTTATATATATGTAAAAACAATGATTTCAATAATCGATTCTAGAACATCTCCTTTGTAGATTCTCGAAAGTAATCGATGACTGTATCGATTGTGTATTTTACGATAACGATTTTTTTCGATTGGTAAATTTTCGAGAATCGCCCATCACTAAGCCCTATCACTGCTATGAAATTGTCGGCCAGAATAATAGCAAAGTTTTCCAATAACTGTTTTTAGCTTTTCTCGTTATAATCGATTGTAAAACATCTCGATTGTAGATTCTATGAATTAATCGATGGCTGTATCGATTGTGATTTTTTACGATGACAATTTTTCTCGATTGTCGAATTCTCGAGAATCGCCCATCACTAATAAGAAGGACTTTAAACCATTCCAGATGAAAAATACTGGCTGCAAAGTTAAGACAGAATAGGAAGATAAGTGGGGGGAGGGGACATTACCGAACTCCAAATATGTCTTTGCAGTCAAACAAGAAGTCACTGTGTATCTTACAGATACGAGGAAGTAATCGAGTGTTAAAAACAAAAGTTAATGAATATCATTCACAGTCAGCTCTTCCGCACATATATAGTGTGCCTGACTTCCGAGTTACCAAAATTTTGAAGGGATTAGCTAAGGTGTCATTATGCACTAATATGGGACTAACAAGAAAGACAAGTGCGATGCATGACAAATATATATATAATTG
Organism: Maratus speciosus; assembly: GCA_963932465.1. Lineage (NCBI taxonomy): Eukaryota > Metazoa > Arthropoda > Arachnida > Araneae > Salticidae > Maratus > Maratus speciosus. Next base: position 47,708,242 of record OZ010796.1, on the reverse strand, counting down.
AATTGATCTAAAAAGTAAGAAGTAAACTTTTTTTACCATTTAATCTGACCGTTTTGGCAGGTAAAAGAGGTTTAGTCCCTTCAACCCTCCGCACCCCCATATTTCGGTGTGGCATGGAGATGCGACTGAAAAATGAAAGTTAATAAGCTACTTTTACAGTCAACTCTTCCGCACCAGATTTCAGATTTAGACGAAATCGACTTGAGATTAGCTGTGGTGTTACTGTGCATTAACATACCCCCACATTGACAATCTTGGCGCCCGCCGACTATGGGAAAAATTAAAAAAATCCTTAAATTAAACTACTTTTAGATTTGTCGAATTTATTTGTAGGTCTCTTGAACTCAGTATATATGTTTTCATTTATCGAGTAAAACAGTGATTTCAGTCATTTGAAAATGGATTTTGTGGTCTCAAGTAAATTTGGTCGCAGGACTGAGGAGGATATTGGATTAACAGGAAAAACAAATTCGTGGCATGCCAGAAAATGAAACAAATTTATCTGAAAAAGAAGGAATATCAGCCCTTTTTTCATTTCACTGCGATCTCTTCAGAGGTGGAATGGAGCTGTAACGTCATAACTCCCGTCCCCATCGAATCCTTTGGTGTATGCTGGGGCATCACTGTGCACTAATATATGGGACTAACCAGAATAGCTGCGTCGCAGAAAAAAAATTAAAAATTAATCTCAAAAGAAAGAAAAAAAACTGGAATTTTTTTTTCATTTCATATTTGATTATTTCGGAAGAGTAAGTAACCCCATCAGCCCCTTCCCCTCATTGGGTATACTGTGGTGTAACTGTGCATTGATATGAGACTAGCCAGAACGTGTAGTTCGTTGTATTGCAGAAAACAAGTGCATTACAAATTCATCTCGAACAAAAAGAAAAATATCAGCCTTTTTTCATTTCATTTTCGACTATTTTGGGAAGGGGCTGTAACCCATCACCCCCTTTCTACTTCTTTCGGTATAATGCGGTGTCACTGTGCACTAATATTGAACTAAAGAGAAGAGAGTGTCTAGTCTGTTGAATAATAGGAGAAAAAAAATACAAATTTATCTCAAACAGAAAGAAAAAAAAGCAATATTTTTTTTTTCATTTCCGACTATTTCGGGAGGAGGGGGCTGTAATTCCATCAGCCCCCTCCCCATCTTTGGGTATGCTGTGATGTCAATGTGGACTAATATGGTGTTAACGAGAATGGCTATTTCGCTGTATGGCAGAAGAAAAATTACAAATTTATCTCAAACAAGAAGAAAAAAAACAGCTTTTTTTTTTCATTTCATTTTCAACTATTTAGGAAAGGGACACCCCATTAACCCCTTTCACCTCTTTGGGTATAATGTGGTATCACTGTACACTATTATGGAACTAAAGAGAAGAGAGCAGCTAGTCTGTTGAATGATAGAGGAAAAATACAAATTTATCTCAAACAAAAAGGAAAATATCAGAACTTTTTCATTTCATGTTCGAATTTTTGGGAGAGGGCTGTAACTCCATTAACCCCCTTCTATCTTTTCGGGTATAATGTGATGTCACTGTACACTAATATGGAACTACAGCGAAGGGAGAGGCTAGTCTGTTAAATGATAGGGGAGAAAATGCAAATTTATCTCAAATAGACAGAAAAAAATCAGCTCTACTTTTTCATTTCATTTTCGACTATTTCCAGAGGAGGAAGTTGTAATTCCATCAGCCCCCTCCCCATCTTAGGGTATGCTGTGATGTCAATGTGGACTAATATGGTGTTAACGAGAATGGCTATTTTACTGTATGACAGAAGAAAAAATACAGATTTATCTTTAAAAAGTAAAGAAAAAACACTTTTTTATTTAATTTTTCGCGATTTCTGGTTGGGGGGGGGGGGCTGTAACCCCATCAACCCCCTTTCTCTTCTTTGGTGTCAATATGGACTAATATGGAACTAAAGCGAAGGAAGCGCATAGTCTGTTGAACGATAGGGGAAAAATGCAAATTTATCTTGAACAGACAGAAAAAATTCAGCACTATTTTTTCATTTCATTTTCGACCATTTCGAGAGGAGGGGGCTGAAATTCCATCAGCCCCCTAACTAATATAACCTGGACTAATATGGTGTTAACGAGAATGGCTATTTTGCTGTATGGCAGAAGAAAAAATTACAGATTTATCTTTAAAAAGTAAGAAAAAAACACTTTTTCATTTAATTTTTTGACTATTTCGGGAGGAGTAGGGGGGGGCTATAATCCCGTCAGCCCCCCTTTCTCTTCTTTGTTGTCAATGTGGACTAATATGGGACTAATGAGAATGGTTTGTCCGCTGTATAATGGAAAAAAATTAAAAAAATTTCCATAAAAGAAAGACGAAAAATCAGCACATTTCTATATCACTTTCGAAAATTTCGGGGGGGGGGGGGCTGTAGCCCCATCAGCCCCCCCCCTTGGGTACGCCACTGCACCAAACATCTTTTTCTTGGTATAGGTCAAAATTGGGAAATTTTATTAGTGGCCACTGGCCAGCAAGACTAATTTTTTAAGTGGCCACTTTCTTTAAACTAGCGGCTACTTTTTTATTTTAAAATGCTAAACAGTAAAATTTCTATAAGTATTAATCTAAAACTGAATAGCCCAAATAAATTTGTTAATATAAATATATTGGAGCCAAAAAAAGTAGAATCCTTGATGAAATGCAAGAAAATTTTATTATCTCCTTGTAAAAAAGTGGCCGGAAGGTGGCGGCCGATAGACAATTTTTCACTAGCCACTCTTTTCCCTTTACTGGCCCTGTGGCCGGTGGCTAGTGCTAATTTTGACCTTTATTTCTTGGAGTCATCTTTTTTCTTGTAACCTCATAGGTAACAGCTTCTGGTAAAATTTTTATAGCTTCACTCTCATAAATTTTTAACTTGTTTCTCACAAATTTAATAAATTCTATAAGAGATTCGAATAAAGGAGACAGTTGTCCTAAATTTCCTGTGGAATTCTGGAAATTTTTGCTGGTCTGATTTAATCTTTGTAAGGTTGTATCCCAAATAAGTGTTCAAAACTGTTTCAAGTTTCGATAACTTTTTTAGGAGTGCTTTAGCTTCTCTTTTTGTACTTGCAGTCTGATCATTACTATCAACAAATTGACGTAATGTGTCAATAATTTTTTGATAATTTTTTCTGAGTACATTTGTTGCATCTGCATACCATCTTGTCCCAGAACAGCTCTTCAATGTCAGTTGCTTGTTAGTTGTTACGCTTTCATGAAGCATTTGCCATCTATAACTTGATGCAGAAAAAAAGTTGTACAATTCCTGCAACAAGCAAAAAAAGTTAACTACAGCAGTGCAGGATTCTGCAGTTTGTACACTCACCAGATTTAAGGAATGCGTAACACATGGTATAAAGTCTGCCAGTGCATTTAAACTTTTTATCCTGGCTTGCTTACCGGAATACTTTCTGGGCATATTTTATTGTCATATGTTTGTGCTCTACAATTCTGTATGGCTATGTTTAGCTCCTTTAAGCAACAAATAACAGTATTTGTCAAATACTCTGCACCATGGCCATAAATTGGTATAAATTTTAAAAACCTCTCAACAGGATTTATGTAACGTAACGCAAAGCTGGTCAAGGTATGTTATGTCTGGCATAGAATCTTATAATTAATGAGAAGTATTTTGCTGCCAGAATTTCATCAATTATGTTCTTTAATACTTTGTCTGCCATAAGTGCGATGAACTCATTAATGCTAGTTGAGGATAAGTAATTTGTATTCCCAGTTCCCGGGGTACCATATATAGACAAATGTGATGCAAGGAAAGAATCAAATTCAGCCACTAACTCTAGGCATCCTAAGAAGTTTCCATTATGGATAGATCCTATTGTCTCGTCTTCGCCAAAGAAAGCCATGCCTCTAATGGACAAAAATTTTATAGTGGCAACAACTCTCATTAGCACCGCTCGCCAATAATCTTCATTTTTATATTGAAGTACTACTGCAGAATCAATTCTTTGGCTAATGTTCAATCTAGAAGACATTTTTAAAACTGATTCTCGGGGCAAAAAGGAATTTTCATGCTCTGTCAACCTTAAAGAAACATGCTTCCAGTCATTAAATCCAGAAGTGGAAAGTTTGCTGGAATTGTTGGAAAAAAGTTTGCAAATCCAACAAAATACAGATTTATGTGTTGGAGAAAGCACAAGCCATTCATTTTCATTATTTTTTTTAATACAAGCTATTTTCAGTCAGAAGTCGTTTAGAGCCAGAAATAATTTTTTCAGTTTCACTCAAGAGTTCCATATTTTGCTTTGGTGGATTGTTAATAAAATGTTCAATCATGGCAGGTAAAACAATGTTCCATGATGCTGGATCAGAATTGTAACCTGAAGTCGGACTGAATAAATCATCGGTTGTCGTTACATTTTCTATTGTTTTTATAGTCTCTTCTTGAAAATCTTTATCACCACTTATATTTTTGGAATTATCTATTTCTTCAGGTACTTTGTCATTTTCACTGCTTTTAGCCAATTCTTTTTCAATGGAACTTTTCTTTGTGTATTCTAGCATCATCTTTTTCATTTTCTTAGTTTTTTCTTCATGAGATTTTTTCAATTTTCTTTTTTCTGACCCGGACAAGCAACTTCGTTAAGTTCAGTGTTCTCTTGAGGGGGGGGGGGGGGGGATGTAAAATTTTGTGTCTTGGAAATTTTAATTTACTTTATAAAACACCCTGATTCAAATACATACATATATAATGGATGTTATTTTTGGTGAATCTTTACAAAATGATTATTTATGTAAAATATGCACAATTATCATCCTAAACTCTCGCATAATTTGCAATTGGCTTTAAATTTATATTGCCCCTTTATTATTTATAGCTGCAATATGTCTGTTTCAGCAATGTCAGAAGCATTGTACATTTAAAACGGGACAATTTCAAATTGCTCTCTGTATCAGAAATTAATTTGTAAAAGAAGTTACAACCAGTTACCTAAAAAATTATTGGTGGCTGTATGACTGTTTAACCCTTTCATGGACAGAAAAATTCTGTTCGTAAAATTATGAAATGATTGACTGACACGAGAATTTACAAATGCATTTCTTTGTAAATAAAAACTTGCTTTAATAAACTTTCATTATAAAAGCAAAATTTTATTAAAATATTCTTGATGTCGTTTGTAGGGTTGCCAGATTTATCTCAGAAAAAAACGGAAGATTTTGATTGCCATTAGATAGTTTTGGTTTTATCCAGCTATGGTCATTTTTCATATCATACTAAACTATGTTCGATGTACCAGTAATGTTTTTGGTAAAGAATTTGTTTAAAAAGTGATAATTATTAATTAATCGATTTAATCATTATTCTCGAACTATATTTGTATTACATTATTCTATTAACAATGTTTAACTAATTTTGCAGTCATATATTCCATTATGAATGAAAGATTAATTGAATTGTAAGTACAAATATCAAACCGTCCTACAATTCAATGACGATCATGAAAATTTTAGCAATGGACACCCTCCAGAAATAAATGTTTGTATTTAAGCATAAAGAGAGATAATAAAGCAAACAAAATGTTAAAACTTAAGATACAGATATACTAAATTAAATTTTATAATATAGATACTTATAGTCAATAATAAGGTAAGGTCAAGCTCAAATTATTTAATGCTACAGTACAGCGAATGCGCAGTTAATATTACACAACTCTCCCAAGATTTTTGTATTTCTGATCAAAAACAAGATGTTTTTTTATTTGATGTGCGTGTGTATAAATTATTTTTTGCAAAAGGTGAAATTTTAAAGCAAACTGAAAAAGAATTTTTTAAAACTATCAAAAGTAAGATGTGGTAGAAAGATGGAAGAACTTGTCGTACGGGACACATTTAAACATACACTGTACAATGAGCCTAAAAAGCACTAAAAATTGTACAACTTACGAGAAAAACATACAATCTGGGAACCCTAGTCGTTTGTCAATTTGGAATTAAAATTAGGTGGTCATGTCATGTGACCACCATCCTTGATAGGATTAACTCTAGATGGAGAAAAGTCAACTTAAATTCTCCTATTTTTGAAGATTTTTAATACTATATCTAACAAGAGGTGTCAAAAGACACCTTTCATATTTAAGATTATTAAAATTAAGAAAAAATTATGAATAATAAATGTAATTTTATTGTTTATATACTGTATGTACTGCATATAAACCGACCCTCCTATTTTGAATGACAAAATATTGGTAAAATTCATGACATGTGTATAAGACGCCCCTAAAAAATTCCAATATGTTTTCAGACAAAAAAGATATTTTTAAAGAAATACTAAACTACCAAAATTAATTACAGTAGAGTCGAAAATCCAAGGTAATTGGGGCTGACACCACCTCGGATTACTCAAAACTCTGATTTTCCGAAAAAGTAGAAAATTCTTACCAATTATAATTTTACTTAATTAGGATGACAAGGAATGTACATAGCTTTATTCCTTTTGTAATAATATACAGGATACTTTGCAATTTTTTAAAAAATTTAATTTTTTGCAGCCCCAGAAGCAGAATTTTCTGTGTCAGTCTGCAGCAAACTAAAATTTATCTGCGACCCATTAAGCCTACTATCATAAGAAATAACAGAAACACTTAAAGTAAGCAAAATTTCCATTTATAAAGAAAATATAATATAAGGATACAACAAATACCATAAATCTAGAGACTTAAAGCAAATTTCAGTCATTTTTTAAGCCCAGCATTTCTTTTTAAGTTGGTGAATTAATCTGCACGGTTTAAAATAATCTGCAGCGCCCGCTTCCGTGCTTCACTATTTCTGCTACTGGGTTTGCAGCGTTAACACACTTTCTCTTTTTAGATGCAACATCTAGCCAACGCTTAAAATGCATCTTCATTTTTCTGTTCAACATATTTTAAAGCCAGTTCTAAAGATGCAGAACCTTCACTATGAGAGATTATTTTTGAAATGGCAGAGAGTCATTTCCTTCTGTATCATTACATTCCTCCTCATCTTTTATCATTTCTACTATAGTCCATTTAGTTATTTCCAGCATTTCATCACTGTTTAGCCATTTTTCAAAGTCATCTGCATTACAATTTTCACAGCCAGGTTACTTCCTTTACCAAATCTTTCAAAACAATGTTTTCACCATTGTCATCATTAAAATTCTCAATGGATGTTACCACTTTAGGTAAAAATTTCAACCACGGTTTATTCAGTGTTGTAGATTGAATTTCTTCCCAAGAATCAGCTATCCAGTAAACAATATTTCTCATGCATTCTTTCAGGCGAAGAAAAAAATAGAAATTTTTATTTTTGACTCCTCGAATTCAGGGTTGGGTTTATGCAGGGGTCACAGTTGTCCTACATTTCCTATATTTATAAAATAACCTTTAAAAATGACTTGTATTTCCTATATTTCTCTACTTTCTCATATATTTGGTATTGATATCGCCGCCCGCTAGCACAAGGGTGATTCGGTTTCGAATTTTCCGAAAATTCCAAAAAATTAAGGCAGTCATTACCGAAAATTTAAAAAAAAATCAGTCATAAATCCGAAAATTCAGACATAAACTGTATTGCAAATTTCAAAATATCGCGAAAAAACAGCAAATTTCGTCAAAAGATCGTGAAAAACGGCAAATTTTGTCAAAAGATGGAGCAAAAAAGGGGTCAATTTCCCCAAAAGATCGCGAAAAAAAGGGTCAATTTCCCCAAAAGATTACGAAAAAAGCTGCCAATTTCGTCTAAAGATCGCGAAAAAATGGCAAATTTCCTCAAAAGATCGCGAAAAAATGACAAATTTCCTCAAAAGATCGCGAAAAAATGGCAAATTTCCTCAAAAGATCTCGAAAAATGGCAAATTTCCTCAAAAGATTGCGAAAAATGGCAAATTTCCTCAAAAGATCGTGAAAAATTGCAAATTTCCTCAAAAGATTGCAAAAAAGGCAAATTTCCTCTAAAGATCACGAAAAAAAGGTCAATTTCCCCAATAGATCGCGAAAAAAAACGACAAATTTCGCCAAAGAATCGCGAAGAAACGACAAATTTCGTCAAAAAATCGCAACCCCTCCCCCCACAAATTTCGTCAAAAAATCAGAAAAAACCACACATTTCGTGAAAAAAACATGAAAAACCACACATTTCATCAAAAGATCGCGAAAAAAAAGCAAATTTCGTCAAAGGGGCGCAAATTTTCTAAATGTCCTATATATGTCCTATATTTTTCGCAAAAAATGTCCTATATTTTATGGATTGGTTACTTCTACTTCTGGTTTATTCCATCAATATATATATCATCAATATATATATATATCATTTTTTATTTTCCTCCAATTTATAGTGTTAAGTGTAGCGTACAGTACATTTGTAGATTGATTTTCCTTGTTGTTCTTATTATTATTCACAATTACTTTATTAAATTTATTTAAAAGAACATTTCATAAATGGGAAAATTTTTTAAATACACGAGTAAAAGGAAAGAACTATTTGTCATAATCTTTACTAATATACATTCTACTAACTGCAATGAACATGAATATTAAATGATAAAAGGTTATTATAATTATAAAATAATATTCAATGTACATTTTTAATAAAATACATTAAAATTATTTTAGAGATGCAAAAATGCTGTTATGTGGTGTGACAATAGATGTCAAGCATGGACTGTGGTCATTGAATAAATTTGAATATTTTTAGATATGATATTTTAAAATGCGTATCTTATGTATTTCATAAATGCAATTATGGTGATTTTCATTTTCACCAGCAAACAGAATCTTAAAATTTTAAATTAACAAAATTTTTATACAAACCTGTAGGACCTGATTTCAGGTGAAAGCTCTTTGACTTAAAATTTAACACAACAAAACAATAATTAAGAAAAAGCAGAATAAAATAATAATTTATATAGTTTTTTTTTGTTAACTTTAGTGCAAATATATACAGTAGATGATCTTTATAACGCAAACCTAAAAACGCAAGGTTGTGCGTTATATAGAATTTTGCGTTATATGGATCACATCATTAAATTCACCTTGTAAACATGGCCAAATATGTCTGAAACACATCAAAATACATTAGAATATCTTTATACTGCATTCCTTGTTACCAAGAGTTATCCAAATTATAAATTTTTGCATAATATAGGTCAGACATTGTTAAATTTACTCTATAAACATGATCCAAATATAACTGACACAACCATCCCTTATATTAGACATTTTCAAAAATGTTCATTGTAATAATAGCATTTTTTTCAGTAAAAAGGTCTTAAATTAGAAGATAAAGTTGAACTAATGTATCAAATTTAGTCCTATAGAGAGTAGCAATATTTTACAATGTGAAAGTGCAGGTGTTTTTAACTGCAAAAATCATTGTTTACATCTGAGAAGTTGTGCGTTATATGGAGAATTGCGTTATAAAGATCTTCTACTGTATGAACCTTATAGACAGACCAGTCCAACACCTATATTTTTAGATATAAATTTATACCTGAAAGCTATGAAATATTTTTAACCCCCTTGGGGATGAGCGTCACATATACACTCGTGATTATTCCTATCAGTTATTTTTTATTGTAAATTGTGAATTATTTAATCAAGGCATTTTCTCGATTTATCTAGTCAAAAAATTCTTTTTTAAAATACCAGTAATAAAAGAAAAATTCTGTAAAAGATGCTTGCCGCGAAGGGGATTAAATCGAAATTTATTAAAGCTACCATAAAGAAACTATTTATGTCCTGTATACATTTTACTTAAAATTATTTAGACATTATTTAAAGTGAATTGAAAGAAATAACACATTGTAAATTTTTATTACATACATATGACTGTATGAGTAAAAATCTTATACCTTTAAAATTATTATTAAATTTAGAAAGATTCTTAAATGTTTCACTTATTTTTTAATGCACTTAACTTTTTAATTAATGGATCTTTAGGGATCTACATTTCTGCTTAAAAATAATTATTTATTTATTTATTTATTTAAAGAATATAATGAGACTAAAATAAACTACTTAACAAAATTATAGTTAAAAATTTAGTTTTCACATGGTTTAAAGTTTAATATTGATTTGCAAATTTTAATCTCTACAAGATTTAACTTTCAAGAACAAGTCTTATTTCTTTCTTCCAAAAGATGTATGTAATTCACAACTATTAAAATATATTTTATTTCATTTATTGCTATTTAGAATAAAAATAATCAATGAACAATTTGTATTTAAGAAAACTTACTTCTGAGGAAATTTCTGAGAAAGCTGTTTAGTTTTAAACGGTGTACTACATTCTGCCGAAATTATACATATTTTTTTAATCTTATACTTATGGGTTATAGAATTTGCACAAAAAATATAACTTTTGTAGAACATGCCAAATAGCTTAAGATTATTGTAGAGATCTGCTAATAGAGATGTATATGTATTATTCTAATGCAATTCTTGTTTGTTTTTCTCAGATGGATAAATATACTACTTTAGAGTCTTTTTGATATTGAATATTTTATGTGAAACAACTTAATACTAAAGATAGAAAAAAAAAAAAATAATGTAAAAACAAACTACTACTAAAAAATAGGTTTTTGACATTTTTGACAAAGAGGTTTTTGACATGACGGTAAAAACCACCATGCGTCAAAAACTTGCCAACCCTGGTCTAGATCAATAGACCCTTGCCTTTCACATTGTAATCTTAGTTTATTTTCTGGTACATTTTTCCTAAATTTATGTTAATTGCAATTTTTTTTTAAACCAAACAAATTGTACTAATAGGAGTGTACTATGTCAAAAGTGTTTCGTATAAAATCCAATTCAGCATTGTGTATTTTGTAGTATTTATCTAAAATGATGTTGAAATCAGAAAAAAATGTGTGATTGCCCAGACTACCACTATTTTTTTAATAGAAATGTTTGTGTGTGCCATATGCACAGTTTACGATAAAAAAAAGTGTCCACTACTGATCTGATGAACATCCGATAAAGCACAAATTTAATTACACTTTTAAAAGGCATGAATAAATTTTCTTGGATATTTTTGCTTTATCAAATTTAAGCTATTTTTATTTTCTCCTACTCCCTGGAGTATGGTGGAAATAAAAATAAACAAGAGGTATGGGTCTGCAGCCTGTGTTGGCATTTCTTCCAAATCTGTGGCCAGGAATTTTTTTTTTTTTTTTTTAAATATGTATGTAAATGTATTTTCTTATAGATCATAACCATTATATGTAAACTTAGTTCGGCTTTTAAAAACTTAATTATGTATGCTAATTTATAATTACACCAGTCTTTCATTAAGTTCATTTCATACACTCACACTAATATTAACACTTCATCATGCAAGTAGAGAAGTTAAAAAAAAAAAAAAAGTTATAGATTTGCATTAATTATATTTAGATTAGTGTTTAGTGGTGCTTACCTTTAACACTTCATTCATGTACAATACCAGTATTTTTTAATAGTAATCTTTGCCTTATTTAATAACAGGAGCTCTGTGATTAAATAAGTAAAAGATTAGTATTAAAAAATACTGATATACTGTAGTCAAATGTAGAGATGGGAATGCTCGGAAAAACCCCAGAAAAGTTGGAAAAAAACTATTTTTCGGTTTTTTTCCGAAGGCTTATTTTTCAATTTTTCCAAACTGGAAAAATTGAAATTTCATTTATAAAATAATGTATTCAAATTTGTAATAGCTACATTCTGATACTTTTTATTTTTATGTTAAATGTCTCACACGAAAACATTAATGTGAGAAATGTGATCTGTAAGAGGGAGATTCTCAAAAGGTGGGATCATTAAATGTTAACTATATGTAATTTTTAAAATTTTCAAATTTGAGGCCAAATTTTTTTAATAGTATAGTATTTTGTCTATAAATATAATATATAAATATTTTTAATAGTATGTCTACAAAATCAGGCCTCGCAGCGCTCCTATATTTCCTATTTTTTCCTATATTTTTCAACCCTCCACTCTCACAATTATTTTTTATTTAGGCCGCGAAGTTCCGCAATCTGGGTGTGGTTTTTCCGCGAATATATTTTTAAAATTTTGCCGAATTCCGTGAATCATTCTTTTTAAATCATGAATTTCTTCAATTACCCATTTAAAGAATCCCAAATTCCGTCAAAAATCGAAAATTTCGGCAGTCACTCGCTTAAAAAAATCTTGGCTTTTGTCAGTGAATTGCAGCAAAAAACGATGAATTCCTTTAATCAGTTGCAGTGAAAAATCGTGAATTTTTTCAATCAGTTGTGGCAAAAAATCTTTCATTTTGTCTGTCTTTGAAATATATTGCGAAATTTGTCGATCGTTCTTTGATAAAAATAGTAATTTTCAGCAGTCTCTCACAGTAAAAAATAATAATAATGTGGATTTCTTCAATCAGTCGCAAAAAATAAAAAATAAAATTAATATTATAATTATTATTAAAAAAAAACGCGAATTTGTCAGTTTGTTGCCAAAAAAAGTTTGACATTTGGAGCTTCCTCAGTCGGATGTGAAAAAAAGGTGCAAATTTCATCGATGTATATCAAAAGAATGTCAATCAGCTGTTGAAATAAAAAATGCAGATTTTGACTATTGGTCTTTGAGAAATATTATGAATTTTGTCAATCATTTGTGGCAAAAAATCGCGAATTTCTTTACTCAGTCGCGGCAAAAAATTGCGAAATTTCTCGATCGGTCATTGATAAAAATCTGGAATTTTGTCAATCGATCGCATAATTAGTCAGTCGGTTGCATAATTTCACAAATATATCTATCACGAATTTATTGCTCTATAGGGCAGAGTCGTTTCAGTTCCGAAAATTCTAGACATTCGGTTCTGAAATGTAAAAAAAATCGATCATAGTCCGAAAAATTGGACATAAAAAATTTGGGGAATTTCGACAAGTGGTTAATGAAAAAAATCGATTTTGTAAATTGTTGGCAGAAATAAACATCAATTTTGTTAAAAGATCGCAGAAAAAAAAGCAAATTTCATCAAAGAATCGCATAAAAACGCGAATTTTGTCAAAGAATCGCGCAAAAAACTGATTTTTGTTAAAGGACGCGGGAAAAATGCAAGTTTCATCAAAAGATCGTGGGAAAACGCGAATTTCGAGAAAGAATTGCAATTAACTCTCTAATTTCGTCAAAAGATCGCGGAAAAAGTGCGAATTTCATCGAAAAATCGCATAAAAATGCAAATTTAGTCAAAGAATTGTGGAAAAGCATTATTTCATCAAAGGGTCATGAAAAAACGTTTATTTCGTCAAAGGATCGCGAAAAAAAACATTGTTTAAGTCAAAGAATCGCGAAAAAACACTTATTTCGTCAAAGGATCACAAAAAAAAAACATTGTTTTCGTCTAAGAATCACGAAAAAATGCTTATTTCGTCAAAGGGTTGTGGGAAAAAACCTCTTATTTCATCAAAGGATCGCAAAAAAAAAGAAAGAAAATTCCCCGGGCCCCCTCCTCTGATGTAACCTTTCATAAAATTTGCTGTGAATTTCAGTTTTTTTTTAATACATAGAATCACCCCTGCTATAGAGATAAAACAAATATCATTCATTTTATATAAATTTATTACAAAAAAATCATTTATATTTAAAAAAATAAAAGTAAATTAAATAACTTTTATTTCACTTATGTTTGTATTAAAGGTGATTCTGTGGCGAAAATTCCGAAAATATAAGGCATTCATTTCCGCAAATTTTAAAAAATCGGTCACCAATACGAAAATTTGGACAAAACATATCGCGAATTTCGACAAATAGTCACCGAATTTATTTTTTTCAATCGTTTGCAGAAAAATCGCTAATTCGTCGAACGTTCGCGGGAAAAACGCAAATTTTGTCAAAGAATCGCAGAAAACACGCAAATTTCCTCAAAAGATCACGAAAAACAACAATTTCGTCAAAAAATCGCTAAAAAACCCCACAAATTTCGCGAAAAGGTCACCTAAAAACCACAGTTTTCGTTACAAGATCGCGAAAAAACCCACAAATTTCATCGAAAGATTGCTTAAAAAGAAACGTAAATTTCGTCAAAAGATCACTAAAAAACCGCAAATTTCGTCAAAAGATCGTTTAAAAAAGCAAATTTCATCATCAAAAAATCATGAAAAAACTCAAATTTCGTCAAGGGATCGAGAAAAAACGCGAATTTCGTCAAAGGGCTGCAGAAAAAACACATAATTAGCACCGGGAGTAGATTCCTCTCTGCTGTAACGTTTCAGAAAATTTGCTGTGAATTTGAGAATTTTTTTTTTCACTCAATCACCCATGGTTTGTATTGATAAATACAAATGCTATAAGGGGTGGTGATTCAGAAAATAATCGTAAAAAGTTTTTAAAAATATAGCTTAAAAAAGATTGCATACAACTCCTGAAACTAATATTTTACTCGAAGAGTGTTAAAAATTCCTGAAATAGTCAGTAGAGTGAACTTTAAATAGTTTATTCATGATATAGTCTTATGTTGACGTCTTATGTTGTGATATTACATATGGGGCATTCCACGTCAAATCAGGCAGTAAAATATCAATATGTAACCCACCATCACAGATTTTAATGAAACTGCGTGTGTTTGTTCTTACTATTAAGATATGATCACCAGTAATTTTTTTTGCTCCTTGGTGAAATAGTTTCTGAGAAAAAAAAATGTCAAAATTTTGAAAAACTGCCGTCAGTTGGCATTCTTGATAGCTCGGTTTTCAAATGTAGCATGTCATATATATAATCATATTTCAATATCTACTCTACAAATCATCTTCAAATAATTTATGCACAATATTTAGGGTACGCAGCTTATGAAAAAAATATATTGTTACGCTTATAACATTTTAAGTGTGTCTAAAAAAATATTTAAACTTTGAAGTCGTGAATTTTTTATGAAAAATAATGCATTAACAAAAAAAGCATTATCAACAAAAGGCGGTATTTTTATTAAATTTATTTTTTATGGGAGATATACTTAAAGGTGTCCTTTACCTGATTCTGAAATAAAAATAGTGGGATTTTGGGTGTTTTTGGTAGTATTTCCCATTTAAAAATATTTTGAGGTGCATTTCATATCAAATCAAGCAGAGTCATTCCATGTCAGTTCCCCTAAGCCATTTAATCACTGTCACAAATTTCAATGAAATTGGGTTTGTTTATAGCTTATTTTAAGACGTAATCACCTTTAATTTTCTTGATCCTAAGTAAAATATTTTTTAAGATAAAAAATATCAAAATTTTGAAAAATTGTTTTAAATTTTTTTAATGACAGTTCGATATTCAAAGACTGCATTAAAAAAAAAAGTCATTTCAATATAAAATCACTAAATAGGTTTCAAATAATGTATATGTGACAAATAATGTAGGCTGATTATTATTTCTTGTTTTTTATCATGTTTAAACACTAAGAGTGTCTTTTATCTTATGAATTTCTAAAATCAAGAATTTTGTCAAAAATAATGTGTTAATCAAAAATTTATTATTAACCGAAAGCAGGGTGTTATTGCTTTTTTTTAATTGTACGTAAAAATATCTTTTAAATGGTTATAAAATAAAAATAGTGAACATATGAGAACAAATTATCAAAATTTTGGAAAAATGCCACGAGTTGCCATTAATGATTGTTCAATTTTCAAAGGCCTCATTTTATATATAAAATCATATTTCAATAACTAATAAAGAAATCTTCTTCGAATAATTTAAGCAAGGTAAATAAAGTATGTGGATTATGAAAAAAATATTGCTGTAATGTTAAAAAATATTTAAATGTGTCTAAAAAATTGTATAATCTTTGAAATCAAAAATATTTTACAAAAAATAATGAAATTATTAAAAAATCTTTATCAATCAGAGGCGGAGTTTCTATGACTAATTTTTTAATTTTAAATTGTACATAATACTACATTATAACTGGATCTGAAATAAAAATAGTGGGATTTTGGTTGGTTTTAGTAGTATTTAAATCATATTTAAAATTATCAATATTTTCAAATGTAAAACCTATCCAATGTATCATCCCTGGAAATATTTTTATTTATACATTTATTTTATTTTTCAAATTATCTTTTATGTTCGTTTCTTAAGGAAAAAAATAAACAATATTGTTTTTTAGTAAAACTTCTAGGGCGAAGAGCAATTATCCCTTTCCAAAAAAGAGAAAAATCACTAGCTCCTCACTGCCCAATAGAAATTTTCAAAATGACAATCCTAATCTTTAAACTCATATTTGGCTGTTAATATTGAAAATTTAGCATTGAGCTGCTAATATTGAAAAAAAATACCAAATTTCACTCTTTTGAAGAAACTTTTGACGTATTGTGCTTTAAATATATGCAAAAAATGCATAATCCATTATATTTATATCTTTCAAATAACTATATCTAAAAAAATATTTAAAACTTAATGAGTTGCACTTTTGTAACTTTATTCAGTTTCTAATGATATGTACCGTAATTTCGGGTGTATAGCCCGCAGATCAAACAAATCAGTTTGGACCCAGAAATTTTATTCAGTATTTGAAGACCAATATTTACTGTGATCTAAAAAGTTACATTTTATTTTTAAAAATTTCTGGGTCGAAACACGATTGTATGATCCACGGGCTATACACCGGAAATTACGGTAATTTGATTTATTTCATCACAATATTGCTGAAAGATGGATTTTCAACATATATATGTGTGTATATATATCCCTGTTCTCAAACAAATTATTTAAAAATTATTCATTTATGTTTAATAAAGCATATATATATTGTTTATACACTTACAGAAAATACATATAGCAAATTTTATGATATTATGTCAATAATGTCTAAAAGTAAAGAACTTATCTAATAGTATGTAACGAAAATTTTAACATCTGGTGTAATGACAACAAAATTTTATAATTGTTTTACTTAATTTGGATGAATGAAAAAAGCTTACATGTTTATATTTTATTGAAGTACAGGTGAAAATGTCACAAAGACATACCTCAACAACCACTGAGTATGTCACATTCACACTACAGATGATTTTTTTTTTCTTTTGATCTTTCGGGTTTGATTTCAGATGGTAATTAATTAATTAGTTTTGTTAGAAGTGTCATTGCAGTCAGCATATTAGGCTCACTATTTTTTTTTTATATAATTTGTTTTGATTGACTCGATGAACAACAATATTTAAAGGGACCATTTCATGACTTTTCAATTAAAAGCTGATTTATAAATTCATCATGTTGTTTAGTTATTATTATCGTCTTAAGATAATAAGTTGATATTAAAATTTTTAAATGCAGTTTATTTATTATTTGAACAGTTGAAAGTATTTTTCAATAAGAGTGCGGGCTGTTGATTTTAAGTCGGCTGTTGAGCAATGTAGTGTTGGTAAAGGAACTGGTACTATTTAATTTAATTTTTATTGCTGTAAATATTATTTGTTATTTTATTATTGTATGTATTATATTTAAGCAAGAGTAGAAATACACGATATCGTAGTCATTTTAGTACATCTTAGCATGAAAAGCTTCAATATTTATCATTAAACATTCACATTTTATGAAAATTTTGTTAAAATTGCTCATATTTTCACTATTTTTATTTCATAACTATTGAAAAGATATTTTTACGTACAATTAAAAAAAGTAATATCAGCCTGACTTCGGTTAATAATAAATTTTTGATTAACACATTATTTTTCACAAAATTCTTGATTTTAAGAATTCACAAGATTAAACACACTCTTAGCATATAAACATGACAAACAACAATAAATAATAATCTGCCTACATTATTTGTCACATATACATTATTTAAAACTTATTTAGTGATTTTATATTGAAATGACTTTTTTTTATGCAGTCTTTGAATATAGATCTGCCATTAAAAACATTTTTAAAAAAATTTCAAAATTTAGATATTTTTTTTATCTTAAAAAATATTTTACTTGTAATCACCTTTAATTTCCTTGATCCTGTCTTAAAATGAGCTATAAACATACCCAGTTTCATTGAAATTTGTGACAGTGAATTAAATATCTTAGGCGAACTGACATGGAATGACTCTGCTTGATTTGATTTGAAATACGCCTCAAAATATATTTAAATATGAAATACTACTAAAAACACCCAAAATCCCACTACTTTTATTTCAGAATCAGGTAAAGGACACCTTTAAGTATATCCCCCACAAAAAATAAATTTAATAAAAATACCGCCTTTCGTTAATAATGCTATTTTAGGTAATGCATTATTTTTCATAAAAAAATCACGACTTCAAAGATTAAACATTTTTTAGACACGCTTAAAATGTTATATAAGCGTAACAATATTTTTTTTCATAAAATACGTACCCTGTATATTATTCATAAATTATTTGAAGATGATTTGTGGAATAGATATTGAAATATGATCATATTTATGTCATGCTACATTTGAAAATCGAGCAGTTTCAAAATTTTGACAATTTTTTTCTCAGAAACTATTTGACCAAGGAGTAAAAAAAAAATACTGGGAATCATATCTTAATAAAAGGAACAAACACACGCAGTTTCATCAAAATCTGTGATGGTGGGTTACATGCCTGCCTGAACTGACATGGAATGACCCATATGGAAGTGTATTAAAACATGTGTAGGTGTGTTTACTTATAAATAAAAATTCCTATATTTCCTATAATATTTTTGAAGAAAGTCACTTCTAGGCCTGCAAAATTATACACAAACATTAAAAGACAGCAATTATTCTGAAAAATTAATTGTTAAAGCATTTAATTAGCAGTTGTGTACGTTACAAATTTTGGACATTTTTTTGCACGTACGTTACAGATTTTGGACGTTGCTCTTAGTATTTAAAAAATTCTTAAGACTAAGAATGTAGTAAATGTGTCCTATAATTGTATGTGTATACATATATATATGTATAATTAACTTTTTGTTATCCAGTAATAATAATAATAAAATCAAATGCTTTGTTACGTACGTTACTTTCGGACATAACAAAATATAGAAAAATTCTTTATAGAAAAGTCTTTCTATCTTCAAAAAAGCAATAAATCAGCCTGCCATCTCTTAATGAAATTATCAAAAAATCATCCGTTTCCTTTATGCATTCGTTGTTTACCATTAGAAAGAACCTGGAAAAAAGTTAAAAATTTTTTTCTTGGTGGTACATTGAAGCAGTTAACATTATGAATGTCTAAAATTGGCCTCTTTAGCATAAAATAATAAAATTTTAAGATATTTATACAAAGCTTTTACAATAAATTATGTCATTTTCTGTCTCTGAATAGAATTAAAAACTCAGTGTAAAAAAAAAAAAAAAAATAAAGTCAATGATAATTAAAGTGATGTTTGAAAGGCTTAAAGTTATGATGTGTGTCCAGTGCCCACCTTTTGAGAATCGCCCAAGAAGACTTGAAAAGATTCTTCATTTTTCACACAAGACCCTTCACAAAATTTCTCTTAAAAATAGCATTTCAAAAAAAAAAAAAAATTAATGTCCAAATTGAATCTTTCACAAATGCAATGAGTGAAGAAAAAAAATCTCATGTCATATTACAGCTGAATCTTATCAAGTTGTATGCATATTTATATATGTATGAAGAACTTTATTAAAAATATCTAAATAGTAACCTAAATATAACTGTAATTTCTATTCTAATTCACAAATATAGTATACAAAAGTTCACAATTTCACAAAAACAGGATTACATTAAAAAAATCTAGATATATGCCTGGTAAGATAATTAAATGTAACTTGTTAAAAATGAATTCATGTGCAAAATTGTCAATAATATGCCGATTAACAGACTTAGATAAAATGTAAAACTGTCTGCGAACTCAAATAATTTCTTAAATTTTCTACAGGAATTCGCTGCGCCCCTCTCGAGTCCTATATCGCTGCTAACAGTAAAAATGAAAAGTTATATGCGAGTGGAGTGTCACTAAGTAACATCACTAAAAGAAAAATATTAATTTACAAGTATTATTAAGCAGAATTTTTTTTCTGCAGTCTGCAACACAAGTAGAAATTTTATAAACAGTCTGCCGAACTTAAGAAGAAACACCCTCTTTCCAATCCCTCGCATTACGTTACATGCACTCAACCCCCCTACCTCTCCTCCAGTTTTCTGAATTAGACTTTATTGAAAAGAGGATAATATTTTCTAAGATATTAAAACCATATTCCCCTTTTCGAATGTAAAAAAAAATTGCTAAAATTGCCAACCAAATAAACTTTATTTAAAAGCGATCAACATTTAACATTTATTTTTTAACACAAAATTTATTTTTAATCTGTTAAATTAATCTCCAGCACCCTTCTCGATGCTGAACTGTTTCTGCTACTGGCCCAAGCTGGAGAAAAAAAAAAAAAGAATTACACCCGCCGTTCCGGCTTGAGCGCCGCACTTACAATATTTTAAAGTTTTAAACTTGTATGCGCCGTAGTGCTTCTTCCAAAAAATACTGTACCATGGTACATGGCAAATAATTTCTAGCAAACTTTTTTTTTCTCCACTTGAAAAATAGTCTGCAGACCTTCTCAAGAGTCTGTGACGTGCATCGCACCGATTCTCTACCCGGGGTCTTGATAATTTTTTTTATAAAGAAATTCATAAAAAATCAAAACTGTCTGCAAACTTTGAAAATTTTCTGCGAACGGCATTCGTGTGTTCGTCTATATTATCTGGCTCTGCTGATTAATGGAAACTGTAAATTTGAAAGTTTAACTTAAAATTTGAAACATGCATTTATTTTTAATGCCATAGCTGCAGTTAATCATGTAATCGGTAATTCATAAAAATACTTAATTAAAAAAAATAACAGCGTGCATTTGATATTAATTTAACTGTTCAAGCTCTTTTCCTAAAATATTGATTCTTAGACTTATCTAACTATACATATTTTTTTATATATAAAAATGTTATACTATAATGCGAGCAAAAATTGTGTGTGTGTGTATGTAAATTTTATCTTAAAAATGGCTCTAACAATTTTGATGAAATTTTGTATTTTACCATTTTCAGGCATAAGACCATTGGGCTAGGTCACGCGTTCGAGAAAATTCGATTAGTGAGTCATTTTGGGTTGTAATGAGTCTAGGTCAAGCTAATTATATCTAAAATATGGCTCAATCGATTTTGACCAAATTTCATATCCAACCGTTTTTCAACGCGAAGAAACTATTGGGCTGGGTCACATGTTTGAGAAACTTCGATTAGTAGGTCATTTTTGGGTCACTATGGGTCAAGCCAATTTTATCTAAAAAATGGCTCTAACGATTTTCACTAAACTCTATATTCTACAGTTTTTGATTATGAGAAAACTATTGGGCTAAGTCACATGTTCGAGAAAATTCGATTAGTGGGTCATTTTTGGGTCACCGTTGGTCAAGCTAAGTTTATCTAGATAACGGCTTTAACAATTTTGATGAAATTTTGCACTCTACTGTTTTTTGGCACGAAAAGACCATTGGGATGGGTGTCGTGTTCGATAAAATTACATTAGTGGGTCATAATGGGTCAGGGTCAAACTAATTATATCTAGAGAATGGCTCAATCGATTTTGATTAAATTTTGTATCTAACCATTTTCGGGCACTAAAAGACCATTGGGATGGGTCTCGTGTTCGAGTAAATTCGATTAGTGGATCATTTTGGGTCATAATGGGTCAGGGTCAAGCTAATTATATCTAAAAAACAGCTCAATCGATTTTGACCAAATTTCATATCTAACCGTTCTTTGACACGAAGAAACTATTGGGCTAGGTCACATGTTCGAGAAGCTTCGATTAGTGGGTCATTTTGGGGTCAGTATGGGGTCAAGCCAATTTTATCTAAAAAACTGCTCTAACGATTTTCACTAAACTCTTTATTCTACATTTTTGGATTACTAGAAAACTATTGGGCTAAGTCGCATGTTCGAGAAAATTTGATTAGTGGGTCATTTTTTGGTCACTGTGGGTTAAGCTAAGTTTATCTAGATAACGGCTTTAACAATTTTGACAAAATTTTGCACCCAACTGTTTTCGGGCATGAAAAGACCATTGGGATGGGTCTCGTGTTCAAGAAAATCCCATTAGTGAGTCATTTTGGGTCATAATGGGTCAGGGTCAAGTTAATTATATCTAGAGAATGGCTCAATCGATTTTGCTAAATTTTGTATCTAACCATTTTCGGGCACGAAAAAACCATTGGGATGGGTAATGTGTTCAAGAAAACTCGATTAGTGGGTCATGTTTTGGGTCACCGTGGGTCCAGCTAAGTTTATCTAGATAACGGCACTACGATTTGACGAAATTCTGTAATCTATCATTTTCGGGCATGAAAAGACCATTGGGAGGGGTCATATTTTCGAGAAATTTAGATTAGTGGGTCATTATGGGTCAGGGTCAAGCTAATTATATCTAAAAAAGGTTCAAGACATTTTCACAAAATTTTTTAATATACGGCCATTTCTGGTCATGAGAGGATCATTGGGCTAAGTCACATGTTCGAGAAAATTCAATTAGTGTGTCATTTTGGATCACAATGGCAGACCTCCCAATTGCTACGAAAAAATCGTAGTTGCTACGATTTGGACCTATAAACTACGATGCTACGAAAATAGGTCTCAAACTATGATTTTTTGAAAAAAAAATACACAAACTCATTTTTTTTTCCCAGTTGTGATTTTTAGTCCGTGTAGCATCATATTTTTTAGGTGTGATTCTGTTCCGAAATTTCTTAAATTTTAAAGTATCGGTTCCTTAAGTTTTAAAAAATTTGTCATTAATCCAAAAATTCGGACATCAAAAGAGGCTGAAGAGGAAAAGAATCTGGGCTACAGGGGCATCATTTAGAGAGTTTCTTGAGTGGCAGGGTTTGAAATATTGTGCGGAATCGTGCGATTTGTACACAGAAAAGGAATGTTCTGCATAATGTAAAATGCTGTGCAGAATTTCCCCCTGCAAATTCTTGCACACACCCATGATTCTTCTGCGAGTATATTTAAAAATTTATTGGAAGCCCGCGATTTTTTTTTTCTTTTAATGGAATTTTCCTAAATCATTTCCTGAATCAGTCGAGAAAAATATTGAGAATTTCTTCCAGTGATCCTGGAAAAATATCGGGAATTTTGTCTAATATGTCAGAAACAAATAGTGATTATCTTCAATTGTTCGCTAAATAAAATCACTAATTTCGTTAAGAGTTTAGAAAGCAATTGCAAATTTTGTCAAAAGATTGCTCAAAAAATAACGAATTTCGATAAACTACCCAGGGAGCAATATTGCAAATTTCATCAGTCGCGGAAACGAGTAGTGAATTTTGTTAATTGGTTGTGAAAAGATATCGAAAATTTTACCAATCGGTCGCACAACACTTGCGAAATTTGCCGATCTGTCACGATAAACAATCGCGAATTTCGACATATGACCATGTAAAAAAAAAAAAAACCTTCAAAGGATCGTGGTAAAAACGTGAATTTCGACAAAATATCGCGAGAAGAAAACGCGAATTTTGTCATAAGATTGCGGAAATGAAATGCAAATTTCATGGAAAGATCAGTAAAAAAATGCAAATTTCATGGAAAGATCAGTAAGAAAACGCAAATTTCATCAAAAGATCAGTAGGAAATCACAAATTTCATCAAAAGATCAGTAGGAAATCACAAATTTCATCAAAAGATCAGTAGAAAAACGCAAATTTCATCAAAAGGTCAGTAGGAAAACGCAAATTTCATCAAAAGATCAGTAGGAAAACGCAAATTTCATCAAAAGATCAGTAGGAAAACGCAAATTTCATCAAAAGATCAGTAGGAAAATGCAAATTTCATCGAAAGGTCGCGGAAAGAAAACATGAATTTCGCCAATGGATCGTGTAAAAATCGTCAAAGGATCGCTGTAAAAAATGCAAATTTCATCGAAAGGTCAAGGAAAGAAAACATGAATTTCGCCAAAGGATCGAGTAAAAATCGTCAAAGGATCGCTGTAAAAAATGCGAATTTCGTCAAAAGTTCGAGAAAAAAGTGCCGATTTCAGCAAAGAATCATAATAGAAAAAAATCCCTGCCGGCCCGGCCTACAGGCAGAGGTAGATTTCGAAGTTAAGTATACTAATTTCACAAACAAAAACCAAATCATGATTAGAGATAAACCCACTTTAACAATTTTATCTGGCTGCTTTTGACGAGTTTTTATTTCATTTTTATATAATAACTGGTTTTATCAGAATCATGTTAGGGCAGTATTCAAAAAAATAATTTTCCATGCTCAACAACTCGAAATTTTCTAGCATAACTCCAGATTCATTTTTAATAGAAAAAACATGAAACTTGTTGACGTGATTTTTGAAGAGATTTATAAGCGACCTGTGTTTTTAATTTTCATTCAATTAATTAAAACTTGATATATAAACTATTATTTTCTCAGTAAGACAATATTTTTCGTTTCTAACACAATTGCTTCGGGAAATACCGTTCAAAATGCCCACTTTGACATCATTTTTTGAAATATATTCTGCCTCTGTCAAAAAATCGATCATTACGGTACATTATATACTTTCTGAATAAGCGAATCTTCCAATTGGATGCATTTGAGAGCAAAAATGAATTTAAAAATGAGTCAGAAAATAAGCAGTTTGGATTTGAATACTCGCTTAATACGATGATTACACACAATCCGCTTCGGGAAATTCGGTTCAAAAGGCCCACTTTGCCAGCATGTTTTAAAATATATTCTGCCTCTATCAAAAAATTGACCATTACGGTACATTATATAGTTTCTGAGTAAGAAAAGGTACCAATTGGAAGCCTTTGAGAGTAAAAATGAATTGTAAAATGAGTCAGAAAATAAGCAGTTTGGATTTGAATACACCCTTACTAAGATGATTTTTTCTTCAACCGCTAGGTATTTTTAATTTGTTTTTGCTGTAAGAATTGGTCCTATCCAAAACTTGTCTATATAGATGTTGTAGACAATATTAAAAAGATATATGATAAATTCATGGGGATTTTATATCTTTTGAATTGACGGAGTTATGGATTTTGTTCTTCTTCAAACGCCCTTTTTGTTTTTGTTTTTGATTTTTTTTTGCGGTACGAATTGGTCCTATCGAAAACTTGTGAATATAAAAGTTCTAGATAATGTTAAGGAGATTCATGTTAAAATTAATTGGATTTGATATCTTGAGAATTGAAGTTATGAATTTTTTTTCCCCAAAAAACCGTTTTTTTTGCGCCCCTTGAGCCCATTTTTAACTTTATCAAAAATCTGTGATACATAAATTTTTGGCCCTATTTTTAGAAGTAATAAAAACTTTAAACTGATTCGATATGTACAAAAATTAAGAAGTTATGGGGGGGGGGGCGGTGTTCGGTTTTCACCCCCCCCCCCTATTTCCATCCCCTTGGTCCGATTTTGCCCATTAACGAACTTGACCGAGATTTTATGCCCCTTGATTTTATGTATCAGTTTGGAAGAGATTGGTGCAGAATTGTGGAAGTTATCGTGTCCAGAAGAAAGTGATATAGATAGATAGATAGATATGTAAAGTTTTTTACTGAGGGTGGTTTTGGGCTCTAGGGGTCATGATCGGTGTAGATCTGCAAAAACTTTTCAGAAGTTCTAACATAGGAACGACGCCAATAGGTAGTATTTCATACAAAATCTACCTAAAAGTGAATTGCGATTGTGAGGAAAAATTGTGAATATCGTGAAATGATCACAGAAAACAAATCGTGAATTTCCTCAGAATTTACTGCACTGGGATAAAAAATTGGAACAGAGCTCTTTTTACAAATGTGTAAAAAAAAAAAAAAAAGGCTGCGAAACGAGAAAAAGCTGTACAAATCATATAATAATTTTCAGAAAAAAAAATTGACTATAATGAGTTGAAAGATTGAAACCTTATTCCTTTTATGAATGTCAAAAAATAGCCGCGAAACATGAAAAACCAACCAACCAACCTCCAGATTAATTTGAATTTTGTGTGCTACGATTTCTCATTTTCAAAGGTTGGCAGGTCTGCAATGGGCCAGGGTCAAGCTAATTGAATCTAAAAACATGCTCAAAACATTTTGACCAAATTTTATATTACGTATACCGTTTCTGGGCATGAGAAGGGAATTGGGCTAGGTCACATGTTCGAGAAAATTCGATTAGTGGGTCATTTTGGGTCACAATGGGCCAGGGTCAAGCTAATTGAATCTAAAAACATGCTCAAAACATTTTGACCAAATTTTATATTATGTATACCGTTTCTGGGCATGAGAAGCGAATTGGGCTAAGTCACATATTCGAGAAAATTCGATTAGTTTGTCATTTTGGGTCACAATGGATCAGGGTCAAGCTAATTGTATTTAAAAAGCTCTTCAAAACATTTTGACATAATTTTGTTTAATACCGTTTCCGGGCATGATAAGAGCATTGGGCAGGGTCGCACGTACAAGAAAATTCAATCAATGGGTCATTTTGGCTCCTAATGGATCAGGGTAAAGCTAACTGTATCTAAAAAACCACTCAAAAGATTTTGACAAAACTTTGTACTACACCGTTTCTGAACAAGATAAAACCATTGGGCTGGGTTGCATGCTCAAGAAAATTCTATTAGTGGGTCATTTTGGTGATAAAAGGTCGGGGTCAAGCTAGCGGCATCTCAAAAAGTTCAAACAATTTTGGCAATTTTTTTTGGCAGTAGAAAAAGACCATTGAAATAGCTCACATCTGTCAATGAATTTCGGTTAGTGTGTTTTTGAATCAACGTGGATCAAACTTATTTATCTAGAAAACGACTAACGATTTTCACTAAACTTTCTATTCCATCGTTTTCAGGCTGGAGAAAAGCATTGTGTTAGGTCGCATGTTCGAAAAAATTCGATTAGTGGGTCATTTTGGGTCACTATGTTTCACGGTCAAGCAAATTGCATCTAAAACAGCAAGAATGATTAAGTGGGAAAAATATATCAAGATAAACAGAAAGCTAATTTTGACTGAGCATAGCTCGGTCATTCCTGCTAGTGTAGATTAAATAAACTTTTCAAAGAAAATGTAAACAACTTCCTGTACAAAATTCTGTTGAAGGAAGTTTTTGAGAGTGGGGAGGAATGGGACACTTTTTACAAAAATAAGAAAATCTTTTTTTTTTTCCTTCAACGTCAACTGTGCTACTCCATCCTCGAATATGATTTAATCCAGTTGAAAAAAATATTAGTTTCCTTCATTAGGAAAATCAACTTTGTTTGACTCAAAAACAAAAATTTCAATATATGGAATACAAAATGAAACACTTTCTAATGTCCTTGAACAATATAAAAACATAATTTGCAGAAATAATTTCATAAATAAAGAAATTGTAAATTTCAAAATGTGTCCCTTACCCCCCCCCCCCCCCCCACACACACACACACACTTACAGGGAGGTATGGGACAGCTATAAAACAATGTTTGATAAGGCACAAATTGTCTAGTGTTAGCTATATATACAGTCTAACAAAGATTGTAGGTTTATAATGTCTGTTCTACAATATCAAATTCCATTACCTTCATCGCTCGAAGGAAAATTCAGGATTGTCATTCAGAGATGGCTTTAAGAAGTCATCAGTTTAATTTATTTACATTTTGAAGTAAATGAATATATTTATAATGTTATAATTAATATACTACCCTCAAAATATTTGCATATTAGCAGTTTACATTCATCTTATTAAAAAGGAGGAATTAGACATGTCCCATTCCTCCCACTACCTTCTTTTATGTTAAACTTCTTGTATAAACAAAAGTGCTACCTTTAAGCATAGTTTAAATTAGGGATAATATGCAGTATAATGTTCCATAAATAAGGAAACTATTACATCTACGCATAAATAAGTCATTAATATACAAAAAAGTATATGAAGCAAATTTACTTTTGAATTTTTAAATAATCTTTTTCTTTATACAATCGAAAGCTTATGCAGATCAGTTACTTTTTTCAGCTGAGCCTTGGGGTACCATTGCTTCATCTAATGTGTGATTGATGAAAGGATTAGAATGATACATAAAGAGAAAAACCTACTGGTCCCATTCCTCCCACTGTCCCATTCCACCCCACTCTCTCCTATATATTATATTAAAAGGAAGAAAAACAAATTTATTTTCCATTTTTTCAAACTTATTACAAAATTTATAGTTAAATTTATTAAAGTCTAAGTCAGAATCTGAATTAGCTGATTCTGCACTGCTAACACTGTCTGTCTGCAGTCTGAACTAAATGTGTGGAAAGTATGTATAAAAAGTTTTGGTTTAGTTTTATAACACGGGTCTTCCGAAAAATAAATTTTTTCAGCTGCTTGGGATATTTTTAGTTAATTGTGTGTTTTTTTAGGGCGCTGAATCCAAAAATGACCTCCATTTTTTGCCATCACATGCAGTATTGTTGCAAAACATGGGGAGTTTACATTAGAAAAGCACAACTGCAATGAAAAAAATCAATATTTTACTACAAGCAACTATGTTCCAAATTATACATTCCCTCTTGACTACACCTTGCATTTCAGTAGTTGTATGAATCATAGTAGCAGTTTGTCTGTGTGTAACTGCTTCTATTTGTTCCTCAAATTCCTCGCATTTTCTATTTGTAGTACTGCATTTTGTAGTTCATATCTCTTGAGTGTCACTCATAGAAATATGGAATTAGCATATGGAAACATTTATTGGATATGTTTTTTTACTCAAGAATAGGATACCAGATTTCAGGCTAAAAAGAGAAATTTTACGCTTAATTAAACTAAAAACATAATTTTTGCAGGAAAACTTTGTGATGGATTTTTTTCGTTTCAGTGAGTAAAAATCTAGCAGTCAATAAATCCTATGCTGGTTTTTGGTTGCAGACTAAAACTTAGTTTTGATTTGCGTTTAGACTATGAAACTAAATCAAAACTTTTTATATTTGGTAAACAATGAAAGATTTGAATACTGATATTTATAATAACGACAGAACTGCAACAATTTGATTGATTAAACTCTAGCATCATTTATATAGGGGAGAGGGGGGTACCTTTGAACATTTTTTAAAAAAATCCACATATTTCTTACTTGAATTATATTTATTGAATTTTAAATATTTCGTGAGAGAAAGAATTTAATTCTGCATCATATGAAATAAAAAATACAGTTTTTCAGATAAATATGTTGTGAGGCTTTAAAAAGCTGAAAGTTTTCTGTTCAAACCTGCCCCACTTAGGGGTACCTTTGAACAAGCTAGGGGCACCTTTGAACAAATAAACAAAATATGAAACTGTGTATCCTTCCAAAATATAAAATAAGAATAAAATTACACGATTACATTTAACTAAAATTACTATTTTTTATCCATCATAAGCACATTGTTGAGACAGAACGGAGGATCCCTCCAATTATATTTAATTGTGGCAGCTTTTTTATGTAATATCCTTAAAAGCCACCAAATTAATATCTGATGCCTCTGTAAAATATATCGTATGTTCTTTTTTACAAAGAAACCCTACTTTAAGCAATTTAATCTGACCAACGTAATGAAGAGTTCTTTTTGCATGAAATTGAAATAAAATGAAATCATTTACATTCAAATTGTTATAGAAAATGGATAAAACCCTGTTTTATGAAATCCAGAAATAATGTTTACCATTGTAAATGAAACAGTATAGGGTTTGTTAAAAAAATCTGCTAAATCATGAATTATTGTTGTGTGTCCCGAATTTACCTGTAGTTGAAGCCCTGCATCAGTACAACTTAAGTTTAGATTCAAGAAAGCAAAATATACATATCTTGCTTAGACAGTAGTGGGCATGCCAAATAGTAAAGCTTTGTATTCTTGTTACATTGAAGCAGTAGTACTGTTTTGCCATATATATTTAAAAAATATAATTTATTTAAAGGAAAATATTTACAGTGTTCAAAGGTACCCCCCCCCCTCTCCCCTACTTAAAAATCAATACTATGTAAATGGGATGTATAATATATTTGATTTCAAACTGCGGAGATATTGGCTGCAGATTTTACATTATTTCAATTGGTAATCAAACAAATGTAACTGAAAAATCATTTCAACAGAGACATGATATAATAAACAATAGCATTAAATAAAACGTGAATGCTACTATGAAAATTCTGAGACTGAAAAACTAAACTTTTAAAAGCAGGCTTTATTTGTTTTTTTTTCTTTTGTAATGTAGTCATATAAAGTGAAAATAATTTTCTTTTAGTGCAGATAAATGAAAAAAAGAAAAAATGTTTATTATTTAATAATCTCTAAGAAAATATAATTTATTTGGGAGAAACATTATGTGAAAAATCAATTTTTCTGGAAAATTTACATCTCTAGAAATGTAAGCATTGTTATTGCTACATAGTACATACTGTATATTACTTAATACTGATAATTAGAAATTACTACATTATTAAAAGATATTGCATTCTTCATTTTCTTTAACATAGTTCACTATAGTATAACAATTTCTTTTTGCAGTGCAATATTGCAATAGATTTGTCAGTTTAGAATGAATTAATTCAAAAGAAGAAAAACATCATTTGAGTATGCAGAATTAAAAGAACAGCTTAAAAGCATTTCAACTTATCCATACCCTTCACCTCGTATGTTATTGACTTACCCTTTCACTGTGTAATTTTTCCTGTTTGAGCCATTAAAATGTGTCTTAGTATCAGGGCCATACAAAGAAACCACGTGGCCCAGGAATAATTTCAATACAGCCCCCCCCCCCCCCACCATAAGTATGATACAATAAAACCTGAACTGGCAGAAATGCAAAGTACCAGTGAAAGATTCCATTTTATATAGGTTATTTTCATCTTACAAGGTATAACTGTATCAGAGTTCATTCTAGGATCAAGGGCAGGCAGGGTGCACTTTGCCATAAAAGGGCACTTCAAAGAAGAAAAGGGGCACACTCATGAATTATAAAACAAATAGTCTAGTGCTTGTGTGTGTGTACGTATATATGCAAAATACATTTACAAACTTTGATTTTATTGATATATTGAATTTACTATAGACATAGTTTAACCCTTTACTCTCTTATGCTTAGTGAACTTGGGCGAACTGATGACCACTTTTTGTACAGGGAATCTCAGTGGTCGCCGTTTTAGCTACCACTATTTCTAAACAATTATCTTCATGGTAATTTACATTGCAAATGTTGTGGAAATTTACCACAGAAATTATTGTTTAGAAATTGTAGTAGCCAAAAAAGGTGACCACTAAATTCACTGTACCGGCCATCCCAGAAGCAGAATTTTCTGTGTCAGTCTGCAGCAAACTAATATTTATCTGCGACCTAGCAATGGTAGACTAAGCTTACTACCATTAGAAATAATATAAACCCATAAAATAAGTAAAATTTGCATTTATAAAGAAACTATAATAAAAGGATAACACAAATACCATAAATCTAGAGACTTAAAGTAAATTTTAGCTATTTTTTACGCTCAGCATTTCTTGTGGATTGATCTGCAAGGTTTAAAATAATCTGCAGCGCCCGCTACCATGCTGCACTGTTTCTGCTACATGGCCGGCCATTAACATGCAAAGTCACACTCAACAAATAAGTGCAAAAGGTTAAATAGTAGAATTTACAACATATTTGACATACCTTTTATCATTAGCATAAAGATTTTATTCTTGAATCAGATGATTAGTCATTAATCCATAATACAGGGTCCGTACACATTTCTTTAAATAAAAATCAAAGAAGTTTAAGGACCTACAAATTGAATAAACTATTTAATATGTATTTTTCATTGAACGGTTTAATTTTTGTAAATGCAAGTTTTAAATTTACAAATGCCAAGGGGTGTGGGGATTTTGGCAAGTGGCAGTAGAAAGTTAGAAGACTATTACTACATATAGCAGACATTCTACCGGCTTTAAGGGTGATTCTGTGAAAAAAAAAAAATTCTGAAATTCACAGCAAATTTTCTGAAAGATTACAGCAGAGAGGGAGGGGGGGGTCCACTCCCGGCACTAATTATGTGGGTTTTTTTCGTTCCCCTTTCGACAAAATTTGCGTTTTTTCGCGATCTTTTGACGAAATTTGTCGTTTTTTTGCAATCTTTTGACGAAATTTGTCGTTTTTTCGCGATCTTTTGACGAAATTTGTCATTTTTTCGCGATCTTTTGACGAAATTTGCTGTTTTTTCGCGATCTTTTGACGAAATTTGCTGTTTTTTCGCGATCTTTTGACGAAATTTGCCGGTTTTTCGCGATCTTTTGATGAAATTTGCAGTTTTTCGCGATCTTTTGACGAAATTTGCCGGTTTTTCGCGATCTTTTGACGAAATTTGTCGGTTTTTCGCGATCTTTTGACGAAATTTGCGGTTTTCACGATCGGAAATGTGCCGGTTTTTCGCGATCTTTTGGTGAAATTTGTTGTTTTTTCGTGATCTTTTGACGAAATTTGCTGTTTTTTCGCAATCCTTTCACAAAAATTTTGGCCTTTTTCGCGATCCTTTACGAAATTTGCACTTTTTCCGCGAATCTTTGAAGAAAGTAGCTTTTTTGTGATCCTTTTGCGAATTTCGCGATCTGTTAACGAAATTTGCGTTTTTCCTGCGATCCTTTGACAAAATAGGTGATTTTTATTCGAATGATTGACGAAATTTATCTTTTTCGGCGATCGTTTGTCGAAATTCGCAATACATTTATGTCCGAGTTTTCGGATTTATGACCGATTTTTTTTAATTTTCGAAAATGACTGTCTCAATTTTTCGGAAAATTTGGAACAGAATCATCCCTGTGCAATCCTTTGACGAAATCCGCTATTTTTTCGTGACCCTGTTACGAAAATCGTGTTTTTCCGCGATATTATGACGAAATTTGCCGCTTTTTTCCCGAGATTTTTTTTACAAAATTCGCTGTTTTTTCGTTATCTTTTGATGAAATTTGTTATTTTTTCGCTATTCTTTGCCGAAATCCGCGTTTTTCGCGGCACTGTTACGAAAATTGCGGTTTTTTGCGATACTTTGCCGAAATTTGTGCTGTTTTCGCGATTCTTTGACGAAATTCGGCTTTTTTCCGTGATTTTTTTGACGAAATTCGCTATTTTTTCATCAATCCTTTGACAAAATCCGCTATTTTTTCTTGACCCTGTTACAAAAATTGTGTTTTTTCGCGATATTGTGACGAAATGTGCCGTCTTCGATTTTTTGCATAATTTACGGGCTATAGCGTGTCCGGAACATCGTTGATGTTTACAAATAGTTGACAGTTTGCTGGGATGAAATTTATTTAAAGGGCTTTTTTTCGGCCAATTTTTCGAGTGATAAGGGCTTACGGGGCGGGGCTTTAGGGCAGTGGGGGCATCGGGGCAGCAAATTTTGTAAAGAAGGGCAGGCAGGGCGGCCTGCACTGCAAAAAACGCCTAGAATGAACTCTGACTGTATAATATTTTTCTTTTCGTTCTGTTATGGGGGGGGGGGGGCAGCTGGATAGTACCTTTCTTAAAAATCTATACTGTATTTGGTGACAATTTAAAAATATTTCTTTTACAGTATTACAGTTTATGATGCATTTTTCACACTTTTTCATCTAAAGATTTTAAATAAAAATTTTAAATATTGAAAATATAATTAAATTTTTGGATAAAAAAAAGTTTAAAGTATGAAAGAAATAAAATTCAAAACCTTAACCTGTGACTGTACCAAACTTTCCACCTGATTTGGGTTTGTGCAACTGAAATTAGCCACATCATTAAAACAGAGAAGCACAATTTCAAAACTTTCTTGATATCAAATAAACTTTTAAATATTTGATACATACACAGGAGCAGTGACCCGGATCTGAAAAATTTTTCATGCTCCAGATCTGCTCCCAAATAAAATACTGTGGCTCTGTCAACTGCTCCAATTCGGCTCAGACTTTGCACTTTTGAGTTGCAGATTTTAATTTGCACAGTTAATTTTTTGCTTACAAATTCTTCCTTTACCTTCATTAAAGATCTCACAAAATGAATTTTGCTTCTCATCAAACTTGAAATGCTTCTTCAGAAAATCTGACATCTTTTAGCTTTTACTTTTAAAAAAGAAAGTTTGGTGGAATTTTAAACACGCAAATCTTAAATTTCTTCTACGCTTTTCAAACAACCAAAATTGTACAACTACACATGTAAACAATATGCGGCCATATTTGTTTTCAAATAGTGTTGTCACTTAGCTCAAGTAGAAAGTAGAAGTGAAGTAGTGTTACCCTGTCTTTGTGAGAAGTTTTCAATCTCTAATTTAAAATAAAAACCCTACAAAAGATATAATTAAAGTACTGAATAATGATGCAATTAAAATATTTTAAGCCTGGAAATTTAAAAGACTGAAAAAAAAGATTAAAAAACTAAAGCAGCCCTGGAGCAGAGGAAAATTTAGAGCTCTAGCTCCAGGGAAAACACCGCTCTGGCTCCAGGTCTCTGCACAGGAGTACTATGGGTCCTGAGAACGGCCTGTAAAGGCATTCTAGCAAATTCTACCTTGCATGGGTTTCATTGGCAATGTTTTTAGTAAGCAATTTCGTGCAGCAGAAATAGAAAAGTAAAAAAAAAAAAAAAAAAAAAAAAAAATGTGGATCCAATTTAGCTAAATGGTCATTTTAAATTTATATGCTGATTTCATATCCTGAAAATGAATTTTTCCTTTGCAAAGTATTCAGGAAATTTGTCCTGTTCCCATTTTTGATAGATCTCATATGAAAATTTAAAAATGCATAGTGTTTAAGAATTTATTAACTAAACATATAAAAAAAAAAAAAAAAAAAAAAAAATTAATAATTTTTTAACCTGCCCCAAGATGGAGTTTCTATGAAATATATAATTTATTAAGTGCTATAACATTCTCATGTGTAAACATTTTATTAAAAATAAAAATAGGAAGTTCTAAGATAAAGATATATTACTAGCAATTTTTCTCATGTCAACACCAGAATTAGCCAAAAAAATTATTTCAAGGAATAATTTGCACTCCTTTTAGGTTTTTTTCAACTGCATTTTATTTCTAATTTTACCTTTAATATTAAGTGTAATGTTTTTATAACAGGTTTTATATATTTAATATTAAAAGCTTAGTAAATATTTCTGTCAGTTATATATCGTGATGTTAGAAAAATAAATACAAGTTTGTAGATTGCTGAAAGTGAATTAAATTGTTTAGTTTAATAAATAGTGATAAATAATACCGATTAATTTTAAATAGGAGAAGTTATAGTGAATATTTATTTTGCTATTTGAGAAATAAATTTATTAAGTAGAGATTGAATTTAAAGTTTAAAAAATTAATTTATGTAAGATAGTTAATTTTGAATGGGAAATGTTATGTAATGTTTTTATAACATAACATTTAGAAATATATAAGTTATATTGAAAGGCAGTAATTTAAGTACAAAATCAACTTTTATCATTAACAATAATAAATAATTTTGTAATTTGTATTCTTGAGTTTTTTATGAATTGTTCTGGTTCTAGTCTTGTGGCAAGATATTTAGAAATTTTCCAGAAATATTTATGTTCAATTTTACATTTAAACATTTTAATTTACAACTGACAACAAAGCACACCATTAATTGAAAGATGTACTTATGAAATGAGTCAAAAAATAAAATAACATATTATTCTATCGTGATACAATAACAGTAATATACTGCTAATTCAGAAAAAAAAAAAAAAAAAAATGCGCATGCAGTATAAGCACACAAGAAACAAACAAAAGAAAAAAAGAGGAGTAGCGATCATTTATTTATTGTTATTTGTAGAACAAGCATGTATAACAAGAATAAAATTAAAAAATGGATGCAAAAATAAGTTAATCCATTATATTTTAATAAACAGTACCTATTGGAGGATATTAAATAAAGTTTTGTAATAGAAATAGAAAATTGATAAACACACATGGATGTATTATTAAATGGATGAAGCACAGCTAGCCAAAGGTGACAACGTTGGCTGTGTTCCATTTCAGGAAAAAACGATGTCACCTGTAGGCTGCCAAAAGTTGACGGTTGGCGAAGTGACTATAGCAACCTTTGGCGATGTAGATAATATTTCAATTTCTCCCTGCTTCTGTTTGATTGATGTACAGTCTTTCAAAAAAGTAAATAAACAAATTACCCATTGCGCTCCGATCGTACATTTTTTTCAGTCTCCACGTTTACGTTTTCATTTTACCACTCTTTCTATTTTTGCCAGGGGACGGTTATTATTATTATAATTATTATTCAATCTTTAAAATTTCAGACCATTCGGAAAGCTGTAACATCATTAAAATGCACTTGCAATTTTTTGTCCCCATTGGCCGTAATGTTAAGAAAAACTTTTGACTGTACCTGCAATTAAACTATTCATCCGATTTTCATAAAATTCGAAATGAGACGACAAAATTCGGCAACGATTATATTTTTAAAATTTCAGACCATTCGGAAAGCTGTAACATCATTAAAATGCACTTGCAATTTTTTGTCCCCATTGGCCGTAATGTTAAGAAAAAGTTTTGACTGTACCTGCAATTAAACTATTCATCCGATTTTCATAAAATTCGAAATAGTACGACACAATTCGGCAACGATTATATCTTTAAAATTTCAGACCATTCGGAAAGCTATAACATCATTAAAATGCACTTGCAATTTTTTGTCCCCATTGGCCGTAATGTTAAGAAAAAGTTTTGACTGTCCCTGTAATTAAACTATTCATCCGATTTTCATAAAATTCGAAATAGTACGACAAAATTCGGCAACGATTATATCTTAATAATTTCAGACCATTCGGAAGGCTGTAACATAATTAAAATGCACTTGCAATTTTTTGTCCCCATTGGCCGTAATGTTAAGAAAAACTTTTGACTGTACCTGCAATTAAACTATTCATCCGATTTTCATAAAATTCGAAATGAGACGACAAAATTCGGCAACGATTATATTTTTAAAATTTCAGACCATTCGGAAAGCTGTAACATCATTAAAATGCACTTGCAATTTTTTGTCCCCATTGGCCGTAATGTAAAGAAAAAGTTTTGACTGTCCCTGTATTTAAACTATCCATCCGATTTTCATAAAATTCGAAATGAGACGACAAAATTCGGCATCGATTATATCTTTAAAATTTCAGACCATTCGGGTGGGTAGTTTTTGCTCTGTTATACACGCTTCCACTGCGCCACTCTGCTACGTTCTTTGGTAGGGAAAAAAAAAAAAAAAAAAACTTCTGCATCACTTCTGCAAACCTATCAGTTCAGAGAGGGACGGACGATAAACCTAGATTTTGAGAGATTTTGTTAGGAAACTTAAACATAAAAAAAAAGAGAATAAGTTTGGTAGGTTACTTGCTCACTCCGCTCTGTCAATAAACGGATGTCGCTGAGGACTTTTTGTGCGTCAGACAAATCAAGTAAAAAGAAAAATTTACGATGCACGTCCTATAACTAAGAACTTTGTAGTCAGTGATGGATATCAATTTCAATATGTTTAAAATACACGGTCCCTCCCATATACCGTAATGTAACGGAATTCTTTTGAGTGATGAAACGAACACTTCCTTTTCGATACTCACCCCTCCATCATGACAAATGGTGACACTATTTACGCGACAACGCAGGGCCCGACTATTGTAGGGGAAAGCAGATATTAGTTTTTCTTCGTTAAAGGAGAACAACAGAATGATGCCATCTGTTTCAGATTTAAAAGGGTGTTGTCTCTCCCCCGCTGTACTTACCATCCTAAAAAAGCTAATGATTAAAATTGTATAGTAACAACTTAGTAGTCCATTGTTTTGAGCTTCAGCTTCATTTTTTGTATAAGCCATGGCAACTAGCATTAAAGAAATAAGTCTGTAAAAGAGGGAGGTGTTGGTTTCGAACCCCGTCGGCCTAACCGTTTCGGAGTTTTCTTCGAAATCTTGGATTTCCATGCGGGTTAGGTTCCCTTAGAAAGACCTCCCCCCACGAAGGGCATTCCTCCTCGGGCCTATATCCCAAAGAGGCCGTCAAAAATCAATAAACCAACCAATCAACCTGTAAAAGAGCTGCGGGAAGGATCCCCTCGAGATGAAAAACAATTTTTTTTTTTTTTCCAAAAAGTATTCATATACATATATATATATATATATACAGTAAGCCCCCGACTATCCGGCCTAGTAAATCAAAAATGAGAAACGTTGCAAGCGGCCGAGACAGGCAGGTTCCCGTCCGTAGGAAAATGCTAACTCATGACAAGAAGGCAATAAATAGCAGAGGGGTGTAGGCTTGATAACCTGTTTTGTCAGTTTTGCAATGGAACACGTGCGGACGTTATTTTCAGCTTATCCTGGTTACTTTCGTATAGTCTTTTGGTTATGGTGCTTCGTGTTTATTTATTAAAGATTATGGAACGAAATGGGTGATAAACAAAAAAAGGTTGTAGTGACTATAGAGAAGAAACTACGAGTCAGCAGGAGGAAGCGACACTGGCTGATATTATTTTCTTGCGTAAATAGAGGCACATTGATTCATGGAAGAAAGCTAGTCAGGGAGCTAGTCAGTCATCTATCAACTACTTTTTCAAGAACTAAAACCTAAGTTTTGACTCTTTTATTTTATGCATGACTTTACATATTTGTGCAATCAATTAATTAATAAACAGTAAAACAAGATTTATTCTTTTTTTTTTTTTTTTTTTTTTTTTTTTTTTTTTTTACGAATTAGGTTACATTTTACGCTAATATTTTGCTTATTTTTAAACTTTATATATAAATTTTATCTTAACATGTGTAACATATGTTTTTAACATAATGGGGGGAGAGGGGGTTGCAGGAAGTTAGTAAATATTTATAGAACTCCGGCTTTTTTTACTTTCTTCTATCTTTACAAGAAGAAAGTATTGGATTCATGAAAATTTTCGACTTTCGGTTTTCGACGGATTTACACGTTTTAGGGGTCAGAGATTCCAAAAAACATGTTTTTACATAATGTCTGTCTGTGACACAAATTTTGTGGGCGCTCTATCTCAAGAACCAATGCACGGAATTTAATAAAAATTTATATTAAGTTAGTCCCTAATACAAATTGATGCTGATTAGTTTTTGGTGTAAATCGCTCAACAGGTGGCGCTGCTATACTGCATTTCCCGCGATTTCTGCACTAGCTCTATTTCAAGAACTAATGCACGGATTTTCATCAAACTTCAGATTTAGTTAATCCTTCATATAAATTGGTGCTGGTAACGTTTTGGTGCAAATCGCCCTACAGATGGCGCTGCTATGCTGCATTTTGAAGCATTTACACGATTTTCGTACTAGCTCTATCGCAAGAAATAATGCACCACGGATTTTCATCAAACTTCAGATTCTGTTAGTGCTTGACATGAGTTGACGTTTTGCACCTCGTGGTGTAAATCGCTCAACAGGTGGCGCTGCTATGCTGCATTTTTTGTGATTTCCGCGATAGCTCTATCTCAAGAACTTATGCTCGGGTTTTCAACAAACTTCAGATTCAGGTATACCTCGATATGAATTAGTGCTGTTTATGTTTTGCTGTAAATCGCTCAACAGGTGGCGCTGCTATGCAGCGTTTTTCTCGACTTCCACAATAGCTCAATGTCCAGAACTAATGCACGGATTTTCATCAAATTTCAGATTCAGTTAGTTCTTGACATGAATTGATGTTTTGTACCTTTTGGTGTAAATCGCTCAACAGGTGGCGCTGCTGTGCTGCATTTTTTGTGATTTCCACAGTAGCTTTAGCTCCAGAACTAATACACGGATTTTCATCCAACTTCAGATTCCGGTATACGACTGTTTGTGTTTTGGTGGAAATCGCTCAACAGGTGGCACTGCTATGCTACATTTTTCAAAATTTCTCCTACAGCTCTATTTCAATAACTAATGCACGAATTTTCATCAAATTTCAAATTCAGGTATACTTTTATATGAATAAATTGATGTAATTTATTTTACTATTTAAATGATTTAATTGACGTGATTTATATAGAAGAAAGTTTTGTGATGGCCACAACATACTAGTTATTATCTGGCCTAAACCTTCCGCCACATTAGGCTGGATAGTCGGGAGAGTTTACTGTATATATATATATATATATATATATATATTTAAAAATATATATATAAAAAGATGACAATACAGCGGCCCTCCTTTTGTTCGCCCCCTCTGATCACTCGATCAGTACGTGTGTGTTTGTCTCTGGAAATAACGTGTAAAATAAAAAAAACAGGTAATTATATTGAAGTTTTGCACAAATGATGATGTTTTTTACACGCTATTCCATGCAAAAAAAAAAAAAAAAAAACTTTCAATTTTTAAGTAAAATAACGTCCAACAACGACAGAAACTAACTATCATTGATAGACGTTATTTCACTTAAAACTAGTCGGATATGCTCAACACGGATGGGTGAACAAAAATAATACGAACACCTATGAAATAAGAGAAAAGCTTTATTAATAGGGGGTTGGACCACTTTTTGACTTAATTACAGATTGTATGCATGGATTCATAGAGGTCATGAACAACATTTAAAGGAATATAAAGCCATTCTTCCTGGAGAGCAGTCTCTAATTCCAAAAGCATAGATAGTGATAGAAATCAAGCACGGAGTTTTTGATTAAAAATATCCCCACAAATGTTCAAGTCAGGAGACAGAGAGAGCCAAGCAAAATGTCCTAGTTCCTCCTCACGCTCTTCAAACCATTTTTGGAGGATTTTAGCAGTGTGGATAGGAGCATTGTCGTCTTGATAAAGTGAGCATTCTCATGGAAATAAAATCTGGACAAAAAAAGATACATTTAATTCCCCCCTCCCAGAATATCGGTAGCGATCTAAGGCTGTGCCAAGATATCGCACCCCATACCATAAGGGGAACCATATCCATGCTTCACAGTCGGAAAGAGACAGTCAGGAGAAAATGCTTCTGCAGACTTTTTTCACACCACATAAACGCGTCCAATTGCTTGAAATATGGTGAAGATTGATTCATCAGACCAAATGATTTGTTGCCACTGTTGGGGAGTACAGATATAACCAATGCCTTACGAATTGCAACTCTTTCATAAATGTTAGAAGCATCCCTTTGGACACTTCTTGCTGAAATTTGATTCTGGAGATGATTTACTATTTATCATTCAGGTTATTTGGGTCTGCGCTTTCGGACCGCTATGCTGTTCAACTCTCTTTTTATTCCTCTCAGAACGATTTCTTTTCCGTCCACTGTTGCACTTCGCAGACGACACTTTACCACATTTCGTCTACGCTGTCATAACGGCTGACACACACGTATAACCTTGCACGCCCCAAAATAATTGGCTGTTTTCGTCACACGGAGCAATCAGCTCACAACATTCCACCAATCATTCTCTTTTCAAACTCTGATAGGTCAGTCATTATTGAGTTTTTCAGAGCGCATGCAACACCTATGACTGATACCTTACCTTTCATAACCACTAGGTGGCAGAATTGAGTGCAAAGTGATATGCGCTTTCTGCTTCTCTGAAATGGACCATGCCCTTTTTCACGGCTGTTCGTATTGTTTTGTCACCCATCTGTATATAGGTGTTATTTATGACCTAAATATAATTATAAAGAGCAGTCAGATAGATTTATTATTATTATGCGTTGTTTATCGGCTCATATGACACAATTGAAATGGTTTTACTTCAAAAAAAAAAAAAGCGCTTGGGCTGTAGTTAAAAGAAAAAGAAAACAGCATAACCTTTTTCCCCCGATTTCTGGAATCACAAAGAACAATCGTTAAAATAAACGATTTTTTTTTTTTTTTTTTTTTTTTTTTTTTTTTTTTTTTTTGTAGTACAGCCAGCCACAGTGAATGTGCAATGCATGCACAAAGTTAGTTCAGGCATGACACAGTTAAAAATTTCCCACTCCGCTCCGTCAATAAACGGATGTTGCTGAGGAATTTTGTGCGGCAGACAAATCAAGTAAAAAAACAAAAATAATAATAATTAAATTTAAAAACGCATACCAGCCACAATTGTCCAGCAATTATTGTTTTGTAGGCTTCAACTATTGCTCATTTTTCTTCTATAGTTCAAATCCTTTTGTGTGTCCCTGTAAATGAACGATACACACGCCCTATACTAAGAACTTTGTAGTCAGTGACGGATATCAATTTCAATATGTTTAAAATACACGGTCCCTCCCATATATCGTAATGTAACGGAATTTTTTTGAGGGATGAAACGAACACTTCCTTTTCAATACTCTCCCCCTCCATCATGACAAATGGACACTATTTACGCGACACGCAGGGCCTGACTAGTGCAGGGGAAAGGAGGGGGGAAGAGATATTAGTTTTTTCGTTAAAGGAGAACAGAATGATGCCATCAGTTTCAGATTTAGAAAAGGGGGGGGGGGGGAGGAGGGGTTCTCCCTTCGTACTTCCGTTTACCATGCCCCCACCATCATAAGTATAAAAAAAGTTATTGATTAAAATCGTATAGTAACAATTTACTAGATAGTCCATTGTTTTCAGTTTAAACTTTATTTGTCCAAGCCATGGCAACTAGCATAAAAGAAATAAGTCTGTAAAAAAGAGAAGGAGGGTGGGGGGGCAAGATACTCGCAGAGCCCCTCCTATTCAAATGGAAGTTTTATCCTAAGTAACGAAATCATCTACTTCATTCTAAAACTTGGTGATAACATATGTGAAAAAAAAAAAAAAAAACTATCTCGGCGATAATTCGCTGATAAACGTTCGCTGTCTAATTGTGTTTGTACCGAAAATGTATTGTGTGTTTAAAGATTTTAATTCTTAAAATCTTATTTAGAATAATATGTTTTCTTATAATTGAAAAAACAACATTCAGATCGTTCGTTGATATAGTATTACCCCCCTTCCTTAATTGTTCAAACATTTTATGTTATTAATCAAGCTTTCAATTGATTTTCTTATTTAACTAAATAGAATTTCACAGATTGTAATTTAAAGTGTTTTTCATTTTGTGATATTTGATTTCTTCCTTCGTGATTTTCATGAAGATTTTTTTTTTTTTTTTTTTTTTTTTGTTAAATACATAAATTTAATTAAAATATTTATTTCTGTAATCTCGCACATCTGTTATCTGTTTAAACGAATTTGTCATAATAGGAAATTTTATACGAAAGTACTTTAGGACATCATGAGGAATGCAGTAAGAATTATAGCAAGTATTCAAATTTGTTACTATTACATTAAATGGATGCTACCACCTACCTTTCCATATAATAGAATTACCCAAATTCATATTGATTGGGTGAAGATGAAAAAAAAAAAAAAAAAAAAAAAAAATCAAGTTAAGTAGAAAAGTATTAACGCAAATAACCAATAATGCCTGAAAAAAATTTTTTTATTTACATTGTAACGGCTCACATTTATATCCTTATATTTCTATAACCGAAGGGGGTGGAGGGGGAAGTGTATTCCTTAGTTTCTTAAAGTTATCTTCTCTTCTGCTATTCTGTAACACCATGTTGATAAAGTGTTAAAATACTAAATAAATAAACGGGGGATGGGTGTGTTTTTTTTACTTCAGACTTTTTTATTAAACCAGTTCCATTCATGATCTATGAGGTCCGATTCATTCTTCAACTGACTTGTCTTATGTCGGGGCTCTCAATCAGATAAAAATTTCAATACGGAGGCGAGTTGCTGGATTCCAACCCCCCGCGAAACATGTTTGTTTGTTTTTTGTTATCGAAATATCATGCTCTGCTCACTCACGACCAGCTTTTTACCTCCCAACTATAAGAATTTTTAAATTTCAACAAAACACACTCTCTTCTGAGATTAGAG
Organism: Maratus speciosus; assembly: GCA_963932465.1. Taxonomy (NCBI): domain Eukaryota; kingdom Metazoa; phylum Arthropoda; class Arachnida; order Araneae; family Salticidae; genus Maratus; species Maratus speciosus. The sequence goes on along the minus strand of OZ010796.1, from coordinate 47,664,538 downwards.
AATCTACTACATACAGCGAGTCGAATGAGCTGGAAAAAAAAAAAAAAAAACTTAAAAAAAAAAAAAACCTCTCCTCAAGTCAGGATGAACGACAACATCAACAACAAAAAATCTTCTACAATAAAATTTTAAAATTTAAATTTTAAGTATTACTTTCGCTTAACACTTTTCCCTTTAGAGATGTGCGCAAAAGGTTAACAACCATCTGAAATGTAATAGATTTTGTAAATTTATAAGATAGTTATTTAAAATTAAAAAAGAAATTGTATAAGTTGTTTGTATGAGTTTATTATTATCTTAATAATTCTTATCCTTATTGCTATATATTATAGTAAAATGCTTAATAAATATAAATGGAATAATAATAGAAACAAACTAAATTTCTTCTGAGAATATTAAATATTTCTGAAGTGTTTATACTACCATTAAATTGCAAGAGTTCTCTTTTTAGGTGCGTTCGTAATTATATAAATACGTAGCACCTATAGTCGTCGTTCAGTCCGTCTGTCTGTCCGTCCGCATATAACAGAGCAAAAACTACCCGACCGAATGATCTGAAATTTTTAATATATAGTTGCTGCAAAATTTTGTCGAGCCATTTCCAATTTTATGAAAATCGGATGTATAGTTTAATTACAGGGACAGTCAAAAGTTTTTCTTTACATTACGGCCAATGGGAAAAATTATTGCAAGTGAATTTTAATGATGTTACAGACTTCCGAATGGTCTGAAATTTTTAATATATAATTGCTGCAAAATTTTGTCGAGCCATTTCCAATTTTATGAAAATCGGATGTATAGTTTAATTACAGGGACACCCAAAAGTTTTCCGTTACATTACGGCCAATGGGAAAAAATTATAGCAAATGCATTTTAATGATTTTACAGCCTTCCGAATGGTCTGAAATTTTTAATATATAATTGCTGCAAAATTTTGTTGAGCCATTTCCAATTTTATGAAAATCGGATGTATAGTTTAATTACAGGGACACCCAAAAGTTTTCCGTTACATTATGGCCAATGGGAAAAAATTATTGCAAATGCATTTTAATGATTTTACAGCCTTCCGAATGGTCTGAAATTTTAAATATAAAATTGCTGCAAAATTTTGTCGAGCCATTTCAAATTTTATGAAAATCGGATGTATAGTTTAATTACAGGGACACCCAAAAATTTTCCGTTACATTATGGCCTATGGGAAAAAATTATTGTAAGTGCATTTTAATGATGTTACAGACTATGCACTTATGAAGCGCAAAAAATATATATTCAGTACAATATGGGGTGCAAAAAATAATTATAAAACTAGTTATAGTACGAACGCACCTCATTTGCCACGTTTGACGAGCAATTTCCAACTTGTTTCATAATGTGAGTAAGAAGTATTAAGCTTTGGGTGAGTTTTTTAAAAAAAACGTTGAAACATTCTATGCATAAATCCTGACAAAATCATATGCAGTAGGGCTTCTTCAAAGAAATTATGCATCTTCACCCCTCCCCAACCATTGATGGAAATTGTTGCAATCGGAATGCTATGTATTTTACCCCCCCCCCCCCTCCCAATTTACCTTTAATTTCTATTTTGTTTTACTCTAAACCATAGCTGGCAAGTTTTATATTTTGTATTATTTTTTAACAGAGAAATTTTTCTTATTTATTCGTCCGAATATATAGGATTAAGTAAAGGAAAAATTTCTGATCAATGATAGGAAAAGTGCAAAAGTTGGCAGCACAAAATTTATACATACATATCCATAATCTATAGTGTACAAAGCCGCCAAAGCTCCAACTTTTTGAAAACTACTATTTTAATACAGAAAATGATTTATTTAATTAAAACATTTCTATAATGTAACAATGGTGTACAAAATGTCGGAAATTGGTAACTCTGGGTGTATGATTTTTGTTGTTGATGTTGTCGTTCATCCTGACTTGAGGAGAGGTTTTTTTTTTTTTTAAGTTTTTTTTTTTTTTTTTCCAGCTCATTCGACTCGCTGTATGTAGTAGATTCTCTAATCTCAGAAGAGAGTGTGTTTTGTTGAAATTTAAAAATTCTTATAGTTGGGAGGTAAAAAGCTGGTCGTGAGTGAGCAGAGCATGATATTTCGATAACAAAAAACAAACAAACATGTTTCGCGGGGGGTTGGAATCCAGCAACTCGCCTCCGTATTGAAATTTTTATCTGATTGAGAGCCCCGACATAAGACAAGTCAGTTGAAGAATGAATCGGACCTCATAGATCATGAATGGAACTGGTTTAATAAAAAAGTCTGAAGTAAAAAAAACACACCCATCCCCCGTTTATTTATTTAGTATTTTAACACTTTATCAACATGGTGTTACAGAATAGCAGAAGAGAAGATAACTTTAAGAAACTAAGGAATACACTTCCCCCTCCACCCCCTTCGGTTATAGAAATATAAGGATATAAATGTGAGCCGTTACAATGTAAATAAAAAAATTTTTTTCAGGCATTATTGGTTATTTGCGTTAATACTTTTCTACTTAACTTGATTTTTTTTTTTTTTTTTTTTTTTTTTCATCTTCACCCAATCAATATGAATTTGGGTAATTCTATTATATGGAAAGGTAGGTGGTAGCATCCATTTAATGTAATAGTAACAAATTTGAATACTTGCTATAATTCTTACTGCATTCCTCATGATGTCCTAAAGTACTTTCGTATAAAATTTCCTATTATGACAAATTCGTTTAAACAGATAACAGATGTGCGAGATTACAGAAATAAATATTTTAATTAAATTTATGTATTTAACAAAAAAAAAAAAAAAAAAAAAAAAATCTTCATGAAAATCACGAAGGAAGAAATCAAATATCACAAAATGAAAAACACTTTAAATTACAATCTGTGAAATTCTATTTAGTTAAATAAGAAAATCAATTGAAAGCTTGATTAATAACATAAAATGTTTGAACAATTAAGGAAGGGGGGTAATACTATATCAACGAACGATCTGAATGTTGTTTTTTCAATTATAAGAAAACATATTATTCTAAATAAGATTTTAAGAATTAAAATCTTTAAACACACAATACATTTTCGGTACAAACACAATTAGACAGCGAACGTTTATCAGCGAATTATCGCCGAGATAGTTTTTTTTTTTTTTTTTCACATATGTTATCACCAAGTTTTAGAATGAAGTAGATGATTTCGTTACTTAGGATAAAACTTCCATTTGAATAGGAGGGGCTCTGCGAGTATCTTGCCCCCCCACCCTCCTTCTCTTTTTTACAGACTTATTTCTTTTATGCTAGTTGCCATGGCTTGGACAAATAAAGTTTAAACTGAAAACAATGGACTATCTAGTAAATTGTTACTATACGATTTTAATCAATAACTTTTTTTATACTTATGATGGTGGGGGCATGGTAAACGGAAGTACGAAGGGAGAACCCCTCCTCCCCCCCCCCCCTTTTCTAAATCTGAAACTGATGGCATCATTCTGTTCTCCTTTAACGAAAAAACTAATATCTCTTCCCCCCTCCTTTCCCCTGCACTAGTCAGGCCCTGCGTGTCGCGTAAATAGTGTCCATTTGTCATGATGGAGGGGGAGAGTATTGAAAAGGAAGTGTTCGTTTCATCCCTCAAAAAAATTCCGTTACATTACGATATATGGGAGGGACCGTGTATTTTAAACATATTGAAATTGATATCCGTCACTGACTACAAAGTTCTTAGTATAGGGCGTGTGTATCGTTCATTTACAGGGACACACAAAAGGATTTGAACTATAGAAGAAAAATGAGCAATAGTTGAAGCCTACAAAACAATAATTGCTGGACAATTGTGGCTGGTATGCGTTTTTAAATTTAATTATTATTATTTTTGTTTTTTTACTTGATTTGTCTGCCGCACAAAATTCCTCAGCAACATCCGTTTATTGACGGAGCGGAGTGGGAAATTTTTAACTGTGTCATGCCTGAACTAACTTTGTGCATGCATTGCACATTCACTGTGGCTGGCTGTACTACAAAAAAAAAAAAAAAAAAAAAAAAAAAAAAAAAAAAAAAATCGTTTATTTTAACGATTGTTCTTTGTGATTCCAGAAATCGGGGGAAAAAGGTTATGCTGTTTTCTTTTTCTTTTAACTACAGCCCAAGCGCTTTTTTTTTTTTTTGAAGTAAAACCATTTCAATTGTGTCATATGAGCCGATAAACAACGCATAATAATAATAAATCTATCTGACTGCTCTTTATAATTATATTTAGGTCATAAATAACACCTATATACAGATGGGTGACAAAACAATACGAACAGCCGTGAAAAAGGGCATGGTCCATTTCAGAGAAGCAGAAAGCGCATATCACTTTGCACTCAATTCTGCCACCTAGTGGTTATGAAAGGTAAGGTATCAGTCATAGGTGTTGCATGCGCTCTGAAAAACTCAATAATGACTGACCTATCAGAGTTTGAAAAGAGAATGATTGGTGGAATGTTGTGAGCTGATTGCTCCGTGTGACGAAAACAGCCAATTATTTTGGGGCGTGCAAGGTTATACGTGTGTGTCAGCCGTTATGACAGCGTAGACGAAATGTGGTAAAGTGTCGTCTGCGAAGTGCAACAGTGGACGGAAAAGAAATCGTTCTGAGAGGAATAAAAAGAGAGTTGAACAGCATAGCGGTCCGAAAGCGCAGACCCAAATAACCTGAATGATAAATAGTAAATCATCTCCAGAATCAAATTTCAGCAAGAAGTGTCCAAAGGGATGCTTCTAACATTTATGAAAGAGTTGCAATTCGTAAGGCATTGGTTATATCTGTACTCCCCAACAGTGGCAACAAATCATTTGGTCTGATGAATCAATCTTCACCATATTTCAAGCAATTGGACGCGTTTATGTGGTGTGAAAAAAGTCTGCAGAAGCATTTTCTCCTGACTGTCTCTTTCCGACTGTGAAGCATGGATATGGTTCCCCTTATGGTATGGGGTGCGATATCTTGGCACAGCCTTAGATCGCTACCGATATTCTGGGAGGGGGGAATTAAATGTATCTTTTTTTGTCCAGATTTTATTTCCATGAGAATGCTCACTTTATCAAGACGACAATGCTCCTATCCACACTGCTAAAATCCTCCAAAAATGGTTTGAAGAGCGTGAGGAGGAACTAGGACATTTTGCTTGGCTCTCTCTGTCTCCTGACTTGAACATTTGTGGGGATATTTTTAATCAAAAACTCCGTGCTTGATTTCTATCACTATCTATGCTTTTGGAATTAGAGACTGCTCTCCAGGAAGAATGGCTTTATATTCCTTTAAATGTTGTTCATGACCTCTATGAATCCATGCATACAATCTGTAATTAAGTCAAAAAGTGGTCCAACCCCCTATTAATAAAGCTTTTCTCTTATTTCATAGGTGTTCGTATTATTTTTGTTCACCCATCCGTGTTGAGCATATCCGACTAGTTTTAAGTGAAATAACGTCTATCAATGATAGTTAGTTTCTGTCGTTGTTGGACGTTATTTTACTTAAAAATTGAAAGTTTTTTTTTTTTTTTTTTGCATGGAATAGCGTGTAAAAAACATCATCATTTGTGCAAAACTTCAATATAATTACCTGTTTTTTTTATTTTACACGTTATTTCCAGAGACAAACACACACGTACTGATCGAGTGATCAGAGGGGGCGAACAAAAGGAGGGCCGCTGTATTGTCATCTTTTTATATATATATTTTTAAATATATATATATATATATATATATATATACAGTAAACTCTCCCGACTATCCAGCCTAATGTGGCGGAAGGTTTAGGCCAGATAATAACTAGTATGTTGTGGCCATCACAAAACTTTCTTCTATATAAATCACGTCAATTAAATCATTTAAATAGTAAAATAAATTACATCAATTTATTCATATAAAAGTATACCTGAATTTGAAATTTGATGAAAATTCGTGCATTAGTTATTGAAATAGAGCTGTAGGAGAAATTTTGAAAAATGTAGCATAGCAGTGCCACCTGTTGAGCGATTTGCACCAAAACACAAACAGTCGTATACCGGAATCTGAAGTTGGATGAAAATCCGTGTATTAGTTCTGGAGCTAAAGCTACTGTGGAAATCACAAAAAATGCAGCACAGCAGCGCCACCTGTTGAGCGATTTACACCAAAAGGTACAAAACATCAATTCATGTCAAGAACTAACTGAATCTGAAATTTGATGAAAATCCGTGCATTAGTTCTGGACATTGAGCTATTGTGGAAGTCGAGAAAAACGCTGCATAGCAGCGCCACCTGTTGAGCGATTTACAGCAAAACATAAACAGCACTAATTCATATCGAGGTATACCTGAATCTGAAGTTTGTTGAAAACCCGAGCATAAGTTCTTGAGATAGAGCTATCGCGGAAATCACAAAAAATGCAGCATAGCAGCGCCACCTGTTGAGCGATTTACACCACGAGGTGCAAAACGTCAACTCATGTCAAGCACTAACAGAATCTGAAGTTTGATGAAAATCCGTGGTGCATTATTTCTTGCGATAGAGCTAGTACGAAAATCGTGTAAATGCTTCAAAATGCAGCATAGCAGCGCCATCTGTAGGGCGATTTGCACCAAAACGTTACCAGCACCAATTTATATGAAGGATTAACTAAATCTGAAGTTTGATGAAAATCCGTGCATTAGTTCTTGAAATAGAGCTAGTGCAGAAATCGCGGGAAATGCAGTATAGCAGCGCCACCTGTTGAGCGATTTACACCAAAAACTAATCAGCATCAATTTGTATTAGGGACTAACTTAATATAAATTTTTATTAAATTCCGTGCATTGGTTCTTGAGATAGAGCGCCCACAAAATTTGTGTCACAGACAGACATTATGTAAAAACATGTTTTTTGGAATCTCTGACCCCTAAAACGTGTAAATCCGTCGAAAACCGAAAGTCGAAAATTTTCATGAATCCAATACTTTCTTCTTGTAAAGATAGAAGAAAGTAAAAAAAGCCGGAGTTCTATAAATATTTACTAACTTCCTGCAACCCCCTCTCCCCCCATTATGTTAAAAACATATGTTACACATGTTAAGATAAAATTTATATATAAAGTTTAAAAATAAGCAAAATATTAGCGTAAAATGTAACCTAATTCGTAAAAAAAAAAAAAAAAAAAAAAAAAAAAAAAAAAAAAAAAAAAAAGAATAAATCTTGTTTTACTGTTTATTAATTAATTGATTGCACAAATATGTAAAGTCATGCATAAAATAAAAGAGTCAAAACTTAGGTTTTAGTTCTTGAAAAAGTAGTTGATAGATGACTGACTAGCTCCCTGACTAGCTTTCTTCCATGAATCAATGTGCCTCTATTTACGCAAGAAAATAATATCAGCCAGTGTCGCTTCCTCCTGCTGACTCGTAGTTTCTTCTCTATAGTCACTACAACCTTTTTTTGTTTATCACCCATTTCGTTCCATAATCTTTAATAAATAAACACGAAGCACCATAACCAAAAGACTATACGAAAGTAACCAGGATAAGCTGAAAATAACGTCCGCACGTGTTCCATTGCAAAACTGACAAAACAGGTTATCAAGCCTACACCCCTCTGCTATTTATTGCCTTCTTGTCATGAGTTAGCATTTTCCTACGGACGGGAACCTGCCTGTCTCGGCCGCTTGCAACGTTTCTCATTTTTGATTTACTAGGCCGGATAGTCGGGGGCTTACTGTATATATATATATATATATGTATATGAATACTTTTTGGAAAAAAAAAAAAAATTGTTTTTCATCTCGAGGGGATCCTTCCCGCAGCTCTTTTACAGGTTGATTGGTTGGTTTATTGATTTTTGACGGCCTCTTTGGGATATAGGCCCGAGGAGGAATGCCCTTCGTGGGGGGAGGTCTTTCTAAGGGAACCTAACCCGCATGGAAATCCAAGATTTCGAAGAAAACTCCGAAACGGTTAGGCCGACGGGGTTCGAAACCAACACCTCCCTCTTTTACAGACTTATTTCTTTAATGCTAGTTGCCATGGCTTATACAAAAAATGAAGCTGAAGCTCAAAACAATGGACTACTAAGTTGTTACTATACAATTTTAATCATTAGCTTTTTTAGGATGGTAAGTACAGCGGGGGAGAGACAACACCCTTTTAAATCTGAAACAGATGGCATCATTCTGTTGTTCTCCTTTAACGAAGAAAAACTAATATCTGCTTTCCCCTACAATAGTCGGGCCCTGCGTTGTCGCGTAAATAGTGTCACCATTTGTCATGATGGAGGGGTGAGTATCGAAAAGGAAGTGTTCGTTTCATCACTCAAAAGAATTCCGTTACATTACGGTATATGGGAGGGACCGTGTATTTTAAACATATTGAAATTGATATCCATCACTGACTACAAAGTTCTTAGTTATAGGACGTGCATCGTAAATTTTTCTTTTTACTTGATTTGTCTGACGCACAAAAAGTCCTCAGCGACATCCGTTTATTGACAGAGCGGAGTGAGCAAGTAACCTACCAAACTTATTCTCTTTTTTTTTATGTTTAAGTTTCCTAACAAAATCTCTCAAAATCTAGGTTTATCGTCCGTCCCTCTCTGAACTGATAGGTTTGCAGAAGTGATGCAGAAGTTTTTTTTTTTTTTTTTTTCCCTACCAAAGAACGTAGCAGAGTGGCGCAGTGGAAGCGTGTATAACAGAGCAAAAACTACCCACCCGAATGGTCTGAAATTTTAAAGATATAATCGATGCCGAATTTTGTCGTCTCATTTCGAATTTTATGAAAATCGGATGGATAGTTTAAATACAGGGACAGTCAAAACTTTTTCTTTACATTACGGCCAATGGGGACAAAAAATTGCAAGTGCATTTTAATGATGTTACAGCTTTCCGAATGGTCTGAAATTTTAAAAATATAATCGTTGCCGAATTTTGTCGTCTCATTTCGAATTTTATGAAAATCGGATGAATAGTTTAATTGCAGGTACAGTCAAAAGTTTTTCTTAACATTACGGCCAATGGGGACAAAAAATTGCAAGTGCATTTTAATTATGTTACAGCCTTCCGAATGGTCTGAAATTATTAAGATATAATCGTTGCCGAATTTTGTCGTACTATTTCGAATTTTATGAAAATCGGATGAATAGTTTAATTACAGGGACAGTCAAAACTTTTTCTTAACATTACGGCCAATGGGGACAAAAAATTGCAAGTGCATTTTAATGATGTTATAGCTTTCCGAATGGTCTGAAATTTTAAAGATATAATCGTTGCCGAATTGTGTCGTACTATTTCGAATTTTATGAAAATCGGATGAATAGTTTAATTGCAGGTACAGTCAAAACTTTTTCTTAACATTACGGCCAATGGGGACAAAAAATTGCAAGTGCATTTTAATGATGTTACAGCTTTCCGAATGGTCTGAAATTTTAAAAATATAATCGTTGCCGAATTTTGTCGTCTCATTTCGAATTTTATGAAAATCGGATGAATAGTTTAATTGCAGGTACAGTCAAAAGTTTTTCTTAACATTACGGCCAATGGGGACAAAAAATTGCAAGTGCATTTTAATGATGTTACAGCTTTCCGAATGGTCTGAAATTTTAAAGATTGAATAATAATTATAATAATAATAACCGTCCCCTGGCAAAAATAGAAAGAGTGGTAAAATGAAAACGTAAACGTGGAGACTGAAAAAAATGTACGATCGGAGCGCAATGGGTAATTTGTTTATTTACTTTTTTGAAAGACTGTACTTATCTTTGTACTTTTGTCCTGTAAACATGGGACGGATCAGTTGTACAAAAGATGTTTGTAATAGTAAGTTTTTCCATTGTTAGTGGGAAAATTTTTCTTTTGACATTCAGCAAAATGTTTTTGTGATCCCAAATCGTCCAGAGAAAAAATTTCGTTTCCAAAACCCGATAATTTTAAGTAATTTTGCACAATAACAAAACATATTTAATAATTTAAATGTAAATTTTACTTTAGTAATTCATATTCTGTTTATAATTCTGAGTTTCCTAACGTTTTTATTAAGAGAAATAAAATCTGTTTAAATGTTATGTAGTACGAAATACTGATGTATGCGTTAATTGGAATTTTCTTTATTTCCAAAGAATTTTTATTAAAATATTAATTTTTTTCAAAGACAGATAATATTGCATAATTCCAGCTTAAGGGGGAGGGGTCATGTATCTTTTTAACTAACAAAGTAAATAAATAAATAAATAAACTTATTTTTGCATATTTTACTGTTCTTAGATTCAAACTGGATATTATTTTCTGACACATTCCTGAATTCATTTTTATTAGTAAACGGATAAACTTGGCAGGTGCTCTTATTAAAAGCTTTAAAATGGAATGAAATAACATTTTTCATTTTTCAATAAAGGTAAAGAATTTTGTAAAAAGGAGCAAAACTCTTTTTACATGCTACATATTCACTAAAATTTTATTTGAGGACTTGAAGCTTTTTTTGCCAACGAGAGTCAATATTTGCATGTGTAATATCGTTGCATACATTATGTCTGTCAAAGTTTATCTCTATGGCCTCTCTGTATGCAACGGTATTACACATGCAAATATTGACTCTCATTGGCAAAAAATGCTAGAAAGAAGGGGAAAATGAAAAGGAGAAGAGGGAAAATGAGGGAAGTTACAAGATCTTAAGCGAAACTGCGAAACAACATCATTTGAAACTGAAGACGTCCCGGAATAAGGGATGAAAATGTTTTTTCAGAAAGGTGCCAAAAGGTCTAGACGATGCATTATATATTGTTAAATAGCATATTTTTTAAAAATCTACCAGAATATATGTTCTTTTAAATAAAGAAGTGTATTTTAGTTTTTTATGAAAAGTAAAGAGAATGTAAATTATGAATTTTGATTTTAATATGTACAAAAAGCAAGGTAAAAGATTTTTTAAAATGAAAAATAAGTGTCATGAGTTTTTATATATTGTTAAACAGATATGAAAAATATGTCTATACTAATGGCTACTATAATAATAATGCCTGAAATATTGGTATAAGAAAATATAAGTATAATATGGGCATTAAATAAGACAGTGATTTCTGTCGAAAAACTAACTAAATATAAAATTCCTTTTGTTATTTTTTTATCATTTGTAAACCAACAAATGTATTTGCACTGTCAAACTCCAATAGGTACTGTTTATTAAAATATAATGAATCATACTCTTTTTAAATGTGCTTAAGTGTTCATTTACTGGTCGGACTATTCTAGGTTTAAAATTTGTTGATTGAGTTTTAAACATTTCTTTTCAGAATCTTAACATTATGGTCTTCACAAGTAAATGAGGATGGTCTTCTCTTCAATCTACTGAATGAAGCTTTTGTGGCCAAAAAAGTGTCACAGAGTGCATGCTGAGTATAAATTTACATCGCATTCCTCTGAGACACTTCTCCGGCCTAACTTTCTCCATAGAAATCAAATCCTTGTCAGTTGCCTCAATACAATGTCCTTTTTTGGATTTTTTCAGCTTCAGGTATGTTTCAAAATATTAATATATATCTAATCAGATTTGTTTTCTTAACTATTATAGGAAAATCTTGTGAAGTATAAGCTTCTAATTTACATATTAATATGCTTAAATGACTTAAAAGTCTTAGCTGTATCCTTAAATGGAATTCTTTCATTATTATTGTTGCTTAGTTATACCATTATCTTACAAAACTGAAAACATTCAGTGGATATAACAAGATTGCAATAATCAGTTTTATAATCTGAAACAGTTTTTATATATTTTTTTCATATCTCTGTGCCTCTTTTAAAATTCATCCTTCTCTCGGAGATTTCACAGAGAGGTTGCAGGTTTCCCCAGCATACACATACACCCATGCTTCTAAAATCTAATAATCATACATTTGAATTCTCATAAATGTCAGTGGGATATGCAGGATTCCTTACCAAGAAGGGGGAAGAGCTGAGCTGGGAAATGAGCTAAATTGTTGCCAAAATTAGGTAAAAAACACAGGTTTTAAGTAGGGATGTAACGAATAGTGATTTGGCCGAATACTGACGTTTTAATAAAAATTATTTTAATTGTTTATTTTTTTTTCAATTTAAAAATCGAAGATTAAATTAAGGATTAACTGAAATTAATTTTTTGTTTGAGTGTTCAAAAATCATAACAGCTGAATGTATTTTTTGTAATATTTTAAATACTTTGATGCCATTAAGATAACATATGACTTTCATAAATGTAAATTATAATTTAATTCATAATTTTTTATTTAATGCATAGATAGTTCTAGTAATTTATATATTTTTATCTAAAATAGAAACTCATCACCTCTGTAAAAATGAAACTTTTTATTTTAGTAAAATCATCCCCCCCCCCCCCCCCAAAAGAACTTGCATGTGTCCTTTGTCTTTTTATATCCTTTCTCTTTCAACTCAAACTTAGTAAATTTACATTCTGTATGTAAAAAAAAGGTTGTTTTCTTAAAATATAATTATTCATCCCATTAAAATATTATTATTCTTTTCTGCTACCTAGATATGCTTTTCTCTTTTCTTTCTCTCAAAATTAACAAGCCCCTTATAATACTTCCTCTGCCCCATATTTCACAATGAGATGCCTCCTGAAGTTTATGTAATATCATTATATATAGTTATTTATAAGTTGTCATGAAGCTTTAAAATTGAGTAAGTATTAGGATTTCTTTTTCTTATAATAATTAATGTATTTAGATATAATTTTTTAATATTGTTTTTTGAAAATATTTAAAATCCCATTTTGTTTTGATTTTCTGGAACTTATTTAACCAAATATCTTAGAATATTCGGCCAAACATGCAACTATTCGGCAAAATATCTAATTATACTCGGCTACAGGTATTCGGTCGAATATCTGTTCAATATTTGGCAAAAGGGCCGAATACCGAATAGTGGCCGAATATTCCTTACATCCCTAGTTTTAAGGAGGAGGGGTACTGCAGACCTGCCAACCTTTGAAAATGAGAAATTGTAGCACACAAAATTTAAATTATTCTGGAGGTCGGTTGGTTGGTTTTCGTGTTTTGCAGCCATCTTTTGACATTGGTAAAAGGAATAAGGTTTCAGTCTTTGAACTCCATACAGTAAATTTTTTTCTCTGAAAATTTTTATAGGATTTTTAGAGTTCCTTCTCGTTTTGAAGCGATTTTTACATTTGTAAAGGAACCTGGTTTCAGTTTTCTAGCCCAGTGCAGTAAATTTTGACGAAATTCACAATTTTTTTCCCGCGATCATTTCAGGATATTCACATTTTTTTTTCCCACAATCATAATTCACATTTTTCTATCACCATTCTTTGTTGAAATCCGCACTTTTAACCACGAATTTTTGACAAAATTCGTATTTTTTACCGCGATCCTTTGACGAATTTTGCGTTTTTTACCACGATCCTTTGACGAAATTAGTGTTTTCTATCTGCGATCTTTCGGTGAAATTTTCCTTTTCTTACTTTTGATGAATTACTTTTGACGAAATTTTATCTTTTGACGAAATTCTCGTTTTCTTACTGATCTTTTGACGAAATTTGCATTTTCTTACTGATCTTTTGACGAAATTTGCGTTTTCTTACTGATCTTTTGACGAAATTTGCGTTTTCTTACTGATCTTTTGACGAAATTTGCGTTTTCTTACTGATCTTTTGACGAAATTCGCATTTTCTTTCTGCGATATTTTGACAAAATTTATTTTCTTCTGTGACCAATTGACGAAATTTATTTTTTTACACAGTCATTTGTCGAAATTCACGATACTTTATCGCAACCAATTGGCACAATTTTCAATATCTTTTCGCGACCAATTAACAAAATTCACTACTCGTTTCCGCGACCTTTTGACGAAATTTGCAGTATTTTTCCCTCGATAGTTTATCAAAATTCGTGATTTTTTGCGCACTATTTTGACGAAATTCTCGATTTCTTTCTGAACTCTAAACGAAATTAGTGATTTTATTCAGCGACCAATAGAAGAAAATCATTGTTTGTTTCTGAGACCTTTGACGATATACCCGATAATTTTACACGATCACTTGAAGAAATTCTCTTTTTTTCCACGATCGATTCACGGAGTAATTTGGGGAAATTTCATAAAAGAAAAAAAAAATTCGCGGACTTCCAAGAAATTTCAAAATATACTCGTAAAAGAATCATAGGTGTGTGGAAGAATTTGCAGAGGGATATACTGCACAGCATTTTTCATTATGCAGGACTTTCTTTTCCCGTGAGCAAATCGTGCGATTTTGCATACTATTTTGATATATGTAAATTACCCTCTTCTGTCTTGCCACTGTCCGGGAATTTCCCTCTACATTATACTTTTACTTAGTAATATATCTGTCTCCTCTATACTCACTTTTATAATAATACATTTCATATCTTTATTAATTCAAACGTTATTTTACGTACCTTAAATTAACTTCTGTTATCATCCCTTTAACTCTGTTTACACTTTCGTACTTTCCGTTTTCCATCTGTTTCTCCCACGCTTTCAAAGGTACATTTCACCAGCCCGCACCTATGGAGTTAAGGAAATTCAATCATGTCATTCGTTAGTACTCCGTTAGTACCGGTAAGTACCGAGAGATTTTCGTTTGTACCGGTTCCGTTACGCAGCTATGGCCGATTCTTTAGTTACGACGCGCGGGCTGGGGAAACATAGGATTTCCTATAGGAAAAAAATGAAGGTACTCCGATTTCGCTAAAATTTTGTGTGTCGTTAGTACTACGTTAGTACCGGTAAGTACCGAGAGATTTTCGTTTGTACCGCTTCCGTTACGGAGTTATGGCCGATTCTTTAGTTGCGACGCACGGGCTGGGGAAACATAGGATTTCCTATAGAAAAAAAATGAAGGTACTCCGATTTCGCTAAAATTTTGTGTGTCGTTAGTACTACGTTAGTACCGGTAAGTACCGAGAGATTTTCGTTTGTACCGGTTCCGTTACGCAGTTATGGCTGATTCTTTAGTTGCGACGCGCGGGCTGGGGAAACATAGGATTTCCTATAGGAAAAAAATGAAGGTACTCCGATTTCGCTAAAATTTTGTGTGTCGTTAGTACTACGTTAGTACCGGTAAGTACCGAGAGATTTTCGTTTGTACCGGTTCCGTTACGCAGTTATGGCCGATTCTTTAGTTACGACGCGCGGGCTGGGGAAACATAGGATTTCCTATAGGAAAAAAATGAAGGTACTCCGATTTCGCTAAAATTTTGTGTGTCGTTAGTACTACGTTAGTACCGGTAAGTACCGAGAGATTTTCGTTTGTACCGGTTCCGTTACGCAGTTATGGCCGATTCTTTAGTTGCGACGCGCGGGCTGGGGAAACATAGGATTTCCTATAGGAAAAAAATGAAGGAACTCCGATTTCGCTAAAATTTTGTGTGTCGTTAGTACTACGTTAGTACCGGTAAGTACCGAGAGATTTTCATTTGTACCGGTTCCGTTACGCAGTTATGGCCGATTCTTTAGTTGCGACGCGCGGGCTGGGGAAACATAGGATTTCCTATAGGAAAAAAATGAAGGTACTCCGATTTCGCTAAAATTTTGTGTGTCGTAAGTACCGAGAGATTTTCGTTTGTACCGGTTCCGTTACGCAGTCATGGCCAATTCTTTAGTTGCGACGCGCGGGCTGGGGAAACAGGATTTCTTATAGGAAAAAAAATGAAGGTACTCCAATTTCGCTAAAATTTTGTGTGTCGTTAGTACTACGTTAGTACCGGTAAGTACCGAGAAATTTTCGTTTGTACCGGTTCCGTTACGCAGTTATGGCCGATTCTTTAGTTACGACGCGCGGGCTGGGGAAACAGGATTTCCTATAGGAAAAAAATGAAGGTACTCCGATTTCGCTAAAATTTTGTGTGTCGTTAGTACTACGTTAGTACCGGTAAGTACCGAGAGATTTTCGTTTGTACCGGTTCCGCCCGGTAGCAGAAAATTCGAGACGGGAGACGGTCGTCGCAGATTTTCTTTTCTCTTTTGCAGATTCTTTTTCATCAAACCTTTATTTTGCTTCATATTATGTTTAGCGCTTTATTACTTAAAACAAAAAGTTGAGATTATTATTAATGAAAATTTATAAAATATCTAAAAACACTACAGGTAAGGGATTGTTTGATTAATTAACGCTTCAATTATAAAAATATTTTACCTGCAGATTATTTTTTGTCCCTGAAGTATCTGTCGCAGACACCTGGAGAATTTTCTGCTACGGGGCGGTTCCGTTACGCAGTCATGGCCAATTCTTTAGTTGCGACGCGCGGGCTGGGGGGAAACAGGATTTCCTATAGGAAAAAAATGAAGGTACTCCGATTTCGCTAAAATTTTGTGTGTCGTTAGTACTACGTTAGTACCGGTAAGTACCGAGAAATTTTCGTTTGTACCGGTTCCGTTACGCAGTTATGGCCGATTCTTTAGTTACGACGCGCGGGCTGGGGAAACATAGGATTTCCAATAGGAAAAAAATGAAGGTACTCCGATTTCGCTAAAATTTTGTGTGTCGTTAGTACTACGTTAGTACCGGTAAGTACCCAGAGATTTTTGTTTGTACATCATCCTTTGCAGAGTCATGGCCGATTCTTTAGTTGCGGCGGACTGGCTGGGGAAACATGGGATATCCTATAGGAAAATTATGAAGGTTCTCCGATTTCGCACAAATTATGCATGTCGTTAGTAACGGCAACTACCGTGTGATTTCCAAATGCTTCGGTTTTTTCACCATGTAATGGAAATTGCAGAAACGAAACAAGCTGATATATGGTATCCTCTCTTGTGCATGGAATGATAATTAATTTTTATTTGCATTAAATAGTCCTGGTGGGTTTAATCGCGCCGATTTATTTATTTGTGTATTATTATTATTATTTTGAATTACCAATAATATGTGTTACATTTGAAAAATTAGAAAAAAATTCTTCTAACATAGGGAGCATTTAGAGAGAAAACTAAATCATTTCAAAGCATACTAAACATAAATAAAGCTTTGTTCATTTTATTCGTCATATAAAACAAATATAAAAATTCTACACGTCTGATCTGTCAAAATCTGTTCTGAAATTAAACATATTTTTTGTGAGCATAATTTTAGGAGTGATTCTTTTGTAAACTGTTAAGTGTCGTGGTGCTGTCACCTGCAAGTTATGTTCGCCAAACCCCGTTCAAACTCGGTATTTTTTTAAAACATTCTATTGTATCGTGTTTTAGAAGGATTACCCGGATATGGAAGATTGAATTATATTATAACGGACGGCGACGATTTTCTGTTATGAGTTTGCCATGCTTTTTAGTTTGACTAGGTTATTTTTCAGTACCCATGTGACTGTTGCGACAGCTGACGGCTGTTTTTGGAAATGATAAGTAAGACAAATTATCAAATGGGTAATTTGATAATCAACTTGTATAAAATATTTAAGTAAAAAATGTCGTGGCCTCTTGTACTTTTATAACAATGCTAAGGACAATATTCTTCGTTTTTGGGTTTGACGTTACGGAAATTCTTCTGCTTGGGAATAACATTTAGAATCAAGGCATCTAAAATCACCGTGCTTAGAAAATTTATGCTCATGTTCTAGATTTATACCGAGTTTTATATATTTTTAGGAACAGGTTACAAGAATTCTTTTTTCCTTAGTTTAATGCACCTTCATACTTATTTTCATATTATTTTTTAATTGTAAATTTTAATTAATGACTATGTATACGAATTTTCTGAGTATTTTACTTATGCATTTTACGTTTTTATTCTGCACCAAAATATGATGAAATATGTAAAAAATACTTTCTATCCACGTTACTTTTACGCCATGGGATTTTCACACGTCACATGAGTATTGTCCATTAAAAAATCGTTTTTAATGTATCGTTTTAATATTTCACCTAATTTCATAACCTGATTTTACACGACCCAGATTCGACCCATTGTTCTATTCCGCTCAGTTTTACGCTAATATTAATACTTTCGAGTTCGGGTAGGTTTCGGATTGGGTTTTGACTCTTTCGTGTCGGATTCGAGTTGATTCTTTTTTGCAAAGGGAACATTATTTGCAAAATTCAGAAAAAAGGTTTCACATGAATATCTCTAAATACTTGAATCCAGTTAATACGAACACGCTTAACGCGAATTACTTTAAACACGAACTCTTTCCAGTTCTCATCAAGTTGTATAGGCATTTACTGCGATTTCAGTCCGTTTAATACGCACTCGCTTAACGCGAAATACTGTTTATCAGAAATTGAAAAGGTACGGCCATTGAAACATTTCTTCTCATAGCACGAACGAAGTGAGTTTTCCCAGCTGTTCGATGCAATTTTACTGAGTTCTATTTTTTTTAACTCCTAATTTTCAAAAGAATGTTATTATCGGAAGAAAAATGTCTTTTGTTTTGATAGCTGCAGACCAGCGATTGCAAAATTGTCAGACGATGACTTCTTCTACCCACTCAACAGATAAAATTCTATAGTAATAACTGCATTGAGAGGTGGAAAAAAAGGACCTAACGCTAATTAAAATTGTTTACATAAGCTGATTAAACGGATATATCACTGTCGCGTTGCTGAATCAATCCTCTAAAATGAATCGAGATGACTGTTCGGAACTTTGGTGATTTTCTTTGAATGTAACGTAAATACCGGCCAGTTTCCCTTGAAAAGACTTCCACCGAGTTGTATCCCATGTGTTTTTCTATATTCTTCCTGGATCGATCTTGGAAAACAAAATCAATTTCAACAATGCAGTAGATTTTGAAGGTACGCATGCATATTAATTCTTGTAACATGGAATATATTATATTTTTAAAGTATGGATAATGCGAACTACTTTTAACACGAACAAGAAAAGTTTTCTCATGAGTGTTCTCGTTAACTGTATTTAAATATTAATAAGTATCGTACATATATGAGGAAGTGGGTTTCAAGACTCACCTTATCCAGAAAATCAAGTTTTGCGAAATCGCCAAAAACTTCCAACTGCGTCCATTGGTTTTCATTATAAATCAAGATACAGTAAACTATCTGTAAGGCGGACTCTGCGCAAGACAGAAATTTTTCTAACTCGGAAAGATTTTCAAGTGCCTGCGAATCGAGTAAAATTTGTCTAAGGCGGAATATTGTTTACTACGGAAAATTTTCTCGGTCCCGATTGATTCCGCCTTGAACAGAGTTTACTACAATTCCAAAATTACAAGATAAAACTAATTTTTTTTTGCAATTTCTAGCATTTTTTCAGTGCAGGTTTACGAAAAGAATAGATTGATAGAGAAAATAAGATTTTCTTAAATATTGGACAAGGCGAGTTTTGAAACTCACGTCCTCGTTTATATATGTGTTCCTTTTTCTACTTAAAAACTAAAATTGAAACTATCTACACAGTTTTAGACTACTTTTCTATAATTACATTAAAATATTTATTGTAATGTAATGTTGTAATTTATTGTATGTTTATTATTACCACCATCCCCATATTAGAGTTTTTTTTTTAATTCCTGGTTCTGTCAAAGTTACTGGGTCGATGATTTTTTTTTTTTTTTTTTTTTTTTTTTTTTTTTTTTTTTTGTAGATTGGGTAGAAATAAATTGATGGGGAGTTGTAATTAAATCAAGTAGAATTAATAGATCTCCCTTGTCAGGGAGAACTTGCCCCCCCCCCCTTCCTCCCTGACGCAAATCTCACTTCTGCTAAAAACCTTATTTAAAATACTGTATGTTTATTATTACCCAGCAAAGAAAGAAACAGTAGGCCATCAGCTGGAAAGAAGATGGCAGCCAGCACTGCCATCAGCGGAAAAGTGCAATGGTGCCATTACTTAAACCAGTAAAAAAGTGTCCGTCCGGAATTCAGCTGGCCCGTCAGTGATGGCCAACAGCAGACCAGCATTGGTATGTCATCACATTACTTCAATCCGGAACTTTTCCTGCAGTGCTAGCAGCTATCCCACTTCTATTCCTTTTCTGGCCAGCAATTTCCTCTTTGCTGGGTAGAATCTGGCACGGCATCCTTGATGCCTCATAAAGCTTCATTACTGGTAAATATCTCGGAAAAACTCTATTTAAAACTTTTGTTTATCAGCTGGTATACGCTTTAACTTTCATCAATATTCGGTATGAAAAGGAGAAACCTTCTGAAAGTAAATGGGCTCTCTTAAGAAACATGCTGTTAGATGTTCAGTTGAATTTATTGAAACTAAACTGCCATTATTAAGAGGTGCAGAGAGTTATGTCTATCATTTAAAACACTTTCGATTAATGTGTGATCAACAGCATTGTCCTCACTTTTACGTGAACCCGTGAGTGATACACCGCTTGAAATTTCCACGATGCAGATTAGAGATTAAGGAAATAAAAAGATAGCAAGCTTTATATGAGAATCTTTAGGCACGTAAAAATTCCATCTCCTGACAAGTATATTGATATTATTAAATTATCGAGTAGAAAAAAGATGAATATTTTAAAAAGAAATAACTTTAATGTTTCTGAATATCTTACATATTATTTGTAGTTACGAAGGTATCCAAGAATTTTTTTTCTATAGATAATTAGAGTTTTTTTCTGATAAATAAATGATTCAGTCTGAGATATTAATACTTAGACTGTGATGATGATAGTGAGCCGATGAAAAAAATACATTTTATGAAATTAAAAACTTCTTATATGCCTAAAAAGTTTAAATATCTGGAATCGTTCATTTCTGAAGATTTCAAACATTTTTCACGATTTCAATTATTTATTAACCGACTTCAAAAAGAAGGAGGTTATCAATTCGACCTGTATGTATGTTTTGCTCATGTTCACGCATAACTTCTGCAAATATGAACCGATTTTGATAATGCTTTTTTTGCTTGAAAGTGTAAGTCACCCATTTGGTCCCATTCAAATTTCATCAAAATCTGATGATTAGAACATTTAAAAAAAAATAAAAACTTTAAAATTCAAATCCTTTTTGAAGCAGTCGCCCATAAGCGATCATTTTTCATGATGTTACTCTTACAGAGATACGTGATCTTTTCAAGTGCGAAAACTTAGTTGGACAAGGATCGAGATCCAGATAGATTTTTCGCTGTTACCGAAACGATATTGACCAATAAGAAGTTTGCAGTTTTGCGAACTTTTCGCTGTTTGATAAAATGCAGGCTTCTACTTGGTCGATCTCGTTTCGCTAAGAGCGAAAAATCTATCTGGATCCCGATCAAGTTCTGTCATCCACCAAACCGGAAGGATCACATAGATACAAACTGATATCGGAAGCAGGTATCGAAAAGTTGAAATCAACCTTTAAAGTTCCTAATATCTCAGAGCACAAGTACAGCTCCTAGAATAAATAGTATGGAAATCTACTAACAGCGCTAAAAAATTGTATCCCTTAAATGTGCAATGATGCTGAAATCCAATGTGCCGATCACAGCGACAACTGCGTTATATTTTCAAATTTCTATGTAAACATTGTATTAAAACAGCGTCTAGACCAAATGGTCTTGGAGTTTTAGAAAATATCCTCAGATGTCGCTGCGATCGACTCTTTGGATTTCAACATCGTTTGACATTTAAGGGATACAATATTTTAGAACTTTCTAAGTACTACTGCTATAGCGCCTAGAATATATAGTGCGGGAATTGGCTATCCCTGTAATACTTTAAAAAGTGCTAAAATATTGTATCCCTTAAATGTGCAACGATGCTGCTGAAATATGCAGATCGCAGCGACATCTGCAGGATATTTTCTACAACTGCAAGATATTGCTAGTCTATACAATGTCATACGAAAATCCCGCAGATATCGCTGCAATCGACACTTGGGATTTTAGCAGTATCGTCGCACATTTAAGGGATACAAATTGTTCAGTGAACATACATTTTATCAATTTATATTTATGAGAACCCATTTACTTCAACTAAAATCACTTTAGAGTGATTTATTGTTATAACTTTTATTTAAGAAAACCTTTATTGATATTATCTCTTTAGCAATTAACCATGAATCATCTGAAATGGTGTTATATCCAATTTTGTTTATCATATCAAGATACTTTCATCTCCTCAGTTGTTTAAAAATAATTATTGTGATTTATGGTTGTTTATCAAGGAATCAAGGACACTTCCTGGTTTGAGTGATTGTACATTTGAAGAGGCAGTTGAACTCGAGCATTCAGACTATACGCAACAGCTCATCTCTCTAGCTGTGATTTCGCAATTTTCACAGCCGGGTAACAAAATCCCCGGTCCTTGTAACCTGCAAGCGTCCTTGTAAACTGCAAGCTCTCTTTACTGTGCACATGCAAGAAATTGTAACATGTTAAATTTCAATATAGTTTTATTTACATCTTGTGTTAATCTACTAATTCTATAAACACACACAGAAACACAAATATTTAGAGTTGTTTGAATAGGATATTTCCACACTAGGTATTCTAGACTCTGTACTATTGCGATAGCCGATTTCTACACTGTATATTCTAGACGCTTTAGCATAAGTGCCTGAGTAGCGGTGCCTGTTGTTTTGAAGTCACAAAGCGCCGTCATATCTCAATACATAGTAGAGTGCATTGCTACAGTGTCTAGAAAGTGTGGAAATATGCTATCCAAACAGTGCTAAAAAATTTTATCCCTTAAATGTGCGACAATACTGCTAAAATGCCAAGTGTCGATCGCAGCGACATCTTCGGGATTTTCGTATTACTAGTATTACATTGTATAGACTAGCAATACCTTGGAGTTGGTGAAAATATCCTGCAGATGTCGCTGCGATCTGCATATTGCAGCACCATCGTTGCATATTTAAGCGATACAATATTTTAGCACTGTTTTAAGCATTACAGAGATAGCCGATTTCCACACTATGTATTCTAGTCGTTATAGTATTGCTATGTGTAGCAACACTGTCTTTAGATTCAGATTCGGTTATCGAATTAGATATCAGAATGATTTCAGATTTTCTTCAAATAGGATTCCTCGGTAGGAAAGTGCAGTCATACGGACATATTCTATTGGTTGAGACGAATCTAGAAAAATGCTATTTTTTAACCGACTTCAAAAAGAAGGAGGTTATCAATTCCACCTGTATGTATGTTTTGGCCATGTTCACGCATAACTTTCTTAAATATGAACCGATTTTGATAATTTTTGTTTTGTTTGAAAGTGTAAGTCACCCATTTGGTCCCATTGCAATTTCATAAAAATCTGATGATTAGAACATTTAAAAAAAAATAAAAACTTTAAAATTCAAATCCTTTTTTAAGCAGTCGCCCAATTACAAGCACTCATCTTTCATACTGTTACTCTTACAGAGATACGAGATCTTTCAAAGTGCGGAAACTTAGCTGGACAAAGGCCGAGATCCATATAGATTTTTCACTGGTAGTGAAACGAGATTGACCAATCAGAAGCCTGCAGATTTGCGAACTGTTCTCTGTTTGCAAAAATGCAGCCTTCTGATTGGTCGATTTTGTTTCGCTAAGAGCGAAAGATCTATCTGGATCCCGGCCATTCTGTCATCTACCAAACCGGAAGGCCCACAAAGAGACAAACCGATATCGGAAGTCAGTGTCAAAAAGTTGAAAATCAACCTTTAAAGTTTCTCATGTATCACAGCACAAGTACCACGCCTAGAATAAATAGTGTCGAAATCTGCTATCCAAACAGCACTAAACAAATGTATCCCTTAAATGTGCAATGATGCTGTAATCCAATGAGCCGATCGCAGCGACATCTGCGTTATATTTCCCAATTTCAGTGTAAACATTGTATTATAACAGTGTCTAGACCAAATGGTCTTGGAGTTTTAGAAAATATCCTCAGATGTCGCTCCGATCGACTCTTTGGATTTCAGCATCGTTTTACATTTAAGGGATACAATATTTTAGTACTTTTTAAGTACTACTGCTACAGAGTCTAGAATATATAGTGTGGAAATCGGCTATCACAGTAATACTTAAAAAAGTGCTAAAATATTGGATCCCTTAAATGTAAAACGATGCTGAAATCCAATGAGTCGATCACAGCGACATCTTCAGGATATTTTCTATAACTCCAAGACGATTTGGTCTAGACGTTGTAATAATACGATGATGTTTACTATGAAATTTGAAAATATATCGCAGATGTCGCTGCGATCGGCTACCTGGATTTCAGCATCATTGCACATTTAAAGGATACAACTTTTAGCGCTGTTTGAATAGCAGATTTTCACACTATCTATTCTAGACGCTGTACTACTGCGATAGTCAGTCATTATGTTTCGGATATCTGAATCTGAGGAACCAATGAGAACGGCTCAGGATCGGAACCCACTAGGTATTGTGAACATGTTTACAGCATCTAGACCTAGACCAAATTACAGCGTTTAGAATACATAGCGTCGAAATCTGCTGTCGAAACAGCGCTAAAAAGTTGTATTCCTTAAATGTGCAATGACGCTAAAATCAAGGGTGCCGATCGCAGCGACATCTGCGATATATTTTCAGATATCAAAGTAAACATCGTATTATTACAGTGTCTAGACCAAATCGTCTTGGAGTTTTAGAAAATATCCTGCAGTTGTCGCTGTCATAGACTCATTGGATTTCAGCATCGTTTGACATTTAAGGGATCCAATATTTCAGCACTTTTTTAAGTATTACGGAGATAGCCGATTTCCACACTATATATTCTAGACGCTGTAACCACAGAAAAGGAATAGGGGTGGAGTGTGCTTTCAGTAGAGAATTCCGTTGAAAAGCGGCATCAACATAACCGGCCCTACTCATGTAAAGGTTTCCAGATTTCGCTCGTTATCACTTGCTTGACAGTTTGAAAATGGAGGATATTCCAAATATGGGTTCAAGGCTAAACAAAAGTCACGTGATATCGGTAATTTACTCAAGGAACTTGTGATATGAAGGGAAGATACTACTGCTTTGCCTCTTGAACTGTTTCATTGGCTAGCGGGGATTTCTATTACACGTCTACGGAGCCTTCCCTTTACGCTAGAAGTTTTTACCTTGATCACGTGATCAAAACGTAGATAGAATATCCTCCATTGTTGCTGGTCGTGAAAAACAAATATAAAAATACTCAGCATCCACATTATGCATGTGAAGTAGTGCAAAAATATAAACGAAGTAAAACAAAGCAACTTAAAATCTGTTTTAAATTAGTAAAAGAAGATTCTCACTTTAATTTAACGATACGGTAATTCGTTTATTTTCCTTTCGCAAACATATGCTAGCCTTTGGCGGCAAAAGTCACGTGACTATTATAAACACGTGACTATTATGTTGGTCCCCATAGAGAAGAGATAGGGGTGGAGTGTGCTTTCCGTAGAGAATTCCGTTGAAAAGCGACATCAACATGACCGGCCCTACTCAGAGTGAACGTTTCCAGATTTCGCTCGTTATCGCTTGCTTGGCAATTTGAAAATTGCTGCCGGTCGTGAAAAAAAAAAAAATACTCAGCATCCACATTATGCATGTGAAGTAGTGCAAAAATATAAACGAAGTAAAACAAAGCAACTTAAAATCTGTTTTAAATTAGTAAAAGAAGATTCTCACTTTAATTTAACGATAGGGTAATTTGTTTATTTTCCTTTCGCAAGCATATGCTAGCCTTTGGCGGTAAAAGTCACGTGACTATTATAAACACGTGACTATTATGTTGGTCCCACTTTAGGATTACCAAAGCACTCTCCACCCCTATCCTTCTCTATGGCTGTAACCAAATCGTCTTGGAGTTTTAAAAAATATCCTGCAGATTCGCTGTGATCGACTCATTGGATTTCAGCATCATTTGACATTTATGGGATCCAATATTTTAGCACTTTTTTAAGTATCACTGTGATAGCCGATTTCCACACTATATATTCTAGACGCTGTAGTTATGTAATAGAGAATGCCTAGGTTTGCTATAGTTTGGACATAAGTTTCTCTTAAAGCACTTTGCTGCGCTGTGATGTGTAAACTTTATTGATGGATTGTCAGCTTTTCTACACCCAATATCGATGTGGATCTTATAGTTTACTGGATGCGGTAACTTTCCGAAGTGCGAGATCTTGCCTAGAAAAGATGCCGCATTCAGAAAAACCCAAATTTCTAAAACGATGCTAACCGACATCGGAAGTGGGTATCAAAAAGCTTACAATTCAATAGCAAAGTGGCCTTATACATCAGAGTTCAGCTACAGCGTCTAGAATGCCTAGTGTGGAAATATGCTATCAAAACAATGCTAAAAATTTGTATCCCTTAAATGGGTGGCGATACTGCTAAAATCCCAAGTGTCTATCGCAGCGACATCTGCGGGATTTTCGTATTACTAGTATTACATTGTATAGACTAGTAATATCTTGCAGTTGTAGAAAATATCCTGCAGATGTCGCTGCGATCTTCATATTTCAGCAGCATCGTTGCACATTTGTGGGATAAAATATTTTAGCACTTTTTTAATTATTACAGGGAT
Organism: Maratus speciosus; assembly: GCA_963932465.1. Taxonomy (NCBI): domain Eukaryota; kingdom Metazoa; phylum Arthropoda; class Arachnida; order Araneae; family Salticidae; genus Maratus; species Maratus speciosus. The sequence continues at coordinate 47,638,151 of OZ010796.1, read as the reverse complement.
AGCCGATTTCCACACTATATATTCTAGGCGCTATAGTTCAGCAAAGTGTCTCCATTAGTCGGTGCACTGCAAAGTGCATCCATATACAGTATACATAAAAGGGCCTTCTTATGTGTAGCAGCACTGTCTTCGGTTATCAGATTCAGACTAAACACCTAATCATTGACGCTCATTTCTGATGTCTTTACAACCTAAGGATGGAGAGTATTGGTATGAGAATGGTGACATACGGGAAAAAATTATTGATTGATATATTCTGGAGAAAAGCTATCGCCATGAATCTTGAAGAACTTGCTATTATTGCCAAACGAATGCTTGCTAAATGGAGGATATTCCATCTACGTTTTGATCACGTTGTGAAGGTAAAAACTTCTAGCGTAAAGAAGGGAAGGCTCCGTAGACGTAATGGAAAACCCTCGTCTGCCAGTGAAACAGTTCATGCGGAAAGCAGTAGTAGCCTCCCTTCTTATCAGTTAGAAATTCTTTGGGTAAATTACCGGTACCCATACGTCAGCACATACATCAATAAATAGATGAATGTAGACTGTTCTGCAGGGCTTAATTTCTAACAAAAAAAGTACCGGAGCCCTAATATTCTGCGGTATTAAAACCATAGCGTTCCCCCCACCCCCGCCATCACTCAAATCCGCATATTTATATTTCATACATTATTTGCAAAAATTAAAACACCTTTTTTTTTTCCTTAGCAAAATAAAAAATTTAAATATATCTACCTGCATATAGTTAACTGTCAACTACTTTTTAATGTATCACTCCTTCCTAATAGAAATTATTTCCTAATTTTAATCTTAATTAATCGCAGAATTCTGCAATAATAAAATAAGGCAAGGATTATGATTCGGAAATAATGTTAACACAAAAAAGGAATTTTTCGCGGCTATGCATATATATATATATATATATATAATATATATATGTCACGCAAGTGTTTTGATAGAAAAGAATGCAGTAACTTGGAGATGGAAGGGAAAGGAAAGGGTAGTTTAAACTTCGGTTTTTCGGAATCGCTATTGCACTGGGCTCCGGAGTCCTCTATTTATGAGCTCCGGTGAATTCCGACCAATATTGAAATATTTACTAAAAACAGAGAAGTACCGGAGCTGAGCTACGGTTGGCTCCGGCGCAAATTAAGCCCTGCTGTACTGAATACAATGTACTTGTTTAAAAAATATCATAGGTATTAAATGCTAATAAAATCAATACTTCTAATGAAATTAAAAAAGTAGGAAATAAAATAATCTTTTCAAAAAAAATAATAACCGACTTCAAAAATAGCGCTAAAAAGAACTAAATAATTCTTTAAACTTCTCTAATGACGAAACTTTATCCATTAACTGCACATCGGACATCATGTATCGGCATAAAAACGTTAAATTTAATATATAGAATTTAATAGCTACCAAACATGGATTTTCTAGAGAATATTTTTTACAAAAGATTAATTTACATATTTATGATTTAATTTACGAATATATACGTATAAAAAGTAATCAATTACTTTTTGAAGTTGGTGTCAAACAGTCACAATCGATAATGATTAAACAAATAATTTGCTGAAGAAATAGGGGCATATTTTTTTTAATTTTGTATAATGATTTCCATCATCACTTTATTCATGGTAATAGCTACAATATATTCACAATTTTACTATACTTAAGATAGGTTGGCACCAACTTCAAAAAGTAATTGATTACTTTTTATACGTATATTAAATCATAAATATGTAAATTAATCTTTTGTTAAAAATATTCTCTAGAAAATCCATGTTTGGTAGCTATTAAATTCTATATATTAAATTTAACGTTTTTATGCCGATACATGATGTTCGATGTGCGGTTAATGGATAAAGTTTCGTCATTAGAGAAGTTTAAAGAATTATTTAGTTCTTTTTAGCGCTATTTTTGAAGTCGGTTATTATTTTTTTTTTGAAAAGATTATTTTATTGTATATTAAAGCTATACGCTGTACTTCCTTTTCTACAAAGGGATTCAAATCTCTCTATTAAAAAAAAAAAAAAAATCCGCACCGGCTCGGCCAAGAGGCGCAGGTAGATTTTGAAGTAACTAAACTTCGAAGATACTATACTTTCACCAATAAAAACTAAATAAAGATTAGAGATAGATAATTTTTGGTCCTTTTCTCAGAAGTAATAATATCTTGAAACAGATTCGATATGTTTTAGAAATAAGAAGTTATGTGGTTTGAATGTTTTTATAAATCCACCCATCCAAATTTTTTACTGTATAGTTCATCCTATCAAAAAAATTTCTACATAAGTTATAGATAATATTAAGAATATATATTAAATTAAATAATTAGATAAGTAATTAGATATATTAAATATTAAGAAGATATTAAGAAGATAATATTTAAACGTCTCTTTACACTTTTATTTAAGGCTAATTTTCCGACAAATTTTCTGACTGTTTTTAAAAGTAAAGGCATAAAAATCGCAAACTTGACTACTGGAGCGATTTGAAATCGAAATAAGTTTTCCAATTTTCGATAAATAAATTACTTATAAAGTTAGAAGTGATTCTGTTTCAATATCTCGCACTATCACGTGAGGAAATTGAATTCAAAACTCTCACTTTGACAGTATTTCCTGAAAGATCTTTTTTTACCAACAAAAATGGAAAACATTATTCGATTATATAGTTTCGGAATAATACCAGTCCATTTCATGCGCTTCCGAACAAAAATGCATTAAAATTTTGTCAGTAAGTAGCCCATTTGTATTTCAAAGAATCCGTTAATACTACAAAAAAATTCAAAACAAAATTATCATACAAATTGCACCTATGCAATAGTTAATTCAATTAAAAATTACCTTTTATATTAAAATATATTTCTGCTTAAAAAAAATTTTTTTTTTCACCCTTTAAAAGGCGATGCTTTCACAGCCCCCCCCCCCCCCTACCTGGGTACGCCACGTCTCTGTGTAAAAACGTATCTATGTTTGCATCTGAAACACTGATGTTGTTGAGAGGGATTTTCCTGATTGTTTCTGTTTTTTAAGTAGGGGGATTTGCCTTATGTGCTCGAAACCCCTGTTCAGACTTTGCAGCCTCTAAAAATATGGTAATATACCCCGTTTTAAATGGACTCTAAAAACATGATAATATACCCCTTTTTAAAAAGATTACCGATTACGGATAACTGAAAGATGTTACACGAACGGAAACTAATTATGTTATCAGGTTTCGATGATTTTCCGTGCCAGTGGGACATTTTTCGGTTACCATGGCCTCATTCGGTTGTATCTCATATATGTCTCTGCCGGATAATGGCATCTGATCTTGAGAGACCTCTGTTATGGGTTTTTTTTTTCTCTGAGCAGTTAAATTTCCACCTAGATTGAATCCTGTATATAAAATCATAACAATAACTTTTAGCTGAATTACAGAATTACTGTAAAAGAAAACTTTAACCCTAAAATATCAATGCCACACTTAAGGAATTTTAAAACTGCAACAAAATACTAAAGCAATACAGGGTTCTCAATTTATCTGCTCAGATCAACCCCAACAATTGTCATAGAGTCAGAATATTCATGCATGACCAGAGAAAAATCACTTAAAAAGAGATGAATATAATTAATTAAATGAAATTTAAACATACCGCAAGACAAATTACTTAAAGGAATATGAATGAACTGAAAAGGTAGATTAATTTAAGAATTTTGAATAAGTTAAAAGTCAAGAGCTGAGATATGAAAACAGGCTTCAAAGTCATACATAAAAAGAATCTAACTCTATGGGCTGTGATCGTAATGTGGCTAAATTCATTAAATTGTAAAGGTGTGTAAAATTGAAAATTTTAGTTAACTTAAGCTGTTTACCTTCATTACAATAAAAAACTAGAAGAAACACTGTTCATATTCTCTATATTCTTCAATTTATTAATGATTACTTTTAAATCTTTATTTTTAAATTAATATATGATTAATTTTAGAGAAACAGACCATTTCTACTTCTTCTTGGGTTAATTTGAACTGAAACATTTATTCTCATTATTTCTGTTTTTTTAAAGTATATTTACTTATTTAAACCTAGTGAAGTTACTTTATTGAAGAATACTTCTAGCAGTGCGAAAATAGATACAAGTCAAGAGAATAAGATTAAAATTTAATTTAATTCTTCATAGGGAGTTTAAACTCTTATACATACAGGTGTTTCAAAACTTATTTCTCAAGTTATCACAATTAACAAATGATATTGTAAATATTCTAACATTAATAGGAAAGATTTTATCATGTTGACATTTTTTGGCTTCTATTATATAGATTGCAAGTTTAAAACAAAGATAATCAATCATTACGTTATAATGGAACAAGAGAAAAAAAACTTAACATACCCAATGTAATCCATAGTAGGTTTCAGACATGGTACACCACAAATTATTCTATTTTCTTTTAACATAGTTATCTTAAACACAATTTTTTTAGATGATTTTTCTTTGACGACCATATCTTAACTGGCAGTGTTTTTTTTTGTTTTCTGTAGTAGAAAAAAACTCCTTATCTTGAAAATAGTTTCAGGGGGTGGGCTACACCCCACACACTTCCTTCGGTACGCAGCTTTACCCGATGAGTTAGGAAATCGTTTTGGAATTTGAAGTCAGCAGCCAATATCGCTCTCCGTGGAAGTAGCTGGAATTGTTTTGCTTCAACTTTAAACAAGCAGGCATCCTCCGTGATATATTTCTAGGATAAATTGATGTTTAGCAAAAAAGGGAGCGGAACGCTAACGTCTTGCTTCGCATGCTCACGATTTATCTTGGATCTCTATTTCACAGAATCTGATATCAGGGCATTTTTTTACTTGTCCGATGCTCGGTCAGCAGCCAGGTATATCCAGCTTACCAGTACAGTCGAAAGATGCACCTTCTAAAGCCGCGCTCGCTTACCATTCATTTTTAAAAAAGCGAAAAGCACTTACAATTCAATTCATACTCTTTACTCGCAAGAGTTGACCTTCTCTGTCTTCGGTCTCAAAAGCGAATCCTTAATAAAAATTGTTTCAGGCCTCGACAAAAGAGGGGGGGGGGGTTTCCCGGGCCCCTTTGGCCCCTCAAAATTTTATGTTGTTTCACATCTTACTGCACTCAGGACCCCTCTAAAAAAAAAACGCTACACGACCAAAAAACCACGCGCTCGCTTCTCGCGTCCCCTCAATTCTCCCCGCGTTACTTCCCAGGAAGCAATAAAGGGTGGAGGCGAAAACTGTTTTCATTGGTCAATTTCCCTACCTAATGCCAAGAACATCTCGTTGCTATGTCCCTCTAACCACGGGGAGATCACGTGAACTCAAATCTCAGAAGCCCAGGCAATACTTGCACCTGCTTAAAAAATTGTTTTTCGTAAACAAAGTCATAAAACTGCATTGTAAAAGGGGCTGGTATGCTATGAGAAAAATAGCATTCCCACACAATAATCCTGTGTTTAAAATGTAAACGTGTGTGGTCCCAATTATTTCTGAACACAGCTGACCATCTACCCCACGTTTGCTAGTAAAAGAGAGAAAAGGGAGATTTTTTTTTTTTTTTTTTTTTTTTTTTTTTTTTGTGAGAGAGTATCCCAAAAGAAAAGGTTTTATTTACAGAAAAATAGAGGAATGTTTTTGAATAACAACATTTACATGTTGTAACATAATTTAAGTACGAGAAATTAATAAAAAGAAAGGGTGCTTAATTTATTAAATTACTTTTATTTATTTATTTATTTTTATTAATTTTAGAAAACACAACTGACTTTAAACTGAACTCTTAAAGATAAAGAAAGTGTACAATGAAAAATTTTGACTAGAACTAAGCTATTAATGATATACAAAGAAAAGGGGGGAGGCGGCGCGTGCTGTGTACAAATAATATATTTTAAAATGAAAATTTCTTAAAAATAAGTAAATTACGCCTAACAGGATTCCCCGTCGGTTGAAAAAAAATCAATTTTTTTTGAATGAAATACAAAAAAAAATTATTTTTTTGAATGTCAAAGAAGAAACACAAGGCCAAAAATTTCAAAACGAAAAAATTAAAAAAAAAACCCAGTACATGTCCCAATGAGTCACTTACTTAATCTCGGTGAATCCACTCAAGGATCTTTGACCATCAAAACAAACTAAACTTCAGCCCGAAAGACAGATCAGAGTCCCGTTGTACATTCGCCACTACTGCAACAGACTCCGGAAATGTGAAACAGTAGTTTGACTACAGCAAACTTCCCAAAAGGTCCAAAATTGTAAATGTTAGAAACAAAAACTGAGATACCTATACTATGTATAAAAATTATCAAGCAGGACGGTCGTTCTGCCAAGCCAAGCTGAAAAAAAATGCTAACCCCGCCAAACAAACAAACGCCAAGAATAAGGCAAGACACCGTAACTGCTTATTATACTGATGACAACTTCTCCATGTTAAATGAACGAAATATGTCAGCGTAAAATTTCCCATATCAAAAGAAGCAATCATCGCAGAAAAATAAAACCAACACTAAAAGGACCTAATAAAGAAGATCTTCAATTTGAGATCAAATGCATCCTCATAAATTAATTATAAACAGAGATATAGATTTTTTAAAATAACGTCGAGATACTGAAAATGACAGATTTATTTTCTTCGTCAAAACTTATGTTTAAATCGAGGTAGAGACTTAAATAATGGACAGAAAAAAGTAAGGATTGAATTTTTGGATAGATATTTACTCAATCTACGTGCTTTTATAAAATTCAGCTTTAAAAACATTAATTTTCTATTCATAATTAGCGAAAAACTGTTAATTAGTTCTAAAGTTTACAAATTATGCCAAATAGCGATAAACCCGCCAAAATATTTTAGAAATCTTATACTTTTCTTTTATATTATCCTTTTGCATTGATTTCATCGAAGATAACTATGGCTGAGATTCAGATAGATTTTTCGCTGTTAGCGAAATGAGTTTGACCAATCAGAAGCCTGCATGTTTGAGAATATTTGCTGTTTGTGGATCCCGGCCTATGTCATGAAAGTTTTGAGTCATTTTTTTTAGTGCCGTGGATGAAGTGCAATGTTTGTAGAAATGTAGGCTAGGATGCAGTTAGATTTTTCGCTGTTAGCGAAACGAGAATCGCCAATCAATAGCCTGCATTTCTGTAAACAGCGAAAAGTTCACAAAAATGCAGGCTTCTGATTGATGAATCTCGTTTCTCTGACAGCCAAAAATCTATCTAGATTGCGCACAATGGAGGATATTCCAAATATGGGTTCGAGGCTGAAAAAGTCACGTGATACCGGTAATTTATCCAAGGAACTTCTATCTGATAAGAAGGGAAGATACTACTACTTTGCTTCATGAACCGTTTCATTGGCTAGCGGGGATTTACATTACACGTCTACGGAGCCTTCCCTTCTTTACGATAGAAGTTTTTACCTTGACCACGTGATCAAAATGTAGATGGAATATCCTCCATTATGTTGAACACAATTTTGCATTTCCACATCCAGGTAGGGTATTAATTGTCATAACAACAATACATATTCGAAACTATTTAAGGCACTGAATCTGAACTCCTTTGCTATACCTTTCAATATCAAAGAAGTTGTTGTTTCCATAGTAACAGTACTTTTCTGTATTGCTTTCTCTAAAACACAAATATAGAAATTTAACAAAGAGCGCTCAGAATCAACACCATAACAGAGAGCCTTCATACATAAGAGTGGTGATATATGCACAGGAAGCATGCTCATTTCAAGTTTTTGCCGAAAGTATGGCTACAGCGTCTAGAATACCTTGTGTGGAAATATGCTATCCAAACAACGCTAAAAATTTGTATCCCTTAAATGTGCGACGATACTGCTAAAATCCCAAGTATCGATCACAGCGACATCTGCGGGATTTAATATTACATTGTATAGACTAGCAATATCTTGCAGTTTGAGAAAATATCCTGCAGATGTCGCTGTGATCTGTATATTTCAGCAGCATCATTGCACAGTTAAGGGATACAATATTTTAGCACTTTTTAAAGCATTACAGGGATAGCCAATTTCCACACTATATATACAGCGCCTAGAAGATACAGTGTGGAAAACGGCTACAAAATAGTGCTAAAAAATTGAATCCCATAAATGTACAACGATGCTGAATAACAAGATGTCGATAGTAGCGCCATCGTAGTGATTTAAAAACGATAGTCATTCTAAAAGAGACTCTTTAACCTATTTCACGTCATTCCTTAACTAAATTAGCTTATAACAGACCAAAATATCCTATATTTATAGTTTCCGATATTTAACATTCTATAATTTTGGAAAACTCAGTGTTTATATTCAAAAGAGTTACGAGATGACGCTCGTATCAGCATATTGCCGCTGAGCATTGTTGGAGATTTATGGGATAAAATTTTTAGCACTTTTTAAAGCATTATAGGAATAGCCGTTTTCCACACTGTATCTTCTAGGCGCTGTACTATAGCTCCGTTATAGGCCTAGATTATATGTTGTAGAAATCGACTATCCCAGCAATACTTAAAACAGCGCGGAAATAGTGAATCCCTTAAATGTACAACGATGTTGAATTCCAAACAGTCATTTACAGCGACATCTGCAGGATATTTTTTAAAGAAGAAAGAGACACGTGTAATGCACCGCTATAGCGTCTAGAATACATACTGTGGAATTTTGCTATCCAAGCAGCGCTAAAAAGTTGTATCCCTTAAATGTGCACTGACGCTGAAATTCAGGGAGCTGATCGCAGCGACATCTGTGATAAACTTTCAAAGTAAACATCGTATTATTACAGCGGGCTTGACGCCAAGCACATGGGTCAGATGTATGTTAATAAAATGTAAAAAAAAACGCTACAGCGTCTAGACCAAATTATAGCGCCTAGAATATATAGTGTGGAAATTGGCTATCCCTGTAATACTTAAAAAAGTGGTAAAATATTGTATCCTTAAATGTGCAACGATGCTGCTGAAATATACAAATCGCAGCGACATCTGCAGGATATTTTCTATAACTGAAAGATATTGCTAGTCTATACAATGTAATACGAAAATCCCGCAGATTTCGCTGCGATCGACACTTGGAATTTTAGCAGTATCGTCGATCATTTACGGGATACAAATTTTTAGCGTTGTTTAATAAAATATTTCCACACTAGGTATTCTAGACGCTGTTACCAAATCGTCATGAAGTTTTAGGAAATATCCTGCAGATATCGCTGTGATCGACTCATTGGATTTCAGCATCATTTGAAATTTAAGAGATCCAATATATTAGCACTTTTTAAAGTATTACTGGGATGGCCGATTTCCACACTATATATTCTAGGCGCTGTAGCACCGCGGTAGCCTGTCTTTTTCGTTTACCTCGGAGTAGATATAGATGAAGTAATTTGTAGCTGTTCCTAAACTGTGGCCAACAACATATAAGGCCAGTTCATAACGTCACACGGAGTTGATTATCTGTACACAGCAATGGACACAAAAAAAATCGGCTCGCAGCTTTGTACTAATCATCGTCTAAAGATGATCCAACTCTGAGACTAACGAAAAAGACAGGCTACCCCGGTGGGTCCGATTCTTCTTTTTTTACAGACCGCTGGAGTCACGTGATGCTCGAATGCACCAAAGAAGGAGCGTGAAAAGAGCATCACGTGACTCCAGCGGTTTGTAAAAAAAGAAGAATCGGACCCACCGCGGTAGCCTGTCTTTTTCGTTAGCCTCGATCCAACTGCGTGTGACTTTTAAATATCATGAACTGGCCTATTATGTCATTGGTCGCGCTAACACCCTCCATCCTGCGTCCACCGTATATAGCGGCATCTTGTACTGGAGACTGCTAAATGGGCTGCTATCGGTCAAAATCAAGAGAGAAAAGGGCAGAAGAGAGGGAAATAACTCGTTTTTTTTTGGTAACTAGTTTTTCACACGGGAAGATTGACATGTCTGTTCCTCTCCTTTCATAACTTCATGGTGGTGAAATACGCCAAAGCATCCTAAATATCTGAGAAAGTCTTGACTCGCATCACGAAAACATCACACAAAGCAGGCAAAGCAAAGAAACAAAATCATTCATCGGCTCGTGAATATGAACGAGCCAATGAATGATTTTTCTTCTTTGTTTTGCCTGCTTTGTGTGACGTTTTTCTGACACACGTGTCAAGGCTTTCTCCAATATTTAAAGGGCGTTGAATAGGCCGGGATCAAGATAGATATTTCGCTATTAGCGGAATGGGATCGACCAATCAGACGTCTGCATTTTTTCGAACTTTTTGATGTTTGCAGTAAACACCGAAACGCCTGCAAGGATAAAGGCTACTGATTGGTCAATGTAATTTTACTAACAGAGAAAAATTTATCCGGATCCCGGACATTAACTTTGGTTGGTTAAAACAATTTTGAATAAAATCAAATCAGGAAGCCAATGTTTGTTAACTTTTCTGGTTAGTTTAATTGAAATCTTGCTCGTCTATTACTGAAAACTGAGTTACCTTACTTTGGACAAAAAATTGAATATGAGTACACGACTTGTGCATATGTCACCACTCAAACACAGTGTTGCCAGATGGGCTACTTTTTTAAATTCAGATACTTGATTGGCACCACTTTTTTGAAATTGCAAAATGCGCCTTATTTAATGACATATTAATTAAGGCGAAAACAAAGGGAATTTTACCGTTTATAATAAGTGCTGGCAATCAAGAAATCTGAATTAAAAAAAAGTAGCCCGCTGGCAACACTGCTCTAACATATAAATGTTCTGTGTTATGACCATGATTCTAAGTGCAGTTGGTTAAATTTGAGTATCTGGGCATTAGAGAAAGCAATAGTGGCCCACTGTGGCTGAGTGGATAAGACACAATGCCGCTAATCGCTTGAGAGCGTAGGTGGAAGCAGATTCGAATCCCGCCGTGATCCGCATGTGATATGATGTATGTGTTCAATAAATCAAACAAACAAACAAGCAAGCAATAGTGAAAGGTACAGTTGGCATGGAAACAACGACTTCTTTAATTCGTATAGAAAATTGATGAATAGTAGTAAATGACTCAAGTTTAAAATGTAGGCAAATGGTCTGGAAATATCAATGGCTCCCATCTAGTATTTCACAAAATTAATTTAATAGTTTCACATCATGTATAACTTGATGCAACTCTTAACTATTGAAAATTCTGCAACAAGACTTATGTAGGTAGATCTTTTGAATGAATAATTCAGAATTCTGAGAACAAAACGAAGTTCTTAAGGCTCTTCCTCACACCCCCCTCAAAAAAGGAAATACGATAGAAAGATATAAGAATTTGGATAGCTTCGATATGTCTGTGATCTTTTGTCAGAGTTCAGAAAAAGAGTCTGGGCATAAAAAAAAGATAAATTTAACGAACGATAAGACTATAGATTTCAGGCAATTTTTAACCGAAAAATATTTAATTCTAATGTATATGCGGCTTTAATAATAGACTATTAAAGATAATCAATTTAGGGGAAATTTTATAGTAAATTAATATCCTCACATTTATGCAAATAGGTATGGATAAACAGACTTGAGTAAAATTACATATTTATTCTTTCTTCTCTATAACACGATCTAAATGAAGATGAAGTTATATGTACAGTTTATATCTCTAAATTTTTAGATTTTTTTTATCAAAAATGTTCCTTTATTATGTCTAGAATTGCTAGATTTACAGATCTTCGATTCTTTAGATGCCTGCGGGTTTTCATTCTCGGATTAACCGTAGGTATTTGTAAAGGTAAATTTATTTTGCAAAACCGTCAGCAAAAAAAGTTAGAAAAAACAATTAACTGACAGACTAACTGTAAATATATATTTTATTTCGACTCTGTTTTTTACTAAATTTTCATCTTTCGTAGAAAATTTTAAGGAGATATAAATTGAGAAAGACTGATACTTTGAAAGAAGAAATTGACTTTCCTTACTTTTAAATTATTAATCACTATAAAAAATGAATGATAGGTAAACAAAATGCATAATATTGTGTTTGCTCCCTGCTTATAAAGGCTATACAAGGACTAATTTTAATTTGAGCTAGTAGAATTATTTCAGTTATATATCATTTGTTTTAAAAAAAGAACTGATATCTACTAAAAAACAACTTTTCAAAAGTAAAAAATAAGCCAAGCAAAAAAAAAAAAGAAAAGAAAAGAAAAAAGGTGAAAGTTGTGGCTAAAAAATAGTGTGATATCAAATTTCCAAGCTTATATTGCGGTACTTATTTAACATTTTTTGATAAAAATTTACCATATGTAAGTCGAGTACCTAAGTATGCGTTGATAGAAAGCCTTTTCTCCTTTACTAAATACATCATAACGTGTTTCTGAAAATTAATTTTTTTTAAATTATGCATGATGGGCTTGGCGGCCATCTTTCCATATTTTACACAAATTTCTAAGCACTCAAGCTCGTAACATATTTGCATTATTAAGAATTTCGAAGTTATAGTTTTAGCTACAGACAGATAAATTAAGAAAGTTTTTTATTTTGAAAAAACAAATTGATTTTTACTGCTTTAACTAATTAATTAACTCCCCTCCAATAAAAGAGAATCATAAGATGAAACCTGAAGTTACTTCAGCTTTATTTTTAGACACAAATTTTTAGGCACTCATTTCCATAAATTAAAAGAATAAAATGTTTGCTTTAGTAACAATTTCGAACTTCCAATCTTAACAATGAACTTGTGTGCTTAGAAATTTGTGTAAAATATAGAAAGATGGCCGCCAAGCCCATCATGCATAATTTAAAAAAAATTAATTTTCAGAAACACGTTATGATGTATTTAGTAAAGGAGAAAAGGCTTTCTATCAACGCATACTTAGGTACTCGACTTACATATGGTAAATTTTTATCAAAAAATGTTAAATAAGTACCGCAATATAAGCTTGGAAATTTGATATCACACTATTTTTTAGCCACAACTTTCACCTTTTTTCTTTTCTTTTCTTTTTTTTTTTTGCTTGGCTTATTTTTTACTTTTGAAAAGTTGTTTTTTAGTAGATCTACTTTTCCACACACAATTCACAGACGAAAATCACCATGACTGCAATTTATTTCTGGACAATGGCGAGCAAAGTTAGTATATGAGATCGCCGACTTGAGAACTACCACTAGAGCTCACTCTAGTTACACCGTACCCGAACTCCACTCTAATAACACTAACCAAATATCCCCAACTTTGTATAGCAATATACTTACTACCTATTCCGGGGGGGATTAATTTTGACTTATAGCACTGCCAGCCAGATATGGACACAAAATATATATATGCACAGTTATATAAACAAAACATAAAATCAATACACTAGTGCACAGCTGGACAATAGAATACACATAAACAGAGACAAAAAAAAATTAACATTAGGTATATATTGTTGACAAATACATATCACTCGGAAAAATGTGGATTAGAGTTCTTCAGACTGGTGAAAAATTGTTCGTTTGAATTTTAGAAACACATAAGATCTTTCTGAGTTTTACAACTGCACTTACAGGGCCACTGTGCATTTGGTAAGTGTATGCCGCAATGTGTGTTGCAGATAAGAACACGTAAAAATTATATACCAACTTTGGTTATCAAAATTTTGCTAAAATATCCACAAACATTAAACAGTTTGATACACCAACTGTGGTGGTGAATAATTACACCCAAAATCGAAAAAGGGAAGGCAGAAAACAACAAAAAAAAATTAAAAAAAAAACCGGTATACAGATTTAAAATGAGATGAATTAATGTAAATACACACCAAACATTTTAATACTTACATTTAGATAAACAAACCTCAGTTCCAACCTACATACTAGAAAATTTTGAACTAAAACCCCTTTAATTCAAAACAAGAAAAATGTTTGAAATACATACACCTGAGTTGTAAACAAATAGTATACTTCTATACTTATACACTAACTCACACCTCAGATACACTAATCTGTGTAATTTCAAACAGTATTTAAAAGTGTGTTTTTCCTAAAGAATAACAATTCTAGTACCTACCCTAGAAAACCAAGTAAAATTACACACTAATATACAAAATTTTATACATAAGTACTTTATTACGTATATTAAATAAAATATACCTATCCTTGCTAAACCATTACCTTAAAAACAATGCATATACATAAAACACAAAGCGAAGAAGAAAAATTTGATGCATGCATAATTCCATTAAAAATGTACAGAAAATTTTCAAAGTTCAGAAAATACAGCTAAAAATTCGGAAAAATGCATAATAAATTAAACAATGTATGTGCGGAGTACGTTTTAATATTAAAATAACCTAAATACACACTAGAAATAATAATAACTAAGTTAGAAAACATCTAGTATATTGACAACAAACTTCCGTTACCCGGACATAAAATCAAAACAAGTTTAAAGTTCCTCAAAAAATTAATTACGTACTAAAATGCACAAAATAACATTAAAAGAATGCTAAACATATATATATACAAAAAAAATATTAAAATAAAAACTATTCTAGGCAAAGATTAGTGCTTAAAAAGTTGCTACACTCTATAATTTGGCTTATCTCTCCTTTCACGGAATCCATATTGACTGGTCGGGACAGCATTCGATTTAGTTGGTATCGATTGTAAGTGACTAACATTCGAAGTACGCGATGCATCCGCATTACAATCCGACGTAACTTGATTAGCTGAATTCCCTCCCGGTGCTGGATCTGAGAGCTGAACGTCGCCTGAATTTTCCTCATGCGTATCGCTGGAAACTGGGGGGGAAGAATGATGAGCCATACTTTCGCTATCTGCCTCTGCTGAACTTAAGGGCGATTGCTCTGCGCTGTCTGCTGTATCTGGCGTGCTCCGTGGGGTCGAAAAAACTGGGACGAAGTTACGTCCGCGCCTGCGCTTCCGTGGTGCAAGAAAATCGAAGTTGCTTGTCGAAGGGACGTCAGTTACAATCGGACTGGACTCAATCGATATAGAATCGACACCCTGCTGTTGTTGTTTTGGTACAAAAATGGGATTTCTGCTTTTAAACTCCGTTAGTCTGTCAACATGTACAACTTGCGTTTTAGATAAGTTAGATTGAAGAGCAATTTTAAAATTTACTTCACTTAATTTTTCAGTTATAGTGTAAGGACCATTATTAAATTTAGAGAGCTTTTTTGACTGACCTGGCTTTACGGAAGGTGTGAATAACCAGACAGAATCCCCTACTTTGAAATTTTTACACACTGCAGTTTTTTCACGATACTTCTCTTGTTTTTCTGAAACTTTAACAAGACTGCTGTGTACTTCCGTGTATACTTTTCTCAATGCAGGAAATAAGAGTTCACAATATGAAGGAGTATCATTGTAATTTAAAGTTGTAGGGGTAGAAAAAATTTTATACGGAAGGTTAAGATTTCTTCCAAACATTACTGCAGCGGGGGTTAAGTTTGTGGATGAGTGTACTGCTGTGCGGAGGGCTAAAAGAGCAAATTTGAGTTTTGTATCCCAGTCTGTTTGATTTTGGTTGACGATATGACATAGGGCATTTTTCAATGTCTGATTTTGTCGCTCCACTTGTGCATTCCCGCTTGGATGAAACGGGGTTGTCTGAATGTGTTTGGTGCCAAACTTCTTATAGACTTTCTCTATAGCTTCTGATATTAAATTTTTTCCTTTGTCAGTTGTGATATATGAAGGTGCTCCATATCTTGACACGAAGTCAGCAAGGGTATCAGCTATCATATCTGAAGTGATATCGGATACTGCGTATGCTTCAGGCCATTTTGAAAACGCATCAATATATGCAACAATAAACTTATTACCCGAAAAAGTCTGGGGCAAGGGACCCAAGATGTCCAAATTTACCTTTGAGAGTGGGAATTCAGGGGTAGGCATTCTTTGCAATGGGGCGAGATGTTTTGCCTTGTGTGCACGTCTCTGTTGGCAACTAATGCAGGACTCTACTAGATGTTTGACATCAGCGGACATGCCTGGCCAGTAAAAATTTTCGCGAATGCGATCAATGGTTTTCTGGAAGGCTTGATGACAAGCAGCTAGAGAATCGTGAGTTAGTGCAAACACCTGGGGGATAAGTTCTCTTGGTACCACAAGTCTGGGCAATTTATTCAGCACAAGAGAATCTCTAGTGTCCTCGCCCACTAAAAGATCATCTTGGAAGAAAAATCGCATATACTTGGGTGCAATTTCCACCCCTTGGTCTAATTTTTGAGCAATCTGTATACACTTTTTATCTGATTTTTGCAATTCCCTGATTTTCTCTAATAAATCAGATTGTGGCATAAACATATTTCCTTTTTCCACTTGAATACAAAAATTGCAGCTGGTCACATTTTCAGAAAAATCATTCTCATTTACATACCTTGATAAGAAATCAGCTACACTGTTACAACAACCTTTAATAAATTTAATCGTAAAGGTAAAATCTGCAAGAGTGCAAACCCATTTCGCAATTCGGGATGTTGGGTCTTGAATTTTGAGCATATATGTAAGTGGGGCATGATCTGTATAAATAAAGAAGTGTGTGTTAGCTAAGTAACACTTAAAATGTGAAGTAGCCCATACTAGAGCCAGTAATTCACGCTCCGTGGTCGAATACCTCGTCTCGGGGTCTTTTAATTTTCTACTGGCAAAGGCGACAGGATGTAAACAGTTGTTATCATCAAATTGCGACAATACTGCTCCAAGAGCTGAGCCACTAGCGTCCGTATATAAATGAAATTCCTTATTAAAATCAGGGAGGTTTAAACAAGGTTTAGATATCAAAGCATTTTTTAAATCTTCAAATTCTGCCTCTGCTTCCTGATTCCAAACAAAACGACCATTATCTTTAGTTAGTAAAATTAAATTTTTGGCTCTTTTTGAAAAATCGGGAATGAATCTCCTATAAAATGATATTGTACCAATAAAGGATCTAACTGCCTTACGAGTTTTAGGTGGTTGGAAATCTTTAATTATTTCAATATTTTTATTGATTGGTGCAACTTTACCTTTTTTAATCTCAAAACCAAGATATTGAATTGTATCAGATAAGAAAAAACATTTACTAGGTTTTAACTTTAACTTATGTTGGCGAAGTCTACTGAACACTAAATTTAATTTTTCAAGGTGGGACTCTACATCTTTCGAAGCAATCACAATATCGTCGATATAAACTAGGATACCTAAATTTCCTAAGTCACAAAAAACAGCATTCATTAATCTTTGAAAAGAATTGCCAGATGTCGATAATCCGAAGCAATTCCTGGCCCACTCAAAGAGTCCTTTATGGGTGATTATTGCTGTTTTGTGTCTATCCTCAGGACGCACAACTTGCTGGAAAAAACCACTCGTTAAATCAAGGGTTGAAAAAAAATTTGACCCAGAAAGTGCATCAACCGAATCTGTTATATTCGGGATGGGATAAGCATCCTTAACTAAGTTTTTATTAAGGGCTCTGAAATCGACCGCCAACCTATAAGAACCATCCGCTTTCTTAACTAAAAGTACAGGGGAGGCGAATTCAGACATAGAGGGGGCTATAATTTCAGCTTTTAAAAGGATATCAAGTTGACTTTCTAACTCTTCTCTAAGCTTATGTGGGACTCTATATGCTTTACATTTTACGGGTTTATCTGAGGTTAAATTAATTACATGGGGGATAGTGTCACAGCCTGGTAAGTCTAAAACTGAAGCTGCAAACACATCTTTATTCTTATCTAAAAATTCTTGCATCTTAAGTTTGAGGGGGGGTTCTAAATGATCAAGATTGATATCTGTGCTCCATGTCAGGTCAGCATGGTCAAAATCATCACCTGGGGCGGGTGTATTTACATTAAAAGCAAAATTACATTTATCATAGTCACAATCAGAATCATCGATACACTTTCGAACTTTGGCAACCCTCATTCCCTTTTTAAAAGTTACACTATCATCCGAAAAATTTGCAAAAGATATGTACAGCCCACGTTCCTGAGAACAGACACTTCTAGACGATAATACACTATTACAGACTTTCTGTACCAGAGGTTCCAAAATCACATTATCTTTACTTTGAATAAAATTATCTCTTGAACATTTAACTTTTGCTATAACTTTAGAATGGGGAGGTATAGTTATTACACTGGTGAGTACCGCAAAACTAATCTCATGATTTTTTGAATTTTTGTCCTCATTACATGTATCGGTACTTGTTTCACTCAAATGTGCAACTTCACTATTAGTTACATTGACCTGGCAGATAGGATAAACACTTTGCATTTCCCTATTTTTACTTTTTCCTTCCTCCTCATTCATTATATCTGAGCTTACGTTAGTATTTACATTATGAATATTTACATTAACACTTATCTCATTTTCATTCGAATTGTTGCAACCTATATTACTATTTACATCATTACTGTTACTAATACTACTTATACACCCTACATACAGTTTATTATTATTTACATTATCCCCTACATTAAAAACCTCATTCATATTTAGGGAATTTTCTACATTTGAATTTATCTCTGAGAGATCCTGAACAACAGAGCATTCATCTTTATTTACATTGCTTTGACAATTATCACCAATTACAGTTTTACTCATTTAATTAATGTTTTTCTCCCTAACCTGTACTTTCCTATCTTCCTTATCTGCTTTTAATTCTAGTTCATCTTTATGATTATACTCCATGTTGTTCAGAGTTTCCCCAGAAGCTTTATGTTTAAAAAAATTCTCCTTTGGGAAATTTGTTTGACATGCTACAGATTCAGTTTTGTAAAAATTGACATTGTTTATTTTACTATATTCACATTTGCTGTCAACCAGTGGGGAAGGGAGGGAGTTTTGCACACTATTTTTACACAAAGTATGCTCGTTTACATTCAAGATAATGGATTTTTGTTGACAATTAATAATGGCACTATATTTACTTAAAAAGGGCATACCCAAAATGGCAACAAATTCATTAGCTAATTTTCCTGGTACCACGAAAAATTCTGCCTGACAGTTTACATCATTGAACTTAAAGTTTAAATCTATTTTTTCTGTAAGTGGAACCTTTTCACCTGTTACCGTTAAAATCGGGGTATTGCATGGAGTGGTATTTGCAAATAGAATAAGATTAAGGCCTTGCCTGGATATCAGATTAATTCCTGAGCCAGTATCACATAACACATTTAAAAAAATATTATTTATAAAAATTTTCATTGTAGGCAAATTGTAAACAGACAGGGAAAAAACATTATATACAGAGGGAGGAATGTCGTTAGGCCTATCATGAGTCAGTCCGACTGATTCTGACTCAGCCCCTACTCGTTTAAACCTTTATTTTCCTGAGTTACATTATTTTGGCCCGTTTCCTGTTGTGGGACATTGTTGTCGCCACCTCTACCTCTTGTATATTGCCCTCTACCTCTATAATTATTCCCTATTTGAGAGTTATCATACCCTCTACCTCTTTGAGGCTGTTGGTATCCAGACATACCCCTACGACCCTGATAACTCCTATTGTTACCTCTCCAAAACTGGTTTCTGGGGTTTTGGGAGCAATCTCGAGCAAAATGGTTGAGACCCCCACACGTATAGCAAGAAAAATTTGAAAAATTTGTTTGTTCTGGGTTCCACAACCTTCTGTCATTATCTGTTTTCTCCACTAAACTATCAATTTTCGCAGTTAACAATTGTAATTGTTGTCTTAGCTCCTCAATTTCCTGCTTCTGATTGTTTACATTCGGTTTTTTAGCTTGAGTAGCCGCGCAAGCTATATTGATAGGCTGCGGTTGAGTTGCCTGTGCCAAATCGTGGGAGTATAAGGGGTTAACACTCCTACAAGCTTTTTCCTCTAATCGGGCATAAGCTAAAATTTCAGCAGGTGTTTTTGGGTCTTTTGAAATTACCCCCTTCCTGATTTCTGGCAATAAATTTCCCAGCAGCATGGAGTGTAGCATTGCATCTCTACTTTGCTGCGCTATTGTTGATGATACCACATCCATAACAAGAGCCCTTAGGGAAAGATCAGAAACCCTGTCAAAAAATTCTTGAACAGACATAGCAGGTGTTTGCTTAAAATTTAAAAATTTAGCTAAAGCTACATCTGGGGTTTCCTGATGAATGTACCTCTCTTTAATAATTTTAACCAGTTCTGCACTATCCTTACCCTTATGCAGTTTCAATAGTTTAGCAGCTGTTCCCGAAATTCTGCTTAATAAAGCAAACTTTTTCTCCCCCTCATCCCAGCCGAAAAAATCTGCTAATTCCTCCCACTTTTCAAGAGAGTCAGAACATGAAACTGTTGATTCACCATTAAAAGGGGGGATGCTTAAAAGGTTGTCGACTAAGGCCGTTTTCTTTTGTACAAGTGCAAGTTCTTTTGTAGCTTCATCTGCCATAATTAAATCTTTATATATAATCTTAACGTTAGACAGAAATAAAAGTTAAACTGTAAACTAAAATTACGTCCCTATGCAGATTTAAGAATTATACCCGGTATACAAGGGCACATTACAATTAAAACACTTACACAAAAATAAAATTATGTAAAGTATGACAGAAAAATTAGTATTTGAGAAAAGAAAAACTTCTTAGGGGGGGGGGGGTGCATATACTTAGAAACCTCACACCTTGGAGCATACACTTATACATATATATTATAATACACAACATATGAAAAAACACACACATATATATATATACCTATTGTCCAGCTTGCCCCTAAATTTTTGGTAAATGAATGACTGAATTATCACTCGCATGAACTCTGTACAAAATGTGTATACTAACTGAATGGCAATTACCAATAAAAATGAACTACCTAAACTTTTAAATCACACCCGCACAAGAAAAAAGGACAATTCTGGAATTTTGCGAGAGGAAAACATTGAAAATTTGTAAAGTATAGAGTTCTAAATTCAGCCAAACAGTTAATTCCCAACCAAATACTGTAATATATAAAATCACACATAAATTCAATACAATAACCAGGCCTTTAATAACATGGCACCATTCTTGTTATGGGTTTTTTTTTTCTCTGAGCAGTTAAATTTCCACCTAGATTGAATCCTGTATATAAAATCATAACAATAACTTTTAGCTGAATTACAGAATTACTGTAAAAGAAAACTTTAACCCTAAAATATCAATGCCACACTTAAGGAATTTTAAAACTGCAACAAAATACTAAAGCAATACAGGGTTCTCAATTTATCTGCTCAGATCAACCCCAACAATTGTCATAGAGTCAGAATATTCATGCATGACCAGAGAAAATCACTTAAAAAGAGATGAATATAATTAATTAAATGAAATTTAAACATACCGCAAGACAAATTACTTAAAGGAATATGAATGAACTGAAAAGGTAGATTAATTTAAGAATTTTGAATAAGTTAAAAGTCAAGAGCTGAGATATGAAAACAGGCTTCAAAGTCATACATAAAAAGAATCTAACTCTATGGGCTGTGATCGTAATGTGGCTAAATTCATTAAATTGTAAAGGTGTGTAAAATTGAAAATTTTAGTTAACTTAAGCTGTTTACCTTCATTACAATAAAAAACTAGAAGAAACACTGTTCATATTCTCTATATTCTTCAATTTATTAATGATTACTTTTAAATCTTTATTTTTAAATTAATATATGATTAATTTTAGAGAAACAGACCATTTCTACTTCTTCTTGGGTTAATTTGAACTGAAACATTTATTCTCATTATTTCTGTTTTTTTAAAGTATATTTACTTATTTAAACCTAGTGAAGTTACTTTATTGAAGAATACTTCTAGCAGTGCGAAAATAGATACAAGTCAAGAGAATAAGATTAAAATTAAATTTAATTCTTCATAGGGAGTTTAAACTCTTATACATACAGGTGTTTCAAAACTTATTTCTCAAGTTATCACAATTAACAAATGATATTGTAAATATTCTAACATTAATAGGAAAGATTTTATCATGTTGACATTTTTTGGCTTCTATTATATAGATTGCAAGTTTAAAACAAAGATAATCAATCATTACGTTATAATGGAACAAGAGAAAAAAAACTTAACATACCCAATGTAATCCATAGTAGGTTTCAGACATGGTACACCACAAATTATTCTATTTTCTTTTAACATAGTTATCTTAAACACAATTTTTTTAGATGATTTTTCTTTGACGACCATATCTTAACTGGCAGTGTTTTTTTTGTTTTCTGTAGTAGAAAAAAACTCCTTATCTTGAAAATAGTTTCAGGGGGTGGGCTACACCCCACACACTTCCTTCGGTACGCAGCTTTACCCGATGAGTTAGGAAATCGTTTTGGAATTTGAAGTCAGCAGCCAATATCGCTCTCCGTGGAAGTAGCTGGAATTGTTTTGCTTCAACTTTAAACAAGCAGGCATCCTCCGTGATATATTTCTAGGATAAATTGATGTTTAGCAAAAAAGGGAGCGGAACGCTAACGTCTTGCTTCGCATGCTCACGATTTATCTTGGATCTCTATTTCACAGAATCTGATATCAGGGCATTTTTTTACTTGTCCGATGCTCGGTCAGCAGCCAGGTATATCCAGCTTACCAGTACAGTCGAAAGATGCACCTTCTAAAGCCGCGCTCGCTTACCATTCATTTTTAAAAAAGCGAAAAGCACTTACAATTCAATTCATACTCTTTACTCGCAAGAGTTGACCTTCTCTGTCTTCGGTCTCAAAAGCGAATCCTTAATAAAAATTGTTTCAGGCCTCGACAAAAGAGGGGGGAGGGTTTCCCGGGCCCCTTTGGCCCCTCAAAATTTTATGTTGTTTCACATCTTACTGCACTCAGGACCCCTCTAAAAAAAAAAAACGCTACACGACCAACAAACCACGCGCTCGCTTCTCGCGTCCCCGCAATTCTCCCCGCGTTACTTCCCATGAAGCAATAAAGGGTGGAGGCGAAAACTGTTTTCATTGGTCAATTTCCCTACCTAATGCCAAGAACATCTCGTTGCTATGTCCCTCTAACCACGGGGAGATCACGTGAACTCAAATCTCAGAAGCCCAGGCAATACTTGCACCTGCTTAAAAAATTGTTTTTCGTAAACAAAGTCATAAAACTGCATTGTAAAAGGGGCTGGTATGCTATGAGAAAAGTAGCATTCCCACACAATAATCCTGTGTTTAAAATGTAAACGTGTGTGGTCCCAATTATTTCTGAACACAGCTGACCATCTACCCCACGTTTGCTAGTAAAAGAGAGAAAAGGGAGATTTTTTTTTTTTTTTTTTTTTTTTTTTTTTTGTGAGAGAGTATCCCAAAAGAAAAGGTTTTATTTACAGAAAAATAGAGGAATGTTTTTGAATAACAACATTTACATGTTGTAACATAATTTAAGTACGAGAAATTAATAAAAAGAAAGGGTGCTTAATTTATTAAATTACTTTTATTTATTTATTTATTTTTATTAATTTTAGAAAACACAACTGACTTTAAACTGAACTCTTAAAGATAAAGAAAGTGTACAATGAAAAATTTTGACTAGAACTAAGCTATTAATGATATACAAAGAAAAGGGGGGAGGCGGCGCGTGCTGTGTACAAATAATATATTTTAAAATGAAAATTTCTTAAAAATAAGTAAATTACGCCTAACACCTCCGTAAAGTAACTCCGGCTCGGAAAACCTCATGTAGGTCCGTGGGCCCGACTCCTCTATAGGTGTTCGGTTCTCGCGGGCTGTCGGGGCGTACTGGGTCGGGGACCGAAATCGCCCACTCGTGGACAGCCTACCGTGAGGTATAGGGACAATAAGTCCACGAGGGGAAAAAGGGGCTGCCAGGCAGCGCAAGCAGGGTGGCGCACATTTATTACAACATAAAAAGCATGTTACAAATACTGCCTTATTATTGAAGGCAGGGCGGACACATATGTATAAATAAATATTGAAAAATATTTACAGGTTAAATAGAATGTAAAAAAAAAAAAAGGATTAAGGTTTAGCTATAGTCTTAGAAATAAACGAAAAATGTTTGTTTAAAATGTCGTAATTTTCTAGAAGTCTCTGGAAGTTGCCTGCGTTGAAAAGAGTGTTATTCAAATTTTCTCTCAATGTTTTGTTTCTGTCAAAATGGAAATGATGTTTCATTATGGGGCAGTTTCCAAAGATATAGTGTGTAGCGTTTCCAATACTCTTTCTGCATAAACAAAGTGGTGAGTCTCTTTTTTTAATTTTATGTAGAAATGATGGGAAACTTCCATGACCAGTGATATAGTTAGGTAACGTAGGGCGATCACAGATGAACTGTATGTCAACTTTATTAATTATACTGTAAGTATCGCGACCCTTTGTCGACTGAGTCCATGAGAGTTGCCATTCATCCAGAGTTTTTTGCCTAAAGATATACTTGAATTTGGATTGTGGAAGAAGCAATTCCTGGCAATCGTTGTATTGGTTATTATCTATAACCGCCTTCGCCAGAGAATCGGCTCTTTCGTTTCCCGGGATACCTATGTGAGATTTAATCCATGAGATATAGAACTTTTTGTTAGGAAAATGTAGTAAAAGATTGTAGATATTATAAATTATATAATTGCGTGGAAATGCAATTTGAAGGGCGTCATAGGATGAGTGGCTGTCTGTAAGGATAAGAATTTCATGATGAGAAGAGTTAATGGACCATTCCATTGCCTTGTAAATTGCGAATAATTCAGCTTGGTAGATCGAGTTATCGACATGAAGTTTAACTGCATAATCATATACGAATGAGTTTTTAAGACAGACTGTAAATGCACATGCTGCTCCGTCGTTCATGACAGAACCATCGGTATATATGGATGGGTCATAGATTTGGAGTAATTTTTCGTATTTTTCCTCTAAAAAGAAGAGGTTGTTTATCTTGTAATATTGAGAAAAGTCGAAGGTGTTTAGTTTTGACATAATGTGGTTGCTGTTAATGATTTTGCCATTATGGTTATATGATCTTCTTCCTTTAATTAGTTCGTAATAATGATAATCGTTCTTGAGCAAAGTATCGATTGGGGGAGAACCAGTAAGGACACAGAGAGCGTCAGAGGAAGTACTTCGATAGGTCTTGATAATGCTTAAGAGAGCTGTACGTTGTACTGACTTTAATTTTCTTATCCCATGCGAGTTGAGGCTTGGAAACCAAATTTCATAAGCGTAGCTAATTTGTTTTAATATGACGGTGTTGTACCAAAATTTCAGTATACTTGAAGATATTCCTCCTTTATGAGATTTTAGGCTTTTGAATCCGTTTAAAAATTGAGTTACCTTTGTTTTAGTATGAGTTAGATGCTCTTGAAAATTAAATTTTGGATCTAGTATAACGCCAAGATAGGGAATAGTATTTTCAAACTTGATAGTTTTGTTATTCAATTTGAAAATTGGTCGACGTCTGTTAAGAAGAAAGCGGCCAAAAAGCATGGCCTTTGTTTTAGTTTCCGATATTGTAAGGTTGAAATTCCTGCATAAAGTTGAAAAAATTTCGATGCGTCTATTAGCAACTTGCTCCAACTCAGGTCTGGAGTCTCCCGCAACCTTAATTACGAAATCGTCAGCATAAACTATCATGTCTGATTCTATTTTGTAGAACTCCTTTATAATAAAATCTGCAATTAGCAACCAAAGAAGGGGACCTAAGCATGAGCCCTGAGGGCACCCTTTAAATGAAATGAACCATTCTACAACGCTTCCTTCTTTTAAACCAATATATCGATTGGAGATGTAATTTTTTAGTAAATGTTTTAGATATAGAGGGAGAGGAGAATTATCGATTATTTGGGAGATAGTATTCCAATCTATCGAATCAAACGCTCCCTCTATATCGAAGGAAAGAATACCACAGTATTTCTTATTTTCTAATGTATTTGTGATAGAGGATTTCAGTTCATTTAAGGCATCTATTGTGCTTCTTGATTCGCGAAATCCAAATTGCATTTCATGGAGAAAGGAAATATCTTCTAAAAATGTCACTGCACGCATCTTGATTAATCGTTCAAGGACTTTTCCCAGCATAGGGAGAAGGACTATCGGTCGGTAAGATTTTAATTGCCGAGGATCTTTATTCTTCTTTCGAAAATAAATGACAATGCCTTTCTTCCATATGTCTGGGAAATGGGCAAGGGAAAAGCATTTGTTGTATAGTTGAAGCATTAATTGTGGGAAAGTTTTGATCAAGTTTTTAGTAACCCTTGCATCGATCTTATCGAAGCCAGGGGCTTTGTTGTTCGACTGTCTTGATGCGCAATATTTTAGTTCTCTATAGCTGATTAGATATTCATTTATATCACTTTCTGATAGTGGCTCCAAATTTTCAAATGAATGTAGATTTTCAGGGATTTCTTTTCCAAAATGATGGCTTAAGAGTTGGTGTTGAATGTCTCTAAACATGTCAGTTGAATTTGATGTGTCAAGTATTGAATGTATTAAGTCGGTATTTTTGAGGTATTTGCCCTTTACAATTTTGAAAGCGGTTCCGTATGTTGTGGATGTTGTCTCACAGAAGGATTTCCACGAATTTAATTTTGCGTTTTTGATGTTTAATTTGTATTTAGCTCTCTCTTTCTTGTAGCTAACTTGGTATTGTACGTTTTCAGGATTTTTATTTGATCTTTTCCGTAAAGCGTTTAATCGATTTCTTTGTATTTTGAGATTATCTGTGTACCACTTTGTATTTACTTCATATGACTGTTTTTTCTTTTTGAGAGAAGATTCCATGATTTCTTGTAGAAGCTCTTCAAATTTGTGGGTCCATTCATTCAAGTCATTAGGACTTTTGACCTCGCTGAGAGTTGTCTGTAGATTGTCAACATTAGGAGAGAGTTGGTTGTTAAATTTTTTGAAATTCTCAAATTTAGTTTTAAATCTGTATTCATTTCTTAGAACTGGATCTATATCTAAATCGTATCTTATGTACAGATGGTCGCTGAGGGAGTCATTGATGTCGTCTACGTACCAAGAATTGAGATAGTTGCGTGCTTGGTTTCCACTTAAAGTTAGATCTGGAGTACCTTTCCTTTTGTTCTGTTTGAATGTATATGGTGCATTGGGATCATTAACTATGGATACGTTATTTAAAGCGAGGTAATCTAGAAGAATGTCTCCTCTTGCATTATTGCATTTATATCCCCAGTCCTTTAAGTGAGCATTAAAATCGCCTGCTAAAATGATATTTTTACAGTCTCTGATAGTGTTGGTCCAGGCTTGTAGGTCTTCTTCGAGGTCTCTTGCGGAACGAGGACGGGAATACTGCGAGCCAAGTGTTAATTCATGGTATTTAGTGCTAATGTTAATAAAAATGCTGTTGTCAAAAGATAAGGTTTTTAGGTGATATAGTTGGGAGTTTGCTATGATAATTCCAGCTGTTTCATTTTTTGAGGCATAAAGAGACCATCCAATTGGGAGGCTTGTAAATGAATTATTTGTTCTATGGTAATCTTGGATTATAGCTATGTCAATTTGTTGATTATTTATATATTTGATCAGTTCTAGATTCGCTGCGCGACAGTTATTCAGATTAATTTGGACACATCTAATTTTGGAAAGAGTTGCTTTGTTATGAATTACTTTAGTTGGAACTGCTATATTAGCAGGGTTGGAAGCAATAGTAAGAACATTGTTATTTAGGGTAACGATATTTGAAAGGTTATTTAGGGTCGAGAACGTTGCTGTCGGTAGTTAATTACACGATGTCTATTATAGAAGTGGTTTTGAAAGATATTACATTCGCTTGAATTTGCGCTATGATCGAACTTGTATTGGCGACCTTCGGGGTTCACATAATTATAGCAATTATAGCATTTGTGCTTCCTTGGATCATTTTTATTCGGACATGTTGAGGTTTCATGGTTCTTCATGCAATATGCGCAGGTTTCTTTTCTTCTGCACCTCTCTTTTGTATGTCCATAGATTTGACAGTGACTGCACCTTATTATGGGGGCGTACTGAGCGATTTTACACGATAGAAAACCAATCAGCAAACGACCTTGGCGTAGCAATCTGGTTGCCAATCTATCCTCCAAATCTAGCATAAGTTGATAGGTCTTTAGAGATTTTCTTTGTAATTCTTTATGTTCATTAGCTTTTATGTCATATTCAAGATCTTCGCTTAATTTCTCTTTTATTTCTTCTACTGTTATGTTTTGGGGGATTCCCAAAATGATTATTTTTTTCCTTTTTTCCACTGCGAGATTTAAATCTACGAGGTCAAGTATGTTACTGTGTTCCTGGATCTTGTCTGCTATGTTATTCACATCTTCGTCTGTGTTTGAGCGTACTATAATAGTTCGTTTATCTCTGGAAATAGTGCAGTATATTTTCGCAAGATTTACTGTTGTCTTAAGTTCTCTATTTATAAAATCGCGGATGTTGAATAGGGACATATTGGTTGTGGATTTTCTTGTTAACAATATAGCAGACTTTGATTGTTGTGGTGCTGGGGAGTTTAGAGTTGTGGCATATGATGGTTTACATAGAGGAACTGGAGATACTAGTTCATTGGTATGTGTTGTAATTTTTTGTTGAGGAAATTCTTCTCCTGCTATTTGTGCTTGTCTTACTTCAATGAATCTCTCTATTTTTGATTCGTGTTCTTTAAGCATGTTTCTCAGCTCAGTTTTTAAAACCATTTCCCTCGATATTTTACAATGGATATTTTCTATGTAATCCTTTTGTCTTTGCAATTCGCTATTTAAGTCGCGTATTTGCTCTATCTGATTTTCTAAAAGCTGTAGAAGTTGTTGTATATCTTCTTAAAATTTCTGAGTGGGTATTTTGATCAAATGTTCTTCCGTTTCAAATTGTTTTAGTAAATTAAAATGATTTTCGAATTTTTGTGGGCGACCTTGGCGGGCCATTCCTGGCGGCGACCTTCGGGTTTGGCCTCCGAGTCGCTCCGAGTAGGGACAAATGGGCCTGCAAGGGCCTGGGGCCGGGAGATGGGACCACGTCTCACCATGGCCTCATTCACCGATTTCGTGATAGCTGTCGGCTGTTTGTTGGAATGATGAGTAATATCAAATACACATTTAAAAATCATCTTGTAAAAATGGTTAGGTTAAAAATGTCGCTGACTCCCGGACTTTTGTAACGATGATATTGTGTTGGTGTTCCTTTGGGTTCGAGTTTAAAAATCTCTTTCTCTTTGGGAATATCTTTCAGAACCACGGTATTGAAAAGCACTGTGTTTTGAAATTTTACGCTTATATTTTATGTTTGATTGAGTTTTAGATATTTTCTGGAACTGAATTCTTTTCTTTAATTTAATGCACCATCATGCATATTTGAATGTTTTTTGAAAATGTAAATTCTTTATTTTAATAATTAAGCATATCAGAATTTTGTAATATGTATTTATCGAATAGTAATTCGTTCAAAATAAATCGAAAGTATTCTGTTTATGCATTTACCTGAATGTATTCTGCATCAAATGATCAAATATGTTGACAAATTTGCTAGCCGCGCTAGCTTTACACTATTTCATTTCCAATGTGACGTCATGAATATTCCCCATACGAAAATCGTTTTAATATATAACGTAATTTTCATTTATCACGTGTAATAATTTAAAAATTTTAATTTAATTACTATTTTTTTCTTTTTTTACGTATAAATATATTAGTCAATTTTAAAGTGTTTGGCAATATTATTATTTGAGCTTTTTAAACATGACCTCATTTTCATCATTAAAAGTTTTCCACACGTAATAATGTAATTACTTTAGACATTTTGCGTATGACGATATTTAATATTTAGGCATTTTACATATGACGTAATTGCTATTTTAGGCCTTTACTTTTTAAATATTCAATTGTAAATGCAATTTTTCATGGCGTTATTTTCCTTATTTCCTACTATGATCATTTAAGTATTATTTTAAAGTTTCATTTCTGTTTTTAATAGTCACGTGTAATACATTTTTTTTTCTTTTTGAGGAAATATAATTCTTTGCGCTGTTTTACAAATTGGCATCAATATATAAAAAAAAGACTGTTTTCTACATATGAAAAAAACACATGTTAAGATGATGGAAAATGAAAATTGTAAAAAAAACTAAAAATAATTAGTTAAAAAAAAAACGCAGTCTACACACCATAAGTTTGTGAAGTATATCCCAAGAAAAAAATAATTAAATTTCTATGTATAGTTTTTGTTCCTATAAAACATTTTTAATGGGGCGATTTTAACTGAATTTAGCATTAAATAGATATTAAAATAATTTATTGATTTAAAAATTGTCTGCTTCAGCGTGCGTATCAAACATTTTTCGATAATACAACCTATTTTTATATTTTTGAATGCATTTTTTTTTCATAATTATTAGCGGAGGAAGACCTCTGGTCACAAAAAAATTCATTTACGGCGTCGGCGATAGCGTCATTAATGTTTAAGAAGTTGTTGTCTCTATGACAATTCTTATCTGACTGTAGCTCCAGAAATTCGGTTAAAAATACCAAATTTGGCAATATTTTCTCAGAGACTATTTGTTGTTATCAAAAATAGAAAACACTGTTTGGTTTCACAGTTTCTGAATAAGAGGACCATTTTTACTGCCCCCTTCCCAACTTAATTTCGAAAAAATCGAAGAGGTACATATATTCAAATAGTAACCAATACCAACATAGTACAAATGATAGTGAGCGTATAATGTATTTTTCTGGGTGTGAAAGACCAGTAAAGTGTACCAAAACACAATCTTCAAATAACTAATGACAGATGATAACAAAATATCTTTACACTGCAGTATAGTCAAGTGAAAGAAAACGTTATGAACGTGTGCATCAAACTAATATGCAGGTACATCTACCTTTCATTATAATTTTAACCGCGAAAAAATCCCTGCCGGCTCGGCCTACAGGCGCAGGTAGATTTCAAAGTTAAGTACTAATTTCACCAAATAAAACTAAATCATGATTAGAGAAAACCCAATTTAACAATTTTAACTTGTCGCTTTTGACGAGTTTTTAATTTCATTTTTTATATAAAGCTGGTTTTATCAGAATCAAGTTAAGGCGGTATTCAAAAAAATATTTTTCCACGCTCAACAACTGGAAATTTTCTGATACATTTTCAAATTCATTTTTAAAAGAAAAAAAAAACACGAAACTTTCTGACATGATTTTAAAGAGATTTATAAGCGACCTGTGTTTTTATTTTTTTATTCCATTAATTAGAACTTAATTTATAAACAGTTATTTTTTCAGTATGACTATATTTTTCGTTTCCAACACTACCACTTCGGGAAATTCGGTTCAAAATGCTCACTTTCACATCACTTTTTTAAAAATATATTATGCTTCTATCAAAAAATCGACCAATACGGCACATTGTATAGTTTCTGAATAAGAGAATCTGCCAAGTGGATGCGTTTGAGAGCAAAAAGGAATTTAAAAATGAGTCAGTAAGAATGGTCCTCTTATTCAGAAACTGTGAAACTAAGCAGTGTTTTCTATTTTTTGATAACAGCAAATATAGTCTCTGAGAAAATAGTGCCAAATTTGGTATTTTTAACCAAATTTCTGGAGCTACAGTCCGATAAGAACTGTCATAGAGACAACAACTTCTTAAAAATTATTGACGCTGTCGCCGCCGCCCGTAAATGAATTTTTTGTGACCGGAGGTCTTCCTTCGCTAATAATTATGAAAAAAAAAATGCATTCAAAAATATAAAAATAGGTAGTATTATAGAAAAATGTTTGATAAGCACGCTGAAGCAGATAATTTTGAAATCAAAGAACTATTTTAAAATCTATTTAATTCTAAATTTGGTTAAAATCGTCCCATTAAAAATGTTTTATAGGAAAAAAAACTAAACATAGAAATTTAATTATTTTTTTCTAGGGATATACTTCATAAACTTATGATGTGTAGAGTGCGCTTATTTTATTATTTTTTTTTTAATTTTACTAGTTTTTTTTTTCAATTTTCAAGTTTTATCATCTTAACATATATGTTTTTCATATTTAGAAAACAGTCTTTTATTTTATATTGATGCCAATTTGTAAAACAGCGAAAAAAAAAAAATGCATTTCCACGTGACTATGAAAAACAGAAACAAAACTTCAAAATAATAATTAAATGATCATAATAGGAAATCAGGAAAATAACGTCATGAAAAATTGCGTTTACAATTGAATATTTAAAAAGTAAAGACCTAAAATAGTTAAATTATTACACGCGAAATTCATTTTATGCTAACAATTACGTCATATGTAAAATGCCTAAATATTAAATATTATCATACACAAAGTGTCTAAAGTAATTAAATTATCACATGTGAAAAACTTTTAATGATGAAAATGAGGTCATGTTTAACTAGTTGAATGTGCCAATCCCAAAACGTTCTTCTATCTTATACATCTTAATATTTCAAAAACTAGTTACACATGTTAATACTTCAATATTATTAGTTCAATACAATATCAACTTTGATTTTCATCTTAAATTTCTGCTTCAGTCGATTAAACGAGCTAAAAACCAGTTAATCTATATCATGATATTTGTTAAAATTAATAGTTTTTCTTATTCTGTCGTTATCAGATGTTTGCGGATAGCCGGCTTAGCAGGAAGCGAGTTCCCGCCGCTGCACGAGTCGCCGATGGACAATAGAAGTACGAAAAATCAAGAAAATTATACAAAAATCGCTATCACAGAGCCCCTTTACCGCGCAATATTTTCAAATTCAAGTAGGACCTGTTGGCCAAAGCCAAAAACATGCACAAAAAATTTGGTTCAATTGTATGCATAATTTTATACACTTTTCGATGGTACAATAAAGAAAATGGCACAAACATCGCTATTACAGCACCCCCCTTCCAGCAGATTTCTTTTCCAAATTCAGGGAGAACTCGTTTGCCATAGCCAGAAACATACACAAAAACGTTGGTTCAATGCTATGCATAACTTCATACACTTTTCGATAGTACAATAATGAAAATGGCACAGAGATCGGAAATTATAGCGCCCCCTTCTGGCGGATTTTTTTGAAGTTCAGGGAGGACTTGCTTGTCATAGCCAGAAACATACACAAAAACGTTGGTTCAATGCTATGCATAACTTCATACACTTTTCGATGGTACAATAATGAAAATGTCACAGAGATCGGAAATTATAGCGCCCCCTTCTGGCGGATTTTTTTGAAGTTCGGGGAGGACTTGCTTGTCATAGCCAGAAACATACACTAAAAATTTGGTTCAATTATATACATAACTTCATACACATTTCGATGGTACAATAATGAAAATGGTACAGGCATCCCAATTATAGCGCCCCCTTCCGGAGGAATTTTTCCAAATTCAGGGTGGACCTTCGTTCCATAACCAAAAACAAACACAAAAATTTGGCTCAATTCTATGCATAACTTCATACACTTTTCGATGGTACAATATTCAAAATAGCACAAAAATTGTTATTACAGCGCCCCCTACAGGCGAATTTTTTCCAAATTAAGGAAGGACCTGCTTGCCGTAGCCAAGAACTTACATAATTTTTTTGGCTCAATTCTATGCATAACTTCATACATCTTTCGATGGTGCAATATTCAAAATCGCACAAAAATCGCTATTACAGTGCCCCCTAGCGGAGAATTGTTTCCAAATTAAGAGAGGACCTGCTTGCTATAGCCAAAAACTTGAAATAAAAATTTGGTTCAATTCTATGCATAGCTTCATACACTTTTGGATGGTACAGTATTCCAAATCGCACAAAAATCGATGTTACAGCGCCCCCTACCGGCGATTTTTTAAAAAATTCATGGAGGATCTGCTTGTCATAGCCAAAAACTTAAAATAAAAATTTGGTTCAATTCTATGCATAACTTCATACACTTTTGGATAGTACAATATTCAAAATCGCACAAAAATCGCTATTACAGCGCCTCCTAACGGCGAATTTTTTCCAGATTCAGGGAGGATCTGCTTGCCATAGCCAAAGACTTAAAATAGAAATTTGGTTCAATTCTATGTATAACTTCATACACTTTTCGATGGTACATTATTCAAAATCGCACAAAAATCGTTATTACAGCGTCCCCTACAGGCGAATTTTTTTCAAATTCAGGGAGGACCTGCTTGCCATAGCCAAAAACTTAAAATAAAAATTTAGCATGTTCTAAATTTAGCCGGGTAGCATGTTCTCCCCGGCAAGGGAGATCTATTAATTTCAATTGATTTCATTTTAACTCCCCATCAATTTATTTCAACCCGATCTACAAAAAAAAAAAAAAAAAAAAAAAAAAAAAAACATCATCGACCCAGTAACCCGGACAGAACCAGAAATGAAAAAAAAAATCAATATTTTAATGTAAT
Source organism: Maratus speciosus (assembly GCA_963932465.1). Taxonomy (NCBI): domain Eukaryota; kingdom Metazoa; phylum Arthropoda; class Arachnida; order Araneae; family Salticidae; genus Maratus; species Maratus speciosus. Next base: position 47,603,920 of record OZ010796.1, on the reverse strand, counting down.
TATAGAAAAATAGTCTAAAACTATGTCGATAGTTTCAATTTTAATTTTTAAGCAGAAAAAGGAGCACATATATGAATGAGAGCGTGAGTTTCAAAACTCGCCTTTTCCAATATTAAAAAAAAACCTGTTTTCTCTATCAATCTTTTCTATTGGTAAACCTGCACCGAAAAGATACTAGAAATTGCAAAAAAAAAAAAAAAAAAAAAAAAAAAAAAAAAAAAAAAGTTTTATCTTGTAATTTTGGAATTGCAATATCTTGATTTATAATGAAAACCAATGGACGCAGTTGGAATTTTTTGGCCATTTCCCAAAATTTGATTTTCTGGATAAGGCGACTTTTGAAACCTACGTCCTAATATATGTACGTATACTCATTAATATTCAAATACAGTTGAACATCGTTAACGCGAACACTCATGAGGAAACTTTTCTTGTTCGTATTAAAAGTAGTTCGCATTATCCATACTTTAAAAATATAATATATTCCATGTTACAAGAATTAATATGCATGCGTACCTTCAAAATCTACTGCATTGTTGAAATTGATTTTGTTTTCTAAGATCGATCCAGGAATAATATAGAAAAACACATGGGATACAACTCGGTGAAAGTCTTTTCAAGGGAAACTGGCCGGTATTTACGTTACATTCAAAGAAAATCACCAAAGTTCCGAACAGTCATCTCGATTCATTTTAGAGGATTGATTCATCAACGCGACAGTGATATATCCGTTTAATCAGCTTATGTAAACAATTTTAATTAGCGTTAGGTCCTTTTTTTTCACCTCTCAATGCAGTTATTACTATAGAATTTTATCTGTTGAGTGGGTAGAAGAATTCATCGTCTGACAATTTTGCAATCGCTGATCTGCGGCTATCAAAACAAAAGACATTTTTCTTCCGATAATAACATTCTTTTGAAAATTAGGAGTTAAAAAAAATAGAACTCAGTAAAATTGCATCGAACAGCTGGGAAAACTCACTTCGTTCGTGCTATGAGAAGAAATGTTTCAATGGCCGTACCTTTTCAATTTGTGACAAACAGTATTTCGCGTTAAGCGAGTGCGTTAAACGGACTGAAATCGCAGTAAATGCCTATACAACTTGATGGGAACTGGAAAGAGTTCGTGTTTAAAGTAATTCGCGTTAAGCGTGTTCGTATAAACTGGATTCAAGTATTTAGAGATATTCATGTGAAACCTTTTTTCTGAATTTTGCAAATAATGTTCCTTTTGCAAAAAAGAATCAACTCGAATCCGACACGAAAGAGTCAAAACCCAATCCGAAACCTACCCGAACTCGAAAGTATTAATATTAGCGTAAAACTGAGCGGAATAGAACAATGGGTCGAATCTGGGTCGTGTAAAATCACGTTACGAAATTAGGTGAAATATTAAAATGATACATTAAAAACTATCTTTTTATTTACAATACCCATGTGACGTGTGGAAATCACATGGCGTAAAAGTAACGTGGGTAGCAAGTTTTTTTAGGGGCTGTGCATATATAACGTTATCAACTTTTAGGTATTTTTGCACCCCCTCCTCCTCTTACGATATCACATATTATCATCCCTCGAACTCCCCCCCCCCCAGTAATGATATCGTTATCATAATAATAAATAATAAAAATGTATAAAAATTCTTTTGATTTTTGGAATTTTTTTTCTTTTGTTTGGAGTGATATACAAATGTTACATTTATTTTTCGTATACTTTATTGATTCAAATGAAGAGAAGTCAATAAAATATCAGTTTATATATGAAACAACTTAATCTCAAATAACACTTAATAGAAACAGACTGTTTAAAAGTATTTAATAACAGCTTTTCGTAGCATAATGCATTCAACAGTAATAATGTCTTTTTGAACTTGAACCCTCACGGGGTAAGGCAGACAGAACTTCTTATCAATTAAACAGGCGGACAACATTCTCTTTTATTTACTTGTTAAATACAAGTATAATTTGAAACATACGTCGCATTATACTTTGTTGAACAGCGCATTACATATGCATACACGTTGGGGTATTCCATATTATGGAAGTGAATAATTTTATAATCATTTAAGCATTTAAACAATAACTTTTGTATTTTCAGAAAAATAGATAACATACTAAGAAAGATAACATACTATTTTGATGTAAAGACCAAGTTACAAATAAAAACAGAAAATTTTGGTTGGATCAAAAAAGATAACGATATCAAAACACAACGCCCCCCTCCCCGTACAGATATCTTACGATATCATGTGCCAGACCCCCCTTCCCCCCTATAATGATAACGTTATATACGCATAGCCCCTTACATATTTCATCATATTTTGATGCAGCATAAAAACGTAAAATGCATACGTAAAATACTCAGAAAATTCGTATATATAGTCATTAATTAAAATTTAAAATTAAAAAATAATATGAAAATAAACAATTAAATAAAAAAAAAATCCCCACTGAGTAAAAAGTGAACTAATTAATTATTTCTCATCAACGTGAAACTACTTTTATTTTCTCCAATTCCTACTATTAGCACACACTTTCGCTAGATGTATCGTGTTCAAATTTTCAATCGTTAATAAAACACTTATTATTCATCCAATCAAGCTCAAATAAATTTTTTAAACCTGTAGTGGATGACACTTGATGTTAATCCAGATTTTTACAAATATTAATTCATTAATTAATTTAAATTAATTAAATTTCAAAAATCGAGAGAGCCCTCTTCTTGATCAAGGTACGTATATTAAGACCGAGAGAGCCCTCTTCTTGATCAAGGCATTTTAAGCGCCACTCAAGAGAAAAGAAGAATGGGAGAAAAAAAATTCTCTTATTGACCTAAGTAGGAATTGACTTAAAACATTTTTTTTTTTATATTACTTACCTATTTTTTTTTTATTTACTTATATTGATGACTTTTAAGTTGTGTTTAATTGTTAGTTCCTATCTATAAACACTGTTTTGATGAGGTCTATAGATGTCTATGATGGTTAGAGTTGCAGTGAAGCTAGAGATCCACAATACATGCACAACTTCCAGGTTGTATAATATTTTAATGGAGATTCTGACTATAAAATAGTCAATGAAACATCGTCTTCATTTTGAAAGACCTATCCAATGATATGTCACTAAATAGGGTGCGTAATTTTTTTTTTAGTCTCTACCACCATTTTGTATTTTACGGCCGCCATTTTGAATTTATAAAAAAAAAACCTAGCCTATAACCATTGGGCCGTTAAGACGAATTGATAGAGACCTCATTCATTGAAATCCATCCAGCCGTTGTGATGTTCCGACGGTATAAAGAAATCCACATACACAGATACGCGTGAAACACATAACCCTTCTTTTCAGTAGGGTAATAATTATGAAGGTGCAGTAAAAAAAGAATTCTTGTAACCTGTTCCTGAAAATATCTAAAACTTGGTATAAACCTAAAATATGAGCATAAATTTTCTAAGCACGGTACTTTTAGATGCCTTGGTTCTAAATGTTACTCCCAAGCAGACGAATTCCCGTAACCTCATACCCAAAACGAAGAATATCGTCCTTAGCATTGTTATAAAATTCCAAGAGGCACCGACATTTTTTATTTAACTATTTTATACAAGTTGATTTTCAAATGGGTAATTCGTCTTACTTATCATTTCCAAAAACAGCCGTCAGCTGTCGCAACAGCCATATGGGAACTGAAAAATAACCCAGTCAAACTAAAAAGCATGGCAAACTCATTACAGAAAATCGTCGCCGTCCGTGATAATATAATTCAATCTTCCATATCCGGGTAAATCTTCTAAAACACGATACAACAGAAAGTTTAAAAAAAATACCGAGTTTGAACGAGGTTTGGCGAACGTAACTTGCAGTTGACAGCACCACGAAACTTAACAGTTTTCAAAAGAATCACTCCTAAAATTATGCTCACAAAAAATATGTTTAATTTCAGAACAGTTTTTGACAGATCAGACGTGTAGAATTTATATATTTCTTTTCTATGACGAATAAAATGAACGAAGCTTTATTTATGCTTAGTATGCTTTGAAATGATTTAGTGTTCTTTCTAAATGTTCCCTATGTTAGAAGAGATTTTCTAATTTTTCAAATCAAACACATGTTTTTGGTAAATCAAAATAATAATAATAATAAACAAATTAATAAATCGGCGCAATTAAACCCACCAAGACTATTTAATACAAATAAAAATTAATTTATGATTGCATGCACAAGAGAGGAAATCATATTTCTGCTTGGTTCGTTTCTACCGTTTCCATTACATTTTGACCAAGCAGAAACATTTAAAAATCACACGGTAGTTACCGGTACTAACGACATGCACAATTTGTGCGCATCGGAGAACCTTCATAATTTTCCTATAGGATATCCGATGTTTCCCCAACCTTCCCACCTTAACTAAAGAATCAGAAAAAACTCCGCAACGGATGCGGTACAAACGAAAACCACTCGGTACTTACCAGTACTAACGTAGTACTAACGACACGCACAATTTGAGTGAAATCGGAGAACGTTCATTTTTTTCCTATAGGAAATCCCATGTTTCCCCAGTCCTCGCGCCGCAACTAAAGAATCGGCCATAACTCCATAACGAATGCGGTACAAACGAAAATCTCTCGGTACTTACCGGTACTAACGTATTAGTAACGACACACAAAATTTGAGCGAAATCGGAATACCTTCATTTTTTCCTATTGGAAATCCTATGTTTCCCCAGCCCGCGAGCAGCAACTAAAGAATCTGCCATAACTCCGTAACGGAAGCGGTACAAACGAAAATCTATCGGTACTTACCGATACTAACGTAGTACTAACGACACACACAATTTTAGCGAAATCGGAGTACCTTCATTTTTTTCCTATAGGAAAATCGATGTTTCTCCAGCCCGCGCGTCGCAACTAAAGAATTGGCCATAACTCCGTAACGGAAGCGGTACAAACGAAATTCTCTCGGTACTTACCAGTACTAACGTAGTAATAACGATACGCAAAATTTTAGCGAAATCGGAGTACCTTCATTTTTTTCCTATAGGAAATCCTATGTTTCCCCAGCCCGCGCGTCGCAACTAAAGAATTGGCCATATTTCCGTAACGGAAGCGGTACAAACGAAAATATCTCGGTACTTACCGGTACTAACGTAGTACTAACGACACACAAAATTTTAGCGAAATCGGAGTACCTTCATTTTTTTCCTATAGGAAATCCTATGTTTCCCCAGCCCACGCGTCGCAACTAAAGAATTGGCCATATTTCCGTAACGGAAGCGGTACATACGAAAATATCTCGGTACTTACCGGTACTAACGTAGTACTAACGACACACAAAATTTTAGCGAAATCGGAGTACCTTCATTTTTTTCCTATAGGAAATCCTATGTTTCCCCAGCCCGCGCGTCGCAACTAAAGAATTGGCCATATTTCCGTAACGGAAGCGGTACAAACGAAAATATCTCGGTACTTACCGGTACTAACGTAGTACTAACGACACACAAAATTTTAGCGAAATCGGAGTACCTTCATTTTTTTCCTACAGGAAATGCTATGTTTCTCCAGCCCGCGCGTCGCAACTAAAGAATTGGCCATATTTCCGTAACGGAAGCGGTACAAACGAAAATATCTCGGTACTTACCGGTACTAACGTAGTACTAACGACACACAAAATTTTAGCGAAATCGGAGTATCTTCATTTTTTTCCTATAGGAAATCCTATGTTTCCCCAGCCCGCGCGTCGCAACTAAAGAATTGGCCATATTTCCGTAACGGAAGCGGTACAAACGAAAATATCTCGGTACTTACCGGTACTAACGTAGTACTAACGACACACAAAATTTTAGCGAAATCGGAGTACCTTCATTTTTTTCCTATAGGAAATCCTATGTTTCCCCAGCCCGCGCGTCGCAACTAAAGAATTGGCCATATTTCCGTAACGGAAGCGTTACAAACGAAAATATCTCGGTACTTACCGGTACTAACGTAGTACTAACGACACACAAAATTTTAGCGAAATCGGAGTACCTTCATTTTTTTCCTATAGGAAAATCGATGTTTCTCCAGCCCGCGCGCCGCAACTAAAGAATCGGCCATAACTCCGTAACGGAAGCGGTACAAACGAAAATATCTCGGTACATACCGGTACTAACGTAGTACTAACGACACACAAAATTTTAGCGAAATCGGAGTACCTTCATTTTTTTCCTATAGGAAATCCTATGTTTCCCCAGCCCACGCGTCGCAACTAAAGAATTGGCCATATTTCCGTAACGGAAGCGGTACATACGAAAATATCTCGGTACTTACCGGTACTAACGTAGTACTAACGACACACAAAATTTTAGCGAAATCGGAGTACCTTCATTTTTTTCCTATAGGAAATCCTATGTTTCCCCAGCCCGCGCGTCGCAACTAAAGAATTGGCCATATTTCCGTAACGGAAGCGGTACAAACGAAAATATCTCGGTACTTACCGGTACTAACGTAGTACTAACGACACACAAAATTTTAGCGAAATCGGAGTACCTTCATTTTTTTCCTATAGGAAAATCGATGTTTCTCCAGCCCGCGCGCCGCAACTAAAGAATCGGCCATAACTCCGTAACGGAAGCGGTACAAACGAAAATCTCTCGGTACATACCGGTACTAACGTAGTACTAACGACACACAAAATTTTAGCGAAATCGGAGTACCTTCATTTTTTTCCTATAGGAAATCCTATGTTTCCCCAGCCCGCGCGTCGCAACTAAAGAATTGGCCATATTTCCGTAACGGAAGCGGTACAAACGAAAATATCTCGGTACTTACCGGTACTAACGTAGTACTAATGACACACAAAATTTTAGCGAAATCGGAGTACCTTCATTTTTTTCCTATAGGAAATCCTATGTTTCCCCAGCCCGCGCGTCGCAACTAAAGAATTGGCCATATTTCCGTAACGGAAACGGTACAAACGAAAATATCTCGGTACTTACCGGTACTAACGTAGTACTAACGACACACAAAATTTTAGCGAAATCGGAGTACCTTCATTTTTTTCCTATAGGAAATCCTATGTTTCCCCAGCCCGCGCGTCGCAACTAAAGAATTGGCCATATTTCCGTAACGGAAGCGGTACAAACGAAAATATCTCGGTACTTACCGGTACTAACGTAGTACTAACGACACACAAAATTTTAGCGAAATCGGAGTACCTTCATTTTTTTCCTATAGGAAATCCTATGTTTCCCCAGCCCGCGCGTCGCAACTAAAGAATTGGCCATATTTCCGTAACGGAAGCGGTACAAACGAAAATATCTCGGTACTTACCGGTACTAACGTAGTACTAACGACACACAAAATTTTAGCGAAATCGGAGTACCTTCATTTTTTTCCTATAGGAAATCCTATGTTTCCCCAGCCCGCGCGTCGCAACTAAAGAATTGGCCATATTTCCGTAACGGAAGCGGTACAAACGAAAATATCTCGGTACTTACCAGTACTAACGTAGTACTAACGACACACAAAATTTTAGCGAAATCGGAGTACCTTCATTTTTTTCCTATAGGAAATCCTATGTTTCGCCAGCCCGCGCGTCGCAACTAAAGAATTGGCCATATTTCCGTAACGGAAGCGGTACAAACGAAAATATATCGGTACTTACCGGTACTAACGTAGTACTAACGACACACAAAATTTTAGCGAAATCGGAGTACCTTCATTTTTTTCCTATAGGAAATCCTACGTTTCCCCAGCCCGCGCGTCGCAACTAAAGAATCGGCCATAACTCCGTAACGGAAGCGGTACAAACGAAAATCTCTCGGTACTTACCGGTACTAACGAAGTACTAACGAATGACATGATTGAATTTCCTTAACTCCATAGGTGCGGGCTGGTGAAATGTACCTCGCTTTCAACGGCACATAGCTTTTTCATTTGACGTATGGTTTCACGGTCGCCACTAGATGGCGTCTTTCATTCGAGCCTACGGCACATCGGATGTACGACACTTCGTCACGATGTCGTCACTCTGGATTCATCGTTAGCTGTCCGTTGAATTGCGTGATGAGTTATTATTCATTCTCCCGGTTTGTATAAATATGAATGTTTCCTTTGCTTACTTACCTTACCTCTTACTTCAATTCCTGGTTACTAACAGCAGGTCGTCCTTGATTGTTGAAATGGCGTTTGACTTGAAACTGAAAGTTCTGCACATCTTTATAAGCTGACATCGTAATGAGTTGTGTTTTCGTGCAATGTTTATCGCTGCTTTCTCCATGGAAGTGTCATCAGTTATAAAGAAGTTTCTCATCAATTTAATCTTATTTATGGAAGTATTGGACTCAGCATGATTTAAGCAGTATATGGGACTTTACATATTGGCAGTCACTCTCTGATGCAGTACTTCATCTCTTTAATGTCATGGGGTTTGTTAGATCACTTTTAATCTTGTTACTGTTAAATATATTTATGAATTACTGAATGCATATAAAGTTAACCTATATTTTGTTTTTATCTTTTGCTCAATAAACGTTAGATTGTTTTTTACATTTATCTTGTAGTTATTTCGCCACCATATCTTTTATTCTTCCTTAGCTATTTAATATACACAGGTTTGGGGTTATCAGCTTAAGTTTCCATTGGGCATTTTCAACTCACTCTGCTAAATCTAATACCTATCTAAATCTAATCCCGTCAGGTTATGGGCCTAACCCTAACCGTGTTAATAGTTTAATATAATATAATAGAAACTTTAAAATAAAATTTAATAAAAAAAAAAATCGTTTTTTGTTATAATAGTAAATAAATTGTAAATTATTTGATTTTATGAAATTTTTTTAAAGAGATTGTTCTATATTTCTGTTTTTCTTTATAAGTTGCCGAACCCTTACGGGTTCGGCATTATGGTGGTGAACACTGACCTCATCAGCTATTTAGCGATGCTTTGCGATGGGGGGGGGGGGGGCGGTTAATTTATATTACTTTTATGTTTATAAGTTATATGTTTAAAAATTTTTTTAAAGTAATTAAAGTTAATATGGCTTATTTGCAGTTTTTTAAATAAAGTAACTTAAACTTTTAGAATAAATTTAAATAGTTTGAAATTTTTTTGACCTCATGATATGAATACTGCAAATTTTTACTGCTGAAAAGAAGAAAGTTTTCTATTTAAAGTGTGGTAATAAATGGAGATTACTGCCGTTTATAATATGGAAGATTGGATCGGTACCTATATTGCTGAAAGCCGTTCTAAAATCTGCATTTTTTAAAAAAAATGTTTTGCATATTTCCAAGTCCTCAAATAGTGCTGGAGTTAAAGTTTTGTAGAAGAGAATCAACTGCTGTGATTTCAACTGGTGTTCTTCATTTGGTGATATTTTATTGTGTGAAACATCGTAATTTAATTAAAGCTGTTCCATCGAAAGTTCATCAATATAGTCAAGTTTTAGTGCAATATTTTTCAAGGTTTGCAATTAGTGTTCCTACCAGTAGCACAGCGGTTCCGTGCTGGGTAGAAATGATGGTGAAGATGGAGGCTTTTCTACAATATATGCCTGCTTAGGGGCTGTATCAAGATTAAATTTTTGACTTTTCTTTTGCTGATAAAAGAACTTTCGGTATGATATTTTTGACTTAAAGTTGAACAGTTTTGTTCCAGAGTCATCTTTAGCCAACATTGTTTTTAATATTTCAAGGACGCCACTACAATTTTTTCAGTCCCTCACTATTTAAGTGTTTCACGTTTTTAAGGAGTTTTGGTATTTTTATTGTGTACTCCATCAAGTTTCAATTGCAGACCTGCCAACTGCTACGAAAAAATCGTAGTTATTACGATTTGGACCTATAAACTACGATGCTACGAAAATAGGTCTCAAACTACGATTTTTATCGTGGAAAGAAAACACGAATTTTGCCAAAGGATCGTGTAAAAATCGTCAAAGGATCAAAAAGATCGCGCGGTAAAAAATGCGAATTTCGTCAAAAGTTTGAGGTAAAATTTCATTCATTCAAGGATTTTAAAAAAGAATCGTAATAAAAAAAAGTGAATCGCGATTGTGGGAAAAAATTGTGAATATCGTGAAATGATCGCAGACAAAAAAAAATACGAATTTTGTCAAAATTTACTGCCCTGGGCTAAAAAATTGGAACAGGGCCCCTTTTACAAATGTAAAAAAAAAAAAAAAAAAAAAAAAAGGCTGCGAAATGAGAAGAAGCTATACAAATCGTATAATAATTTTCTGAGGAAAAAATTTACTATAGTGAGTTGAAAGACTGAAACCTTATCATGAAAGACGGTAGTATTTCGAGTGACGCAGCCTTAAGCCTAAAATCGTATCGTATCGTATCGTATCGTATCATAGAATTCGTAGATGGCGGAACTCATATATACAGCTAACTCGACATCAAAGAAAATGCGAAAAGCCGCCTTTTAATAACTCAGCAGATATACGTCTTATTGTTCTGAATTTTCTAGAACAGTCTTATATCTGCAGTCTAATCGTATACTGAAATTTTTACATTTCTACGTGCAGTATATTTTGAGATCTAAATAGTCATTTTTAAAGTGAAAACGTTGGTATAATATCGAGGAAGTTCCTAATTTGAAAATCTCGAAAACGGTTCTAACGATTATTTTTAAATTGATACATAATATAAATGTGATTAAGGCGAGGTGAATAACACTTTTCTTTTTTCTGGGAAAACTCTCGTTCGTTAAATAATTCGATTTTTTTTTCTCTCGAAAATGACACGGGAGATTTTTTAAAAATCAAATAAATATGTTTCAGATGAACCAAATAACAATTTACTTGTTTCCAGCAAGACTCTTGTTCGTTTTATAATGCGCATGAAAAATCGGACTATATTTCTTCGCCATTCTATGGAAATTTCACCGAAAATGCATGACACTGTATTCATACACATGCTTTCTTTTTAACCACTTTTGGGGAGAAAAATTTTGTCTTCCCACGGCTGAGTGGTTGAGGGCCATCGTCTACTGATCTTAACATAGGCAGTTCGATACTCGCTGATGCGTGTGAAGTTTTTTTTTTTTTTAAAGTCTGTTAGTTGACCATTATTCTCAGTTCCTTTGTAATTTTTTAATTGCTATTAAGTTAAATAAAATTACAATTATAATGACGCCAATTTGATTCTTGGCAATTTTTCAACAATAAAAATATTACCATAAATTTTATAAATATATTTAATTTCAATCACTTTACAAAAAATATACATTAATACAGTAAACTCTGTGTAAGGCGGAATCGATCGGGACCAAGAAAATTTTCCGCAATAGACAATATTCCGCCTTAGACAAATTTTACTCTATGTCTATGGATTCGTAGGGACTTGAAATTCTTTCCGAGTTAGACAGATTTCCGTCTTACACAGAGAACGCCTTACAGAGAGTTTACTGTAATTATTATTTGAATATAAATCACACGATCAGAAACGTAAAAAAATAATTCATTTCAGCTCTTCTTTTTATAATATCATTTTTTATTATTATGACGGTCAATCAATATATAATCACTGACATCCATAATATTATTATTATTATAATTATTATTTTCCTTGCATAAAAGCTATTGTGATGTAATAATATCTTTTATAATAAATAATTTAGTTGAAATGTTTTATTTATAAATATCAATTAAGTTTGATTACAGTTTACATAATAAGCATATCAGACTTCTGGTGTCGCCATCTTTTGACGCAATTGCGTAGTATTATAGAGAAATGTTTGATAAAAACGTCTATCCATCTATGTAACTATCCATCTATGAAACCATAGGCGTAACCAGCCTTTTGAACGGGGGGGTGCCCAGACTTTTTAACCTGGACATGTTGGATACAAACAATATCTTATATAGTAAAACTTGCTAAAACAAAACCGCATGAAACAGGTCAGATTTCCGTTTTAGACAGGTTTTCATCTTAGAAGGTATAATTGTGTGGTATTTCTTTTAAAAAAGGGCTCAAACGCGATTTTTGTTTGCGTGAGGGGGGATAAAAAGTGGTTCAAAACATCAAAACTAGATCTAATGGTAAAAAATAAAAAGATAGGTAAATCTCCTGGCAGCAGTGACATAGGACAGTGACTAAGTGTGATCACCTTTTGGCACCCTAACTTCTTATAAAAATTAAAAAAAGGCCTTTAATCATGCTGGAAACTTCTACAGGCACAGGGACACTGCATGAGATTTAAAATTATCTCAGTCAAAGTCTTGTAGATGGAATTTTTCCGGATGATAAATCTCAGATAATACATGCGGTATACCGGAACATACGCGCGAAAGTTTTTCAGAATGTCACTCCCTGACTTCTTAGGAATCACCAGAGGGACCCAAGAAATTGTAGAGGAAAGTCTATATAAATAATAATTATAATATTATAAATAATTTTAATATTCTTTAAAAAATCATGTTTTTACCTTAGAATGTGTCGAATATATTCGGTAAAGCAGGTCATGATAATAAACACAAAATTTTATCAAGATGATAAAAATTATATTACTATGATGAAACTGTAATAATAAGGTGTACTCTAAGTGTAATAGTAAAGTAAATCTTTCTCTGTGTATGTGCGTGCGCTGAAGTTTTAAAGAACCTTGCAGCCCTCACAGACGCAAGATTTGACAGGAAAGTACCTGTATGCCTCAAGTCGTGCATATCGAAGACAATTTCTGGAAATTTCAATTAATTTTTTATGCGAAAAAATTCACATTTTGCGGCAATTTTTTCAAATTAGTAAAAAAGAATCCGATTTCAATATTTTATCCAGTAAACTTTGTCTTCTTTTCAATAGAGTTTTAACGAGATTCTTACAGCGATTTTTCAATTTCTAACAATTTTTTTATGTTATTTTTAGAGGGCTTTTTTCGCATTTTGAGATGACTTTTTTTTTTCTTTCTTTTTTTTTTTTGACATTCCTAAAAGGAATCCGGTTTAAATCTTTTACCCGATTAGTTAATTTCGTTCCGAGTGTTTTTTTTAAGCTCTTCCGAATTTGTAATGCTATTTTCTGCGGGATTTTTCGTGCTTTGAGACAATTTTTTGACTTTTTTGAAACAGAAAAAACTTTCCTGTAACTTTTGCAATTGCCGTGATTAAATTAGAATAGGAAGAATGTCATATCAGTTCGTAATAAGAAAGCTGAAAATTTAATTTGTCTCGAAATAAAAAATCGCAATAATTCAGGATTCGTTTGTTTCGAGACGGAAGTGGTCGTAGCTTGCTCGGGAGTACATTGCCGAAAGCAGCCCCCCTACCCCCACAATCCTAGATTAGTTTAATTCTATGTTCGTTAAAAAAACAGCGAAACCCCACTAGTAATGAAGTTTTCTTTGGCGGGCAGGGTTTTAAATAACGTGCGGGATCGCGCGATTTGTGCCCAGAAAAGAAAAAGTCCCGCATAATATAAAATGCTGTTTCTTTCGCAGACCTGTGATTCTTAAATGAGTATTTAAATTTTTTTTTTCTCGTTTTTGCGATTTTTATTTCTTATGGAATTTCGTAAAATCAATTCGTGACTCGGTCCCACAAAAATTTGAGAATTTCTTTAAACGATCGTGGAAAAATATCGCGAATTTCGATAAAAGAGTGCAGAAAGAAATCGCGAATTTCGGAGAAGAAATCACGAATTTCGATAAACGATTGACGAAAAAAGGTTGCAAATTTCGTCAAAAGATCGCGGAAAAGAGTAGCAATTTTTGTTACTTGGTACGGAATTTTCTATCGCGAATTTCGACAAATTATCATTTGTTTACAGGGGTCACCCCTGTAAAAAAATCTGTTTCGCCAATCAGTCGCAAAAGAAAACAAATTTCGTCAAAGGATTCCAGTAAAAATGAGAATTTTGTCAAAGGATCACAGAAAGAAAACGCGAATGTTGTCAAAAGATTGCGGAAAGAAAAATCGTATTTCGTCAAAAAATCGTGGAAAGAAAACGCGAATTTCATAGAAGGATCGTTCTAAAGAAATGCCAATCTCGCCAAAATATCGCGGTAAAAAATGCGAATTTCGTCAAAGGTTCGCGGTAAAAAACACGAATTTTGTCAAAGGTTAGTGGTGAAAAGTGCGAATTTCGACAAAAAATCGCGAAGAAAGACGTGAATTTCGTCAAACGATTTTGGGAAAAAATTGTAAATATCATGAAATGATCGCAGAGTAAAATCGCGAATTTCATCAAAATTTAATGCACTGGGATAAAAATTGGAACCTTTTCCTAGTTTCGAAAGAACGCCGCCACAAAACGAGAAGAAACACAAAAAATCGTATGAAAATTTTCAGAAAAAAAAATACCATATTAGACTTGAAAGACTACAACCATATTCCTTTTACGAATGTCAAAAAATGGTCGCGAAACACGAAATTCAACTAATCAACCTCTAGATTAAATTGAATTTTCTGAGCTATTATTTCTCCTTTTGAAAGGAGGCAGAGTTTGTGCAACCCTTCCCCCTGCTAATCGCATTTTAGAATTATTATTGTTTCACATCTGCATTCCCTTTCAAATTTTTTTGCTTCTTTCTAGACTTTAGACTACCAAAGCAAAGAGAGAAATAGTTTATGTTTCTATCCTCGTCAAGAACTTGCGTTAATTTCTCATGAACAGGGATGTAGTGGAGGGTATACGGAGGTATACGCCGTATACCCTCTGGATTATTTTAAAGAACACCGTATACCCTCTGTTTCTCAAGAATGCTATAGTATATATACACTAGGGTATACCCTCTGCCTTGAGCGCATTATACCGTCTGCTTAGAAGGTATACCCTCTGTTTTTATTACGACTACATCACTGCTCATGAAATTGCAGAAACATGTAATAGAAAGAACAGTGTTTAAAAAAATCTCCCACAAAAAAAAAAAAAAAAAAAAAAAAAAAAGACGTCAAAGTGGGATTATAAAACTAGCTTTTTGACTGACTATGACTAATATAGTTTCTTGTAAATATTCTAGTTTTAAAAAAGATAAACAACATAATTAAAAAAAAAAAAAGAACGTGGCTTTCTTCTTTTATCACTGTTCAAAACTTCGGCTCTTAGTTTTCTGAACTAAATTAATTTACTAAACTAATTCAACTCTGCTTTCACTTCTTCTTCTTTCTTCTTCTTCTTTCTTTTGTCGATTTCAATTTTTTTTAAATAATTGTGCTTGAGTCTGCGCAAGCGGGGGGGGGGGGGGGGAGGGGGGTGCCCGGGCACCCAGGGCACCCCCCCTGGTTACGCCTATGGAAACACCATCTATGTAAGGATTTAATAATTATAAATTAACATTTTGGATTTATTAATTTAAGGATAAAGTGTTTTTAAAGGAATATCAAATGAAACCCTCTGTGCGATCTGCGATTATACTTACCCAGTTGTTTTTATATACAAACTGCTATAAGGAAAATTGTAATAAAATAGTAAAAATTAAATCTGCATTAAATTCCATAAGTATCTTTTTTTTAATCATTTTATCACTAACCTCAAAAAAGTAATGATATCAATGCAAAAACCCTTGACGGGTTAAAAGTTTCTGACGCAGCACTTTATCTTATGCTCTAAGAATTTTAAATATGGAACTTAAAAATACTGATATCAAATTTTGAGTGACGTTATGCTATTTCTTAAAAAATATATTTGTATTTATTTCATCATTTTATTTTTGTTTTATTTATAATCGCATGTGCAAAAGTTATGTTCAACATGAAAAGCTGCATAAAATTTTATTCGCTGTTGCTTTATCATTTACATCTCTCATAAATTCAAAATATGAGTTTTAAAAGATATGATATAAAATTTAAGTGACGCCTTGATGTGACTTTAAAAGGTTTGTTTTAAAATTCAATTTAAATTATTTTTGACTTGGTTAAAATATTTTTTTACATCTACACAATACTTTTAATTTTCCAATTCACTGTTAAATATATCACTTTCATTGAATCTATACTATGCATTGAAATGTATTTATTTCAATAAATTGATTTATCTTTTGTGTCACGCTATTCAAAATTGTGAGTAAGATTTATGTAAATGGTTTATTTGCGTCAAACTATCCTTTTTCATACATTTCATGTAGTTTGGACACAATGACGCAAAGAAACCATTTACATAAATCTTACTCACAATTTTGAATAGCGTGACACAAAAGATAAATCAATTTATTGAAATAAATACATTTCAATGCATAGTATAGATTCAATGAAAGTGATATATTTAACAGTGAATTGGAAAATTAAAAGTATTGTGTAGATGTAAAAAAATATTTTAACCAAGTCAAAAATAATTTAAATTGAATTTTAAAACAAACCTTTTAAAGTCACATCAAGGCGTCACTTAAATTTTATATCATATCTTTTAAAACTCATATTTTGAATTTATGAGAGATGTAAATGATAAAGCAACAGCGAATAAAATTTTATGCAGCTTTTCATGTTGAACATAACTTTTGCACATGCGATTATAAATAAAACAAAAATAAAATGATGAAATAAATACAAATATATTTTTTAAGAAATAGCATAACGTCACTCAAAATTTGATATCAGTATTTTTAAGTTCCATATTTAAAATTCTTAGAGCATAAGATAAAGTGCTGCGTCAGAAACTTTTAACCCGTCAAGGGTTTTTGCATTGATTCCTTTTACGAATGTAAAAAAATAGCCACGAAACACGAAAAGCCAACCAACCAACCTCCAGATTGATTTGAATTTTGTGTGCTACGATTTTTCATTTTCAAAGGTTGGCAGGTCTGCAATTGCCATGATTGTTTTCTGCTGATTTTTAATGTGCTTATCTAATGTATAATGTATTAAGTGTTTTTCAAGTTTCGGAATCTTTATACTGTAGATCAGTATAACAGTTTTAAAGTAAAATATTTTATGCAAATTTTAAAAGGGGGGGGGGGGGATTTTTTTTATGATCAAAATTGATATTTAATTGATCAGGGTAAAAATCATTTATTAAATTATGATTTTTTATGTTACAGGTTTCAATAAATAGATACAGTAGGCTCCCTCAAATCCGCACAGCTTGGGACCAGAGGTTGTGCGGATTTTAGAATTTTGCGGATTTCTGGTCATTCATTTGTTTACAATTTTGAAACATTAATTTGATTGGCAGTTAAGAAAGGGAAATTATAATGAATGCTTACAATAAAGTGAAACATTAAAATAAGTAAAATATTAAAATAATTTATTAGTTTAAAAGTACAACTAATTATAAAAATAATTATGTAAAATAAAAATTTAGAAAAATATTAAATTATTATGAATGAAATCGATTCAGTTCGATTCCAAAAGTCCTATGCTGCCATCTAGTGGTAGCAAGGAGAACAGTGTTAATGCTATTATCAGTATATATAGCTTATTGGGCTCACTGTAACTTTTTTCATTGTTATTTAGAGTCTTGAATGCTTTTCTTATACTGCTTTGTATGTTTAGAAATAAATTTGTCTATAATTAAAAAAAAAAAAAATACTGGGAACAATAGTTTTAAAATAGCGTTTCCGTTCGTGGATTTTTCCATTTCGAACCCTGGAATTTTTGATATAGATATGCTAATTTATATCAAAATCAAAATAGTAATGTAAATTTATTTAGTAATAAATCAACTGTAATAGCCAAGAGAATGATTAACAAAAAAATTTAGTAAAAAAAACATTGCGGTAGTCGCTGATTTCGCCGCTATCTTGAATTTTGTTCCTGCAACTTAACTGTAAATTTCATTGTTTACATCTGAAAAAATATGCGGATTTTAGGCATTCGCGGATTTAAGGGAGTCTACTGTACTATCATGTCAGGTTAGATTAAATTTTTTTTTTTTATTGGGGGCAATTCTTTAAATGTAGCATAATTTCTGTTCACAGATTATGCATGTTGCCTATCTGCCTGACTTAAATTAACTTTAAATTTATATAGTTTGTTTTACATAAATTAATCCTTGGCCTTCTTAATTTATTTATAGTTTAAATGTACATTCTTAAACTTATTAGATTGATTAACAGTTGTTTGAATTTCTTTAAATTTTGTTAATTATTTTCATCTTGTTTTCTTTGCCATTTAATTTGATTATGGGAAATGCAGGGGGCTTTTAATCAACTTCACCTCTGATCGTCCTATCAATATTGGATGGTTTTATTTCTGTCAATATTTTTGGAAGTTCGAGTGATAGGACCGATTACTCAAAAATTTTTAATAGTTTAAATTTCCAAGTTTGATTTTCTATATCTGTAAAAGTTAAGAAAAATTTTTTTGAACTTATGCTTACCTTTTGCTTTTAATTTATCAGAGGGTCAAGTTCAATAGATACAATTTTTATACTCTTCTTGAATATTTAATCTAATTTTTGAATTTTTTTTTTTCACTGAATTCTTGCAAATTTTTCAACTTAGACTTATCCTTTTTAAATAGTCATGTGCATAGCTGGGCTATATGAGGAGTCAGTTGATTAAGATGATTTTATTCTAAGTGACATAATTATTTACTGTTTCATGATTATACTATATTTTGTTAATAAAGAAAAAATCTGTTTAATTTATTCATGCTGCTTTATTTGCCCTGATTAATGTTCTCCTCCCTGATACAAATATGCTTTTTGATATATTTTCTTTTCAGCTGTCCACAACAATGGAATCTTTTAAAAGCAGTGCTTTTATATAGGTTTTATTGATTCATGCTTAAGATAATGAATTTTTGGCCATTAATTGGGGTTAATTTAAATTTTTCTTTAAATTTCTTTTTAAATAACCTAGTCATTTTGAATTTAATATAATTTATTAATAGGAATTTAATTTTTTTTTTTTTTTTTTTTTTTTTTTTTTTTTTTTTTTTTTTTTTTTTTTTGCATTGCCTATAAATGTTTAATGGGGTTTTCCTTAAGATCTTTTGGAATTTTTTTAATTTAAGTGTAAAGATAAGCAATTTGAATTTTCACTTAATGTTTGATTTCTGTTTGTCTATTTGAGAAACCTTTTTATGGCAATGCTTTATTTATTTTATCTTTATTTAAATTAAACTCATGTGACTTATGCTGGCCATGTTAGTTTCCTCTAGTCATTTACATTAGTTTTCTTGGTATGATTATCTTGTGTCATGTACTATTTTAAGACACTGTGATTTTTACTATCTGAGGGAAACATTATTTTGATTTGGGGGGGACTTTTTGGTTTTAGCTTTAAATGTTACATGTGCAATATTTATAATTGTTTAAGTTTTCATGAGTTTTAAAAGATTTTCATTTTAACCTTTCCCCTTCTGGCCTGTATATTCATCGACATGTGGATCTAGTTTAAATGCTCAGAGATCATAATGAAAGCAAAGATTCCGGAATTTAACTTAAATTTTTTTTAATAAAAGTTTTAATGTTTATGAGAAAGAGCTCCAATAATGTGTTAAGCCCTGGGAATTTGTGATTCATTGGCTTATCTGAAGTTAACCTCCAGCAATCTTGAGGTTTTAGGATCATCTAAGGATCTAAGTCTTAGGATCATCTGTCAATCTATGAATAAATTTATTTTAGAATTGAATCACATGTTAACCTTTTAGTGATTCAACTTCACTTTTAGAAATGATTGACAGTTTATTTTATAAGTCTACTGGTTAGATTGATGGAATATATTTGTTGTTTTGGAGGGTCAGATCATGAAAGTGAGAATACTTAGTGTATTTGAAGTTTTGTTTAAGAATTTAAAGCTGTGTAAGGTCCTTTTCCCAGTGGTTAAGCAAATTTATTTTTGTTATGGTAGCTGTTGCCCAAGTTTATGTAATCCTTTTAAATTAGAGAAGGTTGGCTGCTGTTTGAGAATATAATCTTTTTAGGGTCAAGTTTGCAAAATTTTTAAGATTTGGTTCATCTAATGATAGAACTTGATCAGCCTTTTGCACTTGATACTCATTTACATGCCTTTCTAATGTATAAATCTCCTTTTCTCCCATTGATGTTGTCAAGGAGTAAAAATTAGTTTTTCCATGGATAGAAATGCAAATTTGCTCCTTTAGTTGTTGAACTCTTAGATATTTATTGATTTTATTAAGATTTAGTTGTAACTTCAAGGATCCCTCTTTAATCGTATATATACCTGTGTGTTTATGTGGTATGGGTCGGCGTGAATAAAGACCATTGACCAATGGCAAATTTCTTTTCTAGGTGCACTTGGATAAAGAAATTTTTAATTTACTTTTTGGAATGAATGCGTGCTTCGGCATCTGAGCTGTTAGGGAATGCTGATACAATTTATCAGCATGTTGGTAGGCCCTGTGGAAGGTGTCTTATTCACCAGTCTAGTCTTTTTCTGTTTAAGATTCTTTTTTTTTATTTCTCAGGATTCTCAGGTATATTGTAGTGATCGGAGGAAGTCTGTTGAAGTTTTTGTTTTAAAAATAGAAATTTTTATTTGATAAATTTTAAAAAGTAAAGTTTTATGGAGCATTTGTCATCTTTGGAGCATCATCGACTTTTGTCAAGTGGTACCTTTGAGTAGCTAACAAAGGTTTACCTGTTTGAAGTAAGGTTGGTTTTCTTTGACATTAAGTGGGATGAATTGTATTTGACATAAATTTGAAATAATTCGTTACTTCTGGGTAGAGCTGCCACATATATCGAAATTTTCTTGGGATTGCTTTTTATATAGATATAAATATTAGTGTGCATTTTTGAATTTTGGCAGAGGCAGTTTGTGGTAACAGTCTTGTTAGGTGGAGGTTTACACATGCAATTTCATTTTTGAATTTTTTTTTAGAAATTGTACAACATTATATGCCTTGACTTCATTACATTATAAAATTTTTAAATCAATCATGTTGTATTTTTAATGATTGAATTTTGTGATGTTGAATCAAATATGGGGGGGATCTGAGAAATGTGTTTTTACTAACATTTTATGTGTATATGTATTACATATTTTTTTTTAAAGTTATATAGATTCATGTTACATCATTGTGTGGCTGCTGGTTCTGTAATCCCAGGGGAGATTATGTTTTTGGATATATTGTGTGAGGTTAAGTCTTACTGTTTTTAAGTAGTTGGGTTTTTTTTTGGGGGGGGGGGTGTACTGTTAGCTCTGGTGGACACTGCATGTCTCATATGTTGTTAGGTCATATATATAGTGGTTCTGTGAGCATTTGCCCTTTTGTTCTTCCGTTCCAGTGTCAAGAGGGGGGCATTTGATATATGTAAATTACCCTCTTCTGTCTTGCCACTGTCCGGGAATTTCCCTCAACATTATACTTTTACTTAGTAATATATCTATCTCCTCTATACTCACTTTTATAATAATACATTTCATATCTTTATTAATTCAAACGTTATTTTACTTACCTTAAATTAACTTCTGTTATCATCCCTTTAACTTATCCACTCTGTTTACATTTTCGTACTTTCCATTTTCCATCTGTTTCTCCCACGCTTTCAACGGCACGTAGCTTTTTCATTTGACGTATGGTTTCACGGTCGCCACTAGATGGCGTCTTTCATTCGAGCCTACGGCACATCGGATGTACGACACTTCGTCACGATGTCGTCACTCTGGATTCATCGTTAGCTGTCCGTTGAATTGCGTGATGAGTTATTATTCATTCTCCCGGTTTGTATAAATATGAATGTTTCCTTTGCTTACTTACCTCTTCCTCTTACTTCAATTCCTGGTTACTAACACCTGGTCGTCCTTGATTGTTGAAATGGTGTTTGACTTGAAACTGAAAGTTCTGCACATCTTTATAAGCTGACATCGTAATGAGTTGTGTTTTCGTGCAATGTTTATCGCTGCTTTCTCCATGGATGTGTCATCAGTTATAAAGAAGTTTCTCATCAATTTAATCTTATTTATGGAAGTATTGGACTCAGCATGATTTAAGCAGTATATGGGACTTTACATATTGGCAGTCACTCTCTGATGCAGTACTTCATCTCTTTAATGTCATGGGGTTTGTTAGATCACTTTTAATCTTGTTACTGTTAAATATATTTATGAATTACTGAATGCATATAAAGTTAACCTATATTTTGTTTTTATCTTTTGCTCAATAAACGTTAGATTGTTTTTTACATTTATCTTGTAGTTATTTCACCACCATATCTTTTATTCTTCCTTAGCTATTTAATATACACAGGTTTGGGGTTATCAGCTTAAGTTTCCATTGCGCATTTTCAACTCACTCTGCTAAATCTAATACCTATCTAAATCTAATCCCGTCATATTTCAAACCTTGCCCCTCAAAGAACCACCTCAACCCCCACCCCCTCCAGAAATTCTTAAAATGGCACCCCTGTTTCTAAGGAAGTCAATTTCTGTATAAATATTTACAGAATTCACTCGTGGTCAATATTCATAAAGAGGGTTTTATGTTAAGAAGTTTGTTTTGCTGCCCAGATTTTTTCCCCCCATGAGCATTTATGTTCGAATTTTCGGACTAATGACCAATTTTTTTAAACTTTCGGAAATGAATACTTTGAAATTTTGGAACAGAATCACTCCTGAAAAATATGCTGTGCGGGATAAAAATCGCAACTAGAAACAAAAAATGCATTTGTGTTTTTAGCAAAAAATCGTAGATTAAGACCGATTTTCGTAGCATCGTAGATTATAGTTCCAAATCGTAGCAACTACGATTTTTTCGTAGCAGTTGGCAGGTCTGGGTACTGTAACTGTAGCCTCTCAACAATCGCCCTTTTCTTTCTTTGATTATTATGTCACTGATAAATGCTATAATGCATATGTCTCATCAGGGCCGAAACTAGCCTTTTTTGCACCTGGAGCAAACAGTGATTTTGCCGCCCATCCTCCTCCCCCGCAAAATAAATTTAGAAAGAGATTTTTACTAATTTTTTAATAGCAGAGTCCCACTGTTCCGAACACGAGTTCAGAAAAAATACCTATTTTTTAAACTTAAAAACAGCAAAAATTAAACAGACGTCCGTGAAAAAACGTACATTTATTGTTATACAAAGAAGTTAATATAGGGTAGTCCGACCAGTAAATGAACACTTTAAGCACATTTAAAAAGAATATGATTCATTATATTTTAATAAACAGTACCTATTGAAGTTTGACAGTGCAAATACATTTGTTGGTTTACAAATGATAAAAAAATAACAAAAGGAATTTTATGTTTTACTTGTTTGGGATGCTAGGGGTGTCTTAATAGAAATCGATACAAAAACCAAGTAAATGAACAGTTGTTACCAGTGAATGAATGCAAAAGTTTCCAATGAATGAACAGGCAGCAATTTAAAACAACTTAAATTTCATAATCATAATTCATTTACAACATATACAAATAACTTATAACATGTTTTTACTGAATTACGGTTCTTTTTAAACCTAGAATGATAATTAATTAGCTTGAAAAATTGTCACTTTTTAGTTTTGAAATTAATCATAAATTACAGATTAAAAAAAGAAAAAACTAATTCGATTTTCTGAAATCGGTGGCCCTGAACTTCTCTATTTCAGTAATAACTCCAGACGAATGGGAGCATGTTTCAGAAATAAGTTCGGGTGTTTTTATTATGCCTTTCATATGATCCTTAAAATACCAGATCCTGTACTGTACTGCAGGCCACTTCCGATTCCACCGCATGTGGACCTGTGTTCCACATGTTGTCATGGTGCTTACTTCATATTTCCAACCTTGGATGCTATTTTAAAAAAAGAGCCATCCATTTCTCTCCTGGATGTTTGTCAATAAGTGGATTTTTCCTTGTTTGTTTCATGGCATTGTAAACATCACCTTTTACTTCATCCTCATGCATTGTAAATCCAATTTTCCATTTCGAACTATCAAATGTTCAAGGAGTTTTTCTTTTTCAAAGGGCAACACAGGCAATGTCCCATATGCTTACTTTCAATTGTTTTTCCTTGCAGTTTCATAGACAACGTTGCTTTTAGAATATTAAAATGAACAGATGCCGTCTTTAAACTGAGCTGACCTGAGCCTCATAGCTTGTACAGTATTTTCAAGGTCATCTGTAGAGTACTCGAACCTCCCATATTCCCCTTTTGAGGAATCTTCTTGGTCATCAGTGAAAATATTTCTACCAATCATCTAAAAACATAGAAAAAGTAAGATTTGAAAGTCATCATTATTTATTACCTTTAAAAATGTGTGTGTATATGTTCTTTTGTTATGTTTTTATATCTGTTAACTTTTCATTTGCTGCCATTCTTGAACAATCACTTAATTCAAAATATAGGTACAAAAGAAGCCACAAAAACAAAGCCCAAAACAGTTCATTCACTAGGTAAAGTAGCCTAATGTATTCCTTCCAGTGAATGAACAGCTGTTCATTCATTGGATTTTTAACATTTCCCTAACCAGTTATTAAACATCCCATTTCTCAAATTGTACATATTCTACAATGGTTAAAACAATTAGAAATATCGCTATAATGTATATACTTAATGTATGTATAATAAAATTAGTGCATAATGCAAATAAAAACGGTAAATTCTTATCAAACATATGAAATGACATAGCACTTACCTTACTATTTCAGCTCAGACATGAAAAATAAAACATGTTCTAAAAGTAAAGTAATGTGACTTCAGTAACCAATCATGAATACAATAGCTTCCTACTGAATAGAATTAAGGCCCCATCCAGTGGAGGGGTTTTCAAAATATATAAAAATTGTTCATTCACTGGGGGCTTACCCTATGTTTATTTAATGCATTCTAAAGAATTATTCATAAATGCATAGAAACTATGCACATAGTTTCTTAAACTTGAATAAACACAGGAAATTTATAAAATGTCTTGTTTTTATTTGGTACTTATTTCATTTCATTTCATTTAAGTAAAACTTTTTTGTACATAATATAGGCATTTATTTGACTTAAAAATATGGGAAGGTTGGCAGCTACGTTTGCATATTAATATTTTAGAAAAATGCAAAATTGACGGTTTTAAAAGTAAAAAAAAGGCTAATAAAATATTTTTTAATACATATTTTCCGTGAAGGATTGTGAATATGTCTTACAGGAACTAAAAGAAAATAGGGTAGTTACATATTGAAATAAAGAAAAAAAAATCAACAGGCATGTATATCAAAAATATTTTTTAAAATATGCAATGTGTATTTTTTACTGTTAAAATAGTCATCTGAAGAATCCCCTAAAATAACACTGAACGAAAGCATTTGAGGTCAGATCCTAACACTAAAAATTTTTACATTGACTTAACAACTAAAAAAATATACGAGATACTAAATAAAAACTAATCGGACAGATCACTAAATAGAAAATTATTACAAAACACTTACCTAGTATATTTATCCATTTACATTCAAGTCTGAACAGCTCAGTCAATTTTGCATTTTCCACCAAAAACAAACAATTTAGTCTAATGTAAATGAAATATTTGGCAATCGCATCAAGTGCGATAAAGCAGCCAATATGATAACCATTAATTCCCCTTAAACATGCTGAGAATCTGTGCAGTAAGTTGCGCAGATAGAAGATTATGGGGCCCATGT
Organism: Maratus speciosus; assembly: GCA_963932465.1. Lineage (NCBI taxonomy): Eukaryota > Metazoa > Arthropoda > Arachnida > Araneae > Salticidae > Maratus > Maratus speciosus. Next base: position 47,578,488 of record OZ010796.1, on the reverse strand, counting down.
TTTGATGTCATATCAAAATGCCCTGAGGCTAATGAAAAAGACAGGCTACTGCGGTGGGTCCGATTCTTCTTTTTTTACAGACGGCTGGAGTCACGCGATGCTCGAATGCACCAATGAAGGTGTGCGAAAAGAGCATCACATGACTCCAGCAGTCTGTAAAAAAAGAAGGACCCACCGCGGTAGCCTGTCTTTCTCGTTAGCCTCAAAAATGACCTATTATGGTGCTAATTATAAAGATAATTTGTTACAAACACAAAGTGAGCTAGATGGCGGAGCGGATAGAGCCTTGAACTCGAGACTAAGGGCCATGGGTTTGAATCCTTCGCTCCCCAAATTGTGTTATAATTTTTATTGGTTACTTTATATTTTTCATAATAAATAAAATATTTTTGATAAAGATAAATTTTTATATTAATAATACAGAAGCACATTTATTTCTATTATAATAATAAAATACTTATTTAAATACGAGAAAATAAGGTATTTCACGATGAAAGTTTTACATTTGAACGCCTTTTAATATTCAAATTGATATATCTATATATATTAAGCAAATGGAAAAATAAGTATTGTGCGAAAATATCCATTTGCACGTAGAATAATTTCTTGATTTTTTTTTGTTTTGAGTACTTTAGGAGAGAATTTTTGTTGAGACTTGGATGCAAATCATATTTTACTGTGTTAAAATCAACATGGAAAATATTATAAAAATAAAATATAATAGATGTTCATTATTTTATTTTAAAATATCTGCACATATATTTTTTAAAGCAATAAAATATATGGCGTTTTCCGTCTAGTTTTGTGGTGAGTACGGATGATTAGAATGTTTATAAACTTTCTACTGAAATTACAGTGAAATCTCTCTGTGCGACCACCTCCCTGAACAACCATTTTTTTCATGGAACAAAATTTATTCCCATAAACTCAATACTAGTTTTACCTCTATTCAGAGACCATCCCAGTTGAACTCCCTCCATGAGCGACCCATTTTTTTGAAGAAAATGACACAAATTCCGTTAATTCCTGGTCGCTTGAAGAAGGTTTTATTACAAAAATAATTCCAGAGAGCGCATTATTCATCGAGCTTTTAATCTAAGTTTAGAATTTTTATTTATTTCAACAACTTTTAATTGTTTAAACCCCTTTGCGCCCTTTTAGGCAATGGATTTATCCCTGATGACAAATTAATGATGACGGTCAATAAATTCCCCTGCCCTATTCTCTCAGGAAACTCTCAAAGAAATAGATAAATTAATGAAATCATCATTATTTGTTCCTATTAAAAAAAAAATTGAATTTATTTACTGAACTTTGAAAGGGCTTGGAAATAAAAGTAATAAAAGAAAAAACTGCAAAATCAAAGCAAAGGTCAATGTATTTATTTTTAAACTCTGCAGTAATTAACTTTTGTTTTGATACTTAAATTTTCATATTTTTTCCAAATGTGAAAAACAAATTTTAGTAACATTGTTACCTTCTTTCAAGAATTAAAATCTAGATTTAAACATAACCTTCATTAAGGGACCACCTCTCGGAGCGACCAATTTTTATTGGAACGGAGCGTGGCCGCTTTAGGGAGGTTTTACTGTGTAAGTAGTATTTTGTTTATACTAACATGATTTTGAGTGCCATTTGTTTCTCATGTTTTATTATGTATTTTGGTCTGTTATCCGCATGGTATTAAATTATGCAATCATAAAATAAAAATTTATATACTAAAAACTTCTCTGAAAAAAAATGTCTAACTACAGTGCAAATTCCATTTGAAATCCATTATCTAGTATAGTAGATTACAAATAAATCTTGTAATATGTTGATATCACAATCTTGGTTTATTAACAGCATTCTATTTATCACGAAAAATGTAAAGCAACTGATAAATCATTTTTAAATAGATTAAAAGAAAATTGTTAAATAGTAAAAAAAATTATAGCACCAATTGAATTGTTAAATTGTATCAATCAACCTACCAAACAAAGCCGAACCAATAAAACATAAGCACAAAATGCACAATCACGTGATCAAATGGCCCACATAATTTTTCTGAGTCGCCCGTGCTAAGTTTGTGTGCAGTTGGTTAGCATATTTTAAATGCTAAACGGGCTAAAGTAGATGAAGTAGGTCACGGGATTCTTTTCCCGAATATTTTGGATTTTATCTGAGTGAACATAGGCATATATTTCTGTTACGAAAACCATGTTTTGGGAGGATAAAGAAATATAGTCGTTGGTTTAACCTGTTTTGAAGCATAAAACTAATGAAATGATTGAATTACTGTAAAGCCTCGATTATCCGCGGTGCTGTTTATCCGCAAGCAAAATTATTTTTTTTTTTATTCAAGCCAATAGCAAGGAAAGTACAATAAGCCTTACTAATAAATATAAACAGAAAAATTCATGTATTCGAAAGTAATAGAAGAATATTTTGAGATTTGGTTGCCATATTTGAAATATCAGATATAAAGTCTTTGTCTTTTCTTGATTTTATTAAACAAATGTAAACACAGCAATTAAAATATTTAACAATAATATAAGACTATTATGATAAATTCCGGGAGAGCACATCAAGAATAACTTCATTTTCGAGATAAAAATTATTGCATACTAAAAGAAAAACAATAGTTTACAATTTAGAATAAAGTAAAGGTGTTTTCCAAAGCAAGAAGCAAAAACAAGTGACTGATTTTTTTTAAAAGGTGTAACTCGGCTCTTTTTGTACAGTATGTATGGCATTGTTTCTTGTTTACTGTTCTTTATTTTAGTGATTTAGACGTAAAGTAATTGTTTCTGATGTACTGTGCATTTGTATGTATTTTAAACGTTTTATAATATTTTTTGTACACTAAAACATAGTTTTTGTGTTGAATTTTCTTTTTTTTTTCGTGTTTGCATTCTACATAGGCTGATTTATTTGTGAAACCAACAACTACAATATCATTTAAATTTATTTAAGAATATGCCAAAAAAGTATGGGAGTGACAAATGTTACAGAAGAAGGCAATAAAATAAAACATTACTTTGCCTGAAAAGTGCCCTTTCTCACTGGCAACACCCTGCCTTTTTTTTTGTGGAAACTCTGTTATTGCTTCATAAAATTGTAAATTATAATGAAAGAGGAACAAATAGAAAGACAACAAAAGAATTATCTCTTAATTATTAAGCTTAATTTTTAAGCTCTTCAAATTTAAATGAACTTTTATAGAAAGTAAAAATATAGCTATTATGGTTATCTTATACTATAATGCGAGCAAAAATTGTGTGTGTGTGTATGTAAATTTTATCTTAAAAACGGCTCGAATGAGTTTGACGAAATTTTGTATTTTACCATTTTCGGGCACGATAAGACCATTGGGCTAGGTTACGTATTCGAGAAAATTCGATTAGTGGGTCATTTTGGGTCCTAATGGGTCAAGGTCAAGCTAATTATATCTAAAAAACGGCTCAATCGATTTTGACTAAATTTTATATCCAACCGGTTTTCGGCACAAGAAAACTATTGGGCTGGGTCACATGTTCGAGAATTTTTGATTAGTGGGTCATTTTTGGGTTACTATGGCGTCAAGCCAATTTTATCTAAAAAACGGTTCTAACGATTATGACTAAATTTTGTATTTTGTCGTTTTTGATTACGAGAAGACCAATAGGATAAGTCCAGTGACATACCCAGGATTTTATTTCGGGGGGGGGGGTGGGGGGCTGACTTAAATTTCTATAATGTTCTAAATCTTACGAAACACGTTGAATTGTGTTATAAAGAGAAATCATTTTTGTCAATATGACCGTAACCAGGGGGGGGGGGGAGGGGACTTTGTTCCGAATTTTCCGAAAATTTGAAAAATTTTGTCCAGTCCAAAAATTTTGATTTAAAAAAATCGCGATTTTTCACCTGGTCGCCGAAAAAAATAAATTTCATCAATCATTCGCAGAAAAAGATCTTCAGTTTTTTTTTAAAGGATCCGAAAAGGAAAAAAAACCAAAATTTTGTCATAGGGCCACGGATAAAATGTGAAGTTTGTCAAAGGATTGCGAAAAAAAAGTCAAATTTCATCAAATGCTCGCAGAGGAAACGCCAATTTCGTCAAATGAGCACAGAAAAAAACCCGAATTTCGTCATAAGGCCGAAGAAAAAACGCGAATTTCATCAAAAATTTGCGGGAAAAATACGAATTTCGAAAAAAGATCGCTAAAAATACACATTCCATCAAAGAGTTGCGAAAAAAAGCTAATTTCTTAAAGGATCGCAAAAAAGCTAATTTCGTCAAAGGGACATGGAAAAACGTGAATTTCATCAAAAGGGTGCAGAAAAACGCAAATTTCATCAAAAAGAGGAGAAAAAACGCTAATTTTGTCAAAAAGCCGCGCAAAAAATGCAAATTTTGAAGATGGATTGCGAAAAAACGCGAATTTCGTCATACGGCCACCGAAAAAGTGTGAATTTCGTCAAATGGCCACAGAAAATGCGCGAACATCGTCAAAGGGCCACAGAAAAAACGCAAATTTCGACAAAGGATCGCTAAAAAAGCACGTATTCCGTCAAAGAGACGCGGAAAAAACGCGAATTTCGTCAAAAGGCCGCAGAAAAACGCAAATTTCACCAAAAAGACGAGAAAAAGAAGCAAATTTCATCAAAAAGCCGCGGAAAATGCAAATTTCGGCGAAGGATTGCCTAAAAATAACGCGAATTTCGGCAAATGGCCACAGAAAACACGCAAATTTCGTCAAAGGGCCGCGGAAAAAAGCAAATTTCGTCGAAAAGCCGTAGAAAAAAGCAAATTTCGACAAAAGATCTCGAAAAAACGCGAATATCGCAGTGGTGGAAAATTGGCGCAGAGGAGGAGCCTATTGTTACCACTAAATTTTAGTAGTATTTTTCCACTTATATAATGACATAATTTCTGAGTTTTTGTTAAGGTGAAAAATACTATAAAATATTTGTGGTGTCAATAGGCCCCTCCTCTGCGCCAATTTTCACCACTGATATCGTCAAAGTGCTGCAGAAAAAACGCGAATTTCGAAATAAGGATCGCTTAAAACACGCATTCCGTCAAAGAACTGCGACAAAAAAAGCTAATTTCGTAAAGGATCACCAAAAAAACTCGAATTTCATCAAAAAAGACGAGAAAAAAAATGCGAATTTCGTCAAAAATCCGAAGAAAAAAACGCAAATTTCGACGAAGGATTACATAAAAAAAACGCGAATTTAGGCAAATGACCTCGGAAAAAACGCGAATTTCGTCAAAGGGCCGCTGAAAAAACGCAAATTTTGACAAAGGATCGCTAAAAAAAACACGCATTCCTTCAAAAGAAAGTGGAAAAACACTAATTCCGTCAAAAGGACACAGAAAAAACGTGAATTTCGTCAAAAGACCGCAGAAAAACGTAAATATCATAAAAAAAAACAAGAAAAAAGCGCAAATTTCATCAGAAAGCCGTGGACAAAATGCAAATTTTGACGAAGGATTGCATAAAAAATGCGAATTTCGGCAAATGACCTCGGAAAAACGCGAATTTCGTCCAAGGGCCGCAGGAAAAACGCAAATTTCGACAAAGCATCGCTAAAAAGAACACGCATTCCGTCAAAGGGAACCGGAAAAAACGCTATTTTTTATTAAAAATCGCAAAAAAAGAAAAAGCAGTGTCACAAATAAGAGCCACAGAAAAGCGTGAATTTCGTTAAAAAGACTGCTGAGAAAAAGCGAATTTCATCAAACAGCCGCTAAAAAACGCTACTTTCGTCAAAGAAAACGAGAATTTCGTCAAAGAGCCGCAAAAAAAGCAAATTTCGACGAAGGATTTCGCAAAAAAATGCAAATTTCGGCAAAAATCTGCGATAAAAGAATTGAATTTCATCAAAAACCCGCGGAAAAAACACAAATTTTGACAGGATCACGAAAAAAACCCACAAATTTCGTCACGGATCCGCAGAAAAAAACTCAAATTTCGACGAAGGAGTGCATAAAAAAACGCGAATTTTGGGCAAAAAGCCACAGAAAAAGCGAATTTCTTCAAAGAACTGTGGAGAAAATGCAAATTTCATCAAAAAACCATGGAAAAAACACAAATTTTTGGCATGGAGATGCGACTGAAAAATGAAAGTTAATAAGCTACTTTTACAGTCAACTCTTCCGCACCGGATTTCCGATTTAGCCGAAATCGACTTGTGATTAGCTGTAGTGTTACTGTGCATTAACATTATTCCGCACTGACAATCTTGGCGCCCGCCGACTGTGAACGAAATAAAAAAAACTCCTTAAATTAAACTACTTTTAGATTTGTCGAATTTACTTGTAGGTCTCTTGAACTGACCATATACATTTTCATTTATCCAATAAAATAGGCATGGAGCTATTTTTCAGACATTTGAAAATTGATTTTGAGGTTTCAAGTAAATTTGGTCGCAGGACTGAAGAGTATATTTAATTAACAAGAAAAACAAATTTGTGCCATGCCAGAAAATTAAACAAATTTATCTGAAAAAGAATATCAGCCCTTTTTTCATTTCACTGCGATCTCTTCGGAGGCGGAATGGAGCTGTAACCTCATAACCCCCGTCGCCATCGGCTTCTTTGGGTGTATGCTGGGGCATCACTGTGCACTAATATATGGGACTAACCAGAATAGCTGCGTCACAGAAAAAAAAATTAAATTTTATCTCAAAAGAAAGGGCGGTTTTTTACAGGAGTTTTTTTTTCATTACTTCGAAAGGGCCCTATAACCCCATCAGCCCCCTTCCCCTCATTGGGTATACTGTGGTGTAATTGTGCACTGATATGAGACTAGCCAGAAAGTCTAGTTCGTTGTATTGCAGAAAACAATTGCATTACAAATTTATCTCAAACAAATAGAAAAAAAAATCAGCACTTTTTTCATTTCATTTTCAACTATTTTGGGAGAGGTCTGTAACCCCATCACCCCCTTTCTACTTCTTTGGGTATAATGTGGTGTCACTGTGCAATAATATGGAACTAAACAGAAGAGTGTGGCTAGTCTGTTGAATGATAGGAGAAAAAAAATGCAAATTTATCTCAAACAGAAAGAAAAAAGCAATATTTTTTTTCGACTATTTCGGCAGGAGGGGGCTGTAAGCCCATCAGCCGCCTCCCCTTCTTTCGGTAAATTGTAATGTCAATGTGGACTAATATGGATTTAACGAGAATGGCTATTTTGCTGTGTGGCAGAAGAAAAATTACAAATTTATCTCTAACAAGAACAAAAAAATCAGCCTTTTTTTCATTTCATTTTCGGCTATTTAGGAAGGGGGCAACTCATTAGCCCCTTTCACCTCTTTGGGTATAATGTGGTGCCACTGTGTACTAGTATAGAACTAAAGGGAAGAGAGCGGCTAGTCTGTTGAATGATAGGGGGAAAATACAAATCTATCTCAAACAAAAAGAAAAATATCAGCACTTTTTCATTTCATGTTCGACTTTTTGGGGAGAGGGCTGTAACCCCATTAGCCCCCTTCTACCTTTTTGGGTATAACGTGGTGTCACTGAACACTAATATGGAACTACAGCGAAAGGAGCGGCTAGTCTGTTGAATGATAGGGGAGAAAATGCAAATTTATCTCAAACAGACAGAAAAAAACAGCACTATTTTTTCATTTCATTTTCTACTATTTCGAGAAGAGGGGGCTGTAATTCCAACAGCTCCCTCCCCATCTTTGGGTATGCTGTGATGTCAATGTGGACTAATATGGAGTTAACGAGAATGGCTATTTTGCTGTATGACAGAAGAATAAAAATTACAGATTTATCTTTAAAAAGTAAGGAAAAAAACTTTTTTAATTTAATATTCCGACTATTTCTGGTTTGGGGAGGGGTGGGGCAGTAACCCCGTCAGCCGCTTTTCTCTTCTTTGGTGTCGATATGGACTACTATGGAACTATATGGTGAAGGAAGCATATAGTCTGTTGAACGATAGGGCAAAAATTGCAAATTTATCTTAAACAAGCAGAAAAATTTCAGCACTATTTTATCATTTCATTTTCGACCATTTCGAGAGGAGGGGGCTGAAAATCCCCCATTTTGGGGGGATTTTCAGGGGATTGGGGGATTTTTGGGACCATACCCATTTTTGGTTATGCTGTGATGTCAATGTGGACTAATCTGGTGTTAATGAGAATGTCTATTTTGCTATATGACAGAAGAAAAAATTAGAGATTTATCTTTAAAAAATAAGGAAAAATTACTTTTTCATTTAATTTTTCGACTATTTCGGGAGGAGGGGGCGGGGGGTCTGTAACCCTGTCTGAGCCCTTTCTCTTCTTTGTTGTCAATGTGGACTAATATGGGACTAATGAGAATGACTAGTCCGCTGTATGATTGAAAAAAATTAAAACTTTTTCCAAAACAGAAAGACAAAAAAGCAGCACTTTTTCATATCTCTTTCGAAAATTTCGGGGGGGGGCTGTAGCCCCACCAGCCCCCCCCCCTTGGGTACGCCCATGGATAAGTCACATATTAGAGAGAATTTGATTAGTGGGTCATTTTTGGGTCACTGTGGGTCAAGCAATGTTTATCTAGAAAACGGCTCTCACGATTTTGACGAAATTTTGTATTCTATCGTTTTTGGGCACGAAAATACCATTGGGCTTGATCGCATGTTCAAGAAAATTCGATTGGTGGGCCATTTTGGGTCACAATGGGTCAGGGTTAAGGTAATTGAATTCAAAGAAAGGCCCAAAACATTTCGACAAAATTTTGTAATATACCATTTCCAGGCATGAGATGACCATTGGACTAAGTCACATGTACGAGAAAAATCGATTAGTGGGTCATTTTGGGTCACTATGGGCAAAGCCAATTTTATCTAAAAAACGGCTCTAATGATTTTGACTAAATTTTGTATTCTGTCGTTTTGGATTATGAGAAGACCAATGGGCTAAGTCACATATTAGAGAAAAATTGATTATTGTGTCATTTTTGGGTCACTGTGGGTCAAGCAAAGTTCATCTAGAAAACGGCTCTAGCGATTTTGACGAAATTTTGTATTCTATCGTTTTCACGCACGAGAATACCATTGGGCTTGGTCGCATGTTCAAGAAAATTCGATTAGTGGGTCATTTTGGGTCACAATGGGCCAGGGTCAAGCTAATTGAATCTAAAAAAGGCCCAAAAGATTTTGACAAAATTCTGTAATATACCTTTTCCGGGCATGAGATGACCATTGGGCTAAGTCACATGTTCGAGAAAAATCGATTAGTGGGTCATTTTTGGGTCAAGCTAAATGTATCTAAAAACGGCTCAAAACATTATGGTAAAATTTTGTATTATATCGTTTCTGAGGATGAGAATACCATTGAGCTATGTCACATGTTCGAGAAAATTCAATTAGTGGGTAATTTTTGGGTCACTGTGGGTCAAGCTAAATGTATCTAAAAAAAGGGCTCAAAACATTATGGCAAAATTTTGTATCATACTGCTACCAGGCACGAGAAGATCATTGGGTTAGGTCACATGTTCGAGAAAGTTGGATTAATGGGTCATTTTTGGGGTCACTTTGGGTCAAGTTAATTTTATCTAGCAAACAGCTTTAATGATTTTGATTAAATTTTGTTTTCTATAGTTTTCGGGTTCGAGAAGACCATTGGTCTAGGTCGCATGCTCAAGAAAATTCGATTAACAGTCATTTTGGGTAACTATATGGGTCAAGGTTTAGCTAATTTTATCTAAAAAATAGCTCACACGATTTTGACAAAATTTCTTATTACACTGTTTCCTAGCACAAGAAGACTATTGGGATAGGCCACATGTTCGATAAATTTAGATTAGTAGGTCCTTTTTGGGCTACTGTGGGTCAAGCTAATTTTATCTATGAAATGACTTTAGCGATTTTGACTAAATTTTGTATTCTATCATTTTCGGGTTCGAGAAGAGCGTTGGTTAGGTCGTGTGTTCGAAAAATTTTGGTTAGTGGGTTCCTATGGCTTAGGATCATGCCAATTTTATCTAAACAGCAAGAATTATACAGTGAGAATGAAATATCGAATTGAACACAAGGCTAATTTTTACCGAGCTCAGCTCGGTCATGCCCACTAGTTAATTATTTAAGAAAACAGTGATGAATTGTTAAAATTGTTTACTCTAGTTGTGTTTGAGACTAAGGCAGAATGAAGATAAATTGAATTAATTTAAAATTCTCTTAACCCTTTGAGATCCAATTTTTTTACTTTTTATTTCATTTCTTTTCACTTAAAAATATTGGAAAACCACATAGAATTTATTACAGATTGCAGAAATTACACAGGTGATTGTGTTCAAATATATCTGAATTCAGATATTTATTTGATTTTCAATACCAGAATTTCAGTTTTTCTGATAATTTAATTCATAAAATAAGATTAAAATACCAAATTCATACGATTACTAAACATAATTAAAATTAATATTTTTTTGTAATGAGAGGATTAGACCTTCAAGCAATAAATTGGGTGTTCTTGATATCAAATCTCTTTCTTGCTAAAATTTCTGGCATTTTTTCATTAATTCACAATCACAAGCCCACCCCTGTTATTAAAATAAGAAAAATCATGCGCCAAGCATAGATCCGTATGTATGATCGATAATTTGTATGTACAGTCGTGGAAAAAAAAGTAAACACACCCTGCTAACTCTTCAACAAATTATCGTAGAAAAAAGTTACTGGTACCGAATGATTGGAAATAAAGTCTACTTTTAAATGATGTATATAAAATTTGTTTAGGGGGCCCTCTACATATTAAAATGAACCATAACTTTGTTTTTTTTTAGTAGCAGTACACAGTGCTGACAGCATAAATGAACTCTACACCCTTCAATTAGCCTAAAAACAAATGTTTATGCAATCCGTACGATAAGTTTCAGAGAAATTATTTTAAAAAGGAGCTTATTTTAGGGACTGTATCCAAATTGAAGTTCGGTACTCGATTGTTGACCGAGAGTGCCTCCTTTTTGATCAAGGCATCTTAAGCATCGCTCAAGCAGTCATTGAAGACAGCTAGATTACAGGATAGTATAAGAAATTTCAAAATATCTAGTCACTTCTATCACAATCCATCATTTTGCCGTTTTTAAAGCATAATTTGAAAACAACTTGGAAGATAAATGTAAAATTTTGGATTTCCATTTGGATTTCTTAATAAATCTAAATCCATCAAAAAAATTGTAGGTTGCAATTCATAATTTTTTCGAATATTAATTTCATAATTCATATCATAAAATTATAAAAATTGCAAATTCAACGTATTTATGTTTGGTATTATTGCTACACAAAATATTCTATTTTTATAATATCAGGAGATATAAATAAAAATATAAAAATGTAATTTAGCACTAGAGGAACTAAATTTTGAATGTTTATAATTCAAAAACTTATTCAAATGACTTGAAATTTGGTGTCTAGGCATAGTTTGAACCGAAGATTTGAAATACAGTAAACTCTGTCTAAGGCGGAATCGATTGGGACTGAGAATTTTCAGTGGTAGACAATATTTCGGCTTATACAAAAAAGCTCCCCCCCCCCCCTTACCAAAAAAAAGAAAAAAGAAAAAAAAACCCTCAATGATGATCTTTCATTGATTTTCCTGACTCGAAAATTTGTTGAAAACTAAAATTTGGAAAGATCTTTTGTCTTCATAGATAAATGAGAAACGCTATTCAATTTCTTACTACTGCTGTAATACATGCGAAATGAATGTTTACACACACACACAAAATAAACTTCGAGAATGAGACAGAACACTATAACTTTGAATTTGAGTACAACCTTAAAGTATAATATATTGTACTTTCGAAAATATATATTTTGATAAATGTTCATTCTACTAGAAATATTAACTTTTAAATGCAAATTTGCATATGAAAAAATGGCATAAGAATAAATTCCTTAAAATTTAATCAGTTTCTGTTCTTTTGAATTAACTTTTTCAAAGTGTTACGGAATCAAATTTAACTAACATGCTCGACATTGAGTATTTAAGTTATCAGTTTTAAAGTTAAATAAAAAAAAATGCCTTTAATTTTTAAATTATCCTTTTTTCCACCTTATGCAAAATTTTGGTTTCTATGGGACCTTAAAACCCTTTCCGTTTCTGGGTTAGACAGATTCTGCCTTACGCAGCATGAATAATGTAATTTTCTATGGGTTCGCCGGGACTTGAAAAATTTTCCCACGGTAGACAGATTTCCGCCTTATATAGAGTCCGCCTTAGACAGAATTTAATGTATCTTGTTAAAATTGGGTTTGCTATTGAAAAAAAATTAAGTTTGGGTTCGTTTTAATATGTAGATGACCCCCTAAGCAAATTTTATATAGATCATTTAAAGGTAGACTCCAATCGTTCGGTACTAGTAACTTTTTTCTACGATAATTTGTTGAGGAGTTAGTAGGGGGTGTTTACTTTTTTACTTACCCTGTGTCTGTCTGTCACAGCCATTTTACTCGCAAACTATGGAACGTGGAAAATTCAAATTGGGAGAAGTAATAAAGAGTTCTATCCCACATATTTACTGATTATTAAGCATTCACAAATATATTTAGGAAAAGTGTAGAGGAGCTAATTAAGTTAACATAGGGTGTCTACAGAATCTGGAAATCAGGGAATCATGGAAAAATCAGGGAGGTTTATCAATCTGGAAAAATCACGGAAAACTCAGGGAACTTTGTAAAAATACTCGAAAATCAGGGAAATTTGTCTATATGTGAAAATATTTGCATTTTCACATTGCCAACCAAACTAATTCGTCTATTTTATTTTCAATATATTTTCCTAGTATTTTTAAAAAGATGTACATTGTATGAGTTTTTGATATTTAATGCAAATTAAGGTGATCAGAAGTCCTCATTTTCTGTAGATAGCGCTTCTATTGAAGGCAATTTAGACATTTTTTAAAATTTTAAATGATACATTAGCATAACCTGACCAGGTGGCCAGCTTAATCCAATTAGTTACCCCGTCAGATGTAGATAAGCCTTAAAATTGAATATTTTTTAGAAAATGGGGAATTTTCTGGCCACCCTATATCCATTGCCCACTATATGAATTTGTTGGACTAAATTTTGAGTTTGGATTTATAAAACTGCCAACCAATACTTAAAGAATATTAGGCAATTTTTATGTTTTTTTTCCCAAAAGAGGTATTGGGAATTAAAACGGCCTATAGAGGCGCTGTTCGCAGCCTCCGGTACAGGAAAATTGTCCCTTTAATTTCCCTTTAACTAATGCTAAAGTGCCATTGAAATAATTCTTTATTGTAAATGCATTTGAATGTTTTAGACATTCAAATTCGGATAATTTTTACTTTGTTTGATAAGACAGAACACAAATGTCACAGGAAATGTGAAATTGTGCAAAGGAATAATCATTCTGAACAAATTTAAAATACATGTAATGCAATGAGCTTGCACTTCACTATCCTGAAGCGAGAAGTTACATCTTTTCTCCATCAGATGGCGTATTCGAGCGCTTGAATCGCGAATTAGCCGGCTGTATAAATGTGTTATACGAGGAAAAAATACCATATGTGTATTGTTAATAATAGAAATCAGGGAAGTTTGATAAAGATAGTCAGGGAAATCATGGAAAAATCAGGGAACTTTTTTTTTACAATTTCTGTAGACACCCTCTAACAGGAAAAAAAATCTTTTGTTTGTATATTGTGTAGGGTATAAGGAAAGGGCAGCTGACATCACTGTTGGTCGAATTACTGTTGGTCAGCAAGAAAAACTTGTTCTTTCATTATTACTCCTACTATACACATGAACTCCGGGAATTTGATTGGTCTTTAACAGATCTATGATATGATTGGCCTATGTCGCCAAGTGTGATTCCTGCAATGGTCGCTAAGATAAAAATGTAGTAGTAGATTGGTTGACGGAAGTTTTTGTTTGCAAACATGCCCTTTCCTTATAGAGTGAAAACTTTCATAATGCTGAACTCAAAAATACATTTCATTTAATTTTAGAAATTATAGTTTCAGAGATATAGTCGATAATGTAGTGCAAAAATATGTCCCCCCCCCCTGTCTATTTCCGAATATACTGAAACTAAAATTATGAAAAAGTTAGAGGTAGTAGACGTTAAGTTAAACTTTGCAGGAAAATTATAGCGAATACCCTGGGTCACATAGATTTTGAGAAAAACGCATTTTTCTGTTAAACATAAATTTCGATTTGCAGGCATTCAGAAAAGGTGTTGAGGAGCGCTGATGATACCTTTCATAGCAGAAGTATAAAAGCATTGTTGATAATGGTTTTCGAAAAAAATCGTCGATAATTAGCCGGGATATTAACCTTTAAACACACAGATGGTTTGGACATACATAATGACAGGGGCGGCGTACTCTATGTACCATCGGCTTTTAAAGCCTAGATAACAACTTTTAATGATATATTTGTGTAATGCAATGCTCAGTAGCAATATAAAAGAAATAAACGTCAATTTGTTAAAAAGACTAATTAGAATTAATCAAATACTATGGGATTTTCGTCTAGTTTGCATTGAGTGGATCTCTCAATACGCCTCCCGTGTCTTCACAAGTTAATTAAAAACTTGCCTGGAAAAACGCGGCACGGACCAAAGTGGCATTGCAACTTTGCGAACTCCTTTCGAAACGCGCTTAGCACAATGCCAAGCTTAAACTCTGAACAAGTGTTTTGGTTAAGCTGCACTTTAAAAAGAAAAGATTATTACTACGCTGAATTTAGTTTTATGAAATGCCAAATGAAATTTAACCTCTTGTGCTACATCATGCTATTTTGGCCATTTCCGACAATGTTATATGGCTGATTTTTTAATTAGACATTCCGAATTCTCACCAGAAAGTTTTAACTCTTATTTTTTCTTTACAAGTTGACTGATTTTCCATAAGTACAGTAAACGAAAATTACCAATTAAATTTTTGTGGTGTGAATTCAAAATATCTAAAAAAGTTTTTGCCATATGCAGCAACACTGGTGGCTAGTGACATACATCCGCTAACAGTGTCATAACGCAAGAGATTAAATATGAACTACTTTTATTGTCAGTACCGAAGTAAGTTCATCATAGGCAGATTAGGAAAAAAAAAAGAGTTATACAGAATAGCAATATTGATATTATTTGGGCTTCATATCTCTTTAAAATTTTATGGTGTACCCATTAATACCACTGGTCAACAAATTTGAACTTTTGCTCTGTCCTAAAACAGAAATTTTATGCGGGTTTTTGTGCTGATTTCGAATCTAGTTTTAGATTTACTCCATCACGTCAAGTTTGAGAGATATTTGCATATTTCAATTTATGCAAATTTAGTAAATTTTATACAATTACAGTCGAACCTTGTTAACACGAAATTGAAGGGGCTGCGAAATATTTTCGTGTTAACCGTCAAAATATTGGTGCTATCTATATTAGATTAAAAAACTAAATAAATAAGCTTACAAATATATCCCTGCTAAAATCATAAATTAATAAGAAATAGAAATTTTAAATAAGAAATAGAAAATTTAATGAAGAAATAAAACAAATTGGTCATCATTTTAGGCAATAAGTTTATTTACCTGCTAATCCTTTTTTAAAAAGTCCGTTATTGACTTTTGTTTCAATTTTTGTAGACTGCTTTTTTCTAGAAACATATGGACCTCATCCAATTTGTCCAAAGCTCGGGAAGTATTCTCTTGCTCCATAAGGAAACGTTGTACTGCTTTTAATGGCGCGGTAGCTTCATTTAATGACACTGAACTTTTCAGTTCTGAGTTGAATTCTTCATCCTCGTCTGAGATGTCGATGTTGTCATCTTTTTCTTCAGTTAATGAAGCAATTATTTCTTCATCTGTCATCACATCCGAAGTCAGCACATCTTCATCTATGCAAATATACTCGACAAACAATGTCTGCGAAATAATTCCCCATTTTTCGGCTTCTTCTATTAAATCAGTCATCATTTCAGATTCTGTTTCATTACTTTCTTCATTTATCTCATGCGTAAATCCCATGTGTCAGAAACAATTTTTCACAGTTCCAGTAGTGATACTGTTCCAGGCACTTCTTAGATATGTTATAGCTTCTAGTAAATTCACAGAAAATTCCGTTTTATTATCAAAACATTGAATCATTTTATGAACAATTCTTTTTCTGTACTGCACTTTTAAGCATTGGATAATTCCTTGGTCACAAGGCTGAAGTTTTGCTGTAGTGTTCGGAGGAAGAAAGACACATTCAATTGCTTTTAATACAGGAACATCTTTATGAGCACTGCAATTGTCCAGCAATAAGCAGATTCTTCTCTTTTCTCGGTAGAATTTTAAGTCGAGATCAAGTAACCATTTCGTAAAAATAACATTGTTTATCCATGCATTTTTGCTGGCAGCATAGCAAACTGGCAAAGTTTTAACATTTTTGAAACAACGTGGTTTCACCGACTTACCGATCGCGAGCAATGGTAATTTTTCACTTCCGTCCATGTTGCAGCTGACCATAATCGTAATTCTTTCTTTGCTGAATTTTCCTCCAGTACATTTTTCTGCTTTTAAAGTAAGTGTTCGCGAGGGTTGTGCTTTGAAAAAAAAAGCCCTGTTTCATCGGCGTTAAAAATATCATGGGGTGCATAATATTTTTTTACGTCTAACCACTTTCCTAATAAAAAAGACTGTATAGAATTCTCATCTACGGCAGATTCTTCTCCACAGATCTTTTTGCAGACAATTCTATGACGCTCTTTAAATCTTGTCAGCCATCCGTTAGAACATGTGAAATCATTGTAACCGAGAGCACATCAGCAAAAGCCTTTGCTTTCTGTTGCAAAACTGCACCAGTTAAAACAATGTTCTGGCTTCTTGCTTCTTTTATCCACCGTAAGAGAGCAATTTTAATTTCTTCATTTTTTTTCTGTGCGCATCCGTTTTCTTGCTGGTTCGAATTGACTGACAGCATAAGCTGCTTCAATCTTTTCATGATTCTTTAAAATTGTAGAGAGTGTGCTATTGGGTATTCCATACTTTGTCGCAATTTCTGATTTTTTTCAGCACTTTATCGTTGACTTCATTTAAAATCTTTTGTTTTGTTTCTAAAGATACAGCTTGCTGTTTTTGACTCATCTTTCAAAGAATACTATAGAGCAACTGCGAACAGAGTTTCAGTAGTCAGGTATAGAAGTAAGGATTGTCACTTCTGTCACACGAAGATATGGGATTTCGGAAACACTGTTTATGGTTTATGTCACTATCAATAGAGTCAAACAATTAATGGAGCAGTCACATTCAAAAAAGAAACTCCTTCACCCAAACATTCATAGTGGCCGATATATAGCTCAGAGAGAGAATATGTCCGCATAAAGGACCAAACAGATAGCTAACAGATACGATTTCTAAAGATCAGAGGTCAAGAGCAGGAGCCCCTAACAGTTCGGACACCACCCCTTTCTATTGATCCCCTCCCCTTTTTTTTGTTCACCTCTGCTTTTCTCTCCTTTCTTTTGTCGATGACCACAAAATGTAATTTGAAAAGAATAGGAAGACATATGATTGATTCCCATCTCAGGCATACTTGCTCAGGATGTGAATAAATGCAACTTAAGCGAAGGGGGGGGGGGATGCGGAATATCAGAGGATAAAGAAAAGCAGAGATTAGCCAAATATTTCACCATTTTTGAAACCCTTTTCCTCTTTGTCATTTTCCAACAGTGAGAAAAATTCCATTTTTAGTAAATAAGATGTGACATGCAAGTTTTAAATATTGAAAACTTACGCTTAAGAAAGAATGCTTTGATTTTCGAGCAAAAAAATTTTTTGCCTTAAGCGGGATTTTGCAAAATTCTATTTCGTGTTAAACGAATTAATTTACATTGGTTTTCAGACTTATCTGACGAGACCTCAGTATTATTTCATGTTAAGCGAAATTTCGCGTTAAGCAATTTCATGTTAACGAGGTTCGACTGTATTTGCAAATTTAATGTACGAGGGTGAGTCGGAAAATAAGTTTCCCCTGGCAACTGTAGACAGAGGTGTGTATGAAAGACAAAAAATGTAATGAAACACTAAAGATAAGACGTAACTTTATTTTTCTACATAAGTGCCAAGTGAGTTGAGGCATTTTAAATACCCCTTTATAAGCTTCAAAAAGCGCTCCTTGAAAAAATCAGGGCTCTGCATCATTCTGTTCCCGGTAGATATGGAGAGAAAGTGCGTTGTGAATTCGTGGTCAAAGGGAAAGTGAGAGTGGTTGTCCACTATGAATGGGCACGTGGAGTATCAGGGAGCAGAGATCTATAACCGCCACGTGGGAGTCTATGGGCCAGATGTGATGTCGAAACAAATGGTGTGGCCAATTCAGTGAGGGGCGTCAGAAAGTGTTGGACAGATCGAGATCTGGACGGACGTGCACGGCCACTACAGACGAAAGCAATGCTTGACTACTTCTTTGTAAGCAATTCTGAAGTCACACAATCCATTCAACGCTTCTTTTATAGGTTTAGCCCCCTTTTTTTTTCCCTGTAGGGCTTTATGAAGCTTATAAAGTGTATGACAAATGTCTCATCTACCTTGGCACTTAAGTAGAAAAATAAAGTTATGTCTTCTCTTTAATGCTTCATTACATTTTTGTCTTTCATACACACCTCTGTCCACAGTTGCCAGGGGAAACTTATTTTCCGACTCACCCTCATATAAAGCAGTATCAGACAGGGTTTTTTGTTATGATTACTACCTAATTTACTTCACAAAAATGTTGTTTCTGAGTTTATACTGACATGTCACTGTGAAATATTGTACCTAATTTGCATATTTTTCATGTTTTTCTAATAATGTTTCTTGACGTTCAAATATTTCTGCCACACGAGTAATATTCGCACTTGACCGTTTATTCTTAGGATTCATAGACAAACGCAAGTGAACCTTTTCAAAATTTGAACATGCATCTACAGTGTGCTTAAAATGCCCTACGATGCTTTTAGCTATAGCTAAAATGTCAGAAATAGCGTATTTGGACGATAAATCTGATTTTATTATAAGCTGCACATTGTGAATAATGCAAGCTATACATTTAACATCAGCCTTTTACATTATTCAATGAATTGTTACAGCAACCAATAACCATTTTTGATAGACAGACTTCAGGTATCAGAATGAGTTAGATAAATTGAAGAATTAGTTTTAATTTCACATTGGTTAATTTTACTTTTTATGTATGAATTTTTTTCTATTTTTAAAAAAAGGCTACTGTTTTAAATTTTTTTGAATTTTCATAAATTGTCTTTAAAAGGTACATAATTAAATTTCAAATTTAATTAGTGAATTTGATTTTTTTTAAAGTTAATTAAAAAATATGTTGTATGCTCAAAAACTATTTTTATATATAATATAGACACACTGACATGTTACGCTTAAGACTTAATGTGCGCATCAATAATTCTTTCTTATACAAAAGTACTCAGCTAAAGTGCTACTCGGTACACCCCTATTCAGTGGCGTAGCTAAGGGAGTGGGGCGGTCCGCCCCAGGTGTTACCCTCTGAGGGGTGACACCCGATCTTTATTTGCAAAAAAATATATAATCTTATAAAAGTTTGGAAAATAATTCTGACGTAATTTCTAGCGCACTGCGCAACAGAGTTGTTTCTCTTCTTTTAGAATCTGATATTTTACATAGAATGGGGGGGTGTATATAAATTATGTATGCATCAGTGAACAAAAATCTACCTGTCCAAGGAGTAGATTGAAAAAACAAACTTTAGAAGAAATAATTTTCTTCTACATATAGGCACCGCATAGACTTTTGCGGACTATGGGATGAGTTAGGAGTCGCCCCTGTGGTTTCATATGTGGGAGGGCAAAAAGAAAAAAGGAATGGTATGGTCATTTCCAATGCTATTGCTGGCTTAAGTTCTTTTGCCTTTTCTTCAAAAGAGACAGCATCACAGACAATAGAATATATACACTGCTCAAAACAATTCAAGTATATTGAGTTCATGGTTGGATTTTGCAGCTAGGGAGTTGTTTAAGAGATCGATACATGATCGACAGATGTGGTAGGCTATATGAGAAAAAAATACACGTGTTTGGCTGAAAAAAAATGCATTGTATTGAGCATTTGGGAACACAAAAAAGTGCATATGTGAAAAAACGAATAAAAAATGGTGTTTCCTTCAAAGAAAATCGTTTTTAGTAAGGGGTATGGTTTCCCCAGACGGCCAACAATTGTGGATACCTTTGAAGCATGAAGTCAATGAAGCTATTAATGAGGAGCCTGGATATTCTGTCCCACCCCCTCCAGAAGAGCTGTTTCCAGTTCTTGGAGCGATTGTCAGGGTGGTAAGTGGCCAGCAACTCGTCTGCCTAAAATATCCCAAACATGCTACATTGCTCTCTCCAAACATGTCCGGAGAACAAGCTGGCCATTCCAGTCGTATGATTCCTTCCTTGAAAAGGAAATCATCCACCAAGTGAGCACGATGTGGCTTGCAATTATCGTCCATTAACATGAAGTCATCTCCAATTGCTGCTGCGAACGGGACCACAATAGGTCTGAGGATCTCATCCCTATATTGCTGACTGGTTAGAGCTCCATTTCAAATGATGTGGAGGTCAGTGTGCCCATCAATGGTGATGACAGCATAGACCATCACAACCCCACCACCAAATCTGATACTTCCTTGCACGAACGCAGGATTATTTCTAGTGCCACTTTCCCCAGAGATGAAAATACGCCTATTATCGGGATGAAGAGAAAAACAGGACTCGTTAGAGAAAAGAATATTGCACCATTCATTTCTCCTCCCATTCACATGCTCTGTTGCCATTCTCTGTTAGCATTCACATACCATTGGTCTGCCAGCATACAGACCTACAGCATAGAAACAGATTCAGACAATTTGAATTGAAACTGTGGTGCCAGTAGCCAAGCAGCGAAATTATAAAATAGAGGGCCAAAATCACAGTCAGGTGAAATCCGAGCACCTCATTGGTCATTGAGTCGCATCCTTTTCAGAAAGCAATCTCTAGCGCTAGGGGAAACATCGAATACTCCCTTTTACGAGAAGAAATCATGTATTGAAGATAATTTTTTCCGTTTCATTTAAAATAAGCTATCAAAATTAACTCAAGATATTTTGATAACTTTTAATAAAATGTGAATGAAAGATTTCAATTTTAAGCTGTAAAAATTTTTAAATGATATGGCAAGTACTCTTTTAGTTAATGAAAATTAAAAATGAAACTTGCATTTTTTCCCCTTATGCTACTTTTAAAATCCAAAATAAAACAGCGTTACAAGAAGAATGGAATTAATTATGTGCTAAATCATGCATGCTAAAATATGCCAATTAGCTGTGAAACTGCAACAATGAAATACTTTAAATATTAAAACGTAAAAAATAAAAAAATGTAATATATATTTTTATTTTCACTTTTATCATTAATTTATGATTTTATGTTTCAAAAAACAATTTAGAAATCTTGAAAGGTTGTTTAAATATGCTTTTTTCCTTTTTGCATATGTTAAAAAAACAGAGAGAAAATTGTGATTTTTAAAATAAATGCACAAGCTCATACTTTTCTTATCGTAAATTAAATGAAGGAAATTTCCATAATCAGGGTCCATGCCAAATTAACACATTGTAGCGGACTTGAATAGCAGTCATGAAACTAGGCTTGATTTTTAAGATAAACATTGAATGTCTATAAAAGAATGTTCACCTTTTATGTCCCAAATTATGAATTTATGAAAATTTCATTTTCTAAAGCATATTTTGTGAATTTTTGAAACAACATTAGAAGATTTACACAATCATTTAATAAATTTTAGAAGGATTTTGCCAAAATTAATTAATTAAATTGAATTTATAGGGATTTTGTGCAATATTTGTAACTCCCCTCAAATCTTTTATTTAGAAATATTTTGGAATAGAAACTTTCGCCTCCCCCCCTCCTCCCCCATCTGTTAACGTCAAGAAAGCTCAAAAAGATGCAAGGGCAAAAGAATTTTTTTCTTCTTCTTTTTTTTATTTCCTTTTGTGCAACCAATAACGTTTTTTGAAACAAGATAAAGTACAATATCTTTAATTTATTCTAAACAGTATAACTACTAATCGATGTATTAAATTAGTTTTATAACAAGTTATTTTAATGGCACTTTAATGTAATGTCGGGCATAAAGGGTTAAAAACAGAAAAACTTTTTTACTTTCATAATTATTTTATGGGCAGAGAACCTGGAGCGACTTAAAAAAATTTTTTGGATTTTTTTTAAGGTTTTTTTTTTTTTTTTCATTTAATGCTAAAACATTAAATTCTGTATTTTTAAAATTATTTGTGTAATTTTTTATATAATTTTGTTAATTTAAAGTTTCTGATTTAAAATCTAGAAAGTCTTTTTTTTTTTTTATAGTTGTTGACTTTTTCTAGAATAATATTTTTGGGGGATTTTATGGATTTAAATGGTTGGGGGGGGGGGGGGGGGGTGAGGAGAAAATTTATTTAGATTTTTACCATACGGAATTTGTTGATAACTTTCAAATGATATTACAAGTATTTTTCAATTAAAACTAAATTTTTATTAAAGAATATTTGTCATGTCATATCATTTTAAAATTGCTACAACTTATAGTCTAAATTATCCATTCTCGTTGTATAAAATGTTATCAAAATATCTTAATTGAGTTAATTTTGATTGCTTATTATAAATAAATGCGAACAAAATAATAAGGTAAATAATGCATAAATGTAAATAAGGTAACAATCACTTCAAAATTACTTTTCCCCCTCACTCCTTTCAAAATTGAAATGGAGAAACAATTTGGTGATCCTTACCCTTATCTCTCTTAAAACCACGCGACCACACAACCAATGGGGTGGCTGTATTTCACTGACTGTGATTTTGGCCCCCCACTTTAGAATTTTGCGCTCGGGAGACACTGAAATATGAATGCCAGTCTTCTTCAACAACACATTTGCTCGGCTGTGAAATTCTAAAATGGAGGGCCAAAATCACAGTCAGGTGAAATACAGCCACCTCATTGGTCGTGTGGTTTTAAGAGAGATAAGGGTGAGGATCACCAAATTGTTTCTCCATTTGAATTTTGAAAGGAGTGAGGGGAAATGTAATTTTGAAGCGATTGTTACCTTATTTACATTTATGCATTATTTATCTTCGCCTTTATTTATAATAAACAATCGAAATTAACTCAATTAAGATATTTTGATAACATTTTATACAACGAGAGTGAATAATTTAGATTATAAGTTGTAACAATTTTTAAATAATATGACATGACAAATATTCTTTAACTAGAAAGATAGCCTGTCAAAAATGATGGAAAATGAGATAGAAAGATATATAAACCTTTAAGACCTGAAGAGTTTTAGTAGAAATTAAAAGTCTTGGCTTTTAACTCAAATTAATAAGATCATATTTAATTGAAAAAAGATATTTAAATTTTTTTTCGATCTCAGGTGACGTCAAGGGAGGATCCACACAATTGTTTGGTGCAGGCTCTGCTTTAGTGCCAGCAACAGAGGAAATTGTTTTTCCTTTTGCCTTAGGATCACCTATACAGTTGCGTAGGTCAGGTCTTAAAGGGATAAAAGATATGTGCAAGAATATGAGTTTTCCTCTCTTGTTCGCAGTAATAGATGAAAATAACACAATTTAACCACTTCACCAGTTGCCCCGAGATAATTCGGGGATAAAAGCACTGTTTCCCCATACCTGTCGCCGGTGAAGTGGTTAAAAACAAAATGAATTTATTAAAAACTATGCAATAATGAATACAGAAAAAATGAAATTAAAATTTGTTCACAAAACTTCAGGATATACGATGTTTTTTGTGAAAACTCTTTCATTATTTAAAAGCCGACCTTGCTCTTCAGTATCTTCTACATAAATTTTTAATTGCTCTTCCTCTTTACATCTTTAAATTACTTACATATAGTTGTCCATGAGAAAAAACCGGTTCTTTTAAATACAGTACAACTGTAGAAAATGTTTGTCCTTGTGATTTATTTATCGTCATTGCAAATGACAGTATAACTGGAAATTGGCGGCATTTAAGAATGAAAGGTAAAGAAATTTCACTTGGTGTCAAATCAATTCTTGGTATGTGAACTTTATCATTTTGATTTGTTCCAGTTAAAATCAAAGCATCAATAAAATGGTTGTGGAGAGAGTGCAGAATTAATCTGGTTCCATTGCACAATCCTTTTCTTGGATTCATGTTTCTGAGAAGCATGGTGATACTTCCTTTTTTCAGAGTAAGCTTATGAGAAGGCATCCCAGATGGAGTTTGTTCATGCAAGAACTCAGGTGAATAATTATTAATATTTTCTTGGTTGTCAGACACGACTGAATCTGCACTATAATAAGTTATTCCATCTTCAGGCAGCAAATTCAAAATTTTGTTATTTAATGGTAATGCATGTTTGTTTTTTGTTGTCAAAATTACTTTTTGTTAAAGTTGTTCAAAATCGGTATAGTTTATATGATCTCCATATACACTTGCAATAATTGAATCTTTGCAAACCATTGATGGTGGAATTTCTATTGTACCTGCAGGTAAATTTGATATATCGGGTGTTTTTCCTTCACCAATTTTAAGCTGCCACTCATTAAAGGAATTTTGCCTTTCAGATCTCATATTTTCAGATAGTCTAAGTTGTATAAATTCTTGCCAAAGTGGGCTTGATTTCAAGCATGTTTCAATAATTTCTGTTCTGTTTCCTCTTATAACAACTGGCAATGTCTGGCAAAAGTCTCCACCTAATAACATAACCTTGCCTCCAAAAGGTATGTCATTCAACATTATTTCCCGCAGTAAGACATTTATACAACGAAGAGCATGGCATGACATCATTGTCACTTCATCAATTATAATTAATTTTGTTTTACGTAATATTTGAGCTTCACTTGAAGATGTTCGAATGGCAGATATGGAAGTTTCTAAAATCGGCACTGGTAATTTGAAGCCAGAATGAACAGTTTTACCACCCTCTAATAAAATTGATGCAATTCCTGTTGTTGCATGTGGAAGTACTACTTGGCATTTACCTCTAACAAAATGCATGAGTATGTTGTACAAACAGACTTAGATAAAATGTAAAACTGTCTGCAAACTCAAATAATTTCTTAAAAATTTTCTGCAGTAAAAGCCACGTCCCTCCTGAGTCCTATATCCCTGCTAACAGCAAAAATGAAAAAGTCCTCTTTCCAATCCCTCGCATTACGTTACATGCACTCAATCCCCCCCCCCCCCCTCCAGTTTTCTGAATTAGACTTTATTGAAAAGAGGATAATAGTTACTAAGATATTAAAAGTGAATTCCCCTTTCGAATGTAAAAAAATTGCTGCAAATCGCAGAGAAATGCTAAACAAGTGCATAAACATTCGCTAAAATTTCCAACCAAATAAACTTTATTTAAAAGAGATCAACATTTAACATTTATTTTTTAACACAAAATTTATTTTTAATCTGTTAAATTAATCTGCAAAGCCTAAAATAATCTGCAGCACCTGCTTCGGTGCTGCACTGTTTCTGCTACCGGCCCTGGCAGGAGAAAAAAAAAAAAAGCATTGTACCTGCCGTTCCGGCATAAGCGGCACACTTACAATATTTTTAAGTTTTAAAAATATATGTGCCGCAGTGCTTCTTCCAAAAAATACTGTACCATGGTACATGGCAAATAATTTCTAGATAACTTTATCCCCCTCCAGTTGAAAAATAGTCTGCAGACCTTCTCACGAATCTACGACGGGCCACGCACCAATTCTCCACCCGGGATCTTATAATATTTTTTTTTTATGAAGAAATTTATAAAAAAAACCAGAACTCTCTGCAAACGGAAAATTTTCTGCGAACGGCGTTCGCATATTCGTCTATATTATCTGACTCTATGTACAAATATGCTTTACCAGATCCTCCAGGACCGTCTAAGTAAAAGCAACGTCTCGTAACAGAATCACTTTCAAGTGCTGATTTTATTTGGTTGAAAGCTCCTCGTTGTAAGACATTTAAAGTTGCTATTTGTTCAACAGCTACTTCAGCTTCATTAAAATAATCAAATTCTTCATTTTGAATTTCCTGCAGTATATCGGGTGTAGGAAGATTAAATGATGTACTGTTTAATCCATGAGAATTCCAACATGCAATTAATATCTTGCAAAGCTCGGTTCTGAGCAGCTGATTCATTATAAGTTCTTGGGTAATCTTCGCTTATTGAATTTTTATATTTTTCCCACAAATTAGCTGCATTTGTTGGATTACAAAATATACAAATAAATGCAAAAGTTTGACGCATTTGTAATGGCATTGAAATTAAAGTAGCCTCTTCTAAGCATTGATCCCATTCATTAACTTCAGCAAGAAGACAACGTGCACGTGCAGCTTCTTGAAATGTGTTGTACAGATCTCCATCAAATGTTTATAAATCTTCAAAGCATGTAGCACCAGGAACATAAAGGAGAAGTAACCGAAAGCAGAAACGTTCAATATCTTTTGGATTAACATAATATAATCTTGTAACAATTTTATCGCCTCCTCTTTGTCGTTTTTTCCAAGCATTTTTCTCGTATACATAATGATATGGTATATCAATATAATGATATTGTTTTGCTTCATTATCTGTTCTATTCAACTTGAACCAAGCAGTCAGCATCGTTTCTCGGTTGGCAGCTTGTTCCAGAGCAGCATTTTCACCACCAGCATGAAAATAAACCTGTTGTCTTAAAGGCAAATGAATGGCAAGACGAATTATTGCATGAGAACGATCATGCACTTTATTTTCCAGTAACCGCCACATTGCCTCTGGTGCACTCACATATCGAGAATCAACATGTGATGACAGTTCATCATACACAAACTCGTTACTTTCATTATTTCCAGCATGAACTGCTACATTTGCTGCATCATAACCTTTGTATATGTACTTGTAAATGTATTCAATAGATTTGATGGATGTGCAGGCTTCAATGTTGATGTGCGCGTCATATTTAAGCAGTAAATATGCATTATATGGTTCGATGTAGCGATTATCTATCTGTTTGCTGCAAACTATAGTAGTTGGGCCTGTCGTCTTTGATAAAGTGGATAGCCATTCAGATTGACTTTAGTTGTTTCTTGAAACACTTTTGGAAAATCTTTTGTGCATTTATTACCATCCATGCATGGAGAATTCGGATTCAAAGTTCCGCATGGCCCGTGGACCATAGTATGAAGAACAACTTCTGATAATTGTGGATAAGTTTCAGGATCTGGTAACTCCGAAGAAATACAACGGTCAATTTGAGCAGCATTACGAAATTTATAGGGCTCTGCTAGAATTAAAGAATATGAGCATGTGGAAGGCCTCTTTTTTGAAATTCAATAGTATATACAAAGGTCACAGCTTTACCAAATAGTTCCCCATTTGTTATATCATTCATTAATGCTGATAGTCTGATTTTAAACACTCTCGCTACTAAATCAGGTCTGTCTGATGACGTTTGTCCAGGCCAGGCAGTACATTTTTTACTATTTCTAGCCATTGTGGATTGCACGTGAATGTACAAAACACATCTGGTTTTCCAAACTTTGTAACAATGGACATAGCATCATTGTATCTCTCTCTCATATTTCTAGGAGATCCTTGAAATGAAGAAGGTAGAATTATGGTTTTCCCAGCAGTAACACCTGCATCAGCGGCTCCTTGGGCTACAAAGTCCCTGAGGCCAGAATAATCGTCTGGACGAAGTTTTTTTTACTTCTGTCTAATGAAATTGAGATTATTAGCTTCCACTTGTAAGTGAGAGTCTATTATCCACTGTTGAGCAAGTTTTCCACCGTGCAATATTGGATTAAACTCATTATTAAGAATCACTGTTTGAGCAACTTTGAACTGAAGCATTGATATATTACTTCGAACACCAGGTGAAAATCCTCGATAAGGTAATAGTGATAAATTTGTTGTCCAGCCAGGCTCTCCATTTGGGTAGAATATAGGATAAGTCGTTGGATCTAAATTAGGACTTAAAATATTCAAGTTTACAAAAAGGTTGTTCATTATTTCTTGGATAAATTCTGATATTGCGTTGAAATGGTGGTTCACCATCGTCATTTAGAAAAACCATAGCTACATCGTTTGATGTCGGCAAATTATATCATCTGTTGTCTGAATGGCGATCTCGACGCAATACCATATTAACTCTTGGCATTTGTAAATTGTATCTTTGTGCATGTTGTTGCTGCTCAGACTTTACCTCACTCAATTTTTCGAAAACTTGAGCATAAGGATTTTGCCGCATAAGTAAATCAAGTTCACGCAAAGCATTTGGTAAACAGTTGTCATTTTTGGGAATGTTAAGACGCTCTTCGACAGCTTCGACAACTTTAGGATGCAATTTCATTCATTTCAAATGAAAAATATAATAAATTGTTGAACAAAATATTCTGTCTTACATTTCTACTTCATTATTCTTTTTTACACTCAAAAAACAAAATAAACGTTAAAAAAAAATACAGTTGCTGCTTTGAGTTGCCATTATCGTACACATTATTTTAATTTAACACGCACATTTAATTTTATTATAAAACGTCAAGATTTCATTCAAAGCAAAAATTTGCAGATTACCACGCCAGGCAAAAAATCGCCCTTTTAGTGCTAAAAAGAAACCCTGGTGCGTCTGTGACATCTGTACGTATTTTTATTTAATACACATTAAATGCAAGTTAAACGATAAAAAAAAGTAAATAAAACTATAAAAACAATTGAGGTAATCCACTGTTGGATGAATGCTAACATCGGTTCACTTTTTCTCATGCAGGCTATTTCGTGGCGCTGGGATAGATATTCAATGCATGATTTTTTGCCAAACTATTCCCCAAATTATACAAATCGACATAATTTTTCTTTTAAATAATGAAAGAACAAATAAATTAGAAAAACATTAATAAAAATACAAATAAAAAGTTGAAGCAAAAATCACTTGATCACGTAACAAACACGTGCACCGTGTTTAATGTCTAATGTCAAGTGAATGTGACATTTATGATCATCCATTATTTGCATCCATCTTATAATTTGGCGATAGTATTTTGGTCAACGGGATAATCAAGTAGTACCGCAAAATTAAATACAATTTCTGAAATGGTTTTAACGATAGCGCAAAACATTAAACTTTTCCAATTTTGAATATTTTATAGACGGGATTTCAGATAGAAGAAATTATATATTGGAGTTTTGGGTACTACTTAGTTATCCCGTCGACCAATTTCACCAAATTATATGAATAGCCAAACCACTCGCCAAGTTATGCAAATTGACATAATTTTTATTTTAAATAACGAAACAACAAATAAATTAGTATAACATCAATAAAAATATAAATAAAACGTCAAAATAAAAATCACTTGATGACGTAAACATGTGTAACTTGCTTAAAGTCAAGTGAATGTGACATTTACGATCAACCAATATTGGCATTTAATCTTATAGTTTGGTGATAGATTTTTTGTCGACGGCATAACTAAGTAGTACCGATTTTTGAAAGTTGAACGAAGCCTAACATTGCCGCGATCAATGAGACAGCCCAATCGGAATTGTGAGGGACACACAGAGACTTGGATTTTATATAAATAAGATTTAAAATTTAAACTTTTCGCTCTCACTGCCTTGCACATTGCTGGACAGATAATTACACTTCTTTATTTCCTATTTAATTTACATCCAAAATTGTTAATTGGTCCAAATTATCCAATCAACCTCATAGTAAATTGGTATATAATTTTATATACCTTAGATAAATTCAAATAACATAAGTGATCGTAATTACGTAATTCTAGTAGAAGAGCAACGCGAAGCATTAATAAAATTAAATTATAATCCGCGTAAAAATGTAATTATTAAATTTAATTAATTACGAATAAAATTAAGAGTTTGCGTTGTGAATTATTTAGACGAACTCTTCCACTTATGAATTAAACTAAAATTTAAGCTGCAAAAATAAGTTGACACACCTTAAACATTATTCAATTAAATAATTACAGAAACTTTTTAAAACTTGATTAAATATTTTATTTACATTGAACACAACTATATACAGAAACACATAATATTAATTCAAAAAAAAGAAAGCAACACTTTTGTTTGCTTCTCATTATTTCATGTATATTTAATCTTTAAAAAAAAGACAATGTTTTCATTTATTCTTATTATTATAAATTTTTCTTTTTGCAAAAAAGAATAATTCTCTTTCATTTTTAAATTACCTTAATTATATTTAATTATTGGCTTTGTTGGATCTCAGATTGCTCTCTACCATAAAATATCATAAAAGGATATTTATAATTTCTCATATAATTTAAAGTGGTAAAAGAAAAAGATTAAAGTAATACCTTATATCATATACGGAATGTTGGCCTTTATTCTTCAAATTCAGAGTTGTCGCGTTGCTAAGGATCATATCCATATGTCATCTGGAATCAGCTTCTTATCAGAGCGGCGATATCGGGATGGCAGGATGCATAGCTTCGGAGCGCAGTAGAACAATCAATTTTATTTCAACATCAGGAAGACATCCTCAATTAGGCTTGCTTAGGCTCACTCCGATATGTCCATCTCGCCTGGGCATTACTAGAGCTTTCTGGATTCATTGTATGGGCTTTCAGGAGAGCTCCTGCGTCTTCGACATCTTTTTTTAGACTCTCTTTTTCAAACCTTTTTCTTCTGGCACACCAACTCTTGCAGTGGGTGGAACTATTTGTCTGGTCCTCCCTTATTGGATGTGAGAAGATTTTGCATTATCCTTCGATAGACCTATTAGCTAACAGTCTGCAAATGGCCCCTTACATATACTTTAATATTATTATATGCCTTAAAGTTTGGGTGGTCTGAAAAGCCATAAATTTATCCCAACTCTTTTATTAAGGACATAAATTTATTCCAACATTTTTACTATTTTACGATTTCTAATTATACACCACTTTCCACTGGCTTGTCATAAAACGACACCATGGCGTCTGGCTATTGTTGTTATCTGAGATCCGAACTATATTCAACATTATACATTCATTTTACAATACAACAATTTTTTTAAAAAATATATATTTAATATTTAAAATCAACTTAATAATTTTTGTATGAACTTACACTCCTATTTTACTTAAATATATAAACATTATAATTTTACACTCATAATTATATTTTATAAAAAAATATTTATACAAACAGAAATAATAAATTACGCAATTTTACTTTGATTTAACCAACATGGTGCGGGAACATATCATTGTTATATGTTGCCCAGCATCTCTCCAGGTGGTCAGAAAAAAAAACTGATTGCTGGTTTTTTTTTTTTTTTTTTTTTTTTGTAAAGCATAAAAGAATGTACGTGTCCATATGACTGTGTATCTACACAGTTTTGAGCCATTCTGTAATGTTCAATTATCAATGGTTCTGGTATATTTTATAAGAAGTTCTTCTATTTTTCATAACAGAAAGTTCAACACATGATAGCATAGTTGTCTGTTGACATTCACATTTATAGAAGACATCTGTACTGAAAATCTGACATCTTCCTCGAAGCCCTTTTTCTTTACCACACACATGTTTAATAATTTTGTAACTTTACAGTTTAAGTGCCCAAAAATACATTCAAAGCTATAATTTTGTATGAAACTAATATGCCGAAATAAACCTAAATACAGGAAAAATAATGGCATACACATTTGACATATCATTTTATCACATATAACCTTATGACACAGTGTTTCATTTAAAACACATTTTATACTGAATAAATGTAAATACAATGCTTGTCGTATGACATGTTATATTTTCACATAATTAATCTGATGTATTCAAATTATAATCAGAAAAATATTGTATACAAACTGGTTACCTTATTTTATTTATTTATTTGTTACTTCTAACTTGTATGATACGTCAAAATATACAAGCTATTTCATCTCCCTTAATATATCATTACGTAATGCTCTCCATCTTCACCCGAGACGAAAATCAAAACAGGGTATAAAAAAAAGAAGGAAAAGAGAATAAAACCAGTTTTTGACCTTCCCCCATCCTCCCAAAACGAGGGGTCGGTCAAGCTACTAATCACTTTCTGCTGAGGTGATTTGGGCTGTGACAAAATTTTACGACTTCCAAAAGTATGTATTTAAAACCATTTCATGCTTGTAATTACCTTATTAATTAGTATAATTTCTTGATATACTTTCTTCTTAACTAACTGTGCATGCCTGTATGTAATTTTTAACATAATCTATGTATAAACAGTGTATGTATTTGTATCATATCTAATGTAGACCTTCTGCTTTTTTATTATTATTTTGCAGGGGAAAATGGCGATTCTAGCATTTGAATTCTCCTGCCTCGTACTGCAACTGAAGCGAGCGTGCCTTTTATGCTGTCAGGTTCAGATCTAAACAAAATTGCCTTTCAGGATTTAAGAAAAAATGCATATAATTTTCTTTAACTGATTACATTGTATATTTTTAGACCTTTCTAACAAACACAAATTTTGATTCATGATATTGTTTACTATTAAAATGTAAACAACACAGAAATATGACTTCTACGGCCTCTCAAAATGCAAAATATGCATTACGCTGACCTTAAAAATGCACCTTCATTTAATACTATTAAATAGTGTTGTCAGAAAATGCCATTGACGAAGAAGAGAACAATTTTTTTGTCTTTAATTATTATTTATTTAGCCAACAATTCTATCTTAAAAGATTGTTAAATTTTCATATTTATTTATTTATTTATTTATTTATTTTTTTGAATGAAATAAAAATTTATTTATTCAAAATTTTATTTATCATTAACATTCCGTATGTGAATTCTACTGTCTAATGTTAAATGATATGTTTAAAAATAAAAGATAATAAATTATTATTATTAATCAAACATTAATAATTATTATTTAATTATAAAAAAAATGTTATTAATACACTCGTATAATTTTAAAAATACAAAAGCATATGATAATTACTACGTAAAATCGTATGCAGCCATCTATGAGTACCCGGCCGGACCAAAGAAATTCTGCCAGCAGAAAAATTCTTTGTATACTCACAAACAACCACATCCAATTTTTTTTATAGATCAAGTTTTTAAAATAATTACTGTACGTACTATAAAAAAAATTAAGTAAATAAATTTATTAAGCCATACTACATATTTTAATAAAAATAAGGCCAATATATATAAATATATTTATTTATTTATTTTGTTTCCTTATGTTAAATTGGCCAAATTATATAAAAAAAATTTTATGAGCTCACACACTCAAATTTATCAATACTATGTATATTTATATGTGTTTAATTTAGAGTTGCATTTAATTCTAAGGGAAAGTAAAGAAAAAAAAATGCTTAAATTCTAAAATAACATAAATTTATAAAATATTTTATTTAAAAAAAAAAATCTAATTTCTAGCTGATTTCAGCAAGATGTCATTTAATATTTATATTAAATAATTTTCCTAATACATTTTATTAATTATTAAATTCGCATATTTATATATATACAATAAAAATATAATAGTCTTACATACAATTTTACACTACAACAATGTTATTAATTAATTTAACTTTGATTTAAGCCTACTTTAATTCTAATTGAATACCGTTAATAAAAGTAAATTAGCTTATCAAGTTAAATATAATATAAACTATGTTTGTCTAATGTTAATTTTGCTGACAATTCCATAAATTTTAATTGTAAATGCTAATTGCTATACCTTTTGTTATTTATTTTGAAAACAACACCAACTTATATTTTTATTTATTATTTTTTTTATTAAATTTAGGAACTATACACTGAGCTAGACACTCCATAAATGTGTAAAACCTAAAAATCAAAAGTTTTCCTAAATAAAACTCAAAATGCTGCTTTTTACAATATAATATTACTAATTTTATTGTTTCTGAGCATAACATCTAGTAATTATGCCATACTTAATTTTTTCTTCGATACCTTTTTCAGCCAAGAATCCTGAAGTTTATTACCAAGTGATGACCAAACACCCTGATCCACTGATGAATAAGTTTTCTACAAATATTTTGTTGGTGTTGGTGCATACCCAGCCGTAGGCCAAAATTGCACCCTATACAGAAAGCCTTTGGTGAGAAAATTTTAATTTTACTTCAATTAATTATTTGTGTATTTGTTTACTATAATTTTGTGTGCAATCATATTGAAATAACTTGCCTTGTCCATTGTCATATATATGTATATATTTTTTTAAAAACCAATGTGCTACACCAAAATCCTTTTTTTAATTATTTTTTTATAACACTTTTATTCATAAAACTTATCCCTGCTGTCTAAATTCTAGACTTTAGCATATAAGTTGTAATTGAACTACCGGAATAAATCTTAGCACTTTTTGTATATTTTATTATATTTAGGCTTATAGCTGAACGCTATCCTAATATAGAGTGCACTAATAATTTATTCCTTGTCAACCATATATTTATATAAGAAAAAATATATATATATATATGAGTATGTTATAAAGCTGTTCTAACTACCCTGAACCTAATAGCTTACACCTACTCATTTTAAAGAGTAATTCTGAAATTCTGTCATCTAAATTGTAAGGTTATTAGCAAAGGCTACCCTTATAGAAAACAAAAAAAATTCTCTTTTTTTTTTTTTTTTGAAAATTACTCCAACATTATTCACTATTAAATTAATTAAGTTTTAATGTTATTTGGCTTTGTTAAGATTTTATATTTTCTAATTCATATTCGAAAAAAAGAAATATATAACTTTTGCCTGGAGAGAAATATTTCACTGCTCCAGTGAAGTTTTGTGAAGCACATTTCATAATTTTATAAGTATGTTTTCGGGTGCGCCCTGCACATTTGCTCAATATTGTAACCCTGAGACAAATTGGCGTTCCCATCTTCCTATCCTTTCTTATTATTATTTTGAATTTTAAAAAGGCAAGTTATTAATTTTGTTTCAACCTTTTTTTTACCTAAAAGAGAAAAATTTATTTTTTAATTTTGAAAATTTTTAAATTTTTAAATTCGATTAATTATGTATTTTGTTTTATTTTTAATACCAATTCATATCCCATGGATAATACTGGGGAGGGGGGAAAGGGTAATGATCTTGTATAACATCTCCGTATAAGTTTGTATATGGTGTATAACCATATAACGACATATTTTTATCATAGTAATCTCTTTGATACTTTAAATATGGGTCTACATTCTCAGAATATTTATTATTTTTTTTATAATACTTTTTAGTAACTTTGTCACCCTTTTGATTCGTATTTTTATTTAATTCAAACCAACAATTTTCAGTTGAGTGCGATTTTCTCTGACAAATGCCACATTTATTTTTGTAATTTTTCTCTGAGACCCCTGTAAATTCGTAATTTCCGCCTCTGTATGACCTGTTGCATATTTCGGAGCGTACAGTTGATCCATATGTCGTTTGATCGGCTCTATTGATTTATCTGGAACATATTGTAATAAATAATTAAAGTTTCTAAACTTTTTAGTAACTTCGTAGGGTCCTTGAAATTTTGGCTCTAATGCGCCTGGTTTACCAATACATTTTAAATATACTGTTTGACCCAAATTTAAATCCTTTACTTTTTCGTATGCCTCTTCATCTATATATTCTTGCATTATTTTCTCCTGGTTTGCAAGAGATTGAATTTTGATTTCCTTCATATGCTGTATTCTGCTTTTAACATAAGAGTGGGTATATATTTCCTCGGAAGGAATATGGGCTGTGAAGGGATTTTTTATTTCCCTTGCGAAAAATAGCAGTGAGGGACTATATCCCGTAGCGCGGTGTTTCGAGGAATTATAGTTTAAAAAATTCCAGTCTTATGTCCCATTCCGTAGTGCGTTTCGACATAGCTACAATTGATGTTTTTAATATTTTATTGGTAACTTCACAAAGTCCATTTCCTTGCACACGGTATACACTCACAAATTTCCTTTGTATGTTTAAAGATTCCAAATATTCTTTCATAATTTCGCTTCGTAAATATTTTGCGTTATCAAAGATAATTTCCTTACAAATCCCATAATTTGCAAAATATTTATTTAGTACATTTAATATAGTCTGTGACTCTATGTTTCGTAGGGGAACAGCTTCCAGGAATCTCCATGTCGAATCAATTATAATTAAAATGTATCTGTTTTTCCTTAACGTGAGGTTTAAAGGTCCAATGACGTCAGCATGCAGAACTGTACCGACTTCGTGATCTTTCACCATTTTTTTAACAGGGACTTTTATTGTCGTGTGTTGTTTAGATGTGAGGCACTGCACACAATTTGCACAATACTGTTTAATATCTTTGAACATTCCGTGCCAAAAAAGCCTTGTTTTCACATTATCATAAGTTTTTTGAAATCCGAAATGCGCTTTATGAGCTTCTTCTATGGCTGCAATTTTTAATGAATCCGGGGTAATTAAAAGCTCCTTTTTATCTGAACCAGGTTTTAAAATTAATAATTTATTTTGATTTAAAGTAAATCTCTTCGTGCTTCTATTATTTTTGTCTTTTTCGATTTTATTTATTATAATTTTTAATTTTTCGTCTGCGTATTGCTCCGATTTAATATTTTCGTCTGTAAGTGCTATGTTACTTGCAAACAAATTATTTTGGAGTTCTCTGTCTGTTGTAAGATTATCTAAATTCCTGCTCAAATAGTCTGCTGGATTGTTAATTCCTTCGACGAATTCGAAATCGAAATTAAAGTCTTGTAAATCTGCTACCCATCTGTTTATAATTTCCGATTTATCTTGTAAATGTAAATGCTGAGTTAGTGCTTTCGAATCAGTTAACACAGTAAACCTTCTACCCGAAAGCATATATTTAAAATGCATAATTGCTTCATGCACTGCTAATAACTCAAATTTAATACTCGGATAATTTTTTTCCAGTTCTCTAAGTTTTCTCCCGAAAAATTCAACAGGTAGCAAATGACCATCCTTTTCTTGAGCTAAAACACCTGAAATTGCAACTTTGCTCCCATCCGTGAATAAGAAAAATTCCTTGTTAAAATCGGGGCGTCTGAGTGTTGGTTTTTGTACAATTTCTTCCTGAATTATCAGAAAAGCTTTTTCTGCTTCTGGACTCCACTTGAATTTAACTTTATCTTTAGTCAGTTCTACTAAAGGGTTAACTTTGTCTGAATAGTTGGGTATTAGTGTCCGAAAATAATTCGCTAAACCCAATAAAGATCTGACCCCCTTTTTCGATTTTGGTCTGACTAAATTTTTCACTTTTTCTATATTCTTTTGTGATGGAGAATATCCCATTTGATTCACCCTAAATCCTAGGAATTCTATTTCTGGTTTGCAAATTTGCATTTTTGAAGGTTCGATTGTCATGTTATGATTTATTAATACCTGTAAAACTTCTTCTAAGGTTTTCATCATCTCTGCTATTGTGTTTGCAGATATCAACACATCATCAATGTAGTATGATACTTTGCTTTTATCAAAATGTCCCAGAATTTTATCAATTACTTCTGCAAAAATTGCGCTAGAATTTCGTGTGCCAAAAGCTAAACGAAGCGGCATATGTTTTCCAAATTCCGTAATAAAAGCTAATTTTCTACAATCTTCTGGTTTTAAATTGATTTGAAAAAATGCACTATGTAAGTCTAGCACCGTATAATATTTCTTACCGCTTATTTTTTGTAATAAGTCTTTTACGTCCGGCATAGGATAAGTGAACGGTTGTAAAATTTGGTTCAGTAGTCTTAGGTCCGTTGTCATTCTAAACTTGGGTTCTGCATTCGGGTTATTACTCGGATTTTTCTTTCTAACGAAAATAACTGGAAAAGCATACTCGGAGTCAGTCTTCTCTATAATTTTAGCCTGTAACAATTGTTCAATTTCCCGTTTCGCATACTGTCTTACTGCCTGAGGCAATTTATATGGCTTAGCTTGTACCGGGAATTCATGATTCAATTGAAAACTTGGTGCGACAAACGCTGATTGCCCCAATGTTTGATAACTTTTTGAAAATGCATGAACATTGCCCATTAAAATTTCTCGAAATTTTTGTTGTACTTCCTCTGATAAATGGCATAAATCGAAATCCGTCTCTTTAATTTCTGCTTCTCGCAATTTTCTTACATCTTCTATATTTAAATTATTTATTTCATAAAATGTCTCTTTCTCTATATTATCAGTTGAGTCATCTTGCTTGCACTCAAAGCTCTTTATAATTTCCCCCATTTTAGTTCCTTTCTGAATAATTAACTTTTCTAACAGTTTATTCTTTATTATAATATTTATGTTATTATTTTTTTGAACTTCGTGTAACGAAGTCTCGCATGAAAATTTACTATTTTCTTGAATGGGGTCAAAAATAATCACATCTGACATATTTATATCCTCTGGGCATTTTAATTTTACAATTTTCGATTCTTCAGGTTGGAGAAAAATTCTATTTTTAGTAATGGCAAACATAATTTTATTTGAATGTTCCCCTGAATTACATGGCGTAATGTTATTCACTTCATAATTATTTACTTCACTTGCAACGTTTAAGTTAATTTGTTGATTTTTAAATTTTAAGGTTTTATTGCATAAATCCAAAATCATATGATTTTCTTTGAGATAATCGTACCCTAATAACATTTGGTACTGTTTATCAAAATCATCATTAGTGACATAAAATGTGCCTGTTGTGAATATACTTTTTAATCGAAAAGTTAATTTTACACATTGTTTAAAAAAAATCTTTGAATTCGTTAGTTTTAATTTGGATCTGATTGCCCAAATATTTGATTTTGACGTTTGTATCTTTAATTTTTTTGAATAAAGAAGGTGATAAAAGGGAAACGGCAGCTCCAGTATCCAATAAAGCTTGTATTTCGACGCCCTGTATACTTAGTGATATAATTGGCAGACTATCTTTGTCTGCATTTGTTATATTTGCGATTGTTTTATTTATTTTATCGATTTCCGTCTCTGAAAATCCCGAATCTTGATCCGATTTCGCTGTTTTCTTTGCCCATTTTTTTTTTCTTTTTGCGCTTTTCAAATTGATAACCATTTTGATCATAATTCTCAGAAATATATCCAAAATCCCTATTTCCCGAATTCCAGTTAGGTTGTGAATAATCATACATCCCATAATGCGTCGGGTAATTAAAGGAATTGTAGTAATCATTATAATATCGTTCGTAATCATTATAATGAAAATTGTTATTGAAATGGGGACCCTGATAATTATTGTGTTTATTAAAGAGTTTCTTATTCCGCGGAACACTATCATCTCTAATTGCATGGTTTTTTTTCTTTGATTTTTTTAGTTTTTCAATCTCCCCTTTTAATTTTTCGATTAGCTCTTTGTTTTGCTTACTTGATTCTATAATGTTCTTATAAAGATCTTTGTTTTCTTTATTTATTGCGTTAATTTCCTCAAACTTTGATTCATTATACGCACTTTCCATAAGTTTTGCTAACTCGCATGCCTCCTTGAAGGACCTGGGCGCGTTTTTACGAACATCTAGTGCAATATCCGGTCTAATTGCATTTAAAAAAATTCGACATTTTTAAGATTTCGATAAAATTCTCTTCCTTATTATCCACATTTTCGCCTGCACTTTCGATATAAGATTTTACACCCTTTTTAAACTCCAAAATGAAATCCTCTATCGTTTAACTTGCGGCCTGTTTTAAATTTAGGAAATTGCTCTGTGCGTTAAGGAAGCTTAGTTTAGTACTAAATAACTCCACCAAATTATTTTTAAATAAATTATAATTGGTCTCATTATATTTTTCAATCTGTTTACTTAAAATATGTTTTGCGTCCCCAGTAATTTTAGCCTTTAAAATTAATAATTTAGTTTCTTCCTGTATATCTTTCGAATTCAAAATATTATCAAATTCATCTAAGAAAAATATAATGTTTTTGTTCTTTTTATTGTCAAATGGTGACACTAACTTAATACGTGTATCTATATCCAGCGTCTGAGTCATTTTTAACAAATATTAGTAATCGATGTATACTTTTTCGAAATATCAATTCAAAATAGATCCTATACCTCTTAAAATAATATTTTGTATATCATACTATTTTCTCTATATTACAACATATGTATGAAAATATTCTAAATTGCATAAATACATAAAAACAACAGCACTAAAATTTAAAAAAAAATATTTCTTAGCAGATGAAGTTGTTTTGTAGATTATTCTTTTACACACATAAATACCCCTAAAATGTTTATAATACACGTATATATAAAAAACAACATAATTTCATTTAACAGAAAAATATCTGTCTTTTTCTACAGAAACAACAATCTTATTTTTTTTTTATATATATATAAATATTGTACCACTACTTCGTAGTACGACTCATAAATTTTCTTTTGTATCACCTTGATACAATTTCAAAAATCATGATCTATTGACATTTCAATCATTTTTACACCAGTCATATTATAAAATTTTACTCATTATTCTTATTATTTATACAGTATATTAAAAAAAATTTTATTTTTACAAATGTGTCATCCGTGATGTGAATGTCATTATTTCTCAATGGTAACTGAGATCCAACCAAAAGAGAAAAGAGAGAGAAAAAGAAATTGTAATTCCTAAATTTACCTATTATAAATCCCAGAATTATTTTTTTCATTTTTTTTTTTTTTTTTTTTTTTTTTTTTTTTTTTTATTGCTAACATATATTATTCATTTTATTTATTTAAATTATTATATGTGTGTCATTATTGTTACAATAATAAAATTAATTTTAATAAAATTTTAATCAATTAAACTTACATACCTACAATATCTTTAAAATTGTGACATTAAAATAATACTTAAATTTATTTTCCTTTATTATTATTATTATTATTTCTAATGACCTCAGATGAACGTTCCTGAGTCATAGCACCATTTTACTTTAATGAGGGGGGATGCTGGACAGATAATTACACTTCTTTATTTCCTATTTAATTTACATCCAAAATCGTTAATTGGTCCAAATCATCCAATCAACCTCATAGTAAATTGGTATATGATTTTATATACCTTAGATAAATTCAAATAACATAAGTGATCGTAATTACGTAATTCTAGTAGAAGAGCAACGCGAAGCATTAATAAAATTAAATTATAATCCGCGTAAAAATGTAATTATAAAATTTAATTAATTACGAATAAAATTAA
Source organism: Maratus speciosus (assembly GCA_963932465.1). Taxonomy (NCBI): domain Eukaryota; kingdom Metazoa; phylum Arthropoda; class Arachnida; order Araneae; family Salticidae; genus Maratus; species Maratus speciosus. The sequence continues at coordinate 47,537,373 of OZ010796.1, read as the reverse complement.
GAGTTTGCGTTGTGAATTATTTAGACGAACTCTTCCACTTATGAATTAAACTAAAATTTAAGCTGCAAAAATAAGTTGACACACCTTAAACATTATTCAATTAAATAATTACAGAAACTTTTTAAAACTTGATTAAATATTTTATTTACATTGAACACAACTATATACAGAAACACATAATATTAATTCAAAAAAAAGAAAGCAACACTTTTGTTTGCTTCTCATTATTTCATGTATATTTAATCTTTAAAAAAAAGACAATGTTTTCATTTGCTCTTATTATTATAAATTTTTCTTTTTGCAAAAAAAAAAATAATTCTCTTTCATTTTTAAATTACCTTACTTATATTTAATTATTGGCTTTGTTGGATCTCAGATTGCTCTCTACCATAAAATATCATAAAAGGATATTTATAATTTCTCATATAATTTAAAGTGGTAAAAGAAAAAGATTAAGGTAATACCTTATATCATATACGGGATGTTGGCCTTTATTCTTCAAATTCAGAGTTGTCGCGTTGCTAAGGATCATATCCATATGTCATCTGGAATCAGCTTCTTATCAGAGCGGCGATATCGGGATGGCAGGATGCATAGCTTCGGACCGCAGTAGAACAATCAATTTTATTTCAACATCAGGAAGACATCCTCAATTAGGCTTGCTTAGGCTCACTCCGATATGTCCATCTCGCCTGGGCATTACTAGAGCTTTCTGGATTCATTGTATGGGCTTTCAGGAGAGCTCCTGCGTCTTCGACATCTTTTTTTAGACTCTCTTTTTCAAACCTTTTTCTTCTGGCACACCAACTCTTGCAGTGGGTGGAACTATTTGTCTGGTCCTCCCTTATTGGATGTAAGAAGATTTTGCATTATCCTTCGATAGACCTATTAGCTAACAGTCTGCAAATGGCCCCTTACATATACTTTAATATTATTATATGCCTTAAAGTTTGGGTGGTCTGAAAAGCCATAAATTTATCCCAACACTTTTATTAAGGCCATAAATTTATTCCAACATTTTTACTATTTTACGATTTCTAATTATACACCACTTTCCACTGGCTTGTCATAAAACGACACCATGGCGTCTGGCTATTGTTGTTATCTGAGATCCGAACTATATTCAACATTATACATTCATTTTACAATACAACAATTTTTTTTAAAATATATATTTAATATTTAAAATCAACTTAATAATTTTTGTATGAACTTATACTCCTATTTTACTTAAATATATAAACATTATAATTTTACACTCATAATTATATTTTATGAAAAAATATTTATACAAACAGAAATAACAAATTATGCAATTTTACTTTGATTTAACCAACATGGTGCGGGAACATATCATTGTTATATGTTGCCCAGCACACATATTACAAACTATGGTGCAGATAGTGCAAAATAGGAGAGAATTTGGTACTTTTCCACTATAGGGGCCTTGGCGGTTTTTTAAAAAACTTGATGGAATTCAGGCATCAAAAAGTAAGATTTGTTGCCAAATGTTAAAAACAGCTATGAAAACAAACTTGATGAATTTTTCTGTTTGTTTCTATAAATATGTTTATATTTTAATTAAATTAAATGTATATATTATTGTTGTTTTGGTACTTCTTAGTTATCCCGTCGACCAAATAACTGTCACCAAATTGTAAGATTAAATGCAAATAATGGTTTCATTAATTAATTAATTGTAAGATTAAATGCCAATAATGGCCAATAAAACCATTAATTCGACGTTTTATTTGTATTTATATGAATGTTTTACTAATTTATTTGTTCTTTCGTTATTTAAAATAAAAATTATGCCAATGTGTATAATTTGGCGAGTGGTTTGATGATTTATATAATTTGGTGAAATTGGTCGATGGAATAACTAAGAAGTACAATTGTTTTTTATACACAAATAACTTCTGTTTCTGAATAAAATTAGACAAATGGCTTCTTTATGTTAAATACATTGTATAAATATTGAAAAAAAAAATCCGTGTGTATATGAAATAAAATAATGAATAGGTTGCCAGAAAATGTGTTGCCAAATTCCCTTCTTCGCCAAGGCTCCTATGCTGGAAAACTACCGACAATTTAATTTCTGTATTCGGCTATGTAAAGCCCATTGAAATCGGGCAGTTAGGAGCTCAGATAGTACAGCACGTCATATTTTATTTGTAGCATAGGGATGATGATGTAAAGACGTATATTTTCATATGTTACACTTTAAATTCTCACCCATGCATTTTGAAAAAAAAAAAAAACCTTAGAAGCCAGAGTTTAAATTAAATTGCAGTGTCCTCGTATGGAATATTAATGGTTTTAAATGGGAATTTCGCGAAATTAGCTAGCTATCGCCAAATTGGCTTCATATATAGCAACTTATTTTTGTTGCCAAATCTGGCAATATTTCTTAAAATGTGGCAATAATCCGCCAAGTTGTTCAACATTTGGCACTACTGTGGTAACTCTACATTAGTATTTTTCAATTCAACAATTATTCATTACAATGAGGCAGTCCTACCGGAATTGTGAGGGACACACAGAGACTTGGATTTTATATAAATAGATAAAAATTTAGTTTTCATTGAAAAATACTTATAATATCATTTAAAAATTGTCTGTAAATTCCGTATGGTAAAAATTTCAATAAATTTTCTCCTCTATTATCCCCTCCCCCCCCCCACACACACACCACCACCATCACCACCATTTAAATCCATAAGATCACAAAAAGTTAATGTTATTCTAGAAAAAGTAAACAACTATAAAAAAAAAGACCTTTATCTAGACTTTAAATTAAAAAAATTATGTAAAAAAAATTACACAAATAATTTAAAAAATACAGAATTTAATGTTTTAGCATTAAATGAAAAAAAAAAAAAACTTAAAAATAAATCCAAAAACTTTTTTTTAAGTCACTCCAGGTTCTCTGCCCATAAAATAAATATGAAAGTAAAAAGGTTTTACTGTTTTTAACCCTTTATGCCCGACGGTACATTAAAGTGCCATTGAAATAACTTGTTATAAAACAAATTTTATACATCGATTCGTAGTTATACTGTTTAAATGAATTATAGATATTTTACTTTATCGTGTTCCAAAACATATTATTGGATGCACAAAAGAAGAACAAAAAAAAACTTTCTTTTGCCTTTGCATCTTTTTCAGCTTTCTTGAAATTGACAGATTGGGGGGGGGGGGAGGCGAAAGTTTTTGTTAGGAAATATTTCTATTGTAAGAAATGATATTTGTACATATTATTCTGTACATATTCTGTACATATTCTGATATTGCGTTGAAAGGGTGGTTCACCATCGTCATTTAGAAAAACCATAGCCACATCGTTTGATGTCGGCAAATTATATCATCTGTTGTCTGAATGGCGATCTCGACGCAATACCATATTAACTCTTGGCATTTGTAAATTGTATCTTTGTGCATGTTGTTGCTGCTCAGACTTCACCTCACTCAATTTTTCGAAAACTTGAGCATAAGGATTTTGCCGCATAAGTAAATCAAGTTCACGCAAAGCATTTGGTAAACAGTTGTCATTTTTGGGAATGTTAAGACGCTCTTCGACAGCTTGTGTTGTATCCAAAATATACAGTTGAGCAAATTTTCTTTGTTGGCCATTAGGAGGATGCAAGTGGGAAGTTCGGTGATAAATTTGGCCTTGAACTTTAAAACAATAAGGGCCGTGTCTCGGAGCATTTCCAGCAAGTTTAGCACCCATAGAAGCAAATAAAATGGCACTATTGTATGAGCAAATATTTTCTTTGAAATTACAATAATTAAGTGCATTTGAATTGCTCATCAAGTCTTGGAGGTATGGTGGAAACCGATGACGTTGTGGAAGCCTAACTTTACCTTTATGGCCACAACTGTTAAATTTTCCATCTCTGGTTTTCTCAGCTTGAAAATGGCGTGCTTTGCGAAATTGGCAGAGAATGCGTAATTGCCCACAAGTATGAGGTTTAATAACTTGAAACTGAGAGGCTTCAGAAATTAATTGTTGCTGATTTTCATAGTAGTTTTGTCGTTGAGTCAAATACCGCAGAGAATGACGTTCAGCATCATGACTACGTCTGATTAACCTTTGTTCTTCATTTTCATTTGAACGCTGTGTAGAAGTAAGCGAAGAGTTATGAGATAATCTCACAGATTGATCACTATGGCTCTCATTAGCTCTTTGATTTGAATGCCATAATCTATTTTCTTCTCGGATAGAATTTAATGTTTCTTGCGACTGCCGAGCTAGCCATCAGGCTCTACGTTCTCTGTCTGAACACTGTTTACGTTAGGATGCAGTTTCATTCATTTCAAATGAAAAATATAATAAATTGTTGAAGAAAATATTCTATCTTACATTTCTACTTCATTATTCTTTTTACACTCAAAAAACAAAATAAACGTTAAAAAAAAATACAGTTGCTGCTTTGAGTTGCCATTATCGTACACATGATTTTAATTTAACACGCACATTTAATTTTATTATAAAACGTCAAGATTTCATTCAAAGCAAAAATTTGCAGATTACCACGCCAGGCAAAAAATCGCCCTTTTAGTGCTAAAAAGAAACCCTGGTGCGTCTGTGAGATCTGTACGTATTTTTATTTAATACACATTTAATGCAAGTTAAACGATAAAAAAAGTAAATAAAACTATAAAAACAATTGAGGTAATTCACTGTTGGATGAATGCTAACATCGGTTCACTTTTTCTCATGCAGGCTATTTCGTGGCGCTGGGATAGATATTCAATGCATGATTTTTTGCCAAACTATTCCCCAAGTTATACAAATCGACATAATTTTTCTTTTAAATAATGAAAGAACGATTAAATTAGAAAAACATTAATAAAAATACAAATAAAAAGTTGAAGCAAAAATCACTTAATCACGTAACAAACACGTGCACCGTGTTTAATGTCTAATGTCAAGTGAATGTGCCATTTATGATCATACATTATTTGCATCCATCTTATAATTTGGCGATAGTATTTTGGTCAACGGGATAATCAAGTAGTACCGCAAAATTAAATACAATTTCTGAAATGGTTTTAACGATAGCGCAAAACATTAAACTTTTCCAATTTTGAATATTTTATAGACGGGATTTCAGATAGAAGAAATTATATATTGGAGTTTTGGGTACTACTTAGTTATCCCGTCGACCAATTTCACCAAATTATATGAATAGCCAAACCACTCGCCAAGTTATGCAAATTGACATAATTTTTATTTTAAATAACGAAACAACAAATAAATTAGTATAACATCAATAAAAATATAAATAAAACGTCAAAATAAAAATCACTTGATGACGTAAACACGTGTAACTTGCTTAAAGTCAAGTGAATGTGACATTTACGATCAACCAATATTGGCATTTAATCTTATAGTTTGGTGATAGATTTTTTGTCGACGGCATAACTAAGTAGTACCGATTTTTGAAAGTTGAACGAAGCCTAACATTGCCGCGATCAATGAGACAGCCCAATCGGAATTGTGAGGGACACACAGAGACTTGGATTTTATATAAATAAGATTTAAAATTTAAACTTTTCGCTCACACTGCCTTGCACATATTACAAACTATGGTGCAGATAGTGCAAAATAGGAGAGAATTTGGTACTTTTCCACTATAGGGGCCTTGGCGGTTTTTTAAAAAACTTGATGGAATTCAGGCATCAAAAAGTAAGATTTGTTGCCAAATGTTAAAAACAGCTATGAAAACAAACTTGATGAATTTTTCTGTTTGTTTCTATAAATATGTTTATATTTTAATTAAATTAAATGTATATATTATTGTTGTTTTGGTACTTTTTAGTTATCCCGTCGACCAAATAACTGTCACCAAATTATAAGATTAAATGCCAATAATGGTTTCATTAATTAATTAATTATAAGATTAAATGCCAATAATGGCCAATAAAACCATTAATTCGACATTTTATTTGTATTTTTATTAATGTTTTACTAATTTATTTGTTCTTTCGTTATTTAAAATAAAAATTATGCCAATGTGTATAATTTGGCGAGTGGTTTGATGATTTATATAATTTGGCGAAATTGGTCGATGGAATAACTAAGAAGTACCATTGTTTTTTATACACAAATAACTTCTGTTTCTGAATAAAATTAGACAAATGGCTTCTTTATGTTAAATACATTGTATAAATATTGAAAAAAAAAAATCCGTGTGTATATGAAATAAAACTATGAATAGGTTGCCAGAAAATGTGTTGCCAAATTCCCTTCTTCGCCAAGGCTCTAATGCTGGAAAACTACCGACAATTTAATTTCTGTATTCGGCTATGTAAAGCCCATTGAAATCGGGCAGTTAGGAGCTCAGATAGTATAGCACGTCATATTTTATTTGTAGCATAGGGATGATGATGTAAAGACGTATATTTTCATATGTTACACTTTAAATTCTCACCCATGCATTTTGAAAAAAAAAAAAAAAAACCTTAGAAGCCAGAGTTTAAATTAAATTGCAGTGACCTTGTATGGAATATTAATGGTTTTAAATGGGAATTTCGCGAAGTTAGCTAGCTATCGCCAAATTGGCTTCATATATAGCAACTTATTTTTGTTGCCAAATCTGGCAATATTTCTTAAAATGTGGCAATAATCTGCCAAGTTGTTCAACATTTGGCACTACTGTGGTAACTCTACATTAGTATTTTTCAATTCAACAATTATTCATTACAATGAGGCAGTCCTACCGGAATTGTGAGGGACACACAGAGACTTGGATTTCATATAAATAGATAAAAATTTAGTTTTCATTGAAAAATACTTATAATATCATTTAAAAATTGTCTGTAAATTCCGTATGGTAAAAATTTCAATAAATTTTCTCCTCTATCCCCCCCCCCCCACACACACACACACCACCACCATCACCACCATTTAAATCCATAAGATCACAAAAAGTTAATATTATTCTAGAAAAAGTCAACAACTATAAAAAAAAGACCTTTATCTAGACTTTAAATTAAAAAAATTATGTAAAAAAAAATTACACAAATAATTTAAAAAATACAGAATTTAATGTTTTAGCATTAAATGAAAAGAAAAAAAAAACCTTAAAAATAAATCCAAAAACTTTTTTTTAAGTCACTCCAGGTTCTCTGCCCATAAAATAAATATGAAAGTAAAAAGGTTTTTCTGTTTTTAACCCTTTATGCCCGACGGTGCATTAAAGTGCCATTGAAATAACTTGTTATAAAACGAATTTTATACATCGATTCGTAGTTATACTGTTTAGAATGAATTATAGATATTTTACTTTATCGTGTTCCAAAACATATTATTGGTTGCACAAAAGAAGAACAAAAAAAACTTTCTTTTGCCTTTGCATCTTTTTCAGCTTTCTTGAAATTGTCAGATTGGGGGGGGGGGGGGGGGGAGTTTCTGTTAGGAAATATTTCTATTGTAAGAAATGATATTTGTACATATTATTCTGTACATATTCTGTACATATTCTGATATTGCGTTGAAAGGGTGGTTCACCATCGTCATTTAGAAAAACCATAGCCACATCGTTTGATGTGGGCAAATTATATCATCTGTTGTCTGAATGGCGATCTCGACGCAATACCATATTAACTCATGGCATTTGTAAATTGTATCTTTGTGCATGTTGTTGCTGCTCAGCCTTCACCTCACTCAATTTTTCGAAAACTTGAGCATAAGGATTTTGCCGCATAAGTAAATCAAGTTCACGCAAAGCATTTGGTAAACAGTTGTCATTTTTGGGAATGTTAAGACGCTCTTCGACAGCTTGTGTTGTATCCAAAATATACAGTTGAGCAAATTTTCTTTGTTGGCCATTAGGAGGATGCAAGTTTGGTGATAAATTTGGCCTTGAACTTTAAAACAATAAGGGCCGTGTCTCGGAGCATTTCCAGCAAGTTTAGCACCCATAGAAGCAAATGAAATGGCACTATTGTATGAGCAAATATTTTCTTTGAAATTACAATAATTAAGTGCATTTGAATTGCTCATCAAGTCTTGGAGGTATGGTGGAAACCGATGACGTTGTGGAAGCCTAGCTTTACCTTTATGGCACAACTGTTAAATTATCCATCTCTGGTTTTCTCAGCTTGAAAATGGCATGCTTTGCGAAATTGGCAGAGAATGCTTCATTGCCCACTCGTATGAGTCTTAATAACTTGAAACTGAGAGGCTTCAGAAATTAATTGTTGCTGATTTTCATAGTAGTTTTGTCGTTGAGTCAAATACCGCAGAGAATGACGTTCAGCATCATGACTACGTCTGATTAAACTTTGTTCTTCATTTTCATTTGAACGCTGTGTAGAAGTAAGCAAAGAGTTATGAGATAATATCACAGATTGATCACTATGGCATTCATTAGCTCTTTGATTTGAATGGCATAATCTATTTTCTTCTCGGATAGAATTTAATGTTTCTTGCGACTGCCGAGCTAGCCATCAGGCTCTACGTTCTCTGTCTGAACACTGTTTACGTTAGGATGCAGTTTCATTCATTTTAAATGAAAAATATAATAAATTGTTGAACAAAATATTCTATCTTACATTTCTACTTCATTATTCTTTTTACACTCAAAAAACAAAGTAAACGTTAAAAAAAAATACAGTTGCTGCTTTGAGTTGCCATTATCATACACATTATTTTAATTTAACACGCACATTTAATTTTATTATAAAACGTCAAGATTTCATTCAAAGCAAAAATTTGCAGATTACCACGCCAGGCAAAAAATCGCCCTTTTAGTGCTAAAAAGAAACCCTGATGCGTCTGTGACATCTGTACCTATTTTTATTTAATACACATTTAATGCAAGTTAAACGATAAAAAAAAGTAAATAAAACTATAAAAACACTTGAGGAAATTCACTGTTGGATGAATGCTAACACCGGTTCACTTTTTCTCATGCAGGCTATTTCGTGGCGCTGGGATAGATATTCAATGCATGATTTTTTGCCAAACTATTCCCCAAATTATACAAATCGACATAATTTTTCTTTTAAATAATGAAAGAACAAATAAATTAGAAAAACATTAATAAAAATACAAATAAAAAGTTGAAGCAAAAATCACTTGATCACGTAACAAACACGTGCACCGTGTTTAATGTCAAGTGAATGTGACATTTATGATCATCCATTATTTGCATCCATCTTATAATTTGGCGATAGTATTTTGGTCAGCGGGATAATCAAGTAGTACCGAAAATTAAATACAATTTCTGAAATGGTTTTAACGATAGCGCAAAACATTAAACTTTTCCAATTTTGAATATTTTATAGACGGGATTTCAGATAGAAGAAATTATATATTGGAGTTTTGGGTACTACTTAGTTATCCCGTCGCCAATTTCACCAAATTATATGAATAGCCAAACCACTCGCCAAGTTATGCAAATTGCCATAATTTTTATTTGAAATAATGAAAGAACAAATAAATTAGTATAACATTAATAAAAATATAAATAAAACGTCGAAATAAAAATCACTTGATGACGTAAACACGTGTAACTTGCTTAAAGTCAAGTGAATGTGACATTTACGATCAACCAATATTGGCATTTAATCTTATAGTTTGGTGATAGATTTTTTGTCGACGGCATAACTAAGTAGTACCGATTTTTGAAAGTTGAACGAAGCCTAACATTGCCGCGATCAATGAGACAGCCCAATCGGAATTGTGAGGGACACACAGAGACTTGGATTTTATATAAATAAGATTTAAAATTTAAACTTTTCGCTCTCACTGCCTTGCACATATTACAAACTATGGTGCAGATAGTGCAAAATAGGAGAGAATTTGGTACTTTTCCACTATAGGGGCCTTGGCGGTTTTTTAAAAAACTTGATGGAATTCAGGCATCAAAAAGTAAGATTTGTTGCCAAATGTTAAAAACAGCTATGAAAAAAACTTGGTGAATTTTTCTGTCTGTTTCTATAAATTTGTTTATATTTTAATTACTAGGGGGCTCTGCCCCCTACGAGCTACGCTCGCCAACCCCCGTTCAGGAACCCCAGATTCTAAAAGCATGCTAATTTCATCGGCCTTAAAAAGATTGAAATATAATTTTAAAAAACAGTGACGGTCTCTCTGTAAACGGGTTTTCTTTCATTTTCCTTTGATTGGAAAATTTTAAGACGAAATCAGCCGCTGCTAAGAGATACAATGGCTGTTTTTGTCTTTGATTAGAAACAAGAAAGAAAAATCATGCGTACGGCATAGATTATGGAACACTTTCCAACACTCCCCGAAAGCTTTAACAAAACTTTGTTATTTAGGGAAATAAGGTAAATAAGATAACTAACTAAACATTTAAAAAACTGATTTCAGCAGTTACCATCCATAGCCAAATATTTATTCCAATTCTTCCGAACAGCCCTGTATTTGATCTGTAGGCTGATATATATACTTTATAATAGAAAATTTAGTTTAGCAAGAAAACGCATAACAGGTTGAAATTTCTCTTTCAGCAATTTATACTAATAGATGGAAACATACTTGAATACTTTTGTTCCAGCTGTTGTTTACCTAGTACCTTTATTACATGCCACTATTTAGCTAAACTTTAATTCAAACTAAATCATTCTTAAATCTACTGAAATCATATTCCCAGAATTTATCGTCTATAGGCGGCCATGTATCGAATTCTTTACGTGGCCCCGTATATTATTTTATCTATATTCTACAAACATTTCATAGAAACTACATGCAGTTCAGCATAACACATTTTAAACCCACCTTTCAGCAATTTACGATCATACTCAGTAACCTTTACGAATTCTTTTGTGTAGCCCTGTATATCAACTATAATATTTACACACACCATATAGTATGCATAAATATAGTGAAACTTAAAAGCGCATATCATTAAAAATGCATTCCCTGCCATCGCCTCTAATATACAGTACTTCGGATAGAAAATACTTGTCTGAAATGTTCTGTATGTTCCTGTAAATATTATGCACTTCGTATTATACATGCAATAACTTAAGTAAGCCTCAACGATGTATATGAATTTTATTTTATATGAATTTTTATAATTAAAATACGCCGCAAACAATTTCCCCCTATACCATTTGTAATGGAATTCTTTTGTGTAGCCCTGTAAATGAATAGTAACTATTCATTGCACCGCATATGCTACAGAATATTCTGCATATTTTAGTGCACTTCGTAAATGCATAGTTTTTTTATTATGTTTGAAAGGGTGTAACATCTTTAAAATTCATTTGAAATGATTTTTTCCATTGGCCGTAGTAATGTAACGGAATACTTTTGACTGTCCCTGTAAGTGAACTAAACATGCTACAAACTTCACTTGAAATAGGGTTCGTGCTAGGCTAAACGTCAATAACCAAAAATTTCAGTGCGATCCGAGTATATTTATGAGAGTTAGAACGCGAACAGACAAACCGAAATCAATAACACTTTACAACTTTGTTGGAAAGTGTTAGAAATTAGCTAAAAATTTGAAAGTAAGCTAATGTAAAATGAATTAAGAGCACAGAGTCCTTGTCTCTCGGTAATTTTTAACTACACTATGAGAAAGAACTTTTAAATGTATCGTTTTAAATCTGACGTAATTTTCACCAAAGTTTCCTTTCTCTTTTTAATATTCACATGAAAATTCTTTTGTTGTTAGAAAGGAAATATTATTTGCGCTGTCTTAGAATTCACGATAATAGGTGAAAAGATTATCTCAAAATATGAAATAAACGTTTCGTGCAAATATATTTTTTAATTTAATGTGTTTTGGCAACTTTTATTTATTTGGCCTTTTTAAATATGACGTAATTTCCTTCATTTGTGACTTTTAACGCATAATAATGAATTTAGTATTTAAAAATTTTCATTCCCTTTTAAAATTCACGTGTAACTGTAGTTTTTATGATGTAATTTTCAATATTTTCCTAATTTTTAACACGTAATCACTTAATTCTAATTTGAACGTTTTTTTCTGTTTATAATAGCCACGTGTAAATATTTTTTTTATTTGAAGGAAATATTAATCTTTGCGCTGTTTTTTAAAATTGGCAACAGTTTAAAATAATTGCTCTTTCATAAAATGTGTAAAAAAATATCTCTCGAAATGCAGAAAATTTGAATTTAAAATGGAAATACATCCTCAAAAAATAAGTCAAATTAAAAAGATAATTGCAGTCTGCACATCTGGAACTTCCAATGTATAAAATGATCCAAAAATGTTTAAATTCCTATGTATAGTTTTTCTCCTATAAAACTTTTTTTAATGGAACGATTTTGACCATCTTTAACATTAAATATCTTATTAAATAATTATTCGATTTAAAAACTGTCTGCATCAGCGTGTTTATCAAACATGTCTCTATAATACCATCGATTTTCATATTTTTGTATGAAACAGTTTTCTTATTAACGAAGAAAGACCCCCGGTCGTAAAAAATATGGATGCCGATCTAGTAGGAAAATACCCGGATGATCTACGCAGATTTTCATTGGTCCATTTCCAAATCAAAACTTTTTTTTATATATAGAAGGAAATGTATATATTATTTTTGTTTTGGTACTTCTTAGTTATCCCGTCGACCAAATAACTGTCGCCAAATATTAAGATTAAATGCCAATAAAGGTTTCATTAATTAATTAATTTTAAGATTAAATGCCAATAATGGCCAATAAAACCATTAATTCGATGTTTTATTTGTATTTTTATTAATGTTTTACTAATTTATTTGTTCTTTCGTTATTTAAAATAAAAATTATGTCAATGTGTATAATTTGGCGAGTGGTTTGATGATTTATATAATTTGGTGAAATTGGTCGATGGAATAACTAAGAAGTACCATTGTTTTTTATACACAAATAACTTATGTTTCTGAATAAAATTAGACAAATGGCTTCTTTATGTTAAATACATTGTATAAATATTGAAAAAAAAAATCCATGTGTATATGAAATAAAATAATGAATAGGTTGCCAGAAAATGTGTTGCCAAATTCCCTTCTTCGCCAAGGCTCCTATGCTGGAAAACTACCGACAATTTAATTTCTGTATTCGGCTATGTAAAGCCCATTAAAATCGGGCAGTTAGGAGCTCAGATAGTACAGCACGTCATATTTTATTTGTAGCATAGGGATGATGATGTAAAGACGTATATTTTCATATGTTACACTTTAAATTCTCATCCATGCAAAAAAAAAAAAAAAAAAAAAAAAAAAAAAAAAACCTTAGAAGCCAGAGTTTAAATTAAATTGCAGTGACCTTGTATGGAATATTAATGGTTTTAAATGGGAATTTCACGAAATTAGCTAGCTATCGCCAAATTGGCTTCATATATAGCAACTTATTTTTGTTGCCAAATCTGGCAATATTTCTTAAAATGTGGCAATAATCCGCCAAGTATTTCAACATTTGGCACTATTGTGGTAACTCTACATTAGTATTTTTCAATTCAACAATTATTCATTACAATGAGGCAGTCCTACCGGAATTGTGAGGGACACACAGAGACTTGGATTTTATATAAATAGATAAAAATTTAGTTTTCATTGAAAAATACTTATAATATCATTTAAAAATTGTATGTAAATTCCGTATGGTAAAAATTTCAATAAATTTTCTCCTCTATTCCCCCCCCCCTCCCCACACACACACACACACCACCACCATCACCACCATTTAAATCCATAAGATCACAAAAAGTTAATGTTATTCTAGAAAAAGTCAACAACTATAAAAAAAAAAGACCTTTATCGAGACTTTAAATTAAAAAAATTATGTAAAAAAAAATTACACAAATAATTTAAAAAATACAGAATTTAATGTTTTAGCATTAAATGAAAAAAAAAAAACCTTAAAAATAAATCCAAAAACTTTTTTTTAAGTCACTCCAGGTTCTCTGCCCATAAAATAAATATGAAAGTAAAAAGGTTTTTCTGTTTTTAACCCTTTATGCACGACGGTACATTAAAGTGCCATTGAAATAACTTGTTATAAAACGAATTTTATACATCGATTTGTAGTTATACTGTTTAGAATGAATTATAGATATTTTACTTTATCGTGTTCCAAAACATATTATTGGTTGCACAAAAGAAGAAAAAAAAACTTTCTTTTGCCTTTGCATCTTTTTCAGCTTTCTTGAAATTGACAGATTGGGGGGGGGGGGGGGGAGGCGAAAGTTTCTGTTAGGAAATATTTCTATTGTAAGAAATGATATTTGTACATATTATTCTGTACATATTCTGTACATATTCTGATATTGCGTTGAAAGGGTGGTTCATCATCGTCATTTAGAAAAACCATAGCTACATCGTTTGATGTCGGCAAATTATATCATCTGTTGTCTGAATGGCGATCTCAACGCAATACCATATTAACTCTTGGCATTTGTAAATTGTATCTTTGTGCATGTTGTTGCTGCTCAGTCTTCACCTCACTCAATTTTTTGAAAACTTGAGCATACGGATTTTGCCGCATAAGTAAATCAAGTTCAGGCAAAGCATTTGGTAAACAGTTGTCATTTTTGGGAATGTTAAGACGCTCTTCGACAGCTTGTGTTGTATCCAAAATATACAGTTGAGCAAATTTTCTTTGTTGGCCATTAGGAGGATGCAATTGGGAAGTTCGGTGATAAATTTGGCCTTGAACTTTAAAACAATAAGGGCCGTGTCTCGGAGAATTTCCAGCAAGTTTAGCACCCATAGAAGCAAATGAAATGGCACTATTGTATGAGCAAATATTTTCTTTTAAATTACAATAATTAAGTGCATTTGAATTGCTCATCAAGTCTTGGAGGTATGGTGGAAACCGATGACGTTGTGGAAGCCTAACTTTACCTTTATGGCAACAACTGTTAAATTTTCCATCTCTGGTTTTCTCAGCTTGAAAATGGCATGCTTTGCGAAATTGGCAGAGAATGCTTAATTCCCCACACGTATGAGGCTTAATAACTTGAAACTGAGAAGCTTCAGAAATTAATTGTTGCTGATTTTCATAGTAGTTTTGTCGTTGAGTCAAATACCGCAGAGAATGACGTTCAGCATCATGACTACGTCTGATTATCCTTTGTTCTTCATTTTCATTTGAACGCTGTGTAGAAGTAAGCAAAGAGTTATGAGATAATCTCACAGATTGATCACTATGGCTTTCATTAGCTCTTTGATTTGAATGCCATAATCTATTTTCTTCTCGGATAGAATTTAATGTTTCTTGCGACTGCCGAGCTAGCCATCAGGCTCTACGTTCTCTGTCTGAACACTGTTTACGTTAGGATGCACTTTCATTCATTTCAAATGAAAAATATAGTAAATTGTTGAACAAAATATTCTATCTTACATTTCTACTTCATTATTCTTTTTACACTCAAAAAACAAAATAAACGTAAAAAAAAAATACAGTTGCTGCTTTGAGTTGCCATTATCATACACATTATTTTAATTTAACACGCACATTTAATTTTATTATAAAACGTCAAGATTTCATTCAAAGCAAAAATTTGCAGATTACCACGCCAGGCAAAAAATCGCCCTTTTAGTGCTAAAAAGAAACCCTGGTGCGTCTGTGACATCTGTACCTATTTTTATTTAATACACATTTAATGCAAGTTAAACAATAAAAAAAAAGTAAATAAAACTATAAAAACAATTGAGGTAATTCACTGTTGGATGAATGCTAACATCGGTTCACTTTTTCTCATGCAGGCTATTTCGTGGCGCTGGGATAGATATTCAATGCATGATTTTTTGCCAAACTATTCCCCAAATTATACAAATCGACATAATTTTTCTTTTAAATAATGAAAGAACAAATAAATTAGAAAAACATTAATAAAAATACAAATAAAAAGTTTAAGCAAAAATCACTTGATCACGTAACAAACACGTGCACCGTGTTTAATGTCAAGTGAATGTGACATTTATGATCATCCATTATTTGCATCCATCTTATAATTTGGCGATAGTATTTTGGTCAACGGGATAATCAAGTAGTACCGCAAAATTAAATACAATTTCTGAAATGGTTTTAACGATAGCGCAAAACATTAAACTTTTCCAATTT
Organism: Maratus speciosus; assembly: GCA_963932465.1. Taxonomy (NCBI): domain Eukaryota; kingdom Metazoa; phylum Arthropoda; class Arachnida; order Araneae; family Salticidae; genus Maratus; species Maratus speciosus. The sequence continues at coordinate 47,521,316 of OZ010796.1, read as the reverse complement.
TGAATATTTTATAGACGGGATTTCAGATAGAAGAAATTATATATTGGAGTTTTGGGTACTACTTAGTTATCCCGTCGACCAATTTCACCAAATTATATGAATAGCCAAACCACTCGCCAAGTTATGCAAATTGACATAATTTTTATTTTAAATAACGAAACAACAAATAAATTAGTATAACATCAATAAAAATATAAATAAAACGTCAAAATAAAAATCACTTGATGACGTAAACATGTGTAACTTGCTTAAAGTCAAGTGAATGTGACATTTACGATCAACCAATATTGGCATTTAATCTTATAGTTTGGTGATAGATTTTTTGTCGACGGCATAACTAAGTAGTACCGATTTTTGAAAGTTGAACGAAGCCTAACATTGCCGCGATCAATGAGACAGCCCAATCGGAATTGTGAAGGACACACAGAGACTTGGATTTTATATAAATAAGATTTAAAATTTAAACTTTTCGCTCTCACTGCCTTGCACATATTACAAACTATGGTGCAGATAGTGCAAAATAGGAGAGAATTTGGTACTTTTCCACTATAGGGGCCTTGGCGGTTTTTTAAAAAACTTGATGGAATTCAGGCATCAAAAATTAAGATTTGTTGCCAAATGTTAAAAACAGCTATGAAAACAAACTTGATGAATTTTTCTGTTTGTTTCTATAAATTTGTTTATATTTTAATTAAATTAAATGTATATATTATTGTTGTTTTGGTACTTCTTAGTTATCCCGTCGACCAAATAACTGTCACCAAATTGTAAGATTAAATGCAAATAATGGTTTCATTAATTAATTAATTGTAAGATTAAATGCCAATAATGGCCAATAAAACCATTAATTCGACGTTTTATTTGTATTTATATGAATGTTTTACTAATTTATTTGTTCTTTCGTTATTTAAAATAAAAATTATGCCAATGTGTATAATTTGGCGAGTGGTTTGATGATTTATATAATTTGGTGAAATTGGTCGATGGAATAACTAAGAAGTACAATTGTTTTTTATACACAAATAACTTCTGTTTCTGAATAAAATTAGACAAATGGCTTCTTTATGTTAAATACATTGTATAAATATTGAAAAAAAAAATCCGTGTGTATATGAAATAAAATAATGAATAGGTTGCCAGAAAATGTGTTGCCAAATTCCCTTCTTCGCCAAGGCTCCTATGCTGGAAAACTACCGACAATTTAATTTCTGTATTCGGCTATGTAAAGCCCATTGAAATCGGGCAGTTAGGAGCTCAGATAGTACAGCACGTCATATTTTATTTGTAGCATAGGGATGATGATGTAAAGACGTATATTTTCATATGTTACACTTTAAATTCTCACCCATGCATTTTGAAAAAAAAAAAAAACCTTAGAAGCCAGAGTTTAAATTAAATTGCAGTGTCCTCGTATGGAATATTAATGGTTTTAAATGGGAATTTCGCGAAATTAGCTAGCTATCGCCAAATTGGCTTCATATATAGCAACTTATTTTTGTTGCCAAATCTGGCAATATTTCTTAAAATGTGGCAATAATCCGCCAAGTTGTTCAACATTTGGCACTACTGTGGTAACTCTACATTAGTATTTTTCAATTCAACAATTATTCATTACAATGAGGCAGTCCTACCGGAATTGTGAGGGACACACAGAGACTTGGATTTTATATAAATAGATAAAAATTTAGTTTTCATTGAAAAATACTTATAATATCATTTAAAAATTGTCTGTAAATTCCGTATGGTAAAAATTTCAATAAATTTTCTCCTCTATTATCCCCTCCCCCCCCCCACACACACACCACCACCATCACCACCATTTAAATCCATAAGATCACAAAAAGTTAATGTTATTCTAGAAAAAGTAAACAACTATAAAAAAAAAGACCTTTATCTAGACTTTAAATTAAAAAAATTATGTAAAAAAAATTACACAAATAATTTAAAAAATACAGAATTTAATGTTTTAGCATTAAATGAAAAAAAAAAAAAACTTAAAAATAAATCCAAAAACTTTTTTTTAAGTCACTCCAGGTTCTCTGCCCATAAAATAAATATGAAAGTAAAAAGGTTTTACTGTTTTTAACCCTTTATGCCCGACGGTACATTAAAGTGCCATTGAAATAACTTGTTATAAAACAAATTTTATACATCGATTCGTAGTTATACTGTTTAAATGAATTATAGATATTTTACTTTATCGTGTTCCAAAACATATTATTGGATGCACAAAAGAAGAACAAAAAAAAACTTTCTTTTGCCTTTGCATCTTTTTCAGCTTTCTTGAAATTGACAGATTGGGGGGGGGGGGAGGCGAAAGTTTTTGTTAGGAAATATTTCTATTGTAAGAAATGATATTTGTACATATTATTCTGTACATATTCTGTACATATTCTGATATTGCGTTGAAAGGGTGGTTCACCATCGTCATTTAGAAAAACCATAGCCACATCGTTTGATGTCGGCAAATTATATCATCTGTTGTCTGAATGGCGATCTCGACGCAATACCATATTAACTCTTGGCATTTGTAAATTGTATCTTTGTGCATGTTGTTGCTGCTCAGACTTCACCTCACTCAATTTTTCGAAAACTTGAGCATAAGGATTTTGCCGCATAAGTAAATCAAGTTCACGCAAAGCATTTGGTAAACAGTTGTCATTTTTGGGAATGTTAAGACGCTCTTCGACAGCTTGTGTTGTATCCAAAATATACAGTTGAGCAAATTTTCTTTGTTGGCCATTAGGAGGATGCAAGTGGGAAGTTCGGTGATAAATTTGGCCTTGAACTTTAAAACAATAAGGGCCGTGTCTCGGAGCATTTCCAGCAAGTTTAGCACCCATAGAAGCAAATAAAATGGCACTATTGTATGAGCAAATATTTTCTTTGAAATTACAATAATTAAGTGCATTTGAATTGCTCATCAAGTCTTGGAGGTATGGTGGAAACCGATGACGTTGTGGAAGCCTAACTTTACCTTTATGGCCACAACTGTTAAATTTTCCATCTCTGGTTTTCTCAGCTTGAAAATGGCGTGCTTTGCGAAATTGGCAGAGAATGCGTAATTGCCCACAAGTATGAGGTTTAATAACTTGAAACTGAGAGGCTTCAGAAATTAATTGTTGCTGATTTTCATAGTAGTTTTGTCGTTGAGTCAAATACCGCAGAGAATGACGTTCAGCATCATGACTACGTCTGATTAACCTTTGTTCTTCATTTTCATTTGAACGCTGTGTAGAAGTAAGCGAAGAGTTATGAGATAATCTCACAGATTGATCACTATGGCTCTCATTAGCTCTTTGATTTGAATGCCATAATCTATTTTCTTCTCGGATAGAATTTAATGTTTCTTGCGACTGCCGAGCTAGCCATCAGGCTCTACGTTCTCTGTCTGAACACTGTTTACGTTAGGATGCAGTTTCATTCATTTCAAATGAAAAATATAATAAATTGTTGAAGAAAATATTCTATCTTACATTTCTACTTCATTATTCTTTTTACACTCAAAAAACAAAATAAACGTTAAAAAAAAATACAGTTGCTGCTTTGAGTTGCCATTATCGTACACATGATTTTAATTTAACACGCACATTTAATTTTATTATAAAACGTCAAGATTTCATTCAAAGCAAAAATTTGCAGATTACCACGCCAGGCAAAAAATCGCCCTTTTAGTGCTAAAAAGAAACCCTGGTGCGTCTGTGAGATCTGTACGTATTTTTATTTAATACACATTTAATGCAAGTTAAACGATAAAAAAAGTAAATAAAACTATAAAAACAATTGAGGTAATTCACTGTTGGATGAATGCTAACATCGGTTCACTTTTTCTCATGCAGGCTATTTCGTGGCGCTGGGATAGATATTCAATGCATGATTTTTTGCCAAACTATTCCCCAAGTTATACAAATCGACATAATTTTTCTTTTAAATAATGAAAGAACGATTAAATTAGAAAAACATTAATAAAAATACAAATAAAAAGTTGAAGCAAAAATCACTTAATCACGTAACAAACACGTGCACCGTGTTTAATGTCTAATGTCAAGTGAATGTGCCATTTATGATCATACATTATTTGCATCCATCTTATAATTTGGCGATAGTATTTTGGTCAACGGGATAATCAAGTAGTACCGCAAAATTAAATACAATTTCTGAAATGGTTTTAACGATAGCGCAAAACATTAAACTTTTCCAATTTTGAATATTTTATAGACGGGATTTCAGATAGAAGAAATTATATATTGGAGTTTTGGGTACTACTTAGTTATCCCGTCGACCAATTTCACCAAATTATATGAATAGCCAAACCACTCGCCAAGTTATGCAAATTGACATAATTTTTATTTTAAATAACGAAACAACAAATAAATTAGTATAACATCAATAAAAATATAAATAAAACGTCAAAATAAAAATCACTTGATGACGTAAACACGTGTAACTTGCTTAAAGTCAAGTGAATGTGACATTTACGATCAACCAATATTGGCATTTAATCTTATAGTTTGGTGATAGATTTTTTGTCGACGGCATAACTAAGTAGTACCGATTTTTGAAAGTTGAACGAAGCCTAACATTGCCGCGATCAATGAGACAGCCCAATCGGAATTGTGAGGGACACACAGAGACTTGGATTTTATATAAATAAGATTTAAAATTTAAACTTTTCGCTCACACTGCCTTGCACATATTACAAACTATGGTGCAGATAGTGCAAAATAGGAGAGAATTTGGTACTTTTCCACTATAGGGGCCTTGGCGGTTTTTTAAAAAACTTGATGGAATTCAGGCATCAAAAAGTAAGATTTGTTGCCAAATGTTAAAAACAGCTATGAAAACAAACTTGATGAATTTTTCTGTTTGTTTCTATAAATATGTTTATATTTTAATTAAATTAAATGTATATATTATTGTTGTTTTGGTACTTTTTAGTTATCCCGTCGACCAAATAACTGTCACCAAATTATAAGATTAAATGCCAATAATGGTTTCATTAATTAATTAATTATAAGATTAAATGCCAATAATGGCCAATAAAACCATTAATTCGACATTTTATTTGTATTTTTATTAATGTTTTACTAATTTATTTGTTCTTTCGTTATTTAAAATAAAAATTATGCCAATGTGTATAATTTGGCGAGTGGTTTGATGATTTATATAATTTGGCGAAATTGGTCGATGGAATAACTAAGAAGTACCATTGTTTTTTATACACAAATAACTTCTGTTTCTGAATAAAATTAGACAAATGGCTTCTTTATGTTAAATACATTGTATAAATATTGAAAAAAAAAAATCCGTGTGTATATGAAATAAAACTATGAATAGGTTGCCAGAAAATGTGTTGCCAAATTCCCTTCTTCGCCAAGGCTCTAATGCTGGAAAACTACCGACAATTTAATTTCTGTATTCGGCTATGTAAAGCCCATTGAAATCGGGCAGTTAGGAGCTCAGATAGTATAGCACGTCATATTTTATTTGTAGCATAGGGATGATGATGTAAAGACGTATATTTTCATATGTTACACTTTAAATTCTCACCCATGCATTTTGAAAAAAAAAAAAAAAAACCTTAGAAGCCAGAGTTTAAATTAAATTGCAGTGACCTTGTATGGAATATTAATGGTTTTAAATGGGAATTTCGCGAAGTTAGCTAGCTATCGCCAAATTGGCTTCATATATAGCAACTTATTTTTGTTGCCAAATCTGGCAATATTTCTTAAAATGTGGCAATAATCTGCCAAGTTGTTCAACATTTGGCACTACTGTGGTAACTCTACATTAGTATTTTTCAATTCAACAATTATTCATTACAATGAGGCAGTCCTACCGGAATTGTGAGGGACACACAGAGACTTGGATTTCATATAAATAGATAAAAATTTAGTTTTCATTGAAAAATACTTATAATATCATTTAAAAATTGTCTGTAAATTCCGTATGGTAAAAATTTCAATAAATTTTCTCCTCTATCCCCCCCCCCCCACACACACACACACCACCACCATCACCACCATTTAAATCCATAAGATCACAAAAAGTTAATATTATTCTAGAAAAAGTCAACAACTATAAAAAAAAGACCTTTATCTAGACTTTAAATTAAAAAAATTATGTAAAAAAAAATTACACAAATAATTTAAAAAATACAGAATTTAATGTTTTAGCATTAAATGAAAAGAAAAAAAAAACCTTAAAAATAAATCCAAAAACTTTTTTTTAAGTCACTCCAGGTTCTCTGCCCATAAAATAAATATGAAAGTAAAAAGGTTTTTCTGTTTTTAACCCTTTATGCCCGACGGTGCATTAAAGTGCCATTGAAATAACTTGTTATAAAACGAATTTTATACATCGATTCGTAGTTATACTGTTTAGAATGAATTATAGATATTTTACTTTATCGTGTTCCAAAACATATTATTGGTTGCACAAAAGAAGAACAAAAAAAACTTTCTTTTGCCTTTGCATCTTTTTCAGCTTTCTTGAAATTGTCAGATTGGGGGGGGGGGGGGGGGGAGTTTCTGTTAGGAAATATTTCTATTGTAAGAAATGATATTTGTACATATTATTCTGTACATATTCTGTACATATTCTGATATTGCGTTGAAAGGGTGGTTCACCATCGTCATTTAGAAAAACCATAGCCACATCGTTTGATGTGGGCAAATTATATCATCTGTTGTCTGAATGGCGATCTCGACGCAATACCATATTAACTCATGGCATTTGTAAATTGTATCTTTGTGCATGTTGTTGCTGCTCAGCCTTCACCTCACTCAATTTTTCGAAAACTTGAGCATAAGGATTTTGCCGCATAAGTAAATCAAGTTCACGCAAAGCATTTGGTAAACAGTTGTCATTTTTGGGAATGTTAAGACGCTCTTCGACAGCTTGTGTTGTATCCAAAATATACAGTTGAGCAAATTTTCTTTGTTGGCCATTAGGAGGATGCAAGTTTGGTGATAAATTTGGCCTTGAACTTTAAAACAATAAGGGCCGTGTCTCGGAGCATTTCCAGCAAGTTTAGCACCCATAGAAGCAAATGAAATGGCACTATTGTATGAGCAAATATTTTCTTTGAAATTACAATAATTAAGTGCATTTGAATTGCTCATCAAGTCTTGGAGGTATGGTGGAAACCGATGACGTTGTGGAAGCCTAGCTTTACCTTTATGGCACAACTGTTAAATTATCCATCTCTGGTTTTCTCAGCTTGAAAATGGCATGCTTTGCGAAATTGGCAGAGAATGCTTCATTGCCCACTCGTATGAGTCTTAATAACTTGAAACTGAGAGGCTTCAGAAATTAATTGTTGCTGATTTTCATAGTAGTTTTGTCGTTGAGTCAAATACCGCAGAGAATGACGTTCAGCATCATGACTACGTCTGATTAAACTTTGTTCTTCATTTTCATTTGAACGCTGTGTAGAAGTAAGCAAAGAGTTATGAGATAATATCACAGATTGATCACTATGGCATTCATTAGCTCTTTGATTTGAATGGCATAATCTATTTTCTTCTCGGATAGAATTTAATGTTTCTTGCGACTGCCGAGCTAGCCATCAGGCTCTACGTTCTCTGTCTGAACACTGTTTACGTTAGGATGCAGTTTCATTCATTTTAAATGAAAAATATAATAAATTGTTGAACAAAATATTCTATCTTACATTTCTACTTCATTATTCTTTTTACACTCAAAAAACAAAGTAAACGTTAAAAAAAAATACAGTTGCTGCTTTGAGTTGCCATTATCATACACATTATTTTAATTTAACACGCACATTTAATTTTATTATAAAACGTCAAGATTTCATTCAAAGCAAAAATTTGCAGATTACCACGCCAGGCAAAAAATCGCCCTTTTAGTGCTAAAAAGAAACCCTGATGCGTCTGTGACATCTGTACCTATTTTTATTTAATACACATTTAATGCAAGTTAAACGATAAAAAAAAGTAAATAAAACTATAAAAACACTTGAGGAAATTCACTGTTGGATGAATGCTAACACCGGTTCACTTTTTCTCATGCAGGCTATTTCGTGGCGCTGGGATAGATATTCAATGCATGATTTTTTGCCAAACTATTCCCCAAATTATACAAATCGACATAATTTTTCTTTTAAATAATGAAAGAACAAATAAATTAGAAAAACATTAATAAAAATACAAATAAAAAGTTGAAGCAAAAATCACTTGATCACGTAACAAACACGTGCACCGTGTTTAATGTCAAGTGAATGTGACATTTATGATCATCCATTATTTGCATCCATCTTATAATTTGGCGATAGTATTTTGGTCAGCGGGATAATCAAGTAGTACCGAAAATTAAATACAATTTCTGAAATGGTTTTAACGATAGCGCAAAACATTAAACTTTTCCAATTTTGAATATTTTATAGACGGGATTTCAGATAGAAGAAATTATATATTGGAGTTTTGGGTACTACTTAGTTATCCCGTCGCCAATTTCACCAAATTATATGAATAGCCAAACCACTCGCCAAGTTATGCAAATTGCCATAATTTTTATTTGAAATAATGAAAGAACAAATAAATTAGTATAACATTAATAAAAATATAAATAAAACGTCGAAATAAAAATCACTTGATGACGTAAACACGTGTAACTTGCTTAAAGTCAAGTGAATGTGACATTTACGATCAACCAATATTGGCATTTAATCTTATAGTTTGGTGATAGATTTTTTGTCGACGGCATAACTAAGTAGTACCGATTTTTGAAAGTTGAACGAAGCCTAACATTGCCGCGATCAATGAGACAGCCCAATCGGAATTGTGAGGGACACACAGAGACTTGGATTTTATATAAATAAGATTTAAAATTTAAACTTTTCGCTCTCACTGCCTTGCACATATTACAAACTATGGTGCAGATAGTGCAAAATAGGAGAGAATTTGGTACTTTTCCACTATAGGGGCCTTGGCGGTTTTTTAAAAAACTTGATGGAATTCAGGCATCAAAAAGTAAGATTTGTTGCCAAATGTTAAAAACAGCTATGAAAAAAACTTGGTGAATTTTTCTGTCTGTTTCTATAAATTTGTTTATATTTTAATTACTAGGGGGCTCTGCCCCCTACGAGCTACGCTCGCCAACCCCCGTTCAGGAACCCCAGATTCTAAAAGCATGCTAATTTCATCGGCCTTAAAAAGATTGAAATATAATTTTAAAAAACAGTGACGGTCTCTCTGTAAACGGGTTTTCTTTCATTTTCCTTTGATTGGAAAATTTTAAGACGAAATCAGCCGCTGCTAAGAGATACAATGGCTGTTTTTGTCTTTGATTAGAAACAAGAAAGAAAAATCATGCGTACGGCATAGATTATGGAACACTTTCCAACACTCCCCGAAAGCTTTAACAAAACTTTGTTATTTAGGGAAATAAGGTAAATAAGATAACTAACTAAACATTTAAAAAACTGATTTCAGCAGTTACCATCCATAGCCAAATATTTATTCCAATTCTTCCGAACAGCCCTGTATTTGATCTGTAGGCTGATATATATACTTTATAATAGAAAATTTAGTTTAGCAAGAAAACGCATAACAGGTTGAAATTTCTCTTTCAGCAATTTATACTAATAGATGGAAACATACTTGAATACTTTTGTTCCAGCTGTTGTTTACCTAGTACCTTTATTACATGCCACTATTTAGCTAAACTTTAATTCAAACTAAATCATTCTTAAATCTACTGAAATCATATTCCCAGAATTTATCGTCTATAGGCGGCCATGTATCGAATTCTTTACGTGGCCCCGTATATTATTTTATCTATATTCTACAAACATTTCATAGAAACTACATGCAGTTCAGCATAACACATTTTAAACCCACCTTTCAGCAATTTACGATCATACTCAGTAACCTTTACGAATTCTTTTGTGTAGCCCTGTATATCAACTATAATATTTACACACACCATATAGTATGCATAAATATAGTGAAACTTAAAAGCGCATATCATTAAAAATGCATTCCCTGCCATCGCCTCTAATATACAGTACTTCGGATAGAAAATACTTGTCTGAAATGTTCTGTATGTTCCTGTAAATATTATGCACTTCGTATTATACATGCAATAACTTAAGTAAGCCTCAACGATGTATATGAATTTTATTTTATATGAATTTTTATAATTAAAATACGCCGCAAACAATTTCCCCCTATACCATTTGTAATGGAATTCTTTTGTGTAGCCCTGTAAATGAATAGTAACTATTCATTGCACCGCATATGCTACAGAATATTCTGCATATTTTAGTGCACTTCGTAAATGCATAGTTTTTTTATTATGTTTGAAAGGGTGTAACATCTTTAAAATTCATTTGAAATGATTTTTTCCATTGGCCGTAGTAATGTAACGGAATACTTTTGACTGTCCCTGTAAGTGAACTAAACATGCTACAAACTTCACTTGAAATAGGGTTCGTGCTAGGCTAAACGTCAATAACCAAAAATTTCAGTGCGATCCGAGTATATTTATGAGAGTTAGAACGCGAACAGACAAACCGAAATCAATAACACTTTACAACTTTGTTGGAAAGTGTTAGAAATTAGCTAAAAATTTGAAAGTAAGCTAATGTAAAATGAATTAAGAGCACAGAGTCCTTGTCTCTCGGTAATTTTTAACTACACTATGAGAAAGAACTTTTAAATGTATCGTTTTAAATCTGACGTAATTTTCACCAAAGTTTCCTTTCTCTTTTTAATATTCACATGAAAATTCTTTTGTTGTTAGAAAGGAAATATTATTTGCGCTGTCTTAGAATTCACGATAATAGGTGAAAAGATTATCTCAAAATATGAAATAAACGTTTCGTGCAAATATATTTTTTAATTTAATGTGTTTTGGCAACTTTTATTTATTTGGCCTTTTTAAATATGACGTAATTTCCTTCATTTGTGACTTTTAACGCATAATAATGAATTTAGTATTTAAAAATTTTCATTCCCTTTTAAAATTCACGTGTAACTGTAGTTTTTATGATGTAATTTTCAATATTTTCCTAATTTTTAACACGTAATCACTTAATTCTAATTTGAACGTTTTTTTCTGTTTATAATAGCCACGTGTAAATATTTTTTTTATTTGAAGGAAATATTAATCTTTGCGCTGTTTTTTAAAATTGGCAACAGTTTAAAATAATTGCTCTTTCATAAAATGTGTAAAAAAATATCTCTCGAAATGCAGAAAATTTGAATTTAAAATGGAAATACATCCTCAAAAAATAAGTCAAATTAAAAAGATAATTGCAGTCTGCACATCTGGAACTTCCAATGTATAAAATGATCCAAAAATGTTTAAATTCCTATGTATAGTTTTTCTCCTATAAAACTTTTTTTAATGGAACGATTTTGACCATCTTTAACATTAAATATCTTATTAAATAATTATTCGATTTAAAAACTGTCTGCATCAGCGTGTTTATCAAACATGTCTCTATAATACCATCGATTTTCATATTTTTGTATGAAACAGTTTTCTTATTAACGAAGAAAGACCCCCGGTCGTAAAAAATATGGATGCCGATCTAGTAGGAAAATACCCGGATGATCTACGCAGATTTTCATTGGTCCATTTCCAAATCAAAACTTTTTTTTATATATAGAAGGAAATGTATATATTATTTTTGTTTTGGTACTTCTTAGTTATCCCGTCGACCAAATAACTGTCGCCAAATATTAAGATTAAATGCCAATAAAGGTTTCATTAATTAATTAATTTTAAGATTAAATGCCAATAATGGCCAATAAAACCATTAATTCGATGTTTTATTTGTATTTTTATTAATGTTTTACTAATTTATTTGTTCTTTCGTTATTTAAAATAAAAATTATGTCAATGTGTATAATTTGGCGAGTGGTTTGATGATTTATATAATTTGGTGAAATTGGTCGATGGAATAACTAAGAAGTACCATTGTTTTTTATACACAAATAACTTATGTTTCTGAATAAAATTAGACAAATGGCTTCTTTATGTTAAATACATTGTATAAATATTGAAAAAAAAAATCCATGTGTATATGAAATAAAATAATGAATAGGTTGCCAGAAAATGTGTTGCCAAATTCCCTTCTTCGCCAAGGCTCCTATGCTGGAAAACTACCGACAATTTAATTTCTGTATTCGGCTATGTAAAGCCCATTAAAATCGGGCAGTTAGGAGCTCAGATAGTACAGCACGTCATATTTTATTTGTAGCATAGGGATGATGATGTAAAGACGTATATTTTCATATGTTACACTTTAAATTCTCATCCATGCAAAAAAAAAAAAAAAAAAAAAAAAAAAAAAAAAACCTTAGAAGCCAGAGTTTAAATTAAATTGCAGTGACCTTGTATGGAATATTAATGGTTTTAAATGGGAATTTCACGAAATTAGCTAGCTATCGCCAAATTGGCTTCATATATAGCAACTTATTTTTGTTGCCAAATCTGGCAATATTTCTTAAAATGTGGCAATAATCCGCCAAGTATTTCAACATTTGGCACTATTGTGGTAACTCTACATTAGTATTTTTCAATTCAACAATTATTCATTACAATGAGGCAGTCCTACCGGAATTGTGAGGGACACACAGAGACTTGGATTTTATATAAATAGATAAAAATTTAGTTTTCATTGAAAAATACTTATAATATCATTTAAAAATTGTATGTAAATTCCGTATGGTAAAAATTTCAATAAATTTTCTCCTCTATTCCCCCCCCCCTCCCCACACACACACACACACCACCACCATCACCACCATTTAAATCCATAAGATCACAAAAAGTTAATGTTATTCTAGAAAAAGTCAACAACTATAAAAAAAAAAGACCTTTATCGAGACTTTAAATTAAAAAAATTATGTAAAAAAAAATTACACAAATAATTTAAAAAATACAGAATTTAATGTTTTAGCATTAAATGAAAAAAAAAAAACCTTAAAAATAAATCCAAAAACTTTTTTTTAAGTCACTCCAGGTTCTCTGCCCATAAAATAAATATGAAAGTAAAAAGGTTTTTCTGTTTTTAACCCTTTATGCACGACGGTACATTAAAGTGCCATTGAAATAACTTGTTATAAAACGAATTTTATACATCGATTTGTAGTTATACTGTTTAGAATGAATTATAGATATTTTACTTTATCGTGTTCCAAAACATATTATTGGTTGCACAAAAGAAGAAAAAAAAACTTTCTTTTGCCTTTGCATCTTTTTCAGCTTTCTTGAAATTGACAGATTGGGGGGGGGGGGGGGGAGGCGAAAGTTTCTGTTAGGAAATATTTCTATTGTAAGAAATGATATTTGTACATATTATTCTGTACATATTCTGTACATATTCTGATATTGCGTTGAAAGGGTGGTTCATCATCGTCATTTAGAAAAACCATAGCTACATCGTTTGATGTCGGCAAATTATATCATCTGTTGTCTGAATGGCGATCTCAACGCAATACCATATTAACTCTTGGCATTTGTAAATTGTATCTTTGTGCATGTTGTTGCTGCTCAGTCTTCACCTCACTCAATTTTTTGAAAACTTGAGCATACGGATTTTGCCGCATAAGTAAATCAAGTTCAGGCAAAGCATTTGGTAAACAGTTGTCATTTTTGGGAATGTTAAGACGCTCTTCGACAGCTTGTGTTGTATCCAAAATATACAGTTGAGCAAATTTTCTTTGTTGGCCATTAGGAGGATGCAATTGGGAAGTTCGGTGATAAATTTGGCCTTGAACTTTAAAACAATAAGGGCCGTGTCTCGGAGAATTTCCAGCAAGTTTAGCACCCATAGAAGCAAATGAAATGGCACTATTGTATGAGCAAATATTTTCTTTTAAATTACAATAATTAAGTGCATTTGAATTGCTCATCAAGTCTTGGAGGTATGGTGGAAACCGATGACGTTGTGGAAGCCTAACTTTACCTTTATGGCAACAACTGTTAAATTTTCCATCTCTGGTTTTCTCAGCTTGAAAATGGCATGCTTTGCGAAATTGGCAGAGAATGCTTAATTCCCCACACGTATGAGGCTTAATAACTTGAAACTGAGAAGCTTCAGAAATTAATTGTTGCTGATTTTCATAGTAGTTTTGTCGTTGAGTCAAATACCGCAGAGAATGACGTTCAGCATCATGACTACGTCTGATTATCCTTTGTTCTTCATTTTCATTTGAACGCTGTGTAGAAGTAAGCAAAGAGTTATGAGATAATCTCACAGATTGATCACTATGGCTTTCATTAGCTCTTTGATTTGAATGCCATAATCTATTTTCTTCTCGGATAGAATTTAATGTTTCTTGCGACTGCCGAGCTAGCCATCAGGCTCTACGTTCTCTGTCTGAACACTGTTTACGTTAGGATGCACTTTCATTCATTTCAAATGAAAAATATAGTAAATTGTTGAACAAAATATTCTATCTTACATTTCTACTTCATTATTCTTTTTACACTCAAAAAACAAAATAAACGTAAAAAAAAAATACAGTTGCTGCTTTGAGTTGCCATTATCATACACATTATTTTAATTTAACACGCACATTTAATTTTATTATAAAACGTCAAGATTTCATTCAAAGCAAAAATTTGCAGATTACCACGCCAGGCAAAAAATCGCCCTTTTAGTGCTAAAAAGAAACCCTGGTGCGTCTGTGACATCTGTACCTATTTTTATTTAATACACATTTAATGCAAGTTAAACAATAAAAAAAAAGTAAATAAAACTATAAAAACAATTGAGGTAATTCACTGTTGGATGAATGCTAACATCGGTTCACTTTTTCTCATGCAGGCTATTTCGTGGCGCTGGGATAGATATTCAATGCATGATTTTTTGCCAAACTATTCCCCAAATTATACAAATCGACATAATTTTTCTTTTAAATAATGAAAGAACAAATAAATTAGAAAAACATTAATAAAAATACAAATAAAAAGTTTAAGCAAAAATCACTTGATCACGTAACAAACACGTGCACCGTGTTTAATGTCAAGTGAATGTGACATTTATGATCATCCATTATTTGCATCCATCTTATAATTTGGCGATAGTATTTTGGTCAACGGGATAATCAAGTAGTACCGCAAAATTAAATACAATTTCTGAAATGGTTTTAACGATAGCGCAAAACATTAAACTTTTCCAATTTTGAATATTTTATAGACGGGATTTCAGATAGAAGAAATTATATATTGGAGTTTTGGGTACTACTTAGTTATCCCGTCGACCAATTTCACCAAATTATATGAATAGCCAAACCACTCGCCAAGTTATGCAAATTGACATAATTTTTATTTTAAATAACGAAACAACAAATAAATTAGTATAACATCAATAAAAATATAAATAAAACGTCAAAATAAAAATCACTTGATGACGTAAACATGTGTAACTTGCTTAAAGTCAAGTGAATGTGACATTTACGATCAACCAATATTGGCATTTAATCTTATAGTTTGGTGATAGATTTTTTGTCGACGGCATAACTAAGTAGTACCGATTTTTGAAAGTTGAACGAAGCCTAACATTGCCGCGATCAATGAGACAGCCCAATCGGAATTGTGAAGGACACACAGAGACTTGGATTTTATATAAATAAGATTTAAAATTTAAACTTTTCGCTCTCACTGCCTTGCACATATTACAAACTATGGTGCAGATAGTGCAAAATAGGAGAGAATTTGGTACTTTTCCACTATAGGGGCCTTGGCGGTTTTTTAAAAAACTTGATGGAATTCAGGCATCAAAAATTAAGATTTGTTGCCAAATGTTAAAAACAGCTATGAAAACAAACTTGATGAATTTTTCTGTTTGTTTCTATAAATTTGTTTATATTTTAATTAAATTAAATGTATATATTATTGTTGTTTTGGTACTTCTTAGTTATCCCGTCGACCAAATAACTGTCACCAAATTGTAAGATTAAATGCCAATAATGGTTTCATTAATTAATTAATTGTAAGATTAAATGCCAATAATGGCCAATAAAACCATTAATTCGATGTTTTATTTGTATTTTTATTAATGTTTTACTAATTTATTTGTTCTTTCGTTATTTAAAATAAAAATTATGTCAATGTGTATAATTTGGCGAGTGGTTTGATGATTTATATAATTTGGCGAAATTGGTCGACGGAATAACTAAGAAGTACCATTGTTTTTTATACACAAATAACTTCTGTTTCTGAATAAAATTAGACAAATGGCTTCTTTATGTTAAATACATTGTATAAATATTGAAAAAAAAAATCCGTGTGTATATGAAATAAAATAATGAATAGGTTGCCAGAAAATGTGTTGCCAAATTCCCTTCTTCGCCAAGGCTCCTATGCTGGAAAACTACCGACAATTTAATTTCTGTATTCGGCTATGTAAAGCCCATTAAAATCGGGCAGTTAGGAGCTCAGATAGTACAGCACGTCATATTTTATTTGTAGCATAGGGATGATGATGTAAAGACGTATATTTTCATATGTTACACTTTAAATTCTCACCCATGCATTTTGAAAAAAAAAAAAAAAAAAAAAAAAAAAAAACCTTAGAAGCCAGAGTTTAAATTAAATTGCAGTGACCTCGTATGGAATATTAATGGTTTTAAATGGGAATTTCGCGAAATTAGCTAGCTATCGCCAAGTTGGCTTCATATATAACAACTTATTTTTGTTGCCAAATCTGGCAATATTTCTTAAAATGTGGCAATAATCCACCAAGTTGTTCAACATTTGGCACTACTGTGGTAACTCTACATTAGTATTTTTCAATTCAACAATTATTCATTACAATAAGGCAGTCCTACCGGAATTGTGGGGGACACACAGAGACTTGGATTTTATATAAATAGATAAAAATTTAGTTTTCATTGAAAAATAGTTATAATATCATTTAAAAATTGTCTGTAAATTCCGTATGGTAAAAATTTCAATAAATTTTCTCCTCTATTCCCCCCTCCCCACACACACCACCACCACCACCATTTAAATCCATAAGATCACAAAAAGTTAATGTTATTCTAGAAAAAGTCAACAACTATAAAAAAAAAGACCTTTATCTAGACTTTAAATTAAAAAAATTATGTAAAAAAAATTACACAAATAATTTAAAAAATACAGAATTTAATGTTTTAGCATTAACTGAAAAAAAAAAAAAAACCTTAAAAATAAATCCAAAAACTTTTTTTTAAGTCACTCCAGGTTCTCTGCCCATAAAATAAATATGAAAGTAAAAAGGTTTTTCTGTTTTTAACCCTTTATGCCCGACGGTACATTAAAGTGCCATTGAAATAACTTGTTATAAAACGAATTTTATACATCGATTCGTAGTTATACAGTTTAGAATGAATTATAGATATTTTACTTTATCGTGTTCCAAAACATATTATTGGTTGCACAAAAGAAGAAGAAAAAAAAAAACTTTCTTTTGCCTTTGCATCTTTTTCAGCTTTCTTGAAATTGACAGATTGGGGGGGGGGGGGGGAGGCGAAAGTTTCTGTTAGGAAATATTTCTATTGTAAGAAATGATATTTGTACATTTTGTAATTCTACAAAATACTAAAAAAAAGATTTTAAATAAAAGATTTGAGGAGAGTTACAAATATTGCACAAAATCCCCATAAATTCAATTTAATTTTGGCAAAATCTTTCTAAAATTTATTAAATGTTTCTGTAAATCTTCTAATGTAGTTTCAAAAATTCACAAAATATGCTTTAGAAGATGAAATTTTCAGAAATTCATAATTTGGGACATAAAAGGTGAACATTCTTTTATAGACATTCAATGTTTATCTTAAAAATCAAGTCTAGTTTCATGACTGCTATTCAAGTCCGCTACAATGTGTTAATTTGGCATGGACCCCGATTATGGAAATTCTCTTCGTTTAACTTACGATTAGAAAAGCATGAACTTGTGCATTTATTTTAAAAATCACAATTTTCTCTCTGTTCTTTTTTTTTAACATATACAAAAGGGAAAAAAAAGCATAGTTTAAACAACCTTTCAAGATTTCTAAATTGTTTTTGAAACATAAAATCATAAATAAATAAACAAATTAATTAATTAATGATAAAAGTTCATTAAAAAATATATATTACATTCTTTATATTTTATTTTTTACATTTTAATATTTAAAATATTTCATTGTTGCAGTTTCACAGCTAATTGGCATATTTTAGCGTGTTTGATTTGGCACATAATTAATTACATTCTTCTTGTAACTCTTATACAATTATAACCATAAACAATATTTAGCAATTTATCACCTGGACCCTCCTTAGGGAAACATTATTCATTTATAATTAAATTCTCAAACTATTAAAATATTATATTTGTACATACTATTACAAAATTGTTCATGCAATAATTTTTGTTGAGTTAATCTCGATGGCTAATTTTAAATGAAACAAAAAAAAATTCACTTCAAATTTGCCACCATGATTTTTTCTCGGAAAAGGGTGCATTCGACGTTTAACCTAGCGCTAGAGATTGCTCTCTGAAAAGGACTCGACTCAATGACCAATGAGGTGCTTGGATTTCACCTGACTGTGATTTTGGCCCTCCATTTTAGAATTTCGCCCACTGAGCCCACTATATCTTGAATATGAGCTGTACTAAAACTATTTGTGCTGAGGCTTTGTTTTTATTGGTATAATTTAAAAATAACATATTTTAAAATACTGAAAATAAGAAATGCTCAAAAACAAATACTAATGAATTTTCTTTTATAAAAAAAGGGGTGGGGAGTGGGAGAGAGCGAAGAAAGGACACACAAAAAAGGAATATAAGATTATTCACACTAAATGGATTTAATGAAATATTTAAAAAATGTTCATAAATCATTATTTGAAGATATTGTTAAATTAACATCGTAAGAGGTTTTCTTCATTTCCGTTCTCACTTTAGCTGCAACACAAACATTAGATGCATCCAGAAAATTTTTTAAATCATTGATAAATTTAGATCAAAAAATTTTTTGACCTTTTATCTTTTCTTCGAGATATTTTCATTTGCCATGAAATTTGTTGGTTTCATTTATCTTCAGGATGTATTCATCAATATTATTCCCATTAAATTTTAATGGGAAGGGGTTCATCCAAAATATAATTCATTCTTCTACATCTATCACAATGAAAAGGCAAAAATGAAAAATATTAAATAATTTAAAAGCTAATACAGGAAAAAGTGAAAGCACACCGTAAACAAATAAATAACATGTGTATGCAAGTACAGTTATTTTTACAGTTACATCTGCTAGCTTCTCTTTTGAGTCATCTAATAGGGGAGCTTGACATCAGATGGATAATGTCCATTAGGTTTTTCATTCAGAGCCATCAGTGTCAAAACTAATCGCCATCTATGATCAAAGTTTGGAACTAATTATTTTCATTCACTTGAAGAAAACTTTTCATTGTGAGAAGCATTTTAGTCCAAACCGCACTCTTGTATGACAAATACTTGATTTTATATCGAATTTTAAAATGTGTCAGGGACTTTTGGGACACCCAATAGTTCGATTTGAATCAGAAATTTCTTCATAAAATAATTTAAATATCTACCACACAGAAATCAGCTAAATATCTTTAAATAAAAATTCTGGAGTAAAATATTTTTTTTTAAACTTGAGTAAAATTCCTAGCTGCTCTAATGTTAATGAATATCTCACTTTTTTTTAGTTAATAAAATATTCCTTTATAATACACTTCATTTTTTTAATTTGTATTATTGTTATCATTATTATCATTTTTTTTTTTTTTTTTTTTGGAAGTGGTAAACTAGTAATGTGTTCCATGTGCATAGGTTAACATTGCAGAGGGGATTTTGAGATCTGATAGAGCAACAGACTTAAAGGTGATAAGCATGTTGTTTGTAAATTGCTTTTACAAAATAAGAGGGATGATTGTAACCATCAAGATGAATGATTTATGTAACAGGAAATGAGAGTCAAAACCCACTTATTTAGTCAAAAATTCAGGGTCACTCCAAATTGAACCACTATTTCCATTAAAAACTTTAACAATAATGAAGATATTTTAATTAAACAGACGTGAAAAATAATGACATGTGAGGTTCTGTGTGGGTACCGTAATTCAGTGAGATATACAGTTTATATTGTCAGATATTTTCGAATTACAGAGCGGGTTAGGATATAGGTGGCCACTTATAAAACTTGCCATCATATCATCTTAAATAATGCATGAAGTATGTCATGAATTTGTTTTGGAAATATTAATACAGTAGACTCCCTCAAATCCACACATCATTGCAGATGTAAACAATGGAACTTTTTGTTCAGATGTAGGGGTACAATTACACAATGTTTTAGCTTTGTATCATTTCATATGTATTTTAATACATAATTCTCAATAATATGTTTGAACTCATGGTTTTGCATGAAAGAAGTTTAAATTTATTTCAGAAAAAAATATCAATTTATTGCTGATATCACTGGTAATCACAAACTTTTTACCAAATATATTGGTTTTTTTTTTTTTTTTTTTTTTTTTTGTTATTAGGCTGGCTAAACCTGAAATAAAACTTCCTTATTTTATGATTTTTATGTGAATTAATAGGGTATCTTTATGGGTAAAGTTTCATTGAATAATTCAAGGAAAATGTATCTCATTTTTATTATGCATATTTAATCATACATTATTAATTATTTACCTGACCTTTATATTTTTAATAATTTAATCATTTTTGAAATAATATTACCTTTTATCATATTAGTTTATTACTTTACTTAATTATTTTACTATATTACAAGCATTTATTACAATTTCGATTGCATTGTTACATTCAAATTACTGTTTAAAAAATGTAAACAAAGCAATGACCAGAAATCCGCAAAATTGTAAAATCTGCACAAACTCTGATCGCAAGCTGTGTGGATTTGAGTTGAGGGAGTCTACTGTATATAATTCTAAATTTTGAAAACTCTTCCCTCACTTGAAAACACCCGCTCAGCCCAGTAGCAGAAAGTTATGGTTGTGTCTGCGACAGTAATTCAGTGGCATGAAAATTGTCTGCGGGAGTAGAGTGTTACATTTTCTTATATACAAACATTATGAGTGTTAAAATAGACAGCGTTCTTACTGATTAATACCAAGAGTGATTCTGAGTAAAAAAAAAAAAAAAAAAAAAAAAAAAAAAGAAAGAAAGAAAAAATTCTGAAATTCACAGCAAAATTTCCGAAAGGTTACAACAAAAGAGAGGGGGGGGGGGGGGAGCGAAAATTCACTACCGGCACTAAGTATGTGTTTTTCTTGCCCACTTTTGATGAAATTTGGGTTTTTTCGCGATCTTTTGACGAAATATGCCGTTTATGTCGATCTTTTGACGAAATTTGCCGTTTTTTCGCGATCTTTTGACAAAATCTGCTGTTTTTTGCGATCTTATGAGGAAATTCCTCGTTTTTTTCGCGATATTTTGACGAAATTTGCCTTTTTTGCGATCCTTTGACAAAAATGAGCTTTTTTTTCGCGATCCTTACGAACTTCGTGTTTTTTCCTCGATTCTTTGACGAACTTTGTTTTTTCTGAGATTCTGTGACAGAAATTTGCGTTTTTTCGGCACTTCTGTGACGAAATTAACGTTTTTCCCGGGATCTTTTGACGAAATTCGCGTTTTTACAGCGATCCTTTGGCAGAAATTTGCACTTTTTGCGATTTTTTGACGAAATTACGCAAATTTAATTCCGATCTCTTGACATAAATTTTCCTTTTTTCGCGATCCTTTGACATAAATTTTCCTTTTTTCGCGATCCTTTGACAGTAATCTACGTTTTTCGCGATCGTTTTACAAAAATTTGCGTTTTTTCGCAATCGTTTTACAGAAATTTGCATTTTTTCCGCGATTGTCTGACTAATTTGTGTTTTTTCCTCTATCCTTTGATGAAATTCAAGTTTCTTCCGCGATTTTGTGACAGAAATTTGCGTTTTTCTTGCGCGACTGGGACGAAATCCACGTTTTTCGGGATTTTTGGATAAAATTCAAGTTTGTACAGCGATCTTTTGGCAGAAATTTACGCTTTTCGAGATCTTCAGAAGAAATTCCTCTTTCTTTCCGCAATTCTTGCGTTAATTAAATTTCCGTTTGCTCGCGATCCTTTGACATAAATTTCCGTTTGCTCGCGATCCTTTGACATAAATTTCCGTTTGCTCGCGATCCTTTGACATAAATTTCCGTTTGCTCGCGATCCTTTGACATACGTTTGCGTTTTTTCGCGATCGTTTGACTAAATTTGCGTTTTTCCCACAATCGTTTGGCTAAATTCGCATTCTTTCCGCAATACTTTTACTAAATTCGCATTCTTTCCGCGATCCTTTTACTAAATTCATGTTTTTTCCGCGATCCTGTGACAGAAATTTGGATTTTTTCTACAACCCTGGGACGAGATTCATGTTTTTTTTTTCCGGTCTCTTTTGACGAAATTCGCGTTTTTATAGCAACCCTTTGGCTATAAATTACTGATTTTTTATGCGAACGATTGCCAAAATTGATATTTTTCGGCGACCATTTTTCGAATTCGCGATATTTTTTGTCAGAATTTTCGTACTTTTTTTTTTTAAAGGAAATACTTTTCTTTTTTCAAGTTGGCAAATTTTTCTGCAAGGTCCAAAATAAATCTGCGACGCACATCGCGCGTCTCGAACTTTTTGCTACCGGGCCGCTCAGTAATGTTAAACCTACGGGCAGGTTGTTTTCGAATTTCTCATTTAAATTAGAATATTTTTAAACTTTTTTTTTGCACAGGATAGCTGAGCTCGATCTCTAATATGGCTATTTTTAACTTTTTCGATTTCGGTATCAGATTTTTTAAATAAAGGTACTTTCACTTTTGTTTTATTAAAAATACCTGCAACCAAAATCCAAAAATGTACAAAATGGCCCTATTAGAGATCGAGCTCAGCTATCCTATGCAAAAAAAAAATCATTTAAAAATATTCAAATTTAAACGAGAAATTCGAAAACAACCTGCCCATAGGTTTAACATTACCGAGCGGGTGTTTTCAAGTGAGTGAAGAGTCCCCTTAACAATTCATTTTATGAATTCATAACTTTATTACCAGAAAATGCTATCAGCTAAATAAATCTAATTAAAAGGCATTACAACAACTCCCGGATCTTCCATATGCAGTACGTCATTCTATATCAAGTAGAGCTGGATATATTCTATATCCAGCTCTGATATCAAGCTAAAGTGACTTTTCGTAATGCCACTGGTTTTCACTCTGATTTAGATAGAGTGGTTATAATTAAAGTTACCCTGTTTAGATCTACATAGAGTTCGCCCTGGTTGACAGATATCGATGAAACTTTGGAATATAAGTTATATGGACCATGGGGAAATGAAATCTGTAATAAAAAAAATTAGTTCAAATTTTGGCCGATAGATGGCAGTTTTCATCTACGAGAAAGGACTTCATGAAAATTTGGAGCAATTTAAAAAGTCAGTAGTCACTGCTATAAAGTCATTCTGCACTATGCCGTTAGAGAAGAAAGAACAAGTGTTACTGGTGAAGTTGGTTTATCATAACGGCAGTAATTTGTCAATTGCACTTCTAGAATATCGATGCTTGAAACGCTTACAAAAAGAACCAATGTCGAGGCAGGCTTTGAAAAAGATGAAGTCTAAATTCGAACAGACTGTGGAATTGGGTGTGCTGCAAGGAAGAGGGCAGAAACGGATTTCAAATGAAACTGCCAAAGAAGTCGCTCTAGCTGTGGTCGAAAGAGCGTCTGGTTTCCAATATTCTTCGACAAGTGCTCGAGCGGTGTCACATGATTTGTCTCTCCCTTGGCCTACAGTACGAAAGGTTCTTCGATTCATTATAAAGTGGTATCCATACAAGATTCATGTTGTGCAAGCACTGAACCATGTAGACCCGGACACACGAACTCAATTTACGAGGACATTTTTGGTCAGAATAGCTGTTGACATTGCATGGCCTTGGAACAATTTTTGGTTGGACGAGGCTCATTTTACCCTAGACAGAGCAGTGAATACTCAAAACTGTTGGTTATGGGGTACTGCAAGTTCTAACATTGTGCATGAATGGTCTTTGCACCCTGATTACATTACTGTATGGTGTGGCTTTATGGCTGATTTCATTCTTGGTCCCTTTTTTTTTTTTGGTAGGAGAATACTTTTTAGGGTCCTAAAAGGTATTCCATTATGGGTACCCATTACTGCTATCTCCTTCAGCAGCAGGTCATTCCATCTTTATAAGAGCGAGAGTGTTTAGAAACTAATGCAAGATGGTGCAACAACTCGCATAGCCTGAGCAGTGACAGCACTGTTTTGTTCCCACTTTGGAGATAATCGGGTAATTTTGAGAAGTTTTCCCGACAACCTGGCATCCTTGTTCTCTGGATTTGAATCCCTGTGACCTCTGGTTGTGGGGATTCCTGAAAAATCGTGTGCATGGGGGAAGCATATGGACCCTGCCTCATTTGAAAGCAAGCATCATAACTCGTCATGTTGCTGCAATTGATCGAGAAACCCTTTGCACTACTGTTGAGCACGCTATTGGCGATTCAAGCACTTGGATATGCCATCTGGTGGAGAAAACATATCACTTCTCACTTCAGGATACTGCTGTGCAAGCAGATTGCATTACATGTATTTTAAATTTGTTCAGAATGATTATTCTTTTGCACAATTTCAGATTTCATGTGATATTTGTGTTCTGTCTTATAAGACAAATTAAAAATTATCGGAATTTGAATATCTAAAACATTCAAATGCATTTACTGTAAAGAATTATTTCAATGGCACTTTAGCAGTAGTTAAAGGGAAATTAAAGGGACAATTTCCCTGTACTGAAGGCTGCGAGTAGCGCCTCTATAGGCCGTTTTCATTCTCAATAATATGCTTTGAACATGTGCTTGACGCAAATGGAATGCACATTGAACGTATACTATAAATAAAGTTTTGTGTTTGCAGTTTGAGATTTTTGGTCTTCATGAGATTCCTTCCTACCTGGTGGTCAAAATTTGAACTATTTTTTTTTATTGCAGATTTCTTTTCCCCATTGTCCATGTAACATATATTTCAAGTTTCATCGACATCTGTCAACCAGAACGGACTCTACGTAGGTCCAAACAGGGTAACTTTAATTATAACCACCCTGTACTTAGAACCTATGCAATACATTTTAAATTTGTTAGCACACACTAGCACCACTTTTATCTTCTGCAGTTAGTTGTAAAAGCAGATGAGCATTGCAGGGACTATTAGTATTAACCAGCTACTAGTATTTCATGCACATTTTAACATTTGAAGCAGCGTTTTATTTTCATCTTTCCTTCTTTAAAAGCTTTTTTATTACTAAAGTTTTACGTATTTATACTTTAATATCTATATTAAAGATCTAACCAAAATAAATAAATAAAATAAAAATTTTAAATAAGTGGACTGGATTAGCTTTTTTCGTAGATTTTAACATTGGGTAAACAAGAATTAATATTTTACGATAGCTGTACAAGGTTACCAATTGGGATTTTGCATTTCAATATTTTTAAGGGATTTTATTTTGCATTTGATAGCTGAAGTTGATCTCTACAATCGACATTTTTTTACTTTTTCCATTTTATTTGGGAGTTTTTTTTATGGGGATATTTTCAAAATTTGAAAATGGTTCTGAAAGTAAAAATATCCTAAACAGAAAACCTAAAAAAGTTAAAAACGGTGATTGTAGAGACTGACCTCAGTTATTCAATGCAAAAAAGGTTGTTTAAAAATATTAAAATGTAAAAAAAAATCATTAAAAAGAACTTCTCATAGAATTAACATAAGTGAATGAGTGTTTTCACGTGAGTGAAGTAGCCTCTTAAGGCAGTTAGTTCTCAAGTTCCCTGCTGAACAACGCAAAACTTTCGGACTCATTTTTAAATGTAAAGGCATAAAATTGGCAAATCTGATTATTGAAGTGATTTAGACCAATGTCAGATGGGCATCTTTTTTGCTTAAGTATTATCCATTCACATTGCTATAGCATTGTGAATGGATAATACTTAAGCAAAAAGCAGCAAAAAAGATGCCCGTCTGACATTGGTCTTAGAATCAAAATGAGTTTTCCATTTTTTGGTAAATAAATTACTAATTGAGTTATAAGCAATTTTGGTCACATGATGATATTTTTTTCTTCTTTCTTGCAATATCGCATGTGGAAATTCAGTTCAAAATGCCAATTTTGACAGTATTTTCTGAAAGATTTTCTACCTTTATCAAAAACTGGAAAACGTCTTTCGATTACATAGTTTCTGAATAAGAACACCTGAAAATTTCATGTGTTTACAAATAAAAATTAATTAAAAGAAATGTGTCAGAAAATAGCTCCTTTGGATTTGAGTATAATAGATTTTAACTTATGAAGAATTTCTAATTTCAGTAGCCATACTTGAATTCAAGACCCCTTACTTGTCTTATATTGGCTCTATTCTTGATCCAAATGACTTGAATGCTCTGGCCATTAGGACATTTTATAATAGGAGCAACATGAACTTCCTTGCCTGAGCATGATATGTCATGTCTTCTATTTACATAATTCTTTTAGAACAGTGAAAAGTGTTGCAAAGAGTTTTTAAAAAGTTTTTGGAAAAAATAGTTTTCTAATTATATTTTCAAACTTCAACAACTAACTAAGTGGTTAAAAAGGGAAGCCAAATTTGAAAATCAATTACTTGATGTTGATAAAAGGTGAAAAATAGCTTCCATTATGGTAAAAATTAGGTAGAATGGATTAAATGTTGCTTAGTGAAAATAATCCTGTAGGAATTCATGGTGAAATTAAAAACTGCTAATGGGGAGCTGAAACATATGAAAACTAAACCCTTGCCTTTAGATCCATGATTGATTTTGTGTTTCATTTTGTTAGTCAAATAATTTAATTAAAGCACACATAAATTAACATCTGTATTTATTTATTTATTTATTTATTTTTATTAAAGGCGCATATATATTAAGACAGACTTGAACACAATTAATACAATAACCCAACAGGAAGAGAAAATTAGCCGGAGACAGGACTCGAACCTGGGTCTACAGTGTACCATGCTGTGTCTTTACCAATGAGCTACCCTGGCTGATATCCTAGCTCGGCAACTTCTTACTTATAAAACATAATAAATATATGTACTACTAATAAATAAATAAATGTACCTTGTGCTATGTGATTTCCGGGCCGATGACGTTCCCCAACATGATTTATAGTGAGATATTGCTGAGCTAGGATATCAGCCAGGGTAGCTTAGTGGTACAGCAATAGCAAGGTATGCTGTAGGCCCAGATTCGAGTCCTGGCTCGGGCTAATTTTTCACTCCTTTTGGGTTATTGCATTAATTGTATTCAAGTCTGTCTTAATATATAATGTACCTTTAGTAAAAAAATAATTTAATGTTGTAAATTCTTGGATTATGTATATTAATGTTCTTTTTCTTATTTTCAGTAGTGAATACAGAACTAAATTGCATGTGTTAGACTCCAGTAGATTACTTTAATTGAATTTTATTCTTATATTTAGCATTTGATTAATATTTAAAATTTGGGAGTGCTTTATCATATGTTTGGGTATAATCACCTTGACTCAATTGGTATGGTTATGCTGTTGGCTAAATGTAGGCCTATTATATCTAGCTAAAATACTCCGAATTAAAATAATGAAAAGTTAGATAAAATGTTTGTGCGATATACAGGGTGTAAATGATTTAAATCAAATGACTTTAAATAAAAATCATTGATTTTAATTTTAAAAAATCCATTTTGTGTATTGTCTTGAACATTTTTTGTATATTTTCCTAAGGTTATTAAATTTTAACATATATAGAACAGTCTCCTTACTTTTCTATTTATCTCTCAGATCTCACTCATATAATTCAACATTTCTACTTCCTATATGACTCATTTGCTTTTATTTTGGAAAATATTTTGTTGTGCAGTGGTAGTGTGTGTGTGTATGTATATTACTCTACTTATTATTCTTGCCACTGTGATAGCATACTTAACATTACCTTGTAAACTATTATTGATTTACAGTAGAATCCTATTTCTAGTTTACTAATTTATTTTTAACAGTTTACATATGATTCCAGCCATGATAGGCAGCATGGAACATCCACATAACAAGAACAGTAGCACACAGTGTACCTGGAGTTGAAGTTGTACATTGTTAGTTGAAGTACAAATATATATATATATATATATATTGTAGAAATTGTAGTGCTAATTACAGTTAATTACACAGTTACAAATACATCACCACTCTAGTCTGGTTTAGAATAGAATTGGAAGAGTGGAAACTTTAATTTTTCTTTTGTGCCATTTTCATTTTTTGAGATGTGAATTAGTGTTTGTTAGTATGCTAGAGTAGCTAGGATAAAGACATTTTTCTTATTAGCTTTAATTATATTTGGAAGAAAAATAAAATTTTATTTGGGTCTATTATAATGAAAAGATTGAGCTAGGAAAGAAAGGATCTAAAGCAGTATGTAAATTATGCCAAAAAGGCATGCAAGGATTAATATAGAGAATGAAAATGCATCATGAAGTGTGTGTAGCAAAAATCTAAAGTTGAAAAGAAGAAAGAATATGAACAAGTAGAAGATGTGATAGGTAAGAACTACTTTTTATAATGAAATATTATAAACTTTTTTAGAATAGAATAGATAAGTTTTTTTTATTATTATTATTATACTGTAATTTTATTAATATTCTATTATAAGTTCTTTTACACTAAAAAAATAAATAAAATTGTACTTATGGTTCTTTTTCCTTTCTTATAGATGTTACTCCCACTTACAAGAGAAGAGCAGATAATAAAGCTGAAATTTAAAGCCAAAATCTGCTAGATCCTTGTAATAAGCATATTCAGTGTGAAGATCCGACTACTATTGATACTGACATAAAGAAATTCAAGAATACAGATATTAACCCATTTATTGTGAAAACACCAACCAATCTTAAAGAAACACTAAATTTACAAATAGCCAAATTCTTTTATTCCTCCAACCTATCTTTTCGAGCTGTTGGAAATCCACATATTGTGAAGTTAATGCAAATGCCAAGACTTGGGTATAACACACCCCCAAGTAAAATTGATTTAGGCAATTGTCTTTTAAATGCTGTACATGAACATGAAGTAGAAAAGATTACTGATGAATTATGTGGAACAAACAGTATGTATGTCAGTGGATAGGTGGTTTAATATACACAATCAATCATTAGTTTGTGCATGTGTTACTACTATGGAAGGTACTGCCTATTTAATCGACACATCCTTAACATCACATACTAGCAAAAATTTAGCTGCTATTGTTACAGAAACAACAATAAATGTAGAAAAAAATTAAATGCAACATATGTAGCTTTGTTACTGATAATGCTTGAAACATGGTAGATGAGCGACGAATTAAATGCAAAATCTGATACATCATCATATGGCTGTTCAGCTCATTTGTTTAATCTTTTGGCAAAAGATTTGCAAGATTCCATGCCTAATGTAACAGAAAATGTTTTACAAGTTATAACATATTTCCAAAATCATCAGATAATTAGAGTTAATGAGCTTAAAGGTACTGGATTAATTCAGCCAACTAAAGTGCTCTGGAATTCTGTGTGATTCTTTAGAAAGCTACATCAAAAATTGGTCAATTTTCATGCAAGTTTGTGAAGGTAATAGGGATGATATCGACACCAATATCAGGTCAAAAGTCATGAATATGGCAATTAAAGAAATGCAGATTATATGCATTCAATGTTAAAATCCATTTCAGCGGCATTAGATAAAATGCAAAGAGATAATTGTAGTTTATCAAATGTTGTCAACATCTGGAAAAATTTAAAGGAAATTATGAAAGATTTTAGTAATTGTTGCAAAAAATTTGTTAATAAATGATACGAACAAGCATTAACACCAACTCATTTTCTAGCTTACTTCTTGGATCTTAATTCAGAAGTACAATGTTTAACAGTAAATGGAAAAATCAAGCTTTAAACTTTGTTAAAGAAAAGTATGGTGAAACCTCCTTATTAGGCATTATGTTAAAATTCATTGTGTGCTCTCCTCTCCTCTGTTGAATAGAACTTGCTTGATAAAGAAGAATCTCTACAATCTTTAAATACCTTGGAATGGCAGAAATCAATCACACTTCTAAAGAGCTGTGTAGGTCAGAAAGAGCTTGATGTATTACAGTTTTTATGTACTGCAAAAGGAACAACTGCAGGGATAGAGAGGATGTTTTTCACTTTTGATCTCATACACAGTAAATTGTGAAACTAATTAGGTGTAAAAAAGGTAGCTAAATTAGTCTTTATGTGTAAATCTTTAAATAAAATGAATTAAATGAATGCTTAAATAGTTTGATATTGTTAATCATTTTTTTTTTCACTTTGAAATCACTTTGTTATTGTTTATCTTTTATTTCCCTTTTTGCTTTTAAATTATATATTAAAAATTATTTTGTTGTCAATGATTAGCAATGTTTGATTTTGAAAATGTTTATTTCCAATCTATACCAATGATAACAATAGTATAGAATATAACTTTAAATCTAAGGTATAAAAATTTATTATATTTCACAAAATTGAAAATTTAAAAAAAAATCATGATTAAAATAATAAAATCCAATTTAAATAAAAAAGATCTGATTTTTTTACTTAAAAAAAAAAAAAAATCGTGATTTTTTTTTTTTTTTTTATACACTGGTGATACACAATAACATTTAAGGCAGCAGCAAAGCTAAGAAACACTTTATCACTTAAAGTAGTGTACCTCTTTCCTCAATACAATTTTAATATTTTGTTAATAATATTTATAAAATTTCATACATGTATATATCATAGTTCTCCTTATTTTTTTTTATTAAAAATTGCTTGGATTCACATTTTATTCCTATATACTTTGTTGAATACAAAGCTTGTATTTAACATAGTTTTTCTATTTCTTACAAAATACAAAAAAACTTTTTATCAACTTGTTTATTAAACTTAACAAATACAACCATTAAGAGCCAATCAACTATTATTTACACCTGTTCCTGTCTCTCGTAAAAAAATTAAATAAATCTATTAAATCTAGTTTATATTCATCCGAAAATTAACTAGACATTAATTTATGCTTTAGCATAGCCAACATTATACATTTTTCTCTAGGACATAAAATCATGTGTTTAATCTGTATTCCTTATATATAATCAGTGGAAATTGTGAACATTTTTCTTATTCAAAGCATTTAAATTTTAACAATTTTCTTTCGATAAATACTTTCATTACATGAAGCACTGTAAATTGGGGTAACTTGGGCCCATAACAGTATAAGTTTTTAAATCAGTATGGGTCTGGGTTCAAGTAACATCAGTTTACAGTACTGGATTATCTAAAAACAAATAAAAAGTAAAAAATTTATTATTTAAAAAATACTAAAACTACAGATTGCAGTTTTCTTAGATATGCACAGAAAGACATAAGATTTTTTTTTAAATGAAATATTTTATTTCCAGAATAGTAACATTTACCACTGATAGTTAGCACTCTTGCATTCCTAGAGCTTTCTCTCTCTCTCTCTCTCTCTCTCTCTATATATATATATATATATATAGATATAC
This sequence comes from Maratus speciosus, assembly GCA_963932465.1. Classification (NCBI taxonomy): domain Eukaryota; kingdom Metazoa; phylum Arthropoda; class Arachnida; order Araneae; family Salticidae; genus Maratus; species Maratus speciosus. Next base: position 47,489,704 of record OZ010796.1, on the reverse strand, counting down.
ACAAGCATGTTATAAGAATTACAGCAGAAATCCTTTTGTATGCTTCGCAAAATGTTGTATTAGACAGTCATTCTTATTAATAACAGTCATCATATTGAACGTTTGTAACCTTAGTTGTATTGTAAACTGTGCTGCACCACTGTAAAAATTAAAGACATGATTGTAGCATCACTTTGTAGTAAATGCTCATTTTGGCAGAAAACATTTCTATACCTTAGAATTGGTAAATTTCTGTCAAAGGTATTAATTAGCAAAAACTGTCCTGGTAAAATAGGATCTGTTTATTTTATAGCAGATTTAATTAAACTTTTACAAATGTTAATCCTAAGATTAAGAAATTTTGATTTAAAAGTTATGAATCTTTGGGTAAACTTATATGTGTGTCACTTTGATTTTTGCATAAAATTTAGAAATGAGTACAAATTATGTATTTCACAATGAAATTATGTAATTCAACCTTATTGACAGAATCATTGAAAAATACTGAATGAATCATTCAAATTGTAATGAAAAAACTATTAAGATTGTACAGATTTGAGCTACAGATACCGTGAGGAAGGAGGAAAAAGGTACAAACTGTTTCACATTTCTGAGATTTATTTAGATGAAGTGCACTACTGAAAAGTTTTTATAGTTCTAAATGCAAGAGAAAAATATTCAACTCATCCCCCCCCCCCCTTTTAAGTAATAGAATTCATACATTAAAATTATCATCACATCAAATTAATTTGTTAAATAATTTCAAGGTTAATCAATAAATTAAACCAAATTATTATAACTGAAATACCACATTAATATTCAGATTTAAATTGCAGTTAGACTATGTAGAAAAATATATTGAATTTGCCTGGTAAAAAAGGGGTTTTGATTGTCTAGCGAGAATATCTTTTTGCCTCAAAATCAACTACACTGCTTTTTTCTGGAAAATGCATTAAGCTACTGCCTCTAATTTTCATAATATTGAATTTTGAACTTTTAGTTACATTTAGTTCATACAGTAGGTATTTTTCAAAATTTATAAGCACATTTTTCAATGTGAAAATTTTCAAAATTGACACACCAATCTTTCCTATTATGGTTGCTCCTCCTGACAAGCAGCCAGTACTTATCACTAAGCAAAAGCTTTACAATAATATACTCTACAATGTAGTATATCAAAGTGGCTATACATTAAAATTAGAGAGACAGCCAAAATTGTGAACATTTTTTGAAGTCATTCATATTTTCTTCACTTGAAAGAAAAATTAATGTGGAACTCAAAGTAAAAAAATAATAGAATTAAAATACTTTTAAAAGAAAGAAAGATTAAATTTAATCTGATAAAGATATTTCAAAAAGTGCCCCAACTATGGACAATAGTTATTTTCGCTTTCTATTTCAATTTATTAGCAATCTCCATCTCACAACTACAAAAACATCTTTCACCAGAAAAGGAAATATTACTACTGCATTTATTATATTGATATAATTTAATAATTTTTTTTTTCAAATTAAGTTTTTAAAGAGATTTTCATTAATTCTATCGTAAATAATATATTTTTTTAATGACTGCACATTTTGTTCACTAACTTTTAATAACCAAATTTACATATAAACTACATATTTACTAAATAATTAATATAACACAACAACAAAACACAGACAGCATTTTTAACAACTTTAGTATAACACAGTGTAAGCTCACATCAGTAGAAAAAAGAAGCTATGAGGGGGCATTGACTAATGCAATTTCTTTTTAAACATATAGGTATATAAATGTAAAAGGCAGAAAAAGCTTTTGCCTGATTTCATCTAAAAAAATGTTAATACTTCACAAAACAAGCTCATTTTAGCACCTTATATAAATTGAAATAATTTTAGAACTCTCATGAACAAGATATACACGTTAACTAATAAACATATTATAATTAGGACAGCAACTACTTTGCAAATATTTTTTTTAAAAAGATGAATGCTATTGTACACATACAATACAATTCAATGAAATTTTAGCATTAACTAAAAAAACAGCTTTCTTAATATACTAAAAATTAAAAGCCAAAATTGCTCATACTTCAACTGATGAACAAAATTTATTAATATTGATATAATATTGATAAAACAATTTTTAAAAATTGCCAGCAACAGAAAATCCAAAACTTCAAAAACAAGATGGTACAAGCGTGAAAAGGTTAAAAAAGATGGTAATTTATGAAATGAAACACATCAACTAAAGATATATCGTATTCTGAGCACATAATTTTGCTAAAAGGTAACATTTATTAACTCAGTAGTAATCTGTATTAATCCAAATCACATGATCATTTTACTTTAATGCAAAACATATTTACCTTAACTTAGAATACATTTATCACATCTCCAGTCTTAAAAATAGCATGAATAATTTATGAAAAAGAAGTAGAATTCAAAATTTAAGTGAATAACACTTAAAAAGTTTTTGAAATCAATCGTTCTCAATAAATAAAGACAATATTATGGGCCATATTTTTTGTGGAAAATAAAATTAGAAAGCTAATGACTTACAGAAATAAAGTTTTTCTGTTTATATAATTTGTCAAAATATTACAAATATTATAGATTATATAACATAGTCTCTTAAAGATTATATAAACAACAAAATAGATTTTGTTAGCACACATAGCAAATAGGCGGTTACAAAAAAGAAAAATTATATGACAATGGAAATTTCACATTCTTTTATAAACTTTGAAGAAATAAAAAATCCATTTGCATTAAAAAAATAGATCTATCAACCGTAAGTAAAATTTAAAAGTCTTGCATGTCCAAATTCATTATTTATCTAACCATGCAGCGAAAGGTAAGATTGACTCTGACACTTTTAGCATTTGCACGGACAGGTAAACTGTGATACCAGTACTGATTAGTGGGTGACTCCATAATAAGTAGACTCCCATGTTCCAAATTTAATTTTTGAGGAGGTATTTTCCTTGTAGCCTTGGGTCCTCGTGAATCTTTGTGACGGAAAATAAAGTCTCTGGGTTGTCCAAAAGACATTGAAGCAATGGGTGCACCTTTCAGCAGATCCTTTTCATCATCCCGATGTTCTCCCATATGATCTTTGCCGTCTTTGTATCTATTAGGAAAATATAGAGATATAAAAAAAAATATGCTCATATACGGATTATATAGAGTTTACTAGAAAGAAAAAAAGGCTCTAGTTCAATAGAATAAGGCATTGTTGCAAGAGAAAATGTGTTATTGTGTTTAGCCATGATAAATAAATAAACATTAATTTCAACTGATTTTATGAATTATAAAATATATATATATATATATATAAATTGAATATATAATTTCCTGCATTTTTCCTTTAAAAAATATGGAGTGACTGCACTCATCTTTCCAAACATTGGTACATACATTCAAAAAGTAAAAAAAAAAAAAAGGGAGAATACTTTATAAGTTTCTGATACAATGAAATTGGCTCAATCCTAGTGCTGCATCTCCCACTTTTGAACTGGAGACAGTACCACTGCACCACTTGCTTGATGACATCATTGCAATAATTTTCACTTATTGCTCTGTCGAATTTCCTTGGTGATTTTCCCTATAGATTTGGTTGAATCAATTTATAAACTGATTAAATACCTGATCTCATTTTAAATCAATTTTTAGGAAAATATCTATACAGTTATTGTGACAGTAGTCAATATTTGCCCGAGATCAATCAAAAGTGCTGTTTGGAAGTTATCATGTTCACTTACACACACACTCAAATCATGATTACAATATTCCAAATACAGTACTGAACCATTTATCCGGAATGCTTGCGATCAGATGTATTCTGGATAACTGGTTTTTCCGGTTAACTGGTTGTGTATGAAAGCAGCATCCATTTGATAAGTTTTGTGTAATATATGTGGTTGTGGCATTATTTCTGATATTAAATTATTAGATTACTTGGATTAAAAATCAATGCAAGAAAGATCAAAAGTTAACCAGAGTTTTAAAAAGGAAAATTATGGGAATCCCTTAGGAACAAAAATTCTCCTGTTTCCTCTGCATGAAAATTAAAACATTTAAAATACAATAAATATGTTTTTGTTTCAAATACTAGATGTTGTCATCAAATTATACAATTGTTTAAGCAGAGCCTATGTCAAACTGGCAGTGTGTGATACCTTTTTCTGCAAAGATTCTGAAATCAGTCTATCAGAAATATCATTCCGGATAAATGGTTCCATACCGTACTATGTGTTTGAAAAGTAATAATGAGGGGATTCTATAACTGAGTGGACATCTGGGCAAAATCGGCTATGTTGCATATTTAAAATTTTGAGAAATGAGGAAAAAACTAATGCCATTGGTTAGTGATGTCCTGAGCACATAGTGCAACATAGGCCGTTCTTCCAATCTTAACACTTTCAAGTCTCAGCAATTTCAACCACATATCTCCCTCATGATTTAAAAAAAATACTTGGAAGATATGTATTTTTTTTAATATAAACTTCAAACTGTTCTTATTCATAATGAAGGAACTATTTAAATGTACTAAAAAGTAATATTTAATGATAAATTATTGAAGAAAGCATGTTTTATATTTTAAAAAGAAGTTTTGCATAAGAAAACATCATTTTTTAACATAAAATTTTACACAGACTTGAATAAAAACTTGCCCAAATGTTGTACAAATATCTGAAAATAGGTTTTATTTGTATATAAATCTTATTTAGTAAAATTTGCTTTCATGTGGTACATTTCAAAGCATGGATTTGCACAAAGAGCAACACCACAAGGTTCACAATAAGTTTTGACTGAAGCTTTGAATCTTGATATTTTCATATACACTTACTTCTGTTTAGTGCTGTCCTCTATATATTTTTTTCAAAATAAAAAGTTTGTAGATAAAATCTGAAAAGACTGAACGTGTATAGTCAGTACTTTTATAGCTCAGAGAGTTAAAAGTTGACCCTGAGAGACTCTCGAGCTTAGATCTCAAAGTGTTAATGACCTTACACCTTTGTCTTCATGCTGAGCATTGACAAGTAATAAAAAACTAGTTAGGTAGATAAGGAAAGTTAATAATATTTTCAATTTATTGTTTCATTTTTCTTTTTACTTAAAGTAATTGAACTTGTGCATTATGAAATTACAATTTTTAACACTGGGTCATCACCAATCAGTTCCTATAGAGCCTCTTCCACCAACACTCCAAAATTTGTAACAAGGGCCCTTCTTCCAAATACCCATTCAATGATTGAAAGCTGTGGGCACACAGACTTAAAAATACTGTGTTATGGGGAAAAGAAAATTAGAAGATTGTGTACAATTAGAGATGCATTTCACTACATTAACCCTTTATGTAGTGAATTATAAATTCACGAAAATTTTATCTTCTAAAGCATTTTTTTGTAAATTGTTTAAACTACATTAGAAGATTTACTTAATCATTTAATAAATTTTAGAAGGATTTAAGAAGGATTGAAGGATTTAGAAGGATTAATTAAATTTGAATTTATAGGGATTTTGTGCAATATTTATAACCTCACTCAAATCTTTTATTTTAAACATTTTTCTTAGTATTTTGTAGAATTAGGAAATGTACAAGTATAATGTTCTTGCAATAGAAATATTTTCCGAATTGAAAAATCCCCCCCCCCCCTTCCCACCTGTCTCCCAACACTAAGAATGTTGAAAAGATGCAAAAGCAAAAGAAATCATCCTTTTAAAAATACTTTTGTTTTGTGTAACCAATAATGCTTTTGGAACAAGATAAAGAAATGTATCTATAACTCATTCTAAACTGTATTACAACTAATTGATGCATTAAATGAAAGTTATTTTAATGGTACTTATAAATACCGTCAGTAGATAAAGGATTAAAAAGGACATGATGTAAGCTTAAATAATGACCTAGTGAGAACACAGGATTATACAAGAGGATCCAATGGATCTTATGCAGTTGATGTCAGATGCCAGAGTTGGTGGTATGTTGATCTGTTATTCTAGCCACTGCTCTGCCAGAATGCCAGTATATGCAGGTGCAAACACTGCTAGCAGACGACTTTAGCCTTGACCCAGGTTGTGTGCATATATTTTAATGGAAAATTTGCAAATTTAGGGAATTTTTTCGCATACAGAACAACATTTTGAATTTATATTACAATATACTAAGTATATGCTGCTACAACAAAGACTTTTTTTGCGGTATTTTTAACAAACAAGCATTAATAACTCACACTTCATAGACTTCTATGCTAAATACCGCCAGCAGACGAATTTTAGCCTCAACCTCAGGTTGCATGTATAAGATACATTAGAAAATCACAGGATTCATGACCTCCTGAACAATGAACATATTGACAGAAGAAGATACTTTTTTTTTATAAGAAAATACCCATAATACATAAAAATTGCTTCATTAAAAATATGCATCCTGTCCCAAAACACACACACAAACAAAAAAAGAAAAATTAAAATTAAATTAAAAAAATCCCTGCTCGCTTGGCCAAGAAGAAAAGTAGATTTCAAAGTTAAGTACTAATATCACCAACAAAAACTAAATCAAGATTAGTTATAAACCCAGTTTAACATTATCTGGCTGCTTTTGACGAGTTTTTAATCTAATTTTTCTTTAAGAGCTGGTTTTATCAGAATATGTTAATACATTAATTTTTTCTGCAACCCTATTTTTGTTGTTTATTTATTTATTTTTATTATTTATTTATTTATTTTTTTTTTTTTTTTGCTATAAGAGTTAGACCTATCAAACATATAACAATATAAAGGTTTTAGATAATATTAAGAAGATTTATAATAAATTTAAGCTGATTTGATATCTTATGAACTGACAAAGTTATGAATTTTTTCTTTTTCACCCCCCCCCCCCCCAATTTTTTGTTGTTTTTATTTATTTATTTGTTTTTTGCTGCAAGAGTTGGTCCTATCAAAAACTTGTTAGTATAAAAGTCGTAGATAAGATTAAGAAGATTTAAAATAAATTTAAGTCGATTTGATATCTTGTGAATTGACGAATTTATGAATTTTTTTCTTCTTAAAACCCTATTTTTTTGCTTCTTGAGCCCATTTTTAATGGTATCAAAAATCTGTTATACATAAATTTTTACCCGTTTTCTAAAAGTAATAATTACTTTAAACTGATTTGATATGTATTATAATAATTATAACTTATGGGTTTTTTTCTGTTTTCACAAAAACCCTCCCTACTTCCACCTCCTTAATCTGACTTTTGTCCATTAACGAACTTGACCGAGATTTTATATATCAGTTTGGAAGAGATTTGTGAAGAATTATGGAAGCTATTGGGTACATAAAAAAGTGATCTATAAAGTTTTGAACTATGGGTGGTTTTGGGTTCTAGGGGTCATGATTGGCATAGATCTGCAAACATTTTTCAGACATTCCAACATAGGGGAGAATGTAATTGGTAGTATTTTTTATGTAATCTACCTAAAAGAAGTAACCCTTCTAAATCAAAATTATAATCTGCTACTTGATTCAAGTTATTTGCATAACTACATATGAAACATATTTTAGCGAAAAACTAATTTTAAATTATATATATAATAGCACTAAGTGTATAACAATTCCGGAGTGAACTCATCTGGACCCCGATAATCGTACTCATCCTCAGAAAAAAATATCTTGGCCATGTTAGGCTTAAGCATTCCGATCCTGTGAATAAGGCAATTGTTCAACTTATAGTAATCTATGTTGTATCATATCTATTCATCCTTTTCTCTAAAAGCTTCAAAAACTATACAGTTATAATGATTTAAGTTCTAATTTAAAAATATCCAACTACCAACAACAGATTATCGATAAACAAGTGAATACTGTTGTCATTCATAAGCATAAATTCCAAATATAGAAGCAAATGAATGACTCTTTGTTTGCTTCATTAAAAAAATACCTTTTAACATCTGATTCTTCTCTTAAAATATTGTTAAAAGCATATTAAAGCCTTTAAATATTTAGAAATGCGCTTTCCACTTTTACATACTGTCTTATGTTTTGTGAAGAAATGGAGTTAATTATTTTATATAAACAAGACAGCAGTTCCATGCATGAACTATGCTTTATTTCAATGTTGTTTTGGCGCCATCTCTCGGCAATCAATATAAATGATGGAAGCTTGACTGAAATTATAGTTTTTTATTTTAAAAAATATATATACAGGACGTTATAATGTATTTCAAGATCATTTTTTAAATATTTTCGTTATGTAATTTTAAAATTTCATTCAATATAAATAAAATAATTTTTTTTCTGTTATGATACCTTTGATAGAATGTAAATTTTGTTTTAGAGGTTAACATTTATCCACTTTTTTAAGAATTTTGTTTGCATTATAAATAAAATGAGTTTCCCCCCCCCCCCTCCCCCTAGGTGTTATGAAATATAAGATGTTATCATGAATGCATTAGTATGAGAAAATTATTTTTTCACATTCTCTTACTAAATTACAATTTTGTTTTCACTCCAAGGTTATGTTTAAATTTTACAATGTTAAAAATCAAAATTTTATCTGCATTGATGTAATTAATATATGTAGTATATGGCATTGTATATTCCTTACATATTAATTACATTTGATAAGAAATATAAATTTTATTTTCAATGCAAGAAATTTCAAATGGATATAAGCTAAGCTCTTAAACATTGATAAAATTAAATTAAAATTTTATGAAAGAAATAATAACAATAATTTTGATTTTGTAATTTTCTACAATATAAACCCTTTAATAATAAAGCCTTCATTTTGTTTGTATGAAATCTTATGAAAATGAAATGCAGATCAACATTCCGTCATTTTTGACGGGAGTTATATACTAGTAGCTATTAATAGAAAAAAGAATTCTAAAAGATGAGTTCAAATGAGAATAATATTTCCCCTCTTGGAATATAGACATGATTATAATCTTTTGGGTTTGCTTATGTTGATGTAAAAAAATATATATATAACGCATCTAATTTAACCTAGATGTTAGGGTTCATTAAGAAGCAGAATGGGGATCCGCTAAGAAAAGAAAGATATTTTCGACTAAGGAAACAAATAACAAAAGAAATAAAGCAGCTTTGGATGACGTAAGAATCAATACAGACAACAAAAAAAAAGGAAAGTGGTGTAGCCAACATAGAAGTATTGCAAGGGGAAAGTACAGGAGAATCATATGAAAGATGAATGTGTCATAAGATAGATGAATCATTTACTGGAAATGCAGAGGAAATTTATATACATATTGAAGAGAAAATAACAAAGATAGCCTATGAAACTCTAGATATCAATGAAACAAGAAGTCAGACAAGGTGTTAGTGCAGTGGATAACGGTTCATATCAAGGAACAGATAAAGAAGAAAAAGGCTTATATAAAATGAAAATAGATAAGCTAAAAACAGCAGAAAGATGACTTACAAAGATATGAAGAATGGACTAAAACAATGATCAAAAGAGCAAAACTGAGATTGGGGAAAATAAATGTGCTGATATGCTCAAATAAGATTTAAAACATCTTGTACATGTACAGAAAACAATAAAAAAGCAAAAGGGAGAAATAATGAAATGAATACTGCAATTGTGTTTTTCAGCACAAAAAATTATACTAGATCATACATTTTCAATAACAGGGGTGATTGTGACTCAGAGTGAAAACCCCTGAAAATTATCGATGCAAAATATACCAATATCAATTTACATAACAACTGATACTGCAACAGCATGACAATCAAATGACATATTTTTGCTATTGTTTGAAATATACAATTGCAGAAAAACATAATTTGGTAAACTTATGTTAATTTCACTGAAAGCTAAATGACTTCATCAAATGGAGAGTGCAATTTATCTTGTTATATGCAAAGTTCGACTTGTAAATGAATTTATTCTAAGTACTCATGAAACAAGTACAAATTATGTGGTTAAGAGTTATCTCTTAGTAGATTTAATGCAAGTCATATCTAGTTATTTGAAAACAGCAAAAAAATGTCAAAACCAATCCAATTTTACTTCTAAGTGGCTAAGTATTAGAAAAAAATAAATAAAAATCTATTTTTAAAGCTTTACTCTTACACAAGGTAAATTTCTTTTTCCTGCTTTCTTCTTGGGTATTTACACATTACAGATATGCAATTCTGGACATTTTTGTACTGAGATTGAGATGGATAACACAATACCAGGAGTGATTCTGAGTAAAAAAAAATATATCTGAAATTCACAGCAACTTTTCTGAAAGGTTACAGAAGAGAAGGTGGGGAGATAATCACTCCTGGTTCTAATTATGTGTTGTTTTCTGCTATCCTTTCACAAAATTTGCATTTTTCCTGCGATTTTTCGGCGAAATTTGCATTTTTTCGCGATTTTTTTAAAGAAATTCATGTTTTTTCTCCCCGTGATCCTTTAACAAAATTTGCATTTTTTCTGCGAACCTTTGACGATATTTCCGTTTTTCTAGCCATTCTTTGACGAAAATAGTGTTTTTTCCTGCGATCTTTTGACGAAATCCGCGTTTTTTTCCGTGATTCTTTGAAGAAATTGTTTTTTTTCGTGATCCTTTAATGAAATTTGCGTTTTTCCCGCGATCCTTTGGCAACATTTCGTTTTTCCCACGATCTTTTGACGAAAATCTTGTTTTTTTTCGCAATCCTTTGCGAATTTTGCACTCTTTTTGCGATTCTTTGCCAAAATTTGTGTTTATTTCGCGATCATTAGAAGAAATTTCTTTTATTTCGAGATCATTAGACGAAATTTGTTTTATTTCGAGATTCTTTGACAAAATGCGCGTTTTCTCCGCGATCGTTTGGTGAAATTTGCAGGTTTTTTTGCGATTATTTAAATAAATTAGTTTTTTTCTGTGATCCTTTAACGAGTTCGCGTTTTTCCAGGGATCCTTTGATAAAATCGCGTTTTCCCCCTGCAAACTTTTGACAAAAATCGCGTTTTTCCCCACAATCTTTTGACGAAAATCGCATTTTCCACGCGATTCCGCGATGGCCAAAATCCTTCCTGGTTCTAATTATGTGTTTTTTCAACGGTCTTTTGACGAAATTCGCGTTTTTTCCGCGATTCTTTAAAGAAATTGATGTTTTTTACATGATATTTTAACGAAATTTGTGTTTTTCCAGCGATCCTTTGACATATCCATTTTTCCGCATTCCTTTGACGATATATCCGTTTTTCCCGCGGCCTTTTGACGAAAATCGCATTTTTCCCCGTGATGTTTTGACGAAAATCTTAGTTTTATCAGATCCTTTGCAAAATTAGTGCTTTTTTCGCGATCCTTTGACGATATATGTGTTTATTTCGAGATTCCTTGACGAAATTCACTTTTTTTCCCACAATTATTTGACGAAACTGTCGATTTTTTTCAGCGAACGATTGAGGAATTGATTTTTTCGGCGACCATTTGTCGAAATTCGCAATATTTTTTAATGTCCGAATTTTCCGCTAAACGCAACGATCTCATAAACCCGGAAGGATCGACCGAAAAACCCAGAAATCCGGGCTACACCCGGAGCACAATCACCCCTGCAATAAGTAAGGTTTCTTGTATCGAGCAATAAGATGACAAACTTTGTGATTTGATCCTTCTTCTGTGACTATGAAGTAGTGAACTTTATAGAAGGATCCCTGGTGACCCAACTATACTACTTCTGACTGTGACAGCTTGCAGATATCCATTTTAGACCCATACTAGATAGTGCCCATCAAAATTTGACGATAAACAACTTGAACGTTTCATTAGAAAAATTCTTGAATTTTTAATTACCGTATTTTCGAGTGTATAGCCCGCACCCCTAAATCGAGCAGTACCATAAAAAAGTTCGTGTATAAGCCGCGGAGCTGCATCGTTGTATAGCCCGCGGGCTATACACCATCTACGAATGTATATTTCGACCAGGGTTTACGCCGCATGTGAAATTTCCGCGGTAATCGCGAATGGCGTGCTAAACAGAAACACATTAATAAGAAGAATTAAGAAATCATAAAAATGAAATTATTAATTAGAAATAAATAATTTAAATGCAAAATTCGAAATTATTAATATAATTTAAATAATATAAATACGAAAAACTACACTAAAATTGCATGAAATTTGCAGCTTAAATTCCGGCATATGGCACGGATGATAAATTACATTATTACCTTGGTATATCGTGAATGATTTTGCAACAAAAAAATTAATTAAACTGAAATTTTAAAAACCACAAGCACCGAGATTACAGGGCTCCCACTAGATCCGTTTTTTTGCTTCAAGTCCGTATTGGTCCGTTTTTTCATTGTTAGGTCTGTAAAGTCCGTTTTTTGACACTTTTAACCGACTTTTATTTAAAATTTTACCGATGTTTGGCATTTAGCCGAGCATCGTGGAAAAATTGCACTTTTCGCAAATATGTTCCAAAAAATACCATTAAATTTCGTTAATCGATCACGAAAAGAATTGCCAATTTTGTCAAAGGATTGCGAAAATGTGCAACTTTCTTCAAAAGATCGTGAATTTCGTTAAAAGATCGAAAAAAAAAAAACGCGGTCAAAAGATCGCAAAAAAGACTAATTTCCTCAAAAGATTGCAAAAAAAAAAACGCAAGTTTTGTCAAAGAATAGCCAAAAACGCTTTTTTCGTCAAAAGGTCGCAAATTACAACATCGCAAAAAGGATCGCGAAAAACACGCAAATTTCGGCAAAGGATCGCGAAAAAAACGAGAATTTTGTAAAACGATCGCGCGATCTTTTGTAAAAAGATAGCGTTTTTGGGAAAAAAGTGCGAATTTCATCAAAAGATCTCTCAATAAAACGCAAGTTTTGTCAAAGAATAGCGGAAAACGCGATTTTCGTCAAAAGGTGGCAAAAAACACGCGAATTTCAGCAAAAGGTCTCTCAATAAAATGCAAATTTCGCCAAAATATCGAAAAAACACGCGAATTTCGTCAAAGGATCGCGAAAAAACGTGAATTTCGTCAAAAGATTGTGAGATGAACGCGATTTTCATCAAAATATCGCGAAAAAAAAATGGTCAAAAGATTGTGGAAAACAAAACTAATTTCGTCAAAAGATTTTAAAAACTTTAATTCCGTCAAGAGATAGTGAAAAACATATAAATTTCATCAAAGGATCCTGAAAAACACACAAATTTCTTTAAATAGTCGTGGAAAAATTCGTGAAATTCAATCTGCCTTAGAAGGTTTGTAACCTCTACCAATAACAATGGCTTTAAGATAATGAATTTCAGAATTTGAATCGGAGCAAGCGTTTTCTTTATAACAAATTATACTTTGAACATTTATTAATTAGTGACAATTGAAGGAAAGGAGGGTTTCCTTGCTTATTTTATTTTACGATTTGCGAAAATAGTTTCCATTTGATCTCTTTTTTTACAAAATATGTGCTCCCTTTTGGTCCCCTTTTTTACTACACAAGTTGAGTGGGAGTTCTGGAAATATGAAATTATTAATTTGATATAAATAATATAAGTACGATATTCAAAATTAATAATTCATTATAAATAATATTTAAAATAAAAAATCCCGTTAAAATTGAGTAAACTTTTCTATACACTAAAGAGCGTCATGAGAACGATTGGGCGTTAGCAATCTCAACTTTAATTAAGTATCTTAAATAGCGTGCTCGAACGACATTAAAATGACGACGTGCAAAAATGACATTTATTTTCACAATGCCATATATTAAAATTATTTACAAATAGATAATAAACATATTATTTTTAATATTTAGCGCTATGTACAAATAAAATAACGTTATCACATCCCTTTTCGTCAATTGAATAAGATATAAAAATTCTCATTTTAATCATTTTTAAAAGAATCTGTAGATCGGGAATGCAGATGTTTTGGATTTTTTTAAGAGGGGGGGGGGGGATATTAAAAAGAAACCTCGCACAATAATTCATCGAGAATGTTAAACGGAAAAGCATGGAATCTGCTGGCATATCTATCAAAGTGATTTGAAATCGAATGCGTTTTTCCATTTTCGATAAATGTATTATATCTTAAGTTATAAGCGATTGCTATTTGATGATGACCTTTCCCGAGTTGTCTCATCTGGAAATTCAGTTAAAAAATCAACTTTCAGCATTTTCTAAATGTTTTTTCCCTTATCAAAAACTGAAAAACGCTGTTCGACTTCATTAAGTATTAATAAATGCGGCAATAGTTTTATACATTTAAAATTAAAAATGACTTATAGTGAATGCAGCCGTTATTTATGTGTGAATGCGTGTTTTATAATAAGGTTATCAGAAACAAAACAAAACTTTTTATTTAATTCGAATCAATTTGCAAGAAATTTCATGACCTACTTTTATTATTTCTTTGCACGTGGCGCGATAAGGATTATAAACATTATATGATTCATGCTAACCACTACGAAAAGATATCGCGTGCGATTCTAAAGCTATTTTCTTTTTTTCCCCCTTCTTCTATCGCTCTGTTTGGAACTTTTTAGCTGTCAGAGTCTCTCGAAGAAATAAATATAGATTTCAATTAGAAGATTTTGCTTTAAAAGCATTTATACACGAAGTGATTACCAAGAAAAAGAAAAAAAAAAATACTTACCATCACTGTGCTGTTTCTTATATACAAGATGATTTAACAATGCAATTTAATCTGATTTATTTTATGGCCGTTTTTGAGAATATTTGGCGTTATTGTAGATGTTTTAAAAATACTTCTTGCATGAACATTTAAAAGTTATATTTTATATTTATTTCAATCACTTGGTACAGAATTGAATCCTGCATTGGGTCGGGTAATTGGATAGTACCCGAACCCGACTAAAGTTCGGGTCGGGTTGGCAGGATTTTTTTTTCTTTCTTTTGACGTGGGTCGGGTTGGAATTTGATTCGTTCGAGTTAACTTTTTTTTCTCTCCAAAAGATGATGCTGAATATTTGTTAAAATGGTAAAAGCCGAAATAATTTGATACAAGAAAAACATAATTATAGACTACTTTTCTGTAAAAGCATTAAAATATGGATTAATTTTCCTTCATTTTAGTTTCTGGTTTTAATATTTCGGTTGACAAAATTTGTTCTTGTCGGGTCTCGAGTTGACTTTAAATAGAATTTTCGGATTCGGATAGGATACAATCCGGACCTTGCAGTTCAGGTTCAGAGTAGAGTCCAACATCTGATCTTGTAATCTGATTTTCCCTGCTATTGTTTTGTTATGGATAGAGGGGGGGAAATGTATTTTTTCTAGAAAAATACATTTTTTACAAATAGATTATTTTCTTAGAAAATATGGAATATTAAGCATTTAAAAAAAATTATATCCACTAATTTGTTTTATGTATCCTATGAATATTGTTTTAAATCATTTTTATAGGATTTTCACTTAAAACGTACACATTAGAGATCGGCATGGACCTGGTTAATCTCTTTTTATTAGACTCGGACCGGACCGCGATCAAGCTTAATTTTTATCTGCGGCCGCTCCGGGCCGGGACTGGAGAACTACTTTTTTTTTTTTTTTTTTTTTTTTTTCGGGGCCATGTTAAACCGGCAGGTTTTTGCGAAAATAACAGTGAAATTTTTCCTTTGTTCGACGAAATCTTTTGAAATTTATTTCATTTTTTTAAATTATAGAGAAATATATTTTAAAAAATCTTTCTAGAACTTCAAAATTATTTTTTCTTAAATATTTTTCTTCCATTTTAAACTACATTATATTTCTAATGAGTTATCATTTAAATGAATTTCTCTAAGTAATCAATAATTTTGCCATTCCATATTTCATAGATTGTGGACATAATAGTTTAAGCTGCAAAATGTTCGCATGAGTATGTAAAAAATATATCTTAAATAATTTTATTTATAGGATCCCGGACTTGATTTAATTGATTTTTCTTGGCTGGGTGGGCCAAATTTTTAGCATAAATGGTTCAAGTTTAGCCCAGGCAGGGCCAATATATTTCGATCGCCTGGGTCTAAAAATTTCGGATCACCCACATTATTTTAAAATCTCATTAATATGAAATTTCTCATCTTTGGTATCTGAATTTTTGGGAGTGAAAAAAAAAATTAATTGTGCGTAAACGCCGCATCACTTGAAATTTCAATTTAAAACACTTAAACGCCGCGGCGTTTCTTCCGTAAATTACGGTACTAAAATCTTTTTTTTTTTTTAATAATCCCATAATAATAAAACCAGATTTTAACTTATTTATTATTATCATTGTTTTTAATCTGGAAAAAAAGTCCCCCCCTTTTTTTCCTTTAAAAATAACAAAATTATTTTCAGAGGTAATTCAAGAAATATTTTCGTTCTTCTATGCCCCACCAGTGGCCGAGAGGTTCTGCTCTCAAAAGCTGGTAGACGGGAGGTCCTGGGTTCAAACCCAATCGTGCCCGTCGGGCTAATCGTTCAGAGTTTTCTTCTAAACTTGGATTTTTGTGCGTAAATACGGGTTAGGTTCCGTTAGAAAGACCCCCACGGAGGGCATCCCCACCTCTCTGGGCCCATTTTGTAGATAATTAGCTATCATAAGCAACACAACACAAATTTTTCCACAATATTTTTTTTTTCATGTCAAAAAGTAAATGTAATTATTGTGCTAATTGCATACATTTCTGGCAAACATTAAATACCATTTATCTCAGTTTAATTTTTTGAATTGCAGCAGCAGATAATAGGTAAATTATCACAACAGTAACTTTTAGAGAACTGGATGTAATATACAACTGGAGCCATTAATGGCATTTTACCTTCTAGAAAATATGTTATTATTTTAAACAATAATTACTATAAGTAATATAAAACTACTGTACAAAAAGGCACACAGTAATTTGCTCAAAAATATTTATTTTAATCACTGGAATCGGAAAATCCTTCAAAATCGGAAGTTTCAGAGTCCGTCATAAACAAACCAATAATATCTCTGTTTCCAAAGACAGAAATAAATAATAATAGCATTTAAACAGTAAAAAAACATTACAAACACGGCAAAATTCTTTAAATTTCACGGCATAGCGAAAAAAATTTACAAATTTCGACGATTTTTGAAATTTTTTCGGGTTTAAAAATTACAGAAAAATCACGATTTTCCGTTTCTTTTTTTTAAAAAAAATCTTTGTATAGTCCGCACCGTGTATAAGCCGCAGCGGCTGTTCCAAATGTTTTTTTCTTGTATAACCCGCAGGCTATACACCCGAAAATACGGTAGTTGCTTTTAAATTAATGATTGAAAAGGTGACAACTGACAAATTTCTATATTGCATGTGATTCTTATTTCTTTAAGGCGATAGATGGTGCTGTCAGTCTAACCTACTCAAGGAAGTAAAAGAATTTTAAGTTTATAATTTACAACCAATTATGTTTGCTTTTTATCAGTAATTTATGTAAAATTACTGGGTGGAGCATTTATTTTTACTTACTACGGCCTCACTTTTTTTTAAAAAAATAATATTTATTTTTTTAAACTACACAACCATTGAAAGTTGCCATGTATTTAATTTTATTAGTCTCATTCTCTAAAAACCTAAATTTGAAACTTGATGCACCTACTGATTTATAAAATATATTTTTTATTACTAGAATTTTATTTTACATTTCTATACCTTTTTTAAATATTAAACCATGGATATCAAGGTAATTTCTTTTATAGTTCTTATATGAATATTTTTCTTTCTTTCAGTTTCATTTTTTCTGGAAAAGAATGGCAAACTTTTCTTTCTGACACATACACACACTTTCTTAATAATGGTCAGAAAATATAACAAAATTGTAGATCAGCTCAATTTACTTAATTGATAATTACATGCAAAGCATTTTAGCTTAAATATTTTAAATATAAAATCATTATTTTTTCAAAATATTGTGTGTTAAATTTTATTAAAATATAAAGCATTCAAATAATAATAATAAAATAATCATACAACTTCACTTCCCAATAAAATATGTCATTATTGAAATGAATTGACAAAATATTACAGAAATATTTTTGATAAGGGAACCTGAATCATTTACAAAAATTCAGAGCTTTAAACTGCTGCTTTAGCCCGCTATGCTAGCAGGAACTACTTCTTTCCAAATTGAAGAAGTTCCAAAAACAGTTGATGCATGCATAATTGAGTTGAATTTGAATTCTAATGTTACAGAAATAGGTTTGCGTTTTAATATATATGATGTATGTTCTTTTGTGACTACATAGAAATTGAAAGTGATTGAGCAAGAACTATACATAAATTTAGGCCATTTGACATGGAATCTACAGTTTATTTGAAGCATTACATTAAAATATTTATTATTGAAAAAATACATATATATCTTTTTCTTTGAAAAGAAGTATTGAATTGAAATCTATTTTGGAAGCATTGTAATTTACCTTGAAGGCACTTTCTTGAAAAAAAAAATTTCACAATATGGCTATGTCAATTAATCTATCTACCCATGATATTCTCTTGTGTGACAACATAAACTTCAACAACAACATTGCATTGTAATTTTAGAAGCATTGTAATTCATTTTGAAGGCACTTTCTTAAAAAAAAAAGCTTCAAGAGATGACTATGTCAATTAATCCACCCATGATGTTCTCTCATGACAATATCAACAACAACATTGTATTCTATTGCACTGTAATTACAAAATTACACTGTAATTTTAGAAGCATTGTAATTTATTTTGAAATCGCTTTCTTGAAAAAAATTTCAAGAGATGACTATGTTGATTCAAGATTAATAGACTAACAGGTTGGCTCGTAACTTTTCACCCAATCGCAGGGGTCTCACTCTGCTATGTCAGGCTATGTTATAAGAGTTCATGCTCGGAATCCATCCTATGCTAATGGCATTATATACAGTTTAATTGCTATACAATTTTAAGTGGAAAAAATTATTTATATTTTTTTTACATATGTTAAGAAAAAAAAAGAATTTAGTTTTAAAAATATATAGAAGAAAATCATTAGGTTTTGAAATCTTTACAGTGAGACAGAAGAAAAAAATAAATGAATAAAAGAAAAAACGGTTGTAGCTGCACTATAGTTCGTATTCTCTCTCTCTCTCTCTCTCATATTTTTTTATATTATTATATATATTTCTTACTTATCAATTGTCTATTTCTAATATTTTTTTTAGAATATTCATTAAATTAGTAAAATAGTGGGTTGCAACCTGAATTCATTTAATTAAAATGTACGTTTTAATATGGAATTTCTACAAAGTAGAAAAACAAAATTATACCTTCTCAGAGTTATGTTTATAAAAGCTAATAAGTTTAAAAATATTTTTAAGTTGTAAAACACATTAAAAAATACTTGCAACATATGCAACTATTATTCTTTTAAAACATATTAGTAAAGTCAAAAATCCGAAATCCCTGGGAACTCGTCGATTGGACTTTTCTGAATTTTGGATCATTTGCATTATTAAAAAAAGAGAAAACTTTATCCACTTTTACCCCCAAATTATATATGTCAGGAAAGCGTTTTAATACTAAAAAGAAAAGATAATGCTAAAGCAAATATTTTAATAGGGAAATTAGACCAGGACGCAGCAGCACAGTCAATCATCTCATCCAGTTCACGGCTCAGAATTAGTTAAAACTCGATATGCACATTGAAACGCAATCAGTCTGCCAAGTCATATCTTGGTGGAAAACACATGAAAACCAGATTTTAGCAGTTGACTCATAGGTTTATCATTGTGTTTTCCTGTTCCCAGTCCTCCATGTTTTCATATCTTTGGATGCAAGAAAACACAATGGTAAACGTACAACTCATCTGCTAAAATCAGGTCTTCAGGTGTTTTCCAAAGGCAAAAAAAAAGAAAAAAAAACTTTATCACAATTACAATTTTTTTTTATATGTTTTATTAAGTTTTTATGTATTCTGTGGCGATTTTCCACATTACTAACAGGAATCTGATTGCAATATTCAAATCCAGTATAATAAATGTTGACCAGTGAAGTTTATTTGGAAATTACACATTGATTTTTCAATGTTTTGCATTTTTTTAAGTGATTTTGAGAGCTTTTTCACGTTTCAATAATTTTTTGACAATCGTAAATTGAATTTGATTTCAAAGTTTTGGCCTAATACAGTAAACTTTGTGCCCCATGATTAGTGATTTTTTAGGGATTTTCAATGCCACATTTTGCGATTCGGGAGAGAATTCCAGTTACAATGTTTTAGCCTACTACAATAAATTTTGTTACAGGCGATTTTTTAATTTTTAGCTTTTTTTTTTTTCCTTTGCACTTTGTGGCACTTTTCCCACATTATTAAAAGGAATCTGGTTTTAGTCTTTTAGCTTAATATGGTAAATGTTGTTCTCTTTTTAATAATGTTTATTCGGAATTCGTAGAGCATTTCTTGAAAGTTTCATGAATATTTTATGCAAATTTTAGATTTTTAGAGACAATTTTTTGACATTTGTAAAAGGAATTCAATTTCAAACTTTTAGCCCGATATAGTACATTTTGCCCCATGCAATTTTTGAAGTTTGAGTGATTTGCAATGCGATTTTTCACGTTTCGAGGCAATTTTTTGGCATTCATGAAAAATTCCAGTTACAGTGGTACAGCCCATTATAATAAATTATGTTCTCTGCAAACTTTAAACACTTGCATTTTTTTTTCTTTCTTCCCATTTCTCAGCGATTATTTTGCATTAGTAAAAGGAATGCGGTTTTAATCTTTTAGTGCAATATAATAAATGGTGTCCTCTTTTTAATGAAGTTTATTCAGAATTTGTACAGTACAGTGCAACCTTGATTATCCGAGCTAATTGGGACCGCTAGTACCTCGGATATCAGAAATCTCGGTTAATAGAAATTGTGTAAATAAAAATTTGCCATGCTCACGAATTTAACATCTCTTAGAACAAAAAACCTCTATTTGAGCTTTGTTACGTTTCCAATCGCCTACTGTGGTTTCACCGACTCCAAATTCCAGAGCAATTTTTTTTTAAACTTTCACCATTATTAATTCTTTTAATAGCCTCAAGCTTTTTACCCATCGAAACAACAACTCTCTTTTTTAGTTCTGCATTTTAAAAATGAATGACTTACTATTTGGGTGATGGTCAGATGTGAAATGATTAAAGAAACGGTTCTCAACAAAACAGGGGATTCGCGAAAGAAAGGGCAGACAGAAGAATGTCATGAAACCCAAATGTCAATTGTGAGAGTGCTAATCTCCCCCCCCCCCCACACACACATACTGTCGCTAGTCAAGTGGGGGCGGGAGGGATGTAATTGTCTGATAACACATTTCACCTGGTGTTCAATAGGGCCACACTGCCACTGGAAACAAAGCATTGATCGCTGTTGAATTCTCAGGGTGCAATGTTTCTTGGAAGTTGAGTTCTTTTGGGGGCAGAAGAGCTTGTAGCATGGATTGTGAACTAAAAAGTGTGGTCTTTTTCAAGGGTCATTTACAAAAGAAAAAAAAAATCAGACTTTGTTATCGGCTCGGTTAACAGAAACCTTGATTAATCGAAGCTCGGTTAATGGAGGTTCTACTGTAATTTTTGAATTTTTCAAGATTTTTTTTTCATGTGATTTTTAGAGATTTTTTTGACATTCGTAAAAGGAATTTGGTTTCAAGCTTTTAGCTTAACATAACAAATTTTAACCTCTGCACTTTTCAAAGTTTCAGCATTTTTTTTTTATGTGATTATTAGCAGTTTATGTTTTGCTAAAATAAAAACGCCGATTACAAAAATGTCGGATTTTGGAGAATTCCAGATTTGAGACTTTGTACTATATATAAAACACATAGTAACAAGTATTGGCTATTTCCAGAGGCCTTTTACAAAGGTGGGGTGTGTGTGGGGGAGGAGGGAGGGGGAGGTAGAGGAGGAGTTAGCCCTCACAATAATTATTAACACCATCAATTTTTTTTTTTTTTTTAATATATCAATAATTAAAAAATAATATTTACAACATTTCAACTGTTCACATATTATTTACAACTGAAAGCATTTGATTTTACATAATACAGAAAATAATAATGAAAACTAAAACAACTACATAATAGTTTCATTTTTTTGCTACACAATCCCTATTGCCAAATTTTAATTTTCTTTTTATTGATTTCATCTTTTCTGATTTAGCATTCAAATATTTTATGTGGATAAAAATTCATAATTTAGAAAAAGAAGTTATTAACTTATTGTTGATATTTAAATTGGATGTTTTCGATGATATATATTCAGCAGTTTTCTTTAAAATATCTATCTTTTTATTGAATGTCTCTATATGAAATAAAATAATTTTCCATAATGGCTGTTTCCTCAGTCATTGTTCAGAAGGCTGGATAAGCATTCCAAAAAATAGTGAATTTATCCACAAAGGAGTTTACAAATTAAAATTTAACTTGGAAGGCTTATTCCCAAGATAAGGGAATTCATCCAGGTGTTTTTCGCTAGATATCTAGCTATATATTTTAACCCGTCACTTTCATAGCCACTTTTTATTGGCAAATTGCACATTTCACTATCAACTACAAAATTACTATGATTACCCCCTTCCTGTTCCTGGGTGTTTATTTCTAGAAATTGTACACTGGCCATTAAATAAATGTCTTCCACCATTGGCAAAACATTGCTTTGCTTTTGGAAGATACCAGGATTTTTATCTAACAAAATCATCCTTAGGCAGTAAAGGGCATTCAGGGATGAAGGATGGTCATGAAGTCCTCCTCTTGTTCTTATCTGGAAAATAAAACTCATAATAATACTAATATTATAATCTATAACATATAAATAACAATAATGGAAAAATGTAAGTTGATTTTTAAAAAATGCTTTGCGTATTTACATGGGGAAAAAGTTCTCCAGGCAGTCTTGGTGGGTTACAATTTAATTTATTTAATGTTTCTGTTTCATATCTTCATAAAGATTTTGGATAGATTTGCTAGAAATGATTATTTCTTTTTGAAATACCAGGAGTCCTTTTTGATTTGGACAACATTTTAAGTTTTCAATTTCTTTTATCATTTTATTTAATATGTTGGTTTGACTTTCCAACAATATCCCAAAAGGCTTCTTTGTCAGGACTGACATTGATACTATGTAGGATGCTGAACCAATTGTTTGTGAGTTTGATGAATTCTGAAGGTTTTTTTTGCCAGATTTGGGTCATTTCTGGGTAAGTATGATTTTAATGTAACAGTTGTTGTTCTAGATAACAGTTGTCCGACTAATTTAACCTTCTGTCTCTGTGCTCTTTTGCATGTTAAGTGCAGTTTTAACAGTTTATAACATGAGCTAATTTCAGTGTAGACATCATCAATTAGGCATTGTAAGGGATGTTATTTTATAATGCCATCTTTCAAAATAAATCCCTTATCAAGAAACTAGTTGCAGAGGAGCTTTAGAAGGTTGGGTACATCCACAAAAATATAATTTTTTTCTCCAGTCACAGGATGAGGCAGGAAATTATTTTCAACAGAAATGTTTAGCTCCTTCCACAACCCCCGATTACCTACACCACAATCTGAAGCACACGCAACTATGTCAAAATGTATTTTGTGTAGTTTGCTTACTATATCAGTGAGCAATTTCTTCGTCTTTTTTTTCATTCAATCCAACATAAACTGGTTGCTTCCAATTTTCATACAATCCATGTGCCATGACTACCCGCTTATATGAAGAATTTTGTCCTCTTTAGTAGTGTATTCATACATGGAAGCCACTTCAGTTTCATCAAATGAGAGGACAGTAACTTTTTGAAATGATGATTTCGTTTCACCAGCAACTTTCATAATCCTTAAAATGTCTTCAAGAATTCCATTAAAGAGCTGAATATTTCCAGCCTATTTTTTGAGGATGCTCAATCCAGGACGGGAAAATTAAGTGTCTCTTTAAAAGATAATAGCAACTTTTGCTTAAATATCTAATTGTGAAAGCAGTGTTTAACTTATCCTGAGTGCACCCTACTTTAGGTTTTTTGTTAAGAATTATAGCTACCTTGTTTTCAGTTAATGTTCATTCTTGAAATTACTTTCTTCTGAAATTACTTTCTTACATTCTGAAATTACTTCCTAACTGCTGTTCTAACGATGCAATTTTTACTTCAAGGCAGCACACAAATCCTTCTTCCCTGGTAACATTTTCTTGCAGCATTGCAACCTTATTTATGAAAATTTTATTCTCGTGTTGAAGTTTTTCATTCTCTTCTTCTAGAACTCCTATTGTTTTATTCAATATTTTTCCAATTTCTTTGGAGTCATATTTCTACATCAACTTTCTCACCTTCATGAATCTGGGGAAAAAACCAAAAAAATTATAAATAAATAAATAATACTAAGCAGTCCTTAATTTTGGTATATCTTTAAGACAAAACTCAATAATTTGCAATAAGTCAATTTTTATACAAGCAGTGCCAGAGAAAAAAAAAATTTGGGGATGAGAGGGCAGGATGGAATTTTTGACAATAAATAAATAAACAAATAAAAATTTTATAAATTTGTTTTAAATTTTTGGTTTGGTTTGTCGCTCTACGGTCTTTTTCTGCACACGAGGACTAATTAGACCAGGATCTACTGTTTAAAGTGGATTCCAAACCACTACAAACATCCATGCTTGGACCGGAATTCGAACCCAGCACCCAATGATCTGAGAGTCGGAGTGCTAACCACTCAACCACCAGATTGGATTTAAAGTTTTTGAAAAACAAATATTTGTGAATTAGTTTTAAATTGAAATATACAAAAAAAAAAAAATGTCCATCAAAAACCATTTATATCATAGTTATAATAATGAATACAAAACTTCTGAGAGAAAACCAGTTCTTTTCACTAATTCTAAAATTGGTGATTAAATTCTAAAAACAATTTTATGATTATGCTTATTTACATGGATCCGTAATGCCTAGATCTCATTAGATGTATTCTTAAAAATTATATAGAATGGGAACAATATTTTTTTATGTTAAGAAATTTACCGGTTTATTTTTCTAGGTTTACATAAAAATTTTAAATAAATTCTAGTTACTAACCTGTTTTTTTTTTTTTTTTTTTTTTTTTTTTTTTAAACTTTTTACGTGTCAAATTCATTAGAACTGCCTGCAAAGTACCTTCAAAATCATCACTTGAAAAGTTTTTGCTACTAATTCTGCCATATCCGGATTCCAATTATCTTTTCTATAACATTTTTGTATTCATTGCTTCTTAATATTTGGATCTTTAGGAAAGGAAAAAAAAATGCTAATTTTTTTCCTACAGATTTTGCTAACCTTGA
Organism: Maratus speciosus; assembly: GCA_963932465.1. Lineage (NCBI taxonomy): Eukaryota > Metazoa > Arthropoda > Arachnida > Araneae > Salticidae > Maratus > Maratus speciosus. The sequence goes on along the minus strand of OZ010796.1, from coordinate 47,464,526 downwards.
GTGACTTTTGCAGATAGCTACACTACAACGGTTTCCTCCATCAACTGGAGGGGAAAAAAAGTTGCTGATATCGGTATCATCTAATTTAAATTAAAAAAATATATATATTAAAAGACTAATTAAATAACTACGAGATGAACAACACTCTGTAACACATTCCGTGCTGCATGTACCAATTTTGATAGGCGCTGAAACTCAATTTTATAAAGTAAAATAAAATAGATAAGGAAAAAATAATTTTATAAATTTGGTTAATTTTTTTAGTACGAGTTTAATTTAAAATTAATTTTTAATTAAGGGGTCCTTCAAGTACTACGTAAGCATATTTTTGGTCACTTTAAATCCACCTTCTTCTCTTGTAAATAAGAATATGTTTGACTCTTCCCCCTCCCCCCTTTCTTACTTAAGATTTTCAAAGACTATAGTTTATGCAAACATACAGTGGTGGACAAAATTGTGGACTATTTTTGAAATTTTCATGTTTTATTGAAATTTTCATGTTTTATAAATTTGTGTGCTTGAAGAATATAATAAATTTCACTTAAATACAAATGTTTATATATCAAATTCAAGGAAATTTAATGTAGAATTTAATAATAATAATAAAAACATAATTAAAATATCTGCATTACAAAAATTAATATTTATCTTAGATTTCATTGTATTTTAAAGTTACATTTACACATTCAATATTTAGTAGGACAACCCTTGTTTTATATTAGAGCTTCACAGCATCTTTTCATTGAGAGAACTAGTGTTTGGAGTTCATCCTTTTTAAACACAAGATACCAAGAATCAGTTATAGCTTCAATAACTTGCGTTTTTATTAGATGGATGTTTTTTTTGTACAAGGATTTTCAAATGTCGCCACAAATTTATAGGTGTAAATTAGCGGTTGCCACTCGCCACATGGAGATTAAAGTTGTAAAAGTGGCGATTAAAATGTCGGCCATCGATCACCACTATAGTCGCCACTCGCCAAGTGGCGATAAAAAAAAATCTGTTATCGATCACCAACTAAAATACAACTTTTTTCATGGAAATATGTATCTCTATTTTGATTACATCTAATTAGCAAACTGGTTAATTCTTTTTCTGACCGGATGCAAGCAGATTGCAACGATTTAGCTGTACAGTACAGCCCCGATTATCCACGGAATTGGGTGGCAAGGATACCGCGGATAATAAAATCGTGGATAACCCGAAAAAGACTGAAATTGGGGGTGCAAACACGAAAAAAAAGAAAATTCTGTTGACAGATATTGTGGAATATAATCTCCCAATCAAGGACATTAAATCAATCAAACTAAGTAAATTGCTCTTTTTATCTGTCAAATGTGATTTATAAAAGCAATTATGAAAAGTGGTTATTATCTGAAACAAGGAAATGAAAAGTGATTGCACAATTGTAAATAAACATTCTATTATAAACATTTCATCATATTCAAGAACTAAAGATATTAACATTAATAAACTTTTTTGAATTGCTATAAGTATAAATATTGATATAAATAATGTAATATCAAGATATATGGCACTAATTTCCTGTTTTTTATAACCAATGATGTATTTTATATATTTTTTCTACTCTTACTTGTAACCCAGGCTCCAGAATGAAGAGATGTGATCTTTCAATGCTGAATTAAATGTTTTTTCTTTTCTTTAAAAGTTCTGGACATATTTAAAATTTTACAAGTCAAAAAACCATGTGTGCTTTTAATAACACATGGGTACAAGGTAAGCCCATTTTATCTTACCTATGTTTTGTTATTATATTGAGAAAATAAATAATTTACGACATGAGGAAAATGAACTTCATGCAGGTACTGTTAGCAAAGTTAAAAATACTACAGGGTGGCTACTAAATACTGTTACACTCCAAAAAATATGAATTAATTTTAATCGTTTGGTAAAACAATTTATTTCTCTATTTTAACGTTTGGCAATCTTCTATTAGTGCAGACAAATTTTGTTATAAAGCAAATATTTAAATTTTTTTTAAAGATGGAAGCAAAAAAAATGATGATTAAACAGCTCTTTGATCGCAGATTTTCCGCTGGTGAAAACTTTAAGCAATTAAAATGCCTTAATTTTAATGGAACATTTATATATAGAACTGTAAATTGATTATTGGATACTAATAGCTATGCAAAGATCAACCTAGGCCTGGAAGTCCACGCTCAGTTCGCACAATAGAGCGCATGAAAAGAATTCGTGAAAAAGTGTGAAGAAATCCACAATATTCTGCAAATAAAATGGGTGCAGAAGAGAACGCGAGTCGCAGAACTATGCAAGTTATTATAAATGAAGAACTGGGTTATGTCCCTTATCGCAAAAGAAAAATTCAAGGTTTGACTGCTGCACAAAGAATAAAAACATTACGAAGGAGGAAGAAATTGATGAAGCGGCACGGTAGGAAAAGTGTTGACAGAATAAAATTTTCTGATGGGAAGCTATTTTGCACTGAACAGTGTTATAATGCTAAAAATGATATCGTATATTCAGCAACCCTCGAGGATATATCTGAAACCTTTCGAACTGTTAAACGCTTTCAGAACAAGAATTCTGTTATGGTTTGGGCTGCAGTGTCAAACAATGGAAAAATGCCTTTGAAGTTCATCGATAAAGGGTTAAAAATCAATGCGAATATTACAAACAGAATGTATTGGCTACATATTTATTCCCGCAAGCTGAAAGGTTGTATTCCAAACAGAATTGGGCATTTCAGCAAGATTCTACACCTTAGGACCGAGCTAAATCAACACGGGCTTGGCTCCCTGTCAATTATCCAAACTTTATCATGCAAGAAGATTGGCCACCTTCTTCACCGGATCTAAATCCTTTAGATTATTGCGTCTGGGGGATTTTAGAGGCTAAAGTAAACAGCAACAAACACAGAAGTTTGGACTCGCACAAAGCTTCCATATTGCGTGAATGGTACCGATTACCTCTTAAAATGATTCGTGCCGCAGTCTGACAATGGCATAAGAGATTATCTATGGTAATCGATAAAGATGGCGGTCAATTCGAGTAATTTTTTTTCCCTGTAAACTTTCATCTCTGATGTTCATCCTATTAGTGTAGTTATCATTTTCTATTTTATATTTGTAAAATAAAATGGCTGAATATTTGTAACAGTATTTAGTAGCCACCCTGTACTAACAATTTGATTATGAGAGTGAAAATATTCTCAATAAAAACATCGTCAATAAATGATAAAAATAAAAATCTAGTAATCCAAAAGGGGTAATTTATTTGAAAAAAATAAAATAAATCTATAGCAATATAATGGCTTCTACAAAAGACAGCATGACCGTTGAAAAATTGAATGCCAACAATTATACAAATTGGCGGTTCAAGGTCGAAATGTTACTGATTTGAGATGAACTAATTGAAGTTATTACGGAAGAGGCCCCCCACTCCATTGACCGATGCTTGGACCAAGAAAGACAGAAAAGCAAGAGCTTTAATAAATTTGTCCATTGACGACTGTCAAATAGTGCATATCAAAAATTTAAATTCAGCTAGGCAAACATGGGACGCACTCAAAGAAATTCATGAGAGATCTAATCTCTCTAGTAAGCTGTACTTGCTGCAAAAATTGTACAGTACAAAGTTAATTGAAGGTGGCAATATGACAGCCCACATAACAAAAATTTTAGAGATAGTGGACAAACTGTCAGCCATCGGCTATAACTGACTCGCACATTTCAGCACTGCTGCTGTGCTCATTGCCACCGTGCTACGATACTCTGGTTACTGCCCTGGAGGCCAGAGATGAAGCAGAGTTAACCGTACAATTCATAAAAAGCAAGCTCAAAGATGAATATACGCGCTGATTAGATAATTCTGAAAATTCTGAAAACAGCAATAAAGCTTATAAAACACAAGGTAAATTTAATAATTCAGAACAGAAAAGAGGCAACAATAAGTACTGCTCACACTGTAAAATGAAAAACCATGCAAATAAAGACTGTTGGTTCCTAAAAACTAAAAACAACAACAGTCACACTAACAGACACTATAAAAATAAAAACAATTCAACATCACTAGTTTATGAAGAAAATAACTTACATAAAAACGTGGAACCTGAAGAAAGGTACACAGTAAATGAAAACAACAGTGTTGCTTTACTAACCGAAGAGTCCGAAAATAAAGGCACTTTTATAGTGGACAGTGACAGTTCCAGCCACATAGTAAATTCAAAAGAATTCTTTACTAAAATTACAAATAACTCAGAAACAAATGTCACAGTTGCTAATGGTAATAAAATGATTTCATATGGATCTGGGGAGGTAATAATTCATACCGAAAATAAAAACAAGCAAGTTATATTGTGTGACATACTATACGTTCCTGACATAGAAACTAACCTGCTGTCAGTAAGTAGGGCAACTAAAAACGGTTGCAAAGTCAAATTTGAAAAAGATAAATGTGACATAATTCACGAAGGTAACATTATACTTCAAGGTAAACTAAAAAACAATCTGTATGAAATACATGTTAGTAAAGATGAAAATCACAAGCACTATGCGAATGTCACTTACAACTGCTCAAATGCAAATTGCATAGATTTGTGGCATAGGCGCATGGGGCATAGGAGTTACGACACAGTAAAGTCCATGTTATCAAAGGACTTAGTTGAGGGAATTAAAATCAACAACTGCAAACATAATGCGAAATGTGAGGTATGCATCAAGTCAAAAATCAGCGAGACCCCATTTCCTAAATCAGGTGCATATAGAGCTACAAAAAGGCTCGAGTTAGTCCATTCTGACGTATGTGGCCCTATAAATACGTCCACAATTGGGGGAAAAGATACTGTGTCACTTTTATCGATGATTATACGCAATTTTGTGTAATTTATTTAATGGCGAATAAAAGTGAGGCTTCAGAGAAATTGAAAGAATACATCTCAATGGTGAAAAACAAATTTGGAAAAATGCCTACCGCGATAAGATCGGACAACAGTGGTGAATATACGGGTAATGAAATAGAAAGATATCTATGAGAAAATGGGATTCATCATCAGCTCACCATACCATTTAACCCAAGCCAAAACGGTGTTGCTGAGCGTAAGAATAGGTCACTACTGGATATGGTTAGAAGTATGCTAAATGAAGCAAATCTCTCGCACAAATTATGGGGGAAAGCCAAATGCACCGCGAACCACTTACAGAACCGACTACCTTCAAAATCAGTAAGCACCACACCCTATGAACTATGAATGAATAGAAAACCAAATTTGAAATATCTCAAAGTTTTTGGCTGTACTGCATACGCCCACATACACAGATCAAAGAGAGGAAAATTAGACAGTAGAGCAGAAAAGGGTACTTTTGTCGGATATGACAGTCGCTCTAAGGCATACAGAATCTATACAAGTGACGGAAGAGTAATATTGGCCAGAAGCATAAATTTTATAGAAAATAAAAATAATTCAGATACTAACGAAAATCTAAATAGAAGAGAATCAGTCGCGGAAACAAACAAACACAACAGAAAGACACAAATGAAATCGAAATAGATCTGACACCAACACAAAGTGAACTAAGTCCACCAACCGCGTCACAACAACAAATTCCACAAGTGAGAAGATCAGAAAGAACCAACAGAGGTGTACCACCAGACAGGTTTGCTTATGCAGTCCGGCACGATCCAGTATATGTACCTAACAGTTGGGAAGACATGATCAATATAGAAAATCCTATAGAAAAACAGAACTGGATAAAAGTGACAGAAGAGGAAATGAATTCCCTTAATGAAAATGAAACCTGGTCTTTAGTTGACACCCACAAGGAGCAAGAGTAATTGGGTCGAAATGGACTTTAAAGTGAAATATGACGAATTTGGAAAAATCAAGCGTTACAAAGCCAGATTGGTCGCACAAGGATTTAGGCAAAAGTATGGAGTAGATTTTGATGAAACTTACGCTCTAGTAGTTTCCCACACAAGTTTAAGAATTTTTATAACTGCCGCAGCATATCACAATCTCAATATTAGGCAGATTGACATAAAAACGGCATTTTTACATGGTGAACCAGAAGAAAATGTTTACGTATCACAACCTAAGGGATATATAAACACTAGAGAACTCAATAAGGTTTGTAAATTAAAGAAGGCCCTATACGGACTAAAACAAGCTGGCATGGTACTCAAACATTAGTGAAACACTAAAAGAATTAAAATTTAAACAGAACAATGCTGATAATTGCTTATTTATAAGAAAAGAAGGGGAAAACACGGTTTACATAGCAGTATATGTCGATGATATTCTCATCGCAGGAAAAGATGAAGACATAAATGATATAATAGACAAACTAAAATTTAAGTATTCACTTGAAGATTTAGGTGAAATTTCCAATTACCTTGGGATAAAAATACAAAAAATTCACAATGGCTTTAAACTAAATCAAACAGCAAAAATAATAGAAATTGCAAAAAAAATTAATTTAGAAGATTCTAAGCCATATGGCACTCCAATGGAAACAGGCTTTCAATGATTAACAATGAGGAAACACAAATGCCAAACAACACTAAGTACCGACAAGCAATAGGTGTGCTACTATATGTTGCTACAATACGTAGGCCCGACATTTTAGTAGGGGTGAATATTCTGAGTAGAAAAAATGAAACACCATCTGAAAGAGATTGGAAAGGTGTTAAAAGGTTAATACGATATCTGTATTTAACAAAAGACCTAAATTTAGTAATCAGCACAGAACAGCCACCCATCTTAGAAGTGTATAGCGATGCAGACTGGGGTGGAGATCTAAAAACAAGAAGATCGACAACAAGCAATTTATTCCTTTTAGGAAAGAATCCAATACAGTGGATAACGAAAAGACAAACATGTATAGCAACATCATCTGCAGAGACAGAGTTTGTCGCAGCAGTGAGGCTACACAAGAATTAATGTGGCTACTAAAACTATTAGAAGATCTTGATATACCGCAAAAATTGCCTATAGTCATTTATGAAGATAACAAATCTTGTATAAAAATGATAGAATCCGAAAAGTTCTCCAATAAGACAAAACATATCGATATAAAATATAATGTGATTAACAGCTGAAAGAAGACAAAATTATTGAATTGCATTATTGCCCAAGCAAGTCAATGACAGCGGACATACTCACAAAACCAGAGCCCAAGCCTGAATTTCTAATTAATAGAAACAAACTGAAATTACAGAACAATCCTCATTAGGAGATTAAGGAGGAATTGTTGACAGTTATTGTGAAATATAATCTCCTAATCGAGGAAATCAATCAAACTAAGTAAATTACTTTTTTTTATCTGTCAAATGTGATTTATAAAAGCAATTATGAAAAGTGGTTATTATCTGAAACAAGGAAATGAAAAGTGATTGCACAATTGTAAATAAACATTCTATTATAAACATTTCATCATATTCAAGAACTAAAGACATTAAAACATTAATAAACTTTTTTGAATTGCTATAAGTATAAATATTGATATAAATAATGTAATATCAAAATTTATGGCACTAATTTTCTGATTTTTATAACCAATGACGTATTTTATATATTTTTTCTACTCTTACTTGTAACCCAGGCTCCAGAATGGAGAGATGTGATCTTTCAATGCTGAATTAAATGTTTTTTCTTTTCTTTAAAAGTTCCGGACATATTTAAAATTTTACAAGTCAAAAAACCATATGTGCTTTTAATAACATGGAACACCACATGATCACATATGGATAAAAACAGATATACAACGAGAAGCCATAGATGGAATGATGGAATTACCCTTGCCAATGTCGGATACCAGATAGTATACGGCTCATATATGACATAAATACAAGGTAAGCCCATTTTATCTTACCTATGTCTTGTTTTTATATTGAGAAAATAAATAATTTACCACTTTAGGAAAATGAACTTCATGCAGGTACTGTTAGCAAAGTTAAAAATACTACTAACAAATTCAACATAAAAACTATGTTTTAGTGTACAAAAAACATAATAAAACGTTTAAAATAAATACATATGCACAGTACATCAGAAACGATTGCTTTACGTCTAAATCACTAAAATAAAGAACAGTAAACAAGAAACAATGCCATACATACTGTACAAAAAGAGCCGAGTTACACCTTTAAAAAAAAATCAGTCACTTGTTTTTGCTTCTTGCTTTGGAAACACCTTTTCTTTATTCTAAATTGTAAACTATTGTTTTTCTTTTAGTATGGAATAATTTTTATCTTGAAAATAAAGTTATTCTTGATGTGCTCTCCTGGAATTTATCATAATAGTCTTATATTATTGTTAAATATTTTAATTGCTGTGTTTACGTTTGTTTAATAAAATCAAGAAAAGACATAAAGACTTTATATATGATATTTCAAACATGGCAACCAAATCTAGAAATATTCTTCTATTACTTTCGAATACATGAATTTTTCTGTTTATATTTATTAGTAAGGCTTATTGTATTTTCCTTGCTATTGGCTTGAATTTAAAAAAAAAATAATTTTGCTTCGTGGATAAACCACACTGCAGATCATCTGTTCACGAATAATCAAGGTTTTACTGTATTTTCAATATTTCAGTTTTTTGCCATGTTCGATCTTCAGTTAGATTATTTTTTCAAGAAATATAGTTTTATGTAAATATATATTCATCAGCTTTGATTCCACATGTATTTCAAATAATTTAATCTTTTTTTTGTACCGGCTGCAAATACAAGTGGATTTTAGCTCTTCCGGGTCTGGTGTACTACTAACAGTCTTTTCATAGAGTATTATTTTGTCTTAAAAATTACTTTTCTTACTATCTACATATAGTAACGATAGTATATGGCTATGCCTTTCTTATTATGAGTTCATTTATGTTTGGACATTTAGTAATAACAATAAAAGTTTGCTTAATTCTCTTTGTACCGTTGGCAATTTTTTTATTTTATACATCTATTTCACTTTTTAAATTTAAAATATAAGTTACTTTTCTGAACGAATCATGTGTGATAAAACACAAAAAACATTATAAAGTTGTAATATCTGTTAAACCCTCATGTAATACAATATTTTTCAAACGTCTACAAAAACTCTTCCTTAACCTATTATTATGGCAGTAAATCTATTTGGATAGCTACGATTAACATTATTAAAATAAAAGTAATTTTGTTCTAAAAAATGAAAAAAAAAATGGACCCAAAAGGGTAAAGGACATTGCAATATCTTCAATATGTTTGATCAGTTAGATTATTTTTCTTCAAGAGATACTGTTTAATCCTGAGAAATACACTCACCAGCTTAGATTTCAACTGTATGTAATGTGTGTGGTATGTTAATAACATACAATGTAATTATGAAATAAAATCGAAATAACATTTTATTGTGTTTTGTTTGATTTTGTTTTATTATTGTATACACCTAGCTGTTGGAATTTTGATTTAGTTACTAACTTTTTATGTAAAGAAAGTAACAGTAATTTGATCGATAATTATGTTTATGAACATTTACAAATAATCCAAAAATATATTCTAAAAAAAAATTAATATGATAACAGATTTTGTAGTTTTAAAGTAATTTTCTTGAATTTCAACTGTGTCCCTATTCTTATCATGAATAGTTGGCTATAAAACTCTGATTTATAGAAAAATATGTATATATACAACGATTATAGTTTATCTAGATGTAAAGAAAGTTTGAAACATTATAGTGGCCACTAACTTTAAAAAGTGGCCACTAATGATACTGAGTCCACCAGCCACTGGCTATTAACTCATTTTCCCAGTTTTCACCTATACACAAATTTGATATAGGATTCAGATCTGGGCTGTTTCCTGTCCAGGATAATAATTATACACTTTTATTTTTAAACCATTCTTAGCATATTTTTGCCATATGGCATGGAGCTGAATCCTGCTGAAGGATAAATGGTGCTTTATTGGGGAAGAGATCCCTGATGGAAAGTATCAATTTTGGTTCCAGGACAGTTTTGATGTATTTTTTTTGCATTCAGAATGCTATCAATCACTTGAATGCAGCCCCCACCATCTGTAGACATACTGCCCCAAATCATGACATTTGTTGGTTTCTTTGTAGTTGCTTCAATGTAATCAGGATACAGCTCTTCCCCTACTCTACATTTCACATACTTTCACCCATCACTGCCAAAGAGCGACATTTTACTCTCATCGCTCCAGATTATTTGCTTCTCCTGATTTCCTGACCAATTAATGTGTTCTTTTGCCCACTGAACTCATTTCTTGCATTGTTGAAGATTAAAAAATGGTTTTTTCCTCGAAATTCTACCTTCCAGTCCAAAACCTGCTAATCTTCTCCTTATTGATCTAGAACTAACTGAAATACTCATTGCATTAATTTCACATGTAACAGCATCTGATGAAATTCTTCTATCTCTGAGGCATATCCTTTTTATCTTTATATCATCAGAAGCACTTGTGCATTTTTTTGTCCTAATCTTGCCTTATTTATCACTGCTTTAGTTTCTTCATAATGTAAGCACATCATTTGTATGCCAGATAAAGTGACTGATCCACCATTCAGCATAAGAGAGACCATTATCTCTCAATATGACAATTCTACTTCCTTTTGTGGGCGACCAATCAGTTCTTGTTGTTGATGACATTGTTTTAAATTATTTGCATTAAGAAAAAATAGAAATATTTAAAAAAAAAAAAAACATTCTATTTAGTTACACTAGTATTCACACTTCTGCAAAATTCATTCAAGCAAAATACTGCTTTTACAAATCAAAACATACTACAGTTTAGTTACTGACATTTGATTGGTTCTCAGAACAGTCATTGTGATTGGCTAGGAAACTTTTATTACATTACACTTCAGCATTCATGACTAATTGCGTTTGTATTTTAGACTAAAGTAAGCATAATTTTTTTTGTAATGCAGATACTTTAATTCTGTTTTTTAATTAAGTTCTACATTAAATTTCCTTGAATTTGATATATAAATATTTGTATTTGAGTGAAAATTAATATATTCTATAAGCACATAAAGTTATAAAACATGAAAATTTCAAAAAATGTCCACAATTTTGGCCACCACTGCATACATGTTACATGTGTATAGAATGGGAGGTACCCACTATTCAGAGGTATAAGCATACGAATATATAAGTGTTAGAAATTAAAAAAGGGTTCGCTAAATAGAGGTGTCTGCTTTTCGTGAGTGTCCATTATCAAGGTCTTATTGTATATAGGTTTTTAATCTGTAAAAATATCTTGGACATTATTTTGAAAAATCGAGTCAACCTGAAAGAATGAAAGCCAACCTGACACAAACCCAGCCAGCAGTTTGGGTCGTTTGCAAATAAAAGCAGGTAACCTGACCCGATGCAGGACTCTAATCTCAATACACATGTGTCTTGAAAATGCCACTTACACAAAGAAACTCAGCATGGAATGTGTTAATTATAAAGATTTAAAAACATAATATTATGTAATTATTCTTACCTTGATATTATTTTAGACTACACCATTCATGTTAAAAGAGAGCTTCAAATTCAAGTCTTTGTGTATTCATCTTGAAATCTAAAAAACAAAAAAATATTTCGAACGGACAAAAAACCCCAAGGCAAATGGGTTACAGCAGACAGGAAAATAGGGATTCTTTTGACATATGATCCTGCATAGCAACGAGAGTGGGTGGGACGGAGCCCTTAATAACGAGCCAAGCCTTAATATCAATTAATCCACACATGCCATTGCCTCATGACAACATCAATGTAAGTGCATCAAATAATTCAGGTTTTAGAATGTGAGGTGATTTCCCTGTTTTCAATATTATAATGGGTATAACATCTCAGGCAATATTGGTAATGTATGCTTTGGCATTATAGATCAAGATAAGAGTTATTACTGTAAATCTTCACAGTGTGTGGCATGTACCGCACAGAGACACAGAGTAAGGGTGGTGCAGGAGGTGACCCACACCAGATGCCAGATACTTCACAGCATTAAGGGTCATTCCATGTCAGTTCACCCAGGCCATGACACCCACCAACAGATTTTCATGAAACTTTCTACATTTGACACTACCACATAGTTATGAATCCATGTAAAATTTTTCTTCTCTGGACCTCATAGTTTTTTAGATATAGGGGGTCAGATTTTTCAAAAATTGCTTGAAAATGCAACGTGTGATGCTCCGTTTTTAGTGTGAGGTTTATCAGAAAAAAAAATTCCATACTGGAGAAAGTCAACGTTCCTCTATTGCTCAACATTGCTGGTCTTTCAACATAGGTTCAATTTTTCTTCAGCCATCATTATCCAAAAATGTTCTTCTAACCTTGGTCTTGATTTTTGGGATTCTTACCACATCATTAAAAATTTCACTCTTAAAATTAATTATTTTTATCTGTTTTTGATGAGCATTTTCTGAGTTATTTTGTTGATTACACACTACTTTTGCTGAGAGGTACCCATGTAACCGGGCCATAACTCTGCCATTTTTTATTTTTGTATACAAAAATTTGTGAATAAACTATAAGACTGAAGTATCTGAAAGCACTAATTGTTGTTTTTTTCTATAGCATACTTTTGGAGAAAGAAAAAGGTAAAAAATGACTTCTGATCGAAGGTTATGACTGGAGATAACCCTTTGCACATTAAAATAGTAATATAAGCAGTCAAAATTCCATTTTCTTTCATAGCCTTTTAAAGAACACTTTACGGATCAATTTAAAAAAAAAAATGGGCATGGTAACTATTCTGCCTTATAAATAGATAATTCTTATTGAACATAGAACTATTTTTGTACAAAAAAATCAATGTTGAACTAAATGAATTTTTAATTACTCTCAGAATCAGGAAAGGTTATTAAAACATTTTTTCTAAAATCTCCATATTTTGATTGACAAAGGATAAAAATTTCAAAGTAATATGTTGATTAGGCACTGAGATAGGAATTTTTTTTCTGATATACGTCGCATTACAAATGAGTGACATTTTCAAGCAATTTTTGAAAAATCTGACCCTTTATATCTCAAAAACTATGAGGCCTAGAGGAGAAAATTTTTACATGGGTTTGTAGCTATGTGGTAATATCAAGTTTACAAAGTTTTATGAAAATCAGAGTTGGAGGGTGCCATGATGACATTTTTCTGGGGGATTTGACATGGAATAACCCTTAACCCTTTATGTCCCAAATTATGAAGTCATGAAAATTTCATCTTCTAAAGAATTTTTCGTGAATTTTTGAAACTACATTAGAAGATTTACACAACCATTTAATAATTTTTAGAAGGATTTTTCCAATTAAAATTAATTGAATTTATAATAATTTGTTAAAGAATTTTCAGTTTTCTGCCACTTACTTTTGAGTGTAAGTCGAACCCTCTGGGTACTCTTTTTAGGGATGAAAAAAAAAAGTTTGCTTTATACTAAAACACAAAAAATAACCATAAACCTATGTTTCTCCTGGAGTATATTTCAGAAAATGTGATTTTTTTTTTTTTTTTGGTTACAACTTTTCACTTTTTCAACTTTCTCTACATTCATATAAAAAGATTAGATAAAAATCTAAAGAACCTGCATACAGATTTGCATTCCAAGAAGCAATCGTTTCTTTGTATCAAGAAATTATCTAAAATCCACATATAAAAATTTAAATCTAAAATCCACATATAAAAATTTATTTAGAAATTATCAGAATGCATGAATTTGTTTCTTCCAGAACTTTCATTACAGCATATTATTTTACTGTTAGTTTTATGTTTTCATTGTTCTTTATTTGATGCAGTGCTAGATTGTGAAATATCTTTTACTTCAAAATCCTGAAATGAAATATTAAATCAAGTTGTAGATTCTTAAATTTCAGACCTATTTCAATAATTAACTTTAATATTGAATTTCAAATGATACAAAATATTGCACCTCAGGAATTCCATTTTACTTCAAAGACATTTCCTTTGTGACATGAATTACTTTTCTCCTGGATTACCAACAAAATCTTATAAATATCAGTGTCTAAACACTAATCATTAGACTGGGTTCTAACTAAATATAAAGTTTCTTTGAAGTTTTTGCATTAGCTCTTGCATTATAATAGCAGTCATAAACTTTTAACACACAGACAGAAATATTGTTCCCAAAACCGTCAAATAATATTTAGGATATCCCAAAACATATAAAACTAGGGCTGGCTTAAAAAAAAAAAAAAGAGATGGTGAATTCCAGTGACTGACCAGGTACTAAAAACTAAGGGGTGAAAACAGACAAAATGCTTGATTTACTTGAAAGCTTCTTTAAAAGATATTACTCATAGAGTTGTTCGGTATAAATCTATCACAAATTGGAAGCTGAAAAAGTTCAAGACTTTTTATGGAAATGGAAGAAATTAAAAATGAAGTAGCGTTTTGAATTTGAATACAATCTATGTGTTAATAACTTCTATAATGAGTGCAACAAAGAATATTGCACACCATTTCTCTTTTGCATTAAATATTAGCCCAATATGACGCCCCCCCCCCCAAAAAAAAACAAACTTGGTACAGGGCTCTGTCTAACTGACTTTTATTTGAAGATTGTTTAAATCTATTTTATAGTCGGCAAAAAAAAAAAAAAAAAAAAAAAGCCATACATACAAAAAAAAAATTAATCTCTACTTTGTCACAAAAACAGCTTTTTATGTTAAAAAGAAAGCCAAATGGGATTGTTTTCATATGGAAATTGTACCAAAGTTTGAATATGAATACTTAGTATCTGACTTAATCTGACAGGATATTTGACTTTTTTGTAAATTTTACCCCAGGATAATAAAAAAGGAAGATATTCGTTCAGGTAGTTTAGAAAAAATAAAGATTTAAAGTTTGGAACTCCTCACAATCATAGCAAATCGATTGCAATATGGACAGTTTTAAGCTACTTGGCAAAATAAGCTGTAATTTTAAATTTACATATTTGAAGTTTCTAAAAATCAATTCCTGTTAAAAAAATTATAAATTCAATTCAAATTTTTTCAAAAAATCATTTTAAAATATATTAACATATGAAAAACAAAATGGTTACCTAAGAAATTGAGTTCAATAAGCTTCAAATATGCAAATCCAAAATGACAGCTAATTCCAAGTAGTTCTTGAGTTCTGCTTAAAAAACTACTTACATTGCAATTACAAATGGATAGGGCGAAAGTAGTCATAAAAATAGGCTTTTCTAACTTTCAGTGGATATAAATACAAGAATTTCTGTAATGTTTCCTAAAATTTTGGGTGTTATTTTACATTACATTAGACTAGAGCACAGTTATATCCATTTCAGAAATATTTTGGGGGAATAACACCTTTTTATGACATATTTTTCCAGGCATGTTTATGACCAATTTACCCCAGGGGGTAGGGTAAAGTGAGTAGTGCATGGGGTAAAGTGATCACATTTTAAAAGTGTAATAAAATAATTTACTAATGAATAAACAGTGACATTTTATTATTTACAAACATTTTAAACAACTTACGATAAGTTATCTGTCATTTTATTTTATTAAAGTGTAAACTTGTAATGTTAAAATTTGGTTCTTCTAGGACTTTAATGACATCTGATTCTGGGAAAGTATAATGAATGTCAAATTTGGATTTTTTTAAAGATACTTTAAGGAAAATAAATCTCCATTTTAATTGGTTTTTTTCCAAATAAATTGCTTTATTTATTTCTTCATTTCATATCTTATCAACACTCAAGATCCTACAGATATGGTTTGAGATATCTTGTCATCTTTGATCATTATAAATAGATTCAAAAGAGGATATTTTTTTGTTTTTTACCTCTTTGCAACTTTTAAGGGTCTTGTTCCTCTTCTTTTTTATAGATATAATGCAACTGTTTTTTCTGTCAATACTCTCCCGATCTTGGCCCTTTTTCTTTAAAACTATGTCTGACAACACTATTCACATCTGAAATGGGTGCAAATATTGTCAATATAGCTTGTTTTAAATCTTTTACACATTTTGCAGTCAGCTTTCTCGATACTGTTTCTTTAAAATTCCTTTCCAGGCTTTTTTTTAACTGTGGGGCCTAGATCTAACACCTAGATCTATCTAATGGTTGTAGACTATAGCTAGTATGAGGTAGCAGGCAAAGTATTATAAAGTGATTGTTGATAGCTTTTTTTCATGGTGCCATAATTCATTTATGTCCATCACCATCATAAATAAAAGGGCAGGCTTTTGAAAGCTTTTGGTGTACTACTTAATGAAATGATCTATCCAAGATTCAAGTAGAGAATCCTGCATCCATCCAGATTCCGTGCATTCATACAATATTCCTGCAGGGCCACCCTTTGTCCCTGATTCATATATATGAGTTCACTCAAACTGTGAATGGAAGAATATAATTACCACTAGCTGATATACCAAAAAGAACACTAAAAACGATCTTTCCTTGGGTTGCTGAATTTTATATAATGCATTGGTAAAGATTTTTAAACTGAACTCTTTTGGCTATCCATATTCATTCCAGTCTGTTCAACATGAAAAATTCTTTCAGGACTTTCTTGTGAACCATTTTCTTATATAATACAAGTACAGGTATTAGAAAAAGTAGTTACTGTGTTGGTTGTTAAATTAGTTGCTGTAACCTTTGTAAGCAATTTGGGTTTACGTTCAGTTAATTCATTTGCCCATCATTTTTCAAAATTTTTGAGATAATCAGATCCCGGTAGTTTTCTTTCAAAAGGACTTTCTCTGTTATTTAGATAGTTAAAATATGTGTAAATTAAGTTTGATATATCAGAACTATCAAATGGACATCCATGTTGTCCACGAAATTTCAAGCTTTCAACAATACAAGATTCTTCTTCTAATGATATACATGGTTCTTTTCCTGGACTTTTATACTGCAGCAGCATACATGGTGTGTTCACAAAGTTTCAAGACTGGTCTGAGAATACAAAATTTATTAAACGTTTTTGTACAGTGAACTAAAATTCTTCAAAATATGACCCTTGGGCATCAACACACCGCTGCCAGCATTTTTTCCATTATTCATAGGCTCCCTGGAATTCTTTGCCCGCAAGCTTGTTGTGGGACCTCGCCGAAGCTTCCTGGATCGCTGGAACCATGTCGAATTGTTTCCCTTTCAGGTCTTTCTTGATCCGGGAAATAAAATAAGTCACTGGGAGCAAGGTTTGGGCTGTAGGGGGCTTGCAGTAGTATTGCCACGTTAAAGTTAGCCAAAACTTCGGTGGCGGCAAGCGGCGTTTGAGAGGGTTCATTGTCGTGGTGAACAATCTAATCATTTCTGATGTCTGGCAGACGCGCTAAACTCGATCCTTCAAATGGTGGTGCAATCCAGCGTAAAACAGACCTGTCCCAGCACATTCGCCCAGATATCAGAGACGATTGCATTGTTCACCACGACAAAGCGTCCTCTCACACATCGCTTGCAGCCGCCAAAGTTTTGGCTAGTTTAACGTGACAATCCTGCCACAAGGCCTCCTACAGCCCCGACCTCACTCCCAGCGACTTTTTTTTCATTCCTCCGGATCAAAAAAAGACATGAAAGGGAAGCAATTTGACAAATTTCCAGCTATCCACGGTTCCAGCTTTGATGAGGTCCCTTAACAGCCTTGCTTGCGAAGACTTCCAGTGAATCTATGAATAATGGAAAAAACGCTGGCAGCGGTGTGTTGGTTCTCAAGGATCATATTTTGAAGAATTTCAGTTCGCTGTACAAAAATGTTTAATAAGTTTTGTGTTCTCAGACCAGTCTTGAAACTTTGTGAACACTGACTGTCCCTTTTCAGAGCTAGCAATGTAAACTGAAAACTAGCATGGAGTAATTATCGCGATTCTTCCTCATGTATGTTCTAGGCACATTGAAACTACAAAAAATAGTTACTTTATAAAAGTTCTCCAAAATATCAATCAGTAAATAACACTATTCTGAACCTATTAAAAATTAAACCTAACCTTTCTTAACCCCATATTATAAACTATTATTAAATAATAATTCTTTGGAGTTTGTTATTAATAATTATTAGTATTTAATAAACTGGCATTGTATATAATAAATAATTTAACTCAAATCAACCATCTATAAGTTAAGCCTAACGCTATGACCACTTTACCCCATATAACTAAAACTATTATAAAACAAAATTTGTAATAAATATAACTTAGCCATAAATGAAAATATGTTCTTGAGACATGTGTAAAGCTTTCTGCACTGCCAACTTAACAAAATTTGAAGCAAACAAAATGCAGCAGAAAACTTAATGAAAAAGTTAAAAAAAACAAGTTGTAACAAAAACAGGCAAAATGAGTGCTCACTGCCTCAAGCATGTTACTACAAATGTTTTTTGGGCAAGAAACTTCGATCAATGCTTACAGAATCTAAAATTAAAAGAAATTTATTTAAATATCTATTTTAGCACGGATTTAGCCTTTTCATGAATTAAGACCACTTTATCCTGCCTGATCACTTTACCCCACCTGAACCTATAACATTAATAGTTCCAAATTTTAAGCCTGTATAATTTCTAAACTACTTGATTGAATAACTTCCTTTTAATATTTTAAGGTAAAATTTTCCAAAATCCAAAAATATGATATCAAAATTAGGTATTCATATTGAATTTTTTGAAATTTGGTACAATTTCAGCATGAAAATGCCTCCTAAGCTTCATTTTTCATATAAATTAAAAGAAGATATAACTTCCAGTCAAATGGCTATTTCTGATTGTTTCTGGGGCAAATAGTGATTAAAATATGTATGCAGCATTTTTTTTGTTGTTGTTGTTTACTGTTCAAAATAAAAATTGTAGGTTTATTTAACAAATTTTACAGTATTTTAACTATAGTAATTTCATTGGGTTTTTTCTTCGAAAAGAAGTATTCATAACACTATTATAGTTTTTTGTATGTTAACATACAGGGTTTCTACAAATTAGTTGGGCAAAAAGAATGATTTATTGAATTGAATTGACAGGAAAAAAATTAAAGTACACATATTGTTATAAGATAGAAAAATAGTTCAAGTTTACCATTATTTCATTGTACTTGCACAGCAGAATGAGTTTAATGAAACCAAAGACAGCATTTCGCTTTTTCAGCACTGTTGTACATCTCCATTATCATAATGCCGAACAAGAAAGATTACTGCTCGCTAAGCGATAGCGTCAGTTATGACACCTGACGCCATCTATGAATAAACTTCGGCAATATTACTACTAATCTGACTTTCAACTAGTTAATTTCATTTAATATTTCGGAAGTTCTTAACTTTCAAAATTGTCTAACAAATTTGTAGACGCCCTGTATAAAAAAATAAACCAAAACATTAGCAAAAATTCTAACAGTGTTATGAGCACTTCATACAAAAATCAAATTCATAGATATGAAATACATAAAAACGGATAAATAAAGCTATGTTTCTGATCTTTTATAATACATGGAAATAATCTTCAAACAAAAATCAATCAGAGAAGTAACAAATATGGATTCTAAATTTATATTAAAACAATCAAAACATCTTAAAAACAGTCATTTTAGAACCTATCAGGAAGCCATAAACCAATACTTATTCACATACAGTAAAAGTTCCATTATCCGGCATTCAAGTAACCAGAAAGCTCAACTAACTGAAAAAAATTTGGAGAGCTCCTTTATTTTTCACTTCCCATAAACAGTTCAAAAATTTTTACAGCTGAGAAATTATTCATCCCAAAATATTTTTTTTTATTGTTTTTTTTACTCAAGAATAAGAAATAATTATTTGTAATGAAATATTTAACAAAGATCTTTATATTATATTATATTTTAACTGTTATATTTACTCAAGAATATTTTATAATTGAATGTGTTCAGATCATCTACACTTCACTGAAAATTTAAAGAAAGAAACTCCAGGGTAAGTTTCTTTCTTTTGTTTTATTGTTGGATTTTTATCAGTTCAAACTTTTTAGCTCACAGTCTATCAAAGCCTGGGAGCTTATGTGCCCGTTGGTTCTGTATGTACATGTGTACGTACATAAAGCGATAACTCTTGATAGAAATATCTGATTTGCTTCAAATTTTTTTCCTAGGCTCATTCTGATAAGGCACTTGTTAGTTAGCCCTGATTAGTTTTTGGGGTTCATTCGTTAAAGATAAAGGGGGATAGTTCCCCCCCTTAATTTAGAATGGGTTTTTCATGTAGAATTATTTGATTTGCTCCAAATTTGGTATACCGGTTTATTATGTTCCTTGATTAGATTTGGAGGTTCATTAGTTACATATAAAAGGAGGAAAGGGGGGCTACCCCCCTTAATTTAGATAAATGGGTTTTTCATGCAGAAATATGCGATTTGCTATAAATTTGGTATACCGGTTAATTATGTTAAGCAGCTTTCCTGATTAGATTTGGAAAATCATTATGATATATAAAGGGGGGGAAGGGCGCTACCCCCCTTAATTAAGATAAATGCGTGTTTCACGTAGAATTATTCAATTAGCTCCAAATTTGGTATACCGGTTTATTATGTTGAGGAGATGGCGTGATTAGATTTGGAGGTTCATTAGTTAAGTATAAAGGGAGGAAAGGGGAGCTAGCCCCCCCCCCCCTAATTTAGATAAATGGGTTTTTCATGCAGAATTATTCGATTTGCTCCAAATTGGGTATACCAGTTTATTATGTTAAGGAGCTTCCCTGATTAGATTTGGAGATTTCTTGGTTAAGTATAAAGGAGGGATGGGGGCTAGTCTCCCCTTAATTTAGATAAATAGGTTTTCATACAGAATTATTCGATCAGCTTCAAATTTGATATACCAGTTTATTCCGATATGGCTTCCTTCATTTGATTTGGAGGTTCATTAGTTAAGTATAAAGGGAGGAAAGGGGGGCTACCCCCCCCCCTTAATTTAGATAAATGGGTTTTTCATGCAGAATTATTCGATTTGCTCCAAATTGGGTATACCAGTTTATTATGTTAAGGAGCTTCCCTGATTAGATTTGGAGATTTATTGGTTAAGTATAAAGGAGGGATGGGGGCTAGTCTCCCCTTAATTTAGATAAATTGGTTTTTCATACAGAATTATTCGATTTGCTTCAAATTTGATATACCAGTTTATTCCGATATGGCTTCCTTCATTTGATTTGGAGGTTCATTGGTTAAGTATAAAAGGGGAAAGGGGGCAATCGCCCCTCCCCTTAATTTAGATAAATGGGTTTTCATGCAGAATTATCTAATTTAATTTCATTTTTTTTCTAGGTTCATTCTGATAAGGAGCTTTTCTGATTAGATTTGAAGGTTCGTTGGTTCAGCATAAAGGGAGAATTGGGGGAGCTAATACCACCTTTAATTTAGTGAAATGTTTTTTTCATGCAGAATTATCTGATTTGCTTCAAATTTGGTATAGCAGTTTATTATGTTAAGGAGCTTCCCTGATTAGATTTGGAGGTTCTTTGGTTAAGTATAAAGAGGGGCAATGGGGACTAATCCCGTCTTTTATTTTTCGAGGAGCATTATTCTTTGAAATAAGAGTACAATATATAATTAGTGTGAATAGCCTGTGAGCTCAATGCCATCAGTTTAACTGGGCAATTTTCTTTTTATTCCTTCCCAGCCAGCTGCCGCTTACTAAGATTCTATTAAAGTTTTGCGTCCTTGAATTAGCGGGGGAAAATATTTTTCAACAGACTAAATGGCAAACAGAAATAATAATAATAATATTATTATTATAGATAAAAAAGAACAAAAGGATACTCTTTTCTTTTCCTTACTTATTACTTAAAAAGTAATTGCTATCTCTGTTGCTAATTATCTGATTGCATTCAAATTTTCAGAGAATTCAAATAATAACAAATTGAGCCGCTTACCGAATTTCTATTAAAATACAATAAGTTTTCAGAAAATTAGAGTCCCTCTAAAGAGCCCATTATCTGAACCACTCAAAAAAGCTGATGACTGTGTAGTTTATTTTTATTGTGATTGGAGAAGCCTGACATTATCAGCTTGCATCTGATGATGTTCTTAGCAATGCAGAAAGGAATCATTATTACAATGGGGTTGTGAGGTTTCTGCACCTGTTCTTGGTTAGGTATAATTGAGGCAATACAAGTGAATCATACAGAACTTAATTTTCCAAACGTCCACATGCTTTTTCTTGAAAAGAAGACAAGGGCAACATTTTTTTTTTAATTATGCAACACAAAGTTGATATTTTAGGGAAAGGCCAGGGCACATTTTCTACTTTTAAAAAGAGCTTTTGAAAAACATCTTAACAGGAGCACTAGTTGGTCAGTTGACTTTATTAGTTTTGTTATTTCCCATGTTAAAGTTTACTTTATTAGCACATGAAATAAGAGCAGCATCTGTCATTAATCTTAGTCCTAAATTAAAATCTTTATGAGATGTCTAATTATAAATAATGTAATGTTACAAAAGATTAATAAATAAATTTACAAATTACATCCTAACAGAAAATACTGTTTACTTTTATTTTTAATTCAGCAAAAATAACTTTAACAAATGCAAATTTAATAATAATAAAATAATATTATTTAATAGACTTTCAAATGACAGGAAAATAGCAAAAAAATAATTTTCCTGTTTCACTGTTACATCGATGCACCCACACCCACACATGCACACCTTCTTTCATGACAAATTTTGTAGTGCTCAACTAACCGGACTCTTCAAGTTTCAAGTATACGACAATCGGCACTTCCCAAGCATGGCAGTTAGTTGAGCTTCTACTGTACGTCCATTTTCACCAGTATATGCTAATTAAAATCGGCTTGATTTGAATCATGATAAAAATTTCGATTTTAATCATAATTAAAATTCCGATTTTAATCACGATTTTTTTTAAAATCACACAATTACATTTTTAATTTTTTCATTAATAATGTTTAACAACTATATTCTAAATCAAAATAATCTTTAAAAGAGCATATTTTATTTGTTAAATTTGTTTGTTAAAGAAAACAAAAAACAAAGGTGTATGTTCTCAATACACTATGAGAATGTTCTTTCATTTTCAACAGCAGTCTTCTGCTTGCTTTTCTTTGTAGATACTCACTAGTGAGATAAGGGAATTTACTGAATGGGATAACAGTGGTCTCCCATAGTAAATACATAACAAAGAATTTCCTTCTTTTAACCACTGACCAATAGGTATTAGTAACAGACCTGTTTTTCAAGTATAATTGGAGCAAAGAACCTGAATCAACTATTAAAAGCTCTTTGCTTGAAGTTACTATTTTCAGAGTTTCCTCTAGACAGTTTCAGAAGAGTGCTGTGCCCTTCCTTTCTTACCCTTTGATTTACAAAATAGCACTCTCCTTGCCCCTCATCGAAAAAATTAGCACCCTTTTTGCACTTTATTCAGAAAATTAGCCCTTACCCTTTTTTGTTTAAAAAAATTTGTTTGCATAGTAAAAACTTCCTCATTGTTGAACTAATATTTTAACACAATCAAACTGATTGGTAAAGTTATCATACGAATTGAATATTTCCAACTGAGCGAAAAAATGCCCAGGCTGGGAATCGAACCCAGATCCTTGGCTTACAATTTATCAGAATTTTAATTTTAATTTTGTAAGCCAAGGATCTGGGTTCGATTCCCAGCCTGGGCATTTTTTCGCTCAGTTGGAAATATTCAATTCCTCATTATTGTCTTGAAAAAAGTCTCCTGAATTTTAAATATTAAAAGTGGCTTTAAAAATTAAAAAAAAGGCCTAAGAAAACAAAAAAGGACACTTTAGAATCTAAAAAGTGCCCTTTTATCTACCAGCTGCACCCTATCCCTTTTTAAATCTGGGGGAAACTCTGCTATTTCACACAGTACTGTAGATACTAATACTTGTTGTAATTGAAAAAAAATTGCTAAGTCGAAGATGGGAGGTAGGAAAAAGCATCCCATATGGCTTTATTAGCAGAAATTGCAACAGCTTCTGGTAAAGCAGAAAATTTGTTTTTCTCTACAAAGCATTAAATTTGCCTTAGCTAAAAATTTCATGATTACATTTCCCAATTTAAAATAAATAAATAATTGGTTACCTTGATATTTTGTCCATTTTTTCTCTGAAAATGTCAGTTTAAAGATTTTTTATTATAAAAGAGCTTAGGTTTATAATACGACCAGCTGTAAAATTAGTATTTTTATTGTTATTTTGATCTTGATTTGTGAAAAAATATACTAGTTACACTGAACAAAGGATTCATAGTACTTTTCTGTATGTTTATACTGGATTTAGTCTTCAATTTGTTTATTGGTGAATTATCCTTCTATACATTGTGATTGTACTAATAACATATTTAAAATAATATGTACCTAATAATGGGGGTTGTTTTGGTGAATTGGTGTAGTGAAGCATTGATGGTACCTTTAATGGCATTAACACAACATCTTATTGAGAACTTTTAAAGTAGGAGATGTAATAATTATACAGAAGTATAAAGCTTTATATGCATTTAAAAATAATAATAATAAATACTACTTTCAAACCTCTATCTTAATTGCATTGGCAAAACTATTAGAAATCGCAAGCCTTCAAAATTTAAAATAACATCGTCAGTTAATTTTAATATAAAATATAGTTCAAACTATAATTGTTGAACGTCACATTCACCTTGAAAAACATATAAAAAATACGATGTTGCAATTCTGATAAAATTATACTTAAAAAGGTGCTAAAAAATACATAAAAGGTTTCTACAACATGAAAACCATCAAAGATGTTAAAATCCTAAGCGCTTTCAACTGCATTATAACAGTCATTTTTATTTCGTTTTTATATATTTTTCCCCTGAAGATGACTGTTGAAAGCACTTGGGATTTTAACATCTTTGATGGTGTAGAAACCTTATGTATTTTTTAGCACCTTTTTAAGTAAAATTTTATCAGAATTGTAACATTGTATTTTTTATAAGTTAATTTTAATTTAAAAAATCTGATTTAAATACAAATAATCAATTTAAAAAAAAATCGTGATTTTTTTTCATACCTTGATTTTCGCTCAACAATTGAGCACAGTCAACTCAAAAAAAAAAAAAAAATCACTACACTAAAATCTTTAAATACCTAAGATTTGTATATTACTTACAATGCAAAAATGTAAAGAATGAAATTTGCAGTTAAGATTCAGTTACAAAATCAAGATGACTACATTTGATTGCTTGATTCTAAACGGGTGACTAATAAATTTTTTAAATAAGTTGATTGTATTTTCATTAGATATTGAGTTTTATTAGCATTCATTATTTATAATACATAGTTCATAAAAGATACAACTAAAATTTAAATTAGTACACCTAATAAACAATTTAATTTAAATACAACCTATGGCCAGAAAGTTCGGTGAATGAATTTTTATTTCAAATACAGTTTACTGTCCTTCAAAATAATCTCCATGGATGGTAATGCACTGTTGGGAACGAGTATATAAGTCCTGGAAACTCCTGTAAAACAGTTCTTTCAGAAAGGCTTTCAGCTCGGCCGTCATGTTGCGTTGAATGTCGGTGATGTCCGCAAATCTCTTTCCCTTCAGTGGTGACTTCAATCTGGGGAAGAGGAAGAAGTCTGTAGGTGCCAAATAAGGTGAATAAGGGGGTGACCAAGTATCAAAACTCCATTCGTGGCCAGGAACTGAAATACAACCAAAACAGTATGTGGCCAGGCATTATCATGGACAGGAGTCCATTCATAAACACTCTTTGATGTGATGGCTTCACCTTTATAAACTTCTTTGAGCATTTCAAGAGTTTCTTTTGCATTTTTCCCAAGTTTGAAACAGAACATGTTTTTTCTCTGATCCACTTTGTTTACCGCAACAATCCACAATAGACCTTTCACGCTCGGCTTTAAACGTAACAGGGAATAAACGCGCTTGGAACCTTGCCAAACATTCAAACAGATATTGACCTTCACTACGCGCGGCACGTTGATATTCTACTAGTACAGCAGCGACCTCTACAGGCTCATTCACCGAACTGGCCACAGGTTGTATAAAGAAAGCAATGATCAACAAAATTCAGACACCTACAAAACCATTGGTCCCAAGCTGTGCAGATTTTTGAATATATTATACCTAAATTAAAGAATCCCTGTAAAATTACAGAAATCTTTTTCTACACTACTGTTCTATTCACAATTAAATTATAATAAAATGTTACCTGTTAACTAAAACAAAGTTAAAAGGATGCTTGCAAAGACTCTCGGCAGTTTTCCTAAGACTGCTTATTATAGCACAATCACTCCAGGGTTGAGCAGGAAAACAGTTGCCAGAGAAGGAGTATGATAAACCTGGATCACCATAGCAGGCCTATAACATATTTTTTTTTATTTAGAAACATCAAAACGATAATTTTATTGAAGATGCTTACATTCCTAATTGTTAAAACACTTGAAATACACTCAAATTTAAAAAGAACAAGGCATTAAATCAAATATTTAAAACAATAAATATAACATTGCTAACTGTTTCTGTGAAACTAAACAACATAATTGCAAATTTTTGGTGACTGGTGCCTGAAAATACATGCACACAATGTTTTAAAGAAATATAAAAAAGCAGAAAATATTTCAATAACACAGTGCATTCACTCAGTTACATTTGAAAGAAAGTAAACAATGTCTCCAATACTGGTCCATGGATTATATACCGTATTTTCGGGTGTATAGCCCGCGGGTTACACAAGAAAAAAACATTTGGAACAGCCGCTGTGGCTTATACACGGTGCGGATTATACAAAGATTTTTTTTTTTTAAAGAAACGGAAAATCGCGATTTTTTTATAATTTTTAAACCCGAAAAAATTTCAAAAATCGTCAAAATTTGTGAATTTTTTTCGCTATGCCGCGAAATTTAAAGAATTTTCCTGTGTTTGCAATGTTATTTTACTGTTTAAATGCTATTATTATTTATTTCTGTTTTTGGAAATAGAGATATTATTGCTTTGTTTATGACAGACTCGGAAACTTCTGATTTTGAAGTATTTTCCGATTCCAGTGATTAAAATAAATATTTTTGAGCGAATTACTGTGTGCCTCTCTATACAGCAGTTTTATATTACTTATAGTAATTATTGTTTAAAATAATAATAACATATTTTCTAGGTGGTAAAATGCCATTAATGGCTCCAGTTGTATATTACATCCAGTTCTTTCAAAGTTACTGTTGTGATAATTTACCTATTATCTGCTGCTGCAATTCAGAAAATTAAACTGAGATAAATGGTATTTAATGTTTGCCAGAAATGTATGCAATTAGCTCACTAATTATATTTACTTTTTGACATGGAAAAAAATATTGTGAAAAAATTTGCGTATTGTGTTGCTTATGATAGCTAATTATCTACGAAATGGGCCCGGAGAGGTGGGGATGCCCCCCGTGGGGGGGGGGGGGCTTTCTAACAGAACCTAACCCGTATTTACACACAAAAATCCAAGTTTAGAAGAAAACTCCGAACGATTAGGCCAACGGGCGCGATTGGGTTTGAACCCAGGACCTCCCATCTACCAGCTTTTGAGAGCAGAACCTCTCGGCCACTGGTGGGGCATAGAAAAACGAAAATATTTCTTGAATTACCTCTGACAATAATTTTGTTATTTTTAAAGGAAAAAAAAAGTGACTTTTTCTCCAGATTAAAAATAATGATAATAATAAATAAGTTAAAATCTGGTTTTATTATTATGGAATTATTAAAAAAGAAAAAGATTTTAGTACCGTAATTTACGGAAGAAACGTCGTGGCGTTTACGTGTTTTAAATTGAAATTTCAAGTGATGCGGTGTTTACGCATAATAAGAAAATTTTTTTTCACTCCCAAAAATTCAGATACCAAAGAAATTTCATATTAATGAGATTTTAAAATAATGTGGGTGAGCCGAAATTTTCAGACCCAGGCGATCGAAATATATTGACCCTGCCTGGGCTAAACTTGAACCATTTATGCTAAAAATTTGGCCCACCCAGCCAAGAAAAATCAATTAAATCAAGTCCGGGATCCTATAAATAAAATTCTTTAAAATATATTTTTTACATACTCATGCAAACATTTTGCAGCTTAAACTAGTATGTCCACAATCTATGAAATATGGAATGGCAACATTATTGATTACTTAGAGTAGGGATGCACAACCTGTGGCCCGCGGGCCAAAAGTGGCCCGCCATGGGTTAACTTGTGGCCCGCGATCACAATTTCTTCGTTTTTTTTTTTTTTTTTTTTTACACAATTTCGTCAATTTATAACTGGAAAAATTGGCATTTTTGTCCATATGTCGCAGGAAAAAATCGCGAATTTCGTCAATTTGCCCCAGGAAGAAATTGCAAATTTCATCAGAGCTAATTAAGAATCTCAAATTTCGCTGATCGAGTTCGGAAAAATCGCAAAATTTATCGATGAGTCATAGAAAAATCTCAAATTTCGTTGATCAACTGGGGAAAAATCTCGAATTTTGTCAGTTTATCGCAAGAAAAAATCGCGAATTTCGACAATTTGCCGCTGAAAAAATTGCAAATTTCGTCAGAGTCAATTAAAAATCATGAATTTCGTTGATCGGACACGTTAAAAATCGCGAATTTTGTCGATTATGTAATATTTGATCGGTTTCTGAAAAATTACGAGTTTTGTTAGTTGATCGTGAGAAAAACTCGGAATTTTGTCAATTTGCCGCGGGAAAAGTTACAAATTTCGCCAGAGTCAGCTAAGAATCGCAAATTTTGTTTATCGGGCGCAGAAATTTTCGAATTTTGTTGATCGCGAGAGGAAAAATCGCGAATTTTGTTGATCGCGAGAGGAAAAATCACGAATTTTGTCGGCTCGGTGCGGAAAAGTCTGAAATTTCTTTAATCGGGCACAGAAAAATCGCGAATTTTGTCAATAAGGTACGGAAAAATGGCAAATTTTGTTGACTGGCTGCGGAAAAATCGTGAGTTTCGTCAGTTTATCGCGAGAAAAAAATGTCGAATTTCATCAATTTGTCGCGTAAAAATTAAATTTCTTCAGAGTCAGTTAAGAATCGCAAAAGTTGTTGATCGGACGTGGAAAAATCACGAATTTTGTCGAGGAGCTTACGGAAAAATTGCAAACTTTCTTGATAGGGTACGGAAAAATCGCGAGTTTCGCCAGCTTATTGCAGGAAAAAATCGCAAATTTCATCAATTCGCCGCGGGAAAAATTACAAATTTCATCAGAGTCAGTAAACAATCACGAATTATGTTAATCGGCACAGTAAAATCGCGAATTTTATCGATGAGGTACAAAAATTGCAAATTTCGTTGATCAACTGGGGAAAAATCACGATTTTGCCAATCTGCCGCGGAAAAAAATCACGAATTTTAACAATTGATAGAAAAAATTACACATTTTGTCAATTGGTCGCAAAAATATTGCGAAATTTGTCAATCACTCGTGAAAAAAAATCGTGAATTTTCCCAAAAATTCGTGAATTTCGTGAATAGCTGATGGAAAAAATTACAATTTGTGTGTCAGTCCCAAAAAATATCATGAAATAGAAATCCATTGGTCGCAGGAAAAAATCGTAATTTTTTTCGATTGTGCGCGTAAAAGAAATCGCGATTTTCGCCAATTTATTGCGCAAAAAAAATCGCAAATTACATCAATGTATATCAGGAAAAAATCACGTTCCATAAAATAAATCAGATTAAATTGCATTGTTAAATCAACTTGTATTTAAGAAACAGCACAGTGATGGTAAGTATTTTTTTTTTTTCCTTGGTAATCATTTCGTGTATAAATGCTTTTAAAGCAAAATCTTCTAATTGAAATCTATATTTATTTCTTTGAGATTCTGACAGCTAAAAAGTTCCAAACAGAGCGATAGAAGAAGGGGGGGGAAAAAAGAAAATAGCTTTAGGATCGCACGTGATATCTTTTTGTAGTGGTTAGCATGAATCATATAATGTTTATAATCCTTATCGCTCCACGTGCAAAGAAATAATAAAAGTAGGTCATGAAATTTCTTGCAGATTGATTGGAATTAAATAAAACTGATTCGAATTAAATAAAAAGTTTTGTTTTGTTTCTGATAACTTTATTATAAGACACACATACACACATAAATAACGGCTGCATTCACTATAAGTAATATTTAATTTTAAAGGTATAAAACTATAGCCGCATTTATTAATACTTAACGAAATCGAACAGCATTTTTCAGTTTTTGATAAGGGAAAAAACATTTAGAAAATGCTGAAAGTTGATTTTTTAACTGAATTTCCAGATGAGACAACTCGGGAAAGGTCATCATCAAATAGCAATCGCTTATAACTTAAGATATAATACATTTATCGAAAATGAGAAAACTATAGGTGTAAACTAGCGGTCGCCACTCGCCACGTGGCGATTAAAGTTGTAAAAGTGGCGATTAAAAAAGCGGCCATCGATCGCCACCCTAGTCGCCACTCACCAAGTGGCGATAAAAAGTCTTATCGATCGCCAAGTGAAATATAGCTTTTTTCATAGAAATATGCATCTCTACTTTGGTTACATCTAATTAGCAAACTGGTTAATTCTTTTTCTTACTGGATGCAAGCAGATTACAACGATTTAGCTGTATTTTCAATATTTCAGCTTTTCGCCATTGCTGTTCAGTTTGATTATTTTTTCAAGAAATACAGTTTTATTCTGCAAAATATATTCATCAGCTTTGATTCCACATGCATTTCAAATAATTTATTCCTTTTTTTTCACCGAATGCAAGTGGATTTTAAGGACATTGCAGTATGTTCAATATTTCGACTCTGGCCACATGCTCACCAGTTAGATTATTTTTCTTCAAGAGATACTGTTTAATCCTGCGGAATACACTCATCAGCTTCGATTTCAACTGTATGTAATGTGTGTAGTATGTTAATAACACATTTACTTATTAAATAAAATCCAAATAACATTTTATTGTGCTTTATTTGATTTTTTTTTTTTTTATTGTATACACCTAAGTGTTGGAATTTTGATTTAATTATTTTTTATATAAATTAATAGTAA
Organism: Maratus speciosus; assembly: GCA_963932465.1. Lineage (NCBI taxonomy): Eukaryota > Metazoa > Arthropoda > Arachnida > Araneae > Salticidae > Maratus > Maratus speciosus. Next base: position 47,433,595 of record OZ010796.1, on the reverse strand, counting down.
TTTAAATTGATAATAGTGTTTATGAACATATAAAAATAATCTAAAAATATATTCTAAAATATGAATGTAACAGATTCAGTGGTTTTAAAGTAATTTTCTTGAATTTTGACTGCTTCCCTATTCTTATCATGAATAGTTGGCTGGTATAAAACTCTGACTTATAGAAAAATATGTCTATATACAGCGATTGTAGTTCATGTAGACGTCAAGAAAGTTTGAAACATTATAGTGGCCACTAACTTTAAAAAGTGGCCACTAATGAAACTGAGTCTACCGGCTACTGGCTACTAACTCAATTTCCCAGTTTTCACCTATAGAGAAAACGCATTCGATTTCAAATCACTTTGATAGATGTGCCGGCAGATCCCATGCTTTTCCGTTTAAAAATGAGTTTAAAATTCTCGATGAATTATTGTGCGAGGTTTCTTTTTACCCCCCCCCCCCCCTCTTAAAAAAATCAAAAACACCTGCATTCCCGATCTACAGATTCTTTTAGAAATGATTAAAATGAGAATTTTTATATCTTATTCAACTGACAAAATGATATGCGATAACATTATTTTATTTGTACATAGCGCTAAATATTAAAATTAATCCGTTTATTATCTATTTGTAAATAATTTTAATATGTGGCACCGTGAAAATAAATGTCATTTTAGCAAGTTGTCATTTTAATGTCGTTCGAGCACGCTATTTACGATACTTGAGTTACAGTTGAGATTGCTAACGCTCAATCGTTCTCATGACGCTCTTTAGTGTATAGAAAAGTTTACTCAATTTTAACGGGATTTTTTCTTTTAAATATTATTTATAATGAATTATTAATTTTGAATATCGTACTTATATTATTTATATCAAATTAATAATTTCATATTTCCAGAGCTCCCACTCAACTTGTGTAGTAAAAAAGGGGACCAAAAGGGAGCACATATTTTGTAAAAAAAGAGATCAAAAGAAAACTATTTTTGCAAATCGTAAAATAAAATAAACAGGGAAACCCTCCTTTCCTTCAATTGTCACTAATTAATAATGTTCAAAGTATAATTTGTTACAAAGAAAACGCTTGCTTCGATTCAAATTCTGAAATTCATTATCTTAAAGCCATTGTTATTGGTAGAGGTTACAAACCTTCTAAGACAGATTGAAGTTCACGAATTTTTCCACGACTATTTAAAGAAATTTGCGTGTTTTTCGGAATCCTTTGATGAAATTTATATGTTTTTCACTATCTCTTGACGAAATTAAAGTTTTTAAAATCTTTTGACGAAATTAGTTTTTTTTTTCGATTATTTGACGAAATTCGTGCTTTTCCCGCAATCTTTTGACCAGTTTTTTTTTCGCGATATTTTGATGAAATTCACGTTCTTTTTGCAACCTTTTGACAAAATTCACGTTTTTTCACGATCCTTTGCCGAAATTCGCATGTTTTTTGCCACCTTTTGACAAAAATCGCGTTTTCCGCGATTCTTTGACAAAACTTGCGTTTTATTGAGAGATCTTTTGATGAAATTCGCGTTTTTTCGTGATCTTTTTACAAAGTTCTCATTTTTTTCGCGATCCTTTGCCGAAATTTGTGTATTTTTTGTGACCCTTTGTTGTAATTTGCAACCTTTTGACGATAAACGCGTTTTTGGCTATCCTTTGACAAAACTTGTGTTTTTTTTTTCGCAATCTTTTGAGGAAATTAGTCTTTTTTGTGATCTTTTGACAGCGTTTTTTTCGATCTTTGAATGAAATTCACGATCTTTTGAAGAAATTTGCACATTTTTGCAATCCTTTGACAAAATTGGCAATTCTTTTCGTGATCGATTAACAAAATTTAATGGTATTTTTTGGAACATATTTGCGAAAAGTGCAATTTTTCCACGATGCTCGGCTAAATGCCAAACATCGGTAAAATTTTAAATAAAAGTCGGTTAAAAGTGTCAAAAAACGGACTTTACAGACCTAACAATGAAAAAACGGACCAATACAGACTTGAAGCAAAAAAAAAAAGATCTAGTGGGAGCCCTGTAATTTCGGTGCTTGTGGTTTTTAAAATTTCAGTTTAATTAATTTTTTTGTTGCAAAATCATTCACGATATACCAAGGTAATAATGCAATTTATCATCCGTGCCATATGCCGGAATTTAAGCTGCAAATTTCACGCAATTTTAGTGTAGTTTTTCGTATTTATATTATTTAAATTATATTAATTTCGAATTTTGCATTTAAATTATTTATTTCTAATTAATAATTTCATTTTTATGATTTCTTAATTCTTTTTATTAATGTGTTTCTGTTTAGCATGCCATTCGCAATCACTGCCGAAATTTCACATGTGGCGTAAACCCTGGTCGAAATATACATTCGTAGATGGTGTATAGCCCGCGGGCTATACACCATATAACCTTTAATACACCAATACACCATATAACCTTTTCTTCACATCAAAGTTACTGTACTTAAAATTTACTCGGGTATTTTTTGTCCCTTTATTACTAGGTTGAGCAAAAAGATCTGAGAAATGCGTGAAAGTTGCGTTGTTATGCACAAATTAACAACAAAAGCAACAACTACTATTCTTCAAAGTAGAGACCATCATGGTCCACGAGTTTCTGTCAGATTCCGGATTTGCTGGCAGTAGGTACGAAGTTTGTCTTGCCGCCATAACAGCACCTTCACCCTCATTAATCTCATCGATGGCTTTCAGAATCGTTAGCTCTTTTCTCCAATAATGTCGAATCAACACACGCAAATCATACTGTTCAATAGGCATTTTGGAGCCGAAATTCCTGAACTCCTATAGATACACCACTAGTACTCCTACATACGATATAAATTCTGGTAACTATTAGATTAAAAATTTCCCAGAACTTTTTGCTCAACCTAATAAAATACCAATAAAATTAAGACTTCTGTAATGCATACTTTTCTGTCACTGGAAACTTTATTTTAAAATATTTATTGATACTGCATAGCAATATCACATTTGCTCATAACATAAACTATTGAACGTAAACATGCAATTACAGTAGAAGATCTTTATAACGCAATTCCATATAACGCAATTCTCCATATAACGCACAACTTTTCAGACGAAAACAATGAATTTTCAGCGAAGAAGCACCTAAATTCCCACATTGTAAAAAATTGTTACTCTCTAAAAAATTAAATTTAATACATTAGTTCAACTTTATCTCCTTATTTTAGAACTTTTTAATGAAAAAAAATTGCTATTAAATGTTTTCGGAAATGAACAATATAATGAATGATTTGGGTCCAGGTATATTTGGACCATGTTTATAAAGTATATTTAACAATATGTGGAATGATCTGTATAATGCAAAAATTTATAATCTGGATAAGGAATATAGTATAAAGATACTCTAATGTATTTTGATATATTTCAGACATATTTGGCCATATTAATGAGGTAAATTTAATGATTTGTGAAATGTGATCCATATAACGCAAAATTCTATATAACACACAACCTTGCATTTTTAGGTTTGTGTTATAAAGATCTTCTACTGTATTTCATTTACTTTACTTGTTGCATCTATATTCATAGATATTTATCAAAATATTTAATCTACATGTTGTATTCAGCGACTTAGTGAAAATGTGTGCCGGTTCATATACAGGGTGCGGATTTTTTAGTACTCCTATTTCTGAATTTTGCTATATTGTTATGGGATTGAAAACCCAAGTTTAAAAAATCAAAACAACATAATATTCTAGTATTTTGATCTATCTGTTGCTGCATATAAGAAATAAAAATCTAATTAATATATAAAAACACATTTCTAAGATTTTTGCATTCTTAGTGCTGAACATGTGTGCACTTTGTTACTTTGGTGTCCCCTGTGTTACCGTATGTCCCCTATGTTACTGACATGTTTTTTGTTATCTTAACAAAAAGAAAAAACTTTCTTAAGAATCAAAGGGTTAAATATGCAATGACTAATATGTATAAGTATGACTGAGATTTTATTATAACACTACTCTTGTTATGTAATTATATAAAGTTTTGTATTGCGAGAATACTAAAAAAGTAACACAGGGGACATAATATGCCCATTTTGTGAGAAAATATATAACATAAACAAAAAATTATGGGGTAGTGAGAAATAAAGTTCATATAAAAATGTTAAAATCATAAAAATAATTTTTTACTTTCATAAGACAATATGGGGAGATTATTTAAAATATGGTAACACAGGAGACACTTTTCATTCAATGTGTCTATGTTTCTAAGTGTAGTAAATAATATATTTTAAAAAGTGTGCTGCTGATATTCAATTTCTATTCTTGAAGATGTATACAATCCTCCCAAAGGTTTTTTTGCTTCATTTCTAGTGAAAAAATTTTTGAAAAAAAAAATTCTTAAAAGGGACCTTTATTTTTGGAATGACCCATATATAATGACTGGGATACCAGAATAAGTATGTATGTATATAACTCCCTCCTTCCTATTGGCTAATTTTACTCAACAAAGACAACACAAATAACATTGTGCAAAGAAAGCACAAGTGTTGATTAACAAAAAACAGGCTCTCCTTAAGTAAGGTCAAAGCAATCCCCAAAGCAGAATATTTTGCAATGTTCTGCAATGAATATGATCAAAAATTTTCTTTGGGAGAAAAAAAAGAAAAACCCAGGGAGAAGTTCTTGTATATGTAGGAGTGCAATTTCATCTTTTTATAGAAATGCAAAAGACATTTTGTAAACTGCTGACACACATACATAAAATAAACATTTTGGGATACGATTTATTTTAAAACCATGGCATTGACAAAGAATGCACAGTTCTGTGAATAACTTTAAAAGTGACATGAGATATCACTTTTATGGAGGAAATGTTTTTGAAAATTTTGTCCCTGCATGGTTATAAGTCCAGCTTTTAGAAGTTTTCTAACAGATTTATGTCCAGGTGGAGGTCCATGTGCTCTTCTTTCACTAACAGATTGGGAGGCGGCAGCACAGATAATCACCTCATCAAGTTCACGGCTGAAATTCCGGAATTAGTTAAAATTCAAATTGCATATTAAAACACAATCGATCTGCTGATTCATATCTTTGTGGAAAACACCTGAAAACTATAGGTGCAGATTCACAATTGCCAGTCACCACATGGTGACTAAATTTTTTGCTTTGGTGACTAATTTTAGGCGTCCAAGTTGGCATACTTTGGCGATTTTTCTTTTCGCGATCCTCTGACAAAAGTCGCATTCTTTTTCTTTTTTTGCAATCCTTTGACGAAAATCAGGTTTTTTAGCGATAATTTAAAAAATTCTTGGTTTTTTTTTTTTTTCATGATTCTTTGACAAAATTCGCACCATGATCCTGTGATGAAATTTACAGATTTTTGCGATCCTTTGGTAAAATCCATGCTATTTCTGCAATTTTTTGACGAAATTCATGTTTTTTTCTGCAATCTGTTGACGAAATTTGCATTTTTTCTGCAATCTTTTGACAAAATTAGAGTTTTTTCTGCGATTGAAAAAATTAGTGGGGTTTTTTTTTTGTGATCCTTTGACAAAGTTGACGATTTTTCTGTGAAGATTGCTGAAATGTGTATTTTCCCCATGATTCTTTGACGAAAAACACGTTTTTTCATGATTGTTTGGCGAAAAATGCATTTTTTCGAGATTTTTTGACAAAATTCCTGGGTTTTTTTTCCAGAATTCTCTGACGAAATTTGTGTTTTTTCACTGATCCTTTGACGAAATGGGCAATTTTTCTGAGAAGATTGGCAAAATTCAGATTTTTCTGTGATCAACTGATGAAAATCACATTTTTTTTTACAAAATTTGCACTTTTTTTTTTAAATTCTTTGATGAAATTCGTGGTTTTTTTTTTTTTGCTGACGATTGACAAAATTGATTTTTCGGCGGCCATTTGTCAAAATTCTTGATATTTTTTGTGTCTGAATTTTCAGAAAATTCGGACCAGAATCACCCCTGCACTAGTCTGTGATAAGATAATTTTTCTTGCATGTTCTTGAAAAACAAATGTTTGAATTGTACTTTGATTTTTATAATGTAAAATAATCTCACATTCACATGTTTTTTATAGATTCAATTGTATGACAAAATGAAAATAAGAAATACAAGATAGTACCCGTCACGATTTGACGGTAAATAACTTGAAAGTTTTATTAGAAAAATTCTTGAATTTTTAATTAGTTGTTTTTAATTAATCATTGAAATTGTGACAAATTTCTATATTGCATAATTGATTTCCATTTCTTTAAGACAATAGAGGATGCTGTCAGCCAAACCTATTCAATGAAGTCAAATAATTTTAAGTTCATAATTTACAACCAATTTTGCTTGCTTTTTATCAGAAATGTAACTAAAAATATTGGGTAGAGCCTTTATATTTACATACTAAGGTCTCATTTTTTTTCGAATAAAAAACAATATTTATTATTATTTTATTTTTTTAACTACATGGACCATTAAAATCTGTCATGAATTTTATTTTTATCAGTCTCATTCTCTAAAACCCTAAATTTGAAACTTGATGCAGCTAACAATGTATAATATATATTTTATCACTTGAATTTTATTTTACATTTAAAAATTCTTTTTAAATATTAAACCATGGATATCAAGGTAATTTTTTTTTACAGTTCTTATATGAATATTTTTCTTTCTTTCCCTTTTATTTTTTTAAGTAAAAGAAAGGCAAACTTTTCCTTCTGACACACACATCTATATATTCTTGATAATGGACTGAAAATGTAACAAATATTGTGGATCAGCTCAATTTATTTAATTGATAATTATATGCAAAATATTTTAAATATTAAATTATCATTATCATTTCTTTTAATATTGTTCAGTATTAAATTTCATTAATTATAAAGCATTCAAATAATAGAATAAAAATCCTAACTTCTCCTCCTAATAAATAATGCCATTATTGAAATAAATTATCGGCAAAAATATCACAGAAGTTCTTTTGCCAGGCGTTGGATTCGAACCTGCGTCCTCTACAAAAATTCAGAGCTTTAAACTGGTGCCTTAGGCCGCTCGGTCACCAGGAACTCGTTCTACTTTCCTCGAAATTGAAGTCCAAAAAAGAATTTTGGCGCATGCGCATATGCCCGAAAAATCGATACTTACATAAATAGCTTTGTGTTTTAATATATATGATTGTTTTCCTAATATTCCCCACTACCATGATTACTTAGCTTCTTCTTAGAGATTTTTTCTTCTGACTATACACAGCTTAATATTTACTATTAGGAGAGAGTGGCTCACCTGGGGACACTGTACACCTCGAGACAGCTTTATTTTTTGCCCTAGATTTTAAATTAACTCTTAGCTCTTGCAGATGCAGATAGATAGCAGCACAATCTAACTTTCCAACATGTTTTGATCCCTTGGATGAAGCAGGCAAGAATTTATTAAGATTTTTATTTTGCAAACATGTCTAGTAACTTTCATGTAAAAGTTCGATAAGTTGCAAGGTGGAATTTTATTGAAAATATTCTGAAATAAAAGGTAATATAATGAAATTTAAAGCTTTCTCTATAAAACTGATGTATAATAATAGTTCTAGTGATAAGCCTAACAGCATGACATTCATAGGGGTTATAGGGTGCACCTTGGGACACAAGATATGCCTAGCTAACTTTTATTCGAAATATTTTAACAAAAAGATATTGCGTTTAAAACATTTATTTAATCTATATAACATTTATTTATTAATAGTTATAATTTCTTCTTTCAGGAAGTCATTAGGCTTATCAATGGCATGGATTAGAAATTTAGAATATAAAAAAATGCAGCAATTCATGCTGACAATATTCAGAAAGCTGCTGCAAAAAAATTATCAGGTGAAATGTCTTTTAGGAAATCTGCTGGGCCATTCCATGAAAAAGGAGACATGAGTCATGAAATTTCAAACTTATTAAAATGCTGAGTGTTATAGGTCATTTTAATCAGAAAACATTCAACTATTCAGCTACAGTCAGTATTAAGTGATATGATCTCTAAAATTAAAAATATAGGCCAACAAAGTATGTTGTTGTCGTTAATGATTGAAAGCACCTAATACACACATATTTGCTTAAACAATCTGATGAATTTTATACTATCTACATGTTTTATAGTTATATTAATTGTAACCTCTGGACTGTTTTCTTAGATTCTACAGGACATTTTTATTGTGGGTGGTATATATTTTTAAAACTGAACGATTTTATTTAACTAAGTTTCAGATGTCATTCCGTTACCAAAAACTACTAAAAAGTATTCTTATTAATTGGCTGTTTGCATTAGACACTAGATATTTTTCCTTCAAAGCCAGTTTTGAGTGTAAATCAAAGAAAAAACACCACAACATCCAAGTTAAATAATTTCATGCTTAAAACTTGGTAACGGAATGACAAAAATAATGGTAACGGAATGACAAAATATGGTAACAGAATGACAAAATATGGTAACAGAATGACAAAATATGGTAACAGAATGACAAAATATGGTAACAGAATAACAAAATATGGTAACGGAATGACAAGGCAACAAACAATATGCACTGATAGTCAAAATAATTATTAAAATCAAAGAGTATTAATGCCAAGTGAAGTTATACCTAGTTTAAATAAATTAAATGTTAATTCTTATGTTTTTATATATTTTACAAAAGGGAAAGAAAAATGAATTTTATGTTGGACAAGTTTTGATGTTGAAATATTTCCTTTTATTCCAATCAATATCATTCTCAGTCAATTATTATTACTATATTTTACTTTTCTATTATAACTGTAACCATAAATAAACATTCTGTTTAATAACCCTAACTGGTTTAAACATATAAGTGTATGTTTGTACCATGAAAATGTCAGACTTTTGATTTGAAGGTTTAACTGCTGCGTTCAGCGACTTTCCTCAACCATTTAGAGACTTCATAGCTATTGTTGTTTATGATCAAGAGTCAGAAACATGTATGATTTCAGAATGTGAAATTTGTCAAAATTATTTTCAAGAGAAATATATTAATGTAGTTCCGGAGAACAAATCCGAGGAGATTATCAAATGGAAGCAATGGCAGAAAATTAATAATAAATGCACAAAACTTTCATTCATAGGTTCTTTAATTCAATGTCAGACATAAGAGCAAAATATGTTACTTTTTAAAGCACACATTTATAAAACGACAGAAACAAAAATTCTTCAGAGTTCTAAATGCTAATGTTTCTGAGAAGAAAGCAGTAATACAAGTAGATTTTGCTGAAAACTTCACCATAAAAATGCAAAATGAAGTTCAAAGTGCACATTAGTGCAATACACAAGTGACACTTTTTACTGCATGTATATGGCATGGAAATGGAAGAGAACAAGGCTATGTCCTTGTAAGTGATGATACCATTCATGAAAAAGTTTATGTATGTTTTTTAGAAACAATTTCTGATTTCATCGCTGCCCATCCACAAATTGAAAAGGTAGGATTTTTTAGTGATGTTGCATCAGGACAAAATAGGTCTAATTTACTCATTTCCAGAAAAAGAGGATAAATGCTGGGTAGATAAGAATCAAATAATTCAGAAGTTGAAAAAGCCATCAATTATAACTGACGTGTCATGCACTCGTAGGGGAGAGGGGGGCACATGTGAACAATTTTTACATTTTTGACTATTTCTCAAAATTGTTATCAGCTATTGAACCAAAAACAGATTTATATGAATATTTACAATTTGTTTGTTCTTTTGGTTAAACTTTTGGATGCATGTAATTTCTAACTTATATCATCATTCTAATAGTTGTCTAAATTTGTTCACATGTGCCCCGGTGGAGGAGTAGTGTGAACATACCTGGGACACATGTGAACACATGCATAAATAAGACAAAAATAATTTTTTGTGAATAAAAACTAATTAGATGCCCTCTTTCTAGTTGTGTGAATAAATAAATAAATGTTTCAACATAGACACAAGAAATTATTCGGAAAATTATACACTAATATACCTACTCCTTTTGAGTCAAGCATAGCAAAACTGTTACTTTTAAATAAGTTATTGAATAATTTTGTTATTGTGTCTTTATTTTTTTTCCAAATGTTGTGCAGTGTGTATAACAAAATTGTGCATCATGGTTTTAAAATTTAGTAAAATTGTAATAAAAAAAATTGATGATTATCACAATACTACTTATAGTATTCCCGCTAGGCCATTTTTGAAGGGCGCAGCGCCCTGCCCCTTTTAAAATCGGTAAAACGCGCCCTTCCGTTTTTTAAATCGGCAAACTGCGCCCTTCATATTTCAAAAATAGTCAAATGTGCCCGGAGTCGTTCTCAGCGATCGCTTTAAGCGATGCCGCGGACGCGCTATAGCGCGTAAATCACGCGAAAAATCGGAGATGGGACGCAAAAAAATAGTTATTACGTGTCCGTGGGACGCGTAATTTCGTCAAAAAATCACGGAAAAAAGCCGATTTTCGTCAAAGGATCGCAAAATAAAGCGCAAATTTCATCAAAATATTGCGGAAAAAACGCGATTCTCGTAAAAGGGCCGCGAAAAAATAGCGTATTTCTTCAAAGGATCGCGAAAAAATCGCGAATTTCATCAAAAAATCGCAAATTTCATCAAAATATCGCGGAAAAAACGCGATTTTCGTAAAAGGGCCGCGAAAAAATAGCGTATTTCGTCAAAGGATCGCTAAAAAATAGCGAATTTCGTCAAAAAATTGCGGAAAAATGTCGATTTTCGTCAAAGGATCGCAAAAAAGCACAAATTTCATCAAAATATCGCGGAAAAAACGCGATTGTCGTAAAAGGGCCGCGAAAAAATAGCGTATTTCGTCAAAGGATCGCGAAAAAATAGCGAATTTCATCAAAAAATCGCGGGAAAAAAGCCGATTTTCGTCGAAGGATCGCGAAAAAAGCGCAAATTTCATAAAAATATAGCAGAAAAAACGAGATTTTCGTAAAAGGGCCGCGAAAAAATAGCGTATTTCTTCAAAGGATAGCGAAAAAATACCGAATTTCATCAAAAAATCGCAAAAAAGCGCAAATTTCATCAAAATATCGCGGAAAAACGCGATTGTCGTAAAAGGGCCGCGAAAAAATAGCGTATTTCGTCAAAGGATCGCGAAAAAATAGCGAATTTCATCAAAAAATCGCGGGAAATAAGCCGATTTTTGTCGAAGGATCGCGAAAAAAGCGCAAATTTCATAATAATATCGCAGAAAAAACGAGATTTTCGTAAAAGGGCCGCGAAAAAATAGCGTATTTCGACAAAAGATCGCGAAAAATTTGTGAATTTCGTCAAAGAATCGCGGAATAAAACCGAATTTCGTCAAAGGATCTCGAAAAAAAGATCACATTTCGTCAAAGTATTGCATAAAAACACGATTTTCGTAACAGGTTCGCGAAAAATAGAGAATTTCGTCAAAAGATCGCGGAAAAACGCGAATTTCGTCAAAGGATCGCGGAAAAACGCGAATTTCGTCAAAGGATCGCGGAAAAACGCGAATTTCGTCAAAGGATCGCGGAAAAGGGCGAATTTCGTCAAAGGATCGCGGAAAAAAGGCGAATTTAGTCAAAGCCTCCAATGCACCAAAAAAGATGTGCAAACCAAACTTATCGGTAAAACATTCATAAAATGGGATTTAGTTTTTTTTTAATGAGATTCTTAAAACTACAGCATGATTTCAGTGTACGTTAATAATGTATTCAGTATGTAGCAGACCAGTGAAAAATCTCCCCCCGCCCCCCACTTCTTACTGCGGTATTACTATTAATCGATTTATTACATTAATTTTACAACAAGTTATTTTAATGGTACTTTAAAGTACCATTGGTGCATAAAGGGTTAATCAGCCCCACAGTTCAGTTAAATATTTAAAATTATTTACTTTATTACTTTTTCTGTTTTGTTTGTTATTTTATTATAAAAGAATTTGAACTCTTAGAATATTATAATTTTTTCTATTCTAATAGTAAATTTTAAGTATAAAGTAAAAAAAAAATTATAAATAAAGTATAAATATAAAGTATTGTAATAAATGTAAAGTATAAATAATCAATCATCCAATCTAATCTACCTCTTCTTCCCCCCGCCTCCCTCCTTCTTCGAAGGTTAAAATATTTAAAACTCTAATTTTTTTTACTTGCAACTCTGTCACTTCATTGTGACAATAAATAACCAATCATCTAAATTCTGCTTCTCTTTCTTATCAAACATACCAAATTTAAAGGCTTTTATTTTTTCTGTCCTAATTGTTAAAATTTTACTAACGATAAATAATTCATTATATAATCAACCTCCTCCCTCCCCCCCCCCCCTCCAAAAAAAATTGCTTTTGTCTCTTTGCCCCACCTTCACAGCTCACAAAGCTTATGATCTTTAAGTTATATTTGGTGATTTATTGTAATAATAATTGGTCACCCATCTAAATTTTACTACCCCTTAAAATCTCTGCTTTACCCTTAAAACTGCTAGTTTATGGGACTAATAATTTTTTAGTTTTTTTATTTGAAACAAAATTACTTACCTAGATCTTTGAAATATCAATTTAAGAAAATATATATATATATATAATCTGTTACTAAATGTGCGCATAAACAATGATGAGTTTGTAGTAATTTAGGGATGCAACGGATATCCGGCAAATATCCGATATCCGGCATATCCGGCTGATTTTTCAATATCCGAAATACCGTCGGATATCCGGATCACAATCACCGGATATCCGACTTCTCTTCCGGATATCCGGCAGAGCGCAGCGAAGTGAATATATAAGGTTAACAGAAATAGTTTGACCCCAAATAATATTTACAATTTTGTTTATAATGCAAAATATGAAAGTAAGTTCACTATACATGAGTAAAAGGTAATTCTCAAAAGTTTAAAGAATTGTCAGCTTTCCTAACATTGATATTTGAACTCTTTATAATAAATTTAAGAATTTATGTTTACTTCTTTCAGAAAATTGTACCTTTACTTTCAGAATGCAAAATAAAATTTGAAGTTGTTTATTAAAGTATGACTTTATTAATTTTCTTTTCTTTTTTTTTTTTTTAAGTTTAACAATTAAACAGGCCAATTTTTAGAAGAAAGTATTGTAATAGAAATTTTTTCGATTTCCGGTTTTCAACGGATTTAGATGTTTTAGAGGTCAGCCTCCTTCAATATGGAAACATTCTACTGGAAGGAGGGGGGGGGGGGGGGCACGTAATCGCGATTTTTGTGACATTTTTTGTGACACCGAAAAGTGTAAGAAGTTATCCATATAATTGAACAAAATTTTTTGTATTTGTTTTTGGCTATGTCCAGCAGGTTCTCCTTTAAATTGGAAATATTCTGCCAAAGTGGGGCGCTGTAATAGCAATTTTTGTGCCACTTTCATTCTTGTACCATCGAAAAGTGTATGAAGTTATGCATAGAATTGAACCAATTTTGGGGGGTATGTTTTTGGATATGGCCAGCAGGTCCTCCTTCAATTTGAAAATATTCTGCTGGAAGGGGGCGCTATAATACGGATTTTTGTGTTGTTTTCATTATTTTACCATTGAAAAGTGTATGAAGTTAAGCATAGAATTGAACCAATTTTGTGTGTATACTTTTGGCTTTGGCCAGCAGTTTCTCCTTGCATTTGGAAATAGCCTGCCAGAAGGTGGCACTGTAACAGAGATTTTTGTAAAATTTTCCTGATTTTTCGCAGTTTTTTTTTTTTTTTTTTTGTGCTGTGTATTGGCGGCTCATGAAGCGAAGGGAACTTCGCATCCTGCTAAGCTGGTTATTCACAAACAGCTGATGTACAACAGAATAACGAAAAAATTATTGATTTTAATAAATATCATGATCGAGATTAACTTATTCTTATTCTGATTAATTGACTGGAGCAGAAATTTTAGATCAAAATCAAAGTTGGTATAGTATTGAACTAATAATATTAAAGTATGGTAACATTTGGAAGTACTTTTTGAAATATTAAGATGTATGAGATAGAAGAAAGTTTTGGGATTGACAAATCCAACTAGTTATTTTTGTAACTTCCTTATAAATATTTAAAATTAAAAGTAATTTTCTTTTTACTAATAAATATAAAAATAATTTAACTTAAAATAAAACTAAACGTGACTTAGAACAAAAACAATATTAAATAATTAAAACAGAAAAAGGGCATCAATTAAACCTATGTTTGGAGAAAATAACTCTTTAATCATGGGTATAATAGTAGATATTTTATGTTTAAATTATAAAAAGAAAGTATGTAGTATTTCTTTGTGAAAATACTCTACAATTATATGCATATTAATTGGTTAAAATTTACTATACAAATTATCAGCATTTCATTGTACAAATTAATTAATTATTAGCAATTATCAATATAGTCAATCCCATATCCAAATCCAGTAGCAATTATCAGCATTTCATTGTACAAATAAACAGAATATTTTAATGTTTAAATTACATTTTTTATGCAATATTATTAATATGCATTACAGGGCTTGAATGGCAGATACAGGGCTTGAATTTCGAGATGGGATGGCAGGATTCGTGCCCTAAAGATTATTATTGTGTCCTATTTATTATGCCGTATTGTGGGCGGGCGGCTCCTGTTTCCAAAAAATCATTTTCCGAAAATGTTTCTTTCTAAAACAACAATCAAGTCTCAGAACCGATCGACAAATTTCGTGATATTTTCTACTATCAATTAGCAGATTTCACAGGTTCTTCTTACGACAGATTGACAAAATTCATAGTTGTTTTTCTGCATCTGACTGAAAAATTTTGTGCTTTTTCACTACGACCGACTGATGAATTCCACGATTTTTTCTAGAGACCGATCGGGGAATTTCATAATTTTTTTTTCTCGAGATCAATTGACAAATACACTATATTGCCATTATGACCAACAACTTTCAATTTTAGACATTTTGTCAAATATTTAGAAATATACTTGACAGATTCGTCTGGAATTTCAGGTTTAAAAAGAACAGGTATGACATAATATTCAGCAATGTCGATTTGTTAAGGGGAGCAATTAGGGGGCCAACAATAAATCAAAGAAAAAAAAATACTTGGGATCACCCTGTAAAATAAAATGCATGAAATGATCTACCGCTACCGAATATAAATAAACAGACATTGTACAATATGTGTATTCTTTTGTGTAAGAATAGCACGTATATTAAGAGATATAGCGATTTATTTAAAAAAATTAAAAAATTCTTGCATGTTTTTTGCTTATAACATGCAGGGTTTTCAACCAAATTTAACTCCGGTTTCAGAAAAATTGACAAAATATAGTAGAAACAATATAGTGCAATTGGAATATAAATATATTAAATGTTTTAGGAAATATGATCAGTTGTATGAATTAATTTTTATCTGCGCATGCGCGAACGATAACAAGGATCATTTTACATAATTTAATAGTCAACTCTATGGAGCAACTTATTAAAAAAAAAATCGGTACTTTTCGGTTAGCCGGGCGCCAGTGTTATACATGCATATTTATATACATACATATATGTAAATATGCATATATATACATATACAAATATTGTATATGTACACACATATACATATGTAAATATATATGTATATATGCATACATTTATACATACATATATATGTATATATAACACTGGCGCCCGGCTAACCGAAAAGTACCAAAAAATCTAGTCAAATCTAGTAGTGTATAGCAATTTTATTCTGTGACCAATTGGCAAATTTCCCTGTTTGTCCTTGCGACATACTGATGAAAATAACGATTGTTTTTTTGCATCCGATTGAAAAATTTCGCGTTTTTTCTCTGCAACCGGCTGAGGAATTGCACGATATTTACTCGTGACGGACTGGCAAATTTCACGATATTTTTCCATGATCGATTGACGAATTTTGTGATATTTTCCCGCTGCCGATTTCCCATGAGCTTCAGTTTTCTTCTTGCGAATGGTCGACAAATTTTGTTATTTATTTTCACCATAATTGACGAAATCGGCGATATTTTTTTTTATGACCGATTTATATATTTTGCGATGTTTTTCTCTGTGCCCAAAATAGGAAATAACTAAAAGGGCAGTAATGGCCACCGGAGACTGAGCCCTTCCAAATTGGCCAATAGTCAGCACTAAACAAAATGAGATGACACTTGTGCACACATGAAGAAAAAAAAATTGGTGAACTTAAAAAATCATGTTTAGAAATAACAAACTAGTTGATTTTTGCAATTCACAGAAATTAGGACATGGCTTTTAAAATCAACCTTTTATCGTGTAATAGAAGAAATCAATTGGCTATTTCCTTTTCAAACTTTGGATATGGATTTAAAATTCCAATGCATTGCAATTCCATGCAAAAAAATCTGCAACCGAAATCGAAAAAGTAAAAAACAGCCATATGAAAGATCGAGCTCAGCTAACTTATGCAAAAAGAATCTTTTAAAACTTTTCAAATTTAAACAATTAAAAAAAACAACATTCCCATTGGTTTAACATTACGGAATGGCCATTTTCAAGTTAGTGAAGGGTCCCCTTAAGTGTTTAACTGTGTGATGTGAATAAAAAAAAAAATTAAATTTGATAACAATATTATGATAGTGTTAGAAAGTGTTTTATAACGTATGACTAATGTAAGATTTTTTGTTCTTGCTAAAATTTCCCATGGATTAATATAGAATTTCATGATTTGAGAAGGAAAAACCAGTTTCACTGGAATGTCCCCTTAACAAAAGAAATTACTTTGAGGAAATAAATGTTTCTTAAAATCTTACAAAAATAAAGTATTTCTTAACAAAAATAAATAAATAAATAGGAAGGATTCACAAGGAGTTTATTTAATATTATTAATTCATACTCAATAGATTGAAAAAATTTCAATATATATAAGCATAACATTTATTCATTAATCTTTCAAGTACAGTAAAACTCCGGTTATCTGAAAATCATGGGACCAAAACATTTTTGTTGACTGGGGTTCCATAAGAATTTTCAGATAAATGGGAAGCTTTCTTATTTACCCTACCAGATGCCACTACTCAGCCTTCTCTCCCCCCCCCCCCCAATCTATAATTGCAATGAAACAGACAGGGGCGAAGCTACTGGGGGGGCGTAGGGGGGCGTCTCGCCCCCCCAATGTCGGCAACTTTGATCACAGTCGGCAAATTCTAAGTAGTCAGTACCGATCAATACAACTCTGAAACAATCAATTTTTTTTTCAATTTTTTACGTTTTTTTCTTAAAACATACACTAAAAAACACCAATCCTTAGCATTTGTCTTAATTTCTTTCAAAAATCTGAAGTTTGCCTCTCCTTTCTTCGACTTCGCGTGACTGCTGAAAATAAATTGAGAAAGAACCAGGAGAGACTTGTTTTTCAATATTTAAAGGAGTCTTTTTGTGAGTCCGCAGCGGATTAGTAGGGTTCTGAACATCTAGATGATCGACTAGCACTGAAGTTGATGACGACTTTGGTAAAGACATTCATATTACTCGTGGTATATTGGAATGTGCTCGACAATTGAATCATTTAGGTGATTGTTTAAATGATTGCAAGCCGATTATTGAAAAATTTACCCCATCTGATGAATTAAGTGTTTTCTTGTTCCTTAAGGAGACATAGATATTGACAGGGAAAAATAAAATTGTTCATCTGCGTCAAATATTTATAGTAAGATCGTGAAAGAAATCGAGAAGAACGGTCGAGAGGTTAGCATTACGGAAAGTGGGAACGATTCCATCATTGAACATGACCCAGGAAAAAGATCTAAAATGAAGTTAGACTATCAGATACATATTTGATAAGTTTAGGTCTGTATCAGCCAAAACTCAGCGTATATCCGATAAACGGTTCCATCCGTAAGATACACAGCGACATTTCAACAGCGCTTGGTACAAAAGAGCATCCGTTTTGGGAATATAGCGCAGAACTTAATGCTAATTTTTTTGCGTGTTTCATGAAGTACCTGGGAGAGAAAAAATACAAAATGGTTCAGTTGAGAGTGGTGTAAATAAAGGACACAAAATGAAGAGCTTAAAGAAATGAAAAGAACAGAAAGTCCGCACATTTCTTTTTCAACTTCCACCAAATTTGCGGTTTCCTATTTTGCCAGTTCATGATGACGCATAATCACTTACTCGATGAAAGCAACTGCAAACAGATTATTCTGGAAGAGCAACAGAAACACCTTACATTGAGCACAGCAATTGTAGTAATCTTAATGAATATTACGCGAATGTTGAGTAGACAAGATCTGGTTTGTGGAAGTGACAAGGACGAAAATGGAAACTTTTGAAAAATTGTGAAATTAATTTCCAGACATAACCCACAACAAAGGACATGTTTGAGGACATATGTTTCAGCCCATACCATATAACTTACCTTTTCGCTTCATCCCAAAACGAGATGATTGAGATTTTTGCTACAGCAGTGCACAAAACGATAGTCGAGGATATTCAAGAAGTATAATTTTATGGAATTATGGCAGATACGACACCAGATGCTTCGCACTACGATCGATAAGCTGTTGAGCTGAAATATGTCGACAAAGATTTAAAAACTCCGATCGGCTTTTGGAAGTTTTAAAAGAAGTCGTCAAAACCAATATCGACCTTGCATGCTAGATATCGCACATCCTTACAAAGAATGAGCTCAAAATAGAACAGGTCATACGATTCATTTCCAGTCATACGATTTTACAAGCAGCACGTCTGGAGAATTCAGCGACACTTAGGAGACGTTTTCAGAAATCGTATGTCGAATTGTTCCCTATGTTCCTTGTCAATGTCACAGACTCAACACTTTCGTTTCGCATATCTACAATGCCAGCAATGTTATAGGCGATGTGTTCGACGTGCTGGAAGATGTTTGTGTTTTTCACAGCAGGTACTAAACGAAAGAAGCCATTAGTAGACAAGCTCAAAAAAAATACAAAATGCTCTTCTGCTGCGGAATCTTTCTAAGGCGAGATGGACTGCTCGAGCGGAATCGTTGAAAGCGGTTTGGATCTCATATGAATGTATCCTACAAATTTTGAAAAGGTTGATTCCTCTACTTCTGTTAGCAAAACAATGATCAAGCCACGAGGTTTAAGAAAGAAAATGTTATCGCTTGACTTCATTGCTTCACTATGATTTTTCTGAAGAACGTTCAGTACAAATGTAAGTTAGTTGCTGAAAAAATGAAGTCGAAGACTCTTAAAATAGACGCTACGAAAATACTGAAGACTTGTATCAAATCACTGAAAACAATCAACAATGACAATGAAAATGTGAATAGGGAAATATAGGGTGTAGTTCTCTTTTAAACCATGTAAGGTGTTGATCCATTAAATGAATTTGCTATGCAGTATCGAAGAAGATTGGCACCAAAGAAGTTAGACGGTAATTGAAACAATCTCTTTGCTCCCGAACTTCTAATGTTCTAACGCATGGAGTTTCAGAAAGTACTGAATACTCTTCCGGTGGTGATAGCTGAAAGTCTTAATTATTGCATCAGCATAATCTCACCACTGGATAAAATAATGTAACACTAAATCTGGTTAAGAAAGTGGTACCGAAATGTTTCACGAAAGCGGTCTTTCGTGAAAGATTGGCAGTTCCTGATATGGAAGCATTACACGCAGAGTTGAAAGTTTTGTCAAACTTTTGCGCAGAGGCTGAAAGAATGGACGATATTTACATGAAAACAGAACCTTTGAGATACATTCTGCCACTTGCGAACCATGTCAGTCGTCTGGCTCTAACTTCTCCAGTCACAGTTGCCTCGAATGAAAGAACATTGTAAATTAAAAATTGTGAAAAAATATCTAAGAACAACAATGACATATCCACGCTTGAATACACTCATGATGCTTACATTTGAGAAGGATATTTTGAAATGCCTAGATTTGGGCGCTGTTTTGAATAGATGGACTCGTCTAAAAAAATGGTGGGTTAAAATGCATGCTATGCAATGAATGAACAAAGATGTAATTAAAATAAGTTTTGATTTAATACTTTTTAATGTAAATATAAATAAGCTGATTCTGTATAAGTTCCAAGTAGCATCTTACCAAAGACTTCAACTTGTTTAATTAATCCGAATTGCAGATTTCCATCTGCACATTCAGCAAAAAAATCAAAATACTTTACTAGAACATTTACAGCAATGTAACATAAGTGAAGGTGTGGTGTATTCAGGGTTCTCGCTGCCGCTCGCCATTGCGCCAAATCGCGACAAAATGCTTCATTTGGCGACTAAGCAAACAAGCAAATTCGCCAAATTGCGAGTACTCAATTTATGCTCTTTTTTTTGTGTGTGTTTTCCAATACCGTCTAGATTCTTATCCACGTTACTGAACAATTGATGTCGCTTTAAATGTTCAATCATACCGTGCCATTTACAGTAGAACCTCTTTTATTCGAAGCTCTCGGTTAACCGAAATCCATTCTTAAAGCTTTTTTTTTCTCTATCAAATTCCTTGTGTGCAAAATCCATTTTGAAAGTTTTTTTTGAACTGTCATATTCCTTGTGTGCATGCGGTCCTTTGCGAATTACGAGTACATATAAATATTTTTGATCCCCTTTCTTAGAGTTCCTTTGAACTTTGAATTTAACTTGAGCTCCTGTAAGCTGCGGAGTGAAACGAAGAAAACGAACAAATTAGCTATTCTGAAACTTTTGAATGTTTTGCAAAAGGTTTGACATGGCTGGAGCAGCAGAATGACAGTGATACTGGTGGACTAATAATATTAAACTTCGTGATAGAACGTCAAAGCAAAGGCAATCGAAACTGCAATAAACAAAACATTTTTTTCAAACTCTTGTGATCTATGTAAAAGGTACTTAATTTCAAAATTAAAATTCACGTAATTGATTCTTGTTTATATTTTGCTATTGCTTTATTTTTATTAAGCACTTGTTACCATAATAAGAAATATTGCATATATTTCTCCTTAATCTTAAAATTGAAAAATTCTCGATTATCCGAAAGATGGTCGGTCCCAAATACTTCGGATAATCGAAGTTCTACTGTACATAGCTCTATTTATAGAGATGCTGACTCAGAACCAATTCAGTTCAGCAACAGCCAAAGGCACAGAAAGGAATATGCAATAGTTTATTTCTTTGTTCTCAGTTAATCGCTATCTATATGTCTGCGTCGCATAAAAACAAAATTACTCGCATCAAATGCCAAATAAAGAAAAGTTTTGCTGTTGAAATTAAGTATCATTGGCCGGTCATTTTTTTCTCTATCGGATAGAGTGGAAATATCATAGCAATTTTTAGTGCATAATTTTCACAATGATAAATCAAAGATAGCCATTTTAAATTTTTATTTAGACTGCTAAAAGAATGTCTGAAATATTTAGACATTTAGAAAACATTTGGAATACATTTATTTTTAATAGGTTCTACAGCAGATAGTCGAATATCTATTTTATAAGCACTTACAAAAAAAAAAAAAAATGTTATTGTAGAACATATTGAAAAAAAGGGATACAATAAGGGGTTAGAGATATCTTTTTCAGTGTTTCACGCCAAATCTATTTTGTTAACTATTTTTTTCATTTGGCTATTGTTTTTTATTTCTTATTCGCCAAATCGCTAATGTTCGTCAAAAGCCAGCGAGAACCGTGGGTGTATCCATCTTTAAATCTACCTTATATCCTCCTCAATATTCTAAAGTGTAAAGTATTCGACGTTCTAAAGTGAACAATTTGATCTCGATGGGTTAATAATGTTGAATTTTATATAGAACATACCGGGTGTCCTAAAATGAATTGACTGATTTTAAAATTCAATAACTTGAAAATGGTGGCAACTATTTAAAAAATATTTGCAGGAGGGTTATATAAGATGTCGAGAGTTTTTTTTTTTTTTTTTTTTAAACAGCTATTCTCGATGTTAATTTAAAATAGCAGCGAAACATGGCACTGCTAGTATTAGGTGCTAAATCGCGGTCTGATTTTTTCTTTCTCTTCTCTATCAGTATTGATGCGAAAGAAGGAGATTAAATATATGGAATGACTCTCAGTCGCCAATGCAGTTTTGTTCTTAGGGTCCCACTGCATATATTTAATCTTCTTAATGCATGAATATTGAGAAAAGAGAGAGGCCAAAAATCAGGCCCCGATTTAGCGCATATTTCAAGCAGCGCCATCTACCACCAACACTTTAAACTAAAATCGAGAATCACAGTAAAAAAATTCCTGACATCTTACATAACATTCCTGCAAGAATTTAATTTTATAGCTGTCACCATTTGCAAGTTATTGAGTTTTAAAATCAGCCTATTTTAGGACTCTGGGTAGATGCATATACACAAAGAAACGTACTTTTAAAGATATATATATATATATATATTTAAGTTAGTCGGCAAAATCGTCATATACGCCCCCCTAATGAATTCTGCTTAAATACGCCCCTGGAAACAGATTTGAATAATGAAATATTGCCAAGCTACACATTAGCTTCTGGAGCAGAGAACGGCTCCTTGAGAAAATTAAGAGACATTACAGGAAAAGGTTGATACAGTTTTTGATTGAAGGACTGACTGATGGAGCAGAAGTTGTTGAAAATTTAAAACTTGTGGATATGAAGAAAGTTGACTACTGGTTAGATTCTTGATGGGAGCGAATGAAAGTAAATTAAAATTAAAACGTTAGTAACATTTTTACATAAGTTATGGCCTAAGGTTGAGTTGCTAGTCTTTGAAACACAGTTGCAGTCGGCAGAAACTGATGTCATTGGAATTGTAAACAGAAATGATGACAATATATACACTGAAGTGTTTTTGGACATGTTGAATGCATTTAAAATTCAATAGCTCAATTTTAACGAAAATACCAGGGATTACAGTTTTGACTATAATTCAATTAAGGATATAATAAAACAAGTTTGTTCAGAAGTGGCATACAATCACCGTAGGATATTGACAATATAATCACCGATATGCATTATTCATGAAAGTAAGTTAAAAAATAATGCACATCATATTTTGCAAAGTTTTCTAAAATTTTTTAACAGAGCATAACCATGCGTTTCCGATAATTTCTAAGGTTATTAAAGTTGGTCTGTGCTGTTTGTCAAAAGTGTAATTTGTGAAAGAGGCTAAAACATGCAAAATGGAATAAATTCTAAATTAAGAAATTCATTTAGCAACCCAATTGTTAATTGCCAATAACATTAGGTGAAAGTTGAAAAATGGACATGGTATATATAAAACTTGATTCTGTTCCTTTGTTTTAATAAAAATAAACATTTTTGATAATAAATTATCTTGAGATGTTAATTTAAATTATTTCAAAGGCATTTTGTCATGTCTGTATAAATGTAATTCTTTAAGTGGCATATAAAATATAACGGGGTTTAAAGATATTTTTTTTTCCTTTCTAACAGTTCAACTCCCCTGTATTTTTTAATGTTGGCTGGGAAACTCCCCTTCTGGGGAAAACTTGAATTTCAAGCCCTGATGTTTAAAGAGATATAGTTTTTGTAATTTATATTTCAATACATTTAAAATGTTTTAATGATGTATGAAACATGTTTGTAATTTATTGTTCTGAGATGGCGTTATATAAAGAAATAATTCACCATATAACTAAAATCATGTCTAGCGCCGGATATCCGAATCCGGCAGGCAAAGGAGCTTCGGATATCCGGTATCCGACATCCGGCAAAATCAATATCCGGTGCATCCCTAGTAGTAATGTATAATTCTTATATCAGTTTCGAAGATCTACATTTTCTCAGGGTCGAAACTGGGGGGGGGGGGGCAGAGGAGGCATGTACCCCAGGCGCCAGTTGTTGATTTTTCTCATGTCCATGTTTAGCACTATTTTGTTAAAATAGTCCTGTCTGGGGTATGCCAAAGCACAGAAGAATCTAAGGATATGGCATAAGGATGCTGTATAAAGCAGAATTTTTTTCAATTCCGTTTTCAAGATTTTAATGAATCAATATTTGACAAAGTAGATTAAAGTAGTTCAGTATTACATATTTTATGATTACATAATTTAAATTTTAAAATATGTTGGCTATTAGAAAATTAATAAAATTTTCTTTGTAAATATACTTTGCGGAGGAGGGGGGGGGGGGGGGACACACCAAAATCCATGTTTGCCCCGGGTGCAAAAAAGGCTAGTTTCGGCCCTACATTTTCTGAAGAAACAATGCCCTTTTTCGCTGAAAAAAGTGCCCTCTTTCAGCTTCAACTGTGCCCTTTTTGTGGCTAGCACCCTGCCTTTTTTTTTCCTAGAGTGAACACAAAAGGTATATCAATATGTACATTTAACTATATTTTCTGCCAAATTACTGATACATATTTATATTTTGATTAATATTTTAACATTATGGTGATAAAGATAACAAATTTGAGCAATTTTAATTTAATGATTGGGATATATATAGGTATATAATTATAGGCTATAGGATAGGCATAGGGGTATACTTATTTGGTGTGTGTATTTTCTTTAATATACACCTTAGATATACAGAGATGATTTCTGATATACTTATTTGATGTGTATATTAAAGAAAATACACATTAAATAAATTTAAATTAAGGAAACTAATGTAGAAATAGTTAAAATTAAATGATAAGGGAAAGATGCCCATCTTCCTTACTTTTTATTCTCTGTTGTTGACAGTTGTTTTGATTTCACCGCTATGTAAACTATTTTAGAAAGGAAAAAGTTTTTTTTTTAATTAAAAATGGCTTTTGACTTGTTTTTTGTTGTGTAGCTGAACTATGAACTCATGCACACAATACAATATTAAAACTCATTGTTTAGCCTATTCTATTTCTAACAAGGGAACCACTTTAGGTGTTGCTCGCACCTAGTATTGAAACCTGGTGCATTTTAAAGCTCTATATTGGGAAGTTTGGGAATCGATAAAATTTTTTTGTTAAAATAATATTTTTTGATTTTACAGCAGATTAACTTTCTGAAAATGCAATTTTCGAGACCACTTTTCGGGCTGTTAAAGTAAAAGTTTAAAAAAAAAATAGTTTAAAATATAAATTAGTCAATAATAACTATAAAATGTTGAAAAAAGTTTTAAAATCCTTCAAGAACCTACGAATTTGATTTAAAAAAAATACAATATTATATTTATTTGGCGGGGAAAGATTGGCGTCTTTTTCGTCCCGTACAGTTTTCCGGAAACCCTAGCTCAGTATTTTCGCTACGCACCATGTTGTAATGGTTTGGACGTAAACCTATTACAAGTATAAAGCTAGTGAAAATTTTGAAGTGCCATATCTGGCGACTTAACTCTCTTTTGGTGTAAAATTAACAAATAAAAATCCAATAAGAAAAAATTATAAATATAAAAATACAGTAGAAGATCTTTATAACGCAAACCTAAAAACGCAAGGTTGTGCGTTATATAGAATTTTGCGTTATATGGATCACATCATTAAATTCACCTTGTAAACATTGGCAAATATGTTTGAAACATATCAAAATACATTAGAATATCTTTATACAGCATTCCTTGTTACCAAGAGTTATCCAAATTATAAATTTTCCCATAATATAGGTCAGACATAGTTAAATTTACTTTATAAACATGATCCAAATATAATTGATACAACCATCCCTAATTAGACATTTTCAAAAATGTTTATTGTAATAATAGCATTTTTTCAGTAAAAAGGTCTTAAATTAGAAGATAAAGTTGAACTAATGTATCAAATTTAGTCCTCTAGAGAGTAGCAATATTTTACAAAGTGAAAATGCAGGTGCTTTTTAACTGCAAAAATCATTGTTTACATCTGAGAAGTTGTGCGTTATATGGAGAATTGCGTTATATAGAATTGCGTTATAAAGATCTTCTACTGTATATATAAAATATGATTTTAACAAAGAATTTTTATCGGTTCTCTAACTTTTATGCATAGCACTACAAAATGCACCAGGTCTCGATTCTAGGTGTGAGCAACACCTAAAGTGGTTCCCTTGTAAGTAAAAGAGAATTTTTACTTCTAAGAAAATACCTATCCAAAATTATTCGGCCAAATACTTAAAAGTATTCGGCTGAAGCCGAATATTCGGTTTACATGCCGAACCACTGAATACCGAATCGACTATTCGGTATTCGGTCAATCCCTACTACAAATATATTGTATGCTACGCTTACACTATAAAATGGAGGAAAATCGAAAATGATAGGTTTTTGACAGAATAAACCAGTAAAAACACTGTTTTTACCACTGTCATGTCAAAAACGCAAACCTGACATAAATGAAATTGCTTTTTTATGTCGCTCGTTTAGACTGTACTTATTATAATAAAACTGTTTAAAGTTGACTGCATACATAACAATTGGCCTCAGACAATTTATATCATTTACAAAGTAAATAAACATTCCTAAATTTTAAAAAGTAACTCTAAAAACAAAAACAACTTAGCTAGAAACAGTACAGCAAGTCTTGATGCAATATTTAAAACGCTCTATCTTTCACAGTCCAAATTTTCTTCAGAGTGTAATAATGACGTATACGGAAGGCGTAACTTAAATGGCAGATTTGTCAAATCTGCACATGCCACAATGTCCAATCTCTCTCTAATATAGGATCTCTACTCCCACACTAGAAACGAGCACCATCTACTGGCTAATCCTCTAGAAAGAACATGCTGAAGGGTTCTTTAAATTAATTTTACTTTTAATTTTTCTTTTAACTATGAATTAAAAACATTCTTCATTATATTCTTAAAATAATAATAATTATTATCTATTATAATATGTCCTTTCTGTGACTACCCATAAAATTTTCCTTTTATGATATGGCAGCATAAGCTAGTGAATTTGAAATAAAAATTCTTTAAAGTAAAGTTAAAAAAAGAGAGAGATATATTTAATTTATATGCTTTATTTTATACCAAATATTTAATTTATATGCTTTAACATTAAAGTTATATTTAAGTATATGTGTGTATCTAGACTTAGGACTAGCGTCTGTTAATACTAGCATGATTTATTTATTTATTTTACTTTAAAGGAAATTTATTTCAAATTTACTGTTTTATGATGCCATGCAGTAAATTGAAAAATTTATGGCTAGTCACAGAAATATCACATTTAATTATTATTATTTAACAATTCAAAGAAGAGCTTTATTTTTATTCATGATTTGTGCACCTTGTTAAGAAACAAGAAAATGTTAATTTGAAGAACAGCCTAGGATCACATTTTTCATGATAACATTTTGAATTTATACTATTCAGGAACACTATATCCTTTTAAGGTTTTATTGCTTATTGATTTATTTTTGTGATGAAACCTTCACATCAACTTTAAAAGGAATGCAAATGACAGACAATATTCTGAAGTTGTGCTGGTAAAAATAAAGCATTTTGTAACATTTAAAAGAACTTTGGCATATTTTACAATTAATGCAAGATAATACACTTACCTGTTTACGAGGTATGTTGTGCCATTTTCCATAAACTTTCACCTTCAATAAATCACCTGAAAAATATTCCACTTGTTCTTCCAGTGCATGAAATATGGAATCAGCTAAAATTTTTGAAAATATTTTATGGTACTTTAAACTTAAGTTTTCTGCATTAATACAATTAAAGTTACACAGTTCTGTTGACAACTTTATAACAAGAGGGTCTAGTGCATCTAAATTATTTTCATGAGCAGAAGTGCCATGCAAAATAACTTTTTTGAAAGCTGATGTGCCTTTCTGCTGAGTAGTTTTCTTTTGAAGACATCTCTCTTTATGATGGGAATTTTCAACTTTATTTTCAATCCAGTTAGCATTTCTTTTTTTATTTGATACCGTATCGAGTACATTTTTATTTC
This sequence comes from Maratus speciosus, assembly GCA_963932465.1. Taxonomy (NCBI): domain Eukaryota; kingdom Metazoa; phylum Arthropoda; class Arachnida; order Araneae; family Salticidae; genus Maratus; species Maratus speciosus. The sequence continues at coordinate 47,405,850 of OZ010796.1, read as the reverse complement.
CACTACAATCCAATTTAGTAGTAAATTCATCTGTGTAGTCACTAAAATAATCTGTAATTGCACTCTCTCTATTACCAAAATTTTTGGTCGAATCATTTGAGGATCTAAGGGGGCTATAAAAAATACATTTATCATAAACAGATGTTGCATTTTGTTGGGTAGCTTTAGAATATTCTATCACAGTCAAATTCAGTTTCTGTTGAACGACTTTCTTTTGGGGTTTTGAATGTGCGCGTTGTTTTTTTTTCACTGACACTATATCAGTCATATCAACTTTTTCTCTTTTACTTGAGACCATATTAACTGCTATATTTTTATCATTTTTAAGGCAGATCAAGTTATTTGTAATTCCAACATCTTTGCCCTTTTTATTGCTAATTAAAACATCTGTACCTTCGACATCACTATCCTCCCAAGTATCCCAGATATCTTGAAAATCATTCATACTATTAAAATCTGATATAAAATCAGCCATTTATATTTTCTACTGAAACTTTGGTTTTGATTAACGCGCTAAAACATCAGAAAAATAAGCTTAAACTATAAATATAAAAGTTGTAATGCATTGATTGGTTAATTTGCTCACAACTTGGGACCTACCATAGACTTTTCATATATAACTTCTTATCTTTATACTCTGAGACGCGAAATTTGACTTTTCATAAGACTTTTAGCATTAGTGCGAAATCCTGCAATTTCATTGGCTATCGTTTCACCGATAGCCAATGAAATGGAGGATATTCCAAATCTGGGTTCGAGGCTGAAAAAAGTCACGTGATACCGGTAATTTACCCAAAGAACTTATAAGTGATAAGAAGGGACGATACTACTGCTTTGCCTCATGAACAATTTTATTGGTTAGCGGGGATTTATATTACACGTCTACGAAGGCTTCCCTTCTTTACGCTCGAAGGTGTTATCTTGACCACGTGATCAAAACGTAAATGGAATATCCTCCGCTGAACCGAACTTCTTTCCCTGAAAGGACAAGCTATGTAAAAAGGGCACAAGGAATGGAGGTTATTCCAAATATAGGTTCGAGGCTGAAAAAAGTCACGTGATACTGGTAATTTACCCAAGGAACTTCTAACTGATAAGAAGGGAAGATGCTACTGCTTTGCCTGATGAACTGTTTCATTGGCTAGCGGGGATTTACATTACACCTCTACGGAGCCTCCCCTTCTTTACGCTAGACGTTTTTACCTTAATCACGTGATCAAAACGCAGATAGAATATCCTCCATTTTGGCAAAAAACACGTAAGAGTGATCTAGCCCAGTGGTTAAGACTAGGGCTGGTTAAGATTTTGCATTTGTGATCCTAAAATTGCGTGTTCTGTCCTCTCGCTGGCGTTTTCACATTTTTAGAGTTTTGTTTTGATTTTTATGAAGTCAGTCAGTTAAAATCAGTCGATCTTTATTACCAGTTCCTTTGTAATTTTTTTTATCAATTAGATTTTTTAAATAAATTAAATAATTAAATTTAAAAATTCATTTAATCTATTTTTTAATAATTAAAGCAAACATTTATTAAAATACAACAATAAATCTCCTAGGCTTACATTTAAATTATTTTCATGTTACGGATCATTTTAAATTTATCTGTTACTAAGGTTACTTTATAATTTTTTTATTGTAAATATTATAAAGATGATTAAATTAAATTTTTAAACTCGTATGACTTATAGGGTATTTTTCTAATAAATAAATTTCTTTAATAATGAAAATATAAAAATAGTATTTTCTTAAGTCAGTTAGTTAAAATCAGTTGATCTTTATTACCAGATCCTTTGTAATTTTTTTTTTGTCAATTAGGTTTTTTTAAATAAATTTAAATAATTAAATTAAAAAATTCATTTAATCTATTTTTTATTAATAGTGTAATAATAATATATTCTTACCTTACATTAAAAATATTTTATATATATATAGTTATATATACATATATATAATTAGCAGAAGTAATTTATTAAAGTGTTCATTTCTCAAAATTAAGTATTATCTTTCATATATAAAAATATTTATAAATTTATCAGCTGCTTTCTAATTTTTTTATTAAATATTTATTAAAATTTAATTGTAATATATTTTAAACTTTCATGAAAAGTACCTTTATGTTAGAACTCCAGTAATATATAAATAGTAATTAACAGATTTTATGAAAATATTCATGTTTAAAAATTAATTATTTATCATTTATAAATTACATTAATAATATATGCTTCAATGATAATTTAACGATTGAAGACAGTAAATTACTATACTTTAAGTAATTGAATGTGTAGTAAAAATGCAACAAAAACATATATATATATATATATATATATATATATATCTGTGATTTAATAGTTATCATTCGCAAAAAGTTTTATTATATATATATATATGTTGCAATAAAAATGTAATATACATCAAACATGAACAATGGAAAATATTATGCTATTAATTACAATACATATATATTTAAAATAACTATTATTATTATTATGGAGATTTTTGTTTTCATCTCTATTTATTAAATTATTATCGGTAGCTTTACAATTTTTATTCAAAATCTAATATTGTGATTATAATTTTACTTCATATCTACTTAAATGCAATAATAGTATCTTTTAAATTGACACAGGAAAATATTTTTATATATCTAGATGGAACTTCAATTACTTATTTTTACTTAAGCTGCTAGAATTTTAACATTTTGATTGCAAACATCTGAGTAAAAATAAAAAAGGTTATAAGCAACTTATTATAACAATCTCATTATTTTACTATAATTTAACTAAGTCAGTGCTGATTTAGAGTTGTTGCTAATTTTCTTACTAGAAAATTAAATCAAATTTAATAATTAATTATATATTATGGTATTAATTCTATAACAATTGATTTTGTGTTCAGTATGAGAAATATATACGCTTTTTTTTAATGCATCAAGTTATTATTATCAAGAAATACAATTGATGAAATGAGTAGCAGCGCTGTTACTCGAAAAAAATGGATTTTCTCCTTTTAGGGAAAGAAGTTCGGTTCACCGACAGCCAATGAAATTGCCGGATTTTACACTAATGCTAAAAGTCTTATGGAAAGTCAAATTTAATGTTGTAAGTAATGTTGTAAGTTGTACATAAACAAACTTACTACATTAATCGAATTTTCATCAATTATCCCATTATTTTACTCTGTCTGAGTTTATGGTCTTTAGAATATTAAATGTAGATCTTATGCATTATTATTATTTTCTTTTAGTGTGTGCAGTAAGTAGTTAGGCATATTTTGATTGAAGAAGATAATTACTCTTTCATGGTATGAATTTTAAATATTCAACATCAACTTAATCTGTATAGCTTTTCTCCACTTATGTAAATCAAAATTGATATATTTAATGGCGTGAACCTCCTAATATGAAAAAAAAAATCCACTATAATTCATCTATTTTTAGTGATAATTAAACATAGTTTTAGTAATAGATAAAAAAACAATCTTATGTATTACTCGTTAGTATTAAAAAAATGATCTGAGTAATTTTGAAATAAATATACAAGTGTACAGTATTTTGTACGAAATTTTAATTTAACGATTAATATTTTAAAGATATCCTAAAATTATCTGTTTCGTATGTAAATATATATTGTGTATTGTTATTATTAAACTGAAAATTTTATTAAATATTTGTTTTTTAAACTTTAATTTTCTTTTTTTTTAGATCAAATTTTGTTGTTGATTTATGGCCTTTGTTTGGAGGACTGCCGACATCAGACCAGCTCCTGAAGGCATTGGTTTCACCCAGATGTATAGCTTTAATTTTTTGAGACAATACCAAGGCAGAAGTCTGACGTAGCTTGACACTTGTTTTTCATCCATTGACCTCTAAGTGAGAATACTCTCTGCACCACCGAGTTTGCTTCTATTTCATTCCCAGGAGCCATTGGCTGAGTTGATCACAGCTTGTGCTGCTTAACTGTAATGTTCTAAAGGAAACTTCTGCTGTGTATTCATTTTGGTACGGTTGAATAAATATTGCCTGCTGTATATTGGTCCATTTGAATCGTATACGCAAGCAATATTTTCCCGACTAATGAGGAAACATACACTACTTCGCTGTGTTTAGCAACCCATCTAGTAGAGATTTGCCAAAAGTATGTGTTTATTATTATTGTTTGATTCATTATCATATATCATATCATTTTTATTAATATTATATAAGATTTTTGATACTTAATAAAATGTTGCATTAAAAATTATAGCATAACTATATAAGTAAACGATAACACATTAGGACAAACCAGGGCCAAAACTAGTGGGGGGACAGACGGGGCATGTCAGAACAAAAGGGTGTCAAATGAAAATTTTGTTTGTCGATTTTTCTCACATCTATTTTTAGCATGGTATTATTAAAATCGTAATGCCTCGGGTATGACAAGACGTAATATGCCTGCATGGTATGCCAAAGCATAGAAAAAAAATCTAAGGATGATATGGCATAAGGTCCTGTATAAAGAGGATTCTTTTTCGATTCTGCTTTCAAGATTTTAATGAATCAATATTTGACAAAGAAGATTACGTAGTAAGGTATTACATATTTTTAATTTTAAAATAAGTTGGCTATTGGAAAATTAATAAAATTCACTTTGTAAATATTCTTTGCAAGGGAGGGGGCCAAAATCGTGTTTGCCCCGGCTTCATAAAAGGATAGTTTCGGCCCTGGGACAAACTGGAATGATAATTCAAAATACATAAGGATGTAAACATAGCTAGCTCGTGACAGAAACATGGTGACATTGGAACGGAACAGACCCTTGCAGAAAACTTTCTCGAACTGCTAAAAGCAGCTGATAGAAATATTTTTTTTTTAGTAGCCAAGGATGTAGTGGAGGGTATACGGTGGTATATGCCGTATACCTTTTGGATTTTTTTAAGGAACATCGTATACCCTCTTTCTCAAAAAAGCTATTGTATATACACTGTAGGGTATAACCTTCTGCCTTGAGTGCATGCCCTCTTCTTTTTTATGACTACACCCCTGTTAGTAGTTTGATTAAGCATATGTGTACAATAACTCCCCTCATCCCCAATAAATTAATGTACTGTATATTTCCGTGTATAAGCCGAGTACACAACTTTTCAGTGAAAAATCATCCAAAATTGGAAACCTGTATATAAACCGATGTTACAAAAAAAAAGTGATGAAAAATTAAGTGAACGATAACTAATACAAAAGCTAAACAGAAAAAAAAAATTGCTCTCTGAAATATGTCAATTCAAAAAAAAATCTGTCCACAGTTTTTCGATTTATCAAAAAATTGATTTTTAAACTTATAAAAAAATGCGTTTTCATATAGATGATGATCGTATTTGTTAAAATTAAGAAAACTAAATATCTGATCGCTTTTAAACTTTGAGATATTTTATAACAGATAATAACAATAATATAAAGTTAGCATGCGTTGAATTTTAGTGAGGGGGTGGGGTGCTCTTTTCTTTTCTTTCTTTTTATCAGCTGGTTTTTTGTTTTAAATGCAGTTTTTTCACTAAACCTGCATTCTTTTTACCTTTAAATATTATTTTTTAAATTTAAATATTTGAAAGATAGAGATGCCTGATTTCATACCACTTTCTTCTATAATTAAAAATTTCAGTTTCTTCAAACTCATTTTTCTCTATTACAAAAGGTGTGGAAAGACTCTGAGCTAGTTTATAACACATAATACAAAATTTATATAGTGAGGGTGCGTGGAATTTGGATGGGAGGGGAGGGGCATTTTTTTCTTTTTTCTTCAGATCATCTGTTTATTACGTTTAGATTGCACTTTTTCAGTGAGCACTCAAATAAATATTATTTTTCAGCATTAAATATTTGAAAGAGAGGGAAATTCCAGGGAAGGAGAGGACTATTGACACAAAATTGTTAAAATTAAGAAAACTAATTAACTAATCGCTTTTAAACTTTGACATAGTTTATAACACATATTAAAAATTTTATAAAGCGAGGGTCTGTGTAATTTGGATTGGGAGGAGAGCTATTTTTTCTTTTTTCTTCAGATCAGCTTTTTATTGCATTTTAAATGCATTTTTTCACTAAGCCCTCATATCAATATTATTTTTTAACCTTAAATATTTGAAAGAATGGTCAATTCCTGGGGTAAGGGAGGGCTACTTTCTAAATTTTGAGTAAACCCCTCATGTCACGTATCGTTAGATAGTTCTATGAAAACTTATTAATATTATACACTTCCAATGCTCCCTCCCCATTTGCCCCGTGGCACTTTTCGAAATTTTAAGGACTACACCTCATGTGACATATCATTAGACAGGTCTATGAAAACTTATTCATATTATACACATCCGATGCCCCGCCTCCCCTGTTTTAAATGTGGTTTTTTGACGGAGTCCTCTTATAAATATTATTAGTTAAATATAAAAAATTGAAATAGGGCAGTGGTTGATTTCCGAGGGGGGGGGGGGACAAAGTGTTTTAAAAGAGATATTAAACGAAACACTCTGCGATCACACTTATCCACTTGGGTTCTTTTTTGTAAAAATTGGACTTTTTTTTTCTATTATTGGAAAAAAGCTAATGGCACCAGAGGTATTTTCATGCAAAATCTAAGGAGTGAAATAAGGATGTGACATTAATCAAAAACTGATCAATGAAGCTATCTTTATTTCACTGATTGGCTGATCCCTTAATGGCTGGGATCTAGATAGATTTGGCTCTGTTAACGAAACGAGATTGACCAACCAGAAGCCTACATTTTTGCAAACTTTTTGCTGTTTTAAGAGAGTAGATTTGCCGATTGGTCAATCTCGTTTCACTAACAGCACAAAATCTATCTGGATTCAGGCCAATATCATTTCCGAAATGAAAGGAATTAAGAATATTTACTAATCAGGGAAAAATAGAAAATAATTTAGATATCAATTTGAAATTTTGAGAGCATAAGTAGAAAAATATTTTACAGATGTGTAATTTTTTGTGAAAATTGGATGGAAATTATTCTTATTAGCAAGAAACTCATGGTGTCATGTCTACATATATGATGCACCTTCAAAAGGTCTATACAGAGTTCATTTTTGGTATCACTAATAAATAAGGGTAATATTTGCTTTATTATAATTGCTTTATGTAAGTAAAAAAAAAAAAAAATTAAGCGGTGACAATCCAAAAAAATTTATGTTGATTGGTTGGTTGTGTTTATGATGGCCAATTATCAGCAAGAGAGATATAGGCTCTGAGGGGGGGGAGTGCCCCCCATGGGGATCTTTCTAAGGGAACATAACCTGTATTTATGTTTGGAAAACCAAGGTTTGAAGAAAACCATGAAAACTCTGAACGGTTATGCCGACGGGGTTGATTGGGATTGAACCCAGCACCTCCCATCTACCAGCTTCGAGAGCAGAACCTCTCTGCCACTGGTGGGGCTAAAAAAAAATATGTAAGACACCAGTCCCAAAGGGGTTTAAAGATTAAGGGACTTTAATCAGGCCAAAACATCCATTTGCTAACATTAATAAAATAAAGATATCTCGTTTGCATTTTAATATTTTAAATGACCTGTTTTTTGCATTGGGTACCTGAGGTAGATCTGTACAAAAGCCACTTTGCACTTTTTTGATTTTGTTTGTAGGTATTTATTTTTTTTATGAGGATGCTTTAACTTTTGAAACCAGTTCTGAAAGTGAAAGTGCTGTAATTAAAAATACCTATAAACAAAATCAAAAAAGTGCAAAACAGCCTTTGTACAGATCTACCTCAGCTATCCAATGAAAAAAAAATTAAATGCAAACGAGATATCTTAAAATTTTTCTTCCATTGGATTAACATCAGTGAATGGGTGTTTTTACCTGACTGAAGGTAGCCTTTTGCTGGACAGGGGGGGAAAAGAGAGAATCTAAAATTTTTGTTTGGTGAAGGGTCGAAAATCTGCCAAAACACAGAAGGCTGTCACCTCTTACTAATATCATTCTGCAGAACTGAAACTTATACAGAAGACCCTTTTATTATTTTATGGATCTTTTCACATCTCCCCCAATTTTTTTTTTTTTTTTTCCAAATAGAATTTTTTTCAACAAAAGATCTTTCTCATTCTACAACATTGTCATTGCGATTCTACCACAGGGTTGGGAGATATAAGGATAATTTAAATAATTGATTATCTATTTATTGTTACCAGAGAACAACAAACAGCATATTTTTTAAATAAATATATTTAAGCTGTTCTCAAATCCAAAGAGACAACTTTATGACATAAGTTTTAATTAATTTTTGTTAGGAAACACATGAAACTGATAGGTGCTGTTATTCAAAAAATACTGTCAAAGTGGGTGTTTTGAGCCGAATTTGCCAACGGAAGCAGGAAAATTAGTCAATGAAGAAAGAAAAAGATCTCATCACATGATCAGATTCACTTATGACTCGATAGGTAATTTATTAATAAATAAATGGAAAAATCATTTTGATTCCAAATAGCTTCTAATGTCAGTTCTACCAATTTTTTACCTTTATGTTTTAAAATGTGTATGTCATTGTGTCAGAATGTTTAGCGCTTGTTGAGCAGTGAACTTGAGAACAGCCTTAATGATAAAAAAAAAAAAAAAAACTTTTTTACATTGAAGGTGGGAAGCTATCTCCACTATGAGTTAAGCATTCTCCTAAGCTATTAGAAGAAGCATAAATTTAAAATGAATGGTAATTTATGTGATTGATAGTATTTTACTTGTTGAAGCAGAATAATGTAAGATTCTCAAGATATAAAATTTTTGTGCTGAGTGGGAAGAAAAAGAAGCTGGCAATTCATGCAATGGGGGGTGGGTGGAAGCAATTTCATTGAAATTGCATGAAAACAAAAGTGAAAAGCTGCCAATAAACAATGAATATTCTCTCCATGGCTTTTATTTTTTATATATATAAATTTTTGGTACTTTTCGGTTAGACGGGCACCAGTGTTATATATACATACATATATGTAAATATACATATATATACCTCACACATATATATATTAACACGTGCGTCCGGCTAACCGAAAAGTACCAATTTTTTTGTAACCAAACAAAGTTTTCTTTCTTTTAGGAGGGAGGTGGTGTACTGAGGTTACAATAATAGAACCATAATTAGCAATAAGGTTAAATAATCATAAGCAGAAAATTATCGAAGCAAGTTTCAGACTTTATTCGATAGAGAGTTCAGGGCTGAAACTAGGGAGTAGCAGAGGGGGCATGGACCCCAGGCACCAGGACAAAAGGCGAAGGAACCAAATGAAGATTTTGTTTGTCATTTGATACAAAAATGTATATACAGGGTGTCCCACAAGGTACGCAGTGTCTGATATGTACAGATTCGGATAGACAGATTCGTCAATATGAGTAGTTTGAATGGTAACATGTGGGGTCCCTGAATATAGCGTGATTGTGTAAGTAAGGTGTGAAGCTTGTCATAGGAAAAACACAAGAAATGAGAAAAAAAAAACAAGAAATCACGCTATATTCGGGGACCCCACATGTTATCATTCAAAATACTCATATTAACGTGCTCTATCCGAATCTGTACAAATCAGATGCTGCGTACCCTGTGAGACACCCTGTATATATGTGAAATTTGGATAAAAATGTCTTGCATCCGGAAAATCTGAATGAAGAATTAACCGAAAGTAATAATAAAAAAATCTGCAATCAAAAAACTAAATACTAACCTGATTAGAATTCAACCTGAGCTATTTTTAAGGAAAAAAAAAACTATTAAATGCAATCAAGAAATTTTAAAAAGAACACTCCCATAGATTTAACATTAGCATTCCAGTTTCTTTGTGTGGCTAGTGTAGATCATGATAAAACGGTCTCATGCTAATGGTAAACCTATGGGAGCATTCTTTTCAGAATTCTCACTTGAATTTTAATTTTATTTATTTTTTCATATATCTAATAAACTAATGTTGCGTGTTATTACTTTTTCGATTTTGGTTGTGTAATGACACCATCTTGCACTTGCACGGTCAATAAAATGTGTTTCCCACAGGAAGCAATAGAGCTAATCTTGCATGGTCAATAAAAGGAATTTCTTGCAGAAGCAATAGAACTAGCCTTTTACTCAGCACTAAAGATCTCGCCTTCTGATCGTGGGGATTTTTTTATATGAGGATACTTTAAATTTTAGAACTGGTTCCAAACAGTTTTTCAAAAATGAATGTTAAAAAAAAAAAAAAAAAAAAAAATGCAACCAAACCCGAAAAAGTACAAAAGCACAGCAATAGATATCAACATCAGGTATCCCATGAAAAAAAATTATTTTAAGTAATAACCGAAGTCAAGTTAGTCAAGAATGCTCCCATAGGTTCAATGTTAGTTTGTGAATGTCTTTGCGTGACTAATGTAGTCTCTTAATATTGTAATACTACAACTAAAGTAAAATCTGTGAAAATAAAATCAGTCTATAACGGAATTCTGTCTTAAATGAAAAAATTATAAACAGAAAGAATATCAACAATTATATCTACTAAAATGGAAACCTGTATAAAGTGAAATATTTTTTGGTTCCTTTTAATTCCATTTTCAAGGTTTTAAGAAATCAATGCTTGACAAAACTGATTATGTAGTTCAGTATTACATATGTTATGATTGCATATTTTAGATTTTAAAATAAATTGGCTATTAGAAGCTTAGTAAAATTCTCTTTGTAAATTTTGTTTGTGGAGAAAAGGGGAGTCAAAATCCTTGTTTGTCCTGGGCACAATAAAGGCTAGTTTTGGCCGTGATAGAGTTAGCTGGCAGGAAACTTTCCTCAGCAGCAGCTTTTATTTTTTGTGTGCATAAATGATAAATAAGACTTGTGTGGAAATAAAATGAATGAAAAGTTTATAGTATTTTAAATGATAGAATGCAGTACAAATGTTGCTGATGGAAAATAATATTCAGCAATTTATAATTCGTAGTACTCTGATCACATAAAAATACATAGGTTTCTTATAAAAAGCTAAGTAACATTCAAAATACCTGTATTTTAAAATAAATTAATAGAATTTATTATATATCTAAATAGAAGTATTTATTAGTCATTTTCAAATGAGCAGCCACTTTGAAATTATTAATATCACAGAAAATTTTGTTTAAGTGCAAAATAGTTATTCCTTGTAGTTTAACACTTGGAAAGAAAGGTGATCCTTCGAGTTTCTAAATGCTTCAGGTAAAAAATAAAGTTTAATAACTGACAATTTTGATTGATGTTCCTTTTAAAAGCTAATATTCCTGTATTTTTCAAAAGAATTTGGATTAAAAAAAAGTTAAGCCTAGTGATACTTGATACTTAAGTAAAAAAACATTTAATTTTCAAATAAAAATGCTATAATTCAATAAATAAGTCACCAAATATATAGTTAACATTGATGAGAGATTATTAAAAATACTTGCCATTTTTCTATGGATTCAATAATTAAAAAATAAAGTATATAATAGTTTTGTTTACATTAATAATACTACCACTTTCTTACTAATACTTCAGGAATTGTGATACTTTGTTTACACTAAATAGGAAAAAATAATGCATAATTCAGCTTTATTATCAACTACTGATACCAAAACTTTTATAGTATTTATAATAACACTGATGATATGTATAAAAAACAGACATTAAAATTCAACTATTTTATAAATATAATTATTAGAAGAAATACTTGTATTCTCATATATTATAATGTATTGTCATAAATTCATATATTACAAAAACTAGTCTAGGAGAAAAGCTTTGGGAAGAAATTTGACAAATCGGATATTTTTGTTTTAAATTTCTGTAATTTAAAATAATCTAACACTTAAATATACATAAACACCTTACCGAATACATTTTATTTTACTGACATTGATGCATATGTTATATATCAATGATTTTTTTTTTTTTTTTTTTTTTTTTAACACTGAATATGTGTTCAAAGTTTAAAACATTAAATAGCTATTAATCAATTTGAAAATCATTCATTAATAATACAGATTTAAATTACTTTTATTTTTTCGGTGGATGCTAGCATTTAAATTGTAAATACATAAATCACTGTTTAATGTTATTAAATATACTCATACACAAAAGGAAATACACAGGACAGATGCTTAGAATTATTCAAGAAAAATAAACATAAATTTACAGAAAAAGCTATGCTTACCAACTTGAAATTGCTTATTTTCATCGTGGATCCATTAAAGGAATTTTTACAGCGAATTCTTTAGTGTTTGGCTAGCAAGCAGGTTCGTATTTAAGCAGAATTTATTAGGGGGGCGTATATGACGATTTTGCCGACTAACTTAAATGTATATAATATATATATATATGTGTGTGTGTGTGTGTAATAAATAAATAAATAAATATATATATATATATATCTTTAAAAGTACGTTTCTGTGTCTGTATATATGCATCTACCCGGTGTCCTAAAACGGACTGACTGATTTTAAAATTGTATAACTTGCAAATGGTGACAGCTATAAAATTAAATTCTTGCAGGAGGGGTGTGTAAGATGTCAGGAATTTTTTTTTACTGCGATTATCGAATTTAGTTTAAAATAGCGGTGATAGATAGCGCTGCTTGCAATTGGCGCTAAATCGGGGCCTGATTTTTGGGCTCTCTCTTTCTCAATATTGATGCAAAAGGAGGAGATTAAATATATGCAGTGGGTCCCTAAGAACACAATTGCATTGGCGACTGAGAACCACTCCATATATATAATACCTTCTTTCGCATCAATACTGAGGGAGAAGAGAAACAAAAAATCAGGCCCCGATTTAGCACCTATTGCTAGCAGTGCCATGTATCGCTGTTGTTTTAAACTAAAATCGAGAATCGTTGTAAAAAAAAAACTCCTGACATCTTATATAACCTTCCTGCAAGAATTTTTTTACATTAGCTGCCACCATTTGCAAGTTATTGAATTGAAAAATCTGTCAAACCATTTTAGTACATCCTGTATGTTCTATATAAAATTCAACATTACTAACCCATCGAGATCAAATTTTTCACTTTAGAATGTCGAATACACTTTAGAATATTGGAGAGAATATAAGGTAGATTTAAGGATGGACATACCACCCCTTCACTTACGTTACATTGTTGTAAATATTCCCATAAAGTATTTTGATATTTTTTGCTGAATGTGCAGATGGAAATCTGCAATTCGAATTAATTAAACAAGTTGAAGTTTTAGTAAGATGCTACTTGGAACTTATGCAGAATCAGCTTATTTATTTACTTTAAAAAGGATTAAATCAAAACTTATTTTAATTACATCTTTGTTCATCCATTGCATAACATGCATTTTAACCCACCATTTTTTTTAGACGAGCCCATCTATTCACGACAACGCCCAAATCTAGGTATTTCAAAATATCCTTTTCAAACATAAGCATCCGAAGTATATTCAAACGTGGATCGGTCATTGTTGGTCTTAGATATTTTTTCACAATTTTTAATTTACATTGTTCTTTCATTCGAGGCAACTGTAACTGGAGAAGTTGGAGCCAGACGAGAGACGATTGACATGTTTCGCAAGTAACAGAATGTATCCCAAAGGTTCTGTTTTCATGTAAATATCGTCCATTCTTTCAGCTTCTGCGCAGGCGTCTGACAAAACTTTCATCTCTACATGTAATGCTTCCATATCAGGAATTGCCAATGTTTCACGAAAGACATTTATCGCTTTCTTAACCAGATTTATTTTTTATTCCTTTTTTTTGTAATCGGAGAATACATTATTTTATTCAGTGGTGTGATTATGCTGATTAAAGAATTAAGACTTTCAGCTATCACCACTGTAAGGGTATCGAGTACCTTCTGAAACTCCATGCGTTAGAACATTAGAAGTTCGGGAGCAAAGAGATTGTTTCAATTGCCATCTAATTTCTTTGGTGTCAATCTTCGTCGATATTAGTATATAGCAAATTCATTTAATCCCTTGAGAGGCAGTGGGATATATTTTATCCCACCTAAGATTAATAAAGATTTGCACCAGAAAAATTTTATGAAATTTTACTTTTCTAACTTTGGTGGAAAAAAGTTGTAAAATTGCTTTTCCTTAATTTGAAAAAATATTTTTCTAAATTTCCGGTGGGAATTCAGCATTACACAAACGTAATTGCTTGCCCCTCAAGGGATTAACGGATCAACAACTTACTTGGTTTAAAAGAGAACTGCACACTATATTTCCCTATTCATATTTTCACTGTCATTGTTGATTGTTTCTAATGATTTGATACAAGTCTTCGCTATTTTCGTAGCGTTTATTTTAAGAGTCTTCGATTTCATTGTTTCAGTAACTAACTTGCACTTGTACTAAACATTCTTGCGAAACATCAGTGAAGCAATGAAGTCAAGCGATAACATTTTCTTTCTTAAACCTTGTGGCTTGATCTTTGCTTTGCTAACAAAAGTAGAGGAATCAACTATTTCAAAATTTGTAGGATACATTCATATGAGATCCAAACTACTTTCAATGATTCTGCTCGAGGAGTCCATCTCGCCTTAGAAAGACTCCGCATGAGAAGAGCATTTTCTATTTCTTTGAGCTTGTCTACCAATGGTTTCTTTTGTTTAGTACTTGCAGTGAAAAACACAAACATATTCCAGCACGTCGAAAACATCACCTATAATATTGCTGGAATTGCAGATATGCGAAACGAAAGTGTTGAGTCTGTGACATTGATAAGGAATATATTGCACATTTCGACCTACGATTTCTGAAAACGTCTCCTAGTCCTAAGTGTCGTTGAATTCCCCAGACATGCTGTTTGTAAAACCGTATGACTGGAAAACTACCTGTTCTATTTCGAGCTCATTCTTCGTAAGGATGTGCGATTTCTAGCATGTAAGTCGACAATGGTTTTATCGACTTCTTTTACAACTTCCAAAAGACGATCGGAGTTTTTCCATCTTTGTCGACATATTTCAACATAACAGCTGATCGATCATGGTGCGAATTGCGAAACATCTGTTGTTGTATCTGCCATAATTCCATAAAATTATGATTCTTGAATATCTCTGACTATCCTTTTGCACACTGCTGAAGCAAGAAATTCAATCATCTCGTTTTGGGATGAAGCGGAAAGGTAAGTTAAGTGGTGTGGCCTTAAACGTGTGTCCTCAAACATTTCCTCAGTTGTGGGTTATGTCTGGAAATTAGTTTCAGAATTTGCCAAAAGTTTCCATTTTCGTCTTTGTTACTTCCACAAACCAGATCTTGTTTATTTCGCATTCGCGTAATGTCCATCAAGATTGCTACAATCTCAGTGCTGAATGCAAGATGTTGCTGTTGCTCTTCCAGAATAATCTGTTTGCGCTTGCTCTCGTCTAGTAAGTGATTATGCGTCATTATAATCTGACAAAATAGTAGACCGGGAGCCGGCAGCACGGACAATCACCTCATCGAGTTCAATGCTGAAATTCCAGAAATAGTTAAAACTCGATACGCATATTAAAACGCCATCGGTCTGCCAAGTCATATATTGGTGGAAAAGCCTGAAAACCCGATTTTAGCAGCTGACTCGTGTGTTTACTATTGCGTTTTCCTTCTCCCAGTCCTCCATGTTTTCATACTTTTGGGTGCAGGAAAACACAATGGTAAACATACGAGTCGTAAACAACGTCGCCTGAAAACCTGATTTTAGTGGTCGACTCGTACGTTTACCATTATGTTTTCCTGCATCCAGAAGTATGAAAACATGGAGGACTGGGAGAAGGAAAACGTAATAGTAAACGCACGAGTCAGCCGCTAAAATCGGGATTTCAGGCTTTCCCACCAAGATATGACTTGGCAGACCGATTGCATTTTAATATGCGTATCGAGTTTTATCTAAATCTGGAAAAACTCGATGAGGGGATTGTCTGTGCTTTCGGCTCCCGGTCTATAGGAAACAGCAAATTTGGTGGAAGTTGGAAGAAAAATGTTGTGTGAACTTTCTGTTCTTTTCTTTTCCATAAGCTCTTCATTTTGTGCCCTTTGTTTACACCACTCTCAACTGAAGCATTTTGTATTTTTTCTCTCCCAGGTCCTTCATGAAATAGGCATTCAAATAGGCAAAAATAGCATTGAGTTCTGTGCTATTATTCCAAAATCGAATGATCTTTTGTGCCAAGCGGTGTTGAAATGTCGTTGTCTATTTTGCGGGATGGAACCATTTATAGGATATACGCTGAGTTTTGGCTGATAAGGACCTAAACTGATGAAATATGTCTCTGACTTCATTTTAGACCTTTTTCCTGGGTCATGTTCAATGATGAAATCATTCCCACATTCCGTAATGCTAACCTCTTCACAGTTCTACTCGATTTCTTTCACGATCTTACTATAAATATTTGATGCAGACGGGCAATTTTCTTTTTCCTGTCAATTATATCCATGGTCTCCTTAAGGGTACAAGAAAACACTTAATTCATCAGATCGGGTCAATTTTTCAATAATCGTCTTGCAATCGTTTAAACAATCGACTAAATGTTTCAATTGTCCAGCACATTTCAATACACCACGATTAGTATGAATGACTTCACCGAAGTCGTCATTATCTTCAGTGCTAGTCGACCATATAGATGTTCAGTACCCTACTAAACCGCTGCGGACTCACAGAAAGATCCCTTTGTATATTAAGAAACTAGTCTCTCCTGGTTCTTTCTCAATTTATTTTCAGCGGTCACTCGTAGTCGAAGAAAGGAGGGGTAAACTTCGGATTTTCGAAAGAAATTAAGACAAATGCTAAGGATTGGTGTTTTTTAGAATATGTTTTAAGAAAAAACGTAGAAAATTTGAAAAAAAAAAACGATTGTTTCAGAATTTTATCGATCGATACTGACTACCTAGAATTTGCCGACTGTGATCAAGGTTGCCGACATTGGGGGGGCGAGACGCCCCCCTACGCCCCCCCCCAGTAGCTTCGCCCCTACTAGCAAGTGCACACTTTCAAAGCAGAAGAAGAAATTTCACTTACTGCTTCAAAAGTGACACCAACTGGCCAATTAATTCATAAACTGAATTAAAATAAAATGTCCGTATTTTCTTTAATATGGAATAAGTCTTACATAAACAACCACCCTGTTTCGCGAAGCACGTGGCAACTACATAAATTAAAATTATAAAACTAAAATTAACTGCAAACTAAATTCTGACATTAATACATAATAGGGAAAAATATACACTGCTCAAAACAATTAAAGGATATTGCAGTTTTAGGTGGATTTTGTATCTGGTAAACTGTTTAGCTGATTGATACATGGTCGACAGACATAGTAGGTTATATGAGAATAAA
The DNA here is from genome assembly GCA_963932465.1 of Maratus speciosus. NCBI lineage: Eukaryota > Metazoa > Arthropoda > Arachnida > Araneae > Salticidae > Maratus > Maratus speciosus. The sequence continues at coordinate 47,388,586 of OZ010796.1, read as the reverse complement.
TTACACATGTTTGGCAGAAAAAAATGCATTTTATTGCGCATTTGTGTACCAAAGGAAAAAAACACAATTTGTGCATATGAGAAAAAAAGAATAAGAAAAGGTGTTTTCTTCAAAGGAAATCATTTTCAGTAGGGGGTATGGTTTCCACGGGCGGCCAGCAACGTTGAACACCTTTGAGGCATGGACTCAATGAGGCTATTAATGACGAGTTGGGGTATTCTGCCCCACTCTTCCAGAAGAGCTCTTTCCAGTTCTTGGAGAGTTTGTGGGGGTTGTTGGCGGCCAGAAACTCGTCTTCCTAGAGCGTCCCAAACGTGCTCGATTGGATTCATGTCTGGAGAACACGCTGGCCATTCCATTCGAACGATTCCTTCCTCGAAAAGGAAACCCTCCACCAGGTTTGCACGATGTGGCCTGCAGTTATGGTCCATTAAAATGAAGTTATCTCCGATTGCTGCAGCGTAAGGGACTACAATAGGTCTGAGGATCTCATCCCTATATCGGCGACCAGTCAGAGCTCCATCTCGAATGATGTAGAGGTCAGTGCGCCCGTCAATGGAGATGCCACCATACACCAACACTCCTCCACCGCCAAATCTGACACTTTCGTGCACGAACGCAGGATTATTCCTACTGCCACGGTCCCTCCAGATGAAAATACGCCTATTATCTGGATGCACAGAAAAACGGGACTCGTCAGAAAACAGAATATTGCCCCATTCATTTCTCCTCCAGTTGACATGCTCGGTTGCCCACTCCCTGCGGTCGCGACGATGCCTTGATGTTAATCTAACACATAGCATCGGTCGGAGAGCATACAGACCTACAGCATGGAGCCGGTTTCGGACAGTCTGAGTTGAAATCGTGGTGCATGTAGCCGAGCGAAGGTGTTGTTGTAGAAGAGTAGAGTTCATGGTTCGGTGTCTCCGAGCTGTTAACGCTAAATACCGATCTTCATTGGGCGTTGTTGCCCGTCTACGACCTTGCCCTGGTCTTCGGCCTGCACATCCACTCTCCAAAAAACGGTTCCAGATCCTGGAAATGACACTTTGTGACACTCCAATGGCTTGCGCTACTTCGGCTTGAGTTTGGCCCCCTTCTAACCTACCAACAATTCTCAAAGCTTCTGAATCTGTCAAATGACTTCGCTGAGACATCGTACTCATCGAAACAAAGCAATCACTGAATGCCGATCATCCTTGTCTTCATTCTCTTTTATCCAGTTGAAAGTCAAATTTCATTCGCTGCCGCTGAAGCGACGTTTTTGACGTCGAACTCAAAATTTGCATACTCCACAGTTTGAAAACCAGAAAAATTTGCATCTTCTTCTATTTTCGGCAAAAAAAATTTCGTTTATATCTTTATTTTATATAAAACTTCAAATATCCTTTAATTGTTTTGAGCAGTGTATTCCACATAAGTAAATCATTCAAAAAACCAATATAAACGTATTTCTCAAATATGTACGTCAACAAGCAACTCGCGATCACGCTGAAAAGCAGTACGTTTTGTAGCATTGCTGTGGAGAAATACGCCAAATCCTTTGGCGAAATATTTTTCGCCAAGGACGAGCTGAAAGTGCATACACTTTGTAGTAACGATCTAAGACCTCTACTATGCATGGAGAAAAGAGAAAGAGGGCCTGTTCAGAAGTGCAGCTCACGCCGCGCGCGCGCTCATAAGTTTTGCCATGGAGTAGGTCTTATCGAAGAAAGGAATTTTCAAATAATTCAATTATTTCATTATTTTTATGGATCAAAACAGGTAAAACCAACGACTATATTTTTTTATCTTTCCAAAACAGGGTTTTCGTAACAGGAATACATGCCATGTTCACTCAGATAAAATTCAAAATATTCGGGAAAAAGTCACGTGACTTATTTTATCCACTTCAGCTTGATCAGCAATCAGTCAACCGCACACAAAAATCGCGCAAGCTACCCCCAAAAAATCGAAAAAAATTATGTGGGCGATTTGATCACGTGATTGTGCATTTTGTGCTCATGTTTCATTGGTTATGCTTTGTTTGGTAGGTTGACTGATACAATTTAACAATTCAATTGGAGATCTAAATATTTTAACTTTTTAACAATTTTTATTTTATTTGTTTAAAAATGATTTATCAGTTGCTTTATATTTTACGTGATAGAATGCTGTTAATAAACCAAAATTGTGACATCAACATATTACAAGATTTTGAAATTTGCAATGTTAGTTAGACAATTTTTCAGAGAAGCTTTTAGTATATATATTTCTTATTTTATGATTGCCGTGTGGATAACAGACAAAATACATCATAAAACATGAGAAACAAATGACACTCAAAATCACGTTAGTATAAGCAAAATACTTATTTATACTTTCAGTAAAAAATTTATAAGCATTCTAATAATATTTTATTCACTACAAAACTAGATGGCAAACCCCATATATTTTATCTCTTTAAAAAAGAAATAAAATATTGTGCCGGTATTTTTAGTTGAAATAATATACATCTAATACATTTTATTTTTATAATATTTTCATATTGATTTTAATACCATAAAACATGATTAGCATCCTAATCTCGATAAAAATTCACTCCTCAAGTACTCAAAAAGAAAAACATCAAGAAGTTACCCTACGCTCAAACGGATATTTTCGAACAATACTTATTTTTTCATTTGCTATATATATATATATATATATATATATATATATACCCTATATATACATATATATCACTTTGAAACGAAACTTCAAATTTTAAAAGGCGTTCAAATCTAAAACTTTCATCGAGAAATACCTCATTTTCTCGTATTTAAATAAGTATTTTATTATTATAATATAAATACATGTGCTTCTGTATTATTAATATAGAAATTTATCTTTATCAAAAATATCTTATTTTATATGAAAAATATAAAGCAATAAAAAAAAATCACGAATACAGTTTGGGACGCGAAGGATTCGAACCCATAGCCCCTAGTCTCGAGTTCAAAGCGCTATCCATTCAGCAATCTAGCTCGTCTTTTATTTGCAACAAATTATCATTATAATTAGTACCATAATTAATCAAACCGTGATTTGTTCGTGAACGCGGTAAACTTTTATTGCATCCATGATAAAGACCCACTCCATGTTCTTGTCTCCTGAGCTCGCGCGCGCGGCGCGCGTGCTTCTTGAACACACCCAGAATCTATTCAGAAATGCAGCTAAAAGGCGCCTCAGGATTTTAACTGGAATATAGAAACTGGAGAATAACTAAATGGAAAACTGGTTCCGAAAATGAAGATCGGATTAGGAGAGGCAATTTATTAAACATTTATGGTGCAAAAGCTTCAAAGGGCCTTGTACCGGGCCCCAAGGGGGAAGGGACTTAAGTGGCATGTAGTTTGGTGTAAATACACTTTTTAGTAATTTTTAATGTAATCTGAGTACGATAAAACTATGGTAAAGAAAATTGAAAAGAAAATGTGGTAAAGGAATTCGGATCAGTTTAAAAGAAGATGCACCAAGGGCCCCAAGAAGACGATTTATATTCAAAATTGGTGGTAGTTGAAGTCTGAAATATTTTTGTGTCGTTCATGTAATAACTGGAGAAACTAAGATGTTGTTAGAAAAAAAAGCTAGAGAATCGGACTATTTTTAAGGGAGTTATAATAGGGGGCCCAGAAGGCGCCAATAGTTGAGAAAAGGCCCTAACATGAAAACATGTTACAACGTTTTAGTACTTAGCGTTTTAGATCTTCGATTAGTTGAAATTAAACATAGGGTACGAATTAATCATTAAAATATAATTTAAAAGAAATGTGAAAAAAAAAAAAAAAAAAAAAAAAAACAAAACAGGGAAATGCTTAAAAAAGGGACCTAAGGCCCTAACAAATGTATGTGAGTGTTGGTTTAAGGAGAAGAGTTCAAGACTCAACTGTAAAACTACGCATTGCAAAGGAGAGAAAATTAGGGTGTGAAAAACACATGGCACACAAAAAATTTAAGGGGCCCTGGATCGGGCCCTACAGGACCCAAAACGGGCCCATGGTCTTAACTGGAATGTAGATACGGGAGTATAACTAAATGGAGAAAGTATCCCAAAAATGAAGATCGGATAAAAAGGAAGCAATTTATTAACAATTTAGTGCACTAAAACTTCAGGGGACCAGAGTCTTAACTAAAATGTAGAAATGGGGTAGAAACTGAAAGGAGAATTCACTCGAAAATCGAAGACGATCGGATAGAAAAGGGGCATTTTATTAACATCTTAGTGCACTAAAACTTCAAGGGGCCCTGTACTGGGCCCCTTAACAGGGTGCCAGGATCTTAAGTGAAATGTTGAAATGGGATAGAAACTGAAAGGAGAATTCACTCCAAAAACGAAGAAGATCGGATAGAAAAGAGGCATGTTATTAACACTTTAGTGCACTATAACTTCAAGGGGCCCTGTACTGGGCTCCTTGCAAATGTCCCAGGGTCTTAACTGAAAAATAGAAATGGAGCAGAAACTGAAAGGAGAATTCACACCAAAAACGAAGAAGATCGGATAGAAAAGATGCATGTTACTAACAATTTAGTGCACTAAAACTTCAAGGGTGCCAGGGTCTTAACTAAAATGTAGAAAAGGGCAGAAACTGAAAGGAGAATTCACCCCAAAACTGAAGGAGATCGGATAGAAAAGAGGCATATATTAATATTTTAGAGCACTAAAAGTTCAAGGGGCCCTGTACTGGGCCCCTTGAAAGGGTGCCAGGGTCTTAACTCAAATGTAGAAATGGGGCAGAAACTCAAAAGGAGAATTCACACCAAAAACGAAGAAGATCGGATAGAAAAGAGGCATGTTATTAACAATTTAGTGCACTGAAACTTCAAGGGGCCCTGTATTGGGCCCCTTGCAAGGGTGCCAGGGTCTTAAGTGAAATGTATAAATGGGCCAAGAACTGAAAGGATAATTCACCCTAAAAATGAAGAAAATCGGATAGAAAAGAGGCATGTAATTAACGTTTTAGTGCATAAAAACTGAAAGGGGCCCCGGCCTTTAAAAAATTAAAAATCCGAGCCTCAGGTGTATCAGGACCTGTCTTGGACTAATCATATCTGAAATTTCAGACTTCTACGTGCGGTAGTTTTTGCTAGCGATCGCACACAGACAGACACACAGAGCGATTTATTCTTTTATTAGTATAGATATTGGTGAGTCAACTAGGTGAAACATCTACAATGAGAAAAAGATAAAGCTTTCTTTTATATGAAAATTTGACAAAGTAATAAGAGCCATTTGAATAAGTAAAATTCATTGAAATCAGTTTTGATATTCTAACATGATACAATCCCACTTATTTATTTTTTTATTCTTATGTCTTTGCAATACCATAATTTTAATAAGTTATAACATCTTTTAAAACATAATTTTCTAAAGTTTGAATTATCATTTTAATAAAAAAACATGAAACTCTCAAAAAGACCATCATAAATTTATTATAACAGAGTTGGCTGAAAAGTATTAATAAAAAGAAAAGTGCCCAGTTAAAACTGATGGCATTGAGCTCACAGGCTATTCACACTAATTGTAACTTATACTCTTATTTCAAATAATAATGCCCCTCGAAAAATAAATTACAGGAGGATTAGCCTCCCCCCATTTCCTATTTTATACTTAACCAATGAACTTTCAAATCTAATCAGGGAAGCGCTTATCAGAAAAAAACAGTATATCAAATTTGTAGGAAATCTGATAATTCTGAATGAAAAATCCCATTTATCTAAATTAAGGGGAATTAGTCACCCATTTCCCACTTTATACTTAACCAATGAACCTAACTAATCAGGTAAGCGCCTCATTAGAATAAACCAGTATACCAAATTTGAAGCAAATCGGATAATTCTGTATTAAAAAACCCATTTATCTAAATTAAGGGAAGGGATTAGCCATCCGTCCCCCCCCCCCTTTATACTTAACCAATGAACCCCCAAAACTAATCAGGGAAGTGACTTATCAGAATGAACCTAGAAGAAAAATTCAAAGCAAATCTGATAATTCTGCATGAAAAACCCATTTATCTAAATTAAGGGGGGTTGACCCCCCCCCCCCTTTATACTTAACCAATGAACCTCCAAAATTAATCATGTAAGCGCTTTATCAGAATGAACCTAGAAAACAAATTTGAAGCAAATCGAATAACTCTGCATGAAAAAATCATTTATCTAAATTAAAAGGGTAGATTAGCCGACCCCCCCCCCCTCCTTTATACTTAACCAATGAACCCCCAAAACTAATCAGGGAAGCGCCTTATCAGAATGAACCTAGAAATTTTTTTTAAAGCAAATCGAATATTTCTATCAAGAGTTATAGCATTGCGTACATTCGTATATATAGAACCTGTGGGCACATTTGCTCTCAGACTTTGATAACCTGTGAGCTAAAAACTAACGATTGATCAAGTAATCATGATTAATGATTAAATTTGCAATTGTTAATCTTGATTAATGATTGAAATAGTTGTAATTGTTAAAATCATTAATCATGATTAATGATTACATTAGTTTTAGTTTTTTCAACCTATGTCATAAAATTAATTCTTTTTTAATGCGAAAGAGAATTATGGGAGAACGACATCAAATATTGAATTTTTCAATGTTGAAGGGGGCCCAGGCCCAGTTTGTTAAATATACACTTTTATATCCACATTCATTTGAAAACTATACAACTTCCAAATTTTTCAGAAAGATGGACATGCACTGTAGTTGTTCATACCTGTGTCAGATTTTTAAGTTTCGTGTGGCCCTTGGCCGCCATAAGCAAAACCTCACATATGAGCCTTATTTCTTTTAAAAAAGGTTTTCATAGCCACAAAAATATCAAATTCATTAAAAAGGTTGGGCTGCACCAACAGTGTAGAAAAACTATGTCAAATACTTAAAATTTAAGTTTCATGTGGCCCTGGGCCCCAAATATATTTATTTTTTACCATTCATCGTAAAAATACCAAGTTTAGCATACAGATCAGTCAACACCACTATTTCAGAATTAAGAGGGAGTATCAATAAGTTTTTGCTCTCACATAGAAATAATTGAGTGAAATTTATGCAATTGCAACATTTTATTAGTCCTTATCTATATAGTCACCGTGCACAGTAACACATTTCTGCAAACGGTATTTCAAAGAGGGGGACAGGATGTATTCCAGGAGAGGAGGCGTGATAGTAGACCCAAAGAGGGGCACTTTTCTACCCAATAGCAGAAAGTCCGAAACAAGAGACGGGCGTCACAGATTTTCTTTTCTTTTTTGCTGATTCTTTTTCATCAGACCTTTATTTTGCTTCGTATTATGTTTAGCTCTTTATTACTTAATACAAAACATTAAGATTATTATTAATAAAAATTTATAAAATGTCTAAAAATGTTGCAGGTAAGTGATTGTTTGATTAATTAACGCTTCAGTTGTAAAAATATTTTACCTGCAGATTATTTTTTGTCCCTGAAGAATCTGTGAAGAATTTCCTGCTATTGGGCTTTTCTAACTTTTGTCGACGCCCCTCATATGACATATTATTGGAAAGGCCTGTGACTACTTATTCATGTTATGCACCTCCCTGCCCCTAATGGACTCTATTCAGGTGACGTCAGACGCCAGAGCTGGCGGTATGAAGATCTGTTATTCTTGTTACTGCACCGGCAGAATACCAGTATGCGCAGGCGCAAACACCGCTAGCAGACGACTTTAGCCTTGACCCAGGTTGAGTGCATACATTTTAACTGAAAATTTGCAAACTTAGGGAATTTTCTCGCATACAGAACAGCATTTTGAATTTAGATTACAATATATTAAGTGTATGCTGCTGCATCAAAGAATTGTTTTGCGGTATTTTTCACAAACAAGCATTAATAACTCACACTCCATAGACTGCTATGCTAAACACCGCCAGTAAATACCGCCAGCAGACGAATTTTAGCCTCGACCTCAGGTTGCGTGCATAAGGTCCATTTGTGGAGGGGTGTCCGCAAAATTTATAAAAGTGCTCCCTGGGAGGTGTTAAAATGGGGCTCGAGAAATGCATAGCATGAATAAGTTGTCACAGGCCTTTCCAACAATATGTCACATGAGAGGGGTCGGCAAAAGCTAGAAAAGTGCCCCCCTTGGGTCTACTATCACGCCTCCTGGAATACACCCTCCCTCCTCTTTGAAATACCGTTTCAAGAAATGTGCTACTATGCACGATGACTATATAGAAAAGGACTAATAAAATGTTGTAATTTTATAAATTTTACTGAATTATTTCTGTGTGAGGGCAAAAACTTATTGATACTCCCTCGTGTGGTGTTACAGGGGCCTCAGAATCGATCCTCATTTGTTAAAAAAGGTTTTAATTGCTGCAAAAATACCAAATTCAGTAAAAAGGTTTCATGTGGTCTTGGGACACCAACACTATTATTTCTTACCATTCATCACACAAATACCAAATTCTGCGTACAGGTCAGTCTGAATCACTAGTGTAGAATTATATATACATATGCCAAATTCTTATATTTGAAATTTCGTATAGCCCTGTGGATTACATTCAGGACCCAAATATTTTTTTACCATTGGTCTCAAGAATCCAATGGCAAACACGGCGGTCTGCATTATTAGTTAAGATTTACAGTATTGATCTCTTAAATTTTAAGATTCGTGTTGTCCTGGAAACCTTTATTCAGGGCCCTTATATTAATGCTTTTTACCATTTATTGCAATAATACCAAATTTGCATACATGTCGGTCTTTCAATTTGTCATGCAGGACAGTTTGTACTCTTTCGAATTTTGATGACGTATTCTTAAATTGTATGTTGCCCTGGGTCCATTATAATTACTTTTTACCATTCATCGCAAAAATATCAAATTCAGCAAACTGGTCGGTCTGAAGCAGTAGTATGGAATTACTATTACTTATTCTTATATTTGAAGTTTCAGAACAAATGCCGGATTCCGCCATCTTGTTTCTTTGTTGGTCATCACCGATTTTAAATTTCTTCATTTGGATTTATTTATTTATTTTTGTTGTTGTTTTTTAAAATGTTTAATCTTTAATTTTAGTTGTTGTAGTTTATGTTTAATCTCTAAATTTTCAAAAATTAAGCATAAAATGCTTATAATTGACCAACAAAGAAACAAGATGGCAGATTCCGGGCGAATAAGGCATTTGTTCCAAAATTTCATATAGTCCTGGGGCCCCAATACTATTATTTTTTATCATTCATCGTAAAGATACCAAATTTTTGTATACTGATAGGTCAGTACCAGTGTTTCAGAATTTTGGTGTAACTCTTAAATTGTAAATTTCATGTGGTCTTGAGGCCCCATACAGGGTTTCAGAAATTTGCACCATTTGTGAAAAAAAGTTTTCATAGCCGTAAAATTACCAAATTCTGTGAAAAGGTCAGATTGAACCAATAGTGAAGAAAAACTATGTCAAATACATAAAATTTAAGTTTTATGTGGGCCTGTTAAAAAAAAAAAAAAGTTTACCTAGCCGCAAAATATCATATTCAGTAAAAAGGTTGGTCTGAATCAGTAGTCTAGAATTACGATAACAAAATCCTATATTTGAAAATTCATGTGCCCCTAAAGCCCCATATACAGGGCCCAAATATAATTTTTTTTAACCACTGATTTAAAAATACTAGTTATGCGATACAGTTGGTATGATTTAAAATTAAGTATCGACCAAAACAGGTTTTTAAGACCGAAATTGAAACCTAAAACGAATTTCGGCAATCTTCTCTTTTTTTTTAATTAAAATCTCCAAAATTTTTTTGAGTAATTAATACATACATAAATATACATAATTATTAATTAATTATATGTGTTTATTAAATATACATAGTTATTAATTAATTATACGTGTGGCCCAAGTTGGCTGTCTGTACCTCTAACCAAAACTTTTTTATTTTCATGTAAAATAAAATGTAATTAGTTCTTCAATGACACAAAATGATTTTCTAATTCTTCGAATCAAATTAACTAGTATGTTGTGGCCATCACAAAACTTTCTTCTATATAAATCACGTCAATTAAATCATTTAAATAATACAAGAAATTACATCAATTTAGCACCAATTCATATCAAATTATATTTGAATTTGAAGTTTGATGCAAATTCGTGCATAGTTCTTGAGATAGAGCTATAGTGGAAATTTTGAAAAATGCAGCATAGCAGCGCCACCTGTTGAGTGATTTACACCAAAACATAAACAGCAGTAATTCATATCAAGGTATACTTGAATCTGAGGTTTGTTGAAAATCCAAGCATTAGTTCTTGAGTTGGAGCTATTGCGGAAATCGTAAAAAATGCAGCATAGTGCCACCTGTTGAGCGATTTACACCAAAATGTATAAAACATCAATTCATGTCAAGGAATAACAATCTGAAGTTTGATGAAAATCTGTGCATTAATTCTGGAGATTGAGCTATTGTGGAAATCGTGAAAAATGCTGCTTAGCAGCGCCACCTATTGAGCAATTTACACCAAAAACTAATCAGCACCAATTTATATCGGGGACTAACTGAATATAATTTTTTATTAAATTCCGTTCATTAGTTCTTGAGATAGAGCGACCACAAAATTTGTGTCAAAGACACAGACATTTTGTAAAAACATGTTTTTCGGGTTCTCTGACCCCTAAAACGTGTAAATCCGTCAAAAACCGGAATTAAAAAATTTTCATGAATTCAATAGTTTTTTCTTGTAAAGATAGAAGAAAGTGAAAATGTTTTAGGTATAAATACCTCTATTTAGCTTTTATAATGACTTTTGTAAATGATCATCTGCTGTACTAGAGATTTCTCAGAGAGTATTTGAAAGATTTCTGCTGTTTCAAATTTTTCTATTGCTGTTGAGTCTACAGCTCTTAATGTGCACGTGAAAAGCGTCTTCAAAGTTTAGTCCTATATGCATTGCTTGCTTTATAATTTGCACTCATGTCTTGAGTCAGTCATGAATGATAATTATAAACAATGAAGTTCATATCAATAAATAATGAGTGTTTCATTGGAGATTGGAGCCGATACAGCTCAAATCAATGAGTAATGTTAAAAATTTCCGAAAGAAGAAACGAGATTTTTAAAATAAAGATTGTTTCGGTCAGGCCGAATTTTTGGCAGCATTTTCGCCAAGAACGATACTGAATTTTCAGTCGATCTCTATTTAAAATACAGTTGTTACCTCTTTTCGTTCTTGTACTTGTTTATATATATTTTTTTAATTTGTAAATATAGCAAAACCAGGGAGAATTCCCCGAGTGAGCGGCCAGACAATATGTCAGGCGCCACCCGCTCTAGAAATTCTCCAGGCGTTTGCCTTTATGTGCAATTTATAATTCATAGTGGGTGATTGTCAGCTAAACAGTCTTTACAAGAACGACAAGAAACATAAATGAGTTCCTTTTCACTCTTGAGATGGGTATTGACAGATTAAATGCATATCTGGAGCTGGAGGTTGCCAGAGTTCTGGAGCTAGAAGTTGCTGAGGCTGTTAAACGGATTGGATTGGGTCGGAAAGATATCCTTGGCTTTTGAACCGCTGACGAAGGCTGTAGGACAATTATCCGAAAACATCTGCGAATCAGGCTCTGAACAGTTTGTGGTTCTCTTTAAATACTGAAAAATAATGAGTAGGAAAGTAAGATCTAACATATATAAAAAGAAAAAGCAGCCATATATGATATGCAGACTAAATTAATTTAGTCTGCATGATACAATCAATTTTTTTTTTTTTTTTGAGAGGGTGGAAGAGGAAAATTAAAATAAAAAACTTGAATATTTATAAAATAAAATTTCAGAAGATGCTAAAATTACTACAATACACAACTTTTTTAATGTAGGTACTCTTTTTAAAAATCTCAAATAGAAACCAACATAAAATAGCAAAAAACATTTCTTTCAATTTTTTTTTCTTTTAAGAACACTTATATTAGGTACAGCAATTCACAGCAGATTAAACTGAGACATAAAGTAATGATCTGTGAATAGGTTTTATTCAAGCATATAAAAAAATTGAAATCCTTTTGACAGTTTAGGAGAAAAGGTACACTTAACACGTATAAATAAAAGGTTTAACATATTTGAAAATTTTAATCTAAAACATTACTGTAAATTCTGTTAAACGAGAATTAACCTTTACTGATGTCACAGAAATTGTCACATAACTAGTGTGAAGCGGTCTGTGAGACCGCTCCATCAAAAAATGAAAAAAAAAACCGTGATTAATTCATAAGATGTTGCTTTTGTACTAAACATTTTATACAGGAGTGTTATAATTAAAATTCACCTATTCAAAAGTCTCTGGTGTTAGTACTAAAGTTCCAAACGAAACATAATTTCAGTAGTGTTTGTAGATAAACTGAAATTTGCAAGTTAAACTATGAAAATTGAAAAAAGCACCGGTCTGTGAGACCGGTAACATCAGTTATAGGTTAACATTAATACCAAGTATTATCACGATAAATTTAATTTGGCATAAACAGATCCAGAGAAACACAGGCAAAAATAAAGACACAATATAATTACAAAAAAAAAATAAATAATAATAATTGCCTACTTACGATATCAGAGTAACAAGACAGCAGTTTTATATTGCAAACAGCAACCACTGCTTTACTTTTTTGTGTGTGTGTTCCGATGCAAGACCGCCATTGATAGTACTCGTTTGAAGGGAAACAGCTAAAATATCGAGCCGTTTTTCACTAATTTTAATCCCTTTAAACATAGTTATAACGTTTTAAATTAAAATTCTTCTTGTTTGACCTTATTTCTCGAATTCGCGTAACATTAGCGTAAGAAAATACTCAGAAAAGATTTATCGTTTCGTTTGATTGCCGACTATTTGCCCTAACAAAAGTTCAGCTGCCGCCATGTTTGTAAATGTAAATTTAAAAAAAAACGCAACTTTACCCGAAAGCGTTCAGAGCCGTTTTAACCCAACATTACACCGAGAAACCAGTATGACATCATTCCCCAATTTTCCGAGTTAGTCGTTTTTCAGTCTCTGAACGCGCTCATAGAGAGATAATTTAAATTAGAAAAACGTTCATAAGAAGGTGGAGAATTCTACGAGGGCAATTTCATATCCATGAGGGTCTTTTCTATGAATTACAAAATTAATTTTTATACAGACTCCCATAGAAAAAAAAATACCCAATTTCAGAAATTATCTCTTGTTGCATCTTGATTCATATGAAAAAAGTTTGGTTTGAATATCTGAATAAGTTGTGGCGACGCCATCTTGCGCGGTCAGTAAAACGAGTTTCTCGCAGGAAGCGATCGAGCTAACCTTTTGCTCGGCACGTAAGATCTTGCTTACTGACACAGGCGACTAGACTCTGGCCGTCCACAAAACGCAAGTCTTCTCTGATTGGCCCGTAAGACAGACCATTTCTATCAAAAAATCTAAGCGAATCTCATTCATTGAGCATGCGCTAAAAATGTTTACGAAGCGGAGCCGCAATGTTTACATTTTGTCTCGACGAAGCAGAGTTATCTGCTTAAATTTGAAATTTATTTGTTGTCGTCCATTATTTAGATATTTTGATTCTGTAATTAAAACTTTTTAAATCCATTATTATATTCTAAGTAAAAGAAGAGTCCTCATTCAGTGTGCAGTTATTTAAAGTTTTGTAATTTTGAAATATGTAACTGTTACGTGTTAGAGGAATAGAATTATTGTTTATCTAGCCAGTAAAAATAAAGATGGATATTTTATTCTAATTCAGTTTCTGATATAACCGGCCAGCTGGTGTTACTTTTAGAAGCAGGAAGTGTAATTTATATTCTTCTGCTTTAACCCTCTGTCTACCAGAAGGGTCCAATGGACCCGACATGTACATTCAAAATATTTATTCAAACCAGAAATTTCTTCAAAACAAACTAAATGTATAAATCAGACAATAATAAGTTAAATAAACAAATTAAATAGTTTTAAGTAAAAATTCTGGTGTAGAATGTTTTTATAAAACTTGAGTAAAATTTCCGGTAGTTCTAGGGTTAAAAGCGTATGCCTGCAGGCCAAACTCAATTTGAACAACTGGCAATAAAATTTCATTTATGGATTATCCAAAAACAAATCGCGGAACTTCACTTGAATAACGATCAGGTAAACATTATATTTTTAATAAACCCAATTATCTTTTTTTTAATGTCTAGTGTAATTGTAAACGTCAATTACTTCTTATATATAAATAAGGTGTATAATGCATTACTTTTTCTAGAGTAATTTTATGACAAAAAGTTATCTAAATATAATATAGTTTATGTATTATAATTTTATTAATAGTTAACAAAATTAAATAAGTTTATTATAATGCTAAGTATAGTGCTTTTTTTTTTTCAATTCTCTAACAACCCCTTAGAGGTTTAGATATGGAAAACTGGTATCATATATTTACACCTTCTAAAACTAAACTTTGTAGTTTTACAGAAAATCGTTTTATTATGCTCAATGTCCATTTGTGATTGCAGAAGGGGGTGGATTGTGTGCGGAGGTAAAATTACATAATCCTTCGCACATCATCTACATCTTCATCCTTAGTGGTTTTATGCTTATATGCGTGGTTTTACTTTTGCATGCAGAAGTAAGTGCTGTAACTTCATGTTGCAGTAAAATCATGCAAATTTTCTTTTTCTTCTTCTGCAAAATTTTCTTTTGTTGAGATCAGGGCTTAATTTGTGCCGGAGTCCAGCTCCGGTACTTCTCTGTTTTTAGTAGGTAAATATTTAAATATTGGTTAGAATACATTGGAGCTCATAAATACAGGACACTGGTGCCCAGTGCAGCAGCACTTCAGAAAGACCGAAGCCTAAATTACCCTTTCCTTTCCTTCCTATCTCCAAGCTTTTGCATTCTTTTATAAATACTTATATGTGACATTATGTGTCGCACACGTAGAAGATGGAGATAAAACGGACACAATTTTTGGGCTTGAATTGACTTGAGCTCAATCTGTCTCTGTCTTATATTCAAAATTTCATTTATATATATATATAAACTTTCCCCCTTCAAAATTACATATTGTAATTCTATTTCAAATCATTTTCATGCTATTTTGATCAGAATGAAGGGAAAATAAAACTGTGTTTTTCTATTCTAGTGATTATTTACAAATTTATGTCGGCACCACTCAAGAGACTGAACAATAATTTGCTTTCAGTTCGATTTTCTTTTGTGACAGTAGGATAATTTTTAATTGGCTGTTTTAAGATATCTAACCTGAAAAGGATATTTTCTACTTTAAGCCAACGGGCATCAGCTTCATGTTTTGTTTGTTTGAGGTTTTTTGCCTTCTATTGCGTACGAGTATAAAAATCACGTTAGTGGTTTTTCTATTTATTTTGTATCATGTACACTAAGGCTCTTCTCTACAAATTTACAAAGTCACTTTCATTTGTAAGTAGATATAATTACCATGTATTGTTATTCTGATACAAAGCCATAGAGCAGTGTTTCCCTTTTTTCTATAAAAGCATCAAATCTTTCCAATAATGGTGTCAAATTTAATCTGATTTTCAGGGACTTGCCACAAAAGAATGTTATGCAGAAGGAATCGATTATAGTTTAAGATATGCATCTTTTAATGGGAAATTGAAAAACATTGTTCCATTCTTCACCTTATAAATATTAATTTCTGTAAATTTCATTCATTTTTTTCATAAAAATGCATAGCTGCAAACTATTCCTTTTTTGTGTTAACACTATTTCTGAATCGTAAGGTGTGAAAAAAACCTGATTTTTTTTTGTAAAAATGAGATATTTTAAAATTTAAATGATATTTTTGATTTTTTTCCCTACATTAAAATACTGGTTAACTACCAAGTATTTTAGGCTTCTAAATCAACAGGGTTCGTACGGTCCTTGAAAGTCCTTAAAAGTGCTTACATTTTTCAAGTAGAATTTTTAGTGCTTAAAAGTACTTATTTTCATGCAAAATCTGCAATAAGTCCTTAAAAGGGCTTGATTACATTTTGGTGTAAATCACCTGACAGGTGGTGCACTACTATGCTGCCTTTTTTATGATTTTCGCAATAGCGCTTACCTTAAGACCTAATGCATGAATTTTCCTCAAACTTCAGATTCAGGTATACCTTGATAAATATTGGTGCTGATTATGTTTTGCTGAAAATTGCCAACAGGTGGCACTGCTATACTGAATGTTTCAAGATTTTCACAATGACATCTGTAAAAGTATTGCACAGATTTTCTTCAAACTTCGGATTCAGTTAGACGTTGACATAAGTTGTTGCTGATTAGGTTTTGGTGTAAATCCCCCAACAGGTGGTGCTGCACTTTGCAGGATTTACACGAATTTAGCAATAGTCATATCTCAAGAACTAATGCACAGAATTTCATATCTTTAGAATCCTCATGATGGGCATAGATTGTCATTTAATTTTTGCACTCTGATAGTGAATTTTGAAGTATTAATATATATGAAATAGAAGAAAGTTTTGAGATTGGCACATCCTACTAGTTTTTTCTTCTGCTGTATTTGTTATTTTAAAATTTTCTAAATTTCTATTGCCATGTGACATGCTGAAATTAACTCCTTCCTGGCCATTTGAGGGTTTGAAACTTGTATTTACAAAATTGAAACTCTTTATTAAAAAATGCATATTACAATTTATTAGTTTATTTAATTTTACAGGTCCTTACATTTTTTTTGTTTTGGTCCTTAAAAGTCCTTGACTTTTATTTAAAGAAATGTGTACGAACCCTGATAATAGAACCTCTAATTGCCAACATAATCTATATTTTTATGTTTTAATTAATAAAATAATTATTAGTTAGTAATTACAGAAATTACAAAAAATTGCAAATTCTGTTTGTTTCTCAATCAGCCTGTTTTTTTTTTTCACGCTTTTTGCAATAAACCTATGCTGTTTTGACAAACAGAAAATGATCAGCGATTTCGTCCAAATGACATGTTGTACCCGACCAGAACCTGAAAATTCCATTTGAAGTCAACCCAATCTGAACCTGACAAAATGATTTACGCATGCCCGTAACATGATCTGAAACTGAAATGAAGAACCCCAAATGAAAGGAAATTAATTCATCTGTTAATGCAATTATAAAAAGTAGTTACAATTATATCTAATACCAATTTTATATTGAAAAATGGACATATCGCTCACCTGGAAGAAAAGTGACACATCTCGACAAAAGTAAATTTCACAGGAGAGACAAAAAGGGGGGGGGGGGGGAGAAAACTTGCATGATTTTACTCTAAAATGAAATTATAGCACTTAGCTCTGCATACAGGAATAAAAACATGCATAAAATCTTTAAGAATGAAGACATAGAATGGGGTTTGGAGAGTTGGGTCATTTTACCTCCCCACACAATCCACCCCTCTTCTGTGGTCACAAATGGACATATAGCGTAATAAAGTGATTTTCCGTACAAGTACACTTATGAAATTTTTTGTGTAGCAAGACGCACCTATAACAGGCCTATTAGTTTAATAAAATGCAAAATGAATTTTTGCGATGTGTGTTATTTTCCTTGCGGGTCAGTGATATTTAAATGTAGTCAGATTTCTAAATAATGGAAACTATGGGATCGTTGAATAATTCCAGGCATGGATTGAATTGTCCCTATTTCTTTTTTTGATGGGAAGAGGGGGGTAGACTAATTTTTTTTGCTGTGAGTGGGGTTCAATCTAGAGTGTTTCTTGCATGTTCGATTTAGGTTTTTGCAAGTCGAGTCGTTGGGATTTTCAGAAGAAGAAAAAATTAAAATAAGCAGAACTATGTTTCAAATCAATTGAGTTTATTGTCTTGAATTTGTGTTTGCTATAATTAATGCCTTAATTTTCTTCGTATATTAGTACATGTTTTATTAATTATTAAGGGGGATATTTTAAAACTCTAAATGACATGACAGATTATGCAAAATGGCTGAAGCATTAAAGTATTGCTACTAATTTATTTAACTTAAAAAAAAAAGTTTTCTTTAATGATCTTTAAATGAACTATTACTTTTATTTAAATTCAGATTAAGGTTGATGTGCATCATGTTTGTGTCAGGTTGCATATTGAGAAAAAAGATTTTGTTTTTTTCGCGTCAGGTGCAGGTTAAATTCAAATATATTTTTTGGTTCAACCTGGATATAACCCATCCACACAGTGTTCTATAGTTAGTGTTGCCAGGTCTCCTGCGTAAATCGGGGGTCCAAATGCTCTGGACACCAGAATTTTAAAGTATTTTTCTTATTATATAATGGTAGAATTATCTGCAATTAAAGATAGCTAAATAAACAGTAAGTAATTAGTGACATCCAGAGCATTTGGAGTCCTGATTTACCCGCGACACTTGGCAACACTTTCTACAATTGAATCAGTTTGCTATTTGGAGGTATTTGTTACTTGATATGAGTGTTTAGAATTGAAAAGTGTTCACTAAATGCAGATTGGTTAATGTCCATTATAGAGGTTTTATTACGTATAAATTTTTTACCTGAAAAAATATTTTGGCCTTTCTTTTGAAAATAGGTTCAACCGAACACCACCTGCAAGAATTTAAACTGAAACTGACCTGAAACCGAAAAAAATTAAATTCAACCCAACACGAAATGAGAAAATATCGCTGTAATATCACTTTACCGAGGGTCAGGTTGTTTTGGGGGTAAAATCGGTTTATCCAACCCATTGAAAGACTTATTGTAGTACCACCAAGGTATTGAATGATTATGCATAATTTTAGTATAAAAAAGAAGCAGAAACTTAAAATGCTAATAAAAATTCATAGAAGTCTTTTTGGCAGATTTAATTTATGCAACTGAGAGTCTAAGGTTTTGAAAACTTTATTTTAAGGGTGTATTTTTTGCAAACATCCCATGGAAAAGCATCAATAAAATCTTCAGATAAAGTAGATTTTTAAAGTTTTCCCAACATTACATAGAAAAGATGTGTTGTTAATGGAAATAATTAGAAAAAACATGTAAGATTTTTTTTCTTAAATCAAATATATTAGTACCATTTGATTAATGCTTCAAAAGATCCATTTAATCATTTGTTTAAAATTGGAAAATACATTTTTTTACAATTAAAAAGTAACTAGTAATATATATGAATAAAATTAACAAATTAATTGTTACAAACATTTTAAAAACTTAATACTATAAACTGAATTCATCTGGTGTATAGTTCTGCTTATTTTCATTAATTTATTTGTTAAAATCCAAACATTCTGACTTGCTGAATCTGATCTGCAAAAAACATTCTAGAGCGACCCCGATCCCGATGCACAACAAAAAAATTACAGTCACCACAACCTTAATAAAAAGAAAATTGGGGGCAACCCAATCTGATACAAGACATTATTCAATGATCCTGTAGTTTCTGCTATTCAGAAATTTGACTACATATTACAGAACATAGATATGCAATATTAACCAAACTTTATTTAAAGCTTTTTAAAACTGTATTATAAATAATATTTATATTTTAGAGATTTTTTTTAAATGATAGTCTCATTTTTTATCTTTGGTGTTTTGTTTGAAAATAGTGAAATATATTACCTTTTTATATTATATTTATTATACAGATAATATAAGGCTGTTAAAAATATTTTTGTACATAGCTTTTTTTTCCTAATGCGTTTTTACTAGTTAGTCTATTTTTTGTATTTGTGAGTTTGAATTTCTTTTACTGTAAAAATTGTAAAACTTTTAAGTAATATAACATCAAAACACTAATTTTAAAACTATCCTAACTATGTTTCGTTATTTCATTAATAGATGGCGCTTGTATCATTTGGTTTAAAATAGCACCAGAGGGCGCTGCTCTATGTAAACAATGTTTGTTTACATTTATAGATTTCAAAATGTTCTCATTTGTTAGTTGATTTATAAGCATTTATTTTAAAGAATTAAAAAAGAAATTGTATTTACTTATTTAAAATAAGAATTTTAATAATGTATTGCTGTTTTATTTCATTATATCTTTTTTTAAATGACAGTTGCTCAGCAATTTCAACTTTTCAAAGGTAAATAACTGAAATTGTATTAAGAATTTTGTTTGCCTTATTTTAAGCCTAATTTTTTAAAACATTCAACTTTTTTATGTATAAACATTTATAAAATATAGGTTGCTTAAAATCCCATTGTTTACTCAATGTTTTCTTTAAAATTTTTAGCAATAACTTTCACTAATTTCTGTGTTATAAAACGTTTATTAACCAGTAATAATTTCTTGTTAACTCGTGGTTTTGTGTATATATATGTGTGTATTTGATCCTTCTCAAAGTTTTTATTTTATCCCACTCTTTTTTAAACCATAGCATACAAACTTTAAAATCTTGTAAACTTTTCCCCTTCCTCTTATTTTTGATTTTGTAGCAATAAGAAACAAATCAGGGTTAATATTAATCCCAAATTAGCTCTACTGGTAGTTTAAAAAATACAACTAAAAAATCATTTCAACTGAAACATGGTATATTACAAATACATGTGCTAAATTAAGGGGAAGCTACTCTCAAAGTTCTGAAACTGAAATGTTAAACATTTTAAAAGCTGGCCTTTTTTTCTTTTCTTTCTTGTAATAAAACCTATTAAAGTACCCTTAAATGAATTTTTGGAACAGATGTACAGTAGAAGATCTTTATAACGCAAACCTAAAAACGCAAGGTTGTGCGTTATATAGAATTTTGCGTTATATGGATCACATCATTAAATTCACCTTGTAAACATTGGCAAATATGTTTGAAACATATCAAAATACATTAGAATATCTTTATACAGCATTCCTTGTTACCAAGAGTTATCCAAATTATAAATTTTCCCATAATATAGGTCAGACATAGTTAAATTTACTTTATAAACATGATCCAAATATAATTGATACAACCATCCCTAATTAGACATTTTCAAAAATGTTTATTGTAATAATAGCATTTTTTCAGTAAAAAGGTCTTAAATTAGAAGATAAAGTTGAACTAATGTATCAAATTTAGTCCTCTAGAGAGTAGCAATATTTTACAAAGTGAAAATGCAGGTGCTTTTTAACTGCAAAAATCATTGTTTACATCTGAGAAGTTGTGCGTTATATGGAGAATTGCGTTATATAGAATTGCGTTATAAAGATCTTCTACTGTATTATAATCCTGCATCCACCATCTTGGATTTTTTTCTTGCATGTAACTTCTTTTTCGCCAAGTAGTAAATGTCACCAATGGTTAAATATTGTTGAAAGATTAATATAATAATGAAATAAAACTGAAATATAATAATTATAACTATTAATTAAAAACAATTTTTAATTCACACCAAGAAAAAAAATCCAAGATGAAGGATGTGGGATTTTAATAGATCTGACTTAAAAAGCACCTTCATTCCCACAATGAAAAAAAAATTGCAACTCTCTAGAAGACTAAATTTATACATTAGTTTAACTTTAAATTAAGAGCTTTTTAATGGAAAAATTGCTATTACTACAATAAGCAAGTTTTAAAATCGCAGTTTAAAAAGCATTAACAACACAATATATTTTGATATATTTTATTTGATATATTTTGATAAATTTGCTACTAATAAGTATGTGATCACTTCTCATATTTAAAGAAATATTCTTTTACTTTTTTCATGCGAGAGTAAATGAAATTTTACAGTTTAAAAAAGAGTAAGCCCGAGCCTGATGGCTGGCATAAAATCGACCTAAAACAAACGACTTTGGTCATCTGAATGTTAAATTTACAATGGTTGCTTATGCTTTTTATTGCGTTGGTTTTTAGATGCTACAAATTTACTAAAATCTAATTTATAATCATATAAAGCAATGATTTTTTTTCTAAATTTATGAGTAGTAAAGATTCAAAATCCTTCCCAGGTGAGAGTGATGGTGAAGATCCTGGTTGTGCCACTCTAGAGAGAAAAAAATAAAAATAAAAGTGCCCAGTTAAACTGATGGGATTGAGCTCACGGGCTATTCACACTAACTGTATATTATACTCTTATTTCAAAGAATAATCCCCCCTCAAAAAATAAACGAAGGGGGATTAGTCCCCGTTTCCCCCCTTTATACTTAACCAATGCAGGGTGTCTACAGAATCTGGAAATCAGGGAATCATGGAGGTTTATCACTCTGAAAAAATCAGGGAACTTTGTAAAAATACTGGAAAATCAGGGAAATTTGTCTATATTGTGAAAATATTTGCATTTTCACCTTGCCAATGAGACTTATTCGTCTATTTTATGTACCATATTTTTTCACATGCTGATTAATCTTTCCCAATATTTTTTAAAAGATGCACATGGTGTAAGTTTTTGATATTTAACGTAAATTAAGGTGATCAGATGTCCTGATTTTCTGTACATAGCACTTATATTGAAGGCAATTTACACATTTTTAATTAAATGATACATTAGCATAACCTGAGTTGTACGAAGAATTGGCATACATGAAAAAATACTGTATGTGTATTGTTAATAATGGAAATCAGGGAAGTTTGATAAAAATAGTCAGGGAAATCATGGAAAAATCAGGGAACTTTTTTTTTAGAATTTCTGTAGACACCCTGCAATGAACATCCAAATGAAATCAGAAAGCTCCTTAACATAATAAACTGGTATACCAAATTTGAAGCAAATCAGATAATTCTGAATGAAAAAACATTTACTTATTGATACTAAATTTGTTACATTTACTATTATTTACTTATTGTTACTAGCAAGCAACAAAAGAATTAAGATTTTAACCTTTTTGAGCTGAGGAAGGAGGACAAGGAAAGCAAACATTTCATGTGGGGGGGAGGAAGGGGGAGAGATTTCCCTTAAGATTATGAAAAAGCATATGGAAATCCATCAAAAGATTCAAAATTATCTCCCTTTGATTTTTAAATCAAATTTTTCCAGAAAAAGGGGGTGGGGGAGTATATTTGGGAATGGAAAAGATCATCAAAACTACTTAAAAGTAGGTGGGGTCTTACTTTCGAGGAGGGGGGGGGGTGGTTCAATTCAGATTTTATGGTATCCAAAAAGAATATTCTGATAATTTTGCCAAGTTGAAATTTTTCAAAGGAAAATCTTTAAAATGTTGGATTATCTTACTTAATCTTATGTTTAATAGTTTTTTATTTTTAAGTTATGTTCATTAGATAAGGAAGGAATGCAATGCATACAGTGTACTCAATCCAAGCTATTTTTAGGTGCCATGGTGATTATTCTATTAAATCCTATATATACGTAATTAATTCGATGATATTCCATGATAGGTAATGATTCTAGGTTGCCATGGTAATTATGTCCTGTTAAAGATGGAGTCCTGTTATTTCTGTATGGCTGAATTTAACATATATAATCGTAATAAATTTTGTATTCATGTATTTTTGCATAAGGGTGCAAAAGTTATTGCACCAAGATCTAAATATTTATAAAATTAGTTATAGTACGAATGCATCTCATTTGCCAAGTTTGGCATACAATTTAATTTCCAACTTGTTTAACTTTTAAATGCAAAATTAGAGCAGCAAAAAAATCTCCATCTGGAAGAATAAACCTTTTATTTATTTATTTATTTATTTTTTTTTTTTTTTTGGGGGGGGGGGTAGCAAAATAAATTAGGATTCCAGAGTATACTCCAATATAGGCACTTCAGAAAACCTTATTGGTTCTCTGAAGTGCCTATAAAATACAGCAGGATATTGAGAATCATTTTCAAAAATTAGGCACCAATATGTGGTAAAAATAAATAAAAACATTCAAATTATAAAAAAAAAAGTAACGAAACAGGTAATGATAAAAGAAAGTCTGAAGACCAGAGAGAGGGGTGTAGGGAGGCTGTTATTCTACTCTAAATGACATTTCTGAATTTATCTCACTTTTAAATGTGCAGGTTAGGTTGGGTTAGGAATTTTAGTTCTGGCAATGCAGGAGACTGGGATGGTGAATATCTTGACTAATTTGTGTACCCTTCTACAGTAATTGAACAGTGCACATTACGTGACTTTTACCATAAAATCTTGAAAAAGCTGTAGGAACACAAATGGAAAAAGCATTCGTGAAAGTACCAATAGCTGTCCCACAGCAACAGCAAGAAGCTGTTTGTGACTCACCTTTCACATCTTTATATTCCATCTAAAATCTTATGCTTTTTATTGATCCCTCCACCCCTATTTGGACATCAAAATTTTGTGAGATTTTCTTGCAATTAAATCATATACCAAAAAGTGATTTAAAAAAATATAAACAAGACTTTTCATGAGAGACACCTGTCTGAAGATGCATATAAAATCTAGAAACTTGAACCTGCTAGTTAAATTGGGATTTCTTTGAAAATTTGGAGCAATAACTAGGTGGACATCTCTGGTGAACAGAGCCCTTCTCACTGAAAAGTGGCTGTGCACTAGAGTATCTTTCCTGGACAATTGCTCTGAAATTATTATAAGAAAAGTGAAGAATTGAATTTTCATCTTTTAAACTGTCCTTTAATAATTGAAAATGTAGCTATCTTCATTGAAGTACGAATTCCTATTGTGAAGCAAAGAAACCAGATGAACTTGGTTTCTAGTTGAAATGTCAAAAATCCAAAAGAATCACACCAACCCAATGCCTAATCTGAAAACATTTTCAGTGGCTATAGAAGAACCCTCATAGGAAAAAATCATAGGCAAGGATTTACTGTGCAAGCATGCAATCTTCAAATTTACGGATAAGCTCTGTCTTTCTATAAACAAACTAGCAGAACTACCTGGCTTTGCCATTATTAAGCATGAGTGCCTTACAGATAAAATAAATAAAAATGCAATAATATAGCAATCACAATAACAGAATTTCTTCACATTGTTAAAAGTAAGGATCAGCTGAAACAGAAACCAAATTTAGGTAATCTTCCTACTTTCACCCGAAAACGAAAATGTCCAAAAAAGAATTTTTTAAGTAATTAATACATACATATCTATTTATATAAAATCCAAGTCTCTGCGTGTCCCTCACAATCCTAGTTGGACCGTCTCATTGATCGCGGCCATGTGGTCCTTCCTATGGAGACATCGATATCAGCTTCAACAATGAGTAATTGTTGACAAGTACTAATAGCAGGGTTACCACAATAGTGCCAATTTTGACCAACTTGCCAAAATATCGCCAAATTTGGTGACAAAAGTAAGTTGCATAAATGAAGCCGATAGCTGGCTAATTTGGCGAAATTCCCATTGAAAAGCCTTAATTGTTCATAATTAACCTCACTGTAATTTAATTTAAATTCTATGCATTTAAGGTTTTTTTTTTTTTCAAAATCTATGGGTCAGAATTTAAATTGTAATATACGAAAATGTATGTCTTTACAAAAAGTTTAAATATTAAATTTTCGATAAAGTACTGGAAGACTAAAAATTTAAGAATAAAATAAATGTAAAATAAGACTAAAAAAGTCCTTCCGGCCAGTGCCGGGAGGAAGAGGTAGCTTTCATATTCCTTATTTAAAAAAACCCAACTTATATTATTCAAACACACGAAGCTCAATTAAGTGGAAACCGAATGTAGGAGATATAGTACTAATTTTTATCAATACTAAATCATTATGAATGAGAATTTCGCAAAATTAGTCAGCTTTATCCAAGCTGCTTTTATTTAAAGTAACTTATATTTCGCTGCCAAATTCGGCGATTTCTTAAAGTGCCTGCCATTTTAAGACAACATGGTGGATGAGGCTAACCAATGAACTTGGTCGAGACCTTAGTAATTGCTGTGCACATACTCACTCACATCGGAATCGGTTGATACATACGAGTGCTGTCGCAGGCAAAAAAATCAGATTTTTCAAAATGTCACCCACGTTAGAAATTGAAACTGCTATATCTGAGCCATTTTTTAAGATAAAGACAAACAAAAAATTCTCCTGAATCCTTATATCAAGGTCAAATACTTAAGAAAGAAACCTTTTTCAATTTCTAATTTTTTCCCACCCCACTTTAAATATATATATTTTTAATTTAATGGCCGCCATTTTGAAACAAGATGGCTGATGAAGCTGGCCAGCGAACTTGGTCGAGATATTGATGTATACTATCCACATGCCTTCTTCCATCGAAATAGGCGAATACGTGTGGTATCGCGAGACAAATACAAGATCGTTTCAAAGTGTTAGCCATGATAGAAATTCAAAGTGCTATAATTCAACCACTTTTTAAGATATAAACAAAAGAACAAATTTTCAGAAACAAAAACTGCTCCAAAAACTTTGTATCAAGGCCAAACACATAAAAAAATCTTTTTCATTTTCCAATTTTTTAATACCTCGTTTTAAATTTTAAATTATTTTTTTTTTAATGGCAACCCTTTTGAAACAAGATGGCGAATGAAGCTGGCCAACAAACTCGGTCGAAACATTAGTATGTACTATGTACAGACCAAGTTACATTCAAATCGGTTTATAAATACGCCAGTTATCAAGTGACAAAAATCAGGACGTTTCAACATGTCAGCCACGCTAGAAATTCAAAATGCTATAACTCAGCCATTTTTTAAGATAGAGACGAAACAAAAACTGCTCCCGAATCTTTTTATCGAGGTCAAACACATAAGAAAAAATATTTTTTCAAATTTCAATTATTTGGTACCACATTTCAAATTTAAATTTTTCTTAAAATTTTAAATTGCTGCCATTTTTAAACAAAATGGCGGATAAAGCTGGCCAACGAACTCGGCCGAGACATTGGTCTGTACTATGTATAAACGAAGTTACATCCAAATCGGTTCATAAATACGCCTTTTATCGCTTGACAAAATTCAGGACGTTTCAAAATGTCAGCTTCGCTAAAAATTCAAAATGCTATAACTCAGCCATTTTTTAAGATATAGTCGAAACAAAAACTGCTACGGAGTCTTTGTATAAAGGTCAAATACATAAGAAAAAAATATTTTTCCATTTTCAATTTTTTGGTACCACATTTTAAATTTTTTTTAAATTTTTAAATGGCCGCCATTTTGAAACAAAATGGCGGATGAAGCTGGCCAACGAACTCGGTCGAGACATTGGTATGTACTATGTACACACCGAATTACATCCAAATCGGTTCATAAATACGAGAGTTACAGTGTGACATAGGTCAGATATATATATACATATATATTGATATATATATATATATATATCAATTTTGAACGGAGGGTGGTTTCGGGGTCTGGGGGTCATGATCGATGAAAATATACCAAAATTTTTTGAAATCGCTTTCCTCCGAACGGCTGCAATAGGTAGCTTTTTGTAAAGAAAGCTACCTAAAACAGCTGTATGACTAGGAAATTAGAAATAAAGTAAATTTTTAAAAAAATGCTTTTGTTAACATTTACAAAAATGTAGAATATATATATATTTAAATGCACTAAAGGGTAGAAAATAATTTTTGGCTAGAAAGGAAATCGTTTTATTGTCTTGTGTCCAAGGGAAAAAAAAAAAATTAAAATGGGGGTGCCAAATTTATTTATATAATATCACAAAAAATTTTAATTAAAGAAAAGTTAAATTGTATTTCAGTATATATATATATATATTTGAAAAAATGGAACAGATGTCATATTCGCGCGATTTTTTTCTGTCGCCAATATCATATAGGCAACAGGTACTTAACTTGCGTCAAAGTGTCGTTATTTTGTTTGATGTGGTAACCCGGATTATGTTGTTGATGTTTTCGCCAAATTGGCAACCGAAAAAAATCGCGCCAATATGGGGCGAATATGACATCTGTACCGAAAATATATATATATACTCGTACATATCTATATATTTTGTACATTTTTGTGAATGTTAATGAAAGCATGTCTTTTTTTTTAATTATTATTATTACTTTTATTTTATTTGAAAGGAATAACTAATGAAGACGTGATTTTTTTTTGAAGAGATTTATAAGCAATCTGTGTTTTTATTTTTCATTCACTTAATTAGAACTTCATTTACAAACAATTATTTTCTCAGTACGGCCATTTTTTTCATTTCCAGCTTCAGGAAATTTGGTTCAAAATGCCCACTTTGACAGCATTTTTTGAAATATATTCTGCCTTTATCAAAAAATCAACCAATAAAGCACATTGTATAGTTTCTGAATAAGAGAACCTGCCAATTGGATGCGTTTGAGAGCAAAAATAAATTTAAAAATGAGTCAGAAAATAAGCCATTTGGATTTGCACCCTTAACACGATAATTTTTTCATTAACCCCCATTTTTGTTTAATTTGTTTTTGCTGTAAGAGTTGGTCCTATCAAACACCTGTCAATATGAAAGCTGTAGATAATATTGAGTGGATGTATAATAAACTTAAGTGGATTGGATATCCTGCGAATTGACAACATTATGCATTTTTTCCTTCTTCAACCCCCCCCCCCATTTTTTTTTCATTAAGAATTCATCCTATCAAAAGCTTGTCAATATAAAAGTTGCAGATAATATTAAGAAGATTTATAATAAGTTTAAGTGAATTTGATATCTTAAGAATTGGCAAAGTTATGAAACCAAAAATCTGTGATACCTAAGTTTTCGGCACTTTTCCTAAAAGTAATAATAACTTAAACTGATTTGACATATACAGGCAAAGTTCTTTAATCCGCACAAGTTGGGACCAAAGGTTGTGCAGATTATGGAATATTGTGGATTATGGATTATATATCATTTTCTTATTTCTGGACACTATTTTAATTCCATATTCAGTATAATATGAAAAGAAAAACATGAAATATAATAATTAATTTAATATGCTATAATCAAAAAATGCATTTTTCAAATTCTTGCATTAAAAAATTTATTATATTAACTTTTATATATTTAAATTTTTCAGATATTTCTTTTAAAAAGTCATTTTTGGATCAAGAATTTGTAAATTTGTTTAATTGTTTACATTCATTAAGTAATGCGAATTATGGATCCTTGACTTTATTATACAGTAAATTCTGTCTAAGGCGGAGTCTGTGCAAGCCGGAAATCTGTCTAAGGCGGAAATTTTTTCAAGTCCCTGCGAACCCGTAGAAAATAACATTAATTGCTGCTGTGTAAGCCGGAATCTGCCTAACGCGGAAACGGAAAGATTTTTAAAGTCCAACCGAAGCGAAAATTTTGCGTAAGGCGGAAAAAAATGATATTTTAAAAATTAAGGCATTTGTTTTATGAAATTTTAAAACTGAGATACACATATTCATCAAATATTCGCTGTTAAACCTTTTAATTAAATTCAGAAATAGATTAATAAAGTTAATTGTAAAAAGCAGAAACACTTTAAATTTTTAAGAAATACTTTTTTGTTCTATTATTTTCTATATAATTTTGTATATAAAAGTTATTACTAATAAAATACACATTTATGAAAATATATGTATTTTCTAAAGTACAATATATTATGCTTTAAGGTTTACTCAAATTTAAAGTGGCAAATTTCCAGCTCATTCCGGAAGTTATTTTAAACGTATACGTCAAATTCTCAGGAATTTTTATTACAACAGTACAGAGAAATTGAATAGATTGAATAGCTTTCCTTGTAAAGAATATTTCAGAATTTCACTTTTCCAACCAATTTTCGAGACATGAAAATTAAGAAAAGATCGTCGTAGGCAAGCAATTTATTATAACTCTCGATACAATATATTTATCGAAAACGAAAAACGATATTCAATTTCAAATAGCTCCTACAGTCATGCTTGCAAATTTTATGGTTTTACGTATGAAAATGACACCAACAATGTGTCAGAAAAACTTTCGTTACAGAGTGCTTTTTTAAATAAAAGCTTTGAAATTTTACTAACTTAAAAGTTTTTGGGCCTGATCTTAGAGATTTTAATAATAAACAAATGTTTTTCCTCTGAAAAAATAAAAGAAGATCATACTGAGTATATTTTTCACATTTGCCAAAATAATTGTTAAAAAAAATTCATCAAATAATCCCTATTCGTTAACAAGTGTTTAACTCTCTAAACTACTATATGTGACAGATGAGGTATGCAATCGTGTTTGTTAAAGTGAATGATTTTTGTTAACTTCCATAAATGAAGCAATTTTGAATCGGTACTATTTAATTCATGTGTTCAAATAATGTTTGTTGAGATTTTTAAAAGCAATAAATTTAATAAATTTAATTTCATTAAATTTTCATTAAAAAAAACGGTACTAAAGGTTACGGACATACAAAAAATATATATGACTTGCGCAATGTTTTTAATTTTTTGAGGGGTGGAAAGGCTGTTTTGCATAAGACGGAATACTGCCTACGACGGAAAATTTTCTCGGTTCCGATCGATTCCGCCTTAGACAGAGTTTACTGTAATTAAGAAGTTATGGGTGTTTTTGGTTTTCACAAAACTCCTCCCTATTTCCACCCACTTGTCTATTAACGAGATTTTCCAGCCCTTGATTTTATGTGTCAGTTTGAAAAAGATTTGTGCAGAATTATAGAAGCTATGGTGTCCATAAAAAAGTTATATATATTATATAATATTACAATTCATCATCTTTTTTTAATAAAAATTATATATATATACATATATATAAAGTTCTGAACTGGGGGTGGTTTTGAGTTTTAGGGGTCATGATCGGCATAGATCTGCAAAATTTTTTCAGAAATTCTAACATAAGGGAGATTGCAATAGGTAGTATTTCTTATGAAATGTACCTAAAAACTTCACGGGGGCTTGTACCTGATCCCAGGATCTTAAACGGAATGTAGTTGGGTATAAGAAAATTTTTTAGTAGTTCATAAAGTTTCCAGAGAACTTAAGAATTATGTTAAAGAAAATTGTAAGAGAATCAGATCATTTTTAAAGAAGCTACACCAAAGGTTACATGCAAACAAAACGACTTGCAATAGATCTGAAAATAGTCATGCATTTGTAATGCTTGCAAGTAGTTACTCCTGTTTGAAAAATGCTAAAAAGCACATCGATTACAAATGATTTCAATGAATGATAAGCCAATAGAAAGCAAGAAAGCTTATATATCAAATACTAAGGACATTTAAATCACAGCCAATGTGGTTTTTATTTATTTACAATCTTGCTTTGCACTCAGTGGTTCAGCACTTTGATATTTTTACATTTGTTTAGTCATTCCTTTAGACACAACTTCATAGAAAAAAATTACTTTTTAATATGATGCTAGTACATGCTTTTATTAAACTGCAACTTAATATATTTTTTTTTTTTTTCTGTGTAAAATTCATTTAATTTTTTATTCTTATTTAACTACTACTATGTATAATATCATTAATTATTGTTTGTTTTTTTGTGTCTAGAAAAGTTTTATTCTAATATAAATTTTATGTAAAATAAATAAATATATTTTTTTAATTTATCATTATGATTTATAAAGCTTTCATTTTTTAAATTACTGTGATGATGATGAAAATAAAAATATTTAACTAATTTAATTATATACAGAATAAAATTCTTCTTACTATTCGAAATAAATATATATAATTTTTTTTTTTAACTGTTCACTAAACCTTAATAGTTAAAGCAATTCATTCAACTAATATCCTGTGGTGACAGAATGCTGTTTCTTTCATTCAATAGTGAAAATATTGCTACCAAAAATTATTAATTTCTTATAAAAAGAAATTTTCAATTTTTTTCTTGCAGCATTATTTTAAATTTGTGATCGCTTATGCAGATTTTGAATATTTTTATTAATTAAATACAATAAAAAAAATCCCTCACCTGTAGTAAAGATCTGCATGGGCCGGCCCGAAGCCTGATCCCGGTCCATACTTTTTTCTGAAGGCTCGGGCCGGGCCTGACTTATTTTTTCTGTACAGAGCCGGGACTGGTTTCATTCCTAGCCTTCACAGCCTAAAATTTTCAGTCCTATTTTTGACCCAGCCCAAACTCATTGTTTCAGCATGGCCTGGTCCGTTCAAAGGTCAGTAAAGTTAGACCTGGCCCAAAAAATGCATGCATTTTTAAATCGCCATTATTCTACACTTAAACATTAAAATTTATTCTTTTGAAAGAGTAGTATATTTCTACGCTTATTAAAGTATAGCTAAATTAAAATCTAGTAAAATGTGTGAAAAAGAGCCTGCATATGACGGAACTCTCTTTTAAACTGAAAAACATGTTGATCCATGCAAATTTGATATACTAATACGTAAGAAAAGAATATATAATACATTTACACTTGCTAAGAAGAGAACTTGTCATAACGCATTTTTTTCCCTTGCAATTCCACCTTAAAAGATTTTGCTGCATTTCATTTTTCTGATTTTTAACATACATGGAATAACAGTATTAATGATAATTGAAACATTTACATATAAGAAGTAGAGATTCCTTAAAAAAAAATAAACATTGCAGGCTGCGGCACTTCTATAAAAATTAAGATTATAAACAGGAAAAAAAAAGTTAAGATAAATATTTCTGATAAGAGTTCCTCGTATGAGACAAATTTTTAACCAAATCGACGTAAAAATCAATGTTTTGTAGAAATTCACTTGGGCCGGGCCGAAATTTTAGGTTTTTTATCTGGCTGGGCTCGGGCCGAAATTTTTATTTTTTTATCGGGCCGAGCCAATTTTTTTTTTCTATGCGTCGGCCCGGGCCTGGAAATTTCGGCCCGTGCAGGCCTCTAATCTGTAGATTTTATTTTCCCAGAAAAAAAATTCAGGTATATGATTTATTCACATATAAATTAAAAATAGGAAGCAGAATTTTATTAGCCATCGGCCAATTTTGTTCATATTGCTGTAGAAGGAGTGCTTTCAGGACAGATGGGGGGAGGGGGGAATCCTGATCAAGCATGAACAAATTTGTATTATTTTACACTACAATACACTTACAGATAAAATGAATGAAACTTGGTAATGGCTGTAAAAATAAACTAAATGTATGCTAAACTGAGGACTGTTAATCAATGAAGTGAAACAACTTGTAAAATAAATAGTACATTATCTTAGATGAATATATTAATTGACGGCTGCCTTTCAATTATTATGTTTAAAGTGCATATTTAGAAAAAAAAAAGAATAGCAACATTTAAATGAATTTGCCATGCTTTATACATTTTCATAAAATTTACTGTGATTTAAAATTTTTTTTAACAATAACTCTTAGAATTAATAATAATAATAGCATGAAATATTGAACATAATATACATTTTTGTATGGACATCATAAAAATAGTTGGCATTGTGTTATCAATCAATATTGAAGTATCTAAGTATTAACTGGATAATTTTTAATTAAAAAATATTAAATATATTTCATTTAGATATTGTGTTCTTGAGTAAAACATGCCAATGAAGTAATTTTTTTTCTCCAAAATATACTTATAATATGCAACAATGAGAAAGGTGTATGTGGGGGAGCTGGATAGTTTTTCTCAAAGCACCTAAAAAGCTGATAAGATGTATAAAAAAATAATTATGTTGAGATGAACTGATGATTTCTAAAAGCTAATATAAAATTTATTATTTGGTGATATAGCAAGTTAGAAAAGATAAAATTTGAAAAATAGTTTCTTGTAGTATTCACACTTTACTTTACATGTACTTATTTATTAAAAAATGAAAATATTAAACACATAAGAATCGCTTTTAATTTAGGTGCTACAAATAACTCTAATTTTAGAATTCCTTATGCATCCTAATGTGTAACACTTTTCAGATAAAGGTATAAAATAAAAATATACGAAATACAAATTAAAAATTTTTTAATAGAGTTATTCAAAAAATGTAGAAATAAAACAACTTTTCAAATCCCAAATAAACTTAATTATCAAAATATTAACTTATTGTTACATGTTCATTGGTGACACTTACTGTGTAATAAATAAAACCAGGGCAGCAGCAAGAGTGGTGTAGATGACGTCTAGGCTAACAGCAAGCACAGCTTTTGCACCAACCTCTGGATATATTGTTGCGATGTGGAAAACCATAGTAGTAAAGCACTCTAGCAAGTTACACTTGCAGACAGAAAATCAAAATTAAGTCCTGCCTGCGAGTGTATCCAGCTGTCATAAAAACTTTACACTATCTTTTTTCCATCCTTCATTACTCCATTCATTGACTTCCAAAAGTTGACCCATATCTTCAGTGATAGTAAGTATAGTATGATACACATTTTAAATTAATATTTTGATATTAAATTCATTTGGGATTTGGAAAGTTATATTAACTGTACATTTTTAGATAACAACCATATTAAAATGTCCTTTATTTTTCAGTAAATAAATTCATTTTATACCGCTGTCTGAAGAGTTTCATAAATTAAAAATTCATTAGGAATTCCAAAATTAATAAAGAGTTATCAATAACTACTAATTTAAAATGAAGTAAATTGAAATGAGTGTAATATTTTCATTGATTAAAAAAAGTTATGAATAACATTATGAATATATTTAATTTTGTTGTTAAAATAAATAAATACTCTTTTAGTTTCATATGTACATTAAGAGATCCCAGAAAGATATTTTCATTCAATGCTACTGATTTAAATCTGAGGTACACATTGAAGTAACTATAATTCAATTTAAGTAAACTATTCATTCAAAATAATTTGATAATTTAGAAAAGATTTATTACAAGTGAAGATAGATTTACATAAGTAACTTTGCAAGTTGCAACATTTTCAAATGTGCAAAATAAAAAAGAATAGGAAGCAATTTTTTTTCTACTAACATAAACAAACATATATTTAATACGATTTTATATTATTATACTACATTTAATAGGATTTTAATAGATTTTATTCAGAATGCACACATAAAATTACTTCATTTATATCTAAACATAAATTATCATAGCAATTTCAAAATAATAATATAATACAATACTTGTACTAGAATACAATATTGCTGAAACAATAATATATTATATAAATATCCAGGGGTGGGGAATTTTTAGAAAATTTTTCCAGCCAATTATTTGTTTTACCTGTATCAAGATGCAATGTAGTACAGTTGAAACTTGTTATGAAAAAATGTACATGACTTCAAAAATACGTATCCATATTAATTCTCCGATTTATTTATTATAGAAGCCTACGCTCGATTATGAGGTTTTTAGCTTCGCTTCACTTGCGGTATAATTAATAATATTATAATTAATAAGCCATGTTTCAAAGACAAAATAAAAGAAAAAATAATAACAGTTACACGTGATAATTCATTGTAATTCTAGAAAAGATTCTTTTTAGCGCATGCTCATTCAGTAGAAAGCGTCCCGAAAAAATTCTTTTCAGCGCATGCTCATTGAGCTAGAACTGCTTAGATTTTTTGAGAAAAAAGGTCCGTCTTACGAGCCAATCAGAGAAGACTTGCGTTATGTGGACGGCCAGAGTCTAGTCGCCTGTCTTACTGACCGTGGGTTCTCCGGTTCGATCCCTATCGCTGCAGCTCTCCTGCATTGGTGACCTTGGACAAACGAACACGCACCTTCACAAACATCATCATCTCCTTTCGAGACCAACAGATGGCAGCACTGAAAACACCCCCAGCAGCAAAGCCTGTGAAACGCTCACAGCACGCAAAGCCTGTGAAACGATCACAGCACGCAAAAGCCTGTGAAACGATCACAGCACGCAAAAGCCTGTGAAACGATCATAGCACGCAAAAGCCTGTGAAACGATCACAGCACGCAAGCAAAACCTGTGAAACGATCACAGCACGCAAAGCCTATGACAAGCCGCGCATCTTCGGGGCACACACATGCGCACGGCAGCACGACAGCATCACCTGGCAACCGCCAACGCAACACGAGTGCACATCACTCGTACAGCATCAACGAGATGCTCTTCTCACTGGGGGTGGAGTACGGGTACACGACATTTCGGTCCCTGTCCGTTTCGGTCCCTTGCAATTTTGGTGCTCACCACCTTATAACTCGAATTCTAATTGTCGTGGGTCCGCCAAACGCTGCAATTTGAACATTATTTGGGCCGTTTTAAAAAAATATCCCCCCCCCCCTCCCTCAAATTTTATAAAAAGCTGAATATAACAATCCGATAAATTTAAACTTTTATAACTCGTGATTATGAAATCACAGCGAGCTGAAAATTTGTTTGATTGAACAACGCAACGTGATATAATTTTACAGTGGACATTGTCTTTTTTTTAAAACTATTATTATTTAACGGAATGGATTTTTTAAGTTTTATTATTTATTATTACTATTAGGTATTTTATATATACTATAAACTGCCGTACAATGTTTTTTGATTGTTTTCATACATTTTTAGAACGTTTAAATTATCATTAATTAAATAATTAAACTGTGCTTATTTTTTTTCTTTTTCCAATTAGATTATTCATAAATGTCTTCAATAATTCAATTAGACATTTATAAGCTATTATATGCAAATATTTCCTCAAATCACCCCTCTACTCCCTCTCCTTTAATAATTCAGAAATAAGATATATTTATTGAAGCACAAATTTAATTTTTCTTATTATTTTTGTAATACAAAGTTGCATCTTATAAATTTGTTTTCGTAAGTTATTTTACCATTATAAACATTGGGAAAACAATAGTGATTTGGTAACTAGGCGTGCTATGAAAAATATTTTGTTTTCAGAAAACCCCACCCACCACATCAATTTATATATATATATATATATATATATATATAATTATTGCTTGCAATTTTTTAAGTCTTCTCACCCTTTGAAGACGATTTTTGTGAGCTAACTTTATTGAATCTGGGCCTATTTCTTTGTAATAAGATTATTATTTTTAATTTTATATATAATAATGTAACTATTATTTTAATTAATTTTATTTGTAAATTTTAACCGACAAAACTAAGCTTTTTTATATTTGTCTTTTTATATTAACCCCTTAACAGTTTTGACGATTACAGATCGTGCAAAAAGAGTTTCCTTACGTTGTCATTAAAAGCTTTTGAACACCACTAATTTTTCATTATAACTTTTGCTTTAATTATTGGTAGATATTTCAGTATGGAAAACGTGGTAATTTTTCCCTATTTTTAGTTGTGTCAAAAAAAAAAATTAAATTCTTAATTGGTTAAGACATCTTTCGAGTTCTGAAAGATGGACAATTACTTGGCATTGTGAGAACACAGTGTTCATAGTCTTGGGTTCGTCTAAATTTGCGTGACTTTTACGTCGCTTCTAGTCAACTAACTGTAAATTAATCTAACCATTTCTAGCAAAAAAAAAAAAAAAAAAAAAAATATATATATCATTTATCAGGACCTTATACTTATAATACACTAAAATATAGAAAATGTCAATCCCCCCTCTCCTGCTTTTTAAAATGATTACCATACGAAATTTGAGCTGTTACTAAAATTTTAAGGCCTTTATTTAAAAAACTCTACATTGTCCCCTATAAAATTATGTCACCTATTTCAAATGCACAAAATTTCAGCTTGCTGGAGAAGGGACCGAAATGGCTAGCGACATAAATGACTCGGGACCGAAATAGCCA
This sequence comes from Maratus speciosus, assembly GCA_963932465.1. Lineage (NCBI taxonomy): Eukaryota > Metazoa > Arthropoda > Arachnida > Araneae > Salticidae > Maratus > Maratus speciosus. The sequence continues at coordinate 47,351,231 of OZ010796.1, read as the reverse complement.
GGGACCGAAATGTCTCGGGACCAAAATGGCCAGGGACCGAAATGTCTTGGGACCGAAATGGCTAGGGACCGAAACGCCCTGCTTCCTGGAGTACTGTGGCGACGCCATCTTGCGCGGTCAATAAAACGAGTTTCTCGCAGGAAGCGACCGGGCTAGCCTTTTGCTCGGCACGTAAGATCTCGCTTACTGATCGTGGGTTCTCCGGTTCAATCCCTATCGGCGCTCATCTCCTGCAAAGTCATGTGGTTATAGAAAGTCAAAGATCATGACTTAGCTCACTTTTCCAAAATAAAAATGCAAAATCTTGGTGAAATTAGACTTAAATCACATTTATTTTCTGTTTATTTAAAGTAACTGAATTTCAATACCTGGCGTATTGAAATTATTTTTGAATCTATTTAAATACAAAATAAAAATTTATTTGGTACACAGTCCCCTAAATCTTTATTCATGCATAGTTTAAAATTGTAATCGCCACTAAATTAAATTAAATTTTTCTTTTTTCCTTAGTAAAAGTTACACACTTTCATATACAGACAAAATTAATAATTAAATTCACAAAAATAGGACACTGGAATGAACAGAACCCTCAGATTTCAAGTTAGAAATGTGCAAGACAAAAATTAATTTTCTAAATTTGAAATCAATGAGTAATTTTGTTTAGTACTAAAAATTAATATTTCTGAAACTATTTACAAAGAACATTTAAAATGTATATGCAATAAATATCTTTAAAAATGCTCTTATTTTTGTTCTATGTCACATAAAAATTGAACAGTTGATAGAAAAAAAGTGGCTATTCAATATCGGATAAAAAACTTTGTTCTTTGAAGATAAGCATGGTGTTTTATGAAATTACCAGTTTGCAAATGTAGCCAAATATTAGGGTCAAGGTTTAAAAATGATAGTTTTCAATAAAAAATAGAAATAGTAATTATTTTGCTAGATTAGTATATTTCAGATAACAGAATTGATCTTCAATGAAAAAAGTATGTTTGCTGCTGCAGTGTTACATTTAGTAGCCATTTTCAAATTTATGGATTAGTTAGTTTTGTTGTGGTAGTCAGAAAAAGTTTGGATTTAAAGTAAGTAAAAGGTAAGTTTCAGCTCTTTTATTTTGCACATTGCATAACATACTTATTTAGGAATAATCTCCTGCACTTTTATTACAAAATAAAATAAAATTAATATTTTAGAGCAAAAAGAAAAAAAAAAACGTGGGGTAAAAGTTATACTGTTAGGCTTAACAAAAAGTAAATAGAAATTTTTATCATTATAGAATTGTTTTTTCATGTAATTACTTTCAAATTTAAACAATATGTTGCTCTAAGGCTATTCTCTTCACATCAATTGATTAAAAGAAAATTTTATTTGTTAAAGTAGCTAGGCTTACTTATATAGTAAAAGCAAAACAAGCTATTTTCAGTTATATGCCCATTTCAAGCACAAAATTAACGGCATAAATTATTTTAATAAACAGAAAATGCCAAGGATTTACAAGAAAAAACTATTACAAGTGATATATACTACACCTAATTTAAATAGTGATGAACAAATTATCAAAATTGGAAAATGAGCAAAAGTTGAGTTTTTTGGGATTCTAATATCTCAACATAATTAGGAATGCACTGTCAAACTTAAAAAAAAGAGTGGGTATTCTAATTTCACATTTCCTGAGAAAGATGATATAAGCCAATTAACTTTGTTGTCGTGTTTTTTTTAATATAAGTCATCAAAAAAGAATTTTCCAGATAGGATATAGGGGAGAGTGGGGTGGAATGGGACAGTAGGTTTTTCTCTTTATGTATCATTCTAAACATTTAATCAATGGCACACTAGATGAAGCAATGGTAGCCCAATCTTCAGTTGAAAAAAGTTGTTGATCTGCATAAACTTGCAATTGTATAAAGAAAAGAATTATTTTAAGAATCAAAAGTAAATTTGCTTCGTATATTAATGACTTGTTTCTGCTTAGATGTTATAGGTCAAAACTGGGAAATTTCATTAGCGGCCACTGGCCGGTAGGACTAGTTTTTCAAATGGCCACTTTCTTTAAACTAGTGGCCACTTTTTTATTTAAAAATTCTAAACAGTAAAGTTTCTGTAAGTATTAATCTAAAACTGAAGAGCGCAAATAAATATGTTAATATAAATATATTGGAACCAAAAAAAAGTAGAATCCTTGATGAAATGCAAGAAAATTTTATTCTTCCCTTGTAAAAAAGTGGCCGGAAGGTGGCCACTGATAGACAATTTTGCACTAGCCACTTTTTCTCATTTACTGGCCCTATGGCCGGTGGCTAGTGCTAATTTTGACCTTTATTAGATGTGATAGGTTCCCTATTTAAATTTATGGAACATTATACTGTATGTTATCCATAATTTAAACTAAGCCTAAAAGCAGTATTTTTGTGTATACAATAAGTTTAACATAAAAGAAGGTAGTGGGGAGGAATGGGACACGAGTCAGATTCCTTCTTTTTAATAATATGAATATAAATGGCTGGTACTTTTCGGTTAGCCGGGCGCCAGTGTTATATATACATATGTGTGTGTATATATATATATATAAATAACACTTGCGTCCGGCTAACCGAAAAGTACCAATTGCTAATATGCAAATATTTTTAGAGGGTAATATATCAATTATAACATTGATAATATATTCATTTTCTTCAAAATGTAAATAAATTGAACTGATGATTTTTGAATGTCATCTTGTGACTGAGCCCAGTAGCAGAAAATTCTCCAAGTGTCTGCAACAGATACTTCAGGGGCAGAAAATAATCTGCAAGTAAAATATTTTACAATTGAAGCGTTAATCAAACGATCACTTACCTTTGACGTTATTATGCATTTTATTTTTACTAATAATAATCTTAAGTTTTTGTATTAAGTAATAAAGAGCCAAACATAACGTAAAGCGAAATAAAGCTTCAACAGAAAAATAATCTGTAAACGAGAAAAGAAAATCTGCGACGCCCGTCTCGAACTTTCTGCTACCGGGTGACTGACAATGTGACAATCCTGAATGAAGATACTGGAATTTGATATTGTGGCACAGACATTACCAACCTACAATCTTTATTAGACTGTATAAGGAAAGGACATGTTTACAACAAACACTTCCGTCAACCAATCTACCACTAAATTTTTGTCATAGCGATCATTGCAGGAATCGTCTTGGCAACATAGACCTGTTAAACGTAGACCAATCAAATTTCCCGAGCTCATGTGTACAATTGGAATAATAAGGAATGAACAGGTTTTTCTTGATGATCCACAGTAATTCGACTAACAGTGATGTCAGCTGCCCTTTTTTTATATGTAGCCGACATTAGACTATTTGTGCTTTATCATACTTGACTTACAATTTCTTTAATTATAAAATTGTTTCTGCCAGGGTTCGGTGATATATATCCGATATTTATTTTCAAAATATCATGAATTTTGATATTTTGTTATATATTGACGCTAATTTCCAAAATATTGCATATGATATTTTGATATTTTCATGCAAAACATGTGCAAATGAATTTTTTAACTGTTATTGACTGTGTCATTCTGTAAATAAGAACTTTTGATTCGATAGACCATTTTTACTTTACCAAATACCCCCCCCCCCCCCCGAAACATTTGTATTCTATAAATTGAAATTTTTGTGTCAAACAAAGTTGATTTTCTTATCTTTGTAAAAAGTGTCCCATTCCTCCCCTACTTGATTTGTTTAAAAAAAATAAAACATTTTATGTTTTAGAAATATGACTTATTTTAATCTTCAATTAGGACAAATTAAAATTTCAGCTATATCCTCATAAGTCCCGAGGCATAACAATTCATTCTCACTCAAAGAAATTGCCTCCCCGGATGTTATACCAATTTTTAATCAGGAAACATAAATCATTGTATAATTAGACAGAAAACAATCATGGCGGCGCGCCGAATGTTTACAAAGTGACCGAGTGGTCACGTGATTTGGCAATTTTTCTACAGCTTCCAATGGACTTTATGCACGCGACCTGAGGTCGAGGCTAAAATTCGTCTGCTGGCGGTATTTACTGGTGGTGTTTAGCATAGCAGTCTATGGAGTGTGAGTTAGTAATGCTTGTTTGTTAAAAATATCGCAAAAAAATTCTTTGATGCAGCAGCATATACTTAATATATTGTAATCTAAATTCAAAATGTTGTTCTGTATGCGAGAAAATTCCCTAAGTTTGCAAATTGTCAGTTAAAATGCATGCACTCAACCTGGGTCAAAACTAAGGTCGTCTGCTAGCGGTGTTTGCGCCTGCGTATACTGGCATTCTGCAGGTGCAGTAACTAGAATAACAGATCATCATACCGCCAGATCTGGCGTCTGACGTCACCTGAATAGAGTCCATTTCGCCAGAAGTTGGCGAAAAGTTCCGCAGTTCGGAAATACGCAACGCCGCGCGTGCGCTCAGAAGTTTTTGCCATGCAGTAGGTCTTACGTAGGTAGGTAAACGAAGAAAGGAATGGAGGATATTCCATCTACGTTTTGATCACGTGGTCAAGGTAAAAACTTCCAGCGTAAAGAAGGGAAGGCTCCGTAGATATGTAATATAAATCCCCGCTTGCCAATGAAACAGTTCATGAGGCAAAGCAGTAGTATCTTCCCTTCTTATCAGTTAGAAGTTCCTTGGGTAAATTACCGGTATCACGTGACTTTTTTCAGCCTCGAACCCAGATTTGGAATATCCTCCATTTTCAAATAACGGACTTTATTCCAAATCTGGGTTCGAGGCTGAAAAAAGTCACGTGATACCGGTAATTTACCCAAAGACCTTCTAACTGATAAGTAGGGAGGCTACTACTGCTTTCCGTTTGAACTGTTTCACTGGCTGGAGAGGGTTTTTCATTTCGTCTTCGGATTCTTCCCTTATTTACGCTAGAAGTTTTTAGGTGATCAAAACGTAGATGGAATATCCTCCATTCAATGGACCTTATGCACGCGACCTGAGGTCGAGGCTAAAATTCGTCTGCTGGCAGCACTGAGCTCTACATACCACAGACTTCTACTAATATAAAGTACACTGTTAAAAATATCGTGAAAAATTACCTCTGTTTTTAAAGGCTATCTATTTTCTGACCAATGAGAACGCCACATAAACACCTATCGAGCGTTCTTATTGGTCAGAAAATAGATAGCCTTTAAAAACAGAGGTAATCTTTCACGATATTTTTAACAGTGTAGACTCCAAATCGGAAACCTTTTCTTCACTCCTATATCTCTGCCCTCCATCACGTGATGGAAGGCAGATTTAGCGCGCCAAACCGGTTTTTCTCCTCGGAATCTCTCTCCAGATTCCCGCCGAAACATCGTCTGTTAGCGTTTGTCTTGAGTTGACCGCACTTTTGCTTTTTTTGACTTTATTCCAAATCTTGTTTCGAGGCTGAAAAAAGCCATGAGATACCAGTAATGGATTTTATTCCAAATCTGGGTTCGAGGCTGAAAAAAGTCACGAAATACCGGTAATTTACCCAAAGAACTTCTAACTGATAAGAAGGGAGGCTACTACTGCTTTCTGCATGAACTGTTTCACTGGATGGCGAGGGTTTTTCATTACCTCTACGGAGTCTTCCATTCTTTACGCTAGAAGTTTTTACCTTGATCACGTAATCAAAACGTAGATGGAATATCCTCCATTTACTCAAAGAACTTCTAATTGATAAGAAGGGAGGCTACTACTGCTTTCCGCATGAACTGTTTCACTGGCTGTCTAAGGTTTTTCATTACGTCTATGGAGCCTTCATTTCTTTACGCTAGAAGCTTTTACCTTGACCACGTGATTATAGTGCCTAGAAGTGAATAGTGTTATTATCCGCATCAAAATCATACTTCAGAAACAGAGGACGTCGATAGATGGCGCTAGCGCTCCCACCGCCGCTATAGTATCTGACATTTTCCCATGCACATCCTGTTAAATCCATTTTTTCTATAATAAATCAGTACTTTGAAATGCTCTAGATTAAATATACACAAGAAGTTTTTTGTTAAATCAATACTTTAAAATGCTCTAGATTAAAAATACACAAGATTTTTTTTTTTTTTTTTTGTAATAATGAAATGCAGTTGAAGAGGAATTTAAATGATTTCATGACTAGTTTGTAATGAAATTAAACATATACAAGCTATTTTATTTAATTAATTTTCTATTTTTAGGTAAAATTAGATAAAATAAGAATAAATAATTCGTAACTTTATTTATATATTTTAAAGTACTTCTGACTAAATACATAATTTCGTTCATTCAAGTAGAGGTCCGTGGTCCGTCTAAAGTTACTTTAATAATAGAACAAGGTTTTTCTTTGTACAATATTTCGTTATATCTAAAACAATATTGAATATACATCATACTATGATAAATTGTTGTAAAAACATAGTTGTAATTTTTTTTGTGTGTGTAGCTAAAATACACCCCCCTCCCCCAATTTTGACAACTTTTTAATCAATATTCATAATTACATCTTTACAGCCAATTAATAAGCTAAGCTGAGTTTTTAAAAACTTCTGATATTTCACAGCTTTATTTTTTGATAAAATAATTTGAGGTAAGCAAACAATCAAATCAGAAATTAATGATTTTTGAAATCAAGAATATATATATGTGTTTACTTTCCTGAAAGTAGGATGAATTTCCTTTAAAATGTTCTTTGTTTTTAGTTAAAATTAGATAAAATCAGAATAAATAATTAATAACTTTATTCATATATATGTTGAATTACGTCTGATTAAAAGCATTATTTTGTTTATTAAATTCCATTCATCCTAAGTAAACGTCTTTCTAAAATCAATTTAATAATAGAACAAAGTTTTTCTTTGTAGTATTCTTTGTAGTGAAACATTTTTTATTTTATTTTAAAAACGATATATTGAATGTACACCGTACTATGATAAATGCAAAAAAAAAATATATTTGCACAGATAAAATATTTACTCCCATTTTGACAATTTTTTAATCAATATTCATTATTACTTATTTACGGCTAATTAATAAATTAAGAGTAAATTGAGTTTTTTAAAAAACTTATGTTTCAGAGCTTTAGTTTCTGGTAAAATAATTTAATGTATATTGGCAAAAAACCAAATGAGAAATTATTGATATTTTGAAAACTAGAAAATAAAAATTTCTTGAAAGTTGCATGCATTTCCTCAAAAATATTCTTTTTTTTTTTTTTTTTAGTTAAAATTAGATAAAATCAGAATAAATAATTATTAACTTTATTTATATATCTTAAAGTACTGTTGACTAAAGGCATAATTTTGTTGTTTCATTCATCCTAAGTAGAGGTCTTTCTAAAGTTAATTTAGTAATAGAACAAGGTGTTTCTTTTAGTAATATATTTCGTTTCGTTATTTCTAAAACAATATATGGAATATATATCATACTCTGATGGATTGTTGTAAAAACATTGGTTCTTTGTAGTATTCTTTGTAGTGAAACATTTTTTATTTTATTTTAAAAACGATATATTGAATGTACACCGTACTATGATAAATGCAAAAAAAAAAATATATTTGCACAGATAAAATATTTACTCCCATTTTGACAATTTTTTAATCAATATTCATTATTACTTATTTACGGCTAATTAATAAATTAAGAGTAAATTGAGTTTTTTAAAAAACTTATGTTTCAGAGCTTTAGTTTCTGGTAAAATAATTTAATGTATATTGGCAAAAAACCAAATGAGAAATTATTGATATTTTGAAAACTAGAAAATAAAAATTTCTTGAAAGTTGCATGCATTTCCTCAAAAATATTCTTTTTTTTTTTTTTTTTTTTTAGTTAAAATTAGATAAAATCAGAATAAATAATTATTAACTTTATTTATATATCTTAAAGTACTGTTGACTAAAGGCATAATTTTGTTGTTTCATTCATCCTAAGTAGAGGTCTTTCTAAAGTTAATTTAGTAATAGAACAAGGTGTTTCTTTTAGTAATATATTTCGTTTCGTTATTTCTAAAACAATATATGGAATATATATCATACTCTGATGGATTGTTGTAAAAACATTGGTTCTTTGTAGTATTCTTTGTAGTGAAACATTTTTTATTTTATTTTAAAAACGATATATTGAATGTACACCGTACTATGATAAATGCAAAAAAAAAATATATTTGCACAGATAAAATATTTACTCCCATTTTGACAATTTTTTAATCAATATTCATTATTACTTATTTACGACTAATTAATAAATTAAGAGTAAATTGAGTTTTTTAAAAAACTTATGTTTCAGAGCTTTAGTTTCTGGTAAAATAATTTAATGTATATTGGCAAAAAACCAAATGAGAAATTATTGATATTTTGAAAACTAGAAAATAAAAATTTCTTGAAAGTTGCATGCATTTCCTCAAAAATATTCTTTTTTTTTTTTTTTTTTTTTAGTTAAAATTAGATAAAATCAGAATAAATAATTATTAACTTTATTTATATATCTTAAAGTACTGTTGACTAAAGGCATAATTTTGTTGTTTCATTCATCCTAAGTAGAGGTCTTTCTAAAGTTAATTTAGTAATAGAACAAGGTGTTTCTTTTAGTAATATATTTCGTTTCGTTATTTCTAAAACAATATATGGAATATATATCATACTCTGATGGATTGTTGTAAAAACATTGGTTTCTTTTTCTCCCCCCCCCCTCCTCTTTTTTTTGTGCAGCTAAAATATTCCCCTCCTCCATTTTGACAACTTTTTAATCAAAATTAATTATTACTACTTTACAGCCAGTTAATAATTTAAGAGTAAATTGAGTTTTTAAATTTTTCTGACATTTCAGAGCTTTAATTTTTGATAAAATAATTTAAAATTTATTAGCAAAAAATCAAATGAGAAGTTAATGATTTTTCCAAATCTAGTAGGATGCATTTTCTTTAAAATATTCAATTTTTTTGTTAAAGTTAGATAAAATAAGAAAAAATAATTATTACTTTATTTATGTATCTTAAAGTATTGCTGACTAAAGACATAATTTTGTTATAAAAAGTTTAATTCATCCTAAGTAGGGGTCTTTCTAAAGTTAATTTAATATACATTTATATTTGGAAGTAACCACTGGTGCAACATACATGGTATTTATATTTAAGGGTATACACCTAGATAAATGCTCATTTTGAATATTTATTCTTCAATTAAATATAGAATCATTTTAGTTTTGTTGCATTTATATCCACTAATGCATCCGGAATAAAGCATATTCGACCAGCGTTTTTTTTTCTTTTGGTACATATCAATAATGATTTATTATTAAACAAACGTATATGCCTTTATTTCAAAATGTAAAAAAAATAGATACACTAGTATAATTTGTTTCAAAATGTAGCGTTAATTATATCTCCACTAACATTAAAATCAAGCTCTTTAAATGCGATTTGAAACGTAAATCAACAACGGTGGGAACTCAACGCCCTCTCGCGGAGATGCTGGTTTTCCTCCTTTCAGGGATCATTTTTTTCATTACCGTTCTATTGGCGATAAACACACTATATACTTCTAGGCACTATAACGTGATCAAAACGTAGACGGAATATCCTCCATTCCGTGCGAATCAATCTTATCCTATGACTTCAAGAGGGTTGCTCCTGGAAGCAAGCAATTATTTTGTATCGGAGCGAGTTTGACACCTAACGAAGCGAGTCGCCAGTAACAGCTAATCAAATGTTTGGAAAATTGACGATGGCAAAGTCGTTTCCCGAACAGCCAATGAAATGAGTTGAAACGAACAAAGTGGTAGGGGAAAGTTGTGGGAAAACTGACGAGTCGCAGGTAATTTTTGTCGCTTGGAATTTTCACGTGTAATATCATTTTTAAAGGGACAATTGGGAATTAAAATGGCCTATAGAGGCGTTGCTCGCAGCCTTCGGTACAGGGAAATCGTCCCTTTAATTTCCCTTTAACTAATGCTAAAGTGCCATTGAAATAATTCTTTATTGTAAGTGCATTTGAAAGTTTTAGATATTCAAATTCCGATCATTTTTACTTCGTAATATAAGACAGAACACAAATATCACATGAAATCTGAAATTGTGCAAAAGAATAAACATTCTGAACAAATTAAAAATACATGTAATGCAATGTGCTTACACGGCAGTATCCTGAAGCGAGAAGTTATATGTTTTCTCCACCAGATAGCGTATCCGAGCGCTGCGAGCAGGTGAATCTGGCGAGCGAATCAGAACGACTCTGAAGTACGCTAGAATAGAAGTCTAGTAGGAATAGAAATGTCGCGATTCGCTATGTGAGTTTTCAGGATGGCGTGCGTGGGGTTGTTGGCGCGTGCCAGAAAAATCGCCAAACCTGCTGTGTCGCTTTTTCGAAGTTTTAGCCATATTCTTCTGATGCAAAAAGATGGAGTCGCGTGTAATAATTCTATCGGTGATTATCCTCCATATGGTATACGTAGCAGGAAAAATGTCAGTAAAAGAAGAGGTGGAATTGTACAAATGCATAGCCTGCGGTAAGTCATGAAACTGTTTTTTTACAATACTTTAACAATCTTTTCTAACAATATTTGCGTGATTATAAGTTTTGTTCATTTTTCAAAGGCGTTGAAAATGGTTCTAGAAGAAAAATTATATTTTATGCTAGTTTCTGTCTTTAAATGTTTGTATATATATATATACATATATATACAAACATTTAAAGACAGAAACTAGCATAAAATATAATTGACCAGAAAATATGATAGACCAGAAGGTGGCTGCACAAACAATCACCTCATGGAGTTGGCGGCTGGAATTTCAGGATTAGACAGAACTCGATTAGCATATTAAAATGCAACTTGTCTGCCTAGTCATATCTTGGTGGAATCCACCTGCAGACTCGATTTTAGTGGTTGATCGGTAGGTTTATTATTTCGTTTTCCTGTAACAAAGGTATGAAAACATGGAGGACTGGGAGCAGGAAAACTAAATGGTTCACCTATCAGTTAACCCCTGGTTTGCGGGTGTTTACAACCGAGATATGAGTTGGCAGACCTACATAAAAGTGTCGGCATTCGATGCTCAAACCATTGAAAACCTAGGAAAATTTTTTCAGAATCTAGGCTGGGATTGCGAGGCCTCACTTAAGATCAACAACTTAAACTGTACTGAAGCGTCTCGAGATCTTGAACAGCTGTCTTCAGATTAAAAGTCTTAAGATGGAGAAAGCGCAAGTGGATGCAGGCGCAAGATGCGAAGAATCTTCCGTCGTTGTGGTGGGATCGAACTTATTGATTGCTTTTGCGATTCGAAGCTAAAAACCCTGCTTGGATGTAATCGAACGACTTCGATAACCAATCAATCAAGCGATTGTTTTCATTTGCATCGGCATCTTGAGTGCAAGTAGTGACTGCTTTTTTTTTTTTTTTTTTTGCAATGCCGAATTTGACACTTTTAATAACATTTATGAAAAGTAAATACAGATTTGATTTGCGGTAGGGGGTTACTTTGACTTATCAACGGTAATTTTTAAAAATCGAAGTGTAAAATATTTTCTTTTTTCGCACTTTGCTGTTTGATCCAGCATGCATGTGTAACTATTATGTTAATAGCAATGTAATTTTTATAAATAAGACAGTTAGGCACTTATTACTTTTATAGCGCAACATCAAATGAAATGTAATTCGTTCGATTTTCGTTTACAATCTTTAAAAATACAATAAATTATTGGTACTATTAAGACAATACTTTTACTAAATCTAAATTACTTATAGAATAATTTTAGTATCTGTAACATTTAATTTATACATTTTAGCTAGAATAAGAATTCATTATTATCACTGATGAATGTACTTTTAAAATTAATTTTTATTAAAAAATATTATTTCAATACACAATTTAAAAATTTGTATTTTATACTTGGGCATATACATGTTTTTTAGTATCACATATAGAATATTCTAAATTTCTACTATACAGTCATACTTTTATAATTTCTTACTTTCAATGTTAATTGTGTCCTCCTACATTCTGCATATTCTTCCACATAATCAGTGATATAGGGGAGAGTGGTAATGAATGGGCCAATTTTTGGTTTTTAATTTTTGTAATTTTTCCTAATAATTTTTATATATTTTATATAATATATATTATATATTTTAATAATTTTTATATATATTTAATATAAAAAAGTCATAAAAATTGGATTAAAAAATGTCTATAATGAATGATAATAGAAAATAAAAATATACAAATTTGGCCCATTCATCACCACCCATGGGGTTGAATGGGCCATTGAAGGTAATGAATTGGCCACTAAATGAATTCAATGAAAAAATGTGGAATTAATCTTTTATTCACCAAATATGACAAAATGAATGGTACTTGACATGATATGATCAAAGCATACTGAAATAATAAGTAATAGACATTGCTTATCAAAATTTATCAAAAGTGATATTATTAAATCACATTAATTGTAGCAGAAAAATGACAAAATAATGAGATTATAAGAAAGAAAGAACATAAAATATACATAAAAATAATAGATAATATACATTAGGATTTAAAGAAATTTATACTTTTCAAAATTGATATTAAACGACATGGTTGTAACAGGGTTGGAACTGCCTATTAATTGACTATTTAGTGTAAATTTCTGGTATTATCTATTCTACCCTTCAGATTCAGAATATAAACAATTATTCTAATTTTTATATCAAATGGAAAAATACTTCTAGGTGTGTGGTCAACAACTGGACAGTTCACCTTAATCATTTATATAATTTAACTTATGTTTCTAATAAATAACTGATATTTCTTGGGGTGAAAATGTGCAAATTATTTTTTAGACTTCACTATAAACCTATTCTAACTAGACAGTAATTTAATCTAAATCCATTACAGTCAGTTATGTTTCATATTAAAGAGAAAATTAGAAAAAAAGAAAGAAAAACCATATTTTCATGATCAAAGCAAGGGTGGCCCATTCATGACTCTGATATAGTGGCCCATTCAGCCCCACCTATACTTCTGGAATATATTCAGGTTTTTTTAATACATTAGATTCAAATAACATCCTAAATACATCCTAAAATTAGTTTATAGATATGCAAAGACTTGCTAATATACATATCTGCAATGAAATAATAGCTACTTTTTAGCTTATTTATTTTACTGAAAAGGGAAAAAATTTACTTTTCAATCAGATCAGTCAAAATACTAAATTTGAAGTTCAATACCTAGAAAAGGACTGGATAAAATTTTATAAAAATTTAACTGGATAACCTTCTTATAGATGTAAATATGTAGCAAAAATATGAGTGATATATATGTGGTTTAAAAAATATGGAGCCTCGAAATTGGCTTGAAAATCCATTTGCTTACATATATTTCCACACCATGAAGAACTCACAATGCGTAATATATTCTGCTCATTTCTTCAAATGCCTCTTTTAAAAGTATAAATAACTTTTTTACATAAAAATAATAATATTAAAACTTAATTTATGCTCACAAATTTAATATTTCATTTAATTTTAAGCTAGCATTAATTGAAGGTAAGTATTAATTTTATGATTAAGAACAAATTTACAAATAATATCATGCCTTAACTTGTAAACATCTATTAAATTCTGTGACTGAGAACAAGTTTTCATATCCTGTCCTATTTATTTTTAATGTGCCAGTGCATAAATATATTATGGTTTAAACTGTAACCCAGATAAAGACAACTGATGGATTTTTAGAGTCTTTAGTAGAAAAGTTACTGGCTTTAAAAACTCACTATTTTACTGCTAAAACACCGTCTCAGTACTTCCAGGAGTTAAAAGAGAAATTAACTTCAAAAGAATGTATTGTTCCAGCAGATTTTGCTGAAAATTACACATTTACGATTCAAGATGAAATCCAGAATTAGCACTGGAATAATCAACAGGTTACAATACACCTGTTTGTATACTATTACAAAAAATGAGACAAAAGTTTGTTGCAGGAATCTATGCATAATTAGCGATCATTTGGTACATGATACAATTGCAGTTCACACTTTTCAGAAACACTTAATTGACGACATCAGAAACATTGTCCCTTCTGTCATTGAAAAATACAGTAGACTTCCTCAAATCCGCACAGCTTGGGACCAGAGGTTTTGCGGATTTCTGGTCATTGATTTGTTTACAATTTTGAAACATTAATTTGATTGGTAGTTAATCAAGGGAAGTTAAAATGAATGCTTACAATAAAGTGAAACATTTAAAAAAGTAAAATATTAAAATAATTTATTAGTTTAAAAGTAAGTAATTATTAAAATAATTTATTAGTTTAAAAGTAAGTAATTATTAAAATAACTATGTAAAATAAAAATTTAGAAATTTTTTAAATTATTACCGTTGAAATCGATTTAATTCGATTCCAAAAGTCTTATGCTGCCATCTAGCGGTAAAGCGATCATAAGATCGATACGTCATTATTCCTTCTTAGCACTTTTAACTTTAGTAACTTTTTTCATTGTTATTTACAGTCTTGAATGCTTTTCTTATTGTGCTTTGTATGTTTAGAAATAAATTTGTCTATAATTAAAAAAAAAAAAAAAAAATCTGCGAACAATAATTTAAAAATAGCGTTCCGGTTCGTGGATTTTTCCATTTCGAACCCTGGAATTTTTGATATAGATATGCTAATTTATATCAAAATCAAAAGTAATATAAACTTATTTAGTAATAAATCAGCTGTAATAGCCAAAAGAGAATGAATGATTAACAAAAAATTTAGTAAAAAAAACATTGCGGTAATCGCTGATTTCAGCGCCATCTTGAATTTTGTTCCTACAATTTAACTAGATTTCATTGTTTACATCTGAAAAAAACACGGATTTTAGGCATTCGCGGATTTTAGGGTCGCGGATTTAAGGGAGTTTACTGTATATTTATTTTACTGATGGTTCAAGCAGCCAGTATAAAAACAAGAAGAATTATGTGAATGTATGTCAGCATTTCAAGGATTTCGGGATAAAATCAGAATGGAATTTCTTTGCCTCTACCCATGGAAAAAATGACTGTGATGGGATAGTTGGAATGACAAAGAGAGAGATAACAAGAATTTCCTTACAGCACAAACCAAATTTTAATGCCCAAAGATATGTTTGACTGTTGCTCTCAAAACATTTTTGTAGTTACTTATCTGTATATTTCAAGAGAAGAAATCGAAGAAAATGAACAAATAGATTCCAGTTCTGCCAACGGATTCCAGGAACACGTGCATATCACCGATTTATACCATTAAGCGAAAGTGTTATCAGATACTTTGTAACATGGGAACAATATAATGATCACAATATTTCAAAAATTTGGGAAAGCTCACTGTCATTCAAAATGATTACATTGCATCCATTTATGATAAAAAGTGGTGGATTGGAAAACTTCTTGATCTAAGTGAAGAAAATAATGACATTTATTCACTTTTTTCACCCATATGGACCCAAAACATCTTTTCAACTGTCCAAAAATGATACAATTTGGTTACCAGTAACTAACGTGCTTCAGAAACTAACTCCATTGGAACTAACTACAGTCACTGGACGCAGCTACAACATTACCGAGGTACTTTGCAATGAAATATCTAGATATTTATTTCTATGAGTGTAAAGTAAATTTAAGTATTATGTATTCTTTGTAAGAAAACATATGTATACCTTAAAAAGCAGCCTTTGAAGTAATGAGAATAATAGATTATGCATTAAGAGTTCTTCTTGTGAAAAATTGTGTACATAAATGTGATTTTCAAGACAATTTCGAAGTTTCCATATTTATAAAACTACATAGATATCACTCATAATATTTTTGCTACATGTTTACATCTATACGAAGGTTATCCTGCTAAATTTTCATAAAATTTTATCCAGTCCCTTTTTAGGTATTGAACTTCAAACTTAGCATTTTGGTGCTGAGATGCCAAGTTTGACTAATTATAGTAAAAGAAGGAACACCTCAAAATGTTTCATATTTCTTCAGAGAATAATTCAATAAGGTATAAATTCAGAAAAAAAAAAATGTAAAAGTGAATTTTACTTTCTTCCTTTAAAATTTTTATGTCAAAAATTCAATTTTTCACTGTAAAAATGATACATTTAATCTTATTTTCTGCCATTTTTGTTAATCTTTATTATAAAAATACCTATTATCAAAATTTAGTTCATTCTTTACTCAATATAATGGTTTTTAAATCATTTTGATATGTTTAAAAATAAAAAAGTTATAAGGGTTTCCGTAAAGCACTATTTTCATGAAAAACCACTTGTGACATAACAAAAAATGGATGCAAAAAAAAATTCAAAAAGTTTAAAAATTTTTTAATCCTTGTTTTAGACTCCTAAAAGTACAGTAAATTAACTGGTAAAGAATAAAAAAAAAAAAAATCAAAAATATTGAGGAACATTTTTTTCTTTTTCTGGATGATTTCACATGGATTGACCCAGTATGAAGGTGACTGCATGAATGTGTCTGAAAGTATCAAATTTGGATTTGAGAAAAGCATAGCCAAGAAAAAGGGGAAATTATTTTAACCCTAAATCCATTTGGCTAAATATTCCAAAGTATTTGGCCAAATGACATTTAATATTCAGTAAAAAAGCTGAATATCAAATAATTTCATTGTTTGTGTTTCACTTGAAATTTTACAAATCAGTGTAACTCATGATCATAAAACTGTGATTTACCAAGAAAATGCCAGTCAAATAAGAAAAAACAAGAACAAAAAATTCTGCATACAGCATAGATTATGAAATACTTTCCAACACATTCTCAATGCTATAACAAAACTTCACAGTTTACTAAGGTGAAAGAGGATGTCTGAATGAACAATTTGGAAAACACATAATGTATTTGAAACCCAATTTCTGCTATTACCTTGAAGAGTCTGGGAATTATACAATTTTTTTGTGCAGTCCTGTATGATTTATTTGTATGTATGTATATACTACATGGTACAGTAGACTCTCTCAAATCTGCAACGCTAAAATCCGCACATCATAACAGATGTAAACAATGAAACTTTCAGTTCAGATGTAGGGTCAAAATTAGACTTTTTTAAAAATTTTTATGTCATTTTGGGCGTATTTTAAACGTAATTCTCAATAATATGACTGAACTCACGCTTTTTCATGAAGGAAGTATAAATTTATTTCTGAAAAAATTTAAGATATTGCTGATATCTTTAGTAATCACAATCTTTTTAATCTGGTCCCAAAATCAAGCTTTTTTGGTTTATTAAGTGTAGCTTAACCTGAAATAAAACTTCTTTATTTTATGATTTTGATGTGAATTAGTAGGGTACCTTTATGAGGCAAATTGCATTGAAAAATTCAAGTAAAATGTATTTTTATGGTGCATATTTAATTATACATTATTAATTATTTACTTATAATTTAATCATTTTTAAATTCATCTTAATTTTTTACTTAACTTAATTATTTTAAAATTTCAACTATATTGTAAGCATTCATTATCATTTTGATTGCATTATTACTGTTTAAAAAATGTAAACAAAGCAATGACCAGAAATCTGCAAAATTCTAAAATCTGCACAACCTCTGGTCCCAAGCAGTGCGGATTTGATGGAGTCTACTATGGTTGTGACCCCCTTCGTATGTTGAAAACATTTCTGTTAAATTTTGGCTTGTAACTTTGAAATACAAATTTTATAAAAAATGAACGAACAACTTTTTTTAATAAACAGTTTTTACATTTTTTTTCCAGAATGGAATAGAACATGGTCAAGTGGTGATGCTAAAAAAAAAGAAATTAGTATTAGCCAACTAATTAGTAAAATTTTAGATATGTAAACCAAAATTTTCACCAGTGTCTGAGAAAACAAAATATTAACTGTTAAATTCAATTTTGTTTTTTAATTAAATATGCTACAAATTTAAGAACAAATTATGCAAATACCCCTATTGTATTCATAACCAGCAAATATTGTTTTTTAAATGTTTCAATAATTTTGACTAAACTTTCAATAAAGTCTTTTTGCTTTAAATGCAGTAGACTCCCTCAAATCTGCAACACTAAAATGCACGGAACAGATGTTATATAGTCCCGCGACCACCATCTTGGATTTTTTCTTGGTGTGAAAATCCCTTTTCTACCAAGTAGTAAATGTTGCCAATCAGCAATTTATGCGCACGTTAGGCTTAACAAAAGTAAAATGTAAAACATCGTCAACAAAAAATCGCCAAGAAATCACAAAACATCCAAGATGGCGGCCGCAGGAATATACAGTATCTAAGCCAAACACCTAAAATCTGCAAATCATCAATGATGTAAACAATGAAACTTTCAATTCAGATGTAGAGGCAAAATTACAGAATTTTTTAGTCTTATATCATTCCATATATATTTTAATATGCAATTGTTAATATGACTGAACTCGTGATTTTGCATGAAGTATAAATTTATTTCTGAAAAAAAAAATCAAATTATTGCTGATATCACTGTTAATCACAATCTTTTTAGTTTTTACCAAATAAATCAAGCAAATAAATAAATAAATCAACCAAATTAATCAAGCTTTTTCCGTTATTAGGACTGGCTAAACATGAAATAAAACTTCCTTTATGATTTTGATGCGAATTGATAGGGTATTTTTATGAGGAAAGTTTCATTGAATAATTCAAGGAAAATGTATCTCATCTTTATTATTCATATTTTAATTATACATTAATTATTTACTTGACCTTTGCTTTTAATAATTCAATCTCTTTAAAATTATCTTTTTATCATTTTAGTTTAATTATTTTAATACTATTTTACTATATTGCAAGCATTCATTATAATTTTTATTGTATTATTACATTCAAATTACTGTTTAAAAAAATGTAAACAAAGCAATGACTAGAAATATGCAAAACTAGAGAGCTCAGCACCCTACTTGTTAACGCTTGCCAACCCCAGTAAATTGCAATGCAATTCACATTGGGACTGCTACGTGATTCCAGCTCGTTTCACTCGGCACTATTTGCATCAACTCAGAATGAGTATTATCAGTTTAATATACGAATTTTACAAATATTTTTTTTATGTATAAAAAAGTAATGAAAAACTTCATTTAAAATGCAAAGAAAAATGCATTTTTTCACCTATATTGCACAGCACGGCTTAAATTCATTTAAAACTCTTTGAAAAACATGACGCTAATGAAATGCAAACAAAACTGTTTCTGCTGTGTCTAAAAGATAATCTTGATCAGAAAGCTGATTCAATGAATGCATCACATCATCGTAAAACAAAAAATGGTATTGCTATTCATACATCGATAAAATTGAGTCTCCTATAATTCAGTCTGACTTACGTTGCCCTTAATCATGGAAGTAGCAATATAACTTTCTTCTTTGTTTTGTTATTCTATGCATTTAACTGCCAGTAGGAGTAAAATGCTTGTGCTTAAAAATAGATTATGTCTGAATTTTGATTTGCTGAATGGTGGTAATGTGACCATAAATTATCCCCTGAGAACAGTCACTGTGGTTGTTACCAAATAGCAAACTGTAAATTCAGCCAGATTTCTGTGCCAAGTAAGAGAAATATGTATATAGAGATTCTAACATCTGCACAATCTCTGGTCCCAAGCTGTATAGATTTGAGGTAGTCTACTGTATAATAATTTGGTTGCTTGTCATAGCAGTAAAACTTTATCAATAATTTTCAGTATACATGATAATCAGGAAAGACAGTTTTTCTAACATAAAATTCTAAGTGTCATTACCATCTAAGTACACATTTAATTTTAAAACTCTGCTATTCTTATAGAAAAGTTTTAAATTTAGGATGATTTCTTAGATATTATTGCATCTAAGAGAAGTAAGCATTTTTTTAGTGGAATTTATTTTCCATTGTTTGAACGATTTTTATATGGTTAAGAATCCTGGATCTTGGGCTCTAAGACTTTTAATCAGTTTTTTCATTTTCAAATAAATTAATTTCACCTTCAGTTATAAGTAATTATTGTCTAAAGAAGGCAGTTTTTTCTTTCCCTGTGCTGTCGCGTCCCAAAATTCCATTCATAGTGCCCAATTTAACATGATTTTTCTGAAATATCTTCTGCTTCTACCGAAAAATGGAAGCAAGAGTTTGATTATATAGTTTTTTAATATTAAAAGCACCTACTAGGGATGCATCGGATATTGATTTTGCCGGATATCGGATATCCGATACCGGATATCCGAAGCTCCTTTGCCTGCCGGATTCAGATATCCGGCACTAGATATATTTTTAGTTATATGGTGAATTATTTCTTTATATAACACCATCTCAGAACAATAAATTACAAGCATGTTTCACACATCATTAAAACATTTTAAATGTATTGAAATATAATTTACAAAAACTATATCTCTTTGAATATCAGGGCTTGAAATTCAAGTTTTCCCCAGGAGGGGAGTTTCCCACCCAACATTTAAAAATGCAGGGGAGTTGAACTGTTAGAAAGGAAAAAAAAAATCTTTAAACCCCGTTATTTTTTATGTGCCACTTAAAGAATTACATTTATACAAACATGACAAAATACCATTAAAATAATTTAATTAACAACTCAAGATAATTATCCAAAATGTTTATTTTTATTAAAACAAAGGAACAGAATCAAGTTTTATATATATCATGTCTATCTTTCAACTTTAACCCAATGTTATGGGCAATTAACAATTGGGTTCCTTAATGAATTTCTTAATTTAGATTTTATTCCATTTTGCATGATTTAGCCTCTTTCACAAGTTACACTTTTGACAAACAGCACAGACCAACTTTTATAACTTTAGAAATTATCGGAAACGCATGGTTATGCTCTGTTAAAATATTTTAGAAAACTTTGCAAAATCTGATGGGCATTAATTTTTAACAGTAAGTTAAAAATGCATGAATAATGCATATCGGTGATTCTATTGTCAATATCCTACGGTGATTGTATGTCACTTCTGAACAAACTTGTTTTATTATATCCTAAATGGAATTATAGTCAAAACTGTAGTCCCTGGTATTTTCGTTAATTGAACTGTGTTCTATGCATTGGAATTTTAAATCCATATCCAAAGATTGAAAAGGAAATAGTCATTGATTTTTTCTATTACACGATAAAAGGTTGATTTCAAAAAGTGATGTCCTAATCTGTGAATTGCAAGAATCAACTAGTTTGTTATTTCTAAACATGTTTTTTTTAAGTTCAACCAAATTTTTTCTTCTTCATGTGCACCACAAGTGTAATCTCATTTTGTTGAGTGCTGACTATTGGCCAATTTGATAGGGCTCAGTCTCCGGTGGCCATTACTACCCTTTTAGTTATTTGCTATTTTGGGCATAGGGAAAAAATATCACAAAATATATAAACCGGTCATTAAAAAAATATATCGCCGATTTTGTCAATCATGGTGAAAATAAATAAAAAAATTTGTCGACCGGTTGCAAGAAGAAAACTGAAGTGCAGGGGAAATCGGCAGCGGGAAAATATCACAAAATTTGTCAATTGATCTGTCACGAGCAAATATCGTGAAATTCCTCAGTCGGTCGCAGAGAAAAAACACGAAAATTTTCAATCGGATGCAGAAAAACAATCGTTACTTTCATCAGTATGTCGCAAGAACAAACAGGGGAATTTGCCAATCGGTCACAGAATAAAATTGCTATATTTATCAATTGATCTTGAGAAAAAAAAAAATTATGAAATTCACCGATCGGTCTCTAGAAAAAATCGTGAAATTCGTCAGTCGGTCATGGAGAAAAAGCACAAAATTTTTCAGTCAGATGCAGAAAAACAACCATGAATTTTGTCAATCTCGTAAGAAGAAACTGTGAAATCTGCCCATCGATAGTAGAAAATATCACGAAATTTGTCAGTCGGTCCTGAGTATTGCTCATTTTTTTACAAAGAAACATTTTCGGAAAATGATTTTTTGGAAACAGGAGCCGCCCACTCACAATAGGGCATAATAAATAGGGCACGAATCCTGCCAACCTGCTTCGAAATTCAAGCCCTGTATCTGCCATTCAAGGCCTGTAATGTATATTAATAATATTGCATAAAAAATGTAATTTAAACATTAAAATATTCTGTTTATTTGTACAATGAAATGCTGATAATTGCTACTGGATTTGAATATGGGATTGACTATATAGATAATTGCTAATAATTAATTTGTACAATGAAATGCTGATAATTTGTACAACAAATTTTAACCAATTAATATGTGTATAATTGTAGAGTATTTTCACAAAGAAATACTACATACTTTCTTTTTATAATTTAAACATAAAATATCTACTAATATACCCATGATTAAATAGTTATTTTCTCCAAACATAGGTTTAGTTGATGCCCTTTTTCTGTTATAATTATTTAATATTGTTTTTGCTCTAAGTCACGTTTAGTTTTATTTTAAGTTAAATTATTTTTATATTTAAAAGTAAAAAGAAAATTACTTTTAATTTTAAATATTTATAATGAAGTTACAAAAGCAACTAGTTGGATTTGCCAATCCCAAAACTTTCTTCTATCTCATACATCTTAATATTTCAAAAAGTAGTTCCAAATGTTAATACTTCAATATTATTAGTTCAATATTGTACCAACTTTGATTTTGGTCTAAAATTTCTGCTTCAGTCAATTAATCAGAATAAGTTAATCTCGATCAGGATATTTATTAAAATCAAAAAATTTTTCGTTATTCCGTTGTACATCAGCTGTTTGTGAATAGCCATCTTAGCAGGATGCGAAGTTCCCTTCGCTTCATGAGCTGCCAATATACAGTACAAAAAAAACTGCGAAAAATTGAGAAAATTTTACAAAAATCTCTTACAGTGCCACTTTCAGGCAGAATATTTCCAAATTCAAGGAGAAACTGCTGGCCGTAGTCAAAAATATACACCACAAAATTGATTCAATTCTATGCTTAACTTCATACACTTTTCAATGGTAAAATAATGAAAATAACACAAAAATCCATATTATAGCGCCCGCTTCCAGCAGAATATTTTCAAATTGAAGGAGGACCTGCTGGCCATAGCCAAAAACACACCACCGAAAAATTGGTTCAATTCTATACATAACTTCATACACTTTTCGATGGTACAAGAATGAAAGTGGCACAAAAAAAGCTATTACAGTGCCCCCCCCCCCCTTCCAGTGGAATGTTTCCATATTGAAGGAGGGCCACCTGGCTATATCTAAAAACATGCACAAAAAAATTGGTTCAATTCTATGCATAACTTCATTACGATGGCAAAAATCGCTATTATTGGAAATATCCCCATACTGGCAGAATGTTTCCAATTTAAAGAGAACCTGCTGGACATAGCCAAAAACAAATACAAAAAATTTTGTTCAATTATATGGATAACTTCATACACTTTTCGATGGTACAATAATGAAAATGGCACAAAAATCGCGATTACCGTGCCCCCCCCCCCCCTTCCAGTGGAATGTTTCCATATTGAAGGAGGGCCGCCTGGCTATAGCCAAAAACATTCCCCCCCCCAAAATGGTTCAATTCTCTGCATAACTTCATTCACTTTTGGATGGTACGATGGCGACACACGGACAGACAGACATTTTGTATAAACATGTTTTGGGATGTCTGACCCCAAAACATCTAAATCCGTCGAAAACCAGAAATCGAAAAAAATTCTATTACAATACTTTCTTCTAAAAATAGGCCTGTTTAATTGTTAAACTTAAAAGAAAGAAAGAAAATTAATAAAGTCATACTTCAATAAACAACTTCAAATTTTGTTTTACACTCTGAAAGTAAAGGTACAATTTTCTAAAAGAAGTAAACGTAAATTCTTAAATTTATTATAAAGAGTTCAAATATCAATATTAGGAAAGCTGACAATTCTTTAAACTTTTGAGAATTACCTTTTACTCTTGAATAGTGAACTTACTTTCATATTTTACATTATAAACAAAATTGTTCGGAATTGTTTGGGGTCAAACGATTACTGTTATCCTTATATATTCGCTTTGCTGCACTCTGCCGGATATCCGGTGATTGTGATTCGGATATCCGACAGTATTTCGGATATTGAAAATTCAGCCGGATATCCGTTGCATCCCTAGCACCTACCAATTTGATATGTTTGCGAACAATAATATATTAAATTCATACGAAAGAAGCCAATTTGGATTTGAGAATACCCATAACAAAATGTTTCTAAAAGTGCACATATATATTATGTATTCATTTTAATGTATATCAGTTATTACTTAAAATTATAATTTATTTTCCACATATTGGGTGAGCTTTCTTGATATTTCCATTAATAAGGCATTTGATACGTATTCCTTCTTTTTAATATGGATACCTATTTATCAGGGGGAAAATATATAACATACCTGAGAAATTTAAAAGGAGTTGAGGGAAAAATAATTTCGTATGGAACACTTTAATCATAGGTGAGATTTTCGAACTATAGAAAGCTAGCAAAATTTACTTAATAATTTGATTGGATAGAACAAAAAATTAAAATGCAAAACAGAGCCTTAACCATTAAACAATACAAAAACTGGAGGGGCAAAATGTAAGTCTTGTCCCTGCTACTAGAAAAATGCGGGGGCAAATGCCCCCGCCAGATTACGTCCATGAACAACAGTGTTGCTTTTAAGCTTAGTGTAAATTATGGATAATATACAGCATAATGTTCTATAAATAGGAAAACTATTACATCTACACATAAACAAGTTATTAATAAACAGCAAGCATAAAAAGTAAATGAAGCAAATTTACTTTTGATTCTTGAAATAATCTTTTTTTATACACAATTGTAAGCTTATATGCTTACTTTTTTTCAACAGAAGATTGGGCTACCACTGCTTCACCTAGTGTGTGATTGATGAAATGTTTAGAATGATATGTAACGATAAAACCTACTGCCCCATTCTTCCCACTGTCCATTCCACCCCACTCTGCCATACTTTTTCGTCACTGTAGCAGTTTTTATTTATAATATTAAAAGCTTATTCCTAGATCCCATTTAAAGTGTTTAAGTTCTAAAGTGTTTAAACTGTTTTAAAGTGATCTGGGACACAAAACGTAACTTTAAACTATAAATTCTTTAAAATTTTTTTGTCACGTTTAAGTCATTTTTTTTAAAGAATTTTTTTGAGTACAGAAAATAAATATTGGATGATGCTATTCATAGTAAGTAATTAATCATGTTTCAAAAGTGGCTCTTTTTTAATACTTTCCAACAGAGTTGAAAAGTGTTTATAACTTTGGTTTGTCTGGCTGTCTATCCGTGCTCTAACTCCCGTAAATATACTCGGATTTCTGAAATTTTTGGATTTTAGTGACCTCTACCATAGCACAAACCCTATTTCAAATGAAGTTTGTAGCATGTGTTGTTCATTTACAGGGACAGTCAAAAGTTTTCCGTTACATTACGGCCTATGGGAAAAAATCGTTTAAAATGATTTTAATGATGTTACATGCTTTCATAAATAAAATTGATATGCATTTATCAAGTACACTAAAATATGCATTCTGTAGAATATGCGGTGCAAAGAATAATTGTTATTCACTTACAGGGCCACACAAAAGAATTCCGTTACATAATGATATAGGGGTGGAGGGAATTTTTTCCAGTGTATTTTAATTATGTTCAATTATTTCATGTATAATGAAATTTATATACATCGCTGAGGTTTACTGTAACTTATTTCATGTATAATATGAAGTGCATAGCATTTACAGGGACATACAAAAGATTTCAGATACTATATTGTATCCAAAGTACTGTACAGTAGCGATGATTGCTGGAAATACATTTTTAATTATGTTATGTGCTTTTATGTTTCACTATAGTTATGCATTGTGTATGGTGTGCATAAATGCTGTAATTCATATACAGGGCTACACAAAAGAATTCATAATGGTTATTCGGTATGATTGCAAATTGCTTAAATGTGGTTTTTAAATGAGTTATGCATTTTTACGCTGAACTGCATTTAGTTTACTAAGAAATGTTTGTAGAACATAGATAAAATGATATACAGGGTCACACAAAGAATTGGATACATGGCTGTCTATAAATGAAAATTTCTGGAAATGTGATTCCAGCAGTTTTAAGAGTGTTTTATTTTGAATTAAACTTTAGATAAATAGTGCCGTGTAATAAAGGTACTAGGTTAACTACAGGGTTGTACAAAAGCATACAAGTATGTTTCCGTCTATTAGTATAAATTGCTGAAAGAGAAATTTCAACCTGTTATGTGTTTTCTTGCTAAGCTAAATTTCCCCATTATATAGTATATATATCAACCTACAGATCAAAAACAGGGCTGTTCAAAAGAATTGGAATATATATTTGCTATGGACAGTAACTGCTGAATTCAGTTTTTCAAATGTTTTATGTGTTTTCTAAAATGTTTACTTAGTTCTCTTATATAGGGGAGAGGGGGCACATGTGAACAGTACATATTCCACTCAGTTAATTTTAAATAAAAAAACTCAAAAAATTACCAATATATAGCAGTACTTGTACCATCTTCTGGCTGAATTTTCAGAACAATGTTTTGATTTCTAGTAGTCGTAATTTGTTTGTTTTAGAAGGTGTTAAGTAAAAGTCTTCTAAAGTTGTTAAAGTAAAAATTCATTCGAGACATTTTTTAAAGTAGAATATCAGCATTGCATTCTATATTGGCGTTAATTAGGTAAGTCTACAAAAAGTTTCGTTTCCTTATTTCAATTTAAATTATCTTTCTTTTATAAGTTAGGATTAAGTTGGTAGATGGGGCACTTGTGAACAGAACATATAGGGGCAAATGTGAATAGTTCAAAAGTGCATTTTTTAAGTCTGTGAATGCAATTTTTTGTAGTTTAAAATTTAATTACCCTTGTCAAATATTGAGCTATAAATTCAATGTTTTTAGGATTGCTTCACGGTTTTAATTTATTGGAAGTTAGATAACAATTAAAAGTAATGGCTTTCTGTAAAAACCAATATGTTTATTTGTTATTCTTTAATGATTTCCAGTTTTAAACTTATTTTTTCTTAGCCCATATTAAAGTACTTGTAAGATATTTTATGTCATGAAAGTAAAATTTAGTTAGCCAAAAAAAGTGATAAGTAGTACTGTGATAATCACCAATTTTTTATATCACAATTTTACCAATTTGTAAAACCATGATGCACATTTTTGTTATACACATTGTATAACATTTAAAAAAAATAAATAAAAACACAATAACAGAATTATTCAATAACTTATTTAAAAGTAACATAGTTTTGCTATGCTTACCTCAGAAGGAGTAGTTATATTAGTGCATAATTTTATGAATAATTTTTTGTATCTATGTTGAAACATTTATTGATTTATTCACACAACTAGAAAGAGGGCATCTAAATAGTTTTTATTCGCAAAAAATTATTTTTGTCTTTTTTATGCATGTGTTCACATATGCCCCAGTTATGTTCACAACTACCCCTCCACTGGGGCACATGTGAACAAATTTATACAATTTTTAGAATGATGATATAAGTTAGAAATTCTTGATAAATGCATCCAAAAGTTTTGCCAAAAGAACAAACAAAGTGTAAATATTCATATAAATTAATTTTTTTTCCCCAATAGCTCATAACAATTTTGAGAAATAGTCAAAAATGTAAAAATTGTTCACATGTGCCCCCTCTCCCCTACCTTATTTCCCTAAATAACGAAGTTTTGTTAAAGCATTCAGGAAGTGTTGGAAAGTGTTTCATAATCTATGCTTAATACATGATTTTTCTTACTTGTTTTATAATCAATTGCAAGTTATCTATACTAATAAAGGAAAGTTTCACTCTGTGTGTGTGTCTGTGTGCAGTGATTAGCAAAATGTACTGCACGTAAAAGGCTGAAAATTTGTGTAAGGGTAGCCCAAGACCCCTCCTGGTGCACTTGAGACTCAGAATTTTAAATTTCTGATAATTAGATGAGTTATTAATTAAAAATTAGAAATAGACTGGGAGGCAGCACCACAATCACTTCATCGAGTTCACAGATGAAACTTCCGAATTAGTTAAAACTTGATTCGCATATTAAAATGCAATCAGTCTGCCAAATCCTATCTTGGTGGAAAACACCCAAAAACCTGATTTTAGCGGTTGACTCGTAGGTTTACCATTGTGTTTCCCTGCACTCAAAGGTATGAAAACATGGAAGACTGGGAGCAGGAAAACACAATGTTAAACCGTCACAATGTCAATCGCTAAAATCAGGTTTTCAGGTGTTTCTGCCAAGATATGACTTGGCAGACCGATTGCATTTTAATATACGAATCGAGTTTTAACTAATTCTGGAATTTCAGCCGTGAACTCAATGAGGTGATTGTCTGTGTTGCCACCTCCCGGTCTAAAATTATCTCATCAAAAACTCATTTCTTTCCTTTTCAGTGCTTACATATGCCCAGAACCCGATTTACATAGAGGGACTGAAGAAATGAAAGCAGGAATTTTAGGGCTTTTTTTTTGTCATTCTTCTTTAATCTCCATCAGCCAAACCGCGAAGTAAAGTTAAAAACGGAAGACCATAATCAGTTTGAAAAACCTTATTTTATTATTAAATTTATTGTTGGGCCCCTAATTGTCCCCGCGTTTATATCTTCACTGAAAAATATGAAGTCAAATGCAAAACATGTTCTTTATATCCTTGAAGTCCAAGGACAATTCGTGAAGAATTTTGGTAGGTATTCGACAAATCATGCACAATCGAAAGCATCCAGTCACTGTTCTTTAACTTTTGAAGGCCAGTATAAATAATTTATAACTAAAATTAATGTTTTTGTTTTTTCAAACAAGAAAAATGCCTTTTTTTTTTATGACAACTCTTGTGAATCTGAAGATTTGGAAGAACAAAGTGAAAGCTCATTTTATCTGACAATAGCTTTTGTAGCATATGGCTGGTACATCTAAAATTATTTTTCTTCAGTGCTTTGCTCATTTTATTTGTACAGTTTTGTCTACATTGCATGGAATTTTTGTTCACTAAGTTACTATGATTTATTTAAAAACACAGCAGTAATTCTTCACATAAAAAAACACAAACAACTGTACTAAAATTACTTGCAGGTGCATACATATAATATAAAAATATTTAAAATACATTAAAAATTACAATGATCTCTTCTCAATGATTCTCAAACAAGTGCAGAGAAAAGTAATAATATTTAAATACCCACTGATGATAGCCATGTGATGGCTGAAAACGTTTTAGATTTTTAATGGTTTTAATGTATTTTTAAGATATTTCTAATGTATTTTAAATATTTTCATATGTATGCACCTGCAAGTAATTTTAGCACACTTTTTTGTGCTTTTTTATGACTTTTAATATCTTATTCAAGGTGAATTTAGAACTAGTTTTAACTTTCATTTATTGTAATTCTTCACTTTTAAGATAAAGTGATGTCTGGAACATTTTGCTCAAGGTTGCTGCTTTACATGAGGCTGCTCCAGTGTTGAATTCAGGGGGTGGCCAGGGGGGGAGGGACATTCCCCTCCTCCCGGAGCAATGATATGTCCCCCCGGATGATTTGAAAATTTGTATTTTCAATGGTAAAAAAGTGAAATCCCCTCCCTCTCTCCCCCCGGAGCCATTGGAATCCCTCCCAGAGAAAAGTGCTTGAATTCAACACTGGGCTGCTCCAAGGTAGCATTCTAATTAGGCATATGAGTTGATATCCATATTATAAGTATGTTATGACATGAGAAGAGTTAGCAAAATGTGTAGTGCCTGCCCTGGGTAAATATTTAATTTTATTACTTAAATCAATTTTATCCTAGCTCTCACACATTATCACATGTGCACAAGCTTTTAATATCAACAGAAGTTACATAATACAATATTGTATCAGTTTACAAAATTATTATTGGAATATTGACTGATTTTGTCACATTTGTTATTTTTCAAATTAAAAGATAATAGGAACCTAAATTGACTCATTAACATTTATCAGACTCAGTGGTGGCTCGTGGATTATATTTAAAAAGGTTCACAATCACAATATGAAAAATACAAAAATATAATTTGTAGGAAGGACATAACATAAAGGTTAAAATACATTTGCACAATATTGAATTCAGAGTTGTTTTTCTCTGGATGAAATTTTGCTGATCCGAGAAAGACATGGATTTCGGGGCAGAGGGTTTTCAAGGCAGAATTCCACTTTCCCAGTGGGTTCCCCCTTGGCATTCCCTGAATTCATCGCTGAATATTTGTTTTCCCAAGTTTAAAAATTTGTAAATAAAAGAAAAAAGCATCCATAGATGGAAAACTGGTACCATTTTATTTTCTACAAAAGAATGTAGAATAATGATATTTCTTACAATTTACCTTTATTCAAGTACAGTTTTTGTACATTAAATGTAAACAGTTTAGTTCCAAAATATTAATTTTTCTAACACAAATGTTAACTGTTTGTAACTAATTCTTATATATAATAATAAACCTAAGAACAATAAAAATGCACGTTGGAAGTTGTGCGAATGGAAGGTTCTAAGTAAGGTGTCCCCCTGGCCTTCATCTCTCCCGTTCCCGTCTGTGTAAGCTTATTTTGAAGAGCATTTCTCTGCTCGCACGTGCTATCAAGAAAAGGCTGGGTGTGCTCGGTGTTGAAAACTTTTGAATTTTCTTCAGTAAGGGTTTGTTATGGATGTATCTAAAGAAAGGGAGAGGGGGGGGGGGGCATGAGTGAATGATACTCAGAGATTGACAAAAAGATTTTTTTCTTAATAATTGTTTTATTTGTTAAGTTCCCAGTAGCAGAAACAGTGCAGCATGGCAGCAGGTGCTGCAGATTATTTTAAACCTTGCAGATTAATCCACCAGCTTAAAAAGTCATGCTGGGTTTAAAAAATAGCTGAAATTTACTTTAAAGTCTCCAGATCTATAGTATTTGTTGTATCCTTTTATATTTTCTTTATAAATGCAAATTTTGCTTATTTTATGGATTTCTATTATTTCTTTTGATAGTAAGCTTAGTCTAGCATTGTTAGGTCGCAGATAAATTTTAGTTTGCTGCAGACTGACACAGAAAATTCTGCTTCTGGGGTTAAGTTATTTCTTCAGTTTCCTTTGAGGGTTCACATGTCCATGTGCACTAATGGACGAGCCACCACTAGTCAGAATGTAACAATCATCTTGAAACTAGTAAAATATAACTTTATATAATAGAATTATATAAGGAATATATTATCTAATAAGGAGCTCCAAGCAGCAGCGCTCGTGCGATAGCTTCAGAGCCCCGAGCCCTCCCTTCCCGCTTTTTGATGTCTTTGATTTAATCAATTTTCCTTTTAAATGTGTCTGGTTTTAATTTTCTGATTTTTTTTTTCAACCTGGTTTCCACAAGAGTCCCGGTTTAAAGGTGAATGCAGGCAGGGACATTGGACAGACACAAAGGAACACTGCGCTCCGCGAATTCTGCTGCGGTCTTCCAACCCACCCACCCCAACTAATAAGGAGCTCCAAGCAACAGCGGTTGTGCGATAGCTTCAGAGCTCCGAGCCCTCCCTTCTTGCTTTTTGATGTCTTTGATTTAATCAGTTTTCCTTTTAAATTTGTCCGGTTTCAATTTCAAGGATCCTTATTAGGAAATTCTTACCTAAACAAAATACAGTAAACTACGAGTATATTTAAAGTAAAATCTGTCAGTATTGAGAAAACTTTATACCAAAGTTGAAAAATAATGCATTTAAAATCATTCTGTGAAACTTTAAAATCATTCCTCATTAGACAAAATTTGCTAACATATAAAAGGCAACTCTCAAAACAGAATTCTTCACTTGATAACATGCATATAAGCTGGTAATTGGTATGTTGCTATAAAATTTATAAACATTAAAATAAACTAAGATATATGCAGAAATTCTGATAAAAATTTAGATTTCAGTATACACATATTGTCTGGCTCAGACAAGAAAAACACTGGAACTGGTCTGGACTTGGTCCTGTTGCCAGGGTATCTGGTCAGTCGACTTTATTTTAGGGAAGTTAAGCATTTTTTTTTTTCTCCCGTTCAATCCATCATTCTGAGAAATATCTCAGCCTTTTTCGCCCTTCCACTCCTACGGACGAGGGTCCTTCCCTACAAGTTTTGAACCTCTAAAAGCAGGAAATCTACTCAAGGTTTTTCTTTTCTGAGTCAGACAGCATACAGTAGACCTCTTCAAATCTGTACAGCTTAAAACCAGAGGTTGTGCAGATTTTAAAATTTTGCAGATTTCTGGTCATCATTTTGTTTATATTTTTCAAACAATAATTTGAATGTTGTTAAACATTGAAAATTATAATGAATGCTTACAGTAAAATAAAATATTAAAATAATTTATTAATTTAATACCTAATTAATTAATAATTACATAAAATGATTGTGTAAAATGATAAAAATGTAGAAAAATATTAAAATATTAAAAATAAATTGTTTTTCTCAATGTCATACCAGCACTGCTGTCACTTGTTCATATAGAAATTTAAAGCTTTTCTTTTTTTATTTATGTCTTACATCATTCTAGGGTTTACCATACGATTGTGCCAAAAAACAAGTAGATGAACCAGAATCGAGCTTTTTTATGATCTCTACTTTTTGAATTATTGTCCAACTAGCGACACTAGCGTGTTTTCTTTTCCTGTTTTTAGGTAGATTTCATAAGAAATACTACATACCCTTTGTTGGAATTTCTGAAAAATTTTTGCAGATCTACACCGATCATGACCCCTAGAGCTCAAAACCACTTCCCAGATAAAAACTTTATAGATCTATCTATCTTTATTATATATCTTTTTTTTTTATGAGCATAACTTCCATAATTCTGCACAAATCTTTTCCAAACTGATACATAAAATCAAGGTGCAGAAAATCTTGGTCAAGTTTCTTAACAGGTAAAATCAGACCAAGAGGGTGTAAATAGGGAGGGGTTTTGTGAAAGCAGAAAAAAACTGCATAACTTCTTAATTATAATGTGTATCAAACCAGTTTAAAGTTATTATTACTTCTAGGAAAAGGGCTAAAGTTTTATGCATGACAGATTTTTGATATCATTAAAAATGGGCTCAAGGCACGAAAAAAATATGGTTTTAAGAAGAAAAAATTCTTAACTTCGTCAATTCCCAAGATATCAAATCCACTTAAATTTAATGTAAATCTTCTTAATATTATCTACAACTTTTATATTGACAAGATTTTGATAGGTTCCTCTCTTACGACAAAAAGAAAAAAAAAAAGGGGGGGGGTGTATAAGAAGAAAAAAAAATTTTAACTTCATCCATTCACAAGATATCAAATCCCTTTAAATTTATCATAAATCTTCTTAATATTATCTACAACTTTTATATTGACATGTTTTTGATAGGACCAAATCTTACAAGCAAAAAAAAAGGGGGGGGGGGGGTTGTAGAAAGGAAAAAATCACATATCCGTTAATCTGCCCTCTAGGCGATAAAAAGTATCATTTGTGTGATGAAAATTTTTGTCAACCCTCAGAGATGCTGTATGTAGAGTTGTATTATTAAATGCGTGCATGTGTAAATAAAAATGTCAGCATTTAAAATATAGTCAAAATAAGCAATCACTACATGGTTTAAATTTATTGTAGAAATTTTCTTAATATGATCTTTTAACTTTTGTAGAACAAGTTTCTGATAAGATGAATTGTACTCATGAAGATATTACTAAAAGTATTCTCAAGGGATGAAAAAAATAGAGATTGAAAAAAAGATTATCGTATTAACAAGATTCTGATAAAACCAACTCTTGCAAAAAAAAAAATGAAATAAAAAACTCGATCAAATCAAATTGTTAAACTGAGCTTATCTCTAATCTAGATTAGTTCCTGTTGGTGAAATTAGTACCGAACTTTAAAATCTACCTGTGTCTGTAAGTCGAGCTGGTGGGGCTTTTTTGTTATTTTTAATTAGAAATATTGGAATCAGCCACATTGGCCAGAATTACATACGAAATCGCAAAAAAAGTCAACCTAAACAAATGCGGCTTCAACAATTACTGATATTGGGCAAAAGTTACCATTGCACCATATTTTTTATCTTATTAGATAACAAAATAATTTACACCAGAATTATAAAATACCAGAATTATATGTCCTGTTAATCCAGATTTAATAAACAAAAAGGCTTGATTAATTAAAAAAATCTCTTTGAAAAACAGATTGTAATCACCACTGATATTAGTGCCATCTTGATTTTTTTTCGGAAATAAATTCATATAATAAAAGAACTGGACAATTACACCGTAAAAAGTTATATATACACTTGATAAAATATCATTAGTTTACTACACGGTGTACAAAACTGTTGTAAAGTCAAATAAACTTATACAAACATTAAAATAAAGTTAAAATCTCTACGTTTCGGTCATCATTCTATGACCTTCCTCAGGAACGTTATCGTATAACTTCTAAAATTAGAGCAAAACCGTCTTGAGTTCAAAATGTTCGTTATATATTCAGTCAAAAGTCACTTTATCCAATTACAATCCAGAAAGCATGCAATGGCACCATCTATTAGACAAAAAGTAGACTACAATTTCGAATGATTTTTAATATGGCGCCGTCTATGAGGTAAAAAATGAACATTGCCTTACAATAGATGGGGCCACTGCAGGCCAAAATTGTTCATTTGATAGTCTTTTATTCTTTTTTTACCTCATAGACGGCGCCATATTAAAAATCATTCGAAATTGTAGTCTACTTTTTGTCTAATAGATGGTGCCATTGCATGCTTTCTGGATTGTAATTGGATAAAGTGACTTTTGACTGAATATATAACGAACATTTTGAACTCAAGACGGTTTTGCTCTAATTTTAGAAGTTATACGATAACGTTCCTGAGGAAGGTCATAGAATGATGACCGAAACGTAGAGATTTTAACTTTATTTTAATGTTTGTATAAGTTTATTTGACTTTACAACAGTTTTGTACACCGTGTAGTAAACTAATGATATTTTATCAAGTGTATATATAAATTCATATTTTTGTCATGAAAAAGGCTTGAGTTCGGTCATATTAGCCATGCATGAGTAATGTTGAAAATAAATATTGAAACACAGGAAACGAACATAAGAAAAATAAAAAAACAATTCGGTTACAGAATATTGTACAGGAACTACAATGTGATGAGTTTTTGCTATGGGTATGCAATTTACATCAAAATCAGAAATGCCATAATTTTATTTAGTAACTAATTAGGTGTAATAGCCAAAAGAGTATGAATAACAAAACATAATGTGAAAGCCGCTGATTTCAGTGTTCGTGATTTAAAATAAAAAATCTAATTATTCAGATTTTTTTTTATTTAAATCAGATTTTTTTTTTTTTTTAAACCTCACACAATATTATTTTATGACTTTTAATTTATAAAATAAAAATTATACATGCACACACACACACACGCATGCTATATATGTACTACCAATATATATATTAATATTATTACACAATTTACATAAATGATTAAAATTGAAACATTTTAGGCTATCAAGATATTTTATTATACAAAACGCATGTAAAAATATAAATCAGGTGTCAAAAATCAATTCCACTTTACATACTTTAATTAAAATAACTGCAGCACATTAAATTTTTTAATAATTTTGGAAGCAAGTTAAAATGTTAACTTTTGTTTTTTGTTAAAGTGTTGGTACAGAAAAACGAGTTTAGCAGCTATATCAGTTCCTAATTTTCAAATGTACCAAACAGAAAACAATCGTTCTGCTGAGTCAGATGAAGCTATTGCAGTAAAATGCTGGCTGATTATGAATTCTTTAAGTTTTTTAGTATTATTCTTTTCAATAATTGTAATGTATGTCTTCCACCATTCTAAATGACAATTCTTTCACTATATTAGATTGAGAGAAAAATTCATTGAATGGGTCAGATTTTACTTCAAATTTTAATATAAAAGGCATCACCAAAGTACTAGAGAATTTCTCTTTAGCAAGCAATAATGCTAATATTTTCTCAGAGCTTCTTAATTTTTCTCCTGCATAATGGGGATTGAAAAGATAAAAAATAAATGTGTTGGGATGCTTGTTTGTAACGAGCAAAGTCATACAATTTTATTTTACTTAAACTTGCAGAAGTTTTTCTAAATACTAAGTAATAGGCAAGTAAATATTCCTATATTTAATATATTCCAGCATAGATTTGATTACTGTTACAAGTTCATTTTACAATTTGATTTAAATGAAATTTGAAACCATTTTTTTTTTAAACTTTATATTGTACTTTATTTTTTGACAAAAATTAAGCTTTATCTTTCTAAAAACTGATTGATTATCTGTATTATATAAAACTAAATTATATTAAAGTGCAGTAATATATTTGTTTACATTTTCAATTTATTTAAAAATAATTTTTAAAAATCTGATTTAAATCAAGGATTGTTTTTAAAAAATCAATTGTTTTAAATCATGATTAAAATCAAGCTGATTTATATCAATGAACATCTTGAATTTTGTTCCTGCAACTTAATTGTAAGTTTCACTGTTTACATCGGAAATGATTTCCAGATTTTAGGCATTCATAGATTTAAGGGAGTCTACTGTATTATATTATACAGTAGACTCCCTCAAATCCATATAGCTTGAGACCAGAGATTGTGTGGATTTTAGAATTTTGAGGATTTCTAGTCAGTACTGTGTTAACATTTTTTAAACAGTAATATGAATGTAATAATGCAATCGAAATTATAATGAATGCTTTCAATATAGTAGTAAAATAATTAAGTAATAAATTAAAATAATAAAAAGTAAGATAATTTAAAAAATGATTAAAGTATTAAAAGTAAAGGTCAAGTAAATAATGAATAATGTATAATTAAATATGCATTTTTCTTGAATTATTCATTGAAACTTTCCTTCTAAAGGTACCTTTTATTAATTCACATGAAAATAATAAATATAGGAAATTTTCTTTCAGGTTTAGTCAAATTTAATAACCAAAAAAGCTTAATTAATACATAAATATATTTGGAAAAAAGATTGCGATTATCAGTGATTTCAGCAATATCTGATTTTTTTCAGAAATTAATTTATACTTCCTTCATGAAAAACCTTGACTTCAGTCATATTATCGAGAATTACATATTAAAATACATACGGAATGATATAAAACTAAAAAATTCTGTAATTTTTACCTTACCTCTGAACTGAAGTTTCATTGTTTACATCTGTGATGATGTGCAGATTTGAGGAAGTCTATTGACCTATAAAATGTGTTGGAAAAGATTTTGACAGTGCATGTTTATTTGTTTCTAGATCTTTTAATCTTACGTCAATTTAAGATTTTGTATGCAGTCTTAATTTAAAATGAATTATAACAATATGGATCATTAGACAGAAAATTACAAATTTTAAGAATAAAGGATTTAATATATACAAATAGAAAAATCCGCCATATGATATGCAGACTAAAGATGTTTTGACATTTGATGCAGACCCCCCCCCCCCTTTTTTTTTTTTTTTTTTTTTTTTTTTTTTTTTTTGTGACGAAGGGGAGGTGGTGGCTAAAATTTAAATCTCTTAAATATTTATCAAATAAATAACAAAATAAAAATTGTGAAGATGCTAAAATTACTGCAGTACAATATTTTTGTGAATTTAATTTAGCATGAACCATAAAGAGCAACACTGACAAAATACACACACATTGCAGTTATAGGAAATATATATATATATATCATCAACAACAACCGTTTTCTATCCACTGCTGGATGTAGATCTCCCCTAGATTTTTTCATTATTTCCTGTCTAGTGCTTTAGTTATCCAATCAACACCAGTCACTTTTCTGATTTCGTCACTCCATCTTACTTGAGATTGTGTTCTTGGTGGTTTTACATTTCTCAGATATTGCAATAAAAAGCTGGTTGATCATGAATTCTTTAAGTTTTTTAGTATCATCGTTTTCGATAACTGTAACGTGTGTTCTACCATTCATCCATCATTCCATCCAAAATAAGAAAAAGGACAGAGTTCTTTCACTATATTATAGACCGGGAGCCGGCAGCACAGACAATTACCTCATTGAGTTCACGGATGAAATTCTAGGATTAGTTCAATCTTGATTTGCATATTAAAATGCAATCAGTCTGCCAAGTAATATCTTGGTGGAAAACCTGATTTTAGCAGCTGACTCGTAGGTTTACGATTGTGTTTTCCTGCACCAAAAGGTATGAAACCATGGAGGACTGGGAGCAAGATATGATTTGGCAGACCGATTGCGTTTTAATATGCGAATCAAGATTTAACGAATCCTAGAATTTCATCCGTGAACTCGATGAGGTGATTGTCTGTGCTGCCAGCTCTTGGTCTATTAGATTCAGATAAAAATTCATTGAATGCTTCAGATTTTACTTCAAACTTTAATATGTAATAGCAGGGTTGGAAAAAAACCAGGTTTTTTTTTCGAAAAAACCCGGTTTATTTGAAACCAGGTTTTTTTAGTTTAAACAGGGTTTTTTTAAAACATCCTTTCTTATTACACATACATGCATATTTATTGATAAAAATAGACATTGTTGGATATATAAGTAGTATAACTACATTTGATAATAATTTAAATTATATAATTAGTCGATTTATGTAGAAAATTGAAAAAATTCATATTTTAATTTAAACAGTATTAGTAACAGTCTTATGTTCAAAGAACAAATTGCTCTACACAGAGAAACACTGATACCCTGAAAATCTTTATAAACAATCTTTTGATTACTGATAATAAACATTTGATGTAGTGTGATGAATATAATATTCTTTTCCTCAGTTATTCAAAAAATAAATTTCAAATACTTCTTTGGGTTTTGTTTTTTTGAGTGACAATTCGAAGTCAACATTTTTGGTCATTAGATTCAGCAGATAACAAACAAAAAAATAGATTGGTATTATTAAAATGCTGTAACTAGCACACAATTTTTGAATACTCTCTGATTTGACTTCATATTTTGATTTTAATTCTTAAAGATAATCTCCCCAATCAAGAAATTTTCTTTTATAGCTTGACAAAAATCTTAACTTTTTCTTTAGAGCAATAGATATGTTCATCAACACATACTAATTTTCATTCTGTACATAAAAGAACTTCATCTAGACCCACTATATCTAATGCTTATTGCTAAAATAAAGTGTTGAAAGTAGAAACTATTTATATCCATTAATTTGAAACACTTAAATTATAAAGAAAAAAAAAATGTCATTAGATTTCTTTTAAAAAAACCAATTGGTTTTCTTGAGAAAAAAAAACCAGTTGGTTTAAACTGCGGTTTAAACCATGGTTAAAACCGATTGGTTTAAACCGTGCCAACCCTGTATAATAAGCATCACCATATTAGAGTATTTCTCTTTAGCAAACAATAATGCTGATATTTTCTCAGAGCTTGTTAATTTCTCTCCTGCATAAAGAGGATTCAAAATATAGGATAATAAATGTATTGGGCTCAATTTTTGCTTGTAACCAGGGCCGAAACCAAGGGGGTATGTGCCCGGGTGCCAAAGGAAGATTTTCTTTGTCGATTTTTCTCACATCTATGTTTAGCAGGCTATTGTTAAAATCATTCTGTCTGGCGTACGACAAAAGACAGAAGAATCTAAAGATAATATAGCATAAGGATCCTGTATAAAGTAGAATTTTTTTCCGATTCCGTTTTCAAGATTTTAATCAATCAATATTTGACAAAGCCAAGGGCAGACCCAGCTTACCATTTAGAAGGGGTGGGGGGTCATGGATTTCCTTTTTTGGGGGTGGGAAGGGGTCACATCTTGTTATGAGAATATTTTATATCGAAAGCTATTCCCAACTCCGAACTAGCTACTTTTTTTATAGTTTCGCGAAGTCATTTTAATTCGTAAATACAAAAAAATTGCATTAATAGTCGTAAAAATATAAAATTTACCGATTCAGATACCAAGAAATTAAAGAGTTTCCCATTTTCTTCTAAAGCAAAGATTCATTCAGAAAACATTGTCAAAGTTAGCATTTTTAGCCAAGTTTTACAAGTTGACAGCCACAGAAATGTCGCAAAGGAACAATTGTCTGTCACTTCTGGAAATTCAGTTTAAAAAGTCTAACAATTGTCAATGATTAAATATGGCAAAAATTTGTATTAAATTTTAGAGGTAACTAAACCGTATACATTGGCAGCTATGTAATTCTATTAGTGTCATAAAAATTGCAGTTGTAGCCTCTTTTTTCTGCTCAAAGTATTAAATAGTTTTTTTTACAATTGAACTTATACCTTTGGAATGGATCATTTTCTTCTGATGTACTGATGGCTTCCATTATTATGAAACAGCCGTTATAAATGAAGTGTTAGGTGAAGATGAAAGGGCAGCCGTAAAAAGTTAAAACTGATTTTCTGGTCAGAATGGGGGAAAAAATGCTCATAATTTTTTTTTTTCAAAGG
Organism: Maratus speciosus; assembly: GCA_963932465.1. NCBI lineage: Eukaryota > Metazoa > Arthropoda > Arachnida > Araneae > Salticidae > Maratus > Maratus speciosus. The sequence goes on along the minus strand of OZ010796.1, from coordinate 47,310,852 downwards.
GCTTTTTTAAATAAACAATTCCATTCCCCATTTTTCTTAAAAGTAACAGAAATGTACATCTAAGAAATGTTACTAGTACCATAAAAATTAATGAATTAAGTGAAAATTTATATTTCATCTCCTTAGTTGGTGACGATTTCTGTAAATCCGGCTTATATGCGTTTTTTGCTTATCCGAGGTGAGCTTGGTCCGTATTAACTCGGATAATCGGGACTTTACTGTATAGCAAATTTATATATTTAACCATAGAAAAACTAATTAAAAAAAATATTCAAGATTCTAAATAATTAGAAAAAAAAAATTACAGAGAGCAAAGTAAGCTATATGTATGAAATTGTAATAATATTTTTTAATAATTCCATGAACTGGAACAATATTTTCCATACTTTCACAAACGGGAACAACATTTGTCACAATTGCAATGTATAGTTTTTGATCTTATAAAAAACTTCTTTAATTGAACTATTTTGACTGATTTCAACATTAAATAGTTTTTTGATTTAAAAAATGTCTGCTTCAGCATATTTATCATACATTTTTCTATAAAACTGTTTCATGTTTTAGCAACATAAGCTGAGAAAGTAAAAAGGTCCAATACAGGGTTCCCAGCAAAACATGACTGGCAAATTCCCTGACCAAATGGACCTACAACAAAATTCGCTACTTATTTTCACAATCCTTTGTCAAAACTAGTGATTTTTTTTTTCTGTTTTCGTAATCAAATTCTATTCTGTTCATCGTTCTTCAAATTTCTGGATTTTTTATTTTTATTTTTTTACGATTGTTTGATGAATTTTGTGATTTTTTTCCAAGACTATTTGATGAATTTCATGTCATTTTTAATTTTTTCTCCAAGACTGTTTAGGAAATATTTGTAAATTCCCTGACTTTTCCTATATATTTTGAAATTTCCCTGACTACTTTGAAATTCCCTGACTTTCCATGATGCTGAGAACCCTGCAATAAATTTAATTATGGCAACAGCATTTTTTTTTTTTTTTTTTTTTTCTAAGAATACAAGAACTTTTTTTTATAGATTAAATGGAGGGGATTTATCCCTCTCCAGCATATGTGTATGCATCCAGTATTCGTAAATGGCAGGGATGATTCTGAGTGGGAAAAAATTTTCGGAAATTCACATAGCATTTTCGGAAATACATCGGAAGGGGGGAGGGTCGCGCCCCTTTGGCGAATTTTGCGTTTTTTTTTCGCGATCTGTTGACGAAATTTGCGGTTCTTTCGCGATCTGTTGACGAAATTTGCCGTTTTGCGCGTTTTTTCCGCGATTTTTTGACGAAATTTGCCGTTTTTTTCGCACCTTTTTTGAGGAAATTTGCAGTTTTTCGCGATATTTTGAGGATATGTGTGGGTTTTTTCGCGATCTTTTGACAAAATTTGCCGTCTTTTTCGCGATCTTTTGACGAAATTTGCGTTTTTTCGCGATTCTTCGACGAAATTAGCATTTTCCCCGCGATCCTTTCACGAAATTGTTTTTTTTTCGGCAAACATTTGTCAAAATTCGCGATATAGTTTATGTCCGAAATTTCGGATTTATGACCGATTATTTCTCTAGTTTTCGGAAATGACTGCCTTAATTTTTCGGAAAATTCGGAACAGAATCACCCCTGGTAAATGGTAATGGAGTTTTCTCATTGCTATTTATTTTTGTGGGTCTCAAATATTATGTATATCTAATGCCGATTTATATATATGTAATATAAAATAAAAAAAGAAATAATGTATCCCTACCATTTTAAGTGTAAATATCTTTCCATACTCAATTTTATGTTGGTTTTCTAATAAAATATATCTGTATGTATATTGGCATCGTTGACCTTCACATAGGTAGGTTATTTTGTCATTGAAACCTAAATTTTTAATTTTATTAAATTAATGTTTGTTTGGGGACTGCATTTTAGAAAAAAACTGGGATAGTTCCTAACTATGGGCGAGTAACTGAATTCATAGACCTAAGTTGTTTGTGTAATATTAAACAGTAATTGTCTGACAAAACCATCATATGCTTACAATACATCATTAACTGTTTTTTCTACAATATGTCAAAAATTTTTAATATTTTATTGCTATTCATTATATGCTAAAAAGTATTTATAAAAGTAAAGAAAATGAACAAGACGTCTTTCCAAAGATGTGCGGAAAAAGCTGAGATTCCCTTTTTAATACCTCTTTAGTTTTAGTGACCCCAGAGTAAGAATCACCAAATGATCCAGATGTACCGGCAAATTACAAGACATATATATATATATATATATATCATTATAATCATATATACAGGGTGATTCATAAATATCGAAACAATAGGCTATTTCCTTAAATATTGCCCCTACACCCATACTTCCAATTGCAAAGTTTTATAAAAAAAGGTGCAAAATTTAATGACATAAGTTGCAACTCCACAGGGGGTCTATTTGAAAAAATACAAAGATTAAATTTTTATACGACCCCCATAGTGTAAAAATTCCAATCAAGAAAACTTTCCTTATCCATTCCTGAATTAAGCACAAAAAATTGCATCTTCATATCTGAAAAACTCGCAGAGTTATGGCCGTTTAAATAATTCATCAGGTTTTAAGGGATTAGACACAAATTGAAATGCGTGCAATCGAAGAAACAATGTTAGTTTAAGAGTTCTTGGAAACATGTAAAAAATGTATTTGTTGAGTTAGAATTTTGATTTTTTTTCTTTTTTTTGTGATGGTTAACCGTATAATTTACAAGCAAAATCACATCCTAATATTTCGCATAAAGTTTTTTAAAAATTTAAATGTTTAGTATTTTTTTAGCGGATGTAATTTAAAATCTTTATAACTCGAAACATTATTCATCGGATTTCAATTTTTTTTCATTTAATTAAAGAGTAAAGTATAATTTTAGTTTTGCTTCAGGAGTTTTTTTAATTTTAATTTTAAAAATATTAAAAATATTTGCTTAAAAAATGTGTAACTTATTTTTTAAAATATCATATTTTCAAAAGTAATATTTTTTTCAATTTGCCGAAATAAAATGAATGTAAAATAATCAAAAAAGACATGTTAAAAGTTTGCACCTTTTTAATTTACGATTAAAATAGCATCATGCAGAAAAACGCATTTAAAGTTTTAAACATTGATTGGCTCCTAATAAAATATTTAAATGCATTTTAAAAAATTGCACGTGAAAAAGTCGCTTCTTTCAGGTAGCTTAAACTTCCGATTCAGTTTAACTTTTGCCGTTTCCACCACCTTTTTGTACTACTTAAATGTCCATAAATAAATGTTTAATGTAGAATTTGAAACAATGCTTTTTTGAACATGACGATTAAGAGTTTTTCATAATTTTAGCCCTTACAAATTCAGGCTTTTTATCGCCACGGCGAGGCCGATAAAAAAGGTCTGTATACTGGGGCCGGGACTTTTTTCTGAAGACTCGGTCAGGTCGGGCCGATCGTATTTTTTCATACCGAAGCGGGTGTTGGTGTGATTTATGGCGGCCAATTATCTATACGATTGATGTAGGCCCGAAACGGGGGGGGTGCCTTCCGTAGAGGTCTTTCTAAGGTAACCTAACCCTTATTTACGCAAGGATATCCAAGGTTCGAAGAAAATCACTGAAAACTCCGAACGATTGGGTTCGAACCCAGCATGAGAGCAGAACCTCTCGGCCACTGGTTATACCGAACCGGGACTGGCTACCTTATTCCTAGGTCACCCCTGGGCGAAATTTTCAGTACCGGTCTCGAGACAACCCATATTAAAATCATTATCTCTGACTGACCTAACCCGTGCAAAAATAACTAAAATTTGGCTCAGCCCAAAAACCTTTGCAACAAATGCATATATTTTTAAATGGCCATTATTTTACAATAAAATTTTAAAATTCATATTTTTAAAGGATAGTAGATTTTAAGGCAAAAAAATTTAAATACAGTAAAACTAGTGAAAAAAATCTACCTCTGACGGAATCCTTTCTTAAATGGAAAAATCTGTTGATCCACGCAAAATGAATATAATAATACCTGAGAAAAAATAGATTACATTTACAACTCCTAAGAAGGGAACTTGTCTATAACGCTTTTTTTTTCTTTCCTATGTGATTCCAGCTTAAAAGATTTTACTTTATAGCATTTTTCATTGTTTCTAGCACATGGAATATGGATTAACGTTAATAAAAGAGAAGTGAATCATTTACATATAAATAGAGATTCATTAATAAAACAAATAATCACAGCTTTTGGCACTTCTTTAAAAATAATAAATATAAACATGAAAAAAGAAAAGATATAAAAAGCATTTTTGGTCAGAACTCCTCCATACGAAACACCTTTTAACCATATCGATGTAAAAAACTATGTAGAAATTCAGTCAGGTCGGGCCAGGCTACGATTTGAACTTTTTTCCAGACAGGGCCGAACTTATTTTCCTATGGGTCGGTTCGGGACCGGACCTAGATATTTCGACCCATGCAGACCACCAGCATACTTTGAAAGCAAGTTTAACGTAAAATCTATACGCTGCCTATTTTATGTCCAAAGGAGAGGCACTGTCTTATATCGACTTTTAATAATGTACAATTTGTGGCTGATCCCTATCTTGCATTCAAAATGAGTCAAAAACTCGTCGCTCAGAGGCATGGATAAATGGTGTAAGTCACGAATTTTGGATTTTGATATCTCTGCGAACTTTAAAGATATCGAAATGAATTTTTTTGTGTTTAATTCAGGAATAGATAAGGAAAAATTTCCTAATTGGGAATTTTACTCTACGGGGCCCGTATAAAAATTTAATTTTTGTATTTTCTCATATAGACCCCCCATGGAGTTAAAACTTATCTCATCAAATTTTGCACCTTTTTTTATGAAACTTTTCAATTGGAAGTATGTGCCTAGGGGCAATATTTAAGAAGATAGCCTATTGTTTCGATATTTATGAATCACCCTGTATAATGTATGACATTCCATGATATATATATCCTAATTATAAATCATATATGACATATTTATTACTTATAAATTGATGTACATATGGTGTATATACATACAAGTGTTTGGAGTATATATAGTCATAAATAAGATGCAATATAAATTTGGCGATGATCTTGCCAAAATCATAATTGCTACTCAAATGCAATGTGTAGGCTGCTACTACAAAGTACTTTTTCTTTTCCTTGATAGCATCAATCATTTTGACACCGTGCTTTTGATAGGCGGTGATGCATTTGTGTACCAATTAAAGTTAATGTTTAAATGTCACATTAGCACCAGAATTTTGGAACGAAAATTTTCCTTTTATTAAGTATGTGAAAAAAAATCAAAAACAGTTGTCTATAAAAATAGATAATTGGCTTTATTATAATCAGTAAATTGTATACATAATTAAAAAATGACTTGTATTAAATGAAACAGTAAATAGGTTACCAAATTTCCTTCTGTTGCAAGGCCCATTTTTGCAATTTCGTCAAAACCCCCACACTAAAAAATACCTGACATTGTTTTGTTTCATAAATTACTATTTTTAACATATTTTAAAATATATTGTAACAGTTGCTTTTGCAACTGTGAAAGCAAATGTGAAATTCCTAGGTATCATTGAATGAATTGATGGAATGCACATAAAAAATAGGTAGCTAGAAATTTATCCTGATGTGCATATTGATAAAAATAATTATCCTTTGTTAGTTTTACAAAAAAAAATGTAAACAAGTTAATTTTAACGTGCAATTGATTTTTTTTTTTTTTTGAGAATTATGTATGTTAAAAATACACTAAACTCTTTTGAAACGCCCGATGTAAATGTAAGGAAATCATAGTCCCTATGGAAGAAACACCATAAGATTTTACCTGTTAAGATAGAAACCTATTAAACAATCTTTAGTCATTTGATGTTACTTCTTAGTATGTTTTACTGTAATAAAATAAACATAATAATTTTACATAAAATGTGTAACAGCAAAATCACTAGAGACCAAAATAAAATGCAGTTTTGGAGAAGTTTAAGACTGAGCAGTAATATCTCTTCAGTAGGGACAAGATTTGGTTATAAACAGCTTTCGTTATCTCATGTTTTACTGAACAACGCACAATAAAATGTGTAAAAACAGAAATGCTAGGAACCAGAAAAATATTTGTGCAACGTACTGGGTCTGTAAATGATTTAAAATTTATTTTTCATGATACGATTTTAATTTGTAACATGCTTCGTAAAATTAATCTCAGGTGAAATTACGAAGCTTAATCTAATTTATACATCTACGTACAAGTTGTAAATTGTACTAAATTTACTGCTGATATTTATTTAACACAGTGAAAATCTGATTGCGAATTTTTTTTTTTTTTTTATCATGGGCCTGTTCAGAAGTGCAGTTCACGCCGCGCGCGCGCTCAGAAGTTTTTGCCATGGAGTAGGTCTTATCGAAGAAAGGAATTTTCAAATAATTCAATTATTTCATTATTTTTATAGTTCAAAACAAGTAAAACCAACGACTATATTTCTTTATCTTTCCAAAACATGGTTTTCGTAACAGGAATACATGCTTATGTTCATTCAGATAAAATTCAAAATATTCCGGAAAGAGTCACGTGACCTATTTTATCCACTTCAGCTTGATCAGCAATCAGTCAACCGTACACAAACATCGCGCAAACTCGAGGGGTCTCTCAATGGGCGAAATCGTGTACGAGATTACGGAATCATCTTGATTACAGCTGATTCAGCTGATTACTATGATTACATGTGATTATACCTGATTACACCTAGATTACATGTGATTATACCTGATTACACCTAGATTACATGTGATTATACCTGATTACACTTGATTACAGTTGATTTCACTTGGAAATACGTGATTATATTGCTAAAATTTATGATTTAACAGTTTTACTCGATTTTATTGCCTTCCAAAAATCTGTTTTTTTTTTTGTTTTTTTTTTTTAAAGATTTGTCCAAAATAAGAAATCAGTATTAAGCAGGACGGTGATTTGCCTATCACTGTTCTGCTGACAGTGGCGTAGCTAAGAGGGTGGGGTCTGAATCTCACCCCAAATGATGGGCTCGTACACTAAATCATGAATAATAAAAGTAGTAACTTCTGCTAAAACGGCAATTTTTTTTTCTTTTTTTACATGTTAACTTTTTAGATTTGTCCAAAATAAGAAAATAGTATCAAGCGGGACGGTGATTTGCCTATCACCGTTCTGCCGACAGTGGCTTAGCCAAGGGGGTGGGGTCGGAATGTCCCCCTCTAACGATGGGCCCGTACACTAAATCATGAATAATAAAAGTAGCAACTTGTGCTAAAACGGCAATTTTTTTTTTATTTTTTTTACATGTTAACTTTTTAGATTTGTCCAAAATAAGAAAATAGTATCAAGCGGGACGGTGATTTGCCTATCACCGTTCTGCCGACAGTGGCTTAGCCAAGGGGGTGGGGTTGGAATGTCCCCTCTAACGATAGGTCGTACACTAAATCATGAATAAAAAAAGTAGTAACTTCTGCTGAAACGGCAATTTTTTTTTCTTTTTAGCTCACAGGCTATCAAAGCCTGAGAGCTAATGTGCCCGCCCGTTCTGTATGTATGTATGTACGTACGTACTGTACGTACGTACGTATGTATGTATGTATGTACGTAACGCGATAACTCTTGATAGAAACATCCGATTTGCTTCAAAATTTTTTTCTAGGTTCATTGTGATAAGGCGCTTCCCTGATTAGTTTTGGGAGCTCATTGATTAACCCTCTGTCTACCAGAAGGGTCCAATGGACCCGACATGTACATTCAAAATATTTATTCAAACCAGAAATTTCTTCAAAACAAACTAAATGTATAAATCAGACAATAATAAGTTAAATAAACAAATTAAATAGTTTTAAGTAAAAATTCTGGTGTAGAATGTTTTTATAAAACTTGAGTAAAATTTCCGGTAGTTGTAGGGTTAAGGATAAAGGGGGAAAAACGGGGTTAGTCCATCCCCTTAATTCAGATAAATGGGTTTTTCATGCAGAATCATTCGATTTGCTCCGAATTTGGTATACCGGTTTATTATGTTAAGGAACTTCCCTTTATTAGTTTTGGAGGTTCATTGGTTAAGGATAAAGGGGGAAAAGGGGTGTTAGTCCACCCCCTTAATTCAGATAAATGGGTTTTTCATGCAGAATCATTCGATTTGCTCCGAATTTGGTATACCGGTTTATTATGTTAAGGAACTTCCCTTTATTAGTTTTGGAGGTTCATTGGTTAAGGATAAAGGGGGAAAAACGGGGTTAGTCCACCCCTCTTAATTCAGATAAATGGGTTTTTCATGCAGAATCATTCGATTTGCTCCAAATTTGGTATACCGGTTTATTATGTTAAGGAACTTCCCTGATTAGTTTTGAGGGTTCATTGGTTAAGGATAAAGGGGGGTTAGTCCACACCTTTAATTCAGATAAATGGGTTTTTCATGCAGAATGATTCGATTTGCTCCGAATTTGGTATACCGGTTTATTATGTTAAAGAACTTCCCTGATTAGTTTTGGGGGTTCATTGGTTAAGGATAAAGGGGAAAAGGGAGGTTAGACCGCCCCTCTTAAATTAGATAAATGCGTTTTTCATGCAGAATGAACTGATTTGCTCCGAAGTTGGTATACCGGTTTATTATGTTAAGGAGCTTCCCTGATTCGTTTTGGGGATTCATTGGTTAAGGATAAATAGGGGGCTAGTCCACCCCCTTAATTTAGATAAATGGGTTTTTTTGCAGGATTATTCGATTTGCTCCAAATTTGGTATACCCGGTTTATTATGATAAGGAGCTTCCCTGATTAGATTTGGAGGTTCACTGGTTAATTATAAAGGGGGAAACGGGGGCTAATTCCCCTTCACTTATTTTTTTGAGGGGCATTATTCTTTAAAATAAGAGTATGATATACAATTAGTGTGAATAGCCTGTGAGCTCAATGCCATCAGTTTAGCTGGGCACTTTTATTTTTTATTTTTTACATGTTAACTTTTTAGATTTGTCCAAAATAAGAAAATTGTATCAAGCGGGACGGTGATTTGCCCATCACCGTTCTGCCGACAGTGGCTTAGCCAAGGGGGTGGGGTCGGAATGTCTCTCCTAACGATAGGTCCGTACACTAAATCATGAATAATAAAAGTAGTAACTTGTGCTAAAACGGCAATTTTTTTTAATTTTTTTTACATGTTAACTTTTTGGATTTGTCATCAGAAATGTCATCATGAGAGAGCAATTTGCATTCGCCTCCGGAAATTTAGTTTAAAATGCCAAATTTTATGGAATTTTTGGTAAGATTCTTCGCTTTTATTGAAAAATGGAAAACAGTTTCGATCACATAGTTTCTGAATAAGTGCACTTTCAAATTTCTTGAGGTTAGAAATATTTTCACGGATGTATCAGAAATTACCTAATTTTGATTTGAGTAGAGGTTTAAAGAGTCAGAGAGATTCGCATTGTTGAACAAACTTCGGAGGAGCGGGATTGAAAGAATTTAAGATATATTTCATTTTTTAATAACTTTTAGCATTTTTCTGTTGTTTACGAGGGGGAAGGTCATGACCCCCGTCTCCTTCCCCTTGGATCCGTCACTGATAATAACCGCTTGAGAGCATAAATGTACTATAGTTAAATCTACGACATTAGAACATGTCTGTAACGAAGCGTGCCATAAATGGAAAAAAAATTAAAGTTTGACGAAATTAACACTGTACAATTTATACCCGCTAATATAAAAATCTATTTAAAATGGAGCATTTATCCAGACCTTTGCGATTCCTTCTTTGTAGCAGTAAAGCCTGTGGAAAATTAAAAACAGAAACATTTCATGATCCCGATTACGAAAGGATGGATAATCTTAGAAATACTCTGGCTAAAGCGGATACCTGTTTAAAACGGTATTTTTCCGATCTCTAGTAATTCCGTTTTGAGAGATGTTATTGTAACTAGATAAAGTGTAAAACTTCATCAACGGAGAATTTGGTGGGACCAATGTTGCTAAAACTTACAGTAAAAAACAGGGCCGAAACTAGGGGGATGCAGAGGGGTCATGTGCCCCAAGCGTCAGAACGAAAGGCGAGGAAAGGGGTGGGGGCGCCAAATGAAGATTTTATTTTTCATTTCATACAAAAATGTATGTATATTATATATATATATATATACATTAAAGACAAAGTAACTCGCAAGCTAATGTTAAACCTATGGGAGCGTTCTTTAAAAAACATTTTCGCTTGCATTTTAATAGTTTTAAATGATTTTTTTTCTATTTTCGTTGCATATTTTTTAAATTTTACTTTTGGTTATTTTTACGTGTTTGGATTTTTTAACTGCAAGACAATTTTATCAAAATTCCATATATACAGTGAAACTCGTTTAAGATACGCCCGCTTAAGATACGATCCCGCTTAAGATACGAATTATATTCGGTCCCTTGAAAAATGCCTATTAAACCTGTGTAAAATTACCCGCTTAATATACGTACGCATAAGATACGATCCCGCTTAATATACGAAGAAAATTTGTCCATTGATGTCGAAAAACCCGCTTAATATACGAAATGGTGCTTATGTAATACTGAAAGTAAAAAGAAAAGCACATTCTTTGACTGAAAAGTTGGATGTCTTAAGGAAATACGACGCTGAGAATGTTAAGCAAGACTGTCTTTCCCAAATCTGTGGGAATACACCAGTCAACACTTCGAGCTCTGTTAAAAAAAATAGACAGAACCTGGAAAACAGTGCATCAGCTGGAGGCTCTGGCAGAAAGAATATTAAAGTGGCAAAATTCGAAGAATTGGAGAACATTTTACTGAAGTGGTTCACCCAAACCCGATCGACGAACATCCCAACTAACGTATCATTGGCCTACAAAATTGCTACACGTTTTGTAGTGGATTTCACGTCTAGCTGCGGTTGACTAGAGCGCTTCAAAGATGCGACTTAGTTTAATAGGAAAGTAAGAAGAGAGTAGACAGCTGTGAATGTAGATAATGTCAATTGTTGGAAAAATAACGTGTTCGCCCCGCTATTGAAAAAGTACTCAAGATGCGATATTTACAATATCGAAGAGATGGGCCTTTTTTAGGTGCGTTCGTAATTATATAAATACGTAGCACCTATAGTCGTCGTTCAGTCCGTTCGTCCGCATATACCAGAGCAAAAACTATTTAACCAAATGGTATGGAATTTAAAATATATAATTGTTGCAATATTTTGTCGAGTCGTTTCAAATTTTATGAAATTCAGATGCATAGTTTAATTACAGGGGCAGTCAACAGTTTTCCGTTAAATTACGGCCAATGTAAAAAAATTATTTCAGGTGAATTTTAATGATGAACAGAGTGAAATTGATATGCACTTATTGAAGTGCACTAAAATATACATTCAGGACAATATGCAGTGTAAAAAATATTTATAAAACTAATTATAGTACGAACGCACCTCATTTGCCATGTTTGACATGCAATTTCTAACTTGTTTATATTAATGCCTGATAAAACAATGGCGTTTAAGGGTGAGAAATGTTTTGGAGGCAATCTGAAAAAAGAATGTATCACTGTTTTAAGTGGACCAAATAAGAGCGGAATTAATAAATTAAAACCCCTCGTCATCGGCAAGTCGCGGAATCATCGCTGTTTTAAAACTGCTAAAAATCTGCCCCCTGCGATTGTGAAAGACAAGCCGAAGCGTGAATGACAAGCGATATATTCGTTAAGTAGATCCGCAAGTTCGATGAACGAATGTAAAAGGAGTCCAGGAAAGTATTGTGTCTCGCCGACAACTGTCTCGTCCATCCGAAGGATTTCCCCAGCTTACGAAACATCGAACTAGTCTTTTTAACCACCCAATGTGACTAGCGTGGTTCAATCCATGGATCAAGGCGTAATCCATGTTCTAAAAAAGAAATACGAATGTCGTGTCTTTGTACGTCATCTACACCAAACGGATCATCGCGAAAAGGATCTGTCCTGTCCAATCTGTAAGCGTATTAACCGCTTGGACGCCATGTATTTCCTGAGTGCGTCATGGGAAGACGTAATATCAACCACCATTGAGAACTGCTTCTGTAAAGCCTTTGCCGTCGACGGCACTTTGCAAAACGTTGACATCGCAGAAAAGGAGCAGCATCAAGAAGGATGCTCATTAGGACTCATTTGACAAAATTGACGATCAGGCTGTAACAACTGAAGTTCGTTCTATCGTGGATATAATCGCGGACGTCAAAAGTTCCGATGAACCTAGGCCTTCAGTAAAAGCAGAAGACAGCGCGGATGAAGAAACGGATGCACCATCATTCGCATCTGTAATGAGCTCGTTCAGCTTACTTCGACTGTACGCCTCTTCAATGGATGCTGGTCCTTCTGTTGAAGATTTTTTTCTACCACATCAACAAGGCAGAAAACTTAGTGATAAAATTTCGTCCTACGTTGAACCAAACCAAGGTAAACGACATTTTTCAACGAACTAAAACTACTTCATGTACTTTAATTTTGATAATGTATCAAATAATTATTGTTCCTTGCATACATTTAGTTTGTCTTTCTAAAAATAAATTATGAAAATTTATTATTTATCCTCTTTAAATATGTAGTGTATTTTAGTTTCTGTTTTCTAATGATTAACAATAATTTCGTTTTATCACCTTTTTTTTTTGTTTAATTGGTAGAGAGTATTGCATAAAGGCGTTTTAATTTTGTTATTGTACAAACGGTGACTCAATAAAATCTTTATTTCAAAATCTTAAACTCAAATTTCCTAGAATATCTAAAAATCGTTAGAAATGGGCAAAATGAGAGTCATAAATGGCTAAAATGCGTTAATAACAATGTGCACTGGCTTTATATACATTATTATTCGAAAATCTATGAAATCCGGATAAGATACGATCCCGCTTAAGATACGAAATGCTCTCGGTCCCTTGATTCGTATCTTAAACGAGTTTCACTGTATATACATTTTTGTATCAAACGACAAACAAAATTTCCATTTGGCGCCCTCTTCGCCTAGGGCCGAAACTAACCTTTTTACACCCGGGGCAAGCATGGATTTTGGCGCCCCCCCCCCTTTTCCGCAAAGTATATTTACAAAGAGAATTTTACTAATTTTCTAATAGCCGACTTATTTAAAAATTTAAAACATGTAATCTTAAAATATGTAATACTGAACTACGTAATCTACAATGGCGGATCCAAGGGGGGGGGGGGGGTCACGGGGGTCATGACTCCCCTCTAAACACCAACAAAAATATTATAAAGATCATTTTAAAAATAAAATATACAGTTAGAGTCCCGATTATCCGAGTCCTGCTTAACCGAGTTTCCACTTTCACCGAGTTATTTTCTTCTGATGGACTGATGGCTTCTATTATTGTGAAACAGTCATTATAAAAGAAGTGTTAGGTAAAGATGAAACAGCAGTCGTAAAAAGTTAGAACTCTGATTTTCTGGTCAGAATGGGAAAAAAAATGGCCATAATTTTTTTTGGCAAAAAAAAAAAATAAAAAAAATATGGCCATTTTTTTTTCCATTCTGACCAGAAGATCAGAGTTCTAACTTTTTACGACTGCTCTTTCATCTTCACCTAACACTTCATTTATAATGGCTGTTTCGTAATAATAGAAGCCATCAGTCCACCAGAAGAAAATGATCCATTCCAAAGGTATAAGCCTTCATTTGGCGCCCCTTCGTTCTGGCACCCGGGGCACATGCCCCATCTGCCACACCTTAGTTTCGACCCAGGGCCGAAACTAGCCTTTTTTGCGCCCGAGGCAAACATGAATTTTGGCGCCCCCCCCCCCCCTTCTTTCTTCCTCAAAGTATATTTACAAAGAGAATTTTACTAATTTTCTAATGGTCGACTTATTTTAAAATTTAAAACATGTAATCATAAAATATGTAATACTGAACTACGTAAATTGAATGTGACGTTTGTTGCAATTATAGTTCGTTCACATAAAAGAATTCGCATATATTACCGGCTATTTACAGTAATTGCTTATACAGTAGAGTTCCGATTATCCGAGTCCCGCTTAACCGAGTTTCCGCTTTAACCGAGTTATTTTCTTCTGATGGACTGATGGCTTTCATTATTATGAAACAGCCATTATAAATGAAGTGTTAGGTGAAGATGAAAGAGCAGCCGTAAAAAGTTTGAACTCTGATTTTCTGGTCAGAATGGGGAAAAAAATGGCCATTTTTTTTTTCTCATTCTGACCAGAAAATCAGATTTCAAACTTTTTACGGCTGCTCTTTCATCTTCACCTAACACTTCATTTATAATGGCTGTTTCATAATAATGAAAGCCATCAGTCCATCAGAAGAAAATAATCGGTTCCAAAGGTATAATCTTTCATTTGGCGCCCCTTGGCTCTGCGCCCGGGGCACATGCCCCCTCTGCCCCCCCCCTTAGTTTCGGCCCTGGCCTTTCGTTCTTACGCCCGAGCAAGTGCCGCCCCCTCTGCCCTAAACTAGAAAAACTATTACCTAAACTACTACCCAGAAAAAGTTAGAAAATTGCCCCCCCCCCGGGTGACAATTATCACTCCCTCCTATCTTTAATATTTTTATATGTTATAAATAATATATATCAGATTTAAAAAATTTGCTTGCGGTCCCTCTCATCTCCCGCGTATTTTAAATACACTTAGTCGACATTAACTTGTAATATATTAGAATGTAATCTAAGTTATATTTAAAATACATATAATTGGAATTGACCTACAATCCATTACGGGTTAACTGGATTATACAATTAAAAACGTAATTTAAATCATCTTTTAATCCATTGCAGGTTAATTAGATTATATAATTAAAAGAGTAATCGAAATCCGCACGTAATCGATTAAAATTAATCTAATTAAATCTTAAAATGTTAAATAAGAATTGATTTGTAATCCTTTAGATAATTATCGGGTTATACAATTCAAAAGCTTAAATTGAAATTACTTTTCAGTGCTCTGCGTGTTAATCAATTGCATTATGAGGTGATTATAATGTATTTTAATTTAATCAATAATTTCATTACTCTGTAATCAGATTCTGCCCCAACACTGGTCATATCCATTGAAAATTATTCATATTTTATCGGTTTCGTTTAAATTTTTAAATCGGGTTCGACAGCCCGCGGATTTTTTTTTCTTTGTTGTTGCCCCAGCTCCCCGTTAAAAATATGTCCTAATGCTGCCGGGCTGACCAGTTTGAAAGTTTCTCTCCATTACGATGGCCCCATGCCGACCACTAAACGTTCTTTGAATAAAATCAAACAAATTCGTGAGAAAGCCCCTCCCCCCCCCACCCCCACAGACTACTTTCTTATCTAGCTTATCTCTTTCCTCATCTGTGAGCTCGCCTTTCTGCCATTTCCGAGGGCATTTCTCATTTCTGCTTTTGCCTTCCCGCCGCTTCCCGCCTTCCCCAACTTCCGTCTAAACTGAAGACAGCGAGAGGAAGAAGACAGAATGGCGACAAAATAGATTTTTCTCGAGATTTTTAATTCGAGATTACACTTGATTATACATGATTATACTATGATTATACTGATTACATGTGATTACGTTAAGATTTCATTGATTACCACCGATTACATGGATTACATGTGATGACATGATTACGCATGATTAAGACTTGATTACAGTATGATTTCACTGATTACAGGAACGGTTGTACGAGATTACACCCCATTGAGAGACCCCTCGCGCAAACTCGAGCGCAAACTCAGAGTAAAGATAAGAAGTAGAGGCCGAATGCCATTGTTATTTCAGTCAGAACTTGAGGCACACATGTTTCTGCTTTCATCGCCAAAAGGTTGTCTTTTTTGGCGGTGATCACATTATTGGCAACTGTCGGATTTGATTTATGCGAGAGAAACGCCCGACGCAAGAAAGTTTCAGCGAGAACCAGGGGAGAAAAACCGGTTTGGCGCGTTTTCTCTGCCCACCATCACGTGACGGTGGGTAGTGATACCGGCGTCAAAAAAGGGTTACTATTTCCGAGTCCAGTTATATGAGAAGTCTATGAGCGCAAACTACCCCAAAAAATTATGTGGGCGATTTGATCACGTGATTGTGCATTTTGTGCTTATGTTTCATTGGTTATGCTTTGTTTGATAGGTTGACTGATAAATTTAACAATTCAATTGGAGATCTAAATATTTTAACTTTTTAACAATTTTCTTTTTATTTGTTTAAAAATGATTTATCAGTTGCTTTATATTTTTCGTGATGGAATACTGTTAATAAACCAAAACTGTGATATCAACATATTACAAGATTTTGAAATTTGCAATGTTAGACAATTTTTCAGAGAAGGTGTTAGTATATATATATTTCTTATTTTATGATTGCCGTGCGGATTAATACCGTGTGGATAACAAACAAAATACATCATAAAACATGAGAAACAAATGACACTCAAAATCACGTTAGTATAAGCAAAATACTTAATTATACTTTCAGTAAAAAATTTATAAGCTTTCTAATGATATTTTATTCACTACAAAACTAGATGGCAATCCCCATATATTTTATCTCTTTAAAAAAGAGATAAAATATTGTGCAGATATTTTTAGTTAAAATAATATACATCTAATACATTTTATTTTTATAATATTTTCATATTGATTTTAATACCATAAAATATGATTAACATCCTAATCTCGATAAAAATTCACTCCTAAAGTACTCAAAAAGAAAAAAGAAAGAAAAACAAAACATCAAGAAGTTACCCTACGCTCAAACGGATATTTTCGCACAATACTTATTTTTTCATCTGCTTTATATATATATATATATATATAAACTTTCATCGAGAAATACCTCATTTTCTCGTATTTAAATAAGTATTTTATTATTATAATAAAAATACACGTGCTTCTGTATTATTAATATAAAAATTTATCTTTATCAAAAATATCTTATTTTATATGAAAAATATAAAGCAATAATAAAAAAAAAAAAATCACGAACACAATTTGGGACGCGAAGGACTCAAACCCATAGCCCCTAGTCTAAAGCGCTGTCCATTCAGCCATCTAGCTCGTCTTTTATTTGCAACAAATTATCTTTATAATTAGCACCATAATTAATCAAATCGTGATTTGTTCGTGAACGCGGTAAACTTTTATTGCATCCACGATAAAGACCCACTCCATGTTCCTACCTCCTGAGCTCGCGCGCGCGGTCTTCTTGAACACACTCCATGATTAAAAAAAAGTAATAATAATAAACAAATGGACAATTCTCCAGAGTTTTGATTGCTGCCAGATCGATTTAAATAAATGTTCATTTAACCGATCACGTGATCCAACTAACCAGGGGTGTGTTCAAAAAGAACGCGCGCAAGTTCAGGAGACAGGAACATGGAGTGGGTCTTTATCGTGGATGCAATAAACGTTCAGCGCGTTCACGAACAAATCACGCTTTGATTAATTATGGTGCTAATTATAAAGATAATTTGTTGCAAATGAAAGGCGAGCTAGATGACTGAATGGATAGCGCTTTGAACTCGAGACTAGGGCTATGGGTTCGAATCCTTCGTGCTCCAAATTGTGTTATTGTGTTATAAGTTTTTTTTTTTTATTGGTTGCTTTATATTTTTCATGATAAATAAGATATTTTTGATAAAGATAAATTTTTATATTAATAATATAGAAGCATATGTATTTCTATTATAATAATAAAATACTTATTTAAATATGAGAAAATGAGGTATTTCGCGATGAAAGTTTTACATTTGAACGCCTTTTAATATTCAAAGTGAAATTAAGCAAATGAAAATATACGTTCGCGCGCAGGATAATTTCTTGATGTTTTTCTTTCCTTTTTTTTCTTTTTTTTTTGAGTACTTTAGGAGTGAATTTTTGTCAAGACTGGGATGCATATCATATTTTACTGTGTTAAAAGCAACATGGAAAATATAAAAATAAATGTAATAGATGTACATTATTTTAACTAAAAATATCTGCACATATAATTTTTAAAGATATAAAATATATGGCGTTTTGCATCTAGTTTTGTGGTGAGTAAAGTATGATTAGAGAATGTTTATAAACTTTCTACTGAACGTATAAGCAGTATTTTGCTCATACTAACAGGCCCTGATTATCAAATAGGCACGAAAAGCACGTGCTTCCCTTAGAAAATTAGAAGGGACACGAAATTGAGAAAACAGAGGCCCCCAAATTTTATATCGAATTAATTCCATTCCAAAATTCTATCTAATTTCTTTTCAAATTATTAACTTATTTACACACACATATATATATATGTTTTTTTTAAGTGTTTCATAAAAATACTTTTCCTTTACAAATTAATTTTTCGCTAGTAGGTCAGTTTCAACCACATGATCACAATTCTCCAGTCTGTCCCTTATTTTAGATGCATTGTTTATTTTACATATTGAATTTAAATATAATTGAATTTAGCTTGAATGCACATGCACAACGTATAATATTAATATTTTATGTTGTGCATGCATTCTGAATTCAAACTTTTTATCCAAATTACATTTTTGTGCTAATACCATGCAAAATCATTTTTGCACTGATTGTATCCTATTTTTTGTAAGTGGAACATAAAAAGAAAAAACTTTCTTTAATGTGAATTCAACTGAGCCAGTGAATAATATTTCTAGCATTGGTGAGTTTTCGGGATGTCGAATAGAAAACATTTTTCGAATGAAAGGAGCCCCTTGAAATGAAACTGTGCTTCCCATAACTTCAGAGGTTAATCGGTCCCTGCATGCTAACATGATTTTGAGTGTCATTTGTTTCACATGTTTTATGATGTATTTTGATCTGATATCCACACGGTATTAAAATATGCAATCATAAAATAAGAAATATATATACTAAAATCTTCTCTGAAAAATTGTCTAACAGTGCAAATTCCATTTAAATCCATTATCTAATATAATAGATTACACATAAATCTCGTAATATGGTGATATCACAATCTTGGTTTATTAACAGCCTTCTATTTATCACGAAAAATGTAAAGCAACTGATAAATCATTTTTAAATAGATTAAAAGAAAACTGATAAAAGGAAAAAAAAAAAGAAAAAAAATATATATAGAACCAATTAAATTGTTAAATTGTATCAATCAACCTACCAAACAACGCACAACCAATAAAACATAAGCACAAAACGCACAATCACGTGATCAAATCGCCCAAATAAATTTTTCTGAACCGCCCGTATCCAGGGCCCGACTATGGCAGGGGCATGCGGGGCAGCTGCCCCGGGCCCCCGATTTTAGGGGGCTCCCCAAGGGCAGATATAAGTTTTAGTTAAAGGAGAGAATGATAAAAAATATCCAAAAGTGACCAGATTCTAATTTAAAGTGTTTTTCATTTTGTGATATTTAATTTCTTCCTTACTGATAACTGATTTCATAAAACTTTGTAAATACATAATTTTAATTAAAATATTACAGTAATATCCCACATTTGCTTTCTGTTTTCATATTACGAAACTATATACGAGAGTACTGAAGAGCATCATAGGGAATGCAGTAACAACATAACAAGTATTGAAATTTGTTGCTGTTATTATTAAATACATGCCAATACTTGTCTTTCTATATGATGGAATCGCCCAAATGCATGTTGATTGAATACAAAGATTAAGTTAAATAGAAAAGTATTAACACAAACAGCCAATAATGCCTGAGAGAACTGTATTTACATTTTAACGGCTCACATTTATCCTGATATTCCTATAACCAGAAGAAAAAAATCCCTGCCGGCCCGGCCTACAGGCAGAGGTAGATTTCGAAGTTAAGTATACTAATTTCACCAACAAAAACTAAATCATTATTAGATATAAATCCACTTTAACAGTTTTATATGTCTGCTTTTGACGAGTTTTTATTTCCTTTTTATAAAATAGCTGGTTTTATCAGAATCATGTTAAGGCGATATTAAAAAAATATTTTTCCATTCTCAACAACTCGAAATTTTCTGGCACATTTTCAGATAAATTTTTAATAAAAAAAAAATATGAAACATGCCTGACGTGATTTTTGAAAAGATTTATAAGCGACCTGTGTATTTATTTTTCTTTCAATTAATTAAAACTTGATTAATAAACAATTATTTTCTCAGTAGGGCAATATTTATCGTTTCTAACACAATCGCTTCGGGAAATTCTGTTCAAAATGCCCACTTTGACATCATTTCTTGAAATATATTCTGCCTCTATCAAAAAATCGATCATTACTGTACATTATATAGTTTCTGAATAAGAAAATCTAGCAATTGGATGCCTTTGAGAGCAAAGATGCACTTAAAAATGAGTAAGAAAATAGATAGTTTGAATTTGAATGCACCCATAATAAGATGATTTTTTTCTTCAACCGCTATGTATTTTAGGTAGCTTTCTTTACAAAAAAGCTACCTATTGCAGCCGTTCGGAGGAAAGCGATTTCAAAAAATTTTGGTATATTTTCATCGATCATGACCCCCAGACCCCGAAACCACCCTCCGTTCAAAATTGATATATATATATATCTGACCTATGTCACACTGTAACTCCCGTAATTATGAACCGATTTCGATGTAATTCGGTGTGTATATAGTACATACCAATGTCTCGACCGAGTTCGTTGGCCAGCTTCATCCGCCGTTTTGTTTCAAAATGGCGGCCATTTAAAATTTTTAAAAAAATTTAAAACTTGAAATGGGGTACCAAAAAATTAAAAATGGAAAAATATTTTTTTCTTATGTATTTGACCTTTATACAAAGATTCCGGAGCAGTTTTTGTTTCGTCTATATCTTAAAAAATGGCTGAGTTATAGCATTTTGAATTTCTAGCGTGGCTGACATTTTGAAACGTCCTGAATTTTGTCACGCGATAAAAGGCGTATTTATGAACCGATTTGGATGTAATTCGGTGTGTACATAGTACATACCAATCTCTCGACCGAGTTCGTTGGCCAGCTTCATCCGCCATTTTGTTTCAAAATGGCGGCCATTTAAAATTTTTTTAAAAATTTGAAATGTGGTACCAAAAATTGAAAATGGAAAAATATTTTTTTCTTATGTATTTGACCTTTATACAAAGATTTCGGAGCAGTTTTTGTTTCGTCTATATCTTAAAAAATGGCTGAGTTATAGCATTTTGAATTTCTAGCGTGACTGACATTTTGAAACGTCCTGAATTTTGTCACGCGATAAAAGGCGTATTTATGAACCGATTTAGATGTAACTTCGTTTATACATAGTACATACCAATGTCTCGACCGGGTTCGTTGGCCAGCTTCACCCGCCATCTTGTTTAAAAATGGCGGCCATTTAAATTTTTAAGAAAAATTTAAATTTGAAATGTGGTACCAAAAATTGAAAATTGAAAAAATATTTTCTTCTTATGTGTTTGACCTTGATAAAAAGATTCGGGAGCAGTTTTTGTTTCGTCTATATCTTAAGAAATGGCTGAGTTATAGCATTTTGAATTTCTAGCGTGGCTGACATTTTGAAACGTCCTGATTTTTCTCACGTAATAACAGGCGTATTTATGAACCGACTTGGATGTACCTTGGTGTGTACATAGTACATACAAATATCTCGACCGAGTTCGTTGGCCAGCTTCATCCGCCATCTTGTTTCAAAATGGCGGCCATTTAAAAAAATTTAAAAAATAAAAAAAATTAAATGAGATACCAAAAAATTGGAAAATGAAAAAGATTTTTTTGTATGTGTTTGACCTTAATACAAAGATTCCGGAACAGTTTTTCTTTCGTCTATATCTAAAAAAAAATGGCTGAGTAATAGCATTTTGAATTTCTCTTGTGGCTGACATTTTAAAACGACCTGATTTTTGTCACGCGATAACAGGCGTATTTATGAACCTATTTGGATGTAACTTGGTCTGTACATAGTACATACCAATGTCTCGACCGAGTTCGTTGGCCAGCTTCATTCGCCATCTTGTTTCAAAAGGGTTGCCATTTAAAAAAAATTAAATTTAAAATTCAAAATGAGGTATTAAAAAATTGGAAAATGAAAAACATTTTTTTTATGTGTTTGGCCTTGATACAAAGATTCCGGAGCAGTTTTTGTTTCTGAAAATTTGTTCTTTTGTTGATATCTTAAAAAATGGTTGATTTATAGCACTTTGAATTTCTAGCATGGCTAACATTTTGAAACGATCTTGTATTTGTCACGCGATAACACACGTATTCGCCTATTTCGATGTAAGAAGGCATGTGGATAGTATACATCAACACCTCGACCAAGTTAGCTGGCCAGATTCATCAGCCATCTTGTTTCAAAATGGCGGCCATTAAATTAAAAAATATATATATATTTAAAGTGAGGTGCAAAAAAATTAGAAATTGAAAAAGGTTTCTTTCTTAAGTATTTGATCTTGATATAAGGATTCAGGAGCATTTTTTGTTTGTCTTTACCTTAAAAAATGGCTCAGATATAGCAGTTTCAATTTCTATTGTGGGTGACATTTTGAAAAATCTGATTTTTTGCATGCGACAGCACTCCTATATATTAACCGATTCCGATGTGAGTGAGCATGTGCACAGCAATTACTAAGGTCTCGACCAAGTTCACTGCTTAGCCTCATCCACCATGTTGTCTTAAAATGACAGGCACTTTAAGAAATTGCCGAATTTGGCAGCCAAATATAAGTTACTTTAAAGAAAAGCAGCTTGGATAAAGCTGACTAATTTCGCGAAATTCTCATTCATTATATTGATAAAAATTAGTATTGAATCTCCTATATTCGGTTTCCACTAAATTGAGCTTCGTGTGTTTGCATGATATAAGTTGGCTTTTTTAAAATAAGGATTATGAAAGCTACCTCTTCCTCCCGGCACTGGCCGGAAGGACTTTTTAATTTGTTTTTGCTGTAAGAATTGGTCCTATACAAAACTTGTCTGTATAGATGTTGTAGACAATATTAAGAAGATATATGATAAATTCATGGGAATTTTATATCTTTTGAATTGACGGAGTTATTAATTTTTTACTTCTTCAAACCCCCCCTTTTTGTTTTCGTTTTTAATTTTTTTTGCGGTACGAATTGGTTCTATCAAAAACTTGTGAATATAAAAATTGTAGATAATATTAAGGAGATTTATAATAAAATTAATTGGAATTGATATCTTGAGAATTGACGAAGTTATGAATTTTTTTCTCCCAAAAACCCAATTTTTTTCGCCCCTTGAGCCCATTTTTAACTTTATCAAAAATCTGTGATACATAAAATTTTGGCCCTATTTTTAGAAGTAATAAAAACTTTAAACTGATTTGATATGTACAAAAATTAAGATGTTATGGGGGGGGGGGGGGTTTGGTTTTCACAAAACCCCTCCCTATTTCCATCCCCTCGGTCCGATTTTGCCCATTAACGAACTTGACCGAGATTTTATGCCCCTTGATTTTATGTATCAGTTTGGAAGAGATTTGTGCAGAATTGCGGAAGTTATCGTGTCCAGAAGAAAGTGATAACACAATTGCTTCGGGAAATTCCGTTCAAAATGCCCACTTTGACATAATTTTTCGAAATATATTCTGCCTCTATCAAAAAATCGATCATTGCGGTACATTATATAGTTTCTGAATAAGCGAATCTACCAATTAAATGCGTTTGAGAGCAAAAATGAATTTAAAAATGAGTCAGAAAATAAGCAGTTTGGATTTGAGTGCATCCTTAATGCAATGATTTTTCCAACACAATCCGCTTCGGGAAATTCGGTTCAAAATGCCCACTTTAACAGCATTTTTAAAAATATATTCTGCCTCTATCAAAAAATCGACCATTACGGTACATTATATAGTTTCTGAGTAAGAAAACGTACCAATTGGAAGCCTTTGAGAGCAAAAATGAACTGTAAAATGAGTCAGAAAATACGCAGTTTGGATTTGAATACACCCTTACTTAGATGATTTTTTTCTTCAACCGCTATGTATTTTTAATTTGTTTTTGCTGTAAGAATTGATCCTATCCAAAACTTGTCTATATAGATGTTGTAGACAATATTAAGAAGATATATGATAAATTCATGGGGATTTTATATCTTTTGAATTGAAGGAGTTATGAATTTTTTACTTCTTGAAACCCCCTTTTTGTTTTCGTTTTTAATTTTTTTGCGATACGAATTGGCCCTATCAAAAACTTGTGAATATAAAAGTTGTAGATAATATTAAGGAGATTTATAATAAAATTAATTGGAATTGATATCTTGAGAATTGACGAAGTTATGAATTTTTTTCTCCCAAAAACCCTATTTTTTGCGCCCCTTGAGCCCATTTTTAACTTTATCAAAAATCTATGATACATAAATTTTTGGCCCTATTTTTAGAAGTAATAAAAACTTTAAACTGATTTGATATGTACAAAAATTAAGAAGTTATGGGGGGTTTTCGGTTTTCACACAACCCCTCCCTATTTCCATCCCCTTGGTCCGATTTTGCCCATTAACGAACTTGACCGAGATTTTATGCCCTTTGATTTTATGTATCAGTTTGGAAGAGATTCGTGCAGAATTACGAAAGTTATCGTGTCCAGAAGAAAGTGATATATATATATATATATATATATAGATAGATAGATAGATATATAAAGTTTTTTACTGAGGGTGGTTTTGGGTTCTAGGAGTCATGATCGGTGTAGATCTTCAAAAAAATTTCAGAAATTCCAACATAGGAACGATCCCAATAGGTAGTATTTCATACGAAATCTACCTAAAAATGTATGCTATAGTTTCTTAAATTTATCTTTCTTTTACTATACTGTATACAGATGTGTACTTGGTATGAAATTTAAGTCTACATACAACAGGTATGAAGTTTAGTTTTAGTCATTTCAACATAATTCACAAAAAATTTCAAAAGATCGAAGGGGGGGGGGGGGCGAATAATGTTTGCCTCAGGGCCCGCCACTGTCTAAGTCGGACCCTCAGTGGCGCAGCCAGAATTTGGTTCTAGGGGGGGGGTTTGAGTTTTTTGATAAAGGTGTTCGCCGGTTATTTGAATCACCGGTTAATATAATCTGTCTTCTTAATGAATTAAATCATAATGCTTTTTACCCGCAGTTACATTGATTGTGTTTCATTTAAACAGCGTTTACAGTATTAGAGTTAGAAAACATAAAATGCACGAATGAAATAACCCCAAACTAGGTTAGATTTATAAAAAGTGTTTAAAGACGATGAGGCAAACTTTAAGAGTTGTAAGTGTACAGTCCAGCAAATAATTTTTGCATAGAAAATAACAGAATTCCAATCCACTTGTTCAACCAAAAATACACAGGATTTCATTCCAAGACAATCTCGAATTCTTGTTTTAAGTTTAATAATAATGAAGCCATTTTAACAAAATTTTCAATATACTTACCGTGCTTTTTTCAAATGTAACAGCATCACGAAAATTGGTGGAATTTATCATCATTTACGCAAAATTAGTGCTCAGTTAGGTAACCCATATTTTGGAATGTAGTTGATATTAAACATGGTAATTTATTGTTTTGTTTTATTGCGCACTTCCAGTACTTTACATGACATCGAATTTGCCATTAAGTAACGTAAATCTGTTGAAAATTTCGTTAAAATATCTTTATTATTGTTAAAGTTCTCTAAAAATATCCGGGTTCAAACTGAAGTCTTACCTGTACTAATATTATAAAGAAGTAAACTACGTTTGGAACTACCGAACGGATTTAAAAAGATAATCGGTCGTGTGCGAACTTAACTCGCATACAAAGGGTTCCATACAAAATATCAGAACTGTTCAAAGATAATATTTACTTGCGTACATATAACAATACCACATGCCATTATTTAATTCTACTGGAATGAAAACCGATGAATATTTCTCCCTCTAAAACACACACTTTGTACAAAGTTTAAACTTGGTTAGAGAACCAACCACGCTTCGGAAAGAGGTTGCAGTGATTCTCACGAAAAGTCACTTGTAAATCATATTTCATGTAATAGTGGACAATTTTAAAGGAATAAAAAAAGTACACTTAATAACGTGAAGCTTTTCTATTCATTTTTTAAAAATAAAAGCATATTCAGACATAATTATTGAAAGGATTTCTAATCGAAAAGTTTTTTTCCTTATAAATGAATTATTTATTGAATTATAAGCAATTTTTGTCTCACAATTACTAACTTTTAATGTCTTGGAATTATTATATGAATTATCTTTTTTAATATTTGCCTTCAATAATTGAATTCAGTTGGAATAAAAAGTGCTTATCACAATGTTTCACCTTACCTAAAACAAAGATCTAATACAAAGTTTAAACTTGGCACTGTGCCAAGCACGCTTCGAAAGGAGGTCACAAAGTAGCAACACTGTTTTGATCCGTACTGTTGTTTTCTACATGAGTTTTTAATTAATATCTCGGCAAATTACAGACACATTTTTTCGAAAATCATTACCGACAATCCTTGGAAGATTTTACGTCGCTTAGGTACACCGTGTGCCCTCAACTCCCCCGCTGACCGCCAGAAAAATAAGACGCACAAATGATCTTATAATAATTCCGATTTTACTTTTTAAGCGTAGAATGGAACCTTAATAATAATGGCAAAATGATGGTGACTCCGTTTCAACATAAGCTATATTTTACATCGGTAAAACAACGGCTAGAAACATGGAATTTGGCATGGTTGTTAATTTAGAGACTTAAATGCATGCCCTGAACAGTTTTTTAAAAATTCGAAATTGTAAAGGGTGCAAGAGCAAAAAAAACTTTCTAAAATCGCGATATGTGTGATATATTTTGTATGGAAAGTTAGAATCTGGCATGGTAATAACTTTTGGGATATATAAATGCTCAAGAACGGTTCCTAAAAAAAATTCAATTTAAAAAGGATGAAATGAGCGGAAAACGGTCTGAAAACGATCTAAGGCTAATGTCAGACGGATGTCTTTTTCCACACTTTTTTACTTGCGTATTTTCCCTACACAATGCTAGCAGCATTATATAGCCTTAATTATGATCTATTAGGAATTATTAGAGCTAGATACATTGAGTTTGGCATGGCTGTTACCCTAGAAACGTAAATGATCATACCAAGAACAGTTTTCCAAAAATTCGAAATTAAAAGGATGCAAGAGCAAAAAACGTTCTAAAACTGCGGTTTGTGCGATATACACTATATTGGCCAAATGTGACCGGTCATTTGCGGTTTTAGACTTATTTTTAAATATCTAGAAAAATGCATGAGGAATTAACCTGAAACTGCAGGTGTGTAAACAGTATAGTATAGGTCATATATTTCCGCGAAATTTTTTTTCCCCAAAACCCCATAGGGGGACCGTCAACAAATTGAAAAGGAACTAATATCTTTTGGATAACCCTGTAAAAACTAATGTAGCAAAAACCTTCAAACGCGAGATTATTAATAAATGGCTTATTGTAATATACTGTATTCATTTTTATGATGATAGCATGTTTACTAGTAGAGAAATTAAGGTTTTTATAAAAACAGTCCTATATTTCACCAAGTTTTTTGCTTATAATTTGCAGAGTTCTTAATATAAAAAAAAGTTATTTTCAGAAAATATGACAAACAACATTGTACATAATACTCTGCAATCAGAATTGAAAAATAATAAAAATTGGATGAAAAATGAGGAGGTTTATTAAAAAATGTTTCACTGCTCATGCACGAATGCAATCAAAATATAATGTGCATAATGCATAGCTAATTATATAAAGCAAGTTTTGTGGTAGTCTCAAAATCATAGAACGAAAATTCTGAAAATTATCGTCGATAGAATAAGCTCGAAATCCGTGTTCCCAAAAAGTATAAAAAAGATGAGGGGTTGTATCAAATATCTGTGATTAGAGCCAAGATAGCGTACACAATATTGCACGTACTACTATATTTGGATACAACCCCTCATCTTTTTGCTTCCTTTTAGGAACAACGGATTTCGAGCTTATTCTATTGACGATAATTTTCAGAATTTTCAAGCTATGATTTTGAGACTTTCACAAAATTTGCTCTATATAATTAGCTAATACATTATGCACATTATATTTTGATTGCATTCGCGCATGCGCAGTGAAACATTTTTTAGTCATTTTTTATTCAATTTTTATTATTTTTTAATTCTGATTGCAGGGTATTATGTACAATGTTGTTTATCATATTTTCTGAAAAGAACAGTTTTATAATACGAAATCTGCAAATTATAAGCAAAAAACTTCGTGAAATTTGGGACTGTTTTTATAAAAACCTTAATTTCTCTACGAGTATACAAGCTATCCTCATAAAAATGAGCACAGTATATTACAATAAGTCACTTATTAATAATCTCGAGTTTGAAAGCTTTTGTTAGATTAGTTTTTACAGGGTTTTCCAAAAGATATTCGTTCTTTTTCAATTTGTTGACGGTCCCCTATGGGGTTTCGGGAGAAAAATCTTCGCAGAAACATATGATCTATACTATACTATTTACGCACCTGCAGTTTCAGGTTAATTCCTCATGTATTTTTCTAGATATTTAACAAAACGTCTAAAATTGCAAGTGACCGGTCACCTTCGGCCATATAGTGTAGTTGGTATAAAAGCTTGGCTTTTGATATGGTGGTTACTTTTAAGGTATAATGAGAATGAGAATAATAAAAAATAATGAGCATATTTCATAATATATTCAAGTAACTGTTTTCTATAATAGCGAGTGACTATAAAGCTAAAACTGCAAATTTTTAACAATGTGCTTGTTAATTTAAATTAATGCATGATTAGCATAAAATTGTGTATAATTATATTTTATACAGTCTAAGAAAATGTTTTACATTTAACCCCTCTCTTTTCAAAATCCATACTCACAGACATATTAGCTATAACTCAATGAAATTACAATATGCTTCTTTCCTACGTGACACGGGTGGCATTGTTTCTCCGAGAGCAAGCACCATTACTCGTTGCTACATTGCTAACTAATGGAATACATTCTTTAAATTTGTGTACAGATCTCCTAAGGAACAAATGGTTCGAAAGACACACTGATTGCGATAATTTGTTCAATCACAATCAAAAGCAGCTTTTTACAACTTTATAGTTACTACTTTTTTAATTCTTATTTTACAAAGATTTTTACTTGGGTCGTAAAAAGCTTGGTCTTAGACACAATTGGGAGCATAAAACAGGACGTTTGAAACTGAGAAAGATCTGCAAAGCGTATGTTTAATGTTTTTTCTGAAATTCGATGGTCTATTATTGTTTCGAACATGGAACAAAGAAAGAAGTGCAATTAAGAAATGGCCCATTGTATAATACTTAAACTCAAAGCGTCTGTGTGGCAGGAAATGACCATTCTTTTAGCATAAGACGTCTCGAAAAAGTGACTTAGTCCAAATAACCAATTTTTGCAAAACCAATGCATGTAACAGGCGCTTTCACAATTTTAAGTAGAATTTTCGCGTTTTAATTGAATCACTTTGTTAAATAGAGTTTGATTTCTCAAAGCGGTGGATTTCGAAAAACGCCAAAACGTTTAAATATTAATTTTGGTTTTGATTCATATAAGAGGCAATTATATTAATTTTTCTTAGCTCTGGGGGGTGTTTTAACCCCCAAACCCCTCCCGTGGCTGCGCCACTGCGGACCCTGCCCGTATCTCAGAGTAAAGATAAGAAGTAGAGGCCGAATCCCATTGTTCTTTCGATCAGAACTTGAAGCTAACATGTTTCCGCTTTCATCGCCAAAAGGTTGTCTTTTTCGGCGGTGATCACCTTATTGGCAACTGTCGGATTTGATTCATGTGAGAGAAACGCCGACGCAAGAAAGTTTTAGAGGGAACCGGAGGGAAATTCCGAGGCGATTTTGGCAGGAGAAAAACCGGTTTGGCGCGTTTTCACTACCCATCATCATGTGACGGTGGGCAGTTTTACCGGCTTCAAGAAAGGCTTGGTATTTCTGAGTCCAGTTATATGAGAAGTCTATGGTTCGTATCAAGTTTGTGTGTGGTTGGTTAATTGATTTTAAATGCTGAAAGGGCTAAAGTTGATGAAGTAGGTCACGTGACGTTTCTCCCGAATATTTTGGATTTTATCTGAGTGAACATAGGCATGTATTTCTGTTACGAAAACCATGTTTTGGAAGGACAAAGAAATATAGTCGTTGGTTTTACCTGTTAACATGATGAAATAATTGAATTATTTTAAAATTCCTAACTTCGATAAGACCCCCTCCATGGTAAAACTTTTGAGCGCGTGCGTGGCGTTTACTGCTCTTCTGAACAGGCCCCAGGATTTTGAGTGCGTTCAAGGCGCACGTGCGAGCTCAGGAGACAGGAACATAGAGTGGGTCTCTATCATGGATGGATTCCATGTTCAGTGCTTTCACGAACAGATCAAGGTTTGATAATTATGGTGCTAATTATTGGGAATTAAAACGGCCTATAGAGGCGCTGCTCGCAGCCTTCGGTACAGGAAAATTGTCCCTTTAATTTCCCTTTAACTAATGCTAAAGTGCCATTGATATAATTCGTTATTGTAAATGCATTTGAAAGTTTTAGATATTCATATTCGGATAATTTTTACTTCGTCATATAAGACAGAACACAAATGTCACAGGAAATCTGAAATTGAGCAAAAGAATAATCATTCTGAACGAATTTAAAATGCATGTAATGCAATGCGCTTACACTTTACTATCCTGAAGCGAGAAGTTACATCTTTTCTTCACCAGATGGCATATTCGAGCGTTTAAATCGCCAATAAAGATAATTTGTTACAAATGAAAGGTGAGCTAGATAGCTGAATGGATAGAGCTTTGAATTCGAGATTAGGGGCTATGGGTTCGAATCCTTCGCGCCCCAAATTGTGTTATAATTTTTTTTATTACTATTGGTTGCTTTATATTTTTCATAAATAAGATATTTTTGATAATGATAAATTTTTATTTAATAATACAGAAGCATATGTATTTCTATTATAATAATAAAATACTTATTTAAATACGAGAAAATGAGGTACACTGACGGAAAAAAAAAAATCCCAACACCAAGAAAGACTTGTGTTAGATAAACGAAATTTGGTAGGCGTGTTTATACCAGGGCCGTAGCCAGTGGCGTACCCAGGATTTTATTTCGGGGGGGGGGGGGCTGACTTAAATTTTCATAATGTTCTAAATCTTACGAAACACGTTGCATTGTGTTATAAACAGAAATCATTTTTGTCAATAAGGCCGTAGCCAGAGGGGGGGGGGGGGGGGGTGCAAGGGTGACTTTGTTCCGAATTTTCCGAAAATTTGAAAAATTCGGTCATCAGTCCGAAAATTTGAACTTAAAAAATTATCGCGATTTTTGACAAATGGTCGCCGAAAAAAATCAATTTCGTCAATCGTTCGCAAAAAAAAAAAATCTCCAATTTCTTTAAAGGATCAAGGAAAAAACCGGAATTATGTCATACGGCCGCAGATAAAATGCGAAGTTTGTCAAAGGATCGCGAAAAAAAAGTCAAATTTCGTCAAATGATAGCGGAGAAAACGTGAATTTCGTCAAATTATTCTAGAGGAAACGCTAATTTCGTCAAAATGAGCACAGAAAAAACCCGAATTTCGTCCGAAGGCCGCAGAAAAAACGCGAATTTCATCAAAAGGTCGCTGAAAAAACGCGAATTTCGAAAAAAAGATCGCTAAAAACACTCATTCCGTCAAAGGGCTGCGAAAAAGAAGCTAATTTCGTAAAGGATCGCAAGAAACGCGAATTTCGTCAAAGGGACACGGGAAAACGTGAATTTCGTCAAAAGGCCACAGAAAAACGCAAATTTCATCAAAAAGACGAGAAAAAGCGCGAATTTCGACAAAAAACCGCGAAAAAACGCAAATTTCGAGGAAGGATTGCGCAAAAACGCGAATTTTGTCAAATGACCACAGAAAAAACGCGAATTTCGTCAAAGGACCACAGAAAACTGCAAATTTCGACAAAGCATCGCTAAAAAAACACGCATTCCGTCAAAGGGTAGCTGAAAAAACACGAATTTCGTCAAAGGGACACAGAAAAACGTGAATTTGTCAAAAGGCCGCAGAAAAACGCAAATTTCATCAAAAAAGACGAAAAAAACGCAAATTTCGTCAAAGAGCCGCGGCAAAAACGCAAATTTCGACGAAGGATTGCATTTAAAAACACGATTTTCGGCAAATGACCGCAGAAAAAAACGCGAATTTCGACAAAGGATCGCTAGAAAAAACGCATTTCGTCAAAGGGAAGCTGAAACAACGCGAATTTCGTTAAAGGATCGCAAAAAAAAGAAAAAGCAGGGTCACAAAGAAGGGCCACAGAAAAATGTGAATTTCGTCAAAAGGCTGCGGAAAAACCACTAATTTTGTCAAAACCCCGCGGAAAAAAGCAAATTTCGACAAAGGATCTGGAAAAAACGCGAATTTCTTCAAAAGGCCGCAGAAAAAAAGAGAATTTCATCAAAAGGCTGCGGAAAAACGTGAATTTCGACGAAGGATTGCGTAAAAAAACGAATTTCGGCAAATGACCTCAGAAAAAACGCAAATTTCCTCAAAGGGCTGCAGAAAAAACGCAAATTTTGGCAAAGGATTGCTAAAAAAAAATATGCATTCCGTCAAAGGGAAGCGGAAAAAACGCTAATTTTGTTAAAGGATCGCAAAAAAAAAGCATGGTCACAAAGAAGGGCCACAGAGAAACGTGACTTTCGGCAAGAGACTGCAGAAAGAAGCGAATTTCGTCAAACAGCAGTGAAAAAACAAAAAAACACGACCATTTCCATAGAAAAAAACGCGAATTTCGTCAAAGAGTCGCGAAATTCATCAAAAAGACGAGAAAAAAGCGAATTTCGTCAAAAAAGCCGCGAAAAAAACGCAAATTTCGACAAAGGGTTTCGTAAAAAACGCGAATTTCGGCAAAAGTTCACGAAAAAAACTCGAATTTCATCAAAAACTCGCGGAAAAAACGCAAATTTTGACAAAGGATCACGAAAAAACGCGAATTTCGTCAAAGGGTCGCGGAAAAAAGCTAATTTTGTCATAAGTTCGGGGAAAATGCAAATTTCGTCAAAGCGTCGTGATAAAAACCTGTATTTCATCAAAGGATCGCGTTAAAAACACATACAAATATCTGTATTTATTATTATATGTATAGTTTTTAAACTGAAATAATATGCTGAACTTTTTAGAAATCTGGTTAACCCGAACCCACTCAGCCTGAAATTGACCTAAATATAAACAGCGTTAACCCAAACTACAACAAAAATAATTAGCAGCAGGAAGGGATTACCTCTCCTTTCCCCCTCTGCTGTAACCTTTCAGAAAATTTGCTGAGAATTTCAATTTTTTTTTTTTAAACTCAGACTCAAATCTGGGGGGAAGGGGGGAGGACACGGGTCCGATCCTGAGACCGTCCCACGTCGAAATCTGTTGAAAAGTGTTACTGGTTTTTTTTTATATATACTTTCATTTAAAAGAAAGTCATTGTAACTTAAAATCTATAAAATTGTTCTTCCAATCCCCGAAACTAAATTCTGGCTACGGTTCTTGTTTAACAATAAATTAATATTGTAACAAACACAAAATATTTTTTGTATACACAAAATATTTTCATACACATATATAAAATAAAGACTTTGTTTATTATTTGTGCATTGCACAAGTAATACGAAGGACTTTAAATCGTTCCAGATGAAAAATACTGGCTGCAAAGTTAAGACAATAGGAAGATAAGTGGGGGGAGGGGACATTACCGAACTCCAAAGATGTCTTTGCAGTCAAACAAGAAATCACTGTGTATCTTACAGATACGAGGAAGTAATCGAGTTAAAAACAAAAGTTAATGAATATCATTCACAGTCAGCTCTTCCGCACATACATAGTGTGCCTGACTTCCGACTTACCCAAAATTCTGAAGGGATTAGCTAAGGTGTCATTATGCACTAATATGGGACTAACAAGAAAGACAAGTGCGATGCATGACAAATATATATATATAGAGTCGGTCGGACCTCTATTTAACGAACCACTATTTTGCGAATTTCTCTATTTTGCGAACTTTTCCTTGGAACCAAGAACATTTTGCGAATTTCTTCGTAAAATAATCTCCAAATAGCGAAGTGCATTCTCTATTTAACGAACTTTTTCATGTGATCCAAATTTTTTTCTTCTCCCCATTTCTCAAAATATTTCTGGACATTTCAAACTTATTCTTTCTTTAAACACATTTTATGATGTTCAATGGTCTTGAACTGGTTTTACCAGGCACCTTCTTTGTCAGCAGTGAGAATTTGGTAAGTACGGAGGACGAAGACGATAATCCCTTAGTGTAACTTAAAAAATGTGGATTCAATGAGAAATTAACCATGATGTGCTGATTGATGATTGTATTTCACTTAATTCTTAAATTGAGGTCTCGGAAACACTATCCGAATTGGATATTTTCGATAGTGTGAAAAATAAAAACAATACAGCAATGAATTGCGATGAAGACGATTATGATGATGATGGAAATGATCATTATGCAAGAATTAACAAAACTTCGTATAATGAAATGCTAAAATCATTTTAAACAACCGACGCGGATTATAATTAGAAGAAAATACGTATGAAGGTGGTTTTGGTGCATTGTAAAGATGCGACACGTGTTATGAGATAAAGCACATTTATGAGATAATTATGAGATATGATGGCACAATTATGAGATAAAACAAAATTAACAGAGTTTTTCAGAAATCAAATTTAAGGACGCATATGTTAATGTATAATTAAAATTATTTTTTATAATAATAATAAATGCGATAATGTCATTAAAATTCGTTAATTTTAATGTAAAACTATTTACTTTAAACAGAAAATACAGTGTATTCCCGGATAATGTTTTGTTTTCCTTGCCGATTTCAAAGATTTAAACACATAGAAAAAATAAATTGATGATGGATATTGGTGGGTAAAATAACTAAAACAAATCGATATAATTTATTTTAAAAAATGTGATTAATTACTTTTAGTAAAAATATTTAGTGTTTATGAATTTAAAATCTGTTTTATGTAGTTTAAAGTATTTTAAAAGGTGAATCTCTATTTAACGAATTTTCCATATAACGAACTTTTTTCCGGGATTTAGCGACTTCGTTAAATAGAGGTTCGACTGTAATTGAATTGATCTAAACAGTAAGAAGTAAACTTTTTTTACCATTTAATCTGACCGTTTTGGCAGGTAAAAGAAGTTTAGTCCCTTCAACCCTCCGCACCCCCATATTTCGGTGTGGCATGGAGATGCGACTGAAAAAGGAAAGTTAATAAGCTACTTTTACAGTCAACTCTTCCGCACCTGATTTCCGATTTAGACGAAATCGACTTGAGATTAGCTGTGCTGTTACTGTGCATTAACATACTCCCGCATTGACAATCTTGGCGGCCGCCGACTAAGGGAAAAATTAAAAAAATCCTTAAATTAAAATACTTTTAGATTTGTCGAATTTATTTGTAGGTCTCTTGAACTGAGTATATATGTTTTCATTTATCGAGTAAAACAGTGATTTCAGTCATTTGAAAATGGATTTTGTGGTCTCAAGTAAATTTGGTCGCAGGACTGAGGAGGATATTGGATTAACAGGAAAAACAAATTCGTGGCATGCCAGAAAATTAAACAAATTTATCTGAAAAAGAAGGAATATCAGCCCTTTTTTTCATTTCACTGCGATCTCTTCAGAGGTGGAATGGAGCTGTAACGTCATAACCCCCGTCCCCATCGAATCCTTTGGTGTATGCTGGGGCATCACTGTGCACTAATATATGGGACTAACCAGAATAGCTGCGTCGCAGAAAAAAATTAAAAATTAATATCAAAAAGAAAGAAAAGAAACTGGAATTTTTTTTCATTTCATATTTGATTATTTCGGAAGAGTAAATAACCCCATCAGCCCCTTCCCCTCATTGGGTATACTGTGGTGTAACTGTGCGTTGATATGAGATTAGCCAGAACATGTAGTTCGTTGTATTGCAGAAAACAAGTGCATTACAAATTCATCTCGAACAAAAAGAAAAATATCAGCCCTTTTTTCATTTCATTTTCGACTATTTTGGGAAGGGGCTGTAACCCATCACCCCCTTTCTACTTCTTTGGGTATAATGTGGTGTCACTGTGCACTAATATGGAACTAAAGAGAAGAGAGTGGCTAGTCTGTTGAATGATAGGAGAAAAAAATACAAATTTATCTCAAACAGAAAGAACAAAAGCAATATTTTTTTTATTTCATTTTCGACTATTTCGGGAGGAGGGGGCTGTAATTCCATCAGCCCCCTCCCCATCTTTGGGTATGCTGTGATGTCAATGTGGACTAATATGGTGTTAACGAGAATGGCTATTTCGCTGTGTGGTAGACGAAAAAATACAAATTTATCTCAAACAAGAAGAAAAAACAGCCTTTTTTTTCATTTCATTTTCAACTATTTAGGAAGGGGACACCCCATTAGCCCCTTTCACCTCTTTGGGTATAATGTGGTATCACTGTGCACTAGTATGGAACTAAAGAGAAGAGAGCGGCTAGTCTGTTGAATGATAGAGGAAAAATACAAATTTATCTCAAACAAAAAGGAAAATATCAGAACTTTTTCATTTCATGTTCGAATTTTTGGGAGAGGGCTGTAACTCCATTAACCCCCTTCTATCTTTTCGGGTATAATGTGATGTCACTGTACACTAATATGGAACTACGGCGAAGGGAGCGGCTAGTCTGTTAAATGATAGGGGGGGAAATGCAAATTTATCTCAAATAGACAGAAAAAAATCAGCTCTACTTTTTCATTTCATTTTCGACTATTTCCAGAGGAGGAGGTTGTAATTCCATCAGCCCCCTCCCCATCTTAGGGTATGCTGTGATGTCAATGTGGACTAATATGGTGTTAACGAGAATGGCTATTTTACTGCATGACAGAAGAAAAAATTACAGATTTATCTTTAAAAAGTAAAGAAAAAACACTTTTTCATTTAATTTTTCGCGATTTCTGGTTTGGGGGGGGGGGGGGGGGCTGTAACCCCATCAACCCCTTTCTCTTCTTTGGTGTCAATATGGACTAATATGGAACTAAAGCGAAGGAAGCGCATAGTCTGTTGAACGATAGGGGAAAAATGCAAATTTATCTTAAACAGACAGAAAAAATTCAGCACTGTTTTTTCATTTCATTTTCGACCATTTCGAGAGGAGGGGGCTGAAATTCCATCAGCCCCCTAACTAATATAACCTGGACTAATATGGTGTTAACGAGAATGGCTATTTTGCTATATGACAGAAGAAAAAATTACAGATTTATCTTTAAAAAGTAAGAAAAAAAAACACTTTTTCATTTAATTTTGTGACTATTTCAGGAGGAGTAGGGGGGGGGGCTATAACCCCGTCAGCCCCCCTTTCTCTTCTTTGTTGTCAATGTAGACTAATATGGGAATAATGAGAATGGCTTGACCGCTGTATAATGAAAAAAAATTTAAAAAATTTCCATAAAAGAAAGACGAAAAATCAGCACCTTTCTATATCACTTTCGAAAATTTCGGGGGGGGGGCTGTAGCCCCATCAGCCCCCCCCCTTGGGTACGCCACTGGCCGTAGCGACCGCCCCCCATACCCCCCATTTGGGGGGGGGGCTGGGCAAAGTCAGGGGCCCAGTAGTGAGCTATTGTACCTTTCAGCCGAATGTTTTTTTTTAACTTTTAAAATTATTTTTTTATGTATTTTTAATAACATTTTATTTTGTTTTATCGAAATTCATTTTTTTTGTCAAAGATCTTGATCAGATTTAGAAATAGAAAACAGATATATGCTTTTCTTCTATATCCACCATTCTTTATGAAGGCTGTAATTTCTACTTAAAAAATAAAATTGCATTTTGTATTTTTGGGGTGCGCCTATCAATGGGCGAAAAAGGTGAAACCAAAGGTAAAAACTTCTTCAATACTATTACTTCATTCAACCAAAACAGATATGTGCTTTTTTTTCTACAGCAACCATTCTTTTTAAAGGGGCCCAGATGAAAGAAATTTTGCAGGCTCTAAATTCTTTTTGAATTGTCTTTTTTAGGGCCCCCTATAAAAGTGCGGAAAAGTTGGAGCCCAAGATTCAAAACTTTTAAACCCATTTTTTTAATTCAAATTTTTAAAAAATATGCTTTTTAATCTCACTGAGGGCCCAATAAGTTTCAAAACTTCCTTAATACTATTACTTCCTTCAACCAAATGTGCTTCCTTTCTATAGTCATTATTCTTTTTAAAGGCGCCCAGATGAAAGAAATTTTGCACGCTCTTAATACTTTTTAAATTGTCTTTTGGGGGGCCCCCAATAAAAGTGAGGAAAAGTTGCAATTCAAGATTCAAAACTTTTAGGCCCCATTTTTATTATTCAAATGTTTTAAAAATGTGCTTTTTAATCTCGTTGGGGGCCCCAACAAGGTTCAAAGCTTTCTTAATACTATTACTTTTTTTGACCAAAAGAGTTATGGGTTTTCTTTCTATAGCCAGTATTCTCTTTAAAGGTTCCTAGATGAAAGAAATTGTGCAGGCTCTAAATTCTTTTTGAATTGTCTTTTTTAGGGCCCCCTATAAACGGGAGAAAAAGTTGGAGCCCAAGATTAAAAACTTTTAAGCCTTATTTTTTTATTCAAATGTTTAAAAAACATGCTTTTTAAACTCGTTGGGAGTCCCAATGAGTTTCAAAACTTCCTTAATACTATTAGTTCCTTCAAACAAATGTGCTTTCATTCTATAGCCAGCATTCTCTTTAAAGGTTCTCAGATGAAAGAAATTTTGCAGGCTGTAAATTCTTTTGAATTGTTTTTTTTAGGGCCCCTGTAATCGTGAGGAAAAGTTGGAGCCTAAGATTCAAAACTTTAGGCCCCATCTTTTTATTCAAATGTTTTTAAAATATGCTTTTTAATCTTGTTGGGGGCCCTAATAAGGTTCAAAGCTTCCTTAATACTATTACTTCATTTGACCAAAACAGATATGCGCTTTTTTTTTCTATAGCCAGTAGTCTCTTTATAGGTGCCCAGATGAAAGAAATTTTGCAGGCTTTAAATTCTTTTTGGTCTTTTTTAGGGGCCCCTATAAATGTGAGGAAAAGTTGGAGCCCAAGATTAAAAACTTTTTGGCCTCATTTTTTTATTCAAATGTTTTAAAAATATGCTTTTTAATCTCGTTGGGGGACCAATAAGGTTCAATGCTTTCTTAATATCATTAATTCTTTTGACCAAAACAGATATGCACTTTGTTTCTATAGCCAGCATTCTCTTTAAAGGTTCCCAGATGAAAGAAATTTTGCAGGCTCTAAATTCTTTTTGAATTGTCTTTTTTAAGGCCCCCTATAAACGTGAGGAAAAGTTAGAGCTGAAGATTCAAATCTTTTAGGCCCCATTTTTATTATTCAAATGTTTTAAAAATATGCTTTTTAATCTCGTTGGGGGCCCCAATAAGTTTCATAACTTCCTTAATACTATTACTTCCTTCAATCAAATGTGCTTTTTTTTTAGTCACGATTCTTTTTAAAGGTGCCCAGATGAAAGAAAATTTGCAGGCTCTAAATACTTTTTTTAATTGACTTTTTTGGGTCCCCCTATAAAAGTGAGGAAAAGTTGGAACTCAAGATTCAAAACTTTTAGGCCCAATTTTTATTATTCAAATGTTTTAAACATATGCTTTTTAATCTCGTTGGGGCCCCCAATAGGGTTAAAAACTTTCTTAATACTATTACTTCTTTTAACCAAAACAGACATGCCCTTTTTTCTATAGCTACCATTCTTTTTAAAGGTGGCCAGATGAAAGAAATTTTGCAGGCTCTTAATACCTCATTTATTTTTCAAATGTTAAAAAAATGTATGCTTCTTAATCTCGTTGGGGACCCCAATAAGCGGGCATCTATGTGCATTGCATATGCCACCTTATGTTCAACATTTGATTTTTAACATTTCATTTCTCTTGGCTCAATAAATTACTTATGTTAACTATACATAAATTATATTGTGTATTTATTTAATCTACTAGCAGAGTTTCGCCCGCTTCGCTGGTTGCTTTAAAAAAACAAAGAATCTATTTTTTGGAGTTCTCCATTGGGGGCCTTCACTGCCTTCCGCAGCATAAATCCGTTCCGGATATTCCCGCCCCGATCTTGAATCAAACAATCATTGAATTATTGTTTTCTTTTTGGGTTTTTTTTTCGATAAATGTGATAGTCCAGATAAAAGTGAAATTTTCCAGCATCGTAGCTCACGTTGCTACGGGAACAAATTTGTTATTTTTCCACTTCAGCTTAATTATGACAGCAGCAAAATCTACTGGATAATTCTTCGGTTTCAGAAAGAAATGTCAAAAAACTCCGCAAAACGCGAAAAAAAAAATGTAAAAATCTTATAAAAAATTGGGCAAAAATTCAAAAATCGCTGAGAGAAAATTGATTATATCGAGCCAAAAGATTGAAACTGGAATGTTAAAAAATTGCCGTGAAAGACAAAAATACGCTAAAAATCACATAAAATGTTCGTAAAAAATCCAGAAATTTCTATGGATATATTTTCTATATTGAGCTAAAAGACTGAAACCTGTTTCCTTTTAGGGATGCCAAAAATCCGCGCCGCAGATGGCAAAATTTACTATATTGGGATAAAAGATTGAAACTGGGTTCCTTTTATGCACTCTCTCAAGAAAAAAAAAGAAATCACTGAATTGAAGGATTTTTTCAGTAACTTTTTTTCCGTTCCAACACACACACACACAAAAAAAAAGCTTTGATTTGATTTGCTCATTTTCCGCAAAAATATAGAAAACTCACCAATCTAACGTAAAAATTACCTAACATCCTTACTAAATATAAAGATGCATTTTCGTGAAATCAAATCACAGGAATGTTCCGCCAACTTTGCTGCATTGTACTTTTCCCTACTGGAAACTGAACTTTTACGCATGAGTTTTTTCCTTCATAACACGAAGAAGTCGCGAATCAAAGATCAAAATTTCTAGAAATTTTCCTTTCTAAAGACGAAAACTTCTTCAAATGTGAGATAAAATCTCTTCTAATCACAGGGGGTCTTAAAAAATGAAAAAAAAACGTCCGTGAAAAATTCAAAAATCGCAAAGGACGAAATTTAGTGCATCGGGCTAGAAGACTGAAACCTGATTGCTTTTACTATTGTCAAAAAATCATGTCAGAACGCGAAAAAAGTTAAAAATCACATAAAAATTTTGCGAAATATTTAAAAATAGAAGAAGACTACTTTACTATATTCGGCTAAAATGGAAAGATGGATTGAAAATAGATTCCTTTTATGAATGCGAGAAAAAAAGCACGAAACTCGAAAAAATACAAAAAATTAAATTAAAAAAATTCGAATAAAAAAATTTAAAAATCTGTTTTGGGGTGCATAACTTCAGGCATACAGGCAACCTTCCCGTCAAATTTTGTCCTGAACAAAAAAACATCTGGTCAGACAAAGAAAATCTCTGGACAGACTCTGTCTTTATTATTATCTACTAGGAAACCCTCCTTCGTTGCCCACAGAAAGGTACCTTCTATCCGAAGGTATTTTTTTTTCTTTTTAAATTTCAACTTGGGTGACAATTTTAAACTGGAGAAAACCGGAATCTATAAAAACGACATCCAAAAAGTAATTTTTTTTTTTTAAATTAGTAAATCTGTACATATATATAAATAAAAGGCACCAATCCGAGCAGGAAAAAAATTGTTACAAGTGAATATTTTCTGCTTAAAGAAAATCTGTCTGGGCTACACGGATGGTATTGTCAAAATGAAGAGAAAATTGAAAATACGAAAACGACTTCCATATTTTTTATTTATTTATTTTGTTTATGAGCAACACTTAGCGGTTTATAACATTTGTAAAAGGAATTCAGTTTCAAACTGTTTTGCCAAATTTTGCCCTCTGCTGTTTTTAAAATTTTCGAGAATTTTTATGTGATTTTTAGCTTTTTTTCACTTTTCTGGTAGTTTTTTTAAATATTCGTAAAAAAAAATAAACCCGGTTTCATTCTTTTAGCCCAGTAAAGTTTGATTTCTGTGAACTTCGAATTTTTTTATGCAATTTTTGGCGTTCTTCGGTGATTTTTTTTTGACATTTTTTTCCTAAATGGAAGAATTCTCAGTTAAATTTTGGAAGTCCTTTGATTAAATTCACGTTGTAAAAATATCAAATTTGTTCCTGTAGCAACATGAACGAAATGCTGAAAATTTGAATTTAATCTGGATCGAAATATAAAAAAATTACAATAATTCAAGGTTCGTATGACTAGAGATCGGAGCGGACATAGCCCCTATGGGTGTACGTTGCCGAAAACAGTGCAGCCCAACTACAAATTCGTTCAATTTTAAGTTCGTTTTGGAAAATCCGACCAGAGAAACTCCGCTGGTGCTGTTAAAAATGGAACTCGGGTGGAAAATTAAATATAGATATTTCTCCAAAATCTTAGAGGGGGGCCCCCCAAAATATGTTTGGGGGGGGGGGGGCTCATAAGACCTTGCTACGTCCCTGGTTTATACATCTGAAAGATGACATCGATTGAAATTTCGCGCCTCGCGCATAAGTGTGGCGCTAGTAGCGCCACTCAGAACTTGCAGATCAGGTTTACTTTAAAAGCGTGCTGTAAAGTTCGTGGGCGTTATTTAGCTTCGAAATGTGACGTATTGAGTTGATGTTAGCCAAGAATGTCTTTAACTAGACGAAGAAGCCGCTGCCAACAGCTCAGCGAGTTGGAACGAGGTCGCACATTCGAGCTACGAGTAGGTCGATTTTCTTTCCGTGATATTGCAGAAAGACTTGGCTGGAATTTATCCACTGTGCATGATTGTTGGAAGCAGTGGTCAAGGGATGGTACTACCTCAAGAAGACCAGGTTCCAGGCGGCCACGTGGCACTCCTGAGAGGGAAGATCGCCATATTCGGCGTAGGACTGTGGCGCATCGTACTGCGTCTGCGGCAGAAATTCGAGCTGCAGATGGTATCACAGTGACACAACGAATTGTCAGAAATAGATTAATTCAAGGACAGCTCCGAACCAGGCGCACTGTAGTGTGCATTCTACTGACTCCAAGCCATTGCCGTTTGCGACGCCATTGGTTCCTGGCCAGAGCTCATTGGAGGACGGAGTGGAGATCTGTTGTGTTTTCTGATGAAAAAGAAACACAACAGATCTCCACTCCGCCCACCAATGAGCTCTGGTTTGACACGAATGGCGTCGCAAACGGCAATGGCTTGCAGTCAGTAGAATGTACGCTAAAGGGCGCCTGGCTCGGAGCTGTCCTTGAATTAATCGATTTCTAACAGTTCGTTGTGTCACTGTGATACCAACTGCAGCTCGAATTTCTGCCGCAGACGCAGTACGATGCGCCACAGTCGTACGCCGAATACTGCGATCTTCCTTCTCAGGAGTGCCACGTGGCCGCCTGGAACCTGGTCTTCTTGAGGTAGTACCATCCCTTGACCACTGCTTCCAGCAATCATGCACAGTGGATAAATTCCAGCCAAGTCTTTCTGCAATATAGCGGAAAGAAAATCCACCTTCTCGTAGCCCGATTATGCGACCTCGTTCCAACTCGGTGAGCTGTTGACAGCGGCTTCTTCGTCTTGTTAAAGGCATTCTTGGCTAACATCAACTCAATACGTCACATTTCGAAGCTAAATAACGCCTACGAACTTTACAGCGCGCATTTAAAGTAAACCTGATCTGCAAGTTCTGAGTGGCGCTACTAGCTCCACACTTATGCGCGAGGCGCGAAATTTTAATCGATGTCATCTTTCAGATGTATAAACACGCCTACCAAATTTTGTTTATCTAACACAAGTCTTTCTTGGTGTTGGGATTTTTTTTTTCCGTCAGTGTATTTCGCGATGAAAGTTTTATATTTGAACGCCTTTTAATATTCAAAGTGATATATATATATATATATATATTAAGCAAATGAAAAAGTAAGTATGGGCTTTACCCACAAATGGCAACAGCCACGCCTCCGCAGGGAAAAACCCTCCAAAAAAGACTTTATAGAGCAGTTCACATCACGTGACTTTTACCGGAGAACAATGAATAAAGCTGTAGGACACACAAGTAGAAAAAGCATTGATAACGGTAGCGATGCCTGTCCTACAGCAGCAGCAAAAACCTGTTCGTGACGTCACCTTGCACTGCTCTATTGGACGAAGGGGGAGCAGTGTTAAAATGTTCATCACGTCTATTGGTGTTTTTCGTCTGTTTACCCGCGGCTGACGTCACATTGGTAAAGTCCGAGGCTAACGAGAAAGATGGGCTACCGCGGTGGGTCCGATTCTTCTTTTTTTGCAGACCGCTGGAGTCACCTGATGCTCTTTTCGCACACCTTCATTGGTGCATTCGAGCATCACGTGACTCCAGCGGTCTGTAAAAAAAAGAAGATTCGGACCCACCGCGGTAGCCTATCTTTTCATTAGCCTCGGGTAAAGTTCATTGTGCGAAAATATTCGTCTGCGCGTAGGATAATTTCTTGATGTGTCTCTTTCTTTCTTTCTTTTTTTGAGTACTTTAGGAGTGAATTTTTGTCGAGACTAGATGCAAATCATATTTTACGGTGTTAAAATCAACATGGATTATAAAAATCAAATGTAATAGAGGTACAGTCGTGGAAAAAAAGTAAACACCCCCTACTAACTCCTCAACAAGTTATCGTAGAAGAACGTTACCGGTACCGAACGATTGGAAATAAAGTCTACTTTTAAATGGTGTATATAAATTTTGCTTAGGGGGCC
Source organism: Maratus speciosus (assembly GCA_963932465.1). NCBI lineage: Eukaryota > Metazoa > Arthropoda > Arachnida > Araneae > Salticidae > Maratus > Maratus speciosus. The sequence goes on along the minus strand of OZ010796.1, from coordinate 47,266,160 downwards.
ATCTACATATTAAAACAAACCATAAATTCATTTTTTTCAATGGCAATACCCAATTCTGACAGCATAAATGAACTCTACACCTTTCAATTAGCCTAAAAACCAATTTTTATGCAATTCGTACCACAAGTGTCCGAGAAATTAATTATTATAAAACGTGCGTATTTTAAGGGCTGTATCCAAATTGAAGTTCCGCAGTCGATTGTTAACCGAGAGAGCCTCCTTCTTGATCAAGGCACCTTAAGCAGTCAAGGAAGCCTGTTAGACAACAGGACAGCAGAAGAAATTTCAAAACATCTACTCACTTCTATCATAGACGGCCCCTTAAACCATCATTTTGCCGTTTTTTAAGCATAATTTGAAAACTATTTGGAAGAAAAATGGGAAATTTCGGATTTTCATAAAGCAGGACTTAATAAATCTAAATCCATCAAAAAAATTGTAGGTTACAGCTTATAATTTTTTCGAATATTAATTTCATAATTCATAATTCATATCATAAAATTATAAAAATTGCAAATTCAGCGTATTTATGTTTGGACACATTAGTATTATTGCTACACAAAAAATTAGCACATCAGGAGCATAATTTCAGGAGATATATATAAATATATGAAAATGTAATTTAACATTAGAAGCACTAAATTTTGAATGTTTATAATTCAAAAACTTATCATTCAAATGATTTGAAATTTGGTGTCTGGGCATAGTTTGAACCGAAGATTTGAAATATCTCGTTAAAATTGGGTATTGCCATTGAAAAAAATGAGGTTTGGGTTCGTTTTAATATGTAGATGGCCCCCTAAGCAAATTTTATATACATCATTTAAAAGTAGACTTTATTTCCAATCATTCGGTACCAGTAACTTCCGTCTACGATAATTTGTTGAAGAGTTAGTAGGGGGTGTTTACTTTTTTTTTCCACGACTGTACATTATTTTAACTAAAAATATCTGCACATATATTTTTTAAAGAGATAAAATATATGGCGTTTTCCGTCTAGTTTTGTGGTGAATAAAGTATGGTTAGAATGTTTATAAACTTTCTACTGAAAGTATAAGTAGTATTTTGCTTGTACTAACATGATTTTGAGTGCCATTTGTTTCTCATGTTTTATGATGTATTTTGGTCTGTTATCCACACGGTATTAAAATATGCAATCATAAAATAAGAACTATATATACTAAAAACTTCTCTGAAGAATTGTCTAACTAACAGGGCAAATTCCATTGAAATCCATTATCCAATTTAATAGATTACACATAAATCTCGTAATATGGTGATATCACAATCTTGGTTTATTAACAGCCTTCTATTTATCACGAAAAATGTAAAGCAACTGATAAATCATCTTTAAATAGATTAAAAGAAAATTGTTAAAAAGTAAAAAAAATTATAGCACCAATTGAATTGTTAAATTGTATCAATCAACCTACCAAACAAAGCATAACTTATAAAACATAAGCACAAAATGAACTATTACGTGATCAAATCGCCCACATCATTTTTCTGAGTCGCCCGTGCTAAGTTTGTGTGCGGTTGGTTAGCATATTTTAAATGCTGAACGTGCTAAAGTATATGAAGTAGGTCACGTGATTCTTTTCCCGAATATTTTGGATTTTATCTGAGTGAACATAGGCATATATTTCTGTTACGAAAACCATGTTTTGGGAAGATGAAATATAGTCGTTGGTTTAACCTGTTTTGAAGCATAAAACTAATGAAATAATTGAATTACAGTAAAGCCTCGATTATCCGCGAGCGGATGATCCGCGGTGCGGTTTATCCGCAAGCGAAATTATTTTTTTTTTTATTCAAGCCAATAGCAAGTAAAATACAATAAGCCTTACTAATAAATATAAACAGGAAAATTCATGTATTCGAAAGTAATAGAAGAATATTTCTAGATATTCTTTCAAATATGGCAACCATATGGTTGCCATATTTGAAATATCAGATATAAAGTCTTTATGTCTTTTCTTGATTTTATTAAACAAACGTAAACACAGCAATTAGATTCCGAGAGATTCAGAGAGATTCCGAGAACCTGTTGTTGCCGGAAGAAAAACAGGTTTGGCGCGCATCTCTGCCCTCCATCACGTGACGGAGGGCAGAGATGTAGGCGTCAAGAAAAGGTTACCAAATTGGAGTCTACTTATATGAGAAGTCTGTGGTTCGGTCTCTCACCGATCACTTCGATTATTTCCACTAGACGACATTGGTTGGTGATCGGTTAGCAGCACTGAAAAGTCTTTGGCACTGAACGCCTTGGTTACAGCGTCTAGAATATATAGTGTGGAAATCTGCTATCCAAACAGCGCTAAAAATTTGTATCCCTTAAATGTGCAATGACGCTGAAATCCAGGAAGCCGATCGCAGCGACATCTGCGATATATTTTCAGATTTCAAAGTAAACATCGTAATATTACAGCGTCTTGATCAAATCGTCTTGGAGTTTTAGAAAATATCCTGCAGATGTCGCTGTGGTCGACTCATTGGATTTCAGCATCGTTTGACATTTAAGAGATCCAATATTTTAACACTTTTTTAAGTATTACTGAGATAGCCGATTTCAACGCTATATATTCTAGACGCTGTACCTTGGTGACTAACCGATCTCACCGGTTACGAACTGGTGACTCCACAGGACATGCTCCAATATTTCGTAATTTTAATTTCCCCATGATCAGTGGCGTACCCAGGATTTTATTTCGGGGGGGGGGGCTGACTTAAATTTCCATAATGTTCTAAATCTTACGAAACTCGTTGAATTGTGTTATAAACATAAATCATTTATGCCAATAAGGTCGTAGCCAGAGGGCGGGAGGGGGGAGGAAGGGGGAGGGACATGGGTGACTTTGTTCACAATTTTCCGAAAATTCGGACTTAAAAAATATCGCGATTTTTGACATGGTCGCCGAAAAAAACGATTTCATCAATCGTTCGCAGAAAAAAAATCTCCAATTTTTTTAAAGGATCCAAAAAGGAAAAAAAACGAAATTTTGTCAGAGGGCCATGGATAAAAGGCGAAGTTTGTCAAAGGATTGCGAAAAAAAAGTCAAATTTCTTCAAATGATCAGGGAGAAAACGCGAATTACGTCAAATGCTCGCGGAGGAAACGCTAATTTCGTCAAATGAGCACAGAAAAAACCTGAATTTCGTCAGAAAAAAGGCCGCAGAAAAAAAGCGAATTTCATCAAAAGTTTCCGGGGAAAATGCGAATTTCGAAAAAAGATCGCTAAAAATACGCATTCCATCAAAGGGCTGCGAAAAAAAGCTAATTTCGTAAAGGATCGCAAAAAAGCTTATTTCGCCAAAGAGACAAGGAAAAACGTAAATTTTGTCAAAAGGGCGCAAAAAGCGCAAATTTCATCAAAAAGACGAGAAAAAACGCTAATTTTGTCAAAAAGCGCGAATTTTGTCAATTGGCCACCAAAAAAGCGCGAATTTCGTAAAATGACCACAGAAAAAAACGTGAATTTTGTCAAAGGGCCGCAGAAAAAACACAAATTTCGACAAAGGATCGCTAAAAAATACGCATTCCGTCAAAGGGAAGCGGAAAAGAACGCGAATTTAGTCAAAGGGACACAGAAAAAACGTGAATTTCGTCAGAAGGCCGCAGAAAAATGCAAATTTCATCAAAAAGACGAGAAAAAAAGCAAATTTTGTCAAAAAGCCGTGGAAAAAACGTAAATTTTGACGAAGGATATCCTAAAAAAAGGGGAATTTCGGCAAATGACCACAGAAAAAATGCGAATTTCGTCAAAGGGCCGCGGAAAAAACGCGAATTTCATCAAAAAGTCGTGGAAAAAACGCGAATCTCGAAAAAAAGATCTCTTAAAACACGCATTCCGTCAAAGGGCTGCGAAAAAAGCTAATCTCGTAAAGGATCGAAATAAAAAAACGCGAATTTCATCAAAAAGACGGGGAAAAAACGCAAATTTCGTCAAAAATCCGCAAATTTCGACGAAGAATTGCGTAAAAAAACGCGAATTTCGGCAAATGACCCCCAAAAAAACGCAAATTTCGCCAGAGGGCTGCAGAAAAAAATGCAAATTTGGACGAAGAATCGCTAAAATAACACGCATTCCTTCAAAAGAAAGCTGAAAATGCGTCAAAGGGACAGAGAAAAACGCAAATTTCATCAAAAAAACGAGAAAAAAGTGCAAATTTTGTCAAAAAGCCGCGGACAAACCGCAAATTTCGACGAAGGATTAATTGCATAAAAAAACGTTAATTTCAGCAAATGACCACAGAAAAAACACGCATTCCGTCAAAGGGAAGCAGAAAAAACGCGAATTTCGTTAAAGGATCGCAAAAAGAAGAAAAAGCAGGGTAACAAAGAAGGGCCACAGAATAACGTGAATTTCATCAAAAAGCCGCGGAAAAAAGACAATTTTGACAAAGGATCTCGAAAACAAAAACGCAAATGTTGTCAAAGGACCGCCGAAAAAATGCGAATTTCGTCAAAAGGTCGCGGAAAAAACGAGAATTTCGAAAAAATGATCGCTTAAAACTCGCATTCCGACAAAGGAGTGTGAAAAAAAGCTAATTTAGTAAAGGATCGAAAACAAAACGTAAATTTCATCAAAAAGACGAGAAAAAAAACGCAAATTTTGACTGACGAAGGATTGCCTAAAAAAAAACTCTTATTTCGGCAAATGACCTGGAAAAAACGCGAATTTCGTCAAATGGCTGCAGAAAATTACAAATTTCGACAAAGCATCGCTAAAAAAACACGCATTCCGTCAAAGAAAAACGGAAAAAATGCGAATTTCGTCAAAGGATCGCAAAAAGGAAAAGCAGGGTCACAAAGAAGGGCCACAGAAAAACGTGAACTTCGTTAAAAGACGGCGAAAAAAAACGAATTTCGTCAATCAGCCGCAAAAAAACGCTACTTTCGTCAAAGAGACGCAAAAAAGCGAATTTCATCAAAATGACGAGAAAAAAACGCGAATTTCGTCAAAAAAGCCACGCAAAAAAACAAATTTCGACGAAGGATTTCGTAAAAAAAACCCGCAAATTTCGGCAAAAATCCGCGAAAAAAACTTGAATTTCATCAAAATCCCGACGAAAAACGCGGAAAAAACACAAATTTCGACATGATCACGAAAAAAAAGCAAATTTCGTCACAGATCCGTGGAAAAAACGCAAATTTCGACGAAGGCGTGCGCAAAAAACCCGCGAATTTCGGCAAAAAGCCGCAGAAAAAGCGAATTTTTTCAAAGGACTGCTGAGGAAACGCAAATTTTGTCATAAAACCGTGGAAAAAACACAAATTTTTGGCATGGAGATGCGACAGAAAAATGAAAGTTAATAAGCTACTTTTAGAGTCACTCTTCCGCACCTCCGGTTTTCCGATTTACACGAAATCGACTTGTGATTAGCTGTAGTGTTACTGCGCATTAACATGCTTCCGCATTGACAATCTTGGTGCCCGCCGAATATGAGAGAAATTAAAAATCTCCATAAATTAAACTACTTTTAGATTTGTCGAATTTACTTGTAGGTCTCTCGAACTGACCATATACGTTTTCATTTATCATGTAAAACAGGCACTCTTTTTCAGTCATTTGAAAATTGACTTTGTGGTTTCAAGTAAATTTGGTCGCAGGACTGAGGAGGATTTTGGATTAATACGAAAAACAATTTCGTGGCATGCCAGAAAATAAAACAAATTTATCTGAAAAAGAAGGAATATCAGCCCTTTTTTCATTTCACTGCGATCTCTTTGGAGGTGGAATGGAGCTGTAACCTCATAACCCCCGTCGCCATCGACTTCTTTGGGTGTATGCTGAAGAATCACTGTGCACTAGTATATGGGAATAACCAGAATAGCTGCGTCGCACAGAAAACATTTAAATTTATCTCAAAAGAAAGAAAAAAATGTTTTATTTCCATTTTTGATTACTTCGAAAGGGGGCCCTATAAACCCATCAGCCTCCTTCCCCTCATTGGGTATACAGTGGTGTAACTGTGCGCTGATATGACACTAGCCAGAAAGTCTAGTTCGTTGTATTGCAGAAAACAATTGCTGTATAAATTTATTTCAAACAAAAAGAAAAAAAAATCACCACTTTTTTCATTTCATTTTCAACTATTTTGGGAGAGGTCTGTAAGCCCATCACCCCCTTTCTACTTCTTTGGGTATAATGTGGTGTCACTGTGCACTAATATGGAACTAAACAGAAGAGTGTGGCCAGTCTGTTGAATAACAGGAGAAAAAAATGTAAATTTATCTCAAACAGAAAGAAAAAAAGCAATATTTTTTTCGACTATTTCGGGAGGAGGGGGCTGTAAGCTCATCACCCGCCTCCCCTTCATTCAGTAGGCTGTGATGTCAATGTGGACTAATATGGATTTAACGAGAATGGCTATTTTGCTGTATGGCAGAAGAAAAATTGCGAATTTATCTGAAACAAAAAGAAAAAAATCAGCCTTTTTTTCATTTCATTTTCGACTATTAAGGAAGGGGGCACCCCATTAGCCCCTTTCACCTCTTTGGGCATAATGTGGGATCACTGTGCACAAGTATGGAACTAAAGAGAAGAGAGCGGCCAGTCTGTTGAATGATAGGGGGGAAAATGTAAATTTATCTCAAACAAAAAGAAAAATATCAGCACTTTTTCATTTCATGTTCGACTTTTTGGGGAGAGGGCTGTAACCCCATTAGCCCCCTTCTACCTTTTTGGGTATAACGTGGTGTCACTGTACACTAATATGGAACTACAGCGAAGGGAATGGCTAGTCTGTTGAATGATAGGGGAGAAAATGCAAATTTATCTCAAAAAGACAGAAAAAAATTCAGCACTATTTTTTCATTTCATTTTCTACTATTTCGAGAGGAGGAGGGCTGTAATTCCAACAGCCCCCTCCCCATCTTTGGGTGTGCTGTGATACCAATGTGGACTAATATGGAGTTAACGAGAATGGCTATTTTGCTGTATGACAGAAGAAAAAATTACAGATTTATCTTAAAAAAGTAAGGAAAAACACTTTTTTCATTTAATTTTTCGACTATTTCTGGTTTGGGGGGGGGGGGAGGGCTGTAACCCCGTCAGCCCCCTTTCTCTTCTTTGGTGTCAATATGGACTACTGTGGAACTATGCGAAGGAAGCGCATAGTCTGTTGAACGATAGTGAAAAAAAAATGCAAATTTACAGGCAGAAAAAATTCACCCTTATTTTATCATTTCATTCTCGACCATTTCGAGAGGAGGGGGATGAAATTCCATCAGTCCCCTCCCCATCTTTGGGTAGGCTGTGATGTCAATTTGGACTGATAGGGTGTTAACGATAATGTCTATTTTGCTATATGACAGAAGAAAAAATTACAGATTTACCTTAAAAAAGTAAGAAAAAATTACTTTTTCATTTCATTTTTCGACTATTTCGGGAGGAGGGGGGGGGGTGGCTGTAGCCCCGTCTGCCCCCTTTCTCTTCTTTGTTGTCAATGTGGACTAATATGGGACTTATGAAAATTTCTAGTCCGCTGTATGATTGAAAAAAATTAAAATTTTTTCCAAAAAAGAAAGACGAAAAAGCAGCACTTTTTCATATCACTTTCGAAAATTTCGGGGGGGGGGGCTGTAGCTCCATCAGCCCCCCCCCCCCTTGGGTACGCCCATGCCCATGATAATTATAAGATGAATTAAAACTTACCTGAGCTTTCGACTTGTCGTTTTCTTCCTCAATATTTTCAATATAAAGCTTTATCTTCAATTGAATATCTATAAATATATTGTAAAATTGCATTTGCAATTAACTTGCGGAAGGTCTGACGCTTCCGCAAATTTGGCCAGAGTTGCAAGGGCATTCGCAGACGATTTGCAAGCCATGCGTTATGTTTGCATGCAAATTTAGGTTGCAGACGGCTTTGCAACCGGAAGTTGCAGCGTGTAAAATAAATAATTGAAAAGATCATTCGTAAAACCCGATTAGTTATTTGTAGAGCTTAGCTCAAAATGTAAGAAAAAGAAAAATAATTCAGAAGGCAGAATTCCACGCAACTCATAGTTAAGTGAGTATCGAAAGTTTTTTGAGTGAAATTGAGCCCTCGAAAATCTTGATTCCGGGTCGTCCGCCGCTGGCGACAGGCCCTGACTATCGCATGGGCACCTAGGACCCATACCCTGGGCACGAAAATTTTCATAATTCCTTCTAAATTTCCATTAAAAAATAAAATAATTGTGAAAATATGTGAAATTGAGATATGAATTCCATGAAATTACAAAAATATATCTCGATATATGGTCAAAAACCCATTTCAATACATAAAAAACAAAACAAAACAAAAAACAAAATACTTTTATTCATGAAACCGTTTTTCAATTTCGAATAAGTGTGTAACATATAAAAAATACTAATATCAGTAAATCAACCAATCTACGGGGGCACGAAAAATTGAAAGTAACTTGCTAGTTGGGCCCTAGCTGGCGAAATTTTAAAATGGACATGGAGGGTGCAAATGACAGTCAGGTAAAATCCAGACACATCATCGGTCACGGGGTTGCCCTCACAGAGTTCTGAGTAATAATAGAGATGCAGTACGACGTAAAAATGGTTTACAATATGAAGGCTGTTATCACTCAAATTTAAATTCTTTCATTTGGCCCAGCCGCGCACAGCTCTTTGGAACCGCAAGTATCTGGACTTAATTTTGACCGGTTTCAGGGTTGTATTTTTAACATCACGCCAAATCAAAATACTCCATCTCCATCGATCTCTCACATACTTGGGTTGCCATGATTTTCAGAGAGCAATCCTTTGGCAGTAGGCTATAATCACAGACTTTTCATATAAGTAGACACCATTTTGGCAGCCTTTTCTTGAAGCCTACACCTCTGCCCTCCGTCACATGACGAAGGGCAGAGATGACACATGACGTCAGATGATGGCGCCAAACCGGTTTTACTCCCGGCAAAAGCTTCTCCGAATCTCTCTCCGAAACCTTGAGTTGACCGAGAATGAAATCCGAAAGTTGCCAATAAAGGGATCACTGCCAACAAAGTCATCCTTTTGGATGGATTCAAAATCTGGCTGAAAGAACAATGACGTTTGTTCTCTACTCCTATCCCCACTAAAAATAATCTTAAGATTATCTGAAGAAATCTCCAGTTTCTCCAGAAATTCTACAGAAATTTTGCAGGTTTATCTTTACCTTCAAAATATCTGCAGAATATCTGCAGAAATGGGCCAATTACCTACAGATTTTCTGCAGATTTTTTTTAGTGAGGATCTTTCCACTGAGGCTATAACTCTTTTGCCCATTTCCATGGTAGAAAAACGGACTAAGAGAAAAAAAATCATGTCGGCTTTTTGGAAACGGTTGTTACCTGCTGTTCTCATTTATAAAATGATTAGGATAAAAAAGTTGCTGAATCTCAGACTTTTATAACGACGTTATGGACAATATTCTTCCTTTCGATTCCAGGTTGTGATAATGGACTTTACGGCTTTAACCGAGGCTAACGAAAAAGACAGGCTACCGCGGTGCATTTAACGAGTCTTTTTTTTAGAGACCGCGAGAGTGACGTGATGCTCTTTTCGTACAACTGTATTGATGCATTCGAGCATCACATTTACGTGACTTCAGCGGTCTGTAAAAAAATGGTACGCGTGATGCATCGCAGTAGCCTGTCTTTTTCGTTAGCTTCGGACTCGGACTTTACCCATGTGACGTCAGCCGCGGGTAAACAGAAGAAAACCACCAATAGTCGTGAAGGACAATTTAACATTGCTTCCCCTTCGTACAATAAAGTCTTTTTCGGAGGGTATATTCCCGCAGAGGCGTGGCTGTTGCCATTCGTGGTAAAGGTAAAGTCCATTCGCCTGCTTGGGAATCGCATTCAGGGGCATTGAAAAACTGTGTTCTAAAAAGTCCTTTCGGCATGTGCCGGGAGTCAAAAAGATATTATACATTAGACCGGGATTTGAAATATCCTGTTAAAACTGTGTGCTGCCATTAAAAAAATGAAGTTTGGGTTCGATTTAATATGTAGATGGTCCCCTAAGCAAATTGTATATACATCATTTAAAAGTAGACCTTATTTCCTATCGTTCGGTATCAGTAACTTTCTTCTACGATAAATTTTTGAGGAGTTAGTAGGGGGTGTTTATATTTTTTTCCAACGACTGTACCTATCAACCACTAAAATCGAGTCTGTAGGTGGTTTCCACCAAGATATGAATTGGCGGACCAGTTTTATTTTAATATGCTAATAGAGATCTGTCTAATCCTGAAAGTTCGGTCGTTAACTCGATGAGTTGAAGGTCGAGTAATAATGAGCTCGAAGTATCTAGGAGCCGTTCGGTAGCTTCATCGCCCCGAGCCCTCCCTTCCCGCTTTTCGGTGTCTTTAATTTGTGCAATTTCCCTTTTAAATTTGTCCGGTTTCAATTTTTGATTATTTTTTTTCATTCTGGCTTCCGCTAGAATGTCTTATACTCGGGAGGTGGCTGGGGACCTACGAACCTTGCTTCCGCAAAAGAGTCGGACTAGAGTAGAAGAAGAAAGGGCTGCGGACGAAGAGAGACCGCTCTCCGCGGCGGTTGTATATCATATATTAGACCGGGAGGTGGCAGCACAGACAATCACCTGATCGAGTTCCAGAGTGAAATTCCAAAATTAGTTAAAATTCGATTCTCACATTAAAACGCAATCGGTCTGCCAAGTCATATCTTGGTGGAATACACCTGAAAACCCGATTTTAGCGGTTGACTCGTAGGTTTACCATTGTGTCTTCCTGCACCCAAAGATATGAAAACATGGAGTACTGGGAGCAGGAAAACACAATGGTAAACCTACGAGTCAACCACTAATATCGGGTTTTCAGATGTTTTCCACTAAGATATGACTTAGCAGACCGATTGCGTTTTAATCTTTAACTGATGTCACGCGGTCTCCCAGACCCCGCGACTCCCAGCTGTAAACACTTTTACAGCTTCTTACTTTTCTGTACTGAAGTTAAATAATATGAGTAAAATACTTTTTTCATGCAATTTAATTCACATGCTCCTAAGAGAAGTACGACGATATTGTTAGGACAAAATTTAAGTAAATTCAATCATTTGAGTTATTTTTTTTTTATTCATTTTATTCGAGGGGTCTGAGAGACCGGATCACATCAGTTGTGTGACAAATTTTAGTCACATCAGTTAAAGGTTAATATGGAAATCGAGTTTTAACTAATTCTGAAATTTCACCCGTGAACTCGATGAGGTGATTGTCTGTGTTGTCTTGGTTTTAAAATTTCGCAAGTTTAACTCGAAGCTAATTTTGCTGAAATCTTAAGAAGCTAAAATGCAACGAACCCGATAAGAGAGTATTCGTCAATACTGAATTTGAATGAGATTTTCGCAAAATTAGTAAGCTATCGCCAAGTTCGCATAATTTATGGTTACTTATTATTTGTCGCCAAATTTGGCGGTATTTCGCAAAGTGTCGCCAAGCTTGGATAGAATTTTAAGCTAATGGATATTAATAATATTTAAGCACTGTGCGGCAGTGCACAGTTCAAATGGCTGCTGGCCAACGAACTCGGTCGAGACACTGGTATGTACTATCCATACAATCAATCTCATCCAAATCAGTTTATAAATACGAGAGTTACAGCATGACGAAAATCAGATTGCTTCAAAATGTCAGCCACCCCCAGAAATTCAAGAGAAGTGCGCCAAATTAGTAACCTATAGCTAAGTTGCCATCATTTATGGTTACTTATTTTTGGTCGACAAATTTGGCGATATTTCTCCAAGTGTTGCCAAGCTTGGCGAGAATTTGAAGTTAACGGATATTAATAACATTTAAGCTTTGCGCGGCAGTGCACGGTTTAAATGGCCGCCATTTTGAAAGTAGATGGCGGATGAAGCTGGCCAGCGAACTCTGTCGAGACATTGGTATGTACTATGCATACAATGAATCTCATCCAAATCAGTTTCTAAATACGAGAGTTACAGCATGGCGAAAATCAGATTGTTTCAAGCCCCACCAGTGGCCGAGAGGTTCTGCTCTCGAAGCTGGTAGACGGGAGGTGCTGGGTTCGTTCCCAATCGCGCCCGTCGGCCTAATCGTTCGGAGTTTTCGGGGTTTTCTTCGAACCTTGGTTCTCCAAGCGTTAATACGGGTTAGGTTCCCTTAGAAAGACCCCCACGAAGGGCACTCCCCCCCCTTAGGGCCTATATCCCTCGTGTTGATAATTGGCCGACATAAATACAACCAACCAACCAGATTGTTTCAAAATGTCAGCCACCCTAGAAATTCAAACTGCTATATCTCAGCCATTTTTTAAGATAAAGACGAAACAAAATATGTTCCGGAATCCTTGCATTAAGGTCAAACTCTTAAGGAAAAAATATTTTTCAGTTTTTAGTTTATTTGCACTGCTTTTTAAATTGTTTAAAAAATTTAAATAGCCGCCATTTTGAAACAAAGTGGCGGATGATGCTCGTCAACGAACTCGGTCGAGACATTGGTATGTACTATACATACAATTAATTTCATCCAAATAGGTTAATAAATACGAGAGTTACCGCATGACAAAAATCAGATAGATGTATATATATGGGGATATATGTATATATATATATATATAAGTCACATTTTAACGGAGGGTGGTTTTGAAGTCTGGGGGTCATGATCGGTGAAAACATACCAAAATTTTCCGGAAGTGCTTTCCTCCGGACGACTGCAATAGGTGGTTTTTTACTTTTTCTAATGAAAGCTACCTCAAATGTACGTTTGTATTTTATGATTATATCCAGTTTTACATATTTTCAGTCAAAGGTATAGCTTATGCATCAATTCTTTCCTCTATTTTAATGCACCATCATGCTTATTTACAGGTTATTTTTTTAAAATTGCTTATTTTAATTAATATGTATATACGAAATTTCTATTATTATGTATCGATACACTTATTAATGAATCTTGTTAATTTTTGTATAACTGACATACTAATTAATTACTTTTGTTCTGTAACTCGTACAAAATAAATCTAAAAGTATTTTATGCATGCATTTGTTTGTATTTATGCTGTATCAAGTGATGAAATATATATAAGCACATTTGTTAGCCGCGCTAGTTTTACGCTGTGTGATTCCCACTGTGACGTCACATGAATATTGGGACATCAGAAAATCGTTTTAATATATGAGTTAGTTTTTACCATTAAATACGTTTTGCCTGTAATAATTTGATTATTTTAAGGTTTTCTATCTTTTTTAATATTCGCGTGTAAATATATTTTTTGTAACGTAATTTTCCCCATTTCCTGCTTTAACACGTGATCATTTAATTTATTTTAAAACTTTTTTTCTGGATTTTAATAGTCACCTGAAAATATATTTTTTAATTGAAAGAAAGTATTCTGTGCTCTTATTTACGATTTGGCAACAATTTAAACAAATTATCTTTTCTAAATATGGAATAAATCTCCATTGAAATAATGAAAATTTGAATAAAAAAAACTGGTTAAGTGCTAGTATTATTCACGCACAGAGGGTTCCGTCCAGTAAATATATTAGTTAGTGACTGTATTGTTACCAAAAATAGTTGCTAAAAGAATAATAAGACTTTGTAAAAAACTATACAACATAGGGTTGAGTATAGCTGTGTATACTAGAAAAGTATAAATGGATATTCCATGAAAGTTCAGACATATAAAAACCTAAATAGTATCAAATATTACTATTCTGTATGTGTATAACTCTTCTTTTAATCTTATCCTAATCGGTTTATGATGAACTTAATTGGGTGGTAACAATAAAAGTAGTACATATTTAAACTTCATTTGACATTTCATAAACCTAAATTCAGCGTAGTAATAATCTTTTCTTTTTACAGTGTACGTAAAACAAAACCTTTGTCCAAAGTTTAAACTTGGCATCGTGGCAAGTGCGCTTTGAAAGGAGGCCGCATAGGTCCGTGCCGCGTTTATCCAGATAGGCTTTTGATTAAACTTTAAAGACACAGGTGGCATACTGAGAGAGCCACTCAAAGAAAATTAGTAACGAATCCTATAGTAATTATGTGATTAATTCGAATTAAATCAGTCTGTTTTTAACACTTTGACGCTTATTTCTTTTATACTACAACTGGGCATTGCAATGCACAAATATATCATTAAAAATTGTTATATAGGCTTTAAAAGTCAATGGCGCATAGAGTACGCCGTATTTGTCTTTATGTATGTCCAAACTGTCCGTGTCTTTAAGGTTTAGTATTTCGGCTACTTACTAACAATTTTTTTTTTTTCGAAGATAATTTATCAAGAATCCTTTTATGCTTGTGCGACGATAGGTACCTCCAGAGATCCTTAACTCCTTTCCTGAACGCCAGCAAATCGAAATTTGTGTGTAACGGAAAAATGCGATTTTTCTAAAAAACTAAATGACGTAGGACAGGGTTGGCGAACCTTTTTATAGTCGCGTGCCAATTTCTTTTCAAAAAATATTTTACTTGCCTTGACGTGCCAAATAAAAAAAAAATTCAGTGGATTGAAATATAATGAATCAAAATTGCTTGAAAATTACTTATTAGGATATTTTCTAAAATGAGTAACATACATGTAAGTATTACACTGCAATAATTATAGAAAAAAGTATATTTTAGAAATTAATTAAAAACATAATGTGATTAATTGTTGTATCTTGGATGAAAAATGATTAATATCATGTTCATGTTCCGTTAATTTCAACAGAATGCAAACTAAATTAATTTATATGGCAACCACTCTCTATTTGATTTTTATATTCTAAATTTGCGAAAATGACAGATATAAATAGTAGAAAAAAATTATTAAATTTGAAAAAAAAAAGCAGTTTATTTAAATAGTTCTGAAATTAATTACCAATTTACCATAATTTACTATCGGTAATAATCTTTCCTTTTTGATAGTTTTCGAATATTTTCTTTATTTGATAAATTTTTGAAATCGTTTTGAATAAGATTAAAATTGTTCAATTTGCAATTAATCGAATTTAGAACTTAATGAAATCATCTAAGCTCGTGTATTTTGTGTAAAATCGCTGTATCCTCAATTAGAGACATAATCAAGGCCGCGCCGTGCCAAAATTATTCTTTGGCGTGCCGAAGGTAGCACGCGTGCCATTAGGTTCGCCAACCCTGACGTAGGATAATAGCTATAGTTTTTTCTGCAAGGTTTAAATTAACTTCTTCTACCCCTAATATTTTCATAATTTTAGTTTCAGTATATTTGGAAATGGGGGGGGGGCATAATTTTGAATTAAATTTTCGATGATATTTCTGAAACTATAATTACCTAATATTAAAATAAACGTATTTTTGAGTTCAGCAATACGAAAGTTTTCACACGATACCCCGCACGATATACAAAGAAAAGATTATTTTTTTCAAGGAACCTTATTAGCCTCCCCTACATTTTTCCTAAATATATTTGTAAACGATTAATAATCTATAAATATGTGGGTCAATAGCCTTTATTACTTCAGCCAATTTGAACTTTCGTCCCGTAATTTACGTGTAAAATGGCTGTTTCCGTTTTTACTTTTTAAGTGCGGAACCCTAAAAAGTGACAAAAAACTCAAAACATTTAATGAAATTAAAAGAAATAAGTGCCGTCTATTCACCCCAATCTTGTGAAGTATATCTCTAGAAGAAAATGATTGAATTTCTATGCATAGTTTTTGTTCCTATAAAACTTTTTCAACGGTATTTTGACAGATTTTAACGTTAAATAGCTCTTAAAATAATCCTTCGATTTAAAAACTGTCTGTTTCAGCTTCTTTATCAAATATTTGTCTAACACTACCAGTTTTCTTATTTGTGAATGCAGCAGTTTTCCTAATGTTACCGTATCCGGTCACAAAATATTTATGGCGACGGTGACAGCGTTATTTACTTTTTTTAGAATCGATTTTAAAGTACAGAAACAAATTAACAGCATTTTTAAAAATATATTTTTACTTCTCTTTGATTATTGTATCTTGTCTATGATTGAATGCTATAAAACAAATTAATTTCATTAACACAATTGAAAATTTTCAGAAAAAATGTACTAGAAAAAAGTGTAAAATACCAATCCCACCCCCCCCCCACCCCCATATGTCTTGGATTCAATATAGCGCCACATTTTAACAAATAATTTGAAATATTAACATATTTGAAACATACTTTCATGAATTTTACTAGGTCGTTCTGCGCACTGGTCTATTATACTCACCAATTTCCGCAAATATGCTATCATCACTGCTGTACAAACTAGATAAAAGATACATATCGTAAAAAAACTTAATTATATCGATTTGGAATTAGCTTGGTATTAACTACCATAGACGTTTGGGATGTTTTTCTGAAGACAAAATCTTCTTTTTGTTTTTCATTAAGAGTGTCATTATAAAATTCTTCAGTGCTATAATATTTCATGATAAAAATTAAAAACATTTGAACGTCTTAATATCTGGAGTTCAAATACTTTAAAAACTATGCTAAAAGCATTTAAGGCTGTTCTCAAGTTCCCTTCTCAACAACATGAAACTTTCTGACACATTTACAGACTCATTTTTAAATGTAAAGGCATAAAATTAGCAGGGCTGACTATTGAAGCGATTTAGAATCGAAATGATTTTTCCATCTTATGATAAATAAATTACTTATCGATTCATAAACGATTTTGGGTTAATGGAAACCAGTTTCCCCCCCCCCCCCGTTCACGCGTTAGAAATTCGTTTCAAAACGCCAACTTTGACAGTATTTTCTGAACGATTTTTTGCGTTTACCACAAACTGGAAAATGTCCTTCATTGTGGCACTGTATACATAGTTTCCATATAATAAGACCTGCTAATTTTATGTGTTTCCGAACAAAAATGATTTAAAGAATATGTCAGAAATTAGTCCATTGGGATTTGAGGACAGCCTTAAAGATTTCACTAAAGCATATGATCAGTTGACAGCCTTATGGGAAAACAGAATTCACATTTTAATAGGAGAATGACTGAATTTTTGTAGAAGTGCAATGTTAAATTAGAAAACTCCATGAATTGCAAAAAGCTGTTAAATAAAAGCCATGAAAACATTAAAAAAGTGTTTAGATAAAAACTACCAGTCTGATTCAACTTCACCGAAGCCTTTTTCAAGGCAAATGAGAATACTCTACAGTTGTACGCTCTATAATGCAATGATTTGATACGCCATCGTTTACTTTATTCACGTTCTCTCTCGGATAAGAAACCTTATTTTATTTTTATTTCACATGATGTTTATTTCCATATGTGCAATCATAGTGTAACTCAACCCACAATTAAACGAAGATGTGTGGTTACTTATTGAATTTTTACGCGTTATGTTTTCAATGGTCTTATAATGGATGGATAGTATATAGATTGGAGGGTAAAATTATTTTGTTACTTTGAAATTTAATTGGATGACCTCATCCTGATATAATATTGAATGCAAACTAGCTGTTGTTCGAATTTTTATCGGAGTATGACTCATAAACTTCAATGCAAACTACAATTTTTTCAGTCATTTTTTACAAACATTTGTCAAATCTATAGTGGTTTTCCTATTATACACTGTATAAGCTACGTGTTCCTTTCTTCTGCATCTAAATTCCCTGCTAGTCATGAGAGTATAATTATTCTTTGATCCGTTAATTTTTATAAATCATACAAAGGGCAACTTAAAAAAAAAAAAAAATCATTTTTCTTGAAAAAGGATTCGATGAAAACGAAACATGTAGACAGGGTTCCCAGCGTCATGGAAAGTCAGGGAAAATCTGGAAAATCATGGAATTTCAAAGTAGTCAGGGAAAGTCATGGAAATTTTCAAATATATAGGAAAAGTCAGGGAATTTACAAATATTTTCTAAAAAGTCATGGAAAGGTCTTGGAGAAAAAATGAAAA
Source organism: Maratus speciosus (assembly GCA_963932465.1). Classification (NCBI taxonomy): domain Eukaryota; kingdom Metazoa; phylum Arthropoda; class Arachnida; order Araneae; family Salticidae; genus Maratus; species Maratus speciosus. The sequence goes on along the minus strand of OZ010796.1, from coordinate 47,248,279 downwards.
AGACTCAAAATTCATCGAAAAAATGAAAAATGACACAAAATTCATCAAAAAAACTGAAAAATGACACAAAATTCATCGAAAAATTAAAAAATGACGCGAAATTCATCAAATAGCCTCGGGGGAAAAAATTGCTAATTTTGACAAAGGAGTGCAAAAATAAGTAGCAAATTTCATTATATGTCCGTTTGGTCAGGGAAAGTCATGGAATGTTTTTAGATTTGGTCATGGAAAGTCAGGGAATTTGCCAGTCATGTTTTGCTGGGAACCCTGTTATATATGAAAACATTTTTACTGTAAATAAATGTGAAGAAACTTGCACCGCAAACATTTTTTTTCTTACACTATATAATGTAATGTTATGGTGATCGTTTGTGTTTCCCTGTAAACGAACTATAAATCCTATACACTCAATTTTTAGTCCGTAACGTTCTATTGTAAACCATAATACTTTATAAAAATTACACGACAATACGTGTGAGAGAGTTATACCACGTTCAGATCGGACGTTTAAGATATCTTAGACCGCCGAACTCTCCGAGAGAGTTCCACAAATTCTTTCAGTGAGTTTCAACATTCTTTGTCGAGATACAGCCAATACCACTCACCAGAGCCATATTAAGCATTTTGGGGGGCCGGGGCTACGGAAAAGTTTGGGCCCCCTCCCCCTGCTACTGGAAATCCCCCCCCCCCCCCACACACGCAATTTTTTTTAAAATCCTAGAATACCAATTTTAAAAGTTGAATATGTGATATGTGTATTGTTACATAAAAACCTTTTTTGTTATGTTTAATAGTGCTCTTAATTATTTTATTTAAACGTATTTATTACACGTACAATTCAAAGATACTTTATAAACATGCAAAGAAAATAGAAATATTCCAGCGTATCAAAACTGACTACATTTAAAATTATTTTAATGCAAATTTTTATTTATGCAAATAAATTTAATTACATATTTCTGCCTCTTTATTCTAGATTTTCTTTATTTAAAATTAAGCTAATTAGAAAATTCGTAAAGAAACATGGAAGGTCTATAATTTTTACAATGTTTCGAGCACATAGATTTAGAAATACTGTAATTTGGGGAAGATTTTTAAAAGAGATCTCTCGATGTCTCAGATAACTAAAGGTGCATTTCACTATTTTAAAAAAAGGCTGGGTACATTTTGCACATTTTAGAAAGGACAGGGTAGCCTACTGTATATATATTATATATCATCATCATCATCAACCGTTTTGAATCCACTGTTGGATGTAGGTCTCCCCCAGATTTTTCCAATGTTTCCTGTCTAGTGCTTTGGTCATCCAATTTACACCGGCTATTTTTCTGATTTCACCACTCCATCTTACTTGATGTCGTCTTCATGGCCGTTTTACATCTCTGTGATACCACTTTAAGGTGTTTGTGCTCCATCTATTGTCTTGTCTTCTTGCAATGTGCCCAGCCCATTTCCATTTTAGCCGTTTTATTTCTTTCATTGATGTGAAAAACTTTCGTCTGACTTCTTATCCAGGTTATTATTTTTCTGTCTCTTCTAGTTATACCTAACATACATCTTTCAATACTTCTCTGTGTTGTTTGTAATCTTTGTACCATCCGTTTTGTTAGCGTCCATGTTTCTGCTCCATAAGTTAGCACAGGCAAAACACATTGGTTAAATACCTTTCTTTTCAAACAAACAGGCATGTTACTCTTCAGAATAATATTGTTCTTCCCAAAAGCACTCCATCCATTTCTTATTCTTCTGTTGATTTCATTCATGATACTATTATCCGATAATATTTCCTGCCCGAGGTACACATAACTTTGCACTTCTTTAATTTCAGTGTTGTAGACGATTTTCTTTTTTGATGCAAATGAATTGAACATCACCTTAGTCTTTTTCAAGTTTATTTTTAACCCCACATTAATGCTAACTTCTGCCAAATCTTTTAGCATATTTTCCAATTCTTCAGGACTGTTACTGAAAATTAAAATGTCGTCAGCGAATCGGAGATGACTTAAATATTCCCCATTTATTCTAATCCCTTTGTTTTCCCAATCCAGCTTCTTGAAAATAATTTCTAAGACAGCAGTAAAAAGCTTAGGCGAAATGGTGTATCCTTGTCTTACCCCTAATCCAAGCTTGATCTTTGCTTTTCTTTTGTCCAAGCGGATGGTTGCTGTTGCTTTCTTGTAAATCTTCTTTATGATATCGATGTAAGGTTTGTCTATATCAATGTACTCCAGAGATTCAACTACTGCTGATGTGTAGACCGAATCAAATGCTTTTTCATAATCAATAAAAGCAAGGCAGAGAGGTCAATTATATTCCTTATGTTTTTCTATCAGTTCCCTTACCGTATGGATATGATCCATTGTGCTGAATCCACTTCGGAATCCTACTTGTTCTCTAGGTTGAGCTGAGTCCAGAGCTGATTCAAGTTTTGTCGTTAAAACTTTGGTGAAAATTTTATAAATCACTGATAGTAAGCTGACCGGGCGGTAGTTTTTAATGTTTTCATTCTCTCCTTTCTTGTAAAGTAGCACCATCACAGCATTATTCCAATCTTCTGGTACATCTGACTTCTTGAGACATTTGGAAAACAATAAAGATAGCATTTTTGCAAATTCTTCTCCTGCTTCTTTGATAAGGTAAATTGTAATTCCATCTTCGTCAGGGAATTTACCTTTTTTCATAAATCTAATGGCTTGTAAAACTTCGTCTGTCATCACTGGGATAATCGCTTCGGTTTCTGTTAAATTTTCTCATGGATCACGTAGGTTGATTTCCCTTTGACCTTAACATTTACATACATCGTTAATAAATTTTTCGACAATGTGTACTATTTCTTTATTGATTTTGGTGATTGTTCCATCTTCCCTCTTTAGTGCAAAGATACCTTTTCTTCCAACACATAGTTTATGCCTAGCTGATTTTAAATTTTTGTTATCTTCTAGAACTTTCTTGACAAGATCACAGTTAAATTTTCTGATATCTTCGGTAACACATTTTCTTACCGTTTTACATAATTCAGCGTATTCAACTCTTGATTTAGGATCGTTATTCATTTTAAATTCTCATCGTTTCTTCATCAACCTTCTTGTTTCTTCTGTTATTTTCTTTGTCTGCTTTACTTGTGCATCGCCGGCTATCTTTTTTGCAATATCTTGTAGAGTATTGTTTAGTTTCTTGTTTACTACTGTAACATCTTGCTCTTCTTCTAACTTCTAAAGTTGATTGAAGTATTTGGAAACCGTTTTTAAGTTCCAAATGAAATTCTTCTTTATGTTTCTGGAGATTTATTATATCGATTGATTTCTTTGAGTGTTGCAGAAGCTTCATTCTTTCCACTTTAGTATTTAACAGCAGTTTGCATCTAACCAACCTGTGATCGCTTCCTGTATTGAAGTTATTGAGAACGCTGCAATCCTGAATAAGATGTTTTTTGTTTGTTAAGATGTAGTCGATTTCACTTGTTGAACCATTTGCATAACGCCATATCCATTTTCTTTGTGTCTTTTTCTTGAAAAATGAATTCATGATATACAACTGTTCACATTCTGCAAACTCAATCAATCTGTTTCCTCTTTCATTACGCAACCCATATCCATGATTTCCTATTGATAACTCACCTTTCTCTTTTCCCCCAATTCTAGCATTCCAGCCTCCCATTATTAATTTTATGTAGCATTTTCCCTTTTGATGCATTGACGCTACTTCTTCATCGAAATCCTCAACTTCTTCATCAGTATAGCTTACTGTTGGTGCATAAACTTGGGTAATTTTCAGCTTGTATCTTCTGGACACCTGTATTACTAACCTTGCAACTCTATCTGATGCACTATCATATTCTACATAGCACTATCATATGTGATTCTTCTAACTTTTATGAATCAGAAATCCTACACCGCTTGTTCTTCCATCTTCTGTGCCTCTGTAGTATAATATATGTCCGCTGGTAAGATCTATCTTATCTTCTCCTTTTCTTCTTACTTCACATAATCCTAGGATGTCCCAGTTGATTCTTTCTAATTTTTCTTCAAGTTCCTGTAAACGATTTTCCGAAGATAGGGATCGTCCATTATACGTAGCCAAGGTGGCAAAACTTATGGCAGCCAAGCCGACCCCTGTCTTCATGTCTTTCTGATCGCTGCCGTAACCATTAACATGCAGACCGCCGGGAATTAAGGGCCTTGATTTGTTTTGTGAATTCATGATAAAATAAGGGTGGTATGTGGCCAAATTTCTCCACGCTGGCCAAGCGGGTTGGAGGAAGCCCATCCGCGTTCGTTCCCCATGCACTAGGCAAGGGTACTAACAGGGTGCACCGGTGGAAGGTGCGGATTGGACATTAAGTCTCCGCTCCCAGTCGATTCCTTTAAGTCCTCTTCGAAGGCAATTAGTCTTCTCCTGGTTAATGAGCAGAGGCTATTAAACAGCCCAATATATATATATATATATATATATATATGAAAATCTTGACGAATTGTCATTCAAATTCAAGGATGTAAAGGACATGTTTGACTTCACATTTTTCAGTGAAGATTTAGAGGCGGAGGGAATTAGGAACAAAACAATAAATTTAATAATAAAATAATGCTTGTGATCATCCATGTGACAGAAAATGCTCAAAATGGTCTGTCACTGTAGCAAATGACTATGTGAGTCCTGTCTAACGTTTGCGTGATTTTCTGAAAGCATAACATGCATATAACGTTTCTGTGAAAATTTTAAATGTTTTTTGTTTATAGCATGCAGAGTTTCAACGAAATCTAACAGCACATAACGAAAATATGAAAAAGAACAGTAGAAAAAGTATACTGGAATTAAATCATGAATATATTGAATATTTCATGAGATTTTGGCATTTGTATGAAATAATTTGTAACTGTGCATGTGTAAAAGATTCCAAAATTTTTATATCCTAATTTGGTAGTCAGCTATTTAGGGCAACAGATAAAAAGTCCAGTCAAATATTGTGAATCAGAAAGATACAGTGAATGGATTGACAAACTGTGGAAAATCCTTTATAATAAAGGTACTTTTAGCTCTATCGCCCTTATCTATTTGAATTTTTGCAATATTTGACCGGACTTTTTATAGAAGTTGCCCCAAATGGCTGACTACTAAATTATGAAAAAAAAAAAAAAAAAAAAAAAAATTGGAATCTTTCACTCATGCGCAGTTAAAAAATATTTCACACAAATGCCAAATTCCCGTCATACCTCATCAAATATTCGATATATTAATATTTTAATTGCAGTTTACTGTTCCTACTGTTCTTTGTGAAGTTTTTGGAAAGTGGTGTTAAATTTGGTTGAAAACTCTGTATTCTATAAGCAAAAAACCGTTACATTTTCCACAGAAACATTAAAACCATCACAAATATTGCTTGCTATGCTCAGGGCCTGATTACCAACGGGGCACACTTACACCAATAAATTTTAAAAGAAATGTTCGTGTTATCTAAACGCCGTATTCATGTAAAATTTCTGCCATGAATGAGGCAAAATTTTCTGTTTCTTTTTACTTGTGGGAATGTGCCCCGTTGGTAATCAGGCTCTGGCTATGCTTACACAAAATGCACACAAACGTTAAACAGGACCGACATAGTCACTTGCTACAGTGACAGTCCCTTTTGAGCATTTTCTGTCACATGGGTGATCGCAACCATTATTTTATTATTAAATTTATTGTTGTCCTCCTAATTATCCCCGCGATTAAATCTTCACTGAAAAATATGCAGGGAAACATGTTCTTTATATCCTCAAAGTTCAAACACTATTCATCAAGATTTTCAGTAGATATTCGGCAAACCGTGTACAATCGAAAGCGTCCATTCACTGCCCCTTAATTTTTCAACTTTAGAGTATATGTAATGTATGTACCGGGTGTCTGAAAAATGACTGATGGAATTTAAAATTCAATAACTTGCAAACGGTGACAGGTATTAAAAAAATTCTGGTAGGAGTGTTATGTAAGATGTCAGGAGTTTTTATGCTGCGATTCTCCATTTTAGTTACAAATAGAATCGATAGATGGCGCTGCAAGCAACAACCGCTCAATCCAAGCTCGATTTTTTGGCCTCTCTCTTCTTCCATGCGAAAAAAGGAGATTAAAATGTACTGAATGGATCCCGAAGTACCAAAAATCGGGTCTAGACTGAGCACCTATAGAGATCCTACATTAGAGAGAGATTGGACATTGACGAAATGTCTGCCATTTTCGTTACAAAGTAGATGGAACGCCGTACAACACAATGCATTTTCATCAGTGTCTAACACTTTTATTCTATTAAAATTATGAAATTTTCATTTTATATGCCTTCAAAGAGTCTTTCCGAACATAAATTATGAGCGCATTTCCATCTTAATGAGTAAGAATTCTCAGAAAATGCATTTTTTACACTATTATTTTTTATACTAATTAAAATAGTGGGCAGAGGAAGATTGGGTATGCAAGAACTTTATTTAAATTTCGCAATATTTGAGAAAATAATTTTTAACGATTATCAGGTAGAAAATGAACTATAGAATTGAATTATTCAAAACTATCTATAATTTATTTCGTATTTTAAAACAACAGTAATTATTATAATTTTCACCATCTCTGCATTGTAATTTCAGAAACAATAAAATTTGAACATATCATATACCACTCCTATTTAACTATGTATGTGATTCAAAGCTAATTTAATATGTGCGCTGAAAATATTTTATAAGTTTCTACATACTGATACTTCTCTTTGATATTATTTTTAAATATGGAAGTCTGGTAAATATATAGTATTAGAATGAGCATTGTTATCAAAACATTAAATGAAAGTTTTTAAAAAAATAATAAACAGGGGCACTGCTGTTAAAAGAAACAAATAAAAGATATGAAAAACAAATTCTATAAATAAATCAAAATCCGATAACTAAGTAAAATCGCACTGCTGCGTACATAAAACAGCTGAGTAAAAAAAAAATGCATTTTCTGAGAATTGTTACTCATTAAAATGTAAATGTGCTCATATTTATGTTCTGAAAGACTCTTTGAAGGCATATAAAATGAAATTTTCATAATTTTAATAGAATAAAAAGTGTTAGATGCTGATAAAAATGCATTGCATTGTACGGCGTTCATCTACTTTGTAACAGAAATGGTGGACATTTCTTCAATGTCCAATCTCTCTCTAATGTAGGATATCTAAGCACCTATTGCTCTCAGCGCCATCTATTGTTTGAAATTTGAACTAAAATCAAAAATCAATGTAAAAAAACTCCTGACGTCATACATAACACTCCTGCAATATTTTTTTTAATATCTCATCGTTTGCAAGTTATTGAATTTTAAAATCTATCAGTCATTTTTGGGACACCCGGTATGTGTGGTAACAACATTTTCAATTAAGGGGCCGCTGCACTGAAACTACAAGAACTCGAAATCCCATGTTAACCTATATAAAAATTTTCAAGCGCGATGATTCATTAGCTAATATAATTATTAAAATACCGTTTACACCATCAGAAAATAGACGTCAGATGCAGATGATGTGCGTTTTTAAAAATTGTCTACGTAAATTTTAAGTATTTTTAAGAAGATGATAAAATTTAATCAAATGGAAATTTCAAAGTTTATAGGGATTTTTTATGTACTTAAAATTTACATAGATAATTTTTAAAAACGCACATCATCGGCATCTGACGTCTACATTCTGATGGTGAAAACGGTATTTTAATAAGTATATTAGGTAATGAGTCATCGCGCTTGAAATTTTTCCCATAGGCTAACACGGGATTTCGCGATCGGGGAGTTTCAGTGCAGCGGAGCCTTAATGTATGGAGACAATCAATTGAGCTGATTAGTTTAGAATGTTTAACAACCTTTATATATGAATATAGGTCGTAATCCAGTTTCCAGTGAGAAATACAGGGTGTTTATACTTCTGATCCAAATTTCAGATATTTGTTCATTAACACTAATCGAAATATTTCAAATGAAATTTTCAACATACTTATCCTTCTTTGTGTGAAATATAATAATATCACGTGAAGTATTAGAAGCAGCTCGAATCCCATCCGCAAACAAGCAGCTTTGAACTAGGCTCTTAATACTTTGTATTGTAGTTGACATTAGATGTGGTGTTACCAATCGAAATACTGCGCACTTCCATCACAATTCTTCCATTGCACTTCGCAATGCCCTCCAAGTATCACATGAAGTTTAAAATCTTTAAAATTCATTAATTTTATCTCTTTTATTTGTCATTTTGTTGCAACAATATTTAAATAACCATCTAAATTATTCCCACCACCCAAGAAAGAATACCCTTTTTTTTCCTTCCCCCACCCCTCCAGTAGATAGTTTAAAATCTTATTTTTTTCTCTTTTATAACGTTTCTGTATTAATAATTAAAAGAGTATCTAAATTACTCTCTCCACCCTGACTCAAAAAAATTCCCCTTCTCCCCCTGTCCCTAGCACGTAAACTTTAAAACTCCTTTTTTATTTAAGCTGTATTGTTACTTTGTAGCAACAATAAATAAATAATCATCGAATGCTACCCTTAAATTTCCATTCTCCTTCCCCATAATAATATTTCCAAACATTTTTGAGTTGAAAAATATACTTACACGTGAATATTATGAAAGACAGGAAACTTTAAAAACTTTAAAATAATTAAATTATTACATGTGAAAAGAATTTTATGGAGACAATTACATCATATTTAAAAAAGCCCAAATAGTAATATTTCGAAGAACTTTCAATTGGAAAATCGAAAATATTTTTACACTTGAATATTAAAAGGAAAAGATAACTTTAAAGTAATTAAATTTCTGTATGCAAAAAAACATTAAATTGGGAGAAAAGTATGCCATATTTATATATTTAAAAGGATTTCCTTATAAAGTCCAAAAGAAAAAAAAAAACTAGCCGTTATAAAAGGCCGGGAGGCCGCGACATTTTCCACTTAATAATTTTAAACAAGCTGATTTTCAAAGGTCTGCTAGATCTTACTTAATCGAACACGAAAACAACCATCAGCTGTTGCGACAGCTGTGGATGCGGTCTTTGAAACCGAAAAATTTCCTATCCAAAGGGAACTTAAGAACAACGAGATTACAGACGATCACTACTGGTCATGATAATATCCTCCAATCTTTCGTAATCAAAATATCTTTTTAAAACACCGCCAATAAGGATGTTTTTAGAGACTGTGGGATCTGCTGCATGTGGGGTTGAGGAACGCAGCTCGAAGGAGGCAGAATTCGGTAGTTTTTTAGAAAATGTAACTGTGAGATAAACTTTTATTACCAAAAAATATTTTTTCCCATTTACAAAAAATAAAAATAAATGTAGCTCTTCAAACTTTTCAGAAAATTTACTTTTCTAAGTTCAACCAAGACAATGAACTGAAAGTTCTAAATATGTATGCTAAAAGTTTTCAGTTTGGTTGAAATAAGTCAATTTTTGTGCAAAAGATAATAAATTTATTAAATAAATTCTTCGTAATCAAATATTTGCAATCAGGTAATCTTATCAAATGAGAACAAATTAGCATATTTTTAGCTAAATCTGCACGAGGTTGGCGAGCGTAGCTCGTAGTGGGCAGAACAGTCTAATTTATTACAAAATGTAACTGTAAGATAAATTTTTATTACGGAAAAACAATTTTTTCCTGGTTTAAAAAACATTCAATACTTCAAAATTTTTAGAAAATTTACTTTTCTAGTTCAATCCGTATCTTGACAATGAATTAAAAGTTCTAAATATGTGTACTAAAATTTTTCATTTTTAATGAAATAGTCAATTTTGTACAAAATATGATAAATCATAGGCGTAACCAGCCTTTTGAACCGGGGGGGGGGGTGCCCAAACTTCTTAACCTGAACATGTTGGATACAAGCAATATCTTATATGGTAAAACCTGCTAAAACGAAACCTCATAAAACCGGTCGAATTTCCGCTTTAGACAGGTTTTCGTCTTAGAAGGTATAGTTGTGTGATATTTCTTTTAAAAAGGGCTCAAACGCGATTTTTGATTCCGTGAGGAGGGATAGAAGGGGTTCAAAACATCCAAACTAAATCTACTGGTAAAAAAAAAATAAATATAAAGATATGTAAATATCCTTGCAGCAGTGACATAAGACAGTGAGTAAGAGTGGTGTGTAAGTGTGAAATGTTTTGACACCCTAACTTCTTATAAAGATTAAAAAAGGCCTTTAATCATGCTGGAAACTTCTATAGGCACAGGGGAACACTGAATAAGTTCTAAAATTATCTCAATCAAATTGACCGGGAGCCGGCAGCACAGACACATGGTTCGCACGGATACCGTTATTTCTCCAGGAAAACAAGCAGTATCTTTTTATAGAAAAGGAAATCTAGGTTAAATTTCGCCTTCTTTTAAGAAGAGAATTTCTATAAGATAATACTGGGGCTGAAAAATTTTCTGGTCTGCAAAATTCAAGGAGGCTTACGAACCACGAGATAACCACCTCATCGAGTTCGAGGCTAAAATTCCAGAATTAGCTAAAACTCGATTCCCATACTAAAACGCAATCGGTCTGCCAAGTCATATCTTGGTGGAAAACATCTAAAAACCGATTTTACCGGTTGACTCGTAGGTTAACAGTTGTGTTTTCCTTCTCCCAGTCCGCCATGTTTTCATACCTTTGGGTGCAGGAAAACGCAATGGTAAACCTACGAGTCGACCGCTAAAATCGGGTTTTTAGGTGTTTTCTACCAAGATATGACTTGGCAGACCGAATGCGTTTTAATATGGAAATCGAGTTTTAGCTAATTCTAGAATTTCAGCTTCCAACTCGATGAGGTGGTTGTCTGTACTGCCGACTCCCGGTCTAAAAGTCTCTTAGATGAAACTTTGCGGAATCATAAATCTCAGATAATGCATGCGGTACACCAGTACATACGTACGAAAGTTTTTCAGAATGTGACTCCATGACTTCTTAGGGATCACCGGAGGAACCCAAGAAATTTTGGAGGAAAGTCTATATAAATAATTATTTTATTATTATAAATAATTATAATATTCATTAATACCGTAATTTCCTGCCTATAATCCGCGGATCAAACAATCATGTTTCGATCCAGAAATTTTATTTCATTATTGAAGTTAAATATTTATCGCGATTTAACAAGTTACATTTTATGAAACAAGATTTCTGAGTCCGAACATAATTGTTTGATCCGCGAATTATAGGCCGGAAATTACGGTAATTCATGTTTTTACCTCAGAATGTGTCGAATATATTAAGTAAAGCAAGTCATGATAATATACACTAAATTTTGTCACGATACTATCATGATGTGGCTGCAATAATAAAGATAGGTGCTTGTCTATCTCTGTGTGTGTGTACGCGAGCGCGCTAAACTCTGTAAAAACAATGCAGCCCGCACAGCAGTAAGATTTGACAGGACCTGTAGGCCTGAAGTCATGCATATCGAAGACAATTTCTGGAATTTTTCAATTAATGTTTTATGCGAATTTTTTCGCATTTAGCGGCATTTTTTTTCAACTTAGTAAAAAAGAATAAGATTTCAAGATTTTATCCAGTATAAACTTTGTCTTATTTTCAATAAAGTGTTTTCGAGATTCTTACAGCGATTTTTTAATTTTTAACAATTTTTTAATGTTATTTTTAGAGGGTTTTTTTTCCTCATTCGTAGTGATTTTTTTTATATTCCTAAAAGGAATACGGTTTAAATCTTTTACCCAATTAGTTAATTTCATTCCCTGTAGTTTTTTAATCTTTTCCGAATTTTTAATGCAATTTTTAGCGGTGGTTTTCGTGCTTTGAGGCAATTTTTTCCCTTTTTTTGAAACAGAAAAATCTCTCCGGTAATTTTTGCAATTGCCGTGATCAAATTCGAATTGGAAGAATGTCAAATCAGTCCTTATAAGGAAGCTGAAAATTTAATTTGGCTCGAAATATAAAACGCAATAATTCAAGATTCGCTTCTTTCGAGACAGAATAGGTCGTAGCTTGTTCGGGAGTACGTTGCCGAAGGCAGTCCCCACCTCAATCCTAGAATTCTTTAATTCTACGTTCGTTAAAAAAAAGCCCAACCAACGAAACTCCACAAGTAATGAAATTTTCTTTGAGGGACAGGTTTAGAAATAACGTGCGGGATCGCGCGATTTGCGCACAGAAAAGGAAAGTCCCGCATAATAAAAAATACTGTGCAGTATTCCCCCCCACCTCCAAATTCTTTCACAGAACTGTGATTCTTCAGTGACTATTTTATTTTATTTTATTTATTTATTTATTTTTTTTAAGTCCGCGATTTTTATTTCTTTTTTGGAATTTTCCAAAGTCAATTCGTGAAGCGCTCTCGGGAAAATTTGAGAATTTCTTCAAACGATTGTGGAAAAATATCGGAAATTTCGATAAAAGAGTGCAGAAAATAATCGCGAATTTCGTCAAAAGACTACGCAAAAAATTACGAATTTCGATAAACGATTGACGAAAAATGTTTTCAAATTTCATCAAAATGTCGCGGAAAAGAGTAGAGAATTTTGTTAATTGGTACGGAAAGATATCGAGAATTTTCCCGATCGGTCGCGCAAAACTATCGCGAATTTCGACAAATTACCCCCCTGTAAAAAAATCAGTTTCGTCAATCGGCCGCAACAGAAAATAAATTTCATCAAAGTATCGCGGTAAAAACGAGAATTTCGTCAAAGGATTGCAGAATGAAAAAGCGAATTCCGTCAAAAGATCGTAGAAAGAAAATGCTAATTTCATCGAAGGATCGTGCTAAAGAAATGCCAATTTCGTCAAAATATCGCGGTAAAAAATGCTAATTTTGTCAAAAGATCGCGGTAAAAAATGCTAATTTTGTCAAAGGTTAGTGGTGAAAAGTGCGGATTTCGACAAAAAAATCGCGTAGAAAGACGTGAATTTCGTCAAACGATTTTGGGAAAAAATTGTAAATATCATAAAATGATCGCAGAATAAAATCGCGAATTTGATCAAAATTTACTGCACTGGGCTAAAAGATTGAAACCGGTTCATTTTCCTACTTTCAAAAGAACGCCGCGAAACGAGAAGAAACTTTTAAAATGTATAAAAATTTTCAGAGGAAAAAAATTAGTATATTGACTTGAAAGACTGCAACCATATTCCCTTTACGAATGTCAAAAAATGATCGCGAAACACGAAATTCAACCAACCAACCAACCTCCCGATTAATTTGAATATTCTGTGCTATTACTTTTCATTTTCAAAGGAGGTACGGTCTGTGCACTCCCTCCTCTTTCCCTCGGCTAATCGCATTTTTGAATTACCGTTTCACATCTGCATTCCCTTTCAAATTTTTTGCTTCTTTCTAGATTTTAAACTACGAAAGCAAAGTGACAAATAGTTTCTATCCTCGTCAAGAACTTGCGTTAATTTCTCATGAAATTGCAGGAACATGAATGAACGGCGTTAAAAAAAAATCTCCCCCAAACAAAAGATGTCAAAGTGAGATTATAAAGCTAGCTTTTTGACTTGCTATGACTAATACATATTCTTGTAAATATTCTAGTTTTAAAAAAAATAAACAACATAATTTTCTTAAAAAAAGAAAGAAGGAAAAAAAGAACGCAGGTTTCTTTTTTATTACATTTCAAAACTTAGGCTGTAAGTTTTCTAAACTAAACTAATTTGCCCAACTAATTGATCTCTGCTTTCACTTCTTTTTTCTTTTGTAAATTTCGATTTTTTTAAAGTAATTGTGTTCGAGTCTGCGCAAGCGGGTTACGCCTATATAAATCTTATTAAAGCTGTTCTCAAATTCAAAGGAACTATTTTCTGACACATTTCTGAATTCATTTTTGTTCGAAAACGCATAAAATTGGTAGGTGTTCTTATTCAGAAACGATGTAATCGAATGGCGTTTCCCACTTTTTGATAAAGGCAGAAGGTCTTCCAGAAAATACTGTTAAAGTGTTTCGAACCAAATTTCCGGATGCAGCAGCACAAGAAAGGGGTAAAACTCGTCGTCACATGACAATAATTGCTTAATACTTACTAAGTAATTTATTTATAAAAAAATGGAAACCATTATTCGATTCCAAATCGCTTCAGCAGTCAGACCTGTCAATTTTATGTCCGTTTAAAATTTGTCTGAAAATGCGTCAGTAAGTTTTGCGTTGTTGAGCTTGGAATTCGAGAACCACCTTTAATAAATTATGCGAGCATTTTAAACAATTTAACCCCATACGTATTGAGTTAAAGTAAATGGTACAAAATTTCAAAACTACTAAAAAGTATCTTTATACCCAACCACATACCAGTTAAATCCCTGGCGACTTGGGGCCCGGTACAGGGCCCCTTGAAGTTTTTGCTCCAAAAATTGTTAATAAATTGCCCTCTCTTAATCCGATCTTCATCTTTGGAACACTTTTTCCTTTTAATTATTCTCCTGTTTCTAGATTGCAGTTAAAATCCTGGGACCCCTAAGGTCCTGTTGGGCCCGATAGGGGCACCTTGAACTTTTTGTGTGCCATGCATTTTTTACCCCCTAATTTTCTCGCCTTCTCAGTGAATAATTTTAAAGTTGAGTGTTGGATTCCTCTCCCCAGACCAACACCCTCATAATTTTTACTGGTACCCTAGGGCCCTGTTTAACCCTCCTATTTTTTGCGCATTTCTTTAAAGTATTATTCTAGTGATTATTTCATGCCCTATGCTTAATTTTGACTAATTGAAGATCTGAAACGCTAAGTACTAAAACATTTTAACATGTTTTCATGTATGTCCCTGCCCTCAACTATCAGTTGACACTTTTTGGGCCCCCTATTATAGCTCCCTTAAAAATAATCCAATTTACTAGCTTTATTTTCTAACAACTTCGTAGCTCCTTCAGTTACCACAAGAAGACAAAAAAATTTCGCAGACTTCAGCTACCACCAATTTTGAATATTAATTGCCTTCTTGGGGCCCTTGGTGCAACTTCTTTAAAAATGATTCGAATTGCTTGCAATTTTCTTTAACATAGTTCTAGCGTCCTCTGATTACTTTAAAAGCTACTAAAAAGTATATTTATACTCAACTACATGCCAATTAAGTCTCTGGCCCCTTGAAATTTTTGCACCCTAAATTGTTAATAAATTGCTCCTTCTTAATCCGATATTCATTTTTGAAGCTTTTTTCCATTTAGTTATTCCCCCGTTTTTCTAGATTTCAGTTAAAATCCCGGGTCACCCTAGGGTCCCGCAGGGCCCGATTCGGGGTCCCTTTTAACTTTTTGTGCGCATGCTTTTTTCACCCCCTTTCTCGCTTCTCAATGCAAAATTTTAGAGTCTTGGACTCCTCTCCCCGGATCAACACCCTCATAATTTACTGGGAACCTAGGGCGCTGTTTTCCCCCATCATCGCCCCCATTTTTTGCGCATTTCTTTAAAAGTTTATTCAAATGATTAGTTCATACCCTATGCTTAATTTCGACTAATTGAAGATCTAAAGTGCTGGGAACATTTCCTAAAATCTTTTTATAATAATAAGTACAGAACTTGTGTGAAATAATAAATTACTTGAAAACAACGTTTAAACACACAATAAAACAAGCAGATTTGATCATACGTATACGTTTCGTGAGTACTAGGACTCACATCCTCGGTGTAAAAACTTTAAAAACAATATCCCCCCAACTGCATGTACGGTGAAAAAAACCCAAATGTCAAAACATAATACCAAAAGACCATCAAGTTCTAACAGCCAATGAAATTAATGCGGAAGTGAAGTGTCGTGACACAACAAATCCATCCAGAAAGTTGAGATGTATGGTGTACTAGATAAATCATTAACCAAGGAGTCTTTAAATTTATGGATATGAATAGCCTCAAAAAAGTCTAAATCCAGAGGAGTGATGCATTTCTTGATAATGGTAGCTGAGTCAAAATTAAAATTATGTCCCTCCCCCCAGCAATGAGAGGCGATAGAGGATTTCTGTAATTCTTTTTTCTTTACGTAGTTTCTGTGTTCATTGATTCTGTAACGGAGTTTTCGTTTAGTTTGTCCAATGTAGGACAAACCACATTGGCATTGAATGTTGTAAATGCCCCAATAATTATGTGGAGGAATTTGGTCCTTAAGTTGCGAAAAAGATAATTTATTAACCGGTTTAAAAACCACATTAAAATCATAATGTCTTAAGATATTAGCCATCTTAAAGCTAATGCTATTATAAAATGGTAAAATGATAAGGTTGGAAATGGAAACCGCAGTAACAGGAGAATCAAGATTATTAACATATTTATTAAAACTATGAGAAATTAAATTATTGATATAAGATAAACTAAAACCTCGATCAATAGCCACAGATCTAATGTAATTTAATTCTGTAATAAGTGAATTATTATCTGAACAAATTAAGCTATTAATCAAATAATGAAAAGCCGAAGCTTTTTGGGAAGGGGGGTGACATGAATTGAAATGGGGGGGGGGAGTGTGACAGCAAAAGGTTTACGGTAAACGCAAGTGTCAAACGTGTTAGGCTGACGTGTAACCAACACATCCAGAAAAGGCAATCTATTATCTATTTCAACTTCATAAGTGAATTGAATGACTGAATCTATTGAGTTTAAAATCGTTAATATATTGTCAACAGAAAATAGAGAAAGGTCCAAGAGTGCAAAAGAATCGTCTACATATCTACAATAAAATAGGAAGTTGATAAGGTTAAACATTTTAACCTCAAAGTAATGCATATATAAATCTGCTAAAAAAGAGCTAAGGGGATTACCCATTGCTAAACCATCCGTCATAGAATAATATTGATTAGAAATTTGAAATGAATTTTGTTTTAAACAAGTACTGAATAACTCAATAATGTGGTTGATTTCATAATCTGTGTAATGAAATTCTTTTAATCTAGTAGTGAGACTTTGTAGTGCACCTTGAACTGGAACATGGGTGAACAGAGAAGTAACATCAAATGAAACCATGCGTAAAGAGGGGGAGGGGGTGAAGTTTTTAATCCGATTAACAAAAGAACTAGAATTCTTAATAGTGTAAATATTAGAACTTGAAAGGAATGAAAAGCGTTTCACTAAATATTTAGCAAGAGGGTATGAAGCAGAACCGATATTGGATACGATAGGCCGGAGGGGAACACCAATTTTATGAACTTTAGGCAGAGCGTAAAAGCGACTGCAGTTAGCAATAGACGGAATTAATGACATTTTAATACTGTCATCAATACAGGGAGAGGTTTTTATAAGTTTTCTGGTACTTGTTAAATCACTGTCAGAAGGATCCCGATTTAATTTAATGTATGGGCCGGATTGTAAAAGATTTTGCACTTTATCCAAATAAGCTGTTTTATCCTGTACCACTATTTGACCTCCCTTATCAGCTTTAGAGATAACAATGTCATAATTAGATTTTACAGAGGATAAAGCTTCTTTAAGATCCTTTGTTATGTTTGGTTTTAAATTCTTAGAATTGTGATCAACTGTGTTTTTAATGAGAACCCTAATGGAATCCTTTTGAGAACTAGATAGTTTGCTAAATTTGAAACTTCTTTCAACTGGAGCAATAAGATTAGGTAAATCTGGACGTTTGCTAAAAGAAAAATTATAATTAAGTTTGAGAGCTTTCTCCTGTGTAGGTGACAGTTGTGAAGTTGAAATGTTTACAATAGCATTATTATTCACCTCTGGAAGCCAAGGAGGGGGTGTAGCAGTAAGAGGGAGTAAATTTGAAAGCAAATTTACTCCCTCTTTCAAATTTACTCCTTCTTACTGCTACACCCCCTCCTTGGCTTCCAGAGGTGAATAATAATGCTATTGTAAACCTTTCAACTTCACAACTGTCACCTACACAGGAGAAAGCTCTCAAACTTAATTATAATTTTTCTTTTAGCAAACGTCCAGATTTACCTAATCTTATTGCTCCAGTTGAAAGAAGTTTCAAATTTAGCAAACTATCTAGTTCTCAAAAGGATTCCATTAGGGTTCTCATTAAAAACACAGTTGATCACAATTCTAAGAATTTCAAACCAAACATAACAAAGGATCTTAAAGAAGCTTTATCCTCTGTAAAATCTAATTATGACATTGTTATCTCTAAAGCTGATAAGGGAGGTCAAATAGTGGTACAGGATAAAACAGCTTATTTGGATAAAGTGCAAAATCTTTTACAATCCGGCCCATACATTAAATTAAATCGGAATCCTTCTGACAGTGATTTAACAAGTACCAGAAAACTTATAAAAACCTCTCCCTGTATTGATGACAGTATTAAAATGTCATTAATTCCGTCTATTGCTAACTGCAGTCGCTTTTACGCTCTGCCTAAAGTTCATAAAATTCGTGTTCCCCTCCGGCCTATCGTATCCAATATCGGTTCTGCTTCATACCCTCTTGCTAAATATTTAGTGAACCGCTTTTCATTCCTTTCAAGTTC
The DNA here is from genome assembly GCA_963932465.1 of Maratus speciosus. Taxonomy (NCBI): domain Eukaryota; kingdom Metazoa; phylum Arthropoda; class Arachnida; order Araneae; family Salticidae; genus Maratus; species Maratus speciosus. The sequence goes on along the minus strand of OZ010796.1, from coordinate 47,229,891 downwards.
TAATATTTACACTATTAAGAATTCTAGTTCTTTTGTTAATCGGATTAAAAACTTCACCCCCTCCCCCTCTTTACGCATGGTTTCATTTGATGTTACTTCTCTGTTCACCCATGTTCCAGTTCAAGGTGCACTACAGAGTCTCACTACTAGATTAAAAGAATTTCATTACACAGATTATGAAATCAACCACATTATTGAGTTATTCAGTACTTGTTTAAAACAAAATTCATTTCAAATTTCTAATCAATATTATTCTATGACGGATGGTTTAGCAATGGGTAATCCCCTTAGCTCTTTTTTAGCAGATTTATATATGTATTACTTTGAGGTTAAAATGTTTAACCTTATCAACTTCCTATTTTATTGTAGATATGTAGACGATTCTTTTGCACTCTTGGACCTTTCTCTATTTTCTGTTGACAATATATTAACGATTTTAAACTCAATAGATTCAGTCATTCAATTCACTTATGAAGTTGAAATAGATAATAGATTGCCTTTTCTGGATGTGTTGGTTACACGTCAGCCTAACACTTTTGATACTTGCGTTTTCCGTAAACCTTTTGCTGTCACACTCCCCCCCATTTCAATTCATGTCACCCCCCTTCCCAAAAAGCTTCGGCTTTTCATTATTTGATTAATAGCTTAATTTGTTCAGATAATAATTCACTTATTACAGAATTAAATTACATTAGATCTGTGGCTATTGATCGAGGTTTTAGTTTATCTTATATCAATAATTTAATTTCTCATAGTTTTAATAAATATGTTAATAATCTTGATTCTCCTGTTACTGCGGTTTCCATTTCCAACCTCATCATTTTACCATTTTATAATAGCATTAGCTTTAAGATGGCTAATATCTTAAGACATTATGATTTTAATGTGGTTTTTAAACCGGTTAATAAATTATCTTTTTCGCAACTTAAGGACCAAATTCCCCCACATAATTATTGGGGCATTTACAACATTCAATACCAATGTGGTTTGTCCTACATTGGACAAACTAAACGAAAACTCCGTTACAGAATCAATGAACACAGAAACTATGTAAAGAAAAAAGAATTACAGAAATCCTCTATCGCCTCTCATTGCTGGGGGGAGGGACATAATTTTAATTTTGACTCAGCTACCATTATCAAGAAATGCATTACTCCTCTGGATTTAGACTTTTTTGAGGCTATTCATATCCATAAATTTAAAGGCTCCTTGGTTAATGATTTATCTAGTACACCATACATCTCAACTTTCTGGGTGGATTTGTTGTGTCACGACACTTCACTTCCGCATTAATTTCATTGGCTGTTAGAACTTGATGGTCTTTTGGTATTATGTTTTGACATTTGGGTTTTTTTCACCGTACATGCAGTTGGGGGGATATTGTTTTTAAAGTTTTTACCCTGAGGATGTGAGTCCTAGTACTCACGAAACGTATACGTATGATCAAATCTGCTTGTTTTATTGTGTGTTTAAACGTTGTTTTCAAGTAATTCTTTTTATAATATTCAAGTAAAAGTTCATAAAAAACACACCCTTTGAAAAAAACACACCACTTCTTTGTCTCTTAACAGGGACTTTATCCAGGAGCAGAAAAGATATAAAAACAATGCATTATTGTCACTTAAGCAAAATACTGTTGAAAGATACTGATCAATGTCATTCGGAAGATCGGAAGTATACATTTCTGACAGCGGGAGAGGGGTGGGGGGTCGGTCCTGTGCTCGTTAGTAATTTCTTGGAAAACTTAAAGCTGAGTACATGTGTTTTTGAAGTAGAAGAGGGAAATAGAATAAAGATGTTTTCTGCTTTTGTCTCGGGGAAAGAGTTCAAAAATACTAAAAGGATGCCTTAGCAACAATTATTTTCGGACTCGCGAAGCTTTAAAATTGCAAAAGTAAAAGGTAATGGAGGATGAGACTTGAAACACGACTTTTTCTCGCCATTTCAGAATACTTTTATAATTTCAGATTTTTTTTTATAAAGAAATGAAGTAATTTTTAAAAAGAAACTTTGGTTCAACTTAAGCCACGACTGACACCCCCCCCCCCGCGAGTTGGGCCCGTGGCTGCAGCCCCCGTACCCCCCCCCCCTTAATCTGGCCCTGCCACTCACCCTGATTGGTTATAAAGCTCCGCTTTAACTGATTGGCTGTTGAGACCGGTTCTATTTTATACGCATGCGTATACGTTACCTTTGTTCAGATCTCAGACACAGTGACGTTCACTGAGTTATCTTAAATGAGTTTTATGATATGAAGAGATATCCTATTCCAGGATGGTACCACCTCCAAAATGACGGTCTAAGATATCTTAAATATCCAATCTGAACAGGGTTTTTACGGTACAAAGTGGCAAACAGACAAACTGAATTCATGAAAACTTTTCAACACTGTTGGAAAGTGTTAAAAAACTCAAATAAAAAAAAAAATGTTCAAAGTCTCCGACTCTCCTTAAAATCCTCCAGATTATTGTATAATTATAAGCACTTATTTCTAAGAAGTATATATTTTATATTTTGTCTTTATAGCACGAGACGAGGGCGGCATGATTGGAAGAGTTAACTTCATGAGATGTCATAATAGGCTGGCTGACAAAGTAAATTTCTCATTGCATCTTTGTTTTTTTTTAATTGCATGTTCTTTCCATTCTTTTTTTGTCACTCTTGTAAAAAAGCACTTGCTAGAACACACTATAACACGAAACTATATTAAATTTGTTTTCCGGCAAAAATATGCGTCTTTCCGTTTTCAGTTCCAGAAAGCAGTGAAATTGCTCAAAATTCAAAGTATCACAAATCGGTAAGTTTTGGTCTTAAGTGAATAGATTATGTAGTTTAGTAATATGGAATGTTTTTTAATTTCCCTTTTTTTACGCAGTGCAACATTTTTCTGAATTATAAGTAATGATGAAAAAATAAATTTACATATTTGAATATGTATAGAACCACTGGAAAACAAGTGCCATATACTTTTTGTAATTGGAAGCTTGGTACTATCATCAGTGGTTTAAGATCGTAACGTCAGTTGTGAATTACCCATTATTACAAATAAAAAAAGTTTTTGTCTGTGTGTCATTTATATATATATATATATATATATATACACCGGGTGTCCCAAAAATGACTGATGGACTTTAAGATTCAATAACTTGCAAACGGTGACAGATATTAAAAAAATTCTTGCAGGAGGGTTATGTATGATGTCAGGAGTTTTTTTACTGTGATTCTTGACTTTAGTTCGAATTTCAAACAATAGATGGCTCTGAAAGCAATGGGTGCTCAGTCCAGATCCGATTTTTGGTACTTCGGGATCCATTCAATACATTCTAATATCTTTTTTTCACATGGAGAAGAGAGAGGACGAAAAATCGAGCCTGGATTTAGAGGCTAATGCTTGCAGCGTCATCTATCGATGCTATTTGTAACTAAAATTGAGAATCGCAGCATAAAAACTCCTAACATCTTACATAACACTCCTACGAGAATTTTTTAAATATCTGTCATCGTTTGCAAGTTATTGAATTTTAAAATCCATCAGTCATTTTTGGGACACCCGGTATATATATAGGAGAACTTGACAGTTGTCTTTTGATTTTCAAAAGTATTATATATATTCAGGTTGTTCCAAAATTCGACCGACAGATTAAGAGGATCGAACCTTACTATAGAACATGGGCTCGCAAATCGATTACTTAATCACAAATACAGGGTATTCTGGTTGACGGTAATAACTTTTAGAAAATTGAAGTATAGTATAATGAAACTTTTAATAGGCATGCTTACCTTTGTTGTAAATAAATATGATAACATCAAAAGAAAAGAAAAGATAATTGATAGAACTTTCCATTATACGCCCAAGCAGTATGCACTTGACGCTCCACATTTTGGACTGTGACTATCAGTTCATACGGTAACATCGATTGCGTGAATACACTGTTTTTCCAGAGCTTTTTGTGATGTTATCCCATTTTATACAAAACGAGGTACATATCGTTACAATTTTATTGCAATGTTTTTATTTTTCGCAAAATTATTACCGTCAATCCGACTTCAGTTATGGTGAAACACCTTGTATTTGTAACTAAATAAGTGGTTTGGGACCCTATGTTCTATGGCAATTTTTTATCCTCTTGATGTTTTCTATCTCCCCTCATAATTTGTCGGTCGAATTTTGGAATACCCTGTATATACGTTGTATGATCCAAAAGTTCGGGGACAAGGTGTGAAAAACCTTTTCCAGAATAGTTCATAGCACCGAAGCATATCCACCTTCAAAGTAGTCAAGTTACCTTGGGCGACGATACACTTCTGCCAGCGTTCGTATAACTTCTGGAAGCCATTTTTTGAAACCTCCCGTAAGGCCTCCTGCGATGCTGCTTTCACCTTATCTGATGACACAAAACGGCGTCCCTGTAAATGTTTTTTCATTGATGGGCACAGGTAAAAGTGACATGGAGCTAAGTCCGGTGAATAAGGGGGATGTGGAAGCACATTAGTGCGAGTTTTTTGCGAAGAACTGTTTTGCATATTGGGATCCATGTGCTGGTGCGTTGTCATGCAGAAGGTACCAGTCGCTACTCTGCCAGAACTGCGGCCGTTTACGACGAATGGATTCCCTCAAATAACGTAAAATGCATAAATAATGCTCCTTGTTAACTGTTCGGTCTTCGGAAATAAATTCTGAATGCACAATTCCTTGAAAATAAAAGAATATCGGCCCTTTTTAAAACGCCGATACCATTCGTAAACCTTGGATCTCGCCATGGTAGATTCACCGTACACCTTTCTTATCATTTCCAAAGTATCCATTGGTGTTTTACCTAAGCATTGACAGAATTTAATCTTGCAGCTGCAGCGGTGTTCAAGAAAAGCCACATTTCTTACGTCGCGGAGCAAAGGTAACCAACTTTGGAAGATAACAGCTACTCGTACGGTTCGGTCACATGGCATGAGCTAAACCAACCTGGACAGGTAGGGGAGGGTTGGATAATCCATTTCAAGCGGTTTAACTTTAGGTACTTGCTTTCGTCATCAGGGATGGCCGCAATCCCCTAATATTTGGATCGTACTGTGATGACGAATTCATTTGTTGTGGATGTTTTTCTTTCTAAAAAACTTTGGATATGAATAAGTAGATGGAAATGTCTTTTGAATTATTTAAATAAAATTGAATATTTCCGTGATGAAGTACAAATGAGCGCAGAAAATAACGACACAGGTCCAGAAGATCCGGACACTAATACTTGTAGCTTAAATATAAATTTTAATGAATATTTGAAGAGACGTCTTGGGAATGACCCCGCTGACACACAGAAATCAAATTTGATGTTTACATCATGAAGAGAAGACAAAGAGTGCTGGAGTTCACAATTTTCATTCGTAAAGTTTTGGCGATAGCTAGATATTGCGTAAGACACAGATCTTTCCAAGGGATGACCGTTACATTGGAATACATGGGGCAGTTTAAATTTAGATGAAAAGCCTAATAGGCGATAATTAGCTAAGCGTTAGTACGTGAGAAAGTAAGAAAGAATTCGAAGGCTGCCGATAGCATTGGAACGAGTGCGGTAAAAGGAAAGGCGACATACGTTTAGAAGTACATCTGGATATTATTATCTAACCGCTGGAGAAAAACAATATAATATCACATCCAAAAAGGATGTCTGGATACAATGCATAAGGTACCTGAAATGATTCCATTAAACGTGTACAAATAATCAAGACCTTTGCCAAACATGTGGTAAGATTTTACGAAAAGTGAAGTATTGAAATTACACTTCAAATTTTGTTTATTCGAGTTTTATTCACTCATTTTCCATCATATAACTGCATCTTTACAAATTGGTATATTTTTTTCATGATTAGCTATATGAAATGTGTTATTTTTTTTGCTATTTAACTTCACTTTTTCTTTCTTGTACTGGATGGGCATCTCTTCTCGGCTTGAAGGAGAGATGACCATCTGCCATTTTAATTTCAGTTTTGTTTAACATGTTTTGTTTTCAATATTTAATTATTTTTTGCATAAAATATGATGAGTATATGTATAAAAATTTTAAATATACATAAATATTTCTTGTATTTGCATTCTAAGAATTTTTATTTCAATCGTTAAAAGCTATGGCCATCTATCCTAGAGTTACTGTATACAGTAATTTTGAATAAAAATATAACAAAAATAACTTTTGCTTTTCAGACAAGTTGGAAATTGCTCGTCAAACGTGGCAAATGAGGTGCGTTCGTACTATAACTAGTTTTATAATTATTTTTTGCACCCCATATTGTACTGAATGTGTATTTATTTGCAATTCATAAGTGCATAGTCTGTAACATCATTAAAATGCACTTGCAATAATTTTTTCCCATTCCCCTTAATGTAACGGAAAACTTTTGACTGTCCCTGTAATTAAGCTATACATCCGATTTTCATGAAATTTGAAATGGCTCGATAAAATTTTGCAGCAATTATATATTTAAAATTTCAGCCCATTCGGAAAGCTGTAACATCATTAAAATGCACTTGCAATAATTTTTCCCATTGGCTTTAATGTAAAGAAAAAATTTTGACTGTCCCTGTAATTAAACTATACATCCGATTTTCATAAAATTTGAAATGGCTCGACAAAATGTCGCACTAATTATATGTTTAAAATTTGAGACCATTCGGAAAGCTTTAACATCATTAAAATGCACGTGCAATAATTTTTCCCATTGGCCGTAATGTAAAGAAAAACTTTTGACTGTCCCTGTAATTTAACTATACATCCGATTTTCATAAAATTTTAGACTCGACAAAATTTTACAACAATCATATATTTAAAATTTCAGACCATTCGGTTGGGTAGTTTTTGCTCTATTATATGCGGACTGACGGACAGACAGACGGACGGACAGACGGACTGAACGACGACTATAGGTGCTACGTATTTATATAATTACGAACGCACCTAAAAATGGACCCCAAGAATAAAAACCTGCATTGACCCCTGGTTACATAAGATGCTATAAACAAGCTCAAATAATTTGAAAAAGACAAACATACATGAAGAGTTTGTGATAAATAGTAGCATTTAAAAACAAGATTATCGTTCCATGATTATTACTACTACACATCGTTTTAAAACGTTATGTTATTATGTATTTGTGTACAGTGAAATGTGTTCTATACAATGCAAAACTTCACATTTTTAGGTTGCATTAGGTTTTAATGCGTTATAAAGATTTTTACTGTACATGAAAATATCAAACATCTTGATATTTTTAAAATAAACATCAGATATATATCCAATGATGTTTGACTATATCAATGAACCTTACTTTCAATACAGTTGGCGATTCCCAACCAAAGTTGCTTCATGTATCCATTACATTATTTATAAAATAAAACTTTTCATGAATAAAATGTTAAAAAAAAAAAAAAAAAAAAAAAAAAAAAAAAAGGCTTTAAGCAGTTTTGTCTACTTCATTTTTTACTTTTCTTTAAAAGTGAGAGGTTTAAAAATCAAATAAATCTTTTTTAAATTTAATTTAGTCATATACAGGGCTGAAACTAAAGGGGGGAGGAGGGGCAAGTGTCCCGGACCCCAGAACGGAAGACGAAGATGACACCAAAGATTTTGTTTGTTGTTTTTTCTCACCTCTATGTTCAGCACTGTGTTATTAAAACAGTACTTTCCGGGGCATGTCAAGACATAGAAGGATCTAAGGATCTTGTATAAAACAGATTTTTTTTCAGTTCCTTTCGATTCCGTTTTCAATGTTTTAATGAAATCAATATTTGACAAAGCTGATTACGCAATTCAGTATTACTTATTTTAAAAACAGTCGGCTATTAGAAACTTGGTAAAATTCTTTTTGTAAATTTATTTTGCTGAGGGAGGGCAAAATCTATGTTTATCCCTGGCGCAAAAAAAAGGCTAGTTTTGGCCCTGGTTATATAAAATAAAATGCCATAAACATGCTTAAATATTTTTTAAAAGACAGTCATACAAACATATATCAAGAATTTGTAATAAAAAATATCATTTTTAGAAAAACAAAGATTACCGTTCCATTATTAGATACAGTTTTAAAAACGTTAAAATGTTCTTTGCAATTCAATTATTGTTGCATATATGCATTACTTACAAAATAAAAGTATTCATGAATGTAAATTTAAATATCACAGAAAAAAAGGAAAATGTCAACCTCTTTTTATCAACATCATTTATTATTTTTTTTAAGAGATGGGTTTAAAAATCATTTAAACCTTTTTAATTTAATTTAGCTATATAAAATGCCTGAGACATCCTTATATGTAATGTAAAAGATATAGTTATGCAGTAATATATCATGATTTCGTAGTAGTAAAAGGGCTCTTTTGCGTATAAAACTTATGCTAATTGCATATTATTAAGTAAACACAAGCAAAACGAAAAAAAATAAATTGGAAACTAATTTCGTTTGCATAAATGCTATAAACGAATTAACTAGCTATACTTAACTTAAATATATTACTGACATTAATAACTTTATAATAGTTACATATTTCTGACACAATGCATAATAATTTCTGAATCGGTGCTAAAAAGTCTAGGCTTAGGGAAAATATAGATAAATATTTCTAGGTAAATTTCGTGTACGAAAGAAACATTATATCATTAAAATATGTTTAAAAGTAAAATAAACAATAATCATTATGAACTTGCCTTGAATATTGAGAGAAATTGGTTCTTGCTACGAAATTCCACTAAATCAGAAGGAAGCCAGAAGGAAGCATGGACGCCGCCATTAAAACTTTAGGTAGCCGTCTTTCGCCGTTGCCACACGACGATAACAAAGATTGAACCAGAAAGTACGTGAAATCAGAAATCAGCAGATCACAGTCATTTTAAGAAATCCAAGTTAGTGGTTATTTCTCTTGAAGGTCCATTGAATAACCGCAATATTGGTGAAGAACTGAACCTGTATTTTTAACAGTGTATCGTGTATTAGACATTGAATAAAGTTCTGTAAATATTATGTTTAATAGAGAAATTTACATTTAATTTTCTAGATACAGCGCATAAAACTGGATTGTGCAAGAAGACATTGGCCTGGAGTGGGACAACAATACGACGTTTTTCACGAAATGTGTAACGATCGAGCCACAATTAAAAAGGTATAATAAAATAATTAAATTACCTTTTCTTGTTGGGATGAGACTTTACGTGTGATTATAATCTTAACAACGAGGATTTTTTAAGTGATTTTTGCTTGAAATCTATTTTTTTAAAACTCACAGACTACCAAAGCTTGAGAGACAATGTGCCCGCAGGTTCTGTTTGTACAGTCATGCAAAAAAAGTAAAAAAAAGTAAACACCCCCTACTAACTCTCTAACAAATTATTGTAGAAGAAAGTTACTGGTATCAAACGATTGAAAATACAATCTACTTTTAAAGGATGTATATAAAATTTGCTTAGAGAGCCATCTACATATTAAAACGAACCCAAACTTTGTTTTTTCAATAGCAATACCCAAGTTTGACACCGTAAATAAATTCTACACCCTTCAATTAGCCTAAAAACAAATTTTCATGAAATTCGTACGATTAGTTCCAGAGAAATTAATTATTTTAAAATGACCATATTTCAGGGGCTGTATGCAAAAAGTTTGGTACTCGATTGCTGAAATGCTACAGCATGACTATAGTACTTCTGTTAATGTATTATTTCTTGGAAATAGAACCATTTCATTCGCTTAATAAGTTTCGCTTATCGCCAGCTCAAATGTTTCAGTTAAACGAGTAAAATATATTTTTTACAAATTATGCTTTTCTGCACATCATAGACGGACTCTTAAACCATCATTTTGACGATTTTTAATCATAATTCGAAAAATTCTTGGAAAAAAAATTTGAAATTGAGAATTGGCATAAAGCACGACATAATAAATCAAAATCTATAAAAAAAAGTTGTAGATTGCAATTCGTATTTTTTTCGAATATTAATTTCATAATTCATATTATAATTTTTTTTAAATTACAATTTTAATGTACTTATGTTTTTTTTTTTATTATACCCACACACAAAATTATCACATTAGGATTATAATTTCAGAAGATGTTAATAAAAATATGAAAATGTAATTTAACAGTAGAAGCTCTAAATTTTGAAAGTCAATAATTCAAAATCTTATCATCCAAATGACTTGAAAATTCGTTTCTAGGCATAGTTTGAACCGGAGATTTAAAAGATATTGTCAAAACAGAGTGTTTCCATTGAAAAAACCCAAAGTTTGGTCTCGTTTTGATTTGTAGAAGGCCCCCTAAGCAAATTTTATATTCATCATTTAAACGTAGACTTTATTTCAAATCGTTTGGTACCTGTAACTATCTTCTATTATTATTATTATTCGTTGCAGAGTTAATAGGGTGTGTTTACTTCTTTTCCACGTCTGTACGTACGTATGTATGTACATTCTTTCATTCAGAATTATCCGATTTGCTTCAAATTTGGTATACCGGTTAATTCTGATAAGGCGCTTCCCTGATTAGTTTTGGGGGTTCATTCGTTAAGTATAAAGGGGGGACGGGGGACACCTCATTAATTTAGATAAATGGGTTTTTCATGCAGAATTATCCGATTTGTTTCAAATTTGGTATACCGGTTTACCCTGATATGGTATTTCCCTGATTATTTTTGGAGATTCATTGGTTAAGAATAAAGGGGGAAATGGGATAGCTAATCCGCCCACCCTTAATTTATTTTTCGAAGGACATTATTCGTTGAAATAAGAGTATAATATACAATTAGTGTGAATAGCCTGTGCGCTCAATGCCACCAGTTTAACTAGGCACTTTTTTTTATTTTCTTCTTGTTTGATAGCAGTCAAGTTGTTTATTATGATTCAACAAGAGCTGTACGTATTTAATTAAATATTTGATGAAAGTTGAAATATTTAAATAGACAGTGGACTTTCAAAATCATAAAACTCGACTAAAAAATCGCCTCCCCTATTTTTGGACCCAGGGGGATACCTTCTTTAGGTATTCACGGGTTTTGCAACCTCGGGCACCTGAGCGATAATTCTCTTTTCTTTTTTCTTCTCTTTCTCTTGTCTGTTCCTTCCTCCTTGTTTCACTCTTATTGTGGTTTCCTCTCCGGAGGTTAGAGCAATTCTGCATTAAGCCGATATCATCCTGTTTATATCGACTTATGGAGAATTGTAAACCAATCACAGCCGATGCGTGGCGGGCCGTGTCTATTGAAAGGAGGATCCTGGCAGTAGAGGGAAACCAACACACTGCTTTGGTCTATGCTTCAGGTAGACGGGAGGTGCATATTGGTGCAGTATGCATCAATCGGCTGGTCAGCTAACTTGTCACTATCTAAGGGATCAAGTGAGCAGGCTATTATACCCTGTTCACACTGGAAACTTAAGATATCTTAGACCGCCAGTTTTGAAGTGGTACCCTCCCGGAATTGGATGCCTGTTCACATCGAGAAACTTACCTTAAGATATCTCAGTAGCGTCACTGTGTCTGTGATCTGATCAAAAGTAAAGCATGCGCATGCGCTTAAAATAAAAATGGCCGCAACAGCCAATCAGTAAAAGCGAAGCTTCATAGCCAACGTGAGTGAGAGGTCGTTCCTGTATCTAGCCGAAGTAAGTCGAAACTCACTGAGAGAGTTTGTGGAACTCTCTCAGAGAGTTCGGCGGCCTGAGATATCTTAAGGTATCCAGTGTGAACATAGTATTATACTATGTTCGCACTGAGATAGTTGAGTCACTTAACTTTTTTGAAACGGGATACTCGGAATTAGGCTTCACCTGTTCACATTGCAAAAAGTTTTAAGAGACTTGACTTATGTTAAATTTGTAACTACAACTTCTAATACATAATAGTTTATTATTGTTTTTATTCTTTGCGTCTTGTTAATTAAATAAACGATTCAAAAGGTCATTCGAAAAAGCTAAATAATTATTTGTAGAACTCAACTCAATTTTAATAACAATTTCAAATAAGAAAAACAGTTCAGCAGGTAGATTTCCACTCATCTCATAGTTAAGAGAGTATCCGGTATCAAAAGTTAAGTGAGTTTCAGAAACTTGCTTAAGTCGAAATCTTGATTCCGGGTACGACCGCTTCAAAAAACTTCAAGTTAAGCGACTCAACTATCACAGTGCGAACATAGTATTGCTAGTAATCTCGTTAAGGGTGGAGTTTGACATACGATTGTCTTGTGACCGTATGGGCTCTGGTTAGCGCTGGTGCACGACTGTGCATCCCCTTGTTGGGCTCGGTAGTGGGGTCTGAATTACTATTATTTTCAAATATGGATGAAAATATTCCACTTCCTTCCAATTCTCTCCCTTATGGAGAGCAACAATTTGTCGGAACAAATCATTCACTCGTTTTTTTAATAGTTAAACGTAATGACAGCTTCTCAGTCAGCTCTTTCAAGAAAACATCACCATTTCTTATAGGAAAAATATTTCAGTCAGTTTTTGGAGATGGTTACTCGCTGAAAAAATTGCAGTCTGGGGATTTTCTGGTTGAGGTTTCTTCACCCAAACACTCACAACATCTATTAAATTGAACAGCCAATAGGTTCTTTTTCTGTTTCTGTTCAGGCTCGTCAAACTTTAAATACACCCCATGGTGTAATATCGGAACCAGAGCTTTTATTTTCCACAAAAGAACATCTAACAAATCTAAAAGGTTAAGATATCATTGACGTACGCCGCATCCCTATCCGTCGGAATGAGCAAGTAATTCCTACAAAACCTATTATTCTAACTTTCAATAACTCGACTTTACCAGTGAGAATAAAAGCTGCCTACATGAGCTGACCTATCCGTCCTTATATCCATAACCCCCTCCATTCCGTCAAATTCCAGCGTTATGGCCATACTAACACCACCTGCCGTGGCTCTATTACCTGTGCACGTTGTGGAGAATTCGGCCAAGACGGTCGAAAAACCTGAACACTGCACTAACATGAATACATTAAAATGATTCACAGCTTTTAATACTAAAATAGGTGTTAAAAACAATTAGAAGGTTTTAAACATTAAAACCAATATTCAGATGTTAAAATTTCCCGAACGCTTTCGACCAAGCCCTGGTCATCATCAATGGGGTGAAAATGCTGCACTAACTGTACGGGTGACCATACAGCATATTCTCGCTTTTATCCTAATTGTGTGTTAATCCTTGAAAAATAATTTCTTGCCATTAAAGTTACTCGAAAACTTTCTTACCCCATTACCATACCGCAAACTTGTTGAATCCAGAACCCCATCTGTTGGGGTTTCTTACTCAAGTTTACTCACAGCAATCAAAATCCGTAAGGCACATAAGCACCCGAATTGAACCCTCATTTCCATCAAATAATTCACCTGGGACACAATCCATCACTATAAATAAGAACACCCGTAGTATGAAATTTAATGCTAATACGATACCTATGCCAAAATAAAAACTTTGGCCACCATCATCAGAACCAGTTAAAATAGAATATTATGATTCTGCTGTACATTATTACCCGTTGGTTGGTGAATCACAAAATATTTAAGTCGCTCGAAAAAGCTAACTGAACAGAAACCTGAGCAAACATTTGTTTCATCTGCAAATAAAATGCAAAAACCTTATGTTTCCACAACACAAAAAGCAAAACAAAAATCATATGTACAGAATAAAAAATCAGGGAATTTCTCAACTCAAGCCTCTTCACAGTGGAAAACTGTGAAGAAAAAACGGAGAAAATCATGTTATAGCTCAACTTTTGCTAATTTTAACGATCCCAAACAATTGAAAATTATGTGGAAGAGGCAATGGAGTCAGAAACTTATGATTCAAGTGCAGATGGGGAAAATACTGTTTTTGGTGTGTTTGTGAATAATTAATTTAACTTTTTTTTTTACTTCTCTGTGACTTTTTAACTTGTTTTTATGTAGTACTCGTACCACTTCTTATGCATCGTTTATATTCACAATTACTACTTTATAACTTTTACAGCTTTTAATTATTTTAACTATGATTTTTGGACTCTTTTAAATAGTTTTAATTATACATATCATTACTGTTTTCATTTATTTACATTGTTTTTCTCATCTTATTGTTAGTCACTTTTTACTCATACTTTTTATTCGCATTTTGACTTTGTCTTGGCGCAGCATGTCCCTAAAGGGACTTTGCACCATAAAACCTCATAACCAATCAAACAACCATTTTCCCTTTTTTGGTGAATTACGAAACGATACGCTCAAATTCATTCAATGCAAAAATAGTTTTTCAATTCTGACGCTTCTTGCCAGAGATACAGCAGAATCTCGTTACAACTAATATCACTTTAACGAATTTTCCAGTTTATCGAATATGATTTGGATTGTTAAAAAAAAAATTATTATGCTATTTCATTAAAAAATGATTCACTTTAACGAATTTTTAAGCATAGCGAAATTTATCAGTGCTTCCTCAGTGATTCGTTGTAACGAGATTTTACTATATAAGCTTTTAAACAAACTATATACAGTTGAACCTCGATTATCCAAAGTAGTTGGGACCGACCCTCTTTCAGAAAATCGAAGTTTTCGGATAACTGAGAATGCTTCAATTTTAAGATTAAGGAGAAATATATGCAATATTTCGTATTATGGTAACAAGTGCTTAATAAAAATAAAGCAATAGCAAAATAGAAACAAGAATAAATTACCCGAATTTTAATTTTGAAATTAAGCATCTTTTACATATACCACAAGGGTTTGAAAAAATGTTTTGTTTATCGCAGTTTCGATTGTCTTTGCTTTGAAGCTTTTAATATTATTTGTTCACCAGTATCACAGTCTTTTTGCTTCTCCAGCCATGCCAAACCTTTTGTAAAACATTCAAAAGCTCCAGAATTTGCTAATTTGTTCGTTTTTTGCGTTCTACTCCGCAGCTTACGGGAGCTCAAGTTAAATTCAAAGAAGCTCTAAGAAAGGGGATTGAAAATATTTATATGTACTCGGAGTTCGGAAAGTACCACTTGCACACAAGGAATATAGTTGTTAAAAAAAAAACTTTCAAAATGGATTAAAAAAAAAAAAAAAAAAAAAAAAAAAAAAGCTTCAAAAATGGATTTTGGTTAATCGAGAGTTTTGGTTAAAAGAGTTTCGGATAAAAGAGGTTCTACTGTATTTAAGTAGTTGTTTATACTTAAAATGCTGTTTTAAAAAATTCGCACATTTCTAAATTTTTAAACATTCTATATGCGTGTCCCTAATCATCAGATTCTTTTTTTCCAATAATATATCCAATATTAAATAAATGTTAACATAAAAAGTTTCATTTCAGGGGTATTTTAGTGTTGAAATTTATATGCATATTGCTAATTTTTAAGAAAAAAACAAGGCATAATTTTAAAAATACTCCTTTTTCTTCTTATACTTCAGTGAACTTTTACAGTTCATGCCTCATTTTATTGTAATACTAGTATATAATCCCCGTCAAAACTGGCGGAAAGTGAATGATAAATCTTCAAAACAATAGTTAAAAAAAATATTTTCTGACGTAAAAAAAAAAAAAAAAAAAAAAAAAAAAAAAAAAAAAAAAAAAAGATGCTTCATGCATTTTGTTAATCAAAATGTATTATCCTTTGATTTTTTATGATTAGAGCAAAGGAATTATGTAAACTACAATTTAGTCACCAGCGCTTCAACGCTCCATTTCCAGCTACACATTCTATGACGAAAATGCTTGTTTAGGTTCCCTCTACATTAAAAATTTGTTGTTTAGCCGGACTTTTTTTTTCGCTACAAACTATGTTAAAATTCATAATTTTATCTGCAAGATAATTAAAATATGTTGTACCGTTAAGAAATATTCATTTTATTTGCAATGTCTTCAAATCGGATAAAATGCATTGTAAAAAAAAGTACGATTACAACAGAAAGTTGACACCAAAAGAATTAGCAAGAAACATAAGCCCTTAATTTATTGGGAATTAACACGGCCTACAGAGGCGCTGCTCGCAGCCTTCGGTACAGAAAAATCGTTTCTTCAACCCTTTATCTACTGACGGTACTTATATGTACCATTAAAATAACTTGTTATAAAATTAATTTAATACATCGATGAGTAGTAATACAGTTTAGAACGAGCTATAGGTGCATTACTTTATCATGTTCCAAAAGCAGTATGGGTTACACAAAACAAAAATATTTTTTAAAGGGTGATTTCTTTGGCTTTTGCATCTTTTCAGCTTTCTTGGCGTTGGAAGGGGGGAGGGGGAGATTTTTCAATTCAGAAATATTTCTATATTTCTATTCTAAGAACATTATATTTGTAGATTTCCTAATTCTACAAAATACTAAGAAAAATATTTAAAATAAAAGATTTGAGTGGAGTTATAAATATTACACAAAATCCCTATAAATTAAAATTTAATGAATCTTTCTAAATCCTTCAATCCGTCTAAAATACTTCTAAAATTTATTAAATGATTATGTAAATCTTCTAATTTAGTTTCAAAGATTCACGAAAAATGTTTTAGAAGATGAAATTTTCATGAATTCATAATTCAGTACATAAAGGGTTAATTTCCCTTTAAATAATGCTAAAGTGCCATTGAAATAATTCTTTATTGTAAATGCATTTGAAAGTTTTAGATATTCAAATTCGGATAGTTTTTATATTGTCATATAAGACAGAAAACAAATGTCACAGGAAATCTGAAATGGCGCAAAAGAATAATCATTCTGAATAAATAAAAAATACACGTAATGCAATGTGCTTGCACGGACTTTTTTAGAGCGAAAGTTATATCTTTTACCCACCAGATGGCGATAGTTATCCGTTATTTTTAATTTAGAACTTGTTGTTGATGATTTGGCCCTTAAATTTAGAACTTAATTGGATAGTTTTTGAAGGTTTTAAACAAAGTTAAAATATTTAAAGGTTTTAATGTAGTATTACAAATATTTTAAGAACATCATCGACGTTAACCTATATATTTTTTTTTAATGAAGCGTTCAAAGAGTCATTCATTTGTTTGCAGATTTGCTGGAATTTGAATCTGAATGGCAACAGTATCGTTTGTTTAGATCTGATTTCTATGTTTATAATAGCTTAATTTTAATTTAGAACTTAATACATTATAAATGGATATGATATACATGTTTTATGTGAAAATATGCTGAACAGATATAATTTAAAGTAGAAAAAATTATCATTTAGCCGTCATATGCTAGGATGTGTTTTTCATTAAGCCTAACATGGCGTTTAGCGATTCGCAGACCAGAGTGGTTCGCACCGGCATGGTTTCCGACAGTTTCCTGCACTCAGATTTTATTATAATTAGATATGAAAAGTATCTCATAAATAAATATTGTCATGTTTTATGCTGAAGGAATACGCATGGAGCATTTTCAAATATATAACTTTTTTGTTGTATGAAACATTTAAAATGCAATAATTAAAAATACTTTTAATATTTAAATTTCAAGTTTTGTAATCTGTTCTACACAACTCTGCCAAATTTCAAGTAAATCCATTGTAATTAAAAATAAAATTAGTTTCCAAAGTCCATTGTCGCCTTAAAAAAACGTTCTTAGCTCAAACTGATGTGTGTGACCTGCAGGTGGCCAGTATTTAAAAAACAAACATAGCAACATCGCTCAGCCAGCTGCAACGCGCAATGAATATCATCGCGATTACGGATGACTTGTAACCCTATTCGGGATAAATCCGTAATCGAGATACCATTCATTTCGTTTTGTAGCGGGCTGTGCTATGTTAAAGAGTGTACTTTTGATCAAGCTGGAGCAATCTGTCAGATTATATAAATCTGTTCCAGATAAGAATGGAAAATCCTTTTCTAACGATTAAAGTTTCATCAAATAATTATCTTTCTTCTCTAGTTCTCAGTCTATACTATTTTATAAATGCTGGAAGTCAGACCAAATTAGTATATTCATAAATTTCCTCGATTAACCATTTATCTACTGACGGTACTTATAAGTACCACTCACTTTAAACATTCATCCCATAGTGAATATTACTAATATTCTAATGGTACTTTGCAACAACACACTTTTAATTCCACTTTATCCTGATACATAGCAGCAGTAGTTCTAGGTTTGTTATTTTAGCGAGGAAGGAGGCTATCTTTTACACAGACGATGGCTTTTGTGCCGAAATTTTGTACAGATTGTCACGCTCGTCTTTTTTGCTGCAAACACAGTAAAGGATATAAGATAAGTGTTCGATTTTTTTTATGTGTTCATTATGATCTTAGAATACAGTTTGAATAGCTATTTTAGGTGAACGGTGTATGTATTTGATTTAACAGTTGGTACTTATAAGTACCGTCAGTACACTGGGTGTTGGAGTAAAACGTCTTGTTTATTTTTCGTCTGTGTAGTTGTCCATCGTTTTCGTCTGCTTTAAAATGTAATTACTAAAATGTAGTGTAGTAATGATTTTTCTGATATTTCATTTCTGTTTCATTGTTACTTTTTACAGGAAATTGAAAAAGTTGTGGCATCGGCTCGTTTTTGCTATGCTAATGAAGTGCATTCAAGTTCTAAGGCCTCCGATTTTTTTTTTACTAACTACTCACCCGAAAACTATGAAACTGGTGTTACTTCTCAACGTAATCTCCCTGCAGACGTACACATTTTTCACAACGTCGACGCCATGATTCCATGTCCGCGGCGATGGCTTCTTTAGGAGTCTGTTTCGACAACTGGAAAATCGCTGAAGCAAATCGTGCTGTTTCACCAAGACAACGCACCCGGACATCGGGCTAACGTTACGCAACAGTTTCTCCGTGAAAACAACTTTGAAGTGATTTCTCACGTTCCCTACTCACCTGATCTGGCTAGTGACTTTTGGCCGTTTCCAACAATGAAAGACACTCTCCGTGGCCGCACATTCACCAGCCGTGCTGCTATGCTTCAGCGATTTTCAAATGGTCAAAACAGACTCCTGAAGAAGCCTTCGCCACGGCCATGGAATAATGGCGTCGACGTTGTAAAAATTGTGTACGTCTGCAGGGAGATTACGTAGAGAAGTAACACCAGTTTTATAGTTTTCGGGTGAGTAATTAGAAAAAAATCGGAGGCCTTAGAACTTGAATGCACCACATAGAAATGGTATATGTAAATTCATATAGGGGTCGTTCAAGTATTACGTAAGCAGTAAGTGGGGGAGGGGGGATTCCAGTGTCTGCTTATTTTTGCTGACAAGGGGGAGAGGGGGGTCATGAAAATTCTTACGTAAGCATTAGACAATGAAGCAACTATAGTTTAACAACAAAAAGCAAAAGAGCATGATTTAGATGAGCGATCTGCGGATGTTGAACGACTGAGAAAAAAAGATATGGAGTAAACAAGGACTGGAAACAAGAATCATTTCAGTCCACCGCTACATTGGAAATTTAAAAATAGACGATACAGAAACATGGATTCAAAGATCTTGGACAACAGACTAGAAATGTGAACACCAAACACATAATATTCCTGATTCTTGTTAAAATTTTTAGTTATGTGCCTAAATAAAGTTAGGGCCGGTTGTATTTCTTAAAGTTCTTTTTTGTTGTTGTTCAATGCGATAAATAATAATATATAAAAACTATTTTGTATTCTATGAATTGTTTAATGCCATAAGTAACACTATATTAAACAGATTTTTTTTCCCTTCAATACTACAACCCCTATGTGTCTGTTTACGTAAATTTGCTGGATTAATAATGCAATTTATCGCTAACTGTAATGTTTTATGGCAAATAGTGTTGATGTTAGAATGTCATAAAATCTTACGTAAGCAAAGGAGAAGGGTCTAGTATTTGCTTATTTTTCCTTACAAGGAGGAGGGAGGGATACAAAATGACTAAAAATATGCTTACGTAATACTTGAACGGCCCCATATTGCATATGTAGAGATGCGAGAGAACATGTTGTCCCTGGAATATAGACGTCGCATAACTAAAAGAGTGCTAACAAGATCAAAACCTAAAAAAAAATGGTTTTTTTTAACCCTTTTAGGGGCAAAGCATTTTCAATTCTAAAGTGTTGAAATAAATGATTGGTACCGGAATTTGCCAAAAGACTTATTTATAAATGCGAAAAAGCCTATATTTCAAATACTTATTAAATCGAAAATATTTTCTGGTGGCATTTGAAATACGTTGTGGGTTTTGTGTTACGATATTTTAGTCATAGTGTACTGAAGGTACTTTAAAGTACCACTTTAATTAATTACGTCTAGAAAATTAAATTTCTCACGGGTGAGTATTTTTTTTATGTTTATCCTTTAATTTTCATTGTACTAACTGAAAAAAAAAATATTACATGAAAACAATTGCAGTAGATAAAGGGTTAAAAATGTATTGGAACAACAATACATTAAAATAGTTTGATGATTTTTATTTTTTCTTTAATTTTTTTCACTCAAAGGACTAACAAGATCAATTAATATACATGGTTAGTATTTGAAAACACATAAATGCATATCTCGTATTTTTATTCATTGCAGGTTGTACAGTGCTACGACAGAACCATCAAGAGAGCTCAGGTAAGCAGTGTTGAATTCAGACACTTTTCTCCATTTACGTAAACGTATATATTTGTTTTCTTCATTCTATACTAAAAGATGGAAAGGTAAAAGAGACAAACTATAATATTTCAATTTCAGCGAACTTCGAGATGGCAATGCTACTTGTTAGCTTGAGAGGCGTATACTATTGTTTAGAAATTTTGGACTGAGGCAAAAGGGGAATTTATTATTTTAGAAACACGGTTGAAGACATGTATATACAGGGTGTCCATAATTAAACGACCCTACTTTAAAGTTGTCTACATACGAAACTATTGGTCAGAAAATTGTGAAATTTTGTGACGGACATAATGAAGAAATGGGGAATTTGTTTGAGCGAAAAAAATAGTTCAAAATTTCGCCACCAGAGGGCGTTTTTAATAAATTACACATTTAGCCACCGCCCACTGAATACTAGGCCTGAGTTCCGAGAAAAAAATGGCGACTGATGCAGGCGGATTTTTTTTATCAGTGTTCAATTCGAACACCAATAATTAAAAAAAAATTTAGGCTTTATTTTTTTCAGGGGTGGTCTGTATATTTGTCTTGTTTAATCTGAAAAAAAGCGTAAAAACTTTTTAAAAAGAGTAATTCATTAAAAAAACCCTCTGGTGGCGAAATTTTGAACTACATTTTTTCCCGTTCAAACAAATTCCTATTCTTTTATTATACCCGTCACAAAATTTCACAAATTTCTGACCAATAGTTTCGTCTGTAGACAACTTTAAAGTAGGGTCGTTTAATTATGGACACCCTATATAAAGATGGAATAATGGTGTAATTTCTTTGTAGTACACAGTTGAATATGTTAAAAGGGAGACGAACCCTTAAAGTCTTTTAAAAAACATTCTTAAGATTAGTTTAACGGCGTTAGAATGTTGAAAGTCATAAAAGAATGACCTACAAATAACTTTTATCGAACTCTTATAATTTTCCATCTGACCCTTCATATGGATATGGTGAGAGATGTACCATGTTTCACCGAAAGTACGACACATTTCAATAATGCGGCATAGCAAGTATTCTCAGGAAACTCATAACATTACTGATACCCTGTTCAGATCAGATACTCAATATAAATTAGGCCGCTATTCTTGAGGTGTTACCCTCCCGGAATTGAATGCTTGTTCACATCGTAAAACTCATCTAAGATAACGCAATGAACGTCACTGTGTCTTAGATCTGAACAAATGTAAAGTGTGCGCATGCGCATATAATGAAACCGGCCGTAACAGCCAATCAGTTAAAGTGAAGCTTTATAGCCAATCAGAGTGAGTGGTAGTGGCTCTATTCAGCCGAAGAAAGTTGAAACTCGCTGAGAGAGTTTGGCGGTCTACGATATCTTAAGCATGTTCTCAAATCCAAAGGGGCAACTTTATGATAAAAGTTTTAATTCCTTTTTGTTCAGAAACGCTTGAAATTGGCTGGTGTTGTTATTCAGAAACTTTGTAATCAAGACATTTTCCATTTTTTGATAAACGCAAAAGGTCTTTCAGAAAATACTGTCAAAGTTGACATTTTGAACCAAATTTCCGGTCGAAAAGAGAAATGCCAGTCAGCAAGGGGAGAAAACCCTACTATTACGTGACCCAAAATCGTTTATAAATAGATAAATAATTCATTTATCAAAAAATGGAAAAAGTCTTTCGATTCGAAATTGCTTCCATAGTCAGCTCTATCAATTTTATACCTTGACTTTTAAAAATGAACCAGTAAATGGGTCAGAAAGTTTCGAGCTCGTTGAGCAGTGGACTTGAGAACCACTTTAAGTATCCGATCTGAACGGGCTATAAGACCTATATAAAAATATGACCTAAGAAGAATCTTTCATGCTTGTATTATAAGAGTAACCCTGAAAAAAAAAAAGAATTAGTCCAAAAATAAGACCTAATAAGAATTTTTCGAATACTCATAATACATGACTTATTTCGAAAACAAGACGTATCCCAAAAATAAAACAAAGCAATAAATTTCAGGGTACTCCTAATAGCTTGACAGCAGGTGACATTGAAAGTCCCGTGATGGCGGAATTGAAATTGTTTTGAGTAAATCGATAGTAAAAGTCATTCGCAGAAAATGAAATAGGTATGACTGGGTTTGACAAGCCGAAAATACACTGCTCAAAACAATTAAAGGATATTGCAGTTTTAGGTGGATTTTGTATCTGGTAAACTGTTTAGCTGATTGATACATGGTCGACAGACATAGTAGGTTATATGAGAATAAATTACACATGTTTGGCAGAAAAAAATGCATTTTATTGCGCATTTGTGTACTAAAGGAAAAAAACACAATTTGTGCATATGAGAAAAAAAGAATAAGAAAAGGTGTTTTCTTCAAAGAAAATCATTTTCAGTAAGGGGTATGGTTTCCACGGGCGGCCAGCAACGTTGAACACCTTTGAGGCATGGACTCAATGAGGCTATTAATGACGAGTTGGGGTATTCTGCCCCACTCTTCCAGAAGAGCTCTTTCCAGTTCTTGGAGAGTTTGTGGGGGTTGTTGGCGGCCAGAAACTCGTCTTCCTAAAGCGTCCCAAACGTGCTCGATTGGATTCATGCCTGGAGAACACGCTGGCCATTCCATTCGAACGATTCCTTCCTCGAAAAGGAAATCCTCCACCAGGTTTGCACGATGTGGCATGCAGTTATCGTCCATTAAAATGAAGTTATCTCCGATTGCTGCAGCGTAAGGGACTACAATAGGTCTGAGGATCTCATCCCTATATCGGCGACCAGTCAGAGCTCCATCTCGAATGATGTAGAGGTCAGTGCGCCCGTCAATGGAGATGCCACCATATACCAACACTCCTCCACCGCCAAATCTGACACTTTCGTGCACGAACGCAGGATTATTCCTACTGCCACGGTCCCTGCAGATGAAAATACGCCTATTATCCGGATGCACAGAAAAACGGGACTCGTCAGAAAACAGAATATTGCTCCATTCATTTCTCCTCCAGTTGACATGCTCGGTTGCCCACTCCCTGCGGTCGCGACGGTGCCTTGATGTTAATCTAACACATACCATCGGTCGGCGAGCATACAGACCTACAGCATGGAGCCGGTTTCGGACAGTCTGAGTTGAAATCGTGGTGCCTGTAGCCGAGCGAAGGTGTTGTTGGAGAAGAGTAGCGTTCATGGTTCGGTGTCTCCGAGCTGTTAACGCTAAATACCGATCTTCATTGGGCGTTGTTGCCTGTTTACGCCCTTGCCCTGGTCTTCGGCCTGCACATCCACTCTCCAAAAAACGGTTCCAGATCCTGGAAATGACACTTTGTGACACTCCAATGGTTTGCGCTACTTCGGCTTGAGTTTGGCCCCCTTCTAACCTACCAACAATTCTCAAAGCTTCTGAATCTGTCAAATGACTTCGCTGAGACATCGTACTCATCGAAACAAAGCAATCACTGAATGCCGATCATCCTTGTCTTCATTCTCTTTTATCCAGTTGAAAGTCAAATTTCATTCGCTGCCGCTGAAGCGACGTTTTTGACGTCGAACTCAAAATTTGCACACTCCACAGTTTGAAAACCAGAAAAATTTGCATTTGTGATTCTCTTCTTCTATTTTCGGCAAAAAAAATTCGTTTATATCTTTATTTTATATAAAACTTCAAATATCCTTTAATTGTTTTGAGCAGTGTATATTAAATTAAATTAATACTTATTAAAAAGCTGCACGGAAAAAACTGTTTTGTTGAAATTACTAAATTTTGGTTCAAACCTAGTCCATCCAAATATTTTGGATGGAGTGGCCAAATTTTGGGTGGTCTAACCAAACGATTTGTTGAATTAACAAAATAATTTAGTTAATCTAACCAAAATGTTTGGATGGAGCTATATGAACCAAAATTTAGTAATTTCAACAAAACAGTTTTTTCCGTGTGTAATGATTTACCGTTATCACGGAAAGCCGACATTTGGCCAGTGTCCAGACGCGAAATAAAGGAGCCACCAGTAAAAATGAAAAGCAAAATAAATGTGAAATTTTATCACTGGTCGCCTTCTTAAAATAGGTATGACCAAAGCAGTATACACAGTAAGCGTCCTATTTTAAATGGGAGAGGTAACAGCAAGATTAAAGAGGAGGTCAAATCAATCAAGGTCACGCGCCACGTAGCGGAAGGGGTTGAACTACAGGAAGGTACCTAACTGCTTTCTTACTTCACACCACTAAAATTGTAAAAAAATTTTCACCTTGATTAATAGCTGAAAAGTCTCTGATTAGATAAGGCGAAAAAAAAAAGTCTGAGTAGTAAGTGCATCTGGACCTACCTACTTCTCGCTACGCCATTATTTTGCAATAAATCTGGTAAACAAGATTTATATTCCATGAGTGACTAAAGATTTAGAAAATATGCGCAGGTGGTAGATATTCTGTCATATATGACGTCACACTAAAAGCCCGCGAAAGTGGATTATCAACCCCGTCCACAAGATGACGCAGCTGTGTTAATTTACGATTTATTATTTATTGCGATTTATTACGGTTATTGATTCGAGGATTAAGTTTGTACGCTTAATATGTATGCAGTTTTGGGTATGACAGCCTTTATCGGCAGAATAAAGTCTGTCCTATACCAGTTTTTCTGAAAGGGCGCACAATTTTCAATAAGATGCTCTAAAAGCGATCAATATCCGTGATGGCGTTAAAACATTATAGCATTATAGCTTTTTAATAATAATTATTTTAATTAAATATATTTTCGGATTGTCAAACCTAGTCATATCTAGCTCATTTTGTTCGTATGACTTTGTACTATCGATTTACATAAAAAATTTCCAATTCCGCGATTACAGAGCTTTCGATGTCACCGGCTCCATGACTATACTCCCTGTAGGAAAATTTGGCTTTTCAAGGACAAACGTCCTCTTTTTATTATCCCTTCGTTGGTCAATCCTCCGCCCTTATTTTAGATTAGTAACTATGGTAAAGAAGGGAAAATGAAAAGAGGACGTTTGCCCTTGAAAATCCAATTTTTCCTACAGGGAGTATATAGTCCAGTCAAATTGTCAGAAAATAGGGCCGATAGATGCAAAATTTCTGCTAGAAGATTTTATGTTTTTAAAGTGTTTATGGGGATGCTAATAAAAGGAATTAATTGTTTTCCAACAAAATATCTCGAGGCTAAACTTTGTAGAGCCAAAAAAACACGAAATTTTTGGATGTTTTTCAGTTTTTGGCCTATAACTCTAAAATTATAAACTTTTGTGTGTCATACTTAGTTACAAACAGAAAGAACATTAAATTCTCTACAAATATCATAGTAAAAACGTTTTTCTATACCCAATACTAAGTGCGCTACGGCTTTTTGAAAACAACACTTTTTTTTCAACTTCACAGAAAGTGACTTATTTTTCGCCTGCCATCCCAAAAAAATTTCTTTTCATCTCTAACTGTGGAAATGAACTGTACCTATTGACGAGTAAGGAGTGACGAGATAATTGAGGAGGGAAATTTTCAAGAAGGGTGGGTAGAAGGTAGGTTTGCCAAATTGTACGTTTTTCTCGTAAGTTGTACGATTTTTAGTGCTTTTTAGGTCTATAACGCTTTTTAGGTAGTAGGTGTACGTTTAAATGTGTCCGTATGACGATTTCTTCCGTTTTTCTACCACATCTTAATTTTGATAGTTTAAAAAGAAATCTTTTATAGTTTACTTTAAAATCTCACCTTTTGCCAAAAATAAGTTATACACAAGCGCATCAAATGTAAAAACGGCTTGTTTCAGATCGGTAATACAAAAATCTTGGGAAAGTTGTGTAATATTAACGGCGCATTTGCTGTAGCATTAGATCATGTGAACTTGACCTTATTATAGATTATAAATATACACATTATAAAATTTTTAATTTAGTATAACTGTATCTTAAGTTTAGATATTTTGTTTGATGTATTATCTCCCTTTATGCTTAACCCCTAATCGTCGAGACCAGGGTAATTTCTCTGTGAATGTATCGGGCGCAACGATCACCGGGTTAAATAAAAATATTTATTTTTGTAGGGTGTCCATTGCTAAAATTTTCATGATCATCATTGAATTGTAGGATGGTCTGATTTATCTTTATTCTTACAATTCAATTAATTTCTCATTCATAATATGATATGACTGCAAAATTAGTTAAAAAATGTTAACAGAATAATGTAACACAAATATAATTTGATTAAATCGATTAATTAATAGTAACCACATTTAAAAAAAAATCGTTAACAAAAACATTACTGACATATTCAACATAGTTTAGCATAGTACGAAAAAGGACGATAGCACAATAAAACAGAAACTAGTGTCAATCAAAATCTTCCGTCACGACAAATTTCTAGCCAAAGAAAGAAACAGGAATCGCTTCATTTCACTTCTTAAAACAGGGTTTCAAAATAACAGAATTCAAGCTGATCTGGCAGAAGAAGACGCTGATGTTATGACTGTTACCTCAGCCATTTCAAGAGCCGAAGCCTTTGAAAGTGTAGTATTGTCGGAGAAGACATTGGTTTTCTCGTGATCATGACGAGCTTGGGATATCAACACAAAAATCTCTTTTTCCAAAATCCAGGATGAGGTAAAATCGAAACCAAAAGGTTTTCAACCATGTCATACAAATGCAACTACAACAATGTTCTTTTCACTCATGCAATCAGAGGATGCTATACAACATATGCTCTTTTTGGGCAAGGAAAGTCAAAGTTTTGTAACACTTTGAAAAAACATGATCAGCTTAAGGAAATAGCCTGTGTGTTCAATAAACCAGAGTCAGCCCGTCAAGAAATCATCAAGGCTGGAGAAAAATTCAATACTACACTATACAGCGAATGTATAGACACCACACAGGCATTGAACACCTTGGTGTTCCCGTTATTTGCTTTGCAAGGCTGCCACCAACGCAAGATTCTGAGCAGCATCATTTCTTCCGATGTTAATAATCAGATACAACCTTGGCTAAGAAACAACATGCCCTGAAAAATGGGGTTGGGTTCGCAGGTCTGACAGTCTCTTTCAGCCAGTTTAAATGTGCCAAAACCCAGCACCTGAATCCTTGCTGCATGTTGTCTCATGTACCTGTATAAAATGGTGAAGCAAGGCATGTTCTTGCCAAAAATTCAGGACTCAAATATTCGGCAATTTGCAAAAACTTTAACGGGGTCAACTGCGAAAATGTGGACGACATTATTTACCGAGAAAAAAGAGGAGGATGAAGCTGATGCCTCGGGAACCATTGACCAAACCAGCAACGAAGATGACTTTGACAACCAGGTTGATGATGTCGCAACAAGCTCAAAGAAGATCAAAGCTGTTGAAAAACAAGCAAACTGCTCGTTTTCTCCTCAAACTGAGGTTGACGGACAAAACCCATGAACCCGCAAGCACTACATACAGAAGTTACTAACCTTAAAAATCTTACCGTAACTCTTACTTACATTCATGTAAATACCTACTATTAATGTTCTTCACTTAAGTTCTAAATACAAAAAGAAAAAAAAATTACAATGTAGTAAAATATTTTTACAATGTTACCATTTTAATTAACCGTTATTGCTATCATGCAAAAACCTGTAATATAAACAAGTTACTTTAAAGAGGATAAAATGAATAAAAAATGATGTCAAATGTTGGTTTTTGAGATTTTCCACAAAGTTTGAAAAAAGTGTTGTTTTCAAAAAGCCGTAGCGCACTTAGTATTGGGTCAGAAAAACGTTTTTGTAATGAAATTTGTAGAGAATTTAATGTTCTTTCTTTTTGTGATAAGTATGGTACACAAAAATTTATAATTTTCAAGTTATAGGCAAAAAAACTGAAAAGTCCGAAAATTTTCCGGTTTTTTGGCTCCAAAAAGTTTAGCCTCGAGATATTTTGTTAGAAAACAATTAATTCATGTTATTAGCATCCCCATAAACACTTTAAAAACATAAAATCTTCTAGCAGAATTTTTGCATCTATTTTTGACAATTTGACTGGACTAATAATATATGACCTTCCGCAAAAATAGGACTTATCCCAATCAATGGTCGGAAGTAGTGAAACTATAGTAGTCACTATTTTTTCCGGAAGTTTGTAGCTACATTTTGCAAAATGGAATTTAGGGAGTAGTGCGTACAAAAAAGCAGTAGTTTCTTATAGAGTTTGCCGTTATCTAATCACGTGCTAATAACTTCCTTTTTTTTGTATAAAATGTGTTTTCCACAACAATTAGCGAATATCAGCAACTCAAATTTAACTTTTAGAAATGCATCGTTATGCCGTCATAGAAATTTCTATTGAAACTTACTGGAAAAACCAAGTGCCAAAATTAAAATAAAATTTATTTGTTTTCTTTTTGGAGACTTACTTATTATTAGATCTTTATCTTTTATTGTCACGTTTCTTCTTTTGGAATTGCTTTAGATACAGATTTATTATTTTTTGATATGACAAAAAATTAATATTGAATTGATCGGCTCGACATATAAGGAGTAATATAAGTTTCAAGTAACATTTTAGGAAATAACAGTGAGCATTTTCTTATAAGTTATTGTTATTATTTTATTATTGCACTCAGTCTTATCGTGTTTATTTGATTGTATCCAGAAGAATACGATATAACGAGGGGCCACTATATTATACTTAATCCGTGTCCTCAATTTTAAGTGTAAATTGCTCTTTGATAAAATATGAAAGTAGCGAAGTAGTGACTACTTTTGGAAATTTGTTTGTAATCACAACTTTTTAAAACAAGTAGTTGCAGTTGTAGTTAACTACATAACCTGTCTGAAAAGTATCCGATCTTGGGCCGAAAAAAATAAATAAATTACCTGACGGGAATTGGACCCTGATTCCCTTCAAAGTAGGGCCCTTGTGCCTCTACACACTTAGCCCACCTATCCTTCCACTGCCGTAAACACTTCTGGAAGGATTTTTGGTGTTCAACTCCACCGTCGCATTCTGTACATCTCATCTCTACCCTCAAAACGGGATACTTTCAATGGCTCCTTCAATTTCAGAAACAACCAGAAGTCGCAAGGAGCCATGTCTGGAGAGTTGGGAGGTTGCAAACTATTGGAATTCCAAGTTTAGCCAAGAAAGTCTGAATCAGGTGCTATAAATGAGCTGGAGCATTGATGAATCATACAATACCTGATGAATCTCACGAATTGTTTCTCTTTGAGAATCACCAAGCTTTGACAAAATTTGATGCAGTATCTTTGTTCAACTCGTTCATTCATCCTGAGAGAAATCATAATCCGATGAACACGTATAACAGCACCTTACTCGGTGGCCAGCAGTCAACGACTGGCTCACCGGAACGCGGGGAAAAATTCAAGCATACGTATTAAGCTCTCTTCTTCCAATGTGCACAGTGACTTCGCCTTAGAATCACTACTACGCGTGGGATAAATCAAGGTCGGATAACTATCAGACAGACCACCTCGTACATTTTAGATAAATTAGTTGTAGTTGTTAGCACTAAAAAACAAACTAGTTTTTCTTACTAACTGATCCCAATAAGAAGGCCTAAGAAGTATTTTCACTTTTTCAGGATATTCGTAATACACTATGACGCAAAAGTTTAGACAATGAAGAAATTCTTACATACTTTGAAGACTATTTATTCAATTTTCAAATCACTGCTTGAAATTAATGTGCTGTACATATAAACAATATTTATAACAAAGAAAAGTGGAATTGTGCATATTGCAATAAATTAAATGGTAACAAAAATAAACTGCTGTCTCAAAAGTTTAGACACAAATTAAATAAAATCGAAATAAACAATTTTTAAAACCTGGTTGCGCATCCATGCTTATGTATTACGTCATATACACGAGATTGCATGGAAGAAACTAAATCTTGCATAGTTTGTGGATCGATGTCGTACCATGCATTCTCAATAGATGTCTTAAGTTCCTTTTGAGAAGAGTATTGTCTAGCGTTGCTATAAACTTTGCGACACATGATGCTCCAAAGGTTTTCTATAGGGTTAAGATCTGGTCTACATGCTGGCCAGTCGAGAACTCTTATATTATGGGAATTAAACCAAGATTTTGAATGTTTTGCAGTGTGAATTGAAGCATTGTCTTGCTGAAATTCCCACTGAGGACCCCCTAGAAGCTCAGCAAATGGCAGTAGGTTTTCTTCTAATGTCTGTGTATAATGCTGTGAAGTTTGACGACCACTGGTGAAGGTCAGAGATACTTGTCCATTATAGCAAAAGGCTGCCCAAACCATCACCGAGCCCCCTCCTTGTCTGCGACTAAAAAAACGTCGAGGTTCCTTCCGCAAGTCATGCCAATACGATAAACAACCATCTGGACCATCCAGATTCCACTTTTTTTCATCGCTAAATATGACTGACTGCCATTTCTCTCCATATGACATATGCTTTCGAGCCCACATAAGTCTTTGTAACTTATGATGTGGTTTCAGAGCTGGTTTCTTCTGCATTTTGCTATAAACGATTGTTCCTTTTTCCAAAATTCGTCTACGAATCGTATCCTTTGATACAGAGAGTCCCGATGAGCTTTGAACTCCACGTACGCTCATTTGTTGAGTACTCGCTAGTCTTTGTATCAGGCGATCCTCTCGTACATTTGTCACACGTGGCCTCCCACACCGACATTTTGCTTTATATTCGGAACCACTCGATAAAACTCGATAAATAGATTTTTTTGACCTATTAATAATAGCAGAAATTTCAGAAACGCTCTTCCCTTCACCTTTCAACTGCCAAATCCTTGAAACCTCATTCACTTGAATTTCTTTAGCTCTCGGCATGTCGACTATGAAGCGCAATCGTTTGCAGAACTTAAGTACTCCAAATTTGTGACATCATCGATTCTAAATTTGCATATGCCAGCGAATATTCAAAGAAATTTAGAATAGTGTCTAAACTTTTGCGACAAGCACATTTGAATTTTTATGAAAAAAATTAGTATTATAGCAAATAAAACGACTGTCTTTTGTACATAGCATTTTAAATCAGTTTTTGAATATATTTACAGGTTTTTGTAATTCTGACGTCATAATTCTACATTTTAAAGCTGAATGACGTCATTGTCTAAACTTTTGCGTCATAGTGTATAAGACCTACCTCCTCCCCCCCCCCCCCCCCAGAAAAACGACATTTCTAAAAATAAGTCCTAGCAAGAGTTTTCATGATACACCTAATGTAAGATGTATCTCAAAAATCAGACATATCCCAAAATAAGACATAACAAGAATTTTCAGGATACTCGTAATATAAGATCTACCCCGAAAATAAGATAACCCAAAATAAGATCTTGCTTGAATTTCAAGGATATTTGTAAAATAAGATTTACCCCGGAAATAAGACTTGGCGATAATTTTCAGGATACTCGTACTATAAACCCTAGCCCGAAAATAGGGCTTACCCCCCCCCCCCCAAAAAAAAAACTCTCACTTTTTTAAAAAATTAGCAATTTTCCAAAACAGTGCTCTAATAATAATAATAATAAAAATACGCCATCATAATAGGAATTTCAAACAAATTATATTTAATATAAAGTAAAAATTTTAAAATATGTTTTCATTCAGGAAAATTTATGAATTTACTAATGAAGCTTTCATCTTGAATGCGTTAGAATACATGAAATTTTGATTCGAGAACAACCAAGAAGAAAAGGCGATAATCGCTTTTATTTGTTATATTTTCTGCAAAAGACAGGACAGACCTCAATGGGACCGGAATTATAACCTTTAGGATATCTAAAAAATACCTTACCGTTTCATAAGATTAGTTTATATATCGGTACGATGAGTGGTCTTTTAAACGAACCCCTTTCGAAAGAGCCCCCCCCCCCCCAAAAAAAAAAAAAACTTCCGACCACCTGGTCACATGCATTGTCATAGTCACGGGTTTTGACTATAAAAGAGTTACTAGGCAATCAACGCTGGAATTTTTTCCTATTGTAAGGTTTTCACTGCCTCCTGATTAATCTGGTTGCGGATGAGACAGGAAAACTCTCTAGTTTAACCTCCGAATATTTTATTTCTGGGATGCATGGGAATATTCTTTGGGTTTCTTTGGGTTCGTGTCAAATTTCAATAATGAAGGACTTTTTGCCACAGTGTCTATTTAGGAATAAAATGTCTCTTGACACATGAGACTGATGTCTCTGAAGGAATGTCCTTCTCGATCCTCAAATTTTAGAAGAGACTGATGTCTCTCAAAGGATAGTCGCTGGCCTGGGCCATCTGCGAATATCTTCTTTCAAGTCCACACGCAAAGTCCTGTCGCTCCTTAGGAGCGACCCCAAGTCTCTCTCTAGCTTAGGAATTATTCCCGGCCTCTCCTTCTGCGATCAAAACTAAAACTTCCTTCCACTCTCAAATCCATCCCTCTCATCTCCATCTTCCCAACAAACACAGAACTTGTGGGCCACTGATGGGTTCGTTAGCCTTGGCCGAAAGTGTTCGATGGCGGCCCGCTATCATTGGCCGTAACGGCTCCGTCAAAAAAGTGTCACGCCGGACACAATAAGGCCGGAAGGAAAATGGCCGCAAGTACAATAAGTTGCCCACAAACGCGCCATTAACGGTCATCTAAAACTGATATTTAGCCGCAAACTGGCCACAATTATACATTTAATGGCATTCCTGAATAAAAGCCTGCCACAGCTATGCCATTAAGGGTCATTTTAAATAAAAGCTAGCCACAAGCCAGACACACTTATGCCATCAATGGGCACAATTAATGAATGCAAGCCGGAGGCTAGCCACATTTGTGCCATCAATGGGCATCATTAATGAATGCAAACCAGAAACTAGCCACATCTATGCCGCTATTGGTTATCATGGATGAAAACTAGCCCGAAAATTTCCTGGTTTTGAAGTGTTTATCTGAAAACAGTTTATATTATAAACTGTTTTCACATATTATATATTATTATACTATGTAAAATTTGGAACAGGTCTAGGAAATTTTATTTTTTTAAATATGTTCTCGTAACACCATCCTGACTTTCATACATGTTTTACTTTAACATACACTTAAGTTAAAAACAATTTTTATTAAAAGTCAAATAATAATTAAAAAAGAATAAATTTTACAGAACAAAATGCATTTAGATCCTAAATTTTATCAAAATATTTAAGACTGTTCTCAAATCAAAAGGGTCAACTTTCTGACATAAGTTTTAATTCATTTTTGTTAGGATACGCATGAAACTAGAAGGTGTTCAGAAACTATGCCATCAAACTGTTTTTTCCATTTTCTTGTAAACGCCATAGATCTTTCAGAAAATACTGTCAAACTGGGCATTTTGAACTGAACTTCCGAACGAAAGAAGAAAATCCAGTCAGTAAGGGGAGACAGAATTCTGTCTCCGCCCTCAAACCGCACGGGAGCTTTTCCTCCAATACGCTAAGTCCCCACGTTCTCATAGGAGTCTCTTTGTTTCTCCAGTGGCACCCGTTGCCATCTCGTGTCTCTGAGATGCTGAAACTTTCTCCCCGAGGAGAACGCTTGAAAGAGAAAATGATCTATAAGAGATGAACCGTGAATAATTTTTAACGTCAGGAGACATTGGACCTCAGTCACTTCGAAATATTCTCTTTTTGTACCTTCAAGATAAATGGGTTTTTACCCGTGGGAACCTAGTCAGCTTGTGAAGTCTTGGTACA
This sequence comes from Maratus speciosus, assembly GCA_963932465.1. Taxonomy (NCBI): domain Eukaryota; kingdom Metazoa; phylum Arthropoda; class Arachnida; order Araneae; family Salticidae; genus Maratus; species Maratus speciosus. The sequence goes on along the minus strand of OZ010796.1, from coordinate 47,195,738 downwards.
GGCAAAGTTCTGTTAATCAATTTTTTAATTAAGCCAAGACTTTACACTATCTTTCTCCGCTCAGTTAAAAAGAGAGAGAGAAAAAAAGTTCTTTACTTTCTGTAATAAATAATAACAAAAAAAAACATTGTTTCATATTTTTGGATTATGTTTAAACGAATAACGGAAGTTTACTGCATAGAGACGTATGAAATATAAATTAGCGTGGAAAAAATATCAAATAGACATTAGTTCATGAAAACACAAACTTCTTATTTTTGGCAAAATGAGTATTTAAAAATTTTTGTTGATAAATATTTAAAAAAAATACGCGAAAAATTATTTAAGAAATATTACAAATTCTGAATAAACTTTAATGAGAAGAGGACATAATTTACTACTGTGCTAAAAGGGGAATTTGGATTGCTTTTATAAAAGGATAAAAATCCCCAATGAATTCAAAAAATCCGGAAAATGCGCAAATTGTTCCGTTTAATATAAAAGAGCAAAACATCTAATCACAAAAAGGTACTGGTACCAAATGGTTGAAAATACAGCCTACTTTTAAATGGTGTATATAAAATTTGTTTAGGGGGCCATCTACAAATCAAAACCAGGCCAAACTTTGTTTTTTTTCAATAGCAACACCGAATTTAGGCAACATATTTTAAATCTTCGGTTGAAACTATGCCTAGAAACGAAATTTCAAGTCATTTGGATGAAAAGTTTTTGAATTATTAACATTCAAAATTTAAAGCTTCTAATGTTAAATGTCCTGCTTTATATGAATTCGCAATTTCAAAATTTTCTTCCAACTAGTTTTCGAATTATGATTCAAAAACGTGAAAATGATGATTTTAAGGAGCCGTCTATGATGTGCAGAAAATCATAATTTGAAAAAAATATATTTTACTCATTTTATTGAAACATTTGGGCTGAGAATAGTCGAAACATATTGAGCGAATGAAATGGTTCTATTTCCAAGAAATAATACATTAACAGAAGTGACACAGTCATTCTGTAGCATTTCAATTATAGAGTACCGAACTTCAGGCTGGGTACAGCCCCTAAAATAGGCTCATTTTAAAATAATTAATTTCCTGGAAACTAATCCTACGAATTTCCTGAAAATTTGTTTTTAGGCTAATTGAAGGGTGTAGAATTTATTTATGGTGTCAAACTTAGGTATTGCTATTGAAGAAAACAAAGTTTGGATACGTTTTGATATGTAGATGACTCCCTAAGCCAATTTTATATGCATTATTTAAAAAGTAGACTTTATTTCCAATTGTGTGTTACAATCCCCTAATTTTCTTCTACAATAATTTGTTGCAGAGTTAGTAGGGGATGTTTACTTTTTCTCCCACGACTGTACATTCGGATATGTTTTCGTCTATGCAGAACCCAAACTTGCAGACTTGTACATGCGATAGATTTCCCTAGCCCTCACCAACGAATAAACAAACAAACAATTGTCCACATACAGAGAAAAACTTGATACTAGGTTGAGCAAAAACAAATTTGTGAATATTGCGTTGTATGAAAGTTGCGGTAAAAATTTCCCAGAACTTTTTACTCAACCTAATATTATCAATATACATAACGTATTCCGGAATGGTAGCACTTCGATTTTTCAGCATAAGGGCAACGGTCTGAATAGAAATAAAATCGTAAATTATTGATTTTACTAAATATAATTCTAATTACATCATTTAAAAAAAAAAACCACAGAATTTGTTTTATTTATAATTTATTATAAATTCCCGCTAAATTCACTATTTCTGCATAAACTTGAAATGTTATTGTTTTCTCAATGTTTTCAATATATTTGATTAGCCTTTTTGAATTTTTCAGTTCAACAATGATGAAAAAGCAAGATTGTGGTTATATAAGGTAATTTTTTCAAAGATGGATTTACTTACAAATAATACAAGAATTTATAATATAATTATGAAAAGGATTAATTTCAAAAATATTTCTCATTAAGATTGTCTTTATAATGCAAACTAATTATGTTAAGCATTTACTTTCTTTTCTCTTTTCTGACATTTTAACCTCTTCACTCCCTTGGCCACATCTGTAGACGTTTAGTTTTTTTATAATTATGATGACTGTCAATAATAAAACGAAAAAAAATGATAACAACTTATTCACTACAGAATCCCTTAACAAGAGAAGTAAGAATTTTATGGTTTGGCTCCACTGATAATGTTATTTCCGATGCACAGTTAGTACGTGAAGCAATTTTTCGGCAGTCAGTGTTGTTGGATTATTTATTTTAAAAAATCGTTAATATTTCATAAAAAGTCCTTCCGGCCAGTGCCGGGAGGAAGAGGTAGCTTTCATAATCCTTATTTAAAAAAAGCCAAATTATATCATTTAAACACACGAAGCTCAATTTAGTGGAAACCGAATATAGGAGATTCAATACAAATTTTTATCAATATAATGAATGAGAATTTCGCGAAATTAGTCAGCTTTATCCAAGCTGCTTTTCTTTGAAGTAACATATATTTGGCTGCCAAATTCGGCAATTTCTTAAAGTGCCTGTCATTTCAAGACAACATGGTGGATGAGGCTAAGCAGTGAACTCGGTCGAGACCTTAGTAATTGCTGTGCACATGCTAACTCACATCGGAATCTGTTAATATATAGGAGTGCTGTCGCATGCAAAAAATCAGATTTTTCAAAATGTCACCCACAATAGAAATTGAAACTGCTATATCTGAGCCATTTTTTAAGGTAAAGACAAACAAAAAATGCTCCTGAATCCTTATATCAAGGTCAAATACTTAAGAAAGAAACCTTTTTCAATTTCTAATTTTTTTGCACCTCACTTTAAATATATATATATATTTTTTAATTTAATGGTCGCCATTTTGAAACAAGATGGCTGATGAATCTGGCCAGCGAACTTGGTCGAGGTGTTGATGTATACTATCCACATGCCTTCTTACATCGAAATAGGCGAATACGTGTGTTATCGCGTGACAAATACAAGATCGTTTCAAAATGTTAGCCATACTAGAAATTCAAAGTGCTATAAATCAACCATTTTTTAAGATATCAACAAAAGAACAAATTTTCAGAAACAAAAACTGCTCCGGAATCTTTGTATCAAGGTCAAACACATAAAAAAATCTTTTTCATTTTCCAATTGTTTAATACCTCATTTTGAATTTTAAATTTAATTTTTTTTTAATGGCAACCCTTTTGAAACAAGATGGCGAATGAAGCTGGCCAACGAACTCGGTCGAGACATTGGTATGTACTATGTACAGACCAAGTTACATCCAAATAGGTTCATAATTACGCCTGTTGTCGCGTGACAAATATCAGGTCGTTTTAAAATGTCAGACACAAGAGAAATTCAAAATGCTATTACTCAGCCATTTTTTTTTAGATATAGACGAAAGAAAAACTGTTCCGGAATCTTTGTATTAAGGTCAAACACATACAAAAAAAATCTTTTTCACTTTCCAATTTTTTTGGTATCTCATTTAAATTTTTTTATTTTTTAATATTTTTATGGCCGCCATTTTGAAACAAGATGGCGGATGAAGCCGGCCGACGAACTCGGTCGAGATATTTGTAAGTACTATGTACACACCAAGGTACATCCAAGTCGGTTCATAAATACGCCTGTTATTACGTGAGAAAAATCAGGACGTTTCAAAATGTCAGCCACGCTAGAAATTCAAAATGCTATAACTCAGCCATTTCTTAAGATATAGACGAAACAAAAACTGCTCCCGAATCTTTTTATCAAGGTCAAACCCATAAGAAGAAAATATTTTTTCAATTTTTAATTTTTTGGTACCACATTTCAAATTTAAATTTTTCTTAAAAATTTAAATGGCCACCATTTTTAAACAAGATGGCGGATGAAGCTGACCAACGAACCCGGTCGAGACATTGGTATGTACTATGTACACACTGAATTACATCCAAATCGGTTCATAAATACGCCTTTTATCGCGTGACAAAATTCAGGACGTTTCAAAATGTCAGCCACGCTAGAAATTCAAAATGCTATAACTCAGCCATTTTTTAAGATATAGACGAAACAAAAACTGCTCCGAAATCTTTGTATAAAGGTCAAATACATAAGAAAAAATATTTTTCCATTTTCAATTTTTTGGTACCACATTTCAATTTTTAAATTTTTAAAAAAATTTTAAATGGCCGCCATTTTGAAACAAAATGGCGGATGAAGCTGGCCAACGAACTCGGTCGAGAGATTGGTATATACTATGTACACACTGAATTACATCCAAATCGGTTCATAAATACGCCTTTTATCGCGTGACAAAATTCAGGACGTTTCAAAATGTCAGCCATGCTAGAAATTCAAAATGCTATAACTCAGCCATTTTTTAAGATATAGACGAAACAAAAACTGCTCCGGAATCTTTGTATAAAGGTCAAATACATAAGAAAAAAATATTTTTCCATTTTTAATTTTTTGGTACCACATTTCAAGTTTTAAAATTTTTTAAAAATTTTAAATGGCCGCCATTTTGAAACAAAATGGCGGATGAAGCTGGCCAACGAACTCGGTCGAGACATTGGTATGTACTATGTACACACCAAATTTCATCGAAATCGGTTCATAATTACGGGAGTTACAGTGTGACATAGGTCAGATATATATATATATATATATATATATATATATATATATATATATATATATCAATTTTGAACGGAGGGTGGTTTCGGGGTCTGGGGGTCATGATCGATGAAAATATACCAAAATTTTTTGAAATCGCTTTCCTCCGAACGGCTGCAATAGGTAGCTTTTTTGTAAAGAAAGCTACCTAAAACTAGCAAAAACTATGCTTTGTTTGGATTCGCGAAGCATTATTTAATAAGACAAATATTTGAAACTAACAATATTTTTTATATTATTTTTGCATCTTTATTAAGCAAAAACGTTAATTTATGTTTTGGCTCATTTTAATTTTAGAAATGTAAATTCGGCCAAATAACTAAGAATTTCCTCGGAATTTTTTACTTATGATATAACGAATTTAATAATTAATTTTATTTGTTTACAATCCTTTTGTTGCCACTTTACAAAAAAAAAAAAATCAAAATATAATTTTTTTTAAATGCGTAAGTATCGTCTGCGTAAATGATTTCTAATAATAAGAATAAATTGTGTATTGAAATTCTTAAAACTGAAATATACTTTTATAATTGAATGTAAATAATTCAATTTTCACAAATTTTAATTCATTAAAAATATGCTATAATTTTCATAAAAAAAGGTATTTTAAAAATTTCATAAAACAAATAATGAAACTATTTAATTAATCAAGATTCTATCTATAATGACTAACTCCATGATTTATTTTTTCTTCTGGAAATAGACGTGTTTCATTTTTTATTTGCAAAAATGCGTCCGTATTGGAAAAACATGTACAATAAATTAATTAAAAAAATAATTTTTTAAGGTTATTCTGTAAAGAAAATAATATTGTGCAAATCTACAGATCATAATTTATTTTTATGTTTAATTTCAAGTCAAAATACTGAATAGTTTTTTTTTTTTTTTTTGTAAAGTGTACGACAAAATAATTTATGTAGCCTACTAGACGATTCGCTTTGCTCATCCTAATAACATCAGATATATTAAATACATTAAGTTTTAATAATTTGTAGAAATGTAAGAAAGAAATTTACTGTTAGATTTATTTTATAAGAAATCATTTCATTCATTAAATCACCATGAACGCTCACAGGCTACAAATGTGGACGTTATTTTTGTGAATTTTTATTGTTTCTCCCTTCTTTTTTTTTGCTTTTTGAATTCCTATTAATATAAAATGAATAAATCGTAAAACAAATGTCATTTTTTTCTTACCATAAAAACATTGTCCCTGAAGAGATTAAAACAATTTAAGAGGCTTACCAGAAAACTTAAAAATGTTTTTGGTTCTTTGTGTAACCTACCAAAATCTACTGAAGATTAATATATATGGAACATTCTCACAATCTTTTGACTTTTGGGGGGAAAAATCTGGCGAAATTAAACTTGCTAAAATAACATTTTAATCTGATAGACGAATGCCTTAATGATTCAAAATAAAGAAAAAATGGTCAGCAGCGAAAAAATTTTTATTTAACTAAGGTTTAAGTTAAACTTGCGAGTTTAATTTTCCTTACCATTTTACCACTATAACTTTTTATTTTCTTCTAAATTTTTACTTATAATGAATTTGCATAGGACCTACAGGACATTCAAATAAGAAATAATTACAATGTAGTATTTTTAGTACAAAATTTTGGTATAACATTGTCTTAAAGGGGTGTTAAAGAAGGGACGGCAATGTGAAAAAAGGGGATGGTATAGGAAAAAAGGGACGAAATGGGAAAAAAAAGGGACGGTAAGGATGGAACAGCAAGGAAAATTACCACCTATTTTAGGCAGATCATGTTAAGACTAATTGGTAGCCAAAATGTTCATTGATTTTTAGAAACAGTTATTTACATTGGATTAAATTAAAAAAATTTAATTTACCTCGAAAAGTGCAGGAATAAACCTTGGGGACGGTGAGACTACCAATAAAGCCACGATGCTTGAAATTGATATTTAAATGCTGATTTAAATTCTACAGTAAATTTCCTGCCAAAGAATTTTAGACATTATTTCTCTAGCATACTTCTGCATGAGAAAAAACTTGAAAAAAATTCTGTGGCTGCATCTGAAATGATTTTCTGTATAATTTTAGAAGAGGGATGGTAAGGAATCTAAAGCCCAGGGACAGAGTTTAAAAAATAATAACAATCCTAAAAATGTGTGCAGGCTAATTTTTAGCTACTTATTTATATAAAACAATAGTTCCAGTTTCAGAAAAAAAATGACATCGAATTATTTTTATTGAAACAATTCTATCCAGACAGCTCCAAACTTAAAAAGCAGCATCAGGGACACGGGACGGTATAGGAGTTTTCCAGGTGTTTGGACCCCCAACATCGTCCAAAACTTACTTATCTCGTTAATATTGTTTTGCAATCATGCACTGGGATGTTCCCAAGTATATGAAATAACAATAAAAAAAAAAAAAAAAAACACAAAAAGTGTATTAAAATAAAAATTATTATTCAGGGACATGAAAGTCAAAAGATTGTGAGAATGCCCCATATATATATTCATGTTTAAAATGAGTGTCTTCTTTAGTCATTGTTTTACTGAACCTCTTTGGTAATGGAACTTATTACAATGACTATTTTTTTTTCTATGTACAACAAATTTTAAATCGCATTTTCTAAATACATGAATTATGCGATATTTAAAATTAGAGATTTCAAGTTCCCTGTCCAGTGTGTCATATAACCTTATAAAAAAAATAATAAAATAAAGATATTTTCAAAATTAAATATAACCACACAAATCTTTAGATTCACCCACGATTCTATAACCATATCCTCTTATCTTCAAATTCCTTAGAAAGAACCAATCAGAAACCTCAGAAACCGTGTTTCTAAAGATTTTCAGAAAACTTTTTGCAATAAAAAAAAGCTTAAATTTCAGAAACGTTAGTAGTAAAGTTAGTTATCAATCGCAAAACTAAAATTACTATCATACGAAATTCTCGCGAAAATATCTATCTATATTATAAAGCTGGAAAGCATCTTCCGGTAAGGCTTAGAGTTACAACTGTGGCAGCAACAAGCGACAAAACGCGCGAATCAGGGGATAAATTTTGCCATTCATATTCATTCATCTTTGTTTCAACCTGTTTCTTCTCCTGTGTCGCTTGCGTCTTGTATCACCTCGATGTATATTCGTACTAAGAAAGTTATATCAATGGAGTTAATTATGCACCAAACCTATTAATTATGCTGAAAAGTGTGAATTACCTTTGGCCTGATTACAGAACTTTCCACGTAGTGTTAGACATATGTTTACAGACCCACGTCTAATAACAATGCACCAAAATACTTGAAAAATTTAGCTCCAAAATTAAATCATCAGAAAGAAAGTAAACGTTCTGTAAACAAACCAATTTAAATATATTATAATTATAATATATTTAAAGTAACATTTAAAAGACTTATCGAAGCAGCATAGAAATGCCACCTAGTTCTATTTATGTTAAGAGGCTACTTCAGTCAAATGAAAAGACGCATTCGCTAATGCTAATCCTATGGAAGAAATTTATAAAGATATCTCGGTCGCATTTCAATATTTTAAAATGATTTCTTTTGCATTGAATAGTTGAGATCGATCTGTATGCAGGCCGTCTTTTACTTTTTCGATTTTGTTTACAGATATTTTTATGAGGATGCTTTTACTTTCGAAACCGGTTCCGAAAAGGAATGTGTCCTCATAAGAAATACCTGTAAACAAAATCGAAAAAGTAAACAACGGCCTTTGTACAGATCGATTCCATCTATCCAATGCAAAATAAATCCTTTAAAAATATTGAAATATATCTTTATAAATTTCTTCCATAGGATTAGCATTGGCGAACGGGCCTTTCCGTTTGACTGAAGTAGCCTCTTAAGGGTGCTGATCACTTACAATCTCGTTTTCCGTTCTCCATGTAAACCTATGGGAATATTTTCTCTCACTTTTCTAAGGATATCTCATGAAAAAATTGAGATTTTTGAATTTTGTTTACTGTATGCAATTCTTAAAACTTGTCACTTTTCATCCTAGTTTTCATTTTATATTAAAAATAATTTTAAATATTTGATTTTACATGAAATATTTGGAGCATGACCAAAATAATTTCTACCTCTCATTAAACTGTAAATTCTGGCACTTCTATTATGTCGTTTGGAAATTTAAAAAAACACGAAAAAATGTACAGTTTCTAATTTATCCACTGATATAAAAATATTTCATTTCAATTAATTAGGGAGGGAGCTATAATTAAAACAAAACGCATATATATCTATTCTGATGATTTCAGTGTCTTCCCCCACGATGCAATTCATCATTCTACGTGAAAGGACGCCCCGTCGCGTCTGCTCCGACTCCTGACACTCGGTGGGGAGTAGGTAGGGGGAGTAGACAGGTGTTTCAACCAACACAAGACGCATTTTGCTTCCCTTAGAAAATTTTGAAGAGACACGGAATTGAGAAAGCAGCGGACTCCAAAATTTATATTGAATTAATTCCATTAATATATATATATATATATATATGTATATATATGTTTCATAAAAATATCTTTCATAGCAAATTAATTTTTCATGTAATACACCAGTAGTTTAAACCACATGATCACAATTTTTCAGTTTTTTGTCCATTATTTTAAATGTATGTTTATTATTTTACATATTGAATTTGAATAATATTTAATTTGAGTTGAATATGCACAACATTAAAATATTAGTAATTTAAACCATTGGCAAAATTGAAAGAAGTATTTAAAAATATTGATATTTTATACTGAGCATTACATATACCGTATTTTATGGAAGAAACGCCGCGGCGTTTACGAGTTTGAAAGTTATTTTTTCTGTCAAGTGCGGCGTTTACGATTTTTTTTTTTCGCGCGCATAAAATTGGGATAAAATAAAAATTCATTAATCCCATGAATAATAATATATATATTGTTGTAAGACTGTTCTCAAGTCCCCTGCTCAACAACGCGAAACCTTCTGACTTCACCGATTATGAAAACTGTGACATTTCGGATGATGATACTGAACAACTGAACTTAAAAATGGAAAAAGTCTAAGATTTATTTCGATTTCATTTGAACGGAATCTAAGTATATAGGTGTTTAAATATTATATTGTATGAATTTCATTTTTATTTTTTAATGTTCAATTGGTTTAACTCATTTGTTACAAAAATTTAACATTAAATGTAGAACGAATTGAATGAAATATCTTAATATCTGCCCCTTCTCGGGCTTAAACAATTTAAGAAATAATTTTTTTTTTTTTAATTTGTTCTGCAAATTAGGTTTTTGTTTAATATGTCAAGTTTTTTAATAACTACTGAATTCAGACGAACACATTTCAAAATTAATGGAGGGTATATCATCATCAGGCTTTGATTTGTGCGATATCGTATCACAATTGTGATGCAATTTACCTATGTATAATTCAAAATGTTTCACCAGTGCAGTAATGCAGGTTGCTGTAGTTTGGTCAATAAATTACAATCTGAACTTAAAAAAATCTGCTTGAAAATGTCATTTTTATTTCCACTATGACGCCATATTCATTTTCTTTTTAATTCTTAAAAAAAAAAAAAAAAAAAAAAAAAAAACTATTTCATGTTTCACATGAAAATCATTCAACTAAATATAGACAAATTATTATTACGGCTTTTGAATTATTTACAACAATGAAGGGAAAAAAGTTAAATTTTATTCGAAAATGTCCGTTGATTCTCAATGAAAAAAGCGAAATTTGGAATTATTAAGAAAAATATTTGAATAATGTAAATAAAAATTAGCCCATGTTACTCTCTAGATTATAATCCACCTATATGCAAAGGCATTTTATGATCCGTTTTGTCCCTGACGTCATTCAAATATTTTTACACTTTGAATTTATAATATTATTAGAATTAGCAAAAAATTAAAAATGAGTGGCATCAAGGACAAAAAGGTGGGAAGAAAAAAATGAAAAAATTATGATCTCCGTAGACTTTTCTATGTTAAATTAACATTGAGAAGTGACACTGGAAATAAATAAGTATTGCGCCGCCGCGCAATACTTAAATAAGGGAACATAAAAAAAAAGTTTTATTAGCTATATGTGGACTCGAATGAGGCACTCTTTGGAATAATATTTATAGCATTGGTGAGTTTCCAAGTATATTGAATTTCGAAAACTCTTCTTGGATGAAAGGGGGTACCGAAATGAAGCTGTGCTTCCCATAGCTTCGGAGGTCGGGTCCTGCCTAAGTGCATTTAATTTTCAGAAATCGTAATTTTATAACCAAAATTTCGGTCCATGCTTTTAAATTGATTATTTTAAATCTTTATATAGTTCATTTTAATAATTTTCCAATATATTTTTAATAATTTCTATTATAGTTTTTCATAGTTTCCGTTGTAAGTACTTATATTCAATTTTAGATTATTTATATTAGCTATGTAGATTAGTTATTATAACGGAAAAATACATCAAATTGCATTTAACTTAAAAAAAAAAATCTTAATTCTCATTGCTCTTATTTTTAAAGTAATAATTTTAATTTGAACCTTTTATGTTTTTTCACAAAATGTTTTTTAAATCCATTTCTTTAAATATAAATCAAGGAGTTTCAAGGATCAAAACAAAAAATATTTAAAGATCTATAAACTATTGAATTATAATAGGCAATTTTAAAATACAGGGTCGCAATTTCTTAAATACAGTATTTAAGCATTCAAACGGCGTGGGGGGGGGGGTCGGCATGTGGAAGTAGATGTTTAGAAGACTACTTACAAATAGTTATTTCAAAATAATATAGTATTGTAAACTTAGTGTTCAGGAAGAAAATGAAAGGAAGGGAGGGGGGGGGGGGCTAAACATTTTGGAAGAGGTAAGGAGGTTGTGGCAGAGTATCAAAATAAATAAATAAATAAAAATGAGGAGTGGACAAAGGTGTTTTTGCCTGAATTAAATTTCAACTTAATATATTACATGCATAAAAATGTATAGGTAATGTGCTAAAATAGGCTGTACAATAGAATGCAAGTACGTTTCCGTATATTGATAGTGAATTTTCAACTGTGTTATGCGTTTTTTTATTATACTAAATTTCAGCAGACTGTGTAGAATATATACAAATAACATGAACATGTACAAAAATGTACAAATGTATCATATACAGAGCTCCACAGATGAATTCAAGTACCTTTCCGACCGTGGACGGTAATTACTGATATCCGATTTTCAAGTGTGCTATGTGCTTTCTTGCTTTCTTGGCTATCTTATTTACATTATTAAATGGCGAAGTCTTGATAAAGCATTTTGGAAGTGTTGGAAAGTCCTTTATAATCTATGCTTGAAGCATGATTTTTCTTTCTTATTATTTAATGACTATATATTTTTTTACTTTTACGTATTAAAACTATACTCTTATATTTATTTTTTAATTGAATATATATATATATATATATATAAGATAGAGTCAATTATCAAAAGCTAAGGAACATAACACAACTCAAATTTTGCAACCTAATAGCATTTTATAATATGTATAATTTTGTAAAGAAATGAGGCTATTGCTGTTCACCATATTATTTAACAAAAATTCAGTTATTTTTCCCCTCTTATTTGTTTAGTACAAATTGTATATTTTGCATTAATATGTCGGAATGATTATAGATTTCAAATTTATATTGCAATTTTTCTCTCGACTTTTTTTTTTATTTTTTTTAATACAGCTGACGATATTTCTACTAAATTTGTGAATGGCCGCTATTTCGCAGCAAAAAACATGCTTTATTTGGTCAAAACTTTAAACAGCTATTATTTGGTCAGTATTAATCGTGGAATAATGGCTCTTTTTTTTTTTTTTTTTTTTTTTTTTTTTTTTTTTTGTCTTACTTGTCAGTGTAATATAGGAAAAATTTACTAAACATTACTTATAGGACCCGGGGTGGGGGACCGCATAAAAAATAAATTTTCATATTAAAAAAAATCTTTTTATTGACCGAAATCGCTTTTAAAATACTTCTTTACTTCATTTAAAACATTCTTGTAATTGGAACTATTTGTTTATGTATAACGGTTTAGGAATCAGCCATTGAACATAATCGAGAGTGAACCCCCTGTATACGGTGCGTCACGCTATCACAGTCAACTTTTTTTTTTTGTTTCCTTTTTGAGCATTTTAAACACACACATTTTTAAATATACACATTTTACAATCACATAATTTAAAAAAAATGAATATTAATTGAGAATTTAAATATGCAGCGCAAACATATTATATTTCTTGTTTTCACTTTCAGTTAACATTGTTGTGGATATTTTTGGTGGAAGTAAGTTGAGGGATGGGTGGGAACTCAGCATGCACATTACAAATTTTCATTCAATGATTTTTTTTGTCTCACTTGTACAATGTATTAATATGCCCTCTATACTCTGGCATTTTGTTTTTGAGAATCATATATATGTTGCTGCAGCTTTGTTGCATTTATATTGAATATTGTATCCTTTAATTGAATAGATGACAATGTCAGAATTAACTGAAAATTAATTATATGTATTGCGCTTAGAAATTTTGGATATTTGTTAATAATGTCAATTTTTTTTGAAAAATGATCAGAAAAAGAAAAGAAAAGAATTTGTTAAAATATGTGGAAAATAGCTGTGAACTTTCCTAATGTATGAGAAAACTACTATGGTATATTTTGGGTAATTAATGTTTTAAAAATAATTTTTAGTGTTAAGTTTTAATCTACATATATATATATATATATATATATATATATATATATAAATGTGCTTTATTTAAATACGCTGTAAGAAAAAAGAAAGTTCGGGTAATATTTACATTCGGATGTAACTATATACATACAGAAATTATAGTACTTTCTTTGTTTAATATAACAAAATTCTTACAAATTCAAGGCAAAGTTAACAACGCTTCGGGGGAAAATATAATAATAATAATTTTTTGAGGAAGCATTCCACATCTTTAATTAAAATTTACAATCACGTAATTAAAAAAATGAATATTATTTGAAAATTTAAATATGCAGAGCAAACATATTATGTTTTTACTTTCCTTTCAGTTAATATTGTTATGGATATTTTTGGTGGGAGCAAGGTTGAGTAGGAGGGGGGGGGGGGTACTTAGCATGCGCAATACTAATATTCATTTAAGGATTTTTTCCTCATTTCTATACATATTAATATTATACTTTGATATTTTGTCTTTGTGAATCGTATATACATTGCTGCATGTATATTGTATCTATATTTAATCTATATCCTTTGATTGAATAGAGAATTAATGAAGATATCGTTACATGTATTGGAATTCGTAATTTTCAATATTTCTTAATAATATTAATTTTATTAAAAGATGATCAAAATTAAATGAAATAACTTTCAAATTTTGAATTTATGACCGCTAAAATGAGTTATTGGAAATTTTATATTATGCTTTTGTCAAATAAAGCTGTATTAAAAAACATTACTTGAAGTATTTTTGTGTTATTTATGTTCATTTTGCACTGTAGTTTAATTTCATTATATAAATACTTAAATACGTGCCAATATATTGAATAACTTCGATAATCGGAGATATTTTGATAAAATTCTCTTACAACCTTTTATTTATTTATTTATTTATTTTTTGGGCGCTTTTATGTGGAGAGGGGGGGGGGGATACATTGAGAATTCAACAGATTTTCTTTGTCTTACCCAGTGAGAAATACCGATGGCTGTATCTATTATCGTTCATAAAAATAGGTCCAAAATCTCAACGAAATATCGAATTTTAAAGTGTTCAATAAATTTGTGGAATATTTTTAAATATATCATATAGAAAAAATGAATGTGTAACTCAGACTAAAATCTTCACTCTGTCCATATTTTTTTTTACCTGATGATTTATAACAATATTTTTATCTATAAACAAACTTATAAAAAAAAATACATATTGCAGTAATTAATTATAATCAATTGTGCTTTAATTTTTCAGTAGTAAATTAATGTTGCTTTACATAAACAAAAGAAAAAAATCACAAACACTGAATATTGCGTAATAAATTATGAAAACGAGTCATAGACAAGTTGATTTAATAATTATTTGTTTAAAATTTAGGATGGTTAAATTTGAAGGTAAACATGAACATATAATAAACATAATATAAAGTAAGGTGAAACATCAAAATCATTTTAGACAGCAAAATGACATTGGATCACTTTTTATTGCATATTTAAATTTTTATCAAACATTTTCTAAAATTTAGGCATTTATAAAAGTCGAAATTATTCAATTGAAACTTATTCCTTGATGGAATTCCTAGTTGCGTTGCTGTAATAATAATAATAATAATAACAGTAAAATTGTTCAATGTGATCTCGTGTATTTTAAAAACTGCAAAAGAAATTGAAGTACTAATATTTCCCTACTAACAAAAATAGCTGCTATAGGAGAACTTTCCGTTCCTACTGGCTCATAAATTTTGTCAAGAGACAACCGATAAGATCTCTTGGACTTCACGCCAATTAAAGGTACACGCCTCTCTGACAGCTGGCAGGGGGGTAGGAACGGTCCAGCATATGAGCTGAACGCGATATTTTTCGCCAGTGACCAGCGCCCTTAAGGCTGTTCTCAAATCCAAAGGGGCAAATTTATGACACAAGTTCTAATTCATTTTTGCTCAAAAACGCATGAAATTGGCAGGTGTTGTTATTCAGAAACTATATAATCGAAAGACATTTTCCATTTTTTGATAAATGTAAAAGCTCTTTCAGAAAATACTATCAAAATGACGTTTTGAACCGAATTTTTGGACGAAAAGAGAAATACCAGTTGAAAAACCGGTTGTCAGATGCAGGTGACACACAATTGCTTTTAACTCGATAAGTAATTCATTTATCAAAAAATGGAAAACGTCTTTCGATTCGAAATTGTTTCCATAGACAGCTCTGCGCTCTGCCAATTTTGTACCGTTACTTTTTAAAACGAATCAGTAAATGATTCAGAAAGTTTCGGACTTGTTGAGCAGTGGACTTGAAAACCGCCTTAAATATAAATTTACTGCTAATTTTGAAAAAGCATTCATAGGCATTGTGAAATTATTTAAAAGGTTGTTGTGTAGATACTTTTTATTAGTCATTATAAGAAAAAAATGTACTTTCATATTCTCTAGAATATAAAAAAAAAAATCCCAACATTATTTTTAGTTACAATATTTTCAACAAAATAGCATTATTTTCGATAAATGTATTTATTCACATTAAGGTAAATTTGCTACTAAATTTTAGCAAGCATTAATAAAAATTGTGAGAATATTTTATATTTAATTGTTCATATATTTTTCTTGATTTTTTATTTATTATGAGAAAAATTTGCATTTTGATATTTTATAAAATATAAAATTTTCCAACAAGATTTTCAACATAATGGCATTATTTTCAACAAATGTATATATTTAACTTTCATGTAAATTTATCAAAAATTTTAAAAAACAATTTTAGACACTGTGAGATTAATTTATACATAATTGTTCCTTACAAATACATTTTTGATTTTGCATTTATTATGAGAAAAATGGCGTTTTCATATTTTTAAAATACTAAAAATTCCAACGATACTTTCAATGTAATGGAATAATTTTCTATGAATGTATATACAATTTATTTCAACGTAAACACATTTACAACGTAATACTTTTATTGCATTGATTAAATACTAAATTTCAATGTTTTTATTTCAGAATTGCACTGAACAGTTGAACAATCAACACTGCAAGGAGGAGGGGGGCGATAGGACAGGCAAGAAAACACTGGTGAGGCTCCACTTTGGACCATCGCACTTGACAAAGGAAGCAAAAGAAAAATTTAAAAGACTGAAAATGAAAAGTGCACGATGGAATTTAAAATACAAGGGGTAAACCACTGAATAGTAACCATGTACGGCCTTATATAAGATAAATAAAATTGTTCATTTTTGAAAAATAATAATTTTGTTACAAATACACCCCAAAAAATTAATGTATCATCGTCTACTGTAATTGAAAAACAGCAATATTCCAAACAATGGTGTTTAAAATGAATATGCATTGTAAGAAAGAGAAATTCTGGATCTTGCAAAACTTAACAAAACTATAATATAACTTAATAAGTACAGAACTTGTGTGAAAATATAAATTATTTGAAAACAACGTTTAAACACACAATAAAAACAAGCAGATTTGACCATACGTATACGTTTCGTGAGTACTAGGACTCACATCCTCAGTGTAAAAACTATAAAAACTTTAAAAACAATATCCCCCCAACTACATGTACGGTGAAAAAACCCGAATGTAAAAACATAATACCAAAAGACCATCAAGTTCTAACAGCCAATGAAATTAATGCGGAAGTGAAGTGTCGTGACACAACAAATCCATCCAGAAAGTTGAGATGTATGGTGTACTAGATAAATCATTAACCAAGGAGTCTTTAAATTTATGGATATGAATAGCCTCAAAAAAGTAAAAATCCAGAGGAGTAATGCATTTCTTGATAATGGTAGCTGAGTCAAAATTAAAATTATGTCCCTCCCCTCAGCAATGAGTGGCGATAGAGGATTTCTGTATTTCTTTTTTCTTTACATAGTTTCTGTGTTCATTGATTCTGTAACGGAGTTTTCGTTTAGTTTGTCCAATGTAGGACAAACCACATTGGCATTGAATGTTGTAAATACCCCAATAATTATGTGGAGGAATTTGGTCCTTAAGTTGCAAAAAAGATAATTTATTAACCGGTTCAAAAACCACATTAAAATCATAATGTCTTAAGATATTAGCCATCTTAAAGCTAATACTATTATAAAATGGTAAAATGATAAGGTTGGAAATGGAAACCGCAGTAACAGGAGAATCAAGACTATTAACATATTTATTAAGACTATGAGAAATTAAATTATTGATATAAGATAAACTAAAACCTCGATCAATAGCCACAGATCTAATGTAATTTAATTCTGTAATAAGTGAATTATTATCCGAACAAATTAAGCGAGCTCTATTAATCAAATAATGAAAAGCCGAAGCTTTTTGGGAAGGGGGGTGACATGAATTGAAATGGGGGGGGGAGTGTGACAGCAAAAGGTTTACGGTAAACGCAAGTGTCAAAGGTGTTAGGCTGACGTGTAACCAACACATCCAGAAATAGCAATCTATTATCTATTTCAACTTCATAAGTGAATTGAATGACTGAATCTATTGAGTTTAAAATCGTTAATATATTGTCAACAGAAAATAGAGAAAGGTCCAAGAGTGCAAAAGAATCGTCTACATATCTACAATAAAATGGGAAGTTGATAATGTTAAACATTTTAACCTCAAAGTAATACATATATAAATCTGCTAAAAAAGGGCTAAGGGGATTACCCATTGCTAAACCATCCGTCATAGAATAATATTGATTAGAAATTTGAAATGAATTTTGTTTTAAACAAGTACTGAATAACTCAATAATGTGGTTGATTTCATAATCTGTGTAATGAAATTCTTTTAATCTAGTAGTGAGACTTTGTAGTGCACCTTGAACTGGAACATGGGTGAACAGAGAAGTAACATCAAATGAAATTTGAGGCTATCCATATACATAAATTTAAAGACTCCTTGGTTAATGATTTATCTAGTACACCATACATCTCAACTTTCTGGATGGATTTGTTGTGTCACGACACTTCACTTCCGCATTAATTTCATTGGCTGTTAGAACTTGATGGTCTTTTGGTATTATGTTTTGACATTTGGGTTTTTTTCACCGTACATGTAGTTGGGGGGATATTGTTTTTAAAGTTTTTATAGTTTTTACACTGAGGATGTGAGTCCTAGTACTCACGAAACGTATACGTATATTCAAATCTGCTTGTTTTTATTGTGTGTTTAAACGTTGTTTTCAAATAATTTATAATATAACTCCTATCTATTATTCCGAAAATAATGCCTTTATCTTCAGAAACTAATAGATTTTTCATATTTAAAGAAGTATTTTTGACACAAAGGCTTCATTTGCTGCCCGTTTCTAAGAAAAAATAAATCTATTAGTTACGTCGACATGGTTATTTGGAAGCTAACAATTATCAAGTAAACGTTTTGATGTTTAGCAAACATGCTAAATTAACAGCATTATCAATAATATTTAAATTAGCAATCCTTTGTAATTATTACGTGCATAAGTTCTGTTACGCATCCAGAAGTATTTAATTAAGAATAGATAGACCACCGGAAAAATGGATATTTCAAGCTAAGAAAACTGATTCAGACACTACAAAAACTGCTTGAAACTTTTCTTTCCCTTTTTCAACTTTCCAGCATAGTTGAAAAGTGTTTATGACTTCGGTTTATCTGTCTGTCCGTCCGTGCTAACTCGCGTCAGTAGAGTCTGATAGCCAGGAAATTGATGTATGTTATTAGTGATGTAGTCGAGAGGGGACGCGGGCGGACGGCGTCCCCTCACTTTTTTATTTTATCTGAAACGTCCCCTTACTTTTTATTTTCAAGGTGGACGCAGATTTCCCAAACCTATTATTTTTCTTAAAGGATAAGATCTCTAATAAACTAACAATTTTAAGAATAAAAGCATTGAATTTTTATATCTTCCAACAAAATTGAAAACTTTAATAAATTATAACGTGTTAAATGTATCGAAAATGACTTTTGATATTGAGATTCGTTGCTTGAGTTCGTTGAGTTCTTTGCTAGAATACTTCAACCAGAATCATGATGGAACCGTGATTTTAGAACGTTTCTTTTGTATTTCACCTCTGTAGAATTCGAATCTTTAAAAAACAATCGTATATTAAGCTTGCATGTTAGACGCAATCTACTTACTAGAGTTTCTAGCCTAAATATTTCTAGAAAAAACCTGATAAAATGTGATTTTTGAAAGTTTAAATTTAATCTAAACTATGTTTAATTTTTTAATTACTTTTCTCGGCATTCAAGATGGAAGAAAAAATTTGAAAACAAGTTTAACCCATGTGACACGGACCTTATGGTTCAGGACTATAAGCGTTCCCCCACTTTATTTTCCAGGACTACACCACTATATTGGTGTTTACGGTGGCATGTTTAGATTTGCAGGACACTCAAAAGAATTCCGTTACATTACGACCTATGGGGAAAAATAGTTTGCGGTGTATTTTAATGACATTACACCATTTTAAATATATTTAAATTTGTATATATCACTGAGGTGTACTACAAGGTAGGAGAACGTAGGAAGGCTTTTTCTAGCACGCTGTGTCTTGCCCTATCTTGCACTGAAGAAGAATCTCGCTAGTCGATTCGAAACAGCTGTTTGCTGCTTTTCATGCGCTATTTGTGCATTTTTAAACGTTGGTTTTCTGCTTTTTAGGTGCGTTCGTAATTATATAAATACGTAGCAACTATAGTCGTCGTTCAGTCCGTCTGTCTGTCCGCATATAACAGAGCAAAAACTACACAACCGAATGGTCTGAGACTTTAAATACATAATTGTTGCAAAATTTTATCGAGCCATTTCAAATTTTATGAAAATCGGATGTATAGTTTAATGACAGGGACAGTCAAAAGTTTTCCGTTACATGACGGCCAATGGGGAAAAAATTATTGCAAGTGCATTTTAATGATGTTACAGACTATGCACTTGTGAAGTGCAAAAAATATACATTCAGTACAATATGGGGTGCAATTTTTTTTTTAAACTAGTTATAGTACGAACGCACCTCATTTGCCACGTTTGACGAGCAATTTCAAGCTTGTTAATATTGTTGCACAAAGGCTTTTTTTGATATTTTTATGCTTACTGTAGAATCTTGTGAACCAATGCAGAGTATTATGAAATGTCTACAAGAGTCGTTATGTTCTCGTTTACTTTCAATCGAAGGTGATCAATCGATTAGTTCTTGATTCATAGATGATAAGCAAAGAGTTCGGAATTTCCAGAGCATTGGGTTGGTCGAAGCAAACAGGGTGTGAGGGAGGAAAAGAAAAGTTCCCAGAGTCATATAATTATTATTAATATTCTTTTTTAAATAATATAAATTAATCTTAACAATAATAACTTAAAAATGCATACAAAGGATTTTTAAAGAAAGTAGATGTATTCCGGTGCCAATTGCTTAAGCAGGAACGGTATCATAAAAATAAGAGAATAGGGATTAAAATGATGGGAAAAAAGAGACAAAATTAGAATTTGGAAAAACAGCAAGGATGCGAAATCTGGTAGAATCTGGTGTTCCTATAATCTACCGTGCATTCCAGAGCCGAAACTAACGAGGGGGGGGGGGGGGGGCAGAGGGGGCATGTGCTCCGGGCGCCAGAATGAAGGGGCGCCAAACGAAGATTTTGTTTGTCGATTTCTATTACATCTATGTTTAGCATGGTATTGTTAAATTCTTCCTGTCTGGGGTATGATGCCAAAGAATATAAAAATATAAGGATGATATGGCTGATAAGGATCCTGTATAAAACCGAATTTTTTTCAATTCCGTTTTCAAGATTTTAATTGAATCAATATTTGACAAAGCAGATTTCGTAGTTCAGTATTACATATTTTATGATTACATATTTTAAATTTAAAAATAAGTCGGTTATTAGAAAATCAGTAAATTTCTCTTTGTAAATATATTTTGCAGAGGTCGCTAAAATCTATGTTTGCCCCGGGTGCAAAAAAGGCTAGTTTCGACCCTGGTGCATTTACAGGGACACACTAAAGTATTTGGTTACAGTACTGTAATTGCATTTTCAGTTGTAATACGCATTTTAACCCTTAAATGCGCGATTTTTTATTTTGTTTCGAAAAAATTTTATATGATTCTCTGAAAGGTTATTACACAGGAAAAAAAAAAAAAAAAAATCAGAGATACATTTTTCATATAATACACCAATCTTTTCTTCTGTTGCACATCTGCAATACAAGTAAAAACTACTGTCGTGTGGCTGTTTTACGCTAAAATATTGCATATTAGTCAATATTTTAATAAGTATGTCTCCAAATACTTTTATATAATTCTTTAACGGTTAAAGGGGAAGTTTTATAAAATAAATTCCCATGACAGAATACGTTCTAGAAATTACGTAGTTCAGAGAATCTGACTTTACACCAGAAAGTTTCAATGGATAATTTCGCTTTATTTAAATTCCGAATGTGTACTATTAATTAAAGCAAATATTTCTATTTTAATTTTCTGGTGTGAATTAGGTTTATACGAAAAAAAAAATTATTAAATTCAAAACAGTGTTGTTTGCATATATGCAAAGCTGCACACTAAAGGGTAAAAATTGAACTACGTTTTTGCATGTTACTTGATATGTATAAATTCTACAGATCGTATAACACAAAAGGTCTCAAGTGCGTTTCCGTTTATTGACGGAAATTACTGAATGCGAAATTTCAGCTATGTTACGCGTTTAATTGTACTAACTTTTAGCATTCTATGGAATATATACCGGGTATCCCAAAAATAAATGATGGATTTTAAAATTCAATAAATTGCAAAGGGTGACAGATATTAAAAAAATTCTTGCAGGAGGGTTATGTATGATGTGAGGAGTTTTTTTTACAATGATTCTTGATTTTAGTTCGAATTTCAAGCAATAGATGGCGTTGAGAGCAATAGGCGCTCAGTCCAGACCCGATTTTTGGCTCTTCGAGATCCATTTGATACATTTTAATCGCCTTTATTTGCATGGAAGAAGAGAGAGGCCGAAAAATTGAGCCTGGATTTAGCTGTTATTGCTTGCAGCGCCATCTATCGATGCTATTTGTAACTAAAACTGAGAATCACAGCATAAAAGCTCTTGACAATTTACATAACACTCCTGCAAGAACTTTTTTAATATCTGTCACTGTTTGCGAGTTATTGAATTTTAAAATCAATCAGTCATTTTTGGGACACCCGGTATATGAATCTATAGATCATATACAAGACTACACAAAAAAATTCGGATATATTTCGTGCTATTCACGGTCATTGCAGAAATTGTGTTTCCAAATGCGTTATGAATTTTCTAAATTATTTATTTAACCATCGTTCACTTTAATAAATTGCAAAGTTTTGTCACAGTTTTTTGAATGTGTTGGGAAAGTGTTGCGTATTCTATGCTGGACGCATGATTTTTCGTTCTTGTTTCTTTTCTTTTTGTAGATAAAAAGTAAAAGGTGCTTTTGTGTAGGAAATGGTTATGAAAGATAATTAACCCCTTCACGGTCACTTAATATTTGGAAAAACAATCAAAAAAGTGCCTATTTTTTAATTACAGAAATTGAGTAATTATAAGGTTTCTGTATAAAATATTCAATTAGTTTTTTTTAAGGCGAAAAAAAAAAGCTGTTATAGAATAAATTCACATTTGTGGAAAAGCCATCATCCGAGAATTCTGTGTTTTAATGTTTGCTTTACACAATACAAATTAATGCGACCTTTATTTTTCACATCTTAGATCTTTATTTATCATCATCAAACAAATTTTTACAAATAATATTTGAAATAATATAATGTACATTAAATTTTGATTATTAATAATTTTTTGAGTGTGATATATTTCGAAACATGCAATACAAAGTCCAACATCACGATCAGCACCAAAAACCAAACCCAAATGCTAATATTCAAAGACTTTACACGGAAATGCCAGTTACATTTTTCTGGCTTCAGAAGTTTTTTCCAGAAATAAATCTCCAGCCCCGAAATATGACGGGCACGAGAAATAACGAACGACACCTTTCAGCCCGTGATATTGACGGGAGCGAGAATTAAGGGGTTAATAAAAAAAATAATAATAATAAGGCATGGAAATTATTCCAGAGAGAAACATTCGCCTTGCATACAATATTTCAAATGAAAATCAAATTTCAAAGTAATTGCTTAAAAGGCGCAAAGGCCAACACAGTGAAAAAGATTCCAAGCCGGGACTCGAACCCGGGCCATCAGTATAGCGCACTGACGTTCTACCGACTAAACCACTTGGAACGATACCCAGCTCGGAAAATTTCTCACTATTATATGTTGGCAAGGCTACAAATGCAGCACACATTGGAATATTTATCGTGCTGTTACATATTTGTTATGTAAAATTATCATGTTTATTTAATTACTATAAAACATACTTAGAGGTAACATTAAATGACTAAAGATTGTTAACAGGTAAAATTTTATTGTGTTTCTTCCATAGGGACTATGATTTCTACATTTAAATGGGGATTCCATTTCATAAGGGTTTAGTGTATTTTTAACTTTCATAATTCTCAATCAAAAATTTTGCAATAGCACGTTGAAATCAACTTGTTTTCATTTTCTTGTAAAACTAACAAAGCATAAATTTTTTTTTATGAATATACACATCAGGATCAATTTCTAGCTGCTTATTTTCTATGTGCATTCCAACAATTTATTCAATGACACCTAGGAATCTCACATTTGCTTCAAAAACAACTGTTGCAAAATATGTTAAAAATAGTAATTTATGAAACAAAACAATGTCAGGTACTTTTTAGTGTAGGGGCTTTCAGAGTCGTAACCAGCTAGTAATGCCAGGGGGGGCTCTGAAAAATTTTTGCGGGGCTAAGCTAACATCTTTTAACAATCCATATGTCTTATGCAATCTAAATACAGCTAAACCTGTTAAAAAGGATCTCTCTATAAGCAGTGTTTATTTGCTTTTTTTTTTCTAAAACCTCATACGAAAGCCATAAAAATGTCAACTGACCTTTCTTTTCCAACTGTTCTGCGGTCAACAAAAGAAAGGGGAGTCTCAACAATGGAAAGAGGTGGAGATGGATTTTGTCGGACTGATTTCCGGATTGTACTACACATTACGAAAGTAATAAAACATGAAAAGCACTGCCTGACCGCTTAAAAGCTTCCGCTGTTAACGAACACTGCCTACAAATGGCGATGTCTTTGTCGCGGTTAAGTAGTGCTTTTCATGTTTTATTACCTTTGTGGGACCTGAATCGGATCCGAAATCTTTCCGACGAATGCGTCTCTGTCTCTATCCATTGCTGAGACTCCTTTTTTTGGTGATGACCACAGAATGGTTGGAACAGAAAGGCCAGTTGACATTTTTATTGCTTATGTAGAATAAGGAGCACTTTTTCATTTAGCACTGACCTTAAAAGAACTTATCTGTAATGTAACCTGTTTATAACGGAATATTTGCATAACGAAATTCTTAAACTGGAAAAAAATTCGTAATCCGAGGAAAGAAGTACAAAACAATTAGGGGTGTGTGCCTACTAAGACGAAAACTTATCTAAAATAGAATTTTTTCTCATTCCGTTGGATTTTATCTTAGCAGGGTTTTACTGTATTTAAAATGCAAAACGTAAATTGAAATCGACATTTCATAAAAAAGTAACTTCATTCAGATTTTAATACAGGAAAACCATGCATTGCAGACTGGTTAGCATATATTTTCAAATTCTCATCACGTGACAAGTTTTCTCCTTTCTCGCGCTTTCGCTTCGAAAATTCGGTTCAAAATGCCCATTTTGACAGTATTTTCTGAAAGGTCTTCTGTCTTTAGCAAAAAATGGAAAACTCCATTCGATGACATAGTTTAGGAATAAGAATATCCGATAATTTTATGCATTTACGAACAAAAATAAATTCAGAAATGCGTCTGAAAATAGCTCTTTTGGATCTGAGAGTAGTGTAGTCTTTGTTTTGAACACGACCAGTTTTTTCATTAGGTGACCACTTAGGTGTGGCAAAACAATACTTGATTAACGAATTCATCCAAGATACTAGCAAGATCAATACACTGTTCCAATTAGGTTTGAATTTGGTACGATATTTCGGCCATTATTGTGTTGACAAGCTTTGCATGTTTGCTTTTGTGTTTTTCTGTAAACAAACAATAACATGTACATACTTGATTAACGAACTCATCCAAGATACTTGCAAGAGTTATAGCGAATTGCTACCAGATTGACCACTATTCCGTGGTTGTCATGTCATGAAAATCAGTCTAAAGCGTCGAATTTACCGTCATTTTTAGATAGATTGTTTATTGCTATACAAAAACGTAAAACGCTGTTCGATTCCTTACATCCCGATTACATGCAAATATTATGTCTTTATCAATAAAAATTTTTCAGAAAGTAGTTGGCTTACACATGAAAACAGCCTGGTAAAATGTAAAGCGCAGTTAAATTCTTAGAGTCTGAATAACCATAGCTGCAGTGTTGCCAGTGGGCTACTTTTTTTTAAATTCAGATTTCTTGATCGCCACCACTTTTTTGAAACGGTAAAATTACCTTTGCTTTCGCCTTAATTAATATGTCATTAAATATGGCGCATTTTACCGTTCCAAAAAAGTGGTGCTAATCAAGAATCTGAATTTAAAAAAAGTAGCCCATCTGGCAACACTGCATAGCTGCAAATTTTATTCCATTGTCCAAAAAAAAAAAAAAAAAAAAAAAAAAAAGAAAGAAAGAAAGAAAAAGAAAAATAATTGCAAACATTTAAAAAAAATAGCTAAATAAAAAACTTAACCTAAGACAAACTGAAAAAAGTTGTTTTTCAAAGTCATGAAACACAAGGAGAAAAAACAGATAAAAATTCAAAAAACATGCTCCAACCACGTTTCATTTAAATCTCTGCCGACACCCATGACATGAAACAATTAATGTCGCTCAAACAAAGATTTTTCTTATTTGATTTGTATAAATTGACAATCTTTTTTAGCTTTCTCCTTTCTTTGCTAAACACATGTTGTATACAGGCTCGCCGTTGAAATTTAGAAACATGCTTTTATTGATTATCTTGAAGACGTTTAGCAATTGCTCACTAATTACCTATTAGGATGAATAACACATGTCTATTTCCGTTCCACACTGCGGAGATTATCGAGTATAGATTGTCCTCGACCATTTACTATGTACCAAAACATATGATGTACAGTCGTGGAAAAAAAAAAGTAAACACCCCCTACTAACTTCTCAACAAATTATCGTAGAAAAAAGTTACTGGTACCGAACGATTGGAAATAAAGTCTACTTTTAAATGATGTATATAAAATTTGCTTAAGGGGCCATCTACATATTAAAACGAACCATAACTTTGTTTTTTTCAATAGAAGTACACAATTCTGACAGCATAAATGAACTCTACACCTTTCAATTAGCCCATAAACAAATTTTTATGCAATTCGTGCCATAAGTTTCCGAGAAATTAATTATTTTAAAACGAGCGTATTTTAAGGGTTGTATCCAAATTGAAGTTCTGAACTTGAATGTTAACCGTGAGAGCCAACTTCTTGATCAAGGCACGTTTAAGCCTCAATGAAACCTGTTTGATTACAGGATAGCAGAATAAATTTCAAAAATTTACTCACTGCTATCATAGACGGCCCCTTAAACCATCATTTTGCCGTTTTTTAAGCATAATTTGAAAACTACTTGGAAGAAAAATGTGAAATTTGAGATTTCCATAAAGCAGGATTTAATAAATCTAAATCCATCAAAAAAAAATTGTAGGTTGCAATTCATAATTTTTTCGAATATTAATTTCATAATTCATATCATAAAATTATAAAAATTGCAAATTCAACGTATTTATGTTTGGGTATATTAGTATTATTGCTACACAAAAAATTAGCTCATTAGGAACATAATTTCAGGAGATATAAATAAAAATATGAAAATGTAATTTAACATTAGAAGTACTAAATTTTGAATGTCTATAACTCAAAAACTTATCATATGAATGACTTGAAATTTGGTTTCTAGGCATATTTTGAACCGAAGATTTGAAATATATCGTTAAATTTGGGTACTGCCATTGAAAAAAATGAAGTTTGGAATCGTTTTAATATGTATATGGCCCCCTAAGCAAATTTTATACACACCATTTAAAAGTAGACTTTATTTGCAATCGTCCGGTACCAGTAACTTTCGTCTACGATAATTTGTTGAGGAGTTAGTAGGGGGTGTTTCCTTTTTCTTTTTTCCACGACTGTACATCTGGAGTTAATTTTTTGAGAAGAAGGAAATGTTCCTACTATCGCATTTCGCTTGCAT
Organism: Maratus speciosus; assembly: GCA_963932465.1. NCBI lineage: Eukaryota > Metazoa > Arthropoda > Arachnida > Araneae > Salticidae > Maratus > Maratus speciosus. The sequence continues at coordinate 47,168,102 of OZ010796.1, read as the reverse complement.
ATTGAGAATTGTACCGTAATATGCTTCTGACTGTAAAATAATTGGCATTTTCCGTTCCATTTCAGGCAACTGAAAGATCTAAATGGTTTTCTTGCAGATATAGATTTTTCCTTCATATTAGTATTAGTTAAAATGTACATTTTATTGAAAAAAAAGTGAAATGTCTAGAGGGGGCTCAGGGGGAGCTAGGGGGGGGGGGGGGGCTCAGCCCCCTCTGCCCCCATCTGGTCACGGGCCTGGGGCTTTTACTAAATTGCAAAAATTGAGCTTGGTAAGAGAAGGAAATTTGGTAACCTATTCTCTGTTTCATTTATTCAAGCGATTTTTTCGTTATTTATATATACAATTTACTGATTATAATGAAGCCAATTATCTATTTTTATAGGCAATTGGTTTTGATTTTTCTTCGTGTACTTAATAAAAGAAAAATTTTCATTCCAAAATTCTGGTGCCAGTGTGACATTTAAACATTAACTTTAATTGGTGCACAAATGCATCACCGCTTATCAAAAGCACAGTGGCCAAATGAATTTTGGGCCACTTTTGTTTTGAAAAAATTTTCAGCAATAACTTTCTCACAATAAAATACTGTTACAACTTCAATTGGTGCTATCAAAGGGGAAAAAGTACTTCTTTGTATTAGCAAGCCACACATTGCATTTGAGTAGCAGTTATGATTTTGCATCTTGTTTATGACTATATATACTCCAAACACTTGTATATGCATTATAAGTTGTAATTAACAACTTAGGTCTACGAATTCAGTTACTTGTCCATGGTTAGGAACTATCCCAGTTTTTTAGCTAAATGCAGCCCCCAAACAAACATTAATTTAATAAAATTAAAAGTTAAGGATTCAATGATAAAATAACCTACCTATGTGAAGGTCAACAATATTAATATACACACAGGTAGATTTTATTAGAAAACCAACATAAAAATTGAGTATGGACAAATATGTACAGTTGAAATAGTAGGGATACATTATTTCTTTTTTTATTTTATATTGCACATATATCAAACTGCATAATATTTTAAACCCACAAAAATAAATACTAGTGAGAAAACTGCAATACTATTTACAAATATTACATGTATAGTACATATATGCTGGAGAGGGCTAAAGCCCCTCCATTTAATCTATAAAAAGTGAGAGTCTCTGTATTCTAAAAAAAAAAAAAAAAAAAAAAAAAAACATGCTGCTGCCATAATTAAATTTATTAGACTTTTTTACTTTCTCAGCTTATGTTGCAAAAACATGATCAGTTTTATAGAGTATGATAAATATGCTGAAGAAGACATTTTTTAAATCAAAGATCTATTTAATGTTGAAATCAGTCAAAATAGTTCAATTAAAGAAGTTTTATAATATCAAAAACTATAGGTACATCAAGGCCGTAGCCAGAAAAAATATTTCGGAGGGGGATGTGTAGACTTAAAATTTTATTCTTATCTTATTTTAGATTCAATTTTTACTAATTGAATAGAAGCGAGTTTTAAAAGGTTTATTAAGTTCTACTGCGAATTAATTAAATAATATAATTACTGAAACTTAATTTACAATCTCATTTGTGTTGATACTAGTGTAACAAATTAATGTTTTCTGAAGTTTTGTACAGTTTTTAAAATGTTTATTGTCAAATGTCTTGCCAAGAGCATGCGAAAGAGCTAGAGATGCATTCGTGCTCTTTTTCTTCTTTCTCAGCCCAATACCAAAATTACACGGTAGAAAATTACTCCAAAATTATTTCAAGATTAATTTTCTCATTTAAAAATCTCTTCTTACACAGAGATAAGTATTAATCCTAAATACTCCTTCATGACAACGTTTCTTAATTTTTATGCCCCTGAAAATCTTTAAAATAGCAAATTAATCACTTATGACCAACCACTGGCAGAAATGTGCTAAAGTCACAGTTATTATTTTAAGATATCAGTATACAAATATGACAGAAATACATGAGTTCTTTATTCCAGTCATTCTGTAAAAGGACTTAGAACAGAAAGTAAGGATAAACAAGGGATATCCGACGTCTTCTTCGTGTTTCAAACATTGACCATGCAAAGGTTTTAGAATTAGATAGACTATTTCTCCTTATATCCTATTAATAAAAATTCAATTCATTTTCAAACTGATTTTTAAATTATTGTAAAACATTGTAAGAATCTTAGACTACATTATCATTTCTCAAATAGCAATTATTTTATTTATTTTGTGAAGAAATAGAATTTTTTCTTTGAGCCTGAACTCGAAAACCAGTATAAAAATTGAAGCCAAGTCCGTGTCTGATGAAACAGCTGTTTTTGAATTTTTTTTCAAAATTTGTGGATATTTGCAAATAAGACTTACTGCATTCCTCGACATCTCCAGTTAATCAAGTAAACAATCTATATCAGAGTTTTGTACGCGTTTTATTTAACAGCGTTGCATTTCTGTTTTCCCAGTCTATAAAATTCATATGAATTTTAAAGATTTCTAAGGAATTGCATTCATTTTTGCAATATGCTGATGGAATTAAACAATAAAGATAGGCTGGTATAGAAGTTTAATTTTTGTATCTTGACTGATAGTTAATGGCATAGTTACAGTCATCCTGACAAAAGTTTCGGAGGGGGATCAAACTCTGGTGATCCTCCCACTGGCTACGGCCTTGCTATACAGTGCAATTAAAAAAAAACTTTGCAGGCATATACCTGATTAGGGCACAGATGTCATATACGCCCCTTACTAGCGCGATTTTTTTCTGACGCCAATGTTGTATACGCAGCGGGTACTTAACTGGCGCCAAAGTGTCGTTATTTTGCTTCATATGGTAACCCGGATGTTGTTGTTGTTTATGATGTTGATGTTTTCGCCAAATTGACGTCGGAAAAAAATCGCGCCAATATATGACATATATATATGTCAATATATATGCATATGACATCTATGCCTTGATTAGATTGTGGTGTACAATGTCCAATCATTTTTTTACTTTATTTTTCAAAATTACATTATCTGAGTAGGATTTAATTCATACTTTGAAATAACCATTTTTTTACCAACTGTTGACAGATTCAAAAAAGCCCAAATAATAAATGATAATAAATCCAAAAGCTTTACAATTGAAAAATATATTTACTCAGAAATATTAAAAAAAAAAAAACTTTTAAATAGTTAAATCAATTGTTAAATTTATTTGTTATCCAGTACTCTTTTTAAAACACGGCAAATTAGAGTGTATTTAGAACCTGCAGTGTCTGGACAGAGGTCGCAAATAACAGGTAGGTTGTTTAAATTTTATTATATGTTCAATCAAGACAAAACAGTATATTTTATTCAATGATTCAAAAAACAGAAAAAGAATATCAGAGTGATTTAAATCATTCTGAAAGTTACATTTATATAGATACAGATTAGCTGATTCCCCCCCCCCCCCCCCGTCCTATTTTTTTTTTCAAGTTGTAAACAAGACCTTGAGCTGTAATATTTTATAAGCTGTCACTGGGACATAAGAAAATGTTTACAAGGAAACTACATACTTTTTTAACTTCATGTTTTTCAACAGTGATATAGCAAATATAAAAAAGATTCGTCTGTAAAATATATTTTTTTCTTTCTTAGTTTATTTTTCATGGAGTTTTTTCTAAATTTACATTTCGTATAGTGTGTTGTTATAATTTATCTTTCAGCATTTTTCTTTCCTGTTTTTAATCACAGTTTTATTTTATTTTTATATTAATGATCTATAATTAAGTTTCTGCTGTTATGAATAATTAAATCCTTAAGCAAATCATTAAAACTTTTTTTTAATATGCTAATATTTGCTAAAATGAACTCAGAACTTATATGTAAAATATCACAAAATAAAGTACTTAAGGCATTACTTAACTTAAACAACAGAAAGAACATTATTGTGTGAATTATCTAAAATTTGAATTAAAAAAATACATTTAAGGAAATAAATTAATAGGAACATGGGCGTACCCAAGGGGGGGGGGGCTGATGGGGCTACAGCCGCCCCCCCGAAATTTTCCAAAGTGATATGAAAATGTGCTGCTTTTTCATCTTTCTTTTTTGGAAAAAATTTTAATTTTTTTCATTCATACAGAGGACTAGTCCCATATTAGCCCACATTGACAACAAAGAAGAGAAAGGGGGCAGACGGGGTTACAGCCCCCCCCCCCCTCCTCCCGAAATAGTCGAAAAATGAAATGAAAAAGTAATTTTTCTTACTTTTTAAAGGTAAATCTGTAATTTTTCTTCTGTCATATAGCAAAATAGACATTCTCGTTAATACCATATCAGTCCACATTTACATCACAGCATATCCAAAGATGGGGAGGGGGCTGATGGAATTTCATCCCCCTCCTCTCGAAATGGTCGAAAATGAAATGATAAAATAGTGCTGATTTTTTTCTGCCTGTTTAAGATAAATTTGCATTTTTTTTCACTATCGTTCAACAGACTATGCGCTTCCTTCGCATAGTTCCATAGTAGTCCATATTGACACCAAAGAAGAGAAAGGGGGACTGACGGGGTTACAGAACCTCCCCCCCCCCAAACCAAAAATAGTCGAAAAATTAAATGAAAAAAGTGTTTTTTCCTTACTTTTTAAAGATAAATCTGTAATTTTTTCTTCTGTCATACAGCAAAATAGCCATTCTCGTTAACTCCATATTAGTCCACATTGGTATCACAGCACACCCAAAAATGGGGAGGGGGCTGCTGGAATTACAGCCCTCTTCCTCTCGAAATAGTAGAAAATGAAATGAAAAAATAGTGCTGAATTTTTTTTCTCTGTTTGAGATAAATTTGCATTTTCTCCCCTATCATTCAACAGACTAGCCGTTCCCTTCGCTGTAGTTCCATATTAGTGTACAGTGACACCACGTTATATCCAAAAAGGTAGAAGGAAGGGGGCTAATGGGGTTACAGCCCTCTCCCCCAAAAGTCGAACATGAAATGAAAAAGTGCTGATATTTTTCTTTTTGTTTGAGATAAATTTGTATTTTCCCCTTATCATTCAACAGACTGGCCGCTCGCTTCTCTTTAGTTCCATACTTGTGCACAGTGGGCCCACATTATACCCGAAGAGGTGAAAGGAGCTAATGGGGTGCCTCCTTCCTTAATAGTCGAAAATGAAATGAAAAAAAGGCTGATATTTTTCTTCTTGTTTCAGATAAATTTGTAATTTTTCTTCTGCCATACAGCGAAATAGCCATTCTCGTTAAATCCATATCAGTCCACATTGACATCACAGCATACTGAAAGAAGGGGAGGCGGCTGATGAGCTTACAGCCCCTCCTCCCGAAATAGTCGAAAAAAATAATGCTTTTTTTTCTTTCTGTTTGAGATAAATTTACTTTTTTTCTCCTATTATTCGACAGACTAGCCACACTCTTCTGTTTAGTTCCATATTAGTGCACGATGACATCACATTATACCCAAAAAAGTAGAAAGGAGGTGATGGGCTTACAGACCTCTCCCAAAATAGTTGAAAATGAAATGAAAAAGTGGTGATTTTTTTTCCTTCTTGTTTGAGATAAATTTGTACTGCAATTTTTTTCTGCAATACAACGAACTAGACTTTCTGGCTAGTGTCATATCAGCGCACAGTTACATCACTGCATACCCAATGAGGGGAAGGAGGCTGATGGGTTTATAGGGCCCCCTTTCGAAGTAATCAAAAATTGAAAAAAACTATTTTTTCTTTCTTTTGAGATAAATTTAAATATTTTTTGTGCGACGCAGCTATTCTGGTTAGTCCCATATACTAGTGCACAGTGATGCCCCAGCATACACCCAAAGAAGTCGATGGCGACGGGGATTATGAGGTTACAGCTCCATTCCACCTCCGAAGAGATCGAAGTGAAATGAAAAAAGGGCTGATATTCCTTCTTTTTCAGATAAATTTGTTTTATTTTCTGGCATGCCACGAAATTGTTTTTCGTGTTAATCCAAAATCCTCCTCAGTCCTGCGACTAAATTTACTTGAAACAACAAAATCAATTTTCAAATGACTGAAAAATAGCTCCATGCCTGTTTTATGGGATAAATGAAAACGTATATGGTCAGTTCAAGAGACCTACAAGTAAATTCGACAAATTTAAAAGTAGTTTAATTTAAGGAAATTTTTAATTTCTCTCATATTCGGCGGGCACCAACATTTTCAATGCGGAAGTATGTTAATGCATAGTAACACTACAGCTAATCACAAGTCGATTTCGGGTAAATCGGAAAACCGGAGGTGCGGAAGAGTGACTGTAAAAGTAGCTTATTAACTTTCATTTTTCTGTCGCATCTCCATGCCAAAAATTTGTGTTTTTTCCACGGTTTTATGACAAAATTTTCGTTTCCTCAGTCCCTTGAAAAAATTCGCTTTTTCTTCGGCTTTTTGCCGAAATTCGCAGGGTTTTTGCACACTCCTTCGTCGAAATTTGCGTTTTTTCCACGGATCTGTGACGAAATTTGCCTTTTTTTTTCGTGATCATGTCGAAATTTGTGTTTTTACCGCGTTTTTGTCGGGTTTTTGATGAAATTAAAGTTTTTTTTCGCGGATTTTTGCCGAAATTCAAGTTTTTTTTTTACGAAATCCTTCGTCGAAATTTGTTTTTTTCCGTGGCTTTTTTGACGAAATTCGCGTTTTCTTTGACGAAAGTAGCGTTTTTTTGCGGCTGTTTGACGAAATTCACTTTTTTTCGCCGTCTTTTAACGAAATTCACGTTTTTCTGTGGCCCTTCTTTATGACCCTGCTTTTTCTTTTTTGCGATCCTTTGACGAAATTCGCAATTTTTCCGTTTCCCTTTGACGGAATGCGTGTTTTTTTAGCGATGCTTTGTCGAAATTTGCGCCTTTTCTGCGGCCATTTGACGAAATTCGCGTTTTTTTCCGAGATCATTTGCCGAAATACGAGTTTTTTTTAACGCAATCATTCGTCGAAATTTGCGTTTTTTTCTCGTCTTTTTTGATGAAATTCACGTGTTTTTTTGCGATCCTTTACTAAATTAGCATTTTTTTCACAGCCCTTTGACGGAATGAGTGTTTTAAGCGATCTTTTTTCGAAATTCTCGTTTTTTCCGCGACCTTTTGATGAAATTTGCGTTTTTTCGGCGGCCCTTTGACAACATTTGCGTTTTTTTTTTCGAGATCCTTTGTCGAAATTGTCTTTTTTCCGCGGTTTTTTGACGAAATTCACGTTTTTCTGCGGCCCTTCTTTGTTACCCTGCTTTTTCTCCCTTTCGCTATCCTTTAACGAAATTCGCGTTCTTTCTGCTTCACTTTGACGAAATTCGCGATTTTTCTGTGGTCATTTGCTGAAATAAGCGTTTTTTTATGCAATCCTTCGTCGAAATTTGCGTTTTGTCCGCGGCTTTTTGACGAAATTTGCACTTTTTTCTCGTCTATTTGATGAAATTTGCGTTTTTCACTGTCCCTTTGACGAAATTCGCGCTTTTTCAGCTTTCTTTTGAAGGAATGCGTGTTATTTTAGTGATTCTTTGTCCAAATTTGCATTTTTCTGCAACCCTCTGACGAATTTTTCGGAGGTCATTTGCCGAAATTCGCGTTTTTTTACGCAATTCTTCGTCGAAATTTGCGGATTTTTGACGAAATTTGCGTTTTTCACCGTCTTTTTGATGAAATTCGCGTTTTTTTCGATCCTTTACGAAATTAGTTTTTTTTTTGCAGCCCTTTGACGGAATGCGTGTTTTAAGAGATCTTTTTTTCGAAATTCGCGTTTTTTCCACGACTTTTTGATGAAATTCGCGTTTTTTTCTGCGGCCCTTTGACGAAATTCGCGTTTTTTCTATGGTCATTTAACGAAATTCGCGTTTTTTAGGCAATCCTTCGTCGAAATTTACGTTTTTTCCTCGGCTTTTTGACGAAATTTGCTTTTTTTTCTCGTCTTTTTGATGAAATATGCGTTTTTCTGCGGCCTTTTGACGAAATTCACGTTTTTTCTGTATCCCTTTAACTAAATTCGCGTTTTTTTTCACTTCCCTTTGACGGAATGCGTATTTTTTAGCGATCCTTTGTCGAAATTTGCGTTTTTTCTGCGGTCCTTTATCAAAATTCACGTTTTTTTCTGTGGTCATTTGACGAAATTCGCGCTTTTTCGGTGGCCATTTGACGAAATTCGAGCTTTTTCGGTGGCCATTTGACGAAATTCGCGCTTTTTCCAGCGGCTTTTTAACAAAATTAGCGTTCTCGTCTTTTGGATGAAATTTGCTCTTTTGTGCGCCCTTTTGACGAAATATACGTTTTCCTTGTCCCTTTGACGATATAAGCTTTTTTGCGATCCTTTACGAAATTAGTTTTTTTAGCAGCCCTTTGATGGAATGTGTGTTTTTAGCGATCTTTTTTTCGAAATTCGCATTTTCCCCGGAAACTTTTGATGAAATTCGCGTTTTTTCTGCGGCCTTATGACGAAATTCGGGTTTTTTCTGTGCGCATTTGACGAAATTAGCGTTTCCTCCGCGAGCATTTGACGTAATTCGCGTTTTCTAACTGAACATTTGAAGAAATTTGACTTTTTTTTCGCAATCCTTTGACAAATTTCGCCTTTTATCCGTGGCCCTATGACAAAATTTCGTTTTTTTCCTTTTCGGATCCTTTAAAAAAATTGGAGATTTTTTTTTTCTGCGAACGATTGATGAAATCGTTTATTTTCGGCGACGATTTCGACGAGTTTTTTTCGTGCGACGAGTCCGAATTTTCGGAAAATTGGGAACAAAGTCACCCCTGTCCCGCCCCCTGGCTACGGCCTTATTGGCAAAAATGATTTCTATTTATAACACAGTTCAACGTGTTTCGTAAGATATAGAACATTATGGAAATTTAAGTCAGCCCACCCCCCCCCCCCCCCCCCCCCGAAATAAAATCCTGGGTACGCCACTGAATAGGAACAATAGGCCTTTTAAAGATCTTTCTGTTCTTTAAAAGTAGTACATTAATAAAAGGGAAAACAACACACAAAACTATATATAAGATAACATTTATTTCATCCTCATGATTAAAATTTCTTTATAAAACAATCAGAGAAATCGGATAGTAAATCTATAGCAATCATTTATTTAAAATACCAGTTAATTTTTTTTAGCGACCACTTTTCATGTTAATGCATTATGTTGTGTGTTATTATGTTACGCTTATGTATTTAGAAGTGCAAAAGTAATAAGAAATACACCATGCAAGAGGAGAAACAGTAACGCATTTTTCAGTAAAACAATATGAAACCAAAATATAATTTTGGAAATGTTATATTTAATAAAAATATATATTTCATATGATTTCGACAACAGGATAAAAGAACAATAAAAGAATAATTACGGCAACGTAATACAGATGGCGCCAATAGTAAATAACACCAGTTGCATCCAGTGGGTCTTTTCCAACATTAAACAATGCATGCGTCACCTGATTCTTGGGTTGCTTCCAAAGAAGTTGGAACTTCCTTCTTCCATGGTTGCTTCCTGCCATTGACTTGGCGATGAGATGCCAAGTATTTTGAGAAAGTATTGTGTAATGCCGGTACATGATACTGTGGTAAAAAGCTCGTGTGGACGATCTCGTCTAGTGGTTAAAGCTAGGGCTGGTTATGGTTCTGAATTACTAAATCCTGAGGTCGCGTTTCTGTCCTTGCTGGAGACTTTTTTTTTTTTTTTTTTTTTTTTTTTTTTTTTTTTAAATCTTTATTAAGTCATTTAATAAAAATCAGTTGGTCTTTATTATCATTTCCTATGCAATACTTTTATTGCCAGTTAGAAATAAATTAAATTATAATTAAGTTTTACAAAATTTAATTTGTATTAATTAATTTAATTTGCATTAATAAATTTAATACAATTAATAAACTTAATTTGCAATTATAATTTTATTTGTTTTCATAAATTTAATTTAATTTTAATAATAAATTTAATATCATTAATAAACTTAATTTGCAAATATAATTTTATTTGTTTTCATAAATTTAATTTAATTTGATTAATAAATTTAATACCATTAATAAACTTAATTTGAGACAATTTAATTTGTATAAATAAATTTAATTTGGGAGAATTTAATTTGTATTAATAAATTCAATTTGAGAGAATTTAATTTGTATTAATAAATTTAATTTGTAAATAGAATGTAATTTTAAATAAATTTCAATAATTAAAAAATTCTTTTATCTCTCTTAAGTAACTATTAAAGTAAACATTTATTAAAATGTAATAATAAATCTCCTATTTATTAATTTATAATCAGTTCCTTTATAATTTGTAGTCGAAACTCAATATTGTTATTGGAATTTTACTATATAATAACATTTACGAGCTAATATTAAATAATTAAAACAAAATATCTACTTAAATGCAATAACAGTATCTTTTAAAATGACATTAAATTAAAAAAATATATTTCTTTTCACGTTAGAACTTCAATAACTTATTTTTACTTACGCTGTAAGAATTTTAATATTGATTGCTCTAATTGATTGATCTAAGCAAACAATAAAAAGTTATATTCATCTTGTCATAGCAATCTCATTATTTTCTAATAATTTAACTAAGTGAATACTATTTTAGAGTTGATGATAATTTTTTGACTACAACGTTAAAGTCTATTCGCCAGTGCTACAGATAAATTGCCAAACAAGCAGACTTCATATAGATCTGAATTTCGCAAAGCAGTGACGCATGCGTTGTTCAATGGAGGAAACGCTATACCTAGTCGCTCGTAGAGAACGGTCACTTACCGTGACGTCATGTCACCGGTGAGATCGGTCACTTACCGTGACGTCATGTCACCGGTGAGATCGGTCACTTCGGTGAGGTGTACTGGACGCGCCCTATGTTTCGTGTTTGTCCCAGGCATAGAAGTACCAATAACGAGAAGGACGACAAGAAACCGGATTAGCGCTGAAGCGCGCGGGGGCTGACGGGATTTAACGAAGACGAACTGCTTGCAACCCCCCTAACGGTGTTGCAACCCCCCTAACGCTTCACCTTACTATCCAATGAGCTTTGTTATTATCACCCCTTTTGCCGCAAGTGCTCATGGGGATTAACGAAAGAGAAATTATCCGGTGGCAAACAGCAGGCAGGGAAGCATATAAGCATACCATACTAGAATTCATGCACAGAGGAAAATAGAGCTCTACTATTGGCTAATCTGTAAAGTGACGTCCAAAACTCTACCCCTTGCTTCGCTGTCTTGTTTACTGTTGATCGTGCCTTGCTGAGCTCGGCCCAGTGTTGTGTGTTATTAGTTTTTTGAAATATTTACTTGTACTATGTGAAACATTTTTTGTCTATTATGTATTAAACAAAAGAAAAAGCTGCCAAGTAAAGCGATGCTAAAAACCTCATAATCGAGCGTAGGCTCCGATAATCAATCAATCAATGTCACAATTTAGTTGGCATCAAGGGGATAGGTGGGAGGTAAAATTGTTGACAGTTAGTCCAGTGGTAACCGTATATTTAAGTCATTGGTTAACTGAATCAGTATTTTTAATGAATGCAATCATGACCTCAACTCGTCTCAACAAATTAAGTTTCCCACTTATCTACCCTTTGCACTGTTATTTAAAAGAAAATCATTGTCGCTAAAACCTATCAGGAACTTTCCCACCCCCACTCCTCCTCAAAAATATATCCTGTCTATGAAGTAGAATTTTTAACAGTCATTTGAAACAATCTGATTCTTTATGTAGCTTAAGGGGGACGTGTACCCTCCAGTTTTTGACTATGGATTTTTACTTCTTATCTTCGTAATGAAAAGATTGATACATATTCTTTACAACTGGCATTTAGTGAAATATAATATCTAAATTTTCATTTAACATGTTTTATTTTGTTATATATTCAGCAAATAATTAATAATCTTCAAAATTTTTAACTAGATGTAGTAAAATCAATCCTGTTCACATTATTACATATGTCCTGTTCACATTCCGAATTATTGAAATTAGCTTTTGCTGGTGCTGCCATCTGCCTTTCAGAAGTAAAAATAATATTCCATATAACATTTTTCCTGTACGTTTTCAATTTTAAATGCTGGTAAATAGGCTCCAAAAAATTTAATTTCGGTCTCGAAAATTCAGGTTAGTACCAAGCTTCAATATCTTTTATGAACAGCAACTATATTTCGTAGATTTAGTCAATTTATCGGTGTTTTATCATGATATTAACGAGATTACATGTTGGCGAGATTTCGGCGATTTAAAGTTTTCGTCAACCCTTTTGTTAGGGCGGGGTTTCATAGGACGCGCTGAAGATTGATTGATTGATGCTTTTGCTCTATTTGTTTTCTGTATGGAATGTATGTAGTATATTCGAACTGTTGCTACAAGAAAATGGATACTCAATTATTCAATTATCATTTAAGTTTGCAATTTGAATAGGAATTTATTTGTTTATTTATTTTTAATGTATGTTTATTTTTAATGTTGTAAAATAAGTTTTTTATCAGGCAAAGGCTCGTTGGTATTTTTTAAAAAGCCTGTCAGTAATTCCTAATCAGCATTTGTATTACAATAAAAATAATAATTATTTTTTAATCAAAGGTTTTATGGCAAGTGAACTTGTCCTCTACTTCTGTAAGTATAGTTAAACTTCTATGACAGGCCCTCCCTGATAACGGACACCTCTATTAAAGTACATTTTCCCCTATGCCTAACAATTATATATCTGTGCATTTTTACTTCTCAATAGCAGTCACTTCCGAATAGCGGACAAATTACACTCTCCCGACGTGCCCGTTATTCAAGAGTTTCTGTATTTGATTATTATTATAGTGTGGGCGCGGACGGAAAGGGGGAGGGGGGGGGGGGAGGTTGCGGATAAACTACCTAGTGGCGATTCTGTTCCGAATTTTCCGAAAATTTAAGGCATTCATTTTCGAAAGTTTATAAAATTCGATCATCAATCTGAAAATTCGGACATAAAAAATATCACGAATTTCGGCAAATGGTCGTCGAAAAAATTAATTTTGTCAATTGTTTGCAGAAAAAAACGTGAATTTCGTCAAAGGATCGAGAAAAAGACGCAAATTTCGAAAAAATCGCGAAAAAAGGCAAATTTCGTCAAAAGATCCCGAAAGGACCGGAAATCTCGTCAAAATATCTCGAAAAACTCAAAATTCGTCAAGGGATCGCGGAAAACGCGAATTTCGTCAAAGGGCCGCGGAAAAAACACGTATTTAGTGCCGGGAGTGGATTTCCTCCCTCCCCCCCCCTTCCGCTGTAACTTTCAGAAAATTTTCTGGGAATTTCAGAAATATATATATATATATTTTACTCAGAATCACCCTTGAACTACCTTCTTACCCCTAGGCTAGTTTTCTTTGGGCACCCTCTCCCTTCCTTCAAAATGATATATTTCAGTGTTTTCTGGTACTAAAAAAGGAAAGAAATACTTTTAGTGTAGTTAAAAAACATTAAAATTTCATAAAACTGAAAGTGTCATAATATGACAAGTGGGGATTTTTTTTATTTCAATCCTAGATGTAGAACAACATTTCTGTAAATATAAGGTATTAGGGACCAGGGGCCATATAAAAAAATTCATATTTAAATATATATATATATATATATACAGCCCCTTATAAAACAAAAGCTTGATTTATACTCTTTTTTTACAATTGGAAGAATGTTTCATCAGCAGTTTAAACGATAATAAAAGTCACCTTTGTAATAAATTAATCACAAACTGGTAGCCGAAAAATTCCAAGACTCCGCAAAAAAAAAAAAAAAAAAAAAAAAGAAGAAGAATAAAATGGAATTTAACAAATTACAACGACCATTTGGAGAATGATTCTTTCGAAGACTAACATTTAAGACATAAAACATCGCACGGAGTTGATCCTACATTACGTACACCATGGATTACATTTTTCGGTACTGTACATTTTTAAACTTCTGGTCATTCCAGAAGTGCTGGTCATTCCTTACGTACGCCATGGATTAAACATTAATATTCCTGGACCAATTTTAAATGAAATTTCATTCTTAAATTCTAAACATTCCACAATATTACTTTTTACACTGTAGTATAGAGAAAAAAATGTACTTTTAAATGCAATTTGTTTGAAAGCTGTATCTCAATTTCTTTCTGAGTTATTTTTTTTTATAGTTTTTATTACTTTTTTGTCATAGTGGCAACAGACGTATCCATCTCAGTTGAAAGTAAAGGGAGAATACAGATTACTGTATAGACCTATCAGAAAACGAATAAAATGCGGATTTAACCAATAAACGCTTCAGATATGTTTTTGATTTCCTACCCTGACAGAGGATAATAACCATTTTCCCAAATGGTTAAAAAAAAAGAAAAAAAAATTGAAAGAAAATCTTAGCACCGGGCCCTTTTCCTTCCAAAACCCTAGGCTTCAGCTTGTTTAGCCGAATGGGTAATCCGTTTTGATTAAGCCTACCAAAATAATCAAAACGACCCCCCCCCCCCCCTACACACACATCCTGACTAGCAAGTTATGACCTTGGTTGAAAACATTACTTAAGTAGCGGATTTTATTTATGGAACAGAGAGCAAAATATGTCTTTTTAAATAAAAGTAATTATTTTATTTTGTTCAGTAGTATGTGCAAAGATGATTCTGTTCCCAATTATCCGAAAATTTACGGCTTCCGGTTCAAAAACACTTTAAAATCGATCATCAGTCTGAAAATTCGGGATAAAAAAATACGCGATTTTTGACAGATGATCGCTGAAAAAAATGAGTTTTGTTAATCGTCCGAAGAAAAAAAAACGGCAACTTCGTCGAAGTATAGCGGAAAAAACGCAAATTTCGTCGAAGATTCCAGAGAAAAGACAATTTTGTCTAAGAATCGCAAAAAAAAGTGAATTTTGCCGAAGGACTCGGGGAAAAACGGGAATTTTACCAAAGGGCCACTAGAAAAAACACGAATTTCTTCAAAGGTCTGCGAGGGTCTTCAAAGGTCTGCAAAGGATCGCGAAAATAATGTGAATTTCGTCGAAGGATCATGAAGAAAATGAAGTTTTTCAAAGGGGTGCTTAGAAAACACTACTTTCGTCAATGTAACTCGGAAAAAATGCGAATTTCGTCAAAAGATCGCAAAAAAGCGAATTTAATCAAAGTATCTCGGAAAAAATGCGAATTTCGTCAAAAGATCGCAAAAAAGCGCATTTAATCAAAGTATCGCAGAAAACCCGTAAATTTCTTCAAATGATCCCCTCCCCCCACCCCAATAAAAAAAAGTGAATTTCGTTAAAAGGCTGAATTAAAAAAGTTAATTTCGTCTAAGTATCGCCGGAAAAACGCGAATTTCGTCGAAGGATCATGGAAAAGTGAATTTTTCGCATGACACGAAAAAAGTAGAAAAATTCTAGAAGGGGCCGCGGGAAAAACGCGAAATTCGTCACAGGGCTGCGGAAAAACGACAAAATTCGTAAAACGGCCAAGGAAAAAAATTTGTCAAAGCACCGCGAAAAACGAGAGTTACGCCAAAGGACTGCAGAAAAAAAGCGAATTTCGTCAAAGGACCGCGGATATAAAACGCAAATTTCGTCAAAGGATCGCGAAAAAACGGAAATTTTGTCGGCGAATTGTGAAAAAAAAATATTTTAGTCAAAATGCTGCTTAAAAAATGCTATCGTAAGGATATTAAAAACTGCTTATGCTTTCGTCAAAGTCTTGCGGAGAAAATGCGAACTTCGTCGAAGGGCCGCTAGAAAAAAATGCGGGGCCGCAGTGAAAAAGCTAATTTTATCGAAAGATCAGGAAAAGATAGCGAATTTCGTCAAAAGGCTGCGAAAAAAACGCAAAATTTGTCAAATGGCCGCAGAAAAATGCAAATTTCTTCAAAAAATCGCGAAAATGCGAATTTCGTAAAAGGGCCGTACAAAAAAAGCAAATTTCGTCAAAAGATCACGAAAAATGAGAATTTCACAAAAGGGCTGCAGAAAAAAACGCGAATCATTTGTCAAAGGGTCGCTATAAAAAAAACACGAATTTCGTCAAAAGGCTGCGGCACGAGAACGCGAATTTTGACAAAGGACCACTATCAAAAACACGAATTTCGTCAAAACGCAGCGTAAAAAACTCAAATTTCGTCGAAGGATCGCTAAAAAACGTGAATTTCGTCGGAAGATCGTGGAAAAAGAAAAGAATTTTATCAAAGTGCTGCTTAAAAAACACTGATTTCTTCAAAGTATCTAGGGAAAAAAACGCGAAATTTCTAAAAGGGTCGCGGAAAAATTCAAATTTCGTCAAAGAGTGGCGGAAGAAATGCGAATTTCGCCAAAAGGCTGAGAAAGAAATGCAAATTTTGTCAATCAGTCGTAGAAAAAACACGAATTTTTACAAAATGCTCAGGTGCAAAACGCGAATTTTGTCAAATTGTCGCCAAGAAAAACACTTATTTCGTCAAAGGGCCCTGGAAAAAAACGCAAATTTCAAAGAATCGCGAAAAGAAGATAATTTTGTCAAATGGTCGCGGATGAAATGCGAATTTCACCAAAGGGCTGTGGAAAAAAATGCGAATTTTTTCAAAGGACATATTAAAAAATACATGAATCTCGTCAAAGGGCTGAGGCAAAAACCTCCAATTTTGTAAAAGGGCAGCTAGAAAAAACAACGAATTTCGTCAAAGGGTAGCGTAAAAACGCAAATTTCGCGAAACGGTCGCGGTAAAAACATTCATTTCGTCAAAGGTTCGGGAAAAGGGGAAATTTTGTCAAAGAGTCGCGTAATAAATGCGAGTTTCGCCAAAGTGTTGCGGGAGAAAAAAAGCGAATTTTGTATTAGTTCTTCTAGAACAAGTGGGTAAGTGTGATCATAGATCGCACAAAGGGTTTCGTTTAATATTCCTTTCAAACGTCGTTAAAAAAGCACATGCCTCCATTTTAATCTATGCATTATATAGAAATCAAACAAATTAATTAAATAATTATTAATATATCAGCTTCTAATTAAGTTAGCTCTTTGAACTGGGTATGTATGAAATCTGCGAGAGATTTCCCGTCCGGATGTCAAAAAGTTTTATAAAAAAATTTAATATTTAAAACGTTTAAATTTCGTATTAAAATAAAAACCGCAAGTGCGTCGTCATGTCTGATGAGATTAAAAACCCGTTGAAAGGAAAGTTTTAAAGCAATGATCCAATTAATGAAATAATAATTAATATCTCACCTTCTAATTAAGCTAGGAGTTTGAACTGGGTATGTATGAAATCAGCGAAAAATTTTACGTCAGGATGTAAAACAAATTAATCTAAAAATTTAATATTTAAAAAGTTTAAATTTCGTATTAAAATATCCTCTGCTTAAATTTCTCCAGCGCCGATATGTCTGAAAGATGACAACACCTGCTTTCCGCTGAAATGAAATCTCTTTTCATTGTCTTTTCAAATACAGAAATTAAATTTTTATCGATCGATTTTTAGTGGATTTTTTGCGTTATACCCAACGCAGAAATTTGAACTTTATACCAAAATAAAGTAGAATTTTTTTGCGCGTCTTTCTGTACCTTTTACGAATTTTAGGACCAATACTTTGGAGATGCGATTTCGCTTTTTAAATGTCCACTTCATTTATCGCTTAATTTCCTTCGTGGTAACCATACACCCGCTCATTTTACTGGCAACCCTTAGGAGAAACTCCGCTGATTTGGAGAAGGTGCGTTTGTAGCTGCGTTCAAAAGGTTGATTGGTTAATTTTAGAAGTTAATTAGCCCGTAATTCGGTTAATTACCGACTTTTTAAAAATTTTATGATTTGTTGTTTGATGTGAGGTGTTCAGCTATAAGTACCCAAAATTTCAAGTCACTAACGTGTATAGTTTCTGAGAACGGACTCTGTGACGGACAGACAGACGGACAAAGGAGTGAGACGAATGGGGTTTCGTCAGATGAACGAAACCCTAAAAAACACGAATTTCGTCAAAAGGCTGAGGAAAAACGCGAATTTTGACAAAGGAGCACTAGAAAAAAACATGAATTTCGTCAAAAGGCATCGTAAAAAACACAAATTTCGTCGAAGGATCGCGAATGCAAACGTAAATTTCGTCGGTAGTTTGTGGAAAAAAAGAATTTTGTCACAAAGCAGCTTAAAATACGCTAGTTTGTCAAAGTATTTTGGAAAAAATGCAAATCTCGTCAAATGATTGCTATAAAAAATGAGACTTTCGTCGAAAGGGTGCGGAAACACGTGAATTTCGTCAAAGGGTTGCTGAAGAAACGCAAATCACGTGAAAGGATCGCTGGAAAAATGAGAATTTCGCCAAAAGGTCGCAGAAGAAACGCGAATTTCGTCAAGCGTCTGTGGAAAAAATGCAAATCTCGTCGAAAGATCGCAAAAAAGACATGAATTTCATCGGAGGATCGTGAAAAAAAAGAATTTTATCAAAAGGAGCCGATGCTAGTTTGACAACATCAGTACAAAAATGTAACATGTCCAGCGTAGAGATCCCCATCAGACAGTTACATTGTGTCTGAGCCCAGGTTTAATTTTTTTTTCAGCAGACTCGGGCCGGGCCTGCAACAGGCTTACATTGCTTATTTATTTTCGTACATAGTCGAGCCAGACCAGAACTGGGCTTAATTGTTCCCAGGATCTGTCAGGTAGGCAATATGTTTTGTAAAAATAGTAACAGCCATAATAGAATCATTGGGAATATGTCTGGTTCTCAAATTCCCTGCTCATCAAAGCGAAACCTTCTGACAAATTTTCTGACTCATTTTTAACTATAATAGCATAAAAATAATAGGTATGACTATTGAAGCGATTTGGAAATGAACAGCATTTTCCATTCTTTGATAAATAAATTACTTATTGAGTTACAAGAGATTTTTGTCATTTGACGACAGCTTTTTTTCCTTTCCCATGCTATCGCTTCGAAAAGGAGCGATGAAGATATTATTTTCAAAATAGTGGTAGAAACAATAAAGTTTCCCTATAGAATGTGACCCCTGTGTATCGTACAATTTCAAGGTTTGGCTATCTCGTTTTCAGAGGCAAGGTATACTTGCATTCGTAAAATGTTGAAATAATTTAATAACACCAGTATTTACAAGAGAATCTATTTGAAAACAGGTAAAAGTATATTTCTGCGTACTTAATACAGGTGAAATTTTCATTATAAAATTCCGGTGCCAATGTGGCAATTAGGAATTAAAATTATGTGATGACATAATGGCATCACTGCCTCTCAAGGGGTCAAGAAATTTGGTTTGATACCACCCAATATGCTTTTTTTAAATTTTATTATGTAATTTTAATAAGGTATTCCATAATTTTCTTTATTGTGAGCAAAGAACAATGAAGAAATTTACCTCCTGTAGTAAGAGAAACTCAAAAACATTATTTATAACTATTGGGGTAACTGGATCCAGCATGGTCCAGCTACCCCGGATACATGTCCCAGTTACCCCGTCTTGAAAAATTTATGGGGTAACTGGGACACCGGGCTTACATTTGAAACATAAAGTAAATATGTATAGATACCTAATAATATTAATGTGGTTGTATGCCTAATCTTTAAAAAAAAGGATTGTTTAATAAAAGTACTTACAGGATTTTAATAAAAAGCCGAGGAAGTTCAACCATATTGACGTTGTTTAAAAAAAAAAGAAACGTAAACTTTTGACAACCTATCACAGAAAAGTGAGAGTTGTGATTGAGTTGACACACGTTGTTTTAGGAAGTAGATGGTAAGGGTTCACAAAAGCTAAAACTTAAAAAACATCGACAGTTTTTTTATAAAATAGCCTAATGGCCCAGTTACCTCGTGGGTCCAGTTACCCCAACTAACCTTATATCTAGTTCATATTTTGTTATTTTTACAAATATACATAGCTAAATTAAATTCATTTGTCATTTTATTGCAGTGACTGTCAATTAAATTCATTTGTAAATTACAGCTTTTTAAATTCGTATAGAAAGGTAAAATACATCGCGAAAACGCTGCAGGAAAAGAAAATTATTATGTGTTAATCCATGCAAAAAATAATTGCATTATTTGTGTACTGAACGTATGTAAAAATATTTTATTGGTTATAACAGAAATAAAAAATGGATTTTATCTGTATACCGATTACCAAATTTAAATTTTTCGCGTGCCAGAAAAATTAGCTTGCGTGCCAACTCTGGCACGCGTGCCATAGGTTCGCCAACTCTGCCCTACACGATGTGCAAATAAAAGAGTTTTTTTTTTCAAGCAGCTTAATTAGCCTTTTTGAATTTTTACTAAATATATTTATGAATGTTTAATAAGCTGAAAATATGTGAGTCAATAGACTTTATTACTTCTCCCAATTTGAACTTTCTGCGTTCCATAGTTTACGAGTAAAATGGCTGTGACAGACAAACAGACACAAGAGTGATCTTATAATGGTTCCGGTTTTACTTTTTAAGTACGAACCTTAAAAAAGGAAAATAAACATTTTACACACTTGATTGAAATTATAAGAATATTTCAGATACTGTGGACAGTGATAAAAGGAAATAATCCCCCTCCAATAATCCCCCTCCAATACTGGGTGTGTCGCTGAATTATATTTCAAAACATTAATGTTACTCAAAAGCGTTGTTATAATCACTAAATATATATATATATATATATTTTAATCGCCAAAATAGAGTACCGTATTTTATGGAAGAAACGCCGCAACCGTCGTAAGCGCCGCACTCCTCAAAATTGGTCTAAATAAGTTTAAAAATATCGTAAACGCCGCACCTGTGGGAACGCTACTTTTGTCGACAATGTCTCATTGACCTAACTTTAATCAATGTTTTCTGAACAGGGTAACGTGCCTCATTTTTATAATTTAGGATTCTAAAATTTTATTTAAAATATTTAAATCAGGTTTTAAATATTTTTATGTAATTTCTTTAATTAAGGAGCCGTCGATTGTCATTAAAACCATCCAGAGCGCGGGACGCGGATCCTCTCCTTAGGCACACAACATTTTTTTAAGTGGCTGTCGCAACTTAGCACACTTTTTACGTCGCATGCACTTTAGACCTTTTTTAGCTTCTACTCGAAACCCTCAAACTCTGAGTTGTTACGTTGTTAGTATCTGAGTGGAAGAGTAGTAAATTTTCTTTGTCCACCTGTATGGTTCAGTATCATCATCCGAAATGTCACAGTTTTTATAATCGGTAAAGTCAGAAAGTTTCGCGTTGTTGAGCAGGGGACTTGAGAACAGTCTTATAATAATACATTCATGGGATTAATGAATTTTTATTTTAGCCCATTTTACACGCGCGAGAAAAAAATCGTAAACGCCGCACATGGTGTAAACGCCGCACTTGACAAAAAAATAGCTTCAAACTCGTAAACGCCGCGGCGTTTCTTCCATAAAATACGGTATATTTAAAAACAAAGAAAAAATAAGGAAATATTTTACACGCTTCATTGAAGCCATAACAATACCATAAATACTGAAAAAGTATTACATTTTCAGCTGTAAAATATCATTAAGGGGACTCGGTACCAAAAAATTTTATTTTATAACTATAACCTATATTATATTTTTAGGTTCATGTTTGAATAAAGCATAGTCATAACAGATCATAAGAAGTGTTAAATTCTCGATATAGAAGTAATATTTCTTATAAAATTGAATTTAAAAAAAATTAACAATTTGTAAATTCTTTCTTCTTTTTCATTTTTCATATTTGGGAATGGATATTTTTATCCTTTTTTCCATAAATCTAAGTATCGGATTTTTGATGAGACCAGTAGATCAGCAGAAAAAAAATTAGTGAATGCATATGGAAAAAGTGAGAAAATAACATGTTTAAAAAATAAATAAATGATCTTATAAAGTTACAAACATATCAAAAATTTGGTACTTAGTTATCCCACACAGGGTCTAAAGATACTTTTTAATAAATTTCAGACAATTTGCTTAATTATTGTAAGAAGCCTTAGCATTTCGATTAAAATGTAAATATAAAAATTTGGGAACCAAGAAAAATGAGTTTAAACATTTCCCTTACACATAAATGACATTAAATTTCATCATTATGACTTAGGTATATCTCCTTTATTATTTATCGAACCGTTCGGAAATTAGGACAGAATGCTCTAAGGCACATTAAAAGAAAAAAAAAAGTATGAAATTTGACATTTTTGTCATTTTTTATCAAAATGACAGGCAGTGAGTCGCCTTAAAATAAGTTTAAAAAAAAATACTCTTTCAGCTAAAATCAATTTTCATGAACTCATGAAAAATAATATTTTGTATTGCAGCACGTTGCTACTGCGCAAGACGACATTATAATACAACATACATAAGATTATAATATTTTATCAATGACTGCAAAAATGAGACTTTATACCGAAATACAGAAACAAATTTTTTAGATTGTTTTAACACTGTTTTCTGGTCACAGTCTCTACGGTTATCTGTCACCCTCAATCTGAAAGTATGTTCCCTCTGACACCACATGCACAGAGTATGGAGATCTAATGGACTCTATTCAGGTGACGTCAGACACCAGAGCTGGCGGTATGATGATCTGTTATTCTAGTTACTGCACCGGCAGAATACCAGTATGCGCAGGCGCAAACACTGCTAGCAGACGACTTTAGCCTTGACCCAGGTTGAGTGCATATATTTTAACTGAAAATTTGAAAACTTAGGGAATTTTTTCGCATACAGAACAACATTTTGAATTTAGATTACAATATATTAAGTATATGCTGCTGAATCAAAGAATTCTTTTGCGGTATTTTTAACAAACAAGCATTAATAATTCACACTCCATACAGTGCTATGCTAAACACCGCCAGTAAATACCGCCAGCAGACGAATTTTAGCCTCGACCTCAGGCCGCGTGCATAAGGTCCATTTAAAATCTCCTTACTCTGTCCTCTGTGGCCACATGACTCCTGGTAGGGGAACAGGTCAGCATGGATTGCTTCAAAGGGATGAGCCAGCCCTGACCAAAGATAACCTGAGGCTACATCGACCCTACTGAGGAGGAGCTTCACCCCTTTCTTTCATTCACAAAGGAATTCGCGCTAAGCTGTTACCTTTCTTCATCGGAGATCTAGAGCGACTGATGTTCTTTTTTTTAGAAGTTTCATTTTTTTCGCGAATTTGGTATTTTTTTGTAGCCTTCAAAACCATTAGTAGTTAAATTATGCATTGCGCGCCAATTTCACATGTTTTTTTTTATTTATTTATTTATTTATTTATTTATTATTTTTTTTTTATTAATTTTTTTTTTTACATTGGAGAATTAATAATGGAGAATAATATATTTTATTTCTAAGAAATATTGTTATTTTACTTACACAGATTACTTAATACTATTTTCTCAATAATTTGCATTCTGTTCTTTCAAAATTAGTGCTTTATTTAATGCAATTATTTTAATTTGTTTAAATTTTATGAAATTCATTGTAATTTTTCTTTCAATTATGACACGATTTCCACTGATTGAATCACGTATCTGATTAGTGAGTGTGGTTAAACATATTAATATAGTTGGATTGTTCTGTGATTGATATATGTTATTGAGATTTTCTATGCATGTTCGTTATTGAAAAATAAAGTATGTAGCGTACATAGTTTGTTTATAGAGACACTCAAAAGTATTCCATTATATTATGGTCTATGGGAAAATGTAATTATATAAATACGTAGCACCTACAGTCGTCGTCGGGTCCGTCCGCCTGCCCGCATATAGCAGCGCAAAAACTACCCAACCGAATGGTTTGAAATTTAATATAGATAATTGTTCCAGATTTTGTCGAGTCGCTTCAAATTTTATGAAAGTCGAATCAAAACTTAAAAAGATATTATTAAAAGTTTTCTTCGTTCTATTAAATCCTATCATACGAAATTAATTCAATGATATCCCACAATAGGTAATGATTCTAGGTTGCCATGGTGATGACGTCCTATTTAAGATATAGTCATATTATTTCCGTATTACTGAATTAAATATATATAATCGTAATAAATTTTGTATTCAGGCATTTTTACATAAGAGTGCAATAGCTATAGCACCAAGATCTGACTATTTATGAAACTAGTTACAGTACGAACGCACATCATTTGTCACGTTTGACGTACAAATTCCAACTTGTTTTTCTTCTCTTGGAATATGAAAAATATTGCCAACATTTCGTTATTGATACATCATACAAAAAAGTTTTTGTAATAACTTATGCGCTCACGCACGTTATGTATCTGTAAATTTGGTGGTATCCACTATTCAGATGAAAAAGAGTAAAAATATAAAAGTGTTGGAAAATGAAAGTGTTCACTAAATATATCCAATTTTCCGGAACCCTAATATATATAGATTTTCACCTGAATGAAAAAAAAAATATTTTGGACATTTAGTTGAAAATCAATCAACCCGAACCCGGCCTGCAAAAGTCAAAAGACAATCCGAAATAATGAAAGCCAACCCGACCTGCAACCATAGGCGTAAAATTATATGGGCCCGTGGGGCTCGAGCCCCTCCAATATTTTTTTTCAGATGGGCTAAATTTTTTTACGCCAACTGACATAGAAAAAAACTCAGATTTTGGAGTTTCATATAATTTACAAAAGTTTTTAGCGTATAATGTTTTCGATGGATAATTGTTCGTTCTCTAAATTCCCTGTTTACTTTTATTCTTTGTAAATAAGTAAAACAACTGGAAAATTTTAGCGTGGCGTAAAAAAATAAGCACTCTCTATGGTGGGTTTTCTTCCTTCTTTGGACACTGGGCGCACTTTCTATGGGAAGAATTTATTTTTCTGATTCGGATATGGGGCAATAAATTAACATTTGTAATGGACAACAAATGGTGTCCGATATATGATCTGATTAGAGCAGAGATAAGATGGTTCACCGTTTTCCGAACCTACAAAGAAAGTGGTTCCAATTTACGAGCTTTGAAGAACTCGGGAGGGATGGGGAAGAGGAGTTAAGTTTTGTTGCAAATGATGAAACTAATAATAATAATAATAAAATAAAATAAAAATAATAATCACCACTGTCTCCAAAGCATAGAATATAACGGGGGAAATTTTTTGTCTCTAAATCATGCATAAAGCTCATATTTATTAAAGTAGTCCAAATCTATCAAGCTGTCTCTCTGTAGTAAATGACGCTTCACCAGGATCTGGTAATAATAAACAGTACATATTCAATTGTTCTTATTCTGGCGAGCAAGAAGACCTCTCTCATTTCATGAGCCTCAAGCCCATTTTCTTTCATAATATCAGGCTGAGTAGGGACCGGGTCAAAATATTTTCTGCAAACTCGAGGCAGGTCTCAACTACATTTTTTTTTTTTTCGTGCCGTTTCGGACTGACATTTGATTCGATTTTCGTTATATTTTCAAACTTTTCGATGTTCATATGAAAGTATCTATCTGTACACATGTGCATTCATGGCAAACACAGTTAACTAACTAGCTACTAATTAGCTGAAATGCCCGGCGTCGTCCAGTCCGTCGAAAAATAGTTCGAAACACGGAAAACTCTCAAAAAATCGTAATAAAAAATGGCGAAAAATTAAAAAAAAAGCTGCACGAATT
The DNA here is from genome assembly GCA_963932465.1 of Maratus speciosus. Classification (NCBI taxonomy): domain Eukaryota; kingdom Metazoa; phylum Arthropoda; class Arachnida; order Araneae; family Salticidae; genus Maratus; species Maratus speciosus. The sequence continues at coordinate 47,142,615 of OZ010796.1, read as the reverse complement.
CCAAATAAATTTAAATGAAAAAAAATTACTATTTTGGACTAGAAGATAACCGAATTCCTTTTACTAATTTGGAAAAATTGTAGCAAATTGCGAAAAAACTCTAAAAATCGCTAAAAATTCAAAAATTGCAGATGACAAAATTTTGTTATTATGGGCTAAAAAATTAAAACAGGATTCCTTTTACAAATGTAGAAAAATCGCCGCAGAATGCTAAAAATCTCTACACAATGCATAAAAATTCAAAAATCGCTGTGCGAATTTCGAATAAACTTGAAAATATAACAAAATTTATTATATTGGGCTAAAAGTTTGACACCCAATTCCTTTTACGAATGTCAAAAGATAGCAGCGGAACGCTAAACATCGTATTAAAAATCGATAATAATCAGAAATCACATAGGAAAAAAATTACTATTACAAGTTTGAAACAAATTTCTGTTATAAATACAAAAAAAAGGGGGGGGGGGGGCATGGAACGCGTAAAAACGCTAAAAAGCGTGTTGAAATGCGGAATTTTTTTTTTTCAGGAATCGCGGAGGAGAAAATTACTTATATTAGGCTGTAAGTTTGAAATCGAAAAAAAAATTATGAATGCCAAAAAATCGCTACGGAATACGAAAAAACGCAAACAAACGCAAAAAAGATCATTAAAAATTCAAAAATCGCTGAGAACACAATTTACTATAGTGGACCAAAAACATTAACCGGAATTCTTTCACGAATGTCAAAAAATCGCTCAAAGTGAACATTACACATTACTACGTTAGGCTACAAGTTTAAAACCAAATTCCTTTTACCAATGTAAAAAAGTCACAGCGGAACGGAAAACATCGCTGAATATTACATTAAGAAGCGCTAAAAATTCTAAAAGTAGCAAAGGCCAAAAATTACTATAAGTTCTCTAAAACGTTTTAACCGGAATTCTTTCACGAGTGTCAAAACTCGTTGCAAAAAATTGCAAAATCTCGCCTTAAAAATTCAAAAATTTCGAAGGACAAAATTTAGTTTATAATGCTAAAAATTCGAGACTGAATTGCTTTTATCAATATAAAAAAAAATTGCTGCGAAACACGCAATAATGCTAAAAATCGCATGCAAATATTTGCGAAAAATTTAAAAATCGCCGTACGAATTCCGGATAAACTTTTTTGAAAAGAGGACAAAATTTACTATATTATACGCTAAAAGATTGAAATCAGATGTATTTTAATAATTTTTAAAAAAATCGCCTCGAACAGCGAAAAAACGTTAAAAATTGCATTAAAAATTATATTGAAAAAGTCTAATTAAAAAGTCCGGAATCGGAATTCGTGGTCCATAACTAAATACCTCCATACCAAATTTTGTAGCTCTGCGTGCAGCGGTTTTTTAAAAACATACCCGACAGTATAGGTGTAGATTTACGGTCGCCAGTCGCCATATGGCGACTAAATTTTTTGCTGTGGCGACTAACTTTCAGTGTCAGAGATGCCAAGAGATCAAGAGATCAATTTCCAGTGTTCCCAATCCCCGTCGTGGAATCTTGATATTTTTTTCTTTGAAAATAGAAAAGCACCTGCTCTTTTCACTGGCCGAGATCAAGTATGACCTTGAAAAAAAGTCAGGGAATTTTTGTGATCTCAGTTACCGTCCTGAACGCGCCCCTGTGACGTACTGCTTTCTTACCGAACATTATGTTCGAATATAATTCTGCGCATGTCCACTCCACTACAAAGCTTAGCAGCTGCGAAGCTCGGCACATGAGCGCACTAATGGTAAAGCTTCTCCTTTGGACACCAGCGAAAACAAGCTTTTCTTAGAAGGTTTTGTCCGAAATCCAGAGTTGTGATAAATACTCCTTTAACTGCAGATCGGCTCACGAGACAGTCCGAAGTTTCAGATGCGATGGAAATTGTTTAAGGGTTTTGGATCATGGAGTCGCGAGGATAGAGGATTCCGAACTCTGAAGAAAAAATTACAAAAAGAAAAAGAAACTCGCACGAAAAAATACTTAACGCGAGGTATATTCTTGCTGCGTAAATGTTTTCTAGAGTGCGAGATTTTCGTAGAAGGAATTTTTATCACGAGTTTTGTGAATTTAGCCCCTCTGTAATTTTCTTATCACTATCTTATTCCATCTAGATCTGGAGTGTAGAGTCTTGAATCGGTCGGGTTCGCGCTGCATTTTCCCGTTTTATATTATACTTTTTTAATATCAAAGTTTGATGAATTTTAGGATTAAATTAAATATACACATTTGTTGTATCCAGTCTGTGTTTTGTTTTACATGTGTATTTATTAATTAAACTATTTTTCATTTTGAATTCCTGAGTTTTTTTGTTAAGTTTTTTCTATCTAAACACTAATGTTTTATGAATTTGTTTCACAATGTGGCCACTAGATTTTGGTTAGGAGCCAAAGTGGCGGATGGATTTTTGGGTTTTAGGCGCCACTGGCTCCTTAAAAATTTTGAGAATCTGCACCTATCCAACAGACAGAGAAACTTCTTTCTTTATTATTATAGACTAGCTAACCCGCCCGGCGTTGCCGGGGCCTGCGATAGTAACCTTTAATAAAGCACAACTTTGTATGATTTTATACCTTTAATCCGATTTTGTCCGAATTTATATTTTTAAATGAAAAAAATCTCCAAAAAATATTGACTTTTAATATGGTAAAAGCACTCGTAAGAAGTCATTTTCTGTTTTTAACGTACGGTCGTTTCTTATGTTATTCTGTTATCTAGCAGTTTTTAATAATTGCTTGACTGGCGCCTTGATCAACTTGTTGGCTCTCTCGGCCAACAATCGAGTACCGAACTTCAATTTGGATACAGCCCCTAAAATACGCTCGTTTTAAAATAATTAACTTCTCGAAAACTTATCGCACGAATTGTATAAAAATTTGTTTTTAGGCTAATTGAAGGATGTAGAATTCATTTATGCTATCAGAATTATGTACTACTATTGGAAAAAAAAACAAAGTTATGGTCCGTTTAAATATGTAGATGGCCCTCTAAGCAAATTTATATGCATCATTTAAAAGTAGACTTTATTACCAATCATGTGGTACCAGTAACTTTCTTCTAGGATAATTTTTTGCAGAGTTAGTAAGGGGTGTTTACTTTTTTTTTTCCACGACTGTAACTCTAAAATTGAGCACTGAGTAAGCATTGGCAAAAGGGAGAAAAAGTCGACTGAGAAATCCCTTTTTGTAAAAAAAAATCAAAGAGTTTAAGACCCATATTTTTTTAACTCATTGCGGCGTTTCAGACGTAAAAGTACGAACTATAAGAATATGCTGTCCGTATTTTAAACGTCTCGGCTGATGAACATTAAAACAAAACGGCAAAAAAAAAAAAAAAAAAAACGTATTTACTGTATTTTATGGAAGAAACGCCGCATCCTTCGTAAACGCCGCATCCTTCGTAAACGCCGCACTCCTCAAATTGGCGTGAATAAGCTTAAAAATATCGTAATCGCCGCACCCGTTGTAAACGCCGCATCCGTCGGAACGCTACTTTTGTCGACAGCGTCACATTGATCTAACTTTAATCAAAGTTTTCTGAGCAGTGTAGGATGCCTCGTTTTTAATATCTTAAGATGTCTGAAGTTTTATTTAAAATATTTAAATCCGATTTTAAATATTTTTATGAATTTTTAAATTAAGGAAACTCAGTTGGTATTTAAAAAAAAATTCGTAAACGTGGCGTGAACGCCGCACTTGGAAAAAAATTAACTTTTAAACTCGTAAACGCCGCGGCGTTTCTTCCATAAAATACGGTAGTTCTTCCTTCCTTTCCGCTTGAAAAGCAGGCTCTGGTTATGCACGCGCGCGCGTCCGCCAATTTTCAAAAAAAGATCACTTTTTTGATGAGTTTTTAATTAATATCTCGGCCAATTGTCAAAAAATTAAAAATGTGAGTCTCAGGCGCGTCTAATTGAACTATTCTCATATACATTTTCCGACCTCTACGGGCAGTAGATTTTCCTAGCCATCGGCAACAAACACACACAAACAACGATCTTATTTTTTATTATTAGATGTACAGATATTTAGGATATACGTAGAGTAAAACCTGTCTATAGCATAATCCTGTCTTAAATGGAAACTTTCCATGCTCCAGAAGGAAAGGTTGCTGTACAATTTTACTTAATTATCCAGAAACCTGTCTTAAAAGGAATATTGTTTCCGTCGCTTGCGATTGCTTCTACAAAGGTTTTACAGTATGGATATAAGATTAGACTGTGTAAATGGAACCTGTCTATAACGAAATCTTGTCTAATAGCAAACATTTCATGATCCCATCGAAAGGAACACTGAATTTTTACCTGCTAAGGTAGACGAAAACCCGTATAAAACGGTAACTTTCAGTGGTTATTTGTAATTTTGTCTTAGCAGGTTTTACTATTTTTGTATTCATTAATTAGTAAATTAATTCCCTTTTCCAGGGGGTGTAGACACCCCCCCCCTTGTCTCCACCACTGGCTGAGCCCCTCCAATAATTTTGAAAACTCTACGCGTATGCCTGCAACTTAAAAATATAGCGCCAACCCGACCGACTTGGACTGGGGGTCCGGTCGGGTTCAGATAATAGCGCGTTACTGATCCGATGCAGAACTCTTACTTTGAATTGAGAAGAGATACGAAATATTTTTCAATTAGTTATGGATGACATTCACAATGCAAAGCGTTCTTTCCTCTTTTTTCTGAAAAACCCCTTTGAGTTTCCAATTTCTTCTAATAGTGGTTCCACAGATTTTTACCATCTGTGATGAAATAATAAAGGTATGAAAATAATGATTTGGACGTAGCGTAGTAGAAAAGAACCCAAGGCACAGTAATGACAAGATAGTAAGTAATCAGTTATATATGGGGCCGGTATGTGAAACGATGGTGTATGCTATTCCTTCAGCATTCAGGTTTCAAAGAATCACCCCCTGCTCACGATAAATTTTCTCTTTCTGTGATGACAGTTGTACGATTACAGTCAAGCTATATCATCAACTCATTAGTTTCAATTCTTGGTGACGCGGTAATGGAAATCTTTACAAAAGCAAAAATGCTACAAACTACACTTTGCATGGCAAGACAAATTTATTAGTAAAATGGAGAATATCCAGAGAAAGATGTATGAAAATTTTGCGATTTATTGTTTTATTCAAAAAAGTTGAGCTCAAAAAAGAAGCGGAGAATCACTAATCAACAGTTATTTTGAATAAATACTCTATGAAGGGTAAAAATATTTTGAGAACTAACCATACTGCCCCCCCCCCCCCAACCCTTCTTCCACTTCTAGCTTTAGATCGCTATCAAATTTCTTCTTCATAAATAAATAAATATAATTTTCTGAATCTCTAAAAATTGAGGAAAAAAAAATATGCTCATAAGAAGTAAAAAAAAAAACACTCTTTTGTAATATTTTAATGGGAATTTTGAATTTCATGAAGTTCGAAAAACTGTCTTTACAATTCTTTAATTTGGATCGCGATTATTCCACATCCACCGCTAAAATTAGGCTTGTTAGCAAGCGCGAAATAAAATTTATTGATAAATATATAAATTTACTTTGTTTCGTTTCTAAGTCATAGAAACAGGGGGGAAAAAAGGGCAGTGATATCGATTACAAAATACTTCTTACAATCTTTACGTACAAAAAATAAAGTTGAGTTAATTAAAAAACTGTAAACAGTACTTACTATACAGTTGACTTCAAACCTAATTAGAAAATCGCTGGCATCAATATCAACTCTAGAAGTAACATTTCAATTTTTATTTTATTTTATGTGTAATTTAATCCAATTTTGTATGAATTTATATTTTTATATGAAATATTCGCGAAAAATATTGATATTTAGTAGTAAATACGCTTGTAAGAAAACATGTTCTGGATTTTTTTTCACGAAGAGTCGTTTCATAGTATTATTTATGTGTACAATATTTTTAAAAGCATTGAATGAGACAGCATTTGTTAATGCTTACTTCGGTTTCATTCGGATTTTATATTTTTCAAAGGTTTATTATGTGATATGTACTGGAATACCCATGTCTTTATAGTAACCAGCTCAATTTAATAACTGTTTTTAATTATTATATTATGTATGCTTTCCTTGTCTAATAAAGTTTCCTCTACTCATGTTTTGTACACCATGGTGAATTATAAGTATTTAAACGAATACTTTTTGAACATCCATTCAACGCTGTTATTCAACCATTTTATTCGATTTTCCCTATCGTAATCAAAACCGCATGATGAATCATCTGTCATTAGACTGGAAGGAGAAAAATATATATACAGTAAATTCTGTCTAAGGTGGACTCTGTATAAGCCGGAAATCTGTCTACCGCGGAAACGGAAAGCATTTTAAGGTCCCACCGAAACCAAAATTTTGCATAAGGCGGAAAAAAGGATAATTTAAAAATGAAAAGCATTTTGTTTATTAAACTTTAAAACTGATAAGTCAAATGCTCAATGTCGTGCATGTTAGTTAAATTCCGTAACACCTTGAAAAAGTTAATTCAAAAGAACAGAAACTGTTTAAATTTAAGGAATTTATGCTTGTGCCATTTTTTCATATGCAAAATTATATTTAAAAGTTAACTTTTCTAGTAGAATGAACATTTATGAAAATATATTTTTTCGAAAGTGCAATATATTATACTTTAAGGATGTACTCAAATTCAAAGTTATAGCTTTCTATCTCATTCTCGAAGTTTATTGACGGGTTTTTGTTAGTTTTTGTGTGTGTGTGTGTGTGTAAACTTCCAATTTGCATGTATTACAGCAGTACTAAGAAATTGAATAGCGTTTCTCATTTATCTCTAAAGACAAAAGATCTTTCCGAATTTCAGTTTTCAACCGATTTTCGAGTCAGGAAAATCAATAAAAAATCATCAAATTCGAGGGCTTTTTTTTTGTTTGTTTGTTTTGTTTTTTGGGTGCGGGAGGGGAAGCTTTTTTGTATAAGCCGGAATATTGTCTACCACGGAAAATTTTCTCAGTCCCCATCGATTCCGCCTTAGACAGAGTTTACTGTATAATGTCAATAAAACTTTTAATTATTTGGAGAGTGATTGCGCTTTATCTCTTTAGCTATTTTATTAGGTTTTACTGATTATGTGTAGATTTAAGACAAAGTTTTGAAACTAGAACTAATTTTTTCTTTGTTATTAAAATATAACATTTCTTTCTTTATTTATTGATAGTTAAATATCTTCTGTAATTATCATCTGATCTATACTTTTTTTTAAAATTGTCCTTGTGTCAGTATAAATTTTAAAGAAAATTTTAATTTTAAGAGGGCACAGGACCTTAAAACTTTCAAAAAATCAGTTTTCGGTTTTGTTTTATTCTGATTGTTTTAATAGTTCTCAACAATATGCAAAAAAACCCCATTCAAAAATATGCACTTTTTTCTTGAGTTATAATCATTTATTAGAAAAGGTGATAGGGAAAAGGTCATTTATAGGTGGGTATAATTGAAGGTCCGTAGATATCGAAACTTTAAAAAGCGTTTTCTCTGATTAGTAAATTTGAAGTTTGTGCGCACTGTTGCTTTCAAACTATGTAAACTACAGCTTTTGCAAAATAAACAAATGTGCGTTTCTATATAGTCTACATGTAGAACAAAAAAAAAAAAAAAAAAAAAAAAAAAAAACATATTTTGGTTATTTATTTGTTTGCACTTGAATTTTTTTTTTTTTTTTTTTTTTTTGTACTAAAATTGAATTTTAAACGAAACTTTTTGTGTATATTTTGGGTTTAATTTAGAAGTAGGTGTGGTACGATTCTATTTTGTTCAAAAATTGTTTTCTATATGCATAATTTAGAATTTTATCATGCGCGCAGCACTTAGATTTTATCTCACGCATTAGCAATATGAAGGTTTAAATTTAAAATTTAAATATTAATTTTGTATATACAACATTTTCTTTCTTTTTTTTTTCCTTCTTTTTTTTTTTTTTTTTTTTTTTTTTTTTTTTTTTGATAATACAGTTAAGAATATATAGTTTAGGTAGAAAGGGAAAAAAATCTTAATTGCATATTATTTGCGTTTTGGTATTTTGAAAAAGGCGGTGTTTTTGATCGTTTCAAGATACTCAAAAGATAAATATCCCCTATAATATGAATTTTTTTTTTTTTTTTTTTTTTTTCTTGTGTGTGTGTGTGTAAAAGTTTTCAACAGCGGACATCTGCAGGCTGCGGAATTTGTTCGATAATCGAAGGTGTCTGCTTTTGTGAGGTAAAAATAAACAAATATGTCAGGGTTGTTGATTAAAAAAGGCTGTAGCTAATTAAAGGTGTCCGATATTAGGTATCCGAGATCCAATAACCTTCATAACGGACACTTCCGAATACTGGACACCTCTATTTAGCGGTATATGATGCTTCTATATAATGCAGGGTTGAACTTTTTGCAGAAGGAGCACTTGATTAAATGTTGGGCAAACTGAACAGTGTCCCCTATTCCCTCCTCCTTCGCTTTTAGGGGCTCCAAATTAAATATTCAATTTTTGTAAAGCTTTTACTTGAAATGTGTTTCGACGTTGTACTGATTATAATCAATATTTTGAACTTTTAAAATACAATAAGATTAAAAACTAAATAAATTTTTAAAGAAATCTAAATTCAGTAAAACTTCTCAATCACGGGCACCTCGGCAACGAAATTTCCGAAAATTTAACCCTCACGCTGCGTATCCCGCGATTTCTACGGCCAACGTAAAAGTGGCAAAATTTGCGCAACCCGCGAATTCCGGAGCAAATCTTTTTTTTTTTTTTTTTTTTTTTTTTTTATGATTTAGTTCTATTTAAAAGAGAAACTCTTTCACAAAGATTTTGGACATATTTGAACTCTAAAATATATGCAGATTTCAAACATCTAATAAAATGCGCAATTTTTGAACCTATATTCATAATATATATATACGCAGCGAGAAAGTTAAGGCATTCTGTTACAAATATTAAAAAAATATTTCCTGAATCCGAAAATTCGGACATAACAATAATCGTGAATTTTGACAAATGGTCGCCATAAAAAATCTATTTCGTCAATTGCTCTCAGGAAATAACTTCAATTTCACCAAAGAATTGCCGGATAAATGTGAATTTGGTCAAAGGGCTACTGAAAAAACGCGCATTTCTTCAAATGATCACGGAAAAAGCGAATTTCTTCAAAAAATCGCGGAGAAAACGCAAATTTTGTAAAAATAAACGCGAATTTCGTCAAAGGATCGCGAAAAAAAACTCACATTTCATCAAATTATTCCGCGATTTTCTTCAAAGAATCGCTGAAAAAACGCGAATTTTATCAAAGGGCTGCGAAAACACGCAAATTTCGTCAAAGAGTCGTGGAAGAAATGCGAATTTTATCAAAGAGTCGTTTACAAATACAGTGGTCTCTTTAGAAAACAGCACACATACATATGTTTATTATTATAGGTATAGTTTTTAATCTGAAATAATATACCCAACTAACTTTTGAAGAAAATGGGTTAACCCAAACCCAACTTGCAGGAATCTACACTCAGCCTGAAATTGACCCGAATCGAAAACAGCTAACCCGACCCGCAACAAAAATAATTAGTGCAAAGAGGGAATTCCCCTCGCCCCCTCTCTGCTGTAACATTTCAGAATTTTTTTTTTTTTTTTTTTTTTTTTTTACTGAGAATCACCCCTGATCAGGAGTTTTTTTTTTTTTTTTTTTTTTTTTTTAACTGCGATTCTTAATTTTAGTTTAAAATAGCAATGGCAGATGGTATTGCAAGCAATAGGCGCTAAATCGGTGCCCGATTTAACAACTATTGTTTGCAGCGCCATATATCGCTGCTATTGTAAAGTAAAATAAAAAAATCGCAGTGAAAAATCTCCTGACATCTTACATAATCCTCCTGCAAGATTTTTTTAATTGCTGTCACCATTTGCAAGTTACTGAATTTTAAAATCAGTCAGTCCATTTCAGGACATCCGATATGTTTTTTAATGTTTTTTAAGTTTCAAAGCATTCTTTAGTGAATTACAACTGATCTTAGATATAAACAGACAAGCAGTCTTGTACAAATTGGTATTTTTTACATAATCCTGAATATTAGAAAATATTATTAAATAATTGTTTGGGCGTGCCCGTTATGGAGCTTTTAGTACTGTATGTAGTTTTTATCTTAAAAAATATTTAGACTTTCTATTCAAAATTAGGGTCGGCTCGAATCCTTCTCGCAAGAGTGAAAACCCAATCTGAAACTCATCCAAACCCGAAATAATAATGTATGTTAATCTGCCCCAAACCCAATGCGCTAGGCACAGCTAAAAAGTAGAAGTCAACCCGACCCGCCTCAGAAAAGTAGAAGTCATCCGGACCTAAACCCGACCCGCCTCACCAGTGGATGAGAAGTTCTGCCCTCGAAGCTGGTAGACGGAAGGTGCTGGGTTCGAACCCAATCGCGCCCGTCGGCCTAACCGTTTCAGAGTTTTCATGGTTTTCTACGAAACCGTGGATTCCCATGCGTAAATACGGGTTAGGTTCTATTAGAAAGACCCCCATGGAGGGCACACCCATTAGGGCCTATATCTCTCGTGTTGATAATCGGCCGTCAAAAATCAACCCATCAATCAACCTAAACCCGATCCGCAGCAAAAAGGTAGATGTTAACCCGACCCGCAGCAAAATGTAGCAGTCAACCGGACTCAAACGCGACCCACAGCAAAAAAGTATAAGTTAACCCGACCAGCAGCAAAAAATAGAAGTCAACCGGACCCACATCCGACCCGCAAGAAAAAGTAGAAGTAACACGACCCGCGCATCAGATTGGAGTCTCCAAATTTCCAAAATCGCTCCCCCCCCCCCCCCCCCACACACACACTTTTGAGGACTCTTTAGATCCGCCCTTGTACTGAACTTCGAATTAAAAGTTATAGAAGATAAAATTGTAAAATCAAAGCAAATGTCAATGTATTCATTTTTTAAACTCTGCAGTAATTAACGTATGTAATTAACTTTTGTTTTGATACTTATATTTTTATATTTTTTCCTAATGTGAAAAATAATTTTTAGTAACATTAATCGTTACCTATTTTCAACAATTAAAATCTAAAATTAAACATGACCTCCATTAACAGACCACCTCTCGGAGAAACCCATTTTTATTGGAACGGAACGTGGGTGTTTTAGGGAGGTTTTACTGTATTTGTTATCAGAGACGAAAAAGCGTTTTACTGATAAGCATATCTTTTCACTGTAAAAAGGCAGTGATACAACGGTATACACACCTTTGGGAACAGGTCTGGTGTAGAGAAAGACAAACTGAAATCTTTCTATCCAGCTGAAATCATCACTGGGATTGGGGAGGAAAAGGAAACTTGTATCCGTGTGGGATCCCTGCTCTGATATCAACTAATTAGTTTCAGAGGTTTCTTGGCGAGGGGCAAATCTCCACAAAGTAAGAAATGCCTAAGGCTGTATTCTCTTTCCTGATATTTGTCTGGTCAGGTTGGGGAATTTTGAGAGAACAATGATTTTGAGTCAACATGCTATGGCGGTTAAAAATATTTCCAGCACGAACACTGACTAATACTGTTTCTACCCCCTCCAGCTACGGGCTTGTCTTAAAAATGTTTTTGAAAAGATATCAATATATAAATTGTTTACTTTTATTTTTAATTAGTTGAGTTAAGAAAGCACACCTGCTTTATACAACTTACTTGAATATTGTAGTACATTAACCTATTGAAACAACATCCCGACGACATTAAACCTTATAGCTCTGGTGAAAATGACAACTGAATTATAATCTAAATATATCAAATCATGTTAATAATACAACTTCCAAGAGTATATAACTATATCTTGGACTTGTTACATGAGTACTAAATGAATGCATAATAAATAAACAGATCATACTCATATAAAAAATTATTCTTAAATTGTGACAGATTTTTAAACATTTCTGAATACGCATGCATTTTAAAACTTTCCAAACACCTGCCATGCTCAAACTCTGGTAAAGATAGTACTCGGATTGCCATAAAATTTTTATGTTACTGAGGATTTTTATAGAATGTTCGGTAGTAAAAAAAGAAGTGAGTAGAATTTGTGGTTCGTTTACAGATACACACAAAAGAATTCTTTTACATTATGATCTATGAGGAAAAAACGTTTGCACTGCATTTTAATAATGTTATGATACATCAAACATAATGAAACTTACTGGAGTACACAAAACATTTTCTATAGATTATTTTCTATCGCAATTATCGTTCCTTTACAGAGAGACACGAAATTTGCTTACAGGCACAGGAACTGATTAAAATCCATAATTGCTGGAAGTGAGTTTTCCACTGTTGGATACATTTTTATATCTTACACATTTTTATATGTTACCTAATTTTGAGTGGTATGGATTTTTAAACATATGTAAATCTTTACAACATACTTTTGCTTAACTTTTGTAACTTATGTAAACCTTTAGCAAATGTTGAAAATGGATTTTACCTCATTATGTCTTTTCAAATTGTTTATTAATATATAATTGTATAATATATAATTATATAAAACTGAAAAAAAAAAATGAAGACTCAAATGTAAACTGGCTACTTTCTGACAAATTTTTGTTCGTAAACGTATCAGACTGGCAAGTGCTCTTGTTCAAAACTGTAATCGAACTATTTTTCCGCTTTTACATAAAAGCGGAAAATAACTGAAACATAATTTTCAGAGAATGGAGTCAAACTTTGAGTTTTGAGTACGTGTTGATTATATACAGAAAAATTATTTTAGTATGTTTTTAGCCGAGTGTTGAAGTGTAAATAAATATATAGAGCAGATAATTATGTAAGCATGTCTGTCTTATTTCTACCAAAGCCATCTAATTGTATATTCTTTTAATTGATTACTTAAAACTTTGTTTATATCAGAAACAGGGAATGATTTTGTAAACTAGCATTTTTATACATTATTTATTTAATTTATTTTCTCTGCGGTTGACAGACGAATTTTTTTTTTTTTTTGCGACCGTTTGAGAAATTTGTTTCTGCGATCTTGGCAAAATTCACGGTATTTTCCCATTATTGTTTGTAGAAACTCGCGGTCTTTTCCGCGACCAATTCACGAATTAATTTTACGAAATTCCGCAAAAGAAAAAAAATATATATAACTTCCATGGAAATTAAAAAGTGTTCATGAAATAATTTAAGGAAGGTAAAATAGAGCACAGCATTTCTTATTATGCGGGATTTTACTACTTTGTGGATGGTTCACGCAATGCCGCACGTTACTTCATAGCTTGCAGCTCAAAGAAAACTTTGCCCCATAACGGAAACTCTTGAAATGCCCCCTCCTAGAGATCTGCATGGCCCGTACCCGGTCGGCAAAGTAAAGTCAAAATTTCTAACGAGCCGGCAGATTGAAGACGATTGTTTTAACGGACCGGACCGGGCAGCACAAAAAAAATCGGGCAGAATCCAAAATTACGGGCCCGGCCGTTTATTTTTTTCTTAGGCCCCGGTCCATGTCCATAAAAAGATTAAATCTTAAATGGGCCGATGTACCAGATATAGAAATTAAGCCGATAAAATACGAGGGCCGGTAGTAGACTTAAGAAGTTACTTCAATCGTGCGAAAGGCACCCGTTCGTTAATGTTAATCTTATGGGGAAAATTTTTTAAGATATCTCATTTGCATTTCAATATTCTACTTCACTTTCGGAACCGGTTTAGAAAATGAAAGAAAAATAAAATATAAATAAAATAATAAAGAATAAGAAAGTAAGAGGAAATAAAGAAAATCTGCAAAAAAAAATCTAAAAAGTAAAAAAAAAAAAAGTCTTTATAGCGATCGACCCCCAGCTTTGCAATGCAAAAAAATCTGCTAAAAATATTGCAATGCAAAAGAGAACGCAACAGTCATATAACATCATAGTCATATAATAGAGATAACAATGCAGTCAAGCGAAAAGACCCATTCATTAACGCTAATCCTATGGAAGACATTTATAAAGATATCTCGGTTCGGTCACATTTCAGTTGTTTTTAAATGATTTTTTTTTGCATGAAATAGTTGAGATCGATCTGTACAAAGGCCGTTGTTTACTTTTTCCATTTTGTTTATAGGTATTTTTATTGAGGACACTTTCATTTTCGAAACTGGTTTCGAAAGTAAAAGCATCCTTATAAAAAAAAAATCTGCAATCAAAATCGAAAAAGTAAAAAATGGCCTGCATACAGACCGAGCTCAGTTATCCAATTCAAAAAAAAAAATCTTTTTAAAATATTGAAATGCGACTGAGATATCTTTATAAATTTCTTTCATAGGATTATCATTAGCGAACGAGTCTATTCGTTTGACTGAAGTAGCCTCTTAAAAAAAATTTCGCCCATTGAATTAACATTAGCGAGCAGGTCTTTTCAGATGACTGAAGTAGCCTCCTCGGGAAAGTAATTTGTGTAGAAAAAAGGATAGTAGTAATAATCAACTTTTGGTAACGGGAAATTTGGGAATATACCTTAATAAATTACAGAGAAATATTTCAAAAATCTCTTAAAATATATATATATATATACAGCTTCAAAAGCTATGATGTTTTTAACCACCTTTTTTCTTTCGTTCTGAACATATTAATGATATTAAGGAATCTAAACTTAAATTTAAGAGTCTAATGAGTCTAAGTGTTTGTTACTGCTACGATTATGTATGTTCTAGCTCGCGAACATATAGTAATCTAAATTCTCAAATATACTGTTAAAATTTTCCATGAATATTTATGAAGTATTCCAGAAAAGAATTTCAACTGTATGTTAAGAAAAATCGGCATTTTTGGTGGAAATTGAGTCGAGTCTGATATTTTTATTTTTGCACCGGGCCAGAAAATTCCGCCTCGTGCAGACGTCTAACCCCCCCCCCCCCCCCTGCTGAAAAAGAAAAATTTATACAAAATAAAAAAAGGTGCTCGTGCTATTTTATTTAAAAAATCGGACCTCTTTAAAAGATCCACGCTCCAGTAATTTGTATACCGTTTTTAACACTAGAAAGCCTGCGAGCAGTCATTTTGACTGCTACCACATGAATATATCTCGGTTTGAACCAGGATTTTTTTTTATAAAACTAGTTTAAAAGATGCAAAGAAAAACTAGTTAAATGGATAAGTTAATAATTTAAAATAAACATTCTGGTGTGAAATATTTTTCTAAAATTTGAGTAAAATTCTCGTCTTTCTAGTGTTAATCTGTGCTTGCCTGAACCTTGAGCCTTCTCGAAGTTAATTTGTAAGTTCCCGAAAAAATGTCATTGTACAAAGCAAAGCATCTTTTTCCTTCCAAGAGGTACATGATTGGAGATCCTAGTCACGTCATACAGCTGGTAGGGAATAAACTCCGCCTCCACTGAGTGATAAGATTACCAGAGGTTGGCGCGAAAGCGCTTTATTTTTTTATCTTTTTCTCTTCCTTAAAAATCTCATTTCGCCAAATTTCCGATACCCTGTTGCAATCAGAGCCATCTGTCGGAAAAATTCGACGCGACAAGCCTGTCCCTTTGCCCCTTAATGTTATTCGCGACAATGCAACCGCTGTCCTTTTTTGAAACTGTTGAACAATTTTCACTTAACCCATATATCTACTATGTGTTTCTTCATTTTTAAATATAACAATAGCCATTTAAAGGAAATATTTTCGTTAAATGGAATATGATTCAAGAAAGTGGTAAATTTCGATTAATCTAAAAACACTAACACTTGATTTTGATTTTGATTCATAAAAGTGGCTAATACGATTAATTAGCGATTCAAAAAACCAGCCATTACTGCATTTTTTAGGTGTGGGATGGGTTTTAAACCCGACCCCCCTCCCCCACCCACACACACACCATTCGCCTCACTACTGATAAATACGAAATTTAATGAGTAATTTTTACGAGTTGTTCTCAAATCCATTTTCTGGCACAATTTTTAAAATCATTTTTGTTCGGAAATGTATGAAATTATCAAGCTTGTAATAATTGCTATGAAACTATATAATACAACGTTTTTTCTCGTTTTTCGGTAAAATTTTTTTTTTTCAAGAAGTGCCGTCAAAATTGGCATTCTATACGAATTTCCGGACACGACAGGGCAAGAAAGGGAAATAACCGCTGTTCTGAAACAATAGTCGCTTATAACTCAAGAACGCAATTAATTTATTGAAGAATGAAAATATTGAATTACAAATCACTTCAGTAATCATGCCTGCAAGTATCACTTTATGTTTAAAAAACGTATCAATGTTTTGCGTTCTTCAACAGAGAAAAACATTTTTTTAAAACCTCTTTCTAGTAAAGTTTTCTAACACTTCCTAACACTAAAAATTGGACGTTTTACAGGTAAAAACTAGTTCTTTAATTTTAAACATTTTATTCATTCGGCCTTAAATTACTTAAAATTGCATAGTTGGAAATTAAAGTACATAGTAAATCAGATATTTAATCAAATATTATACATTTATTTACGAAGGAAAAAAAAAGAGAGCCGATTAGTCATACGATCAGAGCACTCATTAGATATAGCACTTTGGCATTAAAGTGAAATTTGTCACAAAAACCCAGATTTTCATTCTATGTTGAACATAAAATTATTATGAAGCTAATTTGAATTAGTTCAAATATGTTGCATCAGAATATGCTGGGAAATATACATACATATATATACATATACACTATATAGCCATTAATGACCGGCAACGGCAACTTTCAATTTTAGACATTTTGTCGAATATTTAGAAATATACTTGACAGATTCTTCTGGAATTTCAGGGTTAAAAAGAATAGGTATGACCTCATATTTAGCAATGTCGATTTTTTAAGGGGGCAATTAGGGGGCCAACAAAAAATCAAAGAAAAAATAATACTTGGAATCAGCCTGTAAAATAAAATGCACGAAATGATTTACCGCTACCGAATATAAATAAACAGACATTGTGTAATATGTGTATTATTTTGTGTAAGAATAGCACGTATATTAACAGAGGTATAGCGATTTATTTAAAATAATTAAAAAATTCTTGCATGTTTTTTGCTTATTACATGCAGGGTTTTCAACCAAATTTAACGCCGATTTCAGAAAAATTGACAAAATATAGTAGAAACAATATAGTGCAATTGGAATATAAATATATTAAATAGTATTTTAGGAAATATGAGCAGTTGTATGAAATCATTTTTATCTGCGCATGCGCGAACGATAACAAGGATCATTTTACATAATTTAATAGTCAACTCTATGAAGCAACTTATTAAAAAAATCTAGTCAAATATCGTAAAAATTCAGAAAGATATCGGCGTTAAAGTGTGCACATTTTTAATTCTTCTATAAAAGCAGCTGAATGATAAGGGATTTTACACAAATTGTCATTTTTTATTCACTGACTTTCAGAAAAAAGTAAAATGCTTCAATTTTGATACTTCTTTTGATCATGGTACAGGCTCGTTCTGGTGGTTATCCAAGAACCAAAGCATCAATAAAAAATGAAAAATAAAAAAAATAAAAATTAAAAAAGACAATTTGTGGAAATTCCCTTATCATTCAGCTGCTTTTAGAGAACAACAAAAAATTTTCTCACTCTAACGCCGATATCTTTCTGAATTTTTACGATATTTCACTAGATTTTTTTTAATAAATTGCTCCATTAGAGTTGACTATTAAATTATGTAAAATAATCCTCGTTATCGTTCGCGCATGCGCAGATAAAAATTATTTCATACAACTGTTTATATTTCTTAAAATATTTAATATATTTATATTTTAATTGCACTATATTGTTTCTACTATATTTTGTCAATTTTTCTGAAACCGGAGTTAAATTCGGTTGAAAACCCTGCATGTTATAAGCAAAAGACATGCAAGAATTTTTTTAAATAAATCCCTATATCTCTATTAATATACATGCTATTCTTACACAAAAGAATACACATATTGCACAATGTCTGTTTATTTATATTCGGTAGCGATAGATCATTTCGTGCATTTTATTTTACAGGGTGATTCCAAGTATTATTTTTTTCTTTGATTTTTTGTTGGCCCCCTTATCAAATCGACATTACTGAAAATGAGGTCATACCTGTTATTTTCAATCCTGAAATTCCAGAAGAATCTGTCAAGTATATTTCTAAATATTCGACAAAATGTCTAAAATTGAAAGTTGCCGGTCTTTAATGGTAATATAGTGTATATGTTGTAATATATTTTTGTATTATTAATTATAGTGGCAACAGCTAACTGTAAGTTGTGGTAACTGTAAGTTTAACCTAGACGCCATACCGGCAGATCGTATCTCTGTATCAAACATGCGTACTTGCATGGCATCTGGTAAAGTAATGTTTTTATCTTAATTTGTATATATATTTAACCTAGGAGTTATTAAATTATATAACTATCTTAAATTATAACAATGGCGACGATGTATTTCGGCGAACAGTAAATTTACCGTATATTTATAATCGTTTTGCAAATTGTATCGACCATGTCGAAGATAGTCCTAGTTGGTCAACTATCAGTATTTGACGACAGTAACGAGGCTATTTCGCTGTATGTAGAAAGGCTTGAACAATATTTTCTTGCCAATGATATCGATCAAGCAAAACGAGTACCTGTATTAATCTCAGTATTGGGACCAAAAACATATAAACTGTTACGTAATTTATTGACTCCTCAATTACCAAAGGATTCAACTTACGATGACTTGATTAAGAAGCTGCACGACCATTTTCTCCCGGCACCCATTACAATTGCGGAAAGATTTCGATTTCACCGAAGGAATCAAAACGACCGTGAAAGTATTTTCGAATATATCGTTGATTTAAAGCGTTTGGCATCCACTTGTGACTTTGGAACTTTTCTGCCAGAAGCTCTAAGTGATCGCTTCGTCTGTGGAATTCGTTGTGAGGCAACTCAAAAACGCTTACTCGCAAAAAAATATCTCAAACTTGATGAGGCTTGTGAAATCGCCTTGGCTATGGAATTAGCAGAGCAAGGTGCCAGTAACATCAAAGTGGCAGTTCCCGTACTTTCAAATGTCAACAAAGTGAATAAAGTTCAAAGTAAGTCGTATAAAAATTCTAAAAATAATACTTAGAAATGCTATCGCTGTGGTGCATCACACGATGCAAATAAGTGTAAATTAATATAATATAAATAATATATAATATAATTATAATATATATTAATATAATATAAATAAGTGTCACAAAATTGGCCATATTTCACCTGTGTGTAGATTAAAAGATAAAAGTGACAATCCTTCTGCTAAAAAAGTATCAGCTAATTGTGAGCAGAGTAATTCTGAAGAGTATAATCTATTTTCCATAAATGTTAATAAATTAAGTAATTATTCTAACTATATTGTTCAAGTTAAAATATGCAACAAAATACTAGATATGGAATTAGATACTGCTGCAGATGTTAGTATAATTTCTGAAACATGGTTAGAACAAAACTTACCACACATAGTGCCTAAAAGTGTACCAGTTACACTCAAAGATTATAATCAACAACCCATTGCAATTGCTGGGGAAGTGTCTGTTAGTGTTTCGTATGAAAATCAAATGTGTGATTTACAAGCTATTGTAGTAAAAGGTGACCGACCATCCTTATTTGGAAAGGATTGGATCAGAAAATTTAAATTAAATTGGCACAAAATTTTCTCTGTGCATAAGTTACTTAAGGATATGTCTAAAGTTGATTCTATTAGTGCATAGACAAGCAAGTGTAGTAAACTTTTTGAGGAAAGTTCTAAACCTATTAAACATATAAAGGCTTCATTAAAAATGAAAAAGGAAACCCAACCTGTGTTCTTTAAAGTGCGTCCAGTGCCATATTCTTTGAAGAATAAAGTTGCTGAAGAAATTCTAAATTCCAAGCACAGAGGTGTTTGGGACTTTGTGCAACATTCTAGTTGGGCAACTTCATTTGTGATTGTTCCCCAAAAAAATGGTGATGTACGGTTGTGTGGTGACTTTAAAGTTACTGTTAATAAGTTTATTGATCAAAATCAGTACCCTTTGCCGACTCAACAAGATTTGTTTGCAACTCTTAATGGTGGACAGTACTTCTCAAAATTAGATTTGCGTCATGCTTATCAGCAGATTGAATTAGGTGAATCTTCCCAAGAGTATCTTACTCTGAATACGCATCTTGGTTTAGTACGCCCCTTAAGATTATTATATGGCATAAACAGTGCATCAGCAATTTTTCAGTCAACAATTGAAAAAATTCTTCAGGGTATAGAATTAGTGATTTGTTTTCAGGATCATAACCTTATTACCGGTGCAACATATGAAGAGCACCTAATCACTTTGGAAAAAGTATTTCAGCGATTTAGTGAGTACAATGTTAAGCTCAATTTATCAAAATGTAGTTTTTTACAGGAAAGTGTAGAATTTTTAGGCCATGTAATTGATAGCGAGGGCATTCATCCTACAGATGAGAAAGTACAATGCATTAAGAAAATAAATGCTCCTTCAAATGTAACTGAGCTAAAATCATTTTTGGGTCTTTTGAATTATTATTCAAAATTTATACATAATTCCAGCTCTGAAGTATGTTCAAAATGGTTGGCCATGGAAGATAGACAATGAAGCACTTAAGCCATTTTTTAACCGTCAAGATCAACTGTCAGTTGATAATAATTGTCTTCTGTGGGGAATGAGAGTCATCTAGAGGTCTGCACGGGCCCGGGCTTGGCCCGAGGCCCGTACCCGGGCCGGGCCGGCGGAATGGAGGAGAATTTTCAAACGGGCCGGGCCGGGCCGGCAGAATTAGGACAGTTTTTTCAACGGGCCGGGCCGGGCCGACAGACAAAATAAACGGGCCGGGCCGGACCTGTAAAAAAATTGAACGGGCCTGAAGGGCCGGGCCCGTCCGATAAAAAAAATTAATCGGGCCTATCGGTCCGATATAAGAATTTGAGAGGAGCAGATAAAATACGAGGTCATTTCCAATGAATATAACTTTTTCGAGAAGTATAAATGTGCGTTACGAGCCGATGCGAGTTTAACAACATCAATACAGAAATGTAACATGTCCATCGTAGAGATCGGCATCGTACAGTTACATGATGCCTGATCCCGGGTTTAATTTTTTTCGACAGACTTGTGCCTGGACGGAACTGGTCTTAATCGTTCTCAGGATGTGTAGGACAGGCATTATGTTTTGTAAAAGTATTAATAGCGATAATGAACTTCTGTTAACAGTATCTTTGGAAATGTACCTTAAGGTGGTTCTCATACTTACTGCTCAACAATGCGAAACTCTCAGACACATTTTCTGACTCATTTTTAACTATAAAGGCATAAAATTGACAGGCTGAGTATTGAAGGCAATTGTGATCAAATAGCGTTTCTATTTTTCATAAATTACGTACAGAGATAACAGAGACTCTTGTCACGTGACTGTACGTTTTCTCCTTTCCTGTGCTATCGCTTCCGGAAATTCGATTCAAAACGCTAACTTTGGCCGTATTTTCTGAAAGATATATTACTTTTATCTAAAAAAAAACGGCATTTACATGGTTTCTGAATAAGAATACCTGCCAATCTCATGAGTTTCCGAAAAGAAATGAATTCATAAATGTATCAAAATGTAGCTCCTTTGGATTTGAGAAAAGCCTTAAAAATGACAGAAATATTTTCACAAATCTACCTTTTATTATAAGCTTCAAAAGTTATCATGTTTTTTAACCCTTTATTCTAAACTACAATAATTTTTTAATGAACCCTTATTTAAATTTTGAAACGTCTGTAGAGACGTTGACTAAAACACTGTAAGTAATCGTTAACGTTTACTATTGTGTGTTTTCTATTTTGCGAACACATAGTAATTTAAAATATACTGTAAAATGTTCCCATAAATATGCATGTAGTATTCATTAAAAGAATCTTAATTGTATGTCGAGAAAAAACGGAATTTTTTGTAGACATTTAGCCGGGCCGGGCCGGGCCTGTTTTCACTGATTTTTGTACGGACCGGGCCGGGCCGAGAACGGTAAAAATGTAAACGGGCCGGGCCGGGCTCGGGCCGAACTTTCAATTTTTACACCGGGCCGGGCCCGGGTTTGGAAATTCCGGCCCGTGCAGACCTCTAGAGTCATCATACCAGAAAAAATCAGGAAGAGACTCTTGGATCAGCTGCATGATACCCACTCAGGAATTTCGAAGATGAAAGCCATAGCTCGTAGCCATATATGGTCGCCAAAATTGGACGAAGATATTGAAAAAGTTGCAAAACATTGTCCTGCCTGTCAGAAGAATAGTCGTTCTCCTCCTGGTACACCACTTCAACCATGGACTTGGTCTAAACATCCTTGGGATAGAGTGCATATTGACTATGCACAGAAAGACAAGAAGAACTACTTATTACTTGTTGATAGCCACTCAAAATGGTTAGAGGTCATGCAGATGTCTTCCACAACTTCTCCACACACCATTGAAGCTCTACAGCAGATTTTTTCACGATATGGATTGCCATTAGAGTTAGTGTCTGACAATGGTCCTCAATTAATATCCGAAGAATTTGAATGGTTTCTGAAGTCTAATGGAATAAAACATACTCACATTCCAACCTACCATCCACAATCGAACGACTTGGCCGAAAGAAGTGTGCAGACATTCAAAGAGGCATTAAGCAAAATGAACAGTGATGCTACAGATCATAGCTCACTAAACAGAAAAATTTCTCGTTTCTTTATGAGCTATCGCTCAACGCCTCACACTATTACTGGACTTTCTCCTGCTGAATTGTTTTTATCGAGACCAATTCGCACACCACTTGCACTTGTGCATCCCAGCACTCAGGTTCGTGTTGAGCAAAACCAGTGTTCTCAGAAAAAATATTATGACAGAAGCCATACTAGTAATAGACGTTTCATGCCTGATGAAACAGTTTTGGTTCGCTCCCATAAAAACCAAGAATGGAGCAGTGGAACTTTAATCAAACCACAAGGTAATAAAACTTGGGTTTTCAACATCAACAACAAGATGTATCTTGCACATGTTGATCAGCTTCGTCATGGGTACAGTAAAGATGACCAAGAATCTACAAAGCTCGATAATTTGGTCAACCACAGTTGTCACAATAATGTTGACATACTGGAAAGCATTGGTGCAGATGAAACGCCAGCAGAAACTCGTCCAGTGGAGAGAAATACTTCTGCCGTCCCAGATAATCTGGAAATCTCTGAAACTGATGCTAATGTGAGGAATGAGAAAACACCAACCACCATACAAGCAGAGAAACAGTCAGATGATACCACAAACATACCAGCTGTTGAACTAGAAAAGAAAATTGATATGAATGTTCGTCGTAACCCACCACGCACTCGTAAGAAACCTCTTCGTCTGGACTTATAAATATCTGGACATTCAAACTTTTTAAGGGAAAGTACTGTAATATATTTTTGTATTATTAATTATATTGGCAACAGCTAACTGTAAGTTGTGGTAACTGTAAGTTTAACCTAGACGCCATACCGGCAGATCGTATCTCTGTATCAAACATGCGTACTTGCATGGCATCTGGTAAAGTAATGTTTTTATCTTAATTTGTATATATATTTAACCTAGAAGTTATTAAATTATATAACTATCTTAAATTATAACATATGTGTGCGTGTGTGTTTGTATTTTTAAGTTCGACAATGTATGCCAATTTAAAAGAGGGAAGCGATTCCAGACCATAAGAAAAGGAACAACCAATCAGAATTATGGAAAGGGAATGAAAAACTATACAAAGAATGAAAACATTACAAAACTGGCTCATCTACAGATTTTCAATTATCATTATTAAAAATGTATACATTTTTATATAAACATTGATTAGCTTAAAATAATGGTTACGCTCCGGACAATATGAATTTCAGCCGTGGGATTATTGGATACGACATTTTAAAAACCTTTTATGTCGTGGAATTTTGACAGGGACCACCTAGCGGTTAATAATGTTTCAAAATGTTCAGTAAAATATAAATGCTTTCTAAACTTTGAAACTTTTATGAGCCCATTTTTTAACGTAAAAAGCGAAACATCAGTAAACATGACAATTGAAGTGACCTAGATTCAAATAGATTTCTCACTTTTCGATAACTGAATTATATTTTAAGTGATATGCGATTTTTGTGACGCTGAATTTCGTTTCAAAACTTTGACAGTGTTTTCTAAAAAATCGCGAGCCTTTAGTGAAAAAGGAAAAAAATATCCGATTTCATAGCTTCTGAATAGAAATACACCTGTCAGTCTCATGATTTTACAATCAGAAATCGATTAGCTTCTGAATAGCGTACCTATCTGTGTGTACATGTACCAACACGTACGACATTTACATTAATGTAAAAAAATGCTGTTAGATTCTTTAGCAACCTTATGGAAATATCTGAACAATTCAAGAATGTAGCTGAAGCTGAGTACCTATCAGTCCAGCTTTAACAACCCAAAATGGATTTAGGAATTATGCCAGAAATTAGCCAGTTTAGCTTTGAAAACAAACTTAAATGTCATCTCAGGTAGCTACTTTCTAACGCATTCGTGATTTCTAAACTATACTGAATACTGTCACATATTATTTCTAATGTCAACATCCACTTTTTTAAGCACATACAAAACACAGACGATGGATAAGATATTATTAGAAAAAATTGTCACCAGCGACTTTAAAGAGCACATTCACATCTCGCTAAAACACGTTGTTTTCTTGAAAATTGCTGTTAACCCATTCGCTGCCAAAACTATAAAGTAAAAAATTTCAAATTTCTTGTTGAAAGTCGTATGCCACCACAGATTCAGAAATGTAAATTTCGCTTTACTAATACAGTAAAATTTCTGCCAATAAATAAAGCATTTTTTTAATTCTAAAATTCTGGTGACAAAGCAATAAATAAATTAAAGCCACGAGTATACTCGTGGTTGGCAGTGAATAGGTTAATTAAAAATGAATGAAAAGACGTGTCCGCAAAAAATCTCAACGATTACAGTGAAAAAAAAAATTCGCAAATTTTCATACATTTTTATTAAAATTCTAAATTTTAGTTATTTTTTTTCCATTTTTCTATAAAAATACAACGCCTTTTAGAAAATAAATTAGATTTTTTAAAAGATTTTTGAGGCAGGAAAATAACTTAAAAAAACTAATCATCAGGTAACAATCGAATGCAAACAACATTTACATTAATGTGAAAAAATGCTGTTAGATTCTTTAGCTACCTTATGGAAATATCTGAAGAATTCAAGAATGTAGGTAAGAAATTAATTGCCTAATTATATTTGAAATATTTATGTAGGGGAAAACGAAAATATCTTTATCGAAATAAGAAGTAAAAAGTTCGGAATCTTTGCAATTAAAATTTTAAAATGAAACAAAACCCACTTCAGACATAATTTACTAAAATAAGTAAAATAATGTTTTAAATGAATAAAAAATAAAAGAAATGTCGACCGAAATATAATTACACTTATTCACTCTTAAATACATTTAAAAATTAATTTTCTTGCACAAAATGTATATAGTTTGCTCATAATTTCTCATATATTTATTTCCCAAGTTGCCAATTATTGTTTCTGAAAATTCATCTGAACTTTAGCTTTCGACTTCAAAAATATACACATGCAGCTGCTAATAACACAAGTGATTTCTTTTTCTTGTTTTTTCATATAGAATTTTTACTTCAAAATTTTATTAATAATTCAAATTAATTGTAATGTTGATAAAACCTGGCGATAAATAAAATATTTTTTTAAAAACACGATTCTTGAGGTCAGTAGACAGGTTGTATAAACAAATATTAATGTATAAAGTAAGTTATGTAGACAAGCCATTTTCAATTCTCAATTTTTCTTCTAATGGATCATTATTACATCCCTAATTTTGTTCTACGGAAATCTAATATTTATTAGAAGATTGCTCCGATTATCATGAAATTCAAATATATTATTTGTGAGATACAGGTGAGATATATTATTTGTGGTCTTGTTGACAAATCAAAATTTTCAAAAAATATAACTTTTTGCTTTCTTTTGTGTAATGTTATTGAGTTAGCTCAGCTCCTCAAATAGTAAATAATAATTATTATTATTATTATTTAAAATTTAAAAAATGATTTTAGTAGGGTTTTGATTATTCATATGAGCTGGAAACATTCTAAATTTTAAGCTAACTATCTGAATGCATTCACATTACATTACACAACACATGTGCTTATACTAGGTAAAAAAATAGATATTTTTTCACATTTTAAAAATATACTAGCCGGCGTAGTCATCCAATTTGTTGCATTTTCCATAGCAGGCTATCTTTCTCTCTCTCTCTCTCTTTTTTCTTTTGAGTAAGGAGGGGGGGGGGGGGGGGGGATTTAATTCAATTCTACATTTAAAAAAGGTTCAAAATGTTAATTTTGATAAATATTTCAATATAATCAAGTAATCATGCTTAGGATTTACAATATAGATTATATGAAAATTACGGAAATTATATCTTGCAAGTTACCTAATTTTGATACAATAATAGTACAATGCCTTTATAGTAAAAGGGTGACATACGCGTAGTAAAATTCGATCGATCTAGATGATTTTGGATAAAAATTTAGAGAGCTTGCCACTATTGTCAAGTTAATGTTTGTTTATTTGCCTGATTCATTTAAGACTTTTCTGAAATGCAAACTGGATAGTTTCTGATACATTTTTTAATTCATTTTTGTTTGCAAACGTGTCAAAATGTCAGGTGTACTTATTTAGAAACAACGCAATCCAACAGTTTTCTTTTTTGGGAAAGAAAGAGGAATTTTTAAGATATGCAGTTAAATTTGGTGTTTTGATCCGAATTTCTAGACGTGACAGCACAGGAAAGGGAAAATTTGTCGTTCTGAGATGATAATAGCTTCGGCCATCTGACTGTGGTCAAGTTCTATATGTGACTAATCTGCTGCTTATGTTTTAGACAAAACTTTTATTATATACCCTGTACGTATGTTCAATCCATGCTCAAAATTTCATGTTACTTATATGGTCATGATATTTTACTGTTTTATATGTTATTTACATTTTAAAGAAATTCAGAAAATATTATTTCATACAGATCAATAATACGAAAAAATTTCAGCTTTTTGATAAAATCTTTAATAAATGTAGAAGTCATATTATCATGCTTTACATAACTTTTTTAAGAAAACGTAAACTAAAAGCCATTAAATCGATTTATTTAAACAAAACAAAAGTAATATTTTTTTTTATCATTTCGTATAGCATTATTTTCCCCTTTTCCTCCACAAAAATGAAGTATTTTACTTGTATTTCTCAGAAACTCAGTTAAAAGTTATAATGGCAAAATGTAGTTAATATTTTGGACACTATTTAAAAATTTAAAGTCCTGAGAGTCATTAAGACATTCCCGGATTCATGCAAATAATTGGTGTTAATTTCATCGTGCTGCTTTTCATATTCTCTAGGAATTGTGAAACAAACAAACAGGCAAATTTTTATATAAAAGGGTATAAAAAATAGTTTTTAGAAATGTTTCTATAAATGCTGAAATACTAAATGAAATTCATAACTCATACTTATCATTAACGAAAACGTGAAATTTGTTACAATTTTTATACTTTTTAATCATTATTTTATTTCAGCTCTCCAATAATAAGATAAATAACTCTATTTATAAATTATCTTGGGTCTATCTTAAGATGACTAATATACTGTTTAATAGTTTAATAAATATTAATTTTAAAGAGAAATAACCATATTATAACCGTATTATGGCATACAAGTAAGCACTAAATGTTACACGATGATATGCTAAAAATATTCCCTTTTTTTTTTAATTTCTAGCATCTTGTTCTGAACAATCTTTAAAAATAGGATAAGGAAGGTATGTGTCCATGGTCAGGGGGTATATATCAAGTTATTTTTCGTTGCGCCGAAAAATCTCAATTAGCAGAAGTCCTAATGGTTTTTTTCACGGTGGGGAGTAACTCGTATTTGGAGGGAGAAATTTTGCTCCGTATGTAAATGTCCGTCCGATAACGACGTATTTTTTGGTCTGGTTTTTCGCGTTTATTTTGCCGCAAAATCATTCATCAACAGTGTGAGTAATTAGGAATGATATATGTCTTTTGGCTCTAAAGGGAATACCTGATGTCTACGGCCAACGGTTGAGAAATTAAAGGTCGGCGATAGATAACATATTGCACCCTGTATAATGGGCTATTCCCTTTAGAGCCAAAAGACATATATCATTCCTAATTACTCACACTGTTGATGAATGATCGTACGGCAAAATAAACGCGAAAAACCAGACCAAAAGATACGTCGTTATCGGATGGTCATTCGCATAGGGAGCAAAATTTCTCCCTCCAAATACGAGTCACTCCCCACCGTGAAAAAACCATTAGGACTTCTGCTAATTGAGATTTTCGGCGCAACGAAAAATAACTTGATATATACCCCCTGACCATGGCCACATACCTTCCTTATCCTATTTTTAAAGATTGTTCAGAACAAGATGCTAGGGGGAAAAAAAGTGAATATTTTTAGCATACCATCATGTAACATTTGGTGCATACTTGTATGCCATATTACGGTTATAATATGGTTATTTCTCTTTAAAATTAATATTTATTAAACTATTAAACAGTATATTAGTCATCTTAAGATAGACCCAAGATATTTTATTTCTAAATAGAGTTATTTATCTTATTATTGGAGAGTTGAAATAAAGTAATGTTTAAAAAAATATTGTCCAAAATATTAACTACATTTTGCCATTATAACTTTTAACTGAGTTTCTCAGAAATACAAGTAAAATACCTCATTTTTGTGGAGGGAAAGGAAAAAATAATGCTATCCGAAATGATAAAAAAAATATTATTTTTGTTTTGTTTAAATAAATCGATTTAACGGATTTTAGTTTACGTTTTCTTAAAAAATGTTATGTAAAGCCTGATAATATGACTTCTACATTTATTAAAGATTTTATCAAAAAGCTGAAATTTTTTCATGTTATTGATCTGTATGAAATAATATTTTCTGAATTTCTTTAAAATGTAAATAACATGTAGAACAGTAAATATCATGACCATATAAATAACATGAAATTTTGAGCATGGATTGAACATACGTACAAGGAATATAATAAAAGTTTTCAATAGAGTCAAAACACTGTTTTAAACATTAGTGTCGTGAAGGAACTTTTCACCTTGTTATTAATAAACTTTAAAATATACTTATAACTAATTAAAAGGTGACGCAAATATATAAAAATAATATTTAATACAAACCTGAGATCTTTCGAACACACACGCGTTCATTTTCAAAGGGAAAAAGGTGATTGACTGAATAGAAATACATTTTAAAAACCAAAACAAAAAAAATATTGCGCATGCGCAAGCGGAGTTCAACCCATTTCTCTGAGGACGGGTGAAAAGATCAGTTCATATTATCAGGAGGTCTTGAAATATTTAGGATATTGTACCAAATTGCGGGAATATTATAGGAAAGTACATCGTTACAAACATTATCACTTCTAAATAAAATTTCAATGCATTCACGGATTACTGACGAGTAATGGTTAGACGTTGAAATAATCATTTTAGCTTTTTCGAAGAAAGATTAAAAGAGCTCATTTCTCATATCAAGTTCAACAAACCAAATACAGCCTTATCCAGATTGCATCAAAAAGAAAATATTAAGATAAACTTCGAAAAAGCTAAAATGATTATTTCAACGTCTAACCATTACTGGTCAATAATCCGTGAATCCATTGAAATTTTACTTAGAAGTGATAATGTTTGTAACGATGTCCTTTCCTATAATATTCCCGGATTCCCGCAATTTGGTATAATATCCTAAATATTTCAAGACCTCCTGATAATATGAACTGATCTTTTCACCCTTCCTCAGAGAAATGGACCGAACTCCGCTTGCGCATGCGCACTATTTTTTGCTTTAGGTAGCTTTCATTACAAAAAGCTACCTATTGCAGCCGTTCGGAGGAAAGCGATTTCAAAAAATTTTGCTATGTTTTCATCGATCCTGACACCCAGACCCCGAAACCACCCTCCGTTCAAAAGTTTATACAATATATATATATATATTGTAACTCTCGTATTTATGAACCGATTTGGATGTAACTTAGTATATACATAATACGTACCAATGTCTCGACCGAGTTTGTTGGCCAGCTTCATCCGCCATCTTGTTTCAAAATGGCGGCCATTTAAATTTAAAAAAAATTAAAATTTGAAATGTGGTACCAAAAAATTGAAAATTGAAAAATATTTTTTCTTATGTGTTTGACGTTGATACAAAGATTCCGGAACTTTTTTTTTTCGTCTATATCTTAAAAAATGGCTGAGTTATAGCACTTTGAATTTCTAGTGTGGCTGTGTTGTGTGGTCTAGTGTGTTTTCTAGTGTGGCCTTGGTGCATACATAATACGTACCAATGTCTCGACCGAGTTTGTTCGCCAGCCTCATCCGCGATCTCGTTTCAAGATGGCGGCCATTTAAAATTTTTTTTTAATTTTAAATTTAAAATGAGGTACCAAAAAATTGGAAAATGAAAAAGATTTTTTTGTATATGTTTGGCCTTAATACAAATATTCCGGAACAGTTTTTGTTCCGTCTATATCTAAAAAAATGGCTGAGTTATAGCATTATGAATTTCTATTGTGGCTGACATTTTGAAACGACCTGATTTTTGTCACGCGATAACAAGCGTATTTAAGAACCGATTTGGATGTAACTTGGTGTGTGCATAGTACATACCAATGTCTCGACCAAGTTCGTTGGCCAGTTTCGTTCGCCATCTTGTTTCAAAAGGGCTGCCATTTTAAAAATACTTAAATTTAAAATTTTAAATGAGTTATTAAAAAATTGAAAAATGAAAAAGATTTTTTTATGTGTTTGACCCTGATTCAAAGATTCCGGAGCAGTTTTTGTTTCGTATACATCTTAAAAAATGGTTGCATTATAGCACTTTGAATTTCTAGCATGGCTGACATTTTGAAACAATCTGATGTTTGTCACTTGATAACACGCGTATTTATTAACCTATTTCGATGTAAGAAGGCATGTGGATAGTATATCGTAATGTCTCGACCAAGTTCGCTGGCCAGCTTCATCAGCCATCTTGTTTCAAAATGGAGGCCATTAAATTAAATAAAAAAATTATTTTTAAAGTGAGGTGCAAAAAAATTAGAAATTGAAAAAGGTTTCTTTCTTAAGTATTTGACCATGACATAAGGATTTCGGAGCATTTTTTGTTTTGTCTTTATCTTGAAAAATGGCTCAGTTTCAATTTCTAATGCGGGTGACATTTTGAAAAATATGATTTTTTGCCTGCGACAGCACTTGACAGCAATCAACCTATTCCGATGTGAGTGAGCATGTGGACAGGAATTGCTAAGGTCTCGACCAAGTTCACTCGTTAGCCTCATCCACCATGTTGTCTTAGAACGGCAGGAACTTCAAGATATCACCGAATTTAGCAACCAAATATAAGTTACTTTAAATAAAAGCAGCTTGGATAAAGCTGACTAATTTCGCGAAATTCTCATTCATAATGATTTAAATTAGTATTGAATCACCTATAATCGGTTTCCACTAAATTGAGCTTCGTGTGTTTGAATAATATAAGCTTGCTTTTAAAAAATAAGGAATATGAAAGCTACCTCTTCCTCCCGGCACTGACCGGAAGGACTTTCTGTTTTTAAATGTATTTCTATTCAGCCAATCACCTTTTTCCCTTTGAAAATGAACGCGTGTGTGTTCGAAAGACCTCAGGTTTGCATTAAATAATATTTTAATATGTTTGTGTCACCTTTTAAGTAGTTATAAGTATATTTTAAAGTTTATTAATAACAAGGTGAAAAATTTCCTTCACGTCACTAATGTTTAAAACAGTGTTTTGTCTCTATTGAATATTCATCGATTCTGGATGCTAATATGGAAAGTGTTTTACTAAAACGAAGATATAAGTGTGAATGCTTACGGCTGAATAGAGAACTTGCTAATTTACGCTTCCTAAAAAAGTGCAAGCAAAATGGTGTTATTCCTAAGTTTCTGGAATCTCGTAACGGACTTGTTAACAGTCTATTTCCATCATTAAAAATGCATATTGAGAAGAAGAGCTTACAGGCCTACATCAGAATTAAATATAAGACTATCGATCATATTTCATCGGAATGTTTGGACAATTATGGCAAGCTATCAAATTCAATGAGTAGCTGTGACTTTGATAATTTTCAGCGGGTTTTAGATCTCTTTAGGAATATTCAAAGACATACTAAAGAAAGAACTCTTAACCATAAACTTAATAGATTAATATCGTCAACTCCTTGTATATCAGTCAAGAAACACGTCCCCTACATTAACTTATCCGATACAGTTTTTAATGAAGATGAACACAACATTTTACAGCTGGGCCCGAAATATATGTTTAGAGATAAAATAGATTTGGAATCTATTATCACGAATTGTGAAAGGATCGCACAGGCAACCCCATCCACTATGAAGCATGAAGTTAGAAGTTTACTACACAATAATGTTAAAAAATATTTAAAGAAGCCTTTCAATCAACAAAACCCCACCTTCAGAATTATTAAAATGTTAAAATCTAACAAGGACATTACAATCATACAGACTGATAAAACGAATAAATTAGCAGTTTTGAATACTAAAGATTATTTGAGCAAAATGGAGGCTTGTATTGATAATATCGATTGTATTGAACTAAAGAAGGATCCAAATGTTAATATATCTAGGAAAGCCAAGAGTCTCATTAGTAATGGGAGTTGGCCTAGTGAAATTAAATTATATGTTAATAAAACTGCCGTTACTCCAAGCTGAATTGGTCGTCTTAAAGACCATAAAGAAAACAACCCCCCCCCTCCCCATTGTAACTAAACATTCTGCTACTACCTACTATATTGAAAAAGCCTTTGTTCCATACTTAAAAACTATTCTTCCACCATCTGATTATGTTATTGACTCCACTACTGATTTTGTCAAGAGGATAAAAGATATCTCAATTAACCATAATAGCATTCTTGACAGCCTGGACATTGTCTCTCTTTATCCTTCTATAAATAGTAGCGAAATTTTTAAAATAATTGAAACATCTATTGACATTAACCCAAATTTTAATCAAGATACTCGTACCACGTTAAAATCAGCAATTATACTGATTACACAAAATAATGTTTTCGTTTTTAACAGTAAATATTACAGACAAAGTAATGGTGCTCCTATGGGATCCCCCATTTCTGGATGTTTAGCCGATCCCCCATTTCTGGATGTTTAGCCGAATTAAAACTTAGACTCTTAGAAACAGAGATTATGGAAGATTTTGAAATCAAGCCATCAATTTGGATAAAATATGTAGATGACATTTTCATAATTTGGGATCATGATTTGCGGTCTTTAAATAGTTTCCTGTTAAAACTTAATGAGTTGGATACAAAGATAAGGGTCAATCCATTTCAAGTGGTCCAACACTGGTTGCTCGACCATTTTTAAAAAATCTGAAATTTTTTGTACAACAACCCTAACTTGATGGAAGTTCAAAATGACTATTATTTTAATTTTATTAATTTTTGTTTGTGCATGGCGGCCATCTTTGTTTCATCGTCTGCAGCAATTTTCTCACAAGAAGGGTTTACAGAATTGTAAATAATTCATCCTTTATTTATCCAATTCAACTGCGTATTAAAGCAATTTGTACAGAATACATTGGGCTAAAAATCTGGTAATGGAGTAGTTTCCGAAACTAACTGCTTATTGGTAAAATTTAAGCATAAAGTTCTAGTTTTTTTCCAAAATTTGTCCATTTACAAGAGGAAATTTTTCTAGCAAGGAAAACTGTCAACATGACATATTTTGTTTTACAAATAGGCTGAAAGTACTTGTACTCACACGCCGAGTTCCAGATCTGGGACTTGCTTTCTCTCCGCTAAAAAAAATCCCAAATGTTTCAAAAATGACAAAAATCGCACTTTTCAGGTTTTGATATCTCTGGTGGGGCACGAGATAAAAATCTGAAAATTTTTTATAAGAGTATTGTATAGTAGTGTTATGCACAAGAAATTTCAAGATGGAGATTCGACTACAAGCTGAGATATGGCAAGGGCAACATGTCAAAACAATACTGCCAAACTACTGTTTTGTTGTTGTCACAGCTAAGTATTTATCTCAGAGTGTCATTTAAATTTATGTTTTTGATTATCTTTAAATAATAGTAACAGAAAGTAAAGCCCTTTGCAAAGCTTGGCAATTAATAAAAAAATAATTATGCCTAAGGCCATACATTTTGTATGGTTTCAGTAATTTTAGTTGTAAGTAATTTTAGTGACTAAAAGAAACCTCAGCACTTTTACATAAAGAAAAAAAATATTTTTATACAAGACCTGAGACAAAAACAACATAGGGAAAAAGAAAAGCTATTAATGTTGTCATACTTGTTGAGACATGATCAAACGTGTCAAAACATATTCTTGCTTGTTGGTTCAAAAACCACAATTTTGATCTTTCTCAAAATTTTATTTGTAGGAACCAAGTCTTGTCATCTCTTCATAATTTGATTAAAAATTTTGGCCCTGCTGGCTCATAGAAATATACTTTGAAATCACTATGTGCAAGTCTCAATTCATTAATAACTCCTAGCTTACTTCTTATGAAAAAATGTGATTTTTCTGCAGTATAAATTTTGAAAAGGTTTTGGGTATCTTTACTTTCTGAAAATTACTTGAGGCTGATGCATGGTAACATCGCATAATGTTTCATTTACAGGAGCATACTTATGGTAGGAACAAGTTTCAGGGACTGGCAAGCAGCATTAAAATTGTGGTTTTTAAACCAACAAGCAGGAATGTGTTTTGACACGTTTGATCATGTCTCAAAAAGTATGCCAACATTAACAGCTTTTCTCTTTCCCTATTCTGCTTTTATCTCAGGTCTTGTATATATATATATATATATATATATATATATATATGTGTGTGTGTAAAAGTGCTGAGGTTTCTTTTAGTTACTAAAATTACAACAAAAATTACTGATACCATACAAAATGTAAGCCTTAGGCATAATTAGTTTTTAAATTAATTGAAAAAGATTTATTTTCTGTTACTATTATTTAAAGATAATCTAAAAAATAAATTTAAATGATACTCTGAGATAAATACTTAGCTGTGACTACAACAAAACAATAGTTTGGCAGTATTGTTTTGACATATTGCCCTTGCAATATCTCAACTTGTAGTCAAATCTCCATCCTGAAATTTCTTGTGCATAACACTACCATACTTTTACAAAAAAAAAAATCAGATTTTTATCTCGTGCCTCACCAGAGATATCAAAGCCTGAAAAGTGCGATTTTTGTCATTTTTGAAAAATTTGGGATTTTTTTTAGCGAAGAGAAAGCAAGTCCCAGATCCGGAACTCGGCGTGTGAGTACAAGTACTTTCGGCCTATTTGTAAAACAAAATATGTCATGTTGACAGTTTTCCTTGCTAGAAAAATTTCCTCTTGTAAATGGACAAATTTTGGAAAAAAACTGAAACTTTATGCTTAAATTTTACCAATAAGCAGTTAGTTTCGGAAACTACTCCATTACCACATTTTTAGCCCAATGTATTCTGTACAAATTGCTTTAATCCGCACTTGAATTGGATAAATAAACGATGAATTATTTACAATTTCGTAAACCCTTCTTGTGAGAAAATTGCTGCAGACGATGAAACAAAGATGGCCGCCATGTACAAACAAAAATTAATAAAATTAAAATAATAGTCATTTTGAACTTCCATCATGTTAGGGTTGTTGTACAAAAAATTTCAGATTTTTTAAAAATGGTCGAGCAACGAATATGGCATTTCCTGGACCACTTGAAATGGATTGACCCCGTCACTTTGAAGGATGTGTTGGAACTATCTTGGCACAAATTTTCCACATTTGAAGTTCTTCCTTGAAGATTAAATGTATAATCGATTTTGTTAGTCGCAACGTCTCCGCAATCATTCGGGCACCCATCCGACGATCAGAGTCCAATAGCGCTTTAATTTTAGCCCCGATGTCTGAAGTTCGAGAACTTGATGGATGCCCAGCGTGTTGTTCGTCATCGACGTCCTCTCTTCCGTCTTTGAAGGCATTGTGCCACCTAAACACTTGAGCCTATAACAAAGAATCTTTCCCGTAGGCTTTTTATAAGATGGCAAGATTTTCAGCAGCCAATTTGTTTAGTTTTACGCAAAACTTCATGACGTGTCGCTGTTCGACACTCCGTTGCATTATGAAAACCTAACGACACTTTCAAACATGTGTCTGTTTTACAAGCGATCCGTGCGCTGAAAAGGCTCAAGGCTAACTGACTTCCACCAAACTCTGTAGCTTACAGCCCCCTCCGTACGCATCCCCCCCCCCGCAAACTCCGCTCCTTTAGTCTTCTATCTGGCACAAAAAATTCAGCCTCATTACTTCCTGGACAGACTGTGTATTTATTTATTTATTTATTTTACAAAAATTGCGCTCTTAATAACTAACTGCGCAATTAATACTGATTGTTTAAATAGTTTTATTTGCAATACTTATATTCAAATCAATATTTTTTTTCGCTTTTTTTACCCTTTTTTAATAATAACACTGTGCATGCTTAAAAAAAAAAAGTTAATAAAATGCTTGTTTTTACAAATTTAGAGGAGCTTTTTTTTTATTCAAATGAGGCGATTGGGTGTAAAACTTGGTAACTGCCATTTTTTATTTTTCTGATTTTCATGTAAAATTATTTAACTAAATCCTAAAATCCTCCCGAAAGTTTAAGGTTTATTTATTACTGAATAGATGATATCATAATTGAAGATAAATTTTAGATAAGTGCAACCAGGGACGCCTTGCCCATTGGAGCTAAAATACTAAGTTTTTATATAATACTAATATAAAAAATACTAAGTTTTTAGCGTTAAATACCGCAAACAGCATGCTTTTATCTTCATTAGATCCAGAGATATAACACTTTTTGCCTTGAGAAGGGATGCATCAGCTGCCCTCTGACGTGAACTTTAACTTCCTTTATCTCAGACTGAATTTTTTCACGATTTGTCAACTTTAAAAGAATATATCGCAAGTTCCCTGCAAATTATATGTATAAAATTTTTAACAGGATTTTATGCTATATTTCAACAAATTGTCTTCAGGATTTTTAATTTTGAGTGATAATTGTGAAAATATGCTAATTAATGCAAAACTCACTCATAAAAAAAACTTCACTTTTTTACTTAAATTTTTTTTATAAAATTCATAATCAATATTTTAAGAAATCCTAAAGACAAATTAAAATGACACATTTTCTGTACACAAAAGTGTAAAAATTTTGTAAATCGAGTAAGTACTTCCAAAGTTATATCAAAAATTAAATTTATTTAAAAATTTTAAATTTAATTTTTTTTAAATATTTAAAAAATTTTCAGATTTTTTTTTTACTTTTGTTACATTAAAACATATTTCAGAAAACAAATTCATAACAAAATCTCTATAAATTAAAAAAAATAGAATTTTGAGCCCCTACCCCCTTAATTAGAATATTTCAGTCCTTCCCCACAAGTAAGCATCAAATTTGGTGATTTACTGCTCTTTCGGTGCTACAACTTCCGTACATTTTACAATAAATTAACAAGGTCAAAAGCAAGCGAACAAGGTCAAAGGCAAGCAAACAAGGTCAAAAATGAACTGAACGGTCAAAAATGAGCAGTTCATTTTTGAATTTGTTCGCTTGCGGACACGTGTTTGCTGTAGCTGATGCCGAGCTGTTATATTTTTAGCTCGAAACGCGTCCTGTGTATTGTTTTATTTTATGGTGATTTTTTACAAAGTTTTATTACTTTAATTTGTTTGCATATTTGAACAGTAAATATTAATATACGAAAATAATCACATTTATTACGACGGATCGGGCCCCACAAGTAAAAATCGGCAGGAACCGCCACTAAATGCAACGAGTTTTTGTTATTAACACTATACATGCCGCAAGCAGTGTTGCCAAATCTGGCGATTTTTTCATTCAGAAATTTCGAGTTCACACCAGAAAATTTGTAATAGTAATTTTCCTTTATTTTATTTACGAAATATCTATCATTATAATCACCAAAAGTAACTATTTAAAGTTTCTGGGGAGAATTTAGAATTTTTTAACGACAGTTTTATAAATGACTTATAAATACGTCAAGCGACCGTTACAGTGTTAAAATTCCATAACTACAATTAAATAAAATTTGTCAGACAAAAACTTTTGTGTACAGTTAACTTAATGTTCAGTCTTTACAAATCAGCTGATTTAAAGGAGGCAATCACAATGATTTTGCAGGTAGATTTTTTTTTAGAAAACTTGAATATTGAATATCGTGAAAATAATTAATTAAAATCGCATTTTATTAATTACCTGATTTTACACCTGAGACCTTCAAATACTCACGTTGTTTTACGCTTTTCATTTTCTCCCGTAAAATTCGTTTTGACACCTACTATCAAAATTTTAATTCAAAATTTCAAACGCGTTTATAATGCTTGAGGGGAAAGGGAAAGGGAACAAAATTTCAGTAAAATTTTTTTTATGGTTTACTGTATTATAGCGATACTGAAATTAAAAATAGGTGGCACAGATCCAACACAATTTTCTTTCGAGCTTATAGTACCCCCCTGGCGAGAAATAGGATAACTAAATTTTAATTAAATTGATTTTTTATGTTTTTTACAATAAATGTTTAGAATAAGTTTCTGCCACGTCAAATTTGCATTTTGATAAAAAATTTCACGTTATAGGTTCTTTTAGGCTGGTAGCGCCATAGTGAGAAATTACATAACTAAAATTTTAAAATGGATTTTTTTTTTGTGTGTGTGTGTGTGTGTTTTCTTATATGGAAATCATACTCCAAATTAAAATTATACAAATAGGCTCCAAATTAAAGCTCCATCGTCCTCCTTGCCTATTTTTGGAATATTTTATGTATCAAAACTAAACCAAACCTTTAGTACAGACGTATCGCTTAAATGAATATTGGCGGTTCCAGAAATAATACAACTGTATTCAAGAAGTAACATTATCAACAGCAGTATAATTAGTTAACAGCGTAATAAAATCGTTAAAAACTAGAGTAGAATAATACAAACTAAAATTAATGCAAATACTAGTGCCTTTTTTTTTAGAATTTCTTAACGATAGTTTTATACAAGCGATCTGCATAGTGTTGAAATTCCATAAGTACAATTAAATAAAATCTGTCAGACAAAAACTTTTGCGTACAGTTAACTTAATGTTCAGTCTTAACAAATCAGCTGATTTAAAGGAGGCAATCACAATAATTTTGCATGCAGATTTATTTTAGAAAACTTGAATATTGAATATCGTGAAAATTTTTTATTAAAATCGCATTTATTAATTACCTGGTTTTACACCTAAGACCTTCAAATACTCGCGTTGTTTTACGCTTTTCATTTTCTCCCATAAAATTCGTTCTGACATCTATAATCAAAATTTCAATTCAAAATTTCAAACGCGTTAATAATGCTTGAGGGGAGGGGAAAAGGGAACCAAATTTCAGCAAAGTCTTTTTATGGTTTACTGTATGATAACGATACTGAAATTTAAAATAGGTAGCACTTATTCAACACAATTTTCTTGCGCTTATAGCACCCCCTGGTGAGAAATAGGATCACTAAATTTGAATAAAATTGATTTTTTATGTTTTTTACAATAAATTTTTAGAATAAGTTTCTGCCACGTCAAATTTATGTTTTGATAAATTTATATTTTGTGAGAAATTGCATAGCTAAAATTTTAAAATGGACTTTTTTTTGTGTGTATTTTTTTATATGGAAACCATACTCCAAATTAAGATTGTACAAATAGGCTTCAAATAAAAGCTTCATCTTCCTCTTTGCCTATTTTTGGAATATATTATATATCAAAACAAAACAAAACCATTAGTACAGACGTGCCCACTTAAACGAATATTAGTGGTTCTGTAATCTTTAATGTGTAATAAAAGAGTAACGTTATCAACTGCAGTATAATTAGTTAACAGCGTAATAATATCGTTAAAAACTAGAATAGAATAATACAAACTAAACTGAATTCAAATACTAATATAATGCAAATACGTAATAATTTAATGTCAATACATACATGTATTTAGTTTACACTACACTTAACCCTTTTAGGGGCACCGTTTGCAGTCTAAAAACACTTAATTTTAATGCCCAAACTGCCAAATGGCACCAGTAAGTTTTTAATACAATTTCGATCTCATAATAAATGTGAAGACAAACTTTTGATTATTTTCAAATAAATTTGTTCGTAAATTGCGGTGCGAATTAATTATTTGAACATTTTTGGAGCAGAAATTCCTTGCCCCTGAAGGGGTTAAGACAACTCGTTTGAATTTTGTCAAAACTTTATTAAGTTCGTTAAAATTTAATTTATGTTATTTATACAGGTTTTAAAAAGTCTTTTAAAGTGGTTTGTTTTTGTGAAATTTTAGAGGAGCTAATACCGAGTTCTTTTTCGAATGCATACAAAATATCATAATTACCATCTCGAATTCTCGAGCCTCGAAGTGACGGTGCATTACTATTAAAGCCTCGTTAACAGCAAGGAGCGATGGTGAAGGTTCAGCTATCTCATCGGCACTTTTCTTCCTTTTCATCTTCCTTCGATGTTGGTAGGGCATCTTCGGGTTCCGTCTCCTCGTCCTCGTCTATATCGACAAAATCCTTGAGCTGAGATTCCGTGAGCTGCAACAATCCAAAATCGACATCAGGAAAATCTTCTTCAAAGTCGTAAATTATCGTTTCATTGTCCGATATATTAAGGTTTGTGCTTTCTTCTTTTCGTTTCACAAATCGTGCTTTCTTGAAATAATTTGGGGTGATTTTTTTCTCATATCTTTCCATGACCTTTTCACAAAATGTAGCGCAGTCCAAAGGCTAATTTTCTTTATCTGTGCTTTCATCTAAAAAGCGAAGAAGACCTTTTTTCCTGTAATAAGCTTTAAAGAATTGAATAATTCCTTGATCCAGAGGTTGAATTTTACTTGTGTTATTTGCAGGAAGGAACTGAAGCTTGATGTTGTTGAGGCAAATCGATCCATCATCAGTTTTGTGACTGGACATATTATCCATAATCAAAATTATTTTTCAGTTTCCTTTTTTTTCATATTGGCATCTAACTTTATTAGCCACTTTTTTAAATATTCTCATCGTCATCCATGCATTTTGCGAGTGCGTGTATGACACTGGATAACTTTTGACATTCTTTAGACATCGTGGCTGCTTACTATTACCTGTCACTAAATTCTGGAGCTTTTACGTCCCAGCTTGATTTGTACAGAGTAAGAGCGTCACCCGGTCTTTGTTTCTTTTAAATCCTGGAACCTTCTCTTTTTCCCAGTAATAGTTCCAGAAAACGTTGCACAATAAAAAAGCGCTGTTTCATCACAGTTAAATCTATTTTACGGACTATATTCTTCCAGAATGATCTCCAAAATATTCTCACACCATCAGTCACACTGTGAATCATCAACCGATCCTGATTCTCCATGTCCAGTTTTGAAAGTTAAATTGTTTCTCTGTTGCCAACGGTAGAGCCAACTCTTCGATGCACAAAACTTTTCACCTTCTTCAATGTTTTTTGCGATTTCGTTAGATTTCTGCATAATCATAGTGCCATTTATTAATGCTCGTTTCGCCCTTTTCTCTGAAAACCACTCAGCACACATTGATCAATGCTATCAAAATGGGATTTACTTTTCATCTTTCGATCCAAATTTCTATTTTCTCTCCATTCTTCTTAGATTTTTTCGGCATTTCGTTTTACATTGGAAACTTGTGTTTGCGATGTTTTAAAATCTGTTGCTACCTGCACTTCCGTTTACTTATTTAATGCTTCCAAAACTTTAAGTTTATCAGAAAGGTTCAAAGATTACCGTTTTGAATTCATCGTGACGCTTTTGTCCGAACGAATACCGGGATTAAACGAACAAAATACAAAAATATTCCACACTGACCAACTTATTTCACCCTTTTCTCAATTCATTCCAAGAAAAATAAAGTGAGATCACGTGACATATCTATTGTACACCTGCGGCCTAAATCCACGGAGGAAGAACATGAAATTTGTTTTCAGTGTAAAAAAACCAAAAATGAAAAAAGGGGGGAATCCAGCTGAAACGTGTTTTTCACACCCATTTTCAAACATCAGTCACTCAGTTGTGTTTCCACCAATGTATGAATTATGAACAAGTTTGTGTTGCGCCAGTCTGCTGAAAGTCTGGGAGTTTGCATATTAAAGGTACAGTCGTGGAAAAAAAAGTAAACACTCCTACTAACTCCTCAACGAATTATCGTAGAAGAAAGTTACTGGTACCGAACGATTGGAAATAAAGTCTACTTTTAAATGATGTATACAAAATTTCCTTAGGGGGCCATCTACGTATTAAAACGAACCATAACTTTGTTTTTTTCAATAGCAATACACAATTTTGACAGCATAAATGAACTTTACACCCTTCAATTAGCCTAAAAGGAAATTTTTATGCAAATCGTACCATAAGTTTCCGAGAAATTAACTATTTTAAAACGAGCGTATTTTAAGGGCTGTATCCAAATTGAAGTTCCGTACTCTATTGTTAACCGAGAGAGCCGCCTTCTTGATCAAGGCACTGTTTGATAACAGGACAGCAGAAGAAATTTCAAAATATCTACTCACTTCTATCACAGACGGCCCCTTAAACCATCATTTTGCCGTTTTTTAAGCATAATTTGAAAACTATTTGAAAG
Source organism: Maratus speciosus (assembly GCA_963932465.1). NCBI lineage: Eukaryota > Metazoa > Arthropoda > Arachnida > Araneae > Salticidae > Maratus > Maratus speciosus. The sequence continues at coordinate 47,099,823 of OZ010796.1, read as the reverse complement.
AAAAATGTGAAATTTTGGATTTTGATAAAGCAGGACTTAATAAATATAAATCCATCAAAAAAGTTGTAGGTTGCAATTCATAATTTTTTCGAATATTAATTTCGAAATTCATAATTCATATCATAAAATTATAAAAATTGCAAATTCAGCGTATTTATGTTTGGGCACATTAGTATTATTGCTGCAGAAAAGATTAGCACATTAGGGGCATAATTTCAGGAGATATAAATAAAAATATGAAAATGTAATTTAACATTAGAAGCACTAAATTTTGAATGTTTATAATTCAAAAACTTATCATTCAAATGACTTGAAATTTGGTGTCTATTCATAGTTTAAACTGAAGATTTGAAATACCTTGTTAAAGTTGGCTATTGCCATTGAAAAAAATTAGGTTTGGGCTCGTTTTAATGTTGGGTTGTTTTTCTCTTCTACTAATTTTACACTCCACTTTTAATTTACTCAAATAATTTTCACCAATGACATTAACCTGACCTCATATTTTTAAAGAATATGTGAGCAGTTTACCACAAAATAGATGTTGTTACCAAAGAAAAGAAACTAAAAAAAATAAGCAAATTTGCTTCGAGAAATATCACTTTAGTAAATTGAAATTTAGAGCAATTACCAACAAACAAAAACAGAATAGTGAGGAAATACATAAATTAACTTTAAGTATATTAAAATGTTGCCATTAGAAATTGCAAGATTAAACCTTAATTCTTTAACAGTAACAACACCCTCAACCACTCACAACTTATGAAGAGAATACCACCAACACTACTGGATTTGAAAACATAAGACATTCATAATAAAAAAAAGGAAAAGTAAAATTTGATTACCACAGAGCCAGAAAGGTGAAAGGTAAACTCTTAAGTCTGCACCAATTTTAAACAATATGTTTCAATAATTTAAAAGGATGGAATAAAAAATTATGACTGCACTTTATATTCTCAAATCCAGGGGCCAAATAATCGTATAGTGTCATTAGCATTGAAAAGTATAAAATCTGATGAATTTCACTTCTGACAAAGTTCTTTCTTAAGCCACTCATTTATGTATCAAAATTTGTATTAATTATTCCAGTGGCTACCTAGATTTCAGTATTTATAATTTTTTTTTTTTGAAACAATGCTTACTCTTTTCAGAAGTCAATTACTTATATATAATACTTTATTTTTTCTCTTTTTTTTTTTTTTTTTTTTTTTTTTTTCTGAGGGAACACATGTACGACTGAATCTCCGTCTAAAATGGATCTTGTTACCATATTACCTAACTCCTTAATTTAAAGACTTAAGAACCAGCATAAGTATAACCAGAAAAGTAAGTTAATAAGAGGGGTAACACACATTAAAATTAATCCACACAACACTCATAAAATGAAAGGGAAATGCATAGTAAGCATAAAAGCCATTAATCAAAAAAAAGGTAACAAAACCCTCAATTCATTTCGCACAGTATTCCTCCTTTAATACTTAATCTTACTCCTGATACAGAGTTAACAGATCTTAAGATTCTTTAGTATTTATTTCATTTACTGATAAGATTAAAACCTTTTTTTTTTTTTTTAGAGATTAATTTAGTTGAAAGAGAAGTGAGCAAAGCAGAGCAATACATTTGACATCATTTTATTAAGGTTCAGATCTTATTAAGAATTTAATATTATTTTTGCCAATATTTTGCAGTGAGATTTTAGTATAAAAAAATCAATTTGATACATGACAGGGTTTAACTCAAAATAGTTTTTAATTTAAAAGAGTCGTTTAACTATTATCATATTGCAGAAAATTTTCAATACAACAAAAACTCAATTAAATATTTAGCAAAGAATACCTCAAAATAGTTTTCACTTTAAAATAGCCATTTTAAACCAACAAATTGCGAGGGTATTTCGATTCCTTCTGATACTTTTGACATAAATAAATATGTAAGAGATAATCAAAACAGCACAGAAAATTCTACTTACATTAAAGGCAATTCAAGAGAAGGTGTAGGCTATAACATCATTTTACTCTTCTTTATTTTTTTTTATCTATTAGCAGTCCTTCTAATAGGGTGGAGACAAGGTCAATATGTGTATACTTTTCTTTAGACGAATGGATGTTGGTATTCTCACATAGAAGCTATCTTTGTCCATATTAACTCTTTCTTTAAACCCAGGGTAACCACGGATATCACAGACTGTTCATAAAAGGAAAAATCGTTCAAGGGATCACCTATCAACTTTCAATGAGGATGTACTAAACCATCATTTCCTCTACGATTTCATTACACGCACACATCCAGTTTCTGTGCCGAGAATCTCTTCAGATGTACCTGAATTCTGAAATCAAGGCGATGATAGGCACATGCTGATTGCGTTTCGTTAATTTCAGCGAATGCCCATAGGTTTTTTTCTTAGTTTCTTAAGACAACATGAGCTTCTAAATCTTCAATTTTAAAGTAACCATAAATTTTGTTCCAACGGTATGAGTGGGATCAATCATGGTTGCTGCTGTACCCACGCTTGGTAAAAAAAAAAAATTCTTTAAAGATAGCAGGACCATCTGACACGTCCGTTTTCTTGAGAGACTATTTTCTTCTCTCCTAGTTTTAACAAACCCTAAACATAGTCTGACCACTGGTCAGGGGAGGGCTAAAAGAAAGCCTCCTTTCCCCCTACCCCCACTCACTAAGAGAAAAATATCACATCTTTACTGTCCGAAAACTCCTGCCTTAACTAACTTTTTCCCCGTATCGTGTAATACAATTTCACACGTGCACTCTTACTTGCTGACGTCAGACGCTCCTATTCGCTAATCTGGTAGGGTTCAACCACTTATCTAAAAGGGGGTGTAATCCACTTTCCACCTTATACACTTTTTCTAATGGGCCACCCATCTTTAAATGCCAAGCAAACTATCTCTTCTCACGGCAGTATCCCATAAAAATTTCAAAAATTGTCTGTATGACAATAACTTTTAAAAGGAGGGTTATAAAATTGCACCAAGCATTTTACTTAAAAGGCTCATAAAATTTTATATACATGGTTGGCCACCCAAGCAGGCTTTTAGGCTGTGATGATAAGCAACACAAAATTGTGGGAGAATGCATTCGCAGATTTTTTCCCGCGCTCATTTTATACTAACAAAACGGGGTTGCCATTCTCACAGGGTGCACCTGTTACATTTCCACCCCCCTGTTTGGTACTGAGAAACGTTTTTCTCTCTTTTTCTTCTTTTTTTTTCTCTGCCCCAAAACATGAAACACATACGCAGAACAACATTGTACTTTAAGGGTTCTAACAAGGATATAGGGGGTGTATATACATACAATTTGATAATATTTAGGTACTGGAATATTTTTAAATATACTGTAACATGGGGGATCAGTCCGACCATCTCAGATCCAGCCTTATTTAGTTTAAAGGTACTTTAGGAGCACCCTGTGTATTGCTGTCACTACTAGGTTGATTTACATTTACATTATTCGTTTGATCCCTATTACTATTCCCTTGATTATCATGATTATCTGTACCCCTATTGCTATAATCATTCCTATCCCTATCACTATAATCATTTCTGCCCCTATTGTTATTACCACTTCTACCCCTACTTCCCCTATAGTTAAAGTCCTGTCTATCTCTACCATTATAATTATAATCATTTCTGTCTCTATTTTCCCTAAAATAAGTATTATCAGGTTGGCCAGGATACCCTCGATAATTGTTGCCATAGCCCCCACGGCCCCTATAGTTACTAAACCTGCCCCTACCATAATTGTTTTGATACCTAGCTTGTGGGCAATCTCGTGCAAAGTGGCCTATCTCAGAACAGATATAACACGAAAAATTACGCATATTTGTTCTTTCCTGCCTCTGCATCTCGCTCCGTTTATCATTACTTTGCACCAAACTTTCGATTTTCGCTGTGAGTAATTCTACTTGTTCCCTTAGTTTATTTATTTCCTGCTGTGACTGTTTCGATTCGCTTTTTGGGTGCACAGTAGGGTGGAACTTAAGTATAGGGTAAAAAAAAAACTTTTTTATTTTAATGTGTAATAGGGAAAACTTTTTTCCTTTTTGGATGTCTAAACTTTCGGCTGAAAAGGTTTTTTTAAATTAAGTTGTTTTCCGGTTCCTCAAGGAGGTCAAAGTTTTGAAATTTCAGTATAAAGTAACTGAAAGTAAACAACGTAGCTGTTAGCTCATATCTACTTTTATTTAGCAAATAGTATCCAGAAGTCACCACGAGGAGGTGGTTAAATATCGACTTCCACCCTCCTTACCTCCTTTTGTTATGAATTAATTAAATTGGATATTCAGCCTACTGTCTTTTTAGGCAAACTTTGTCATTACATTGTGGGAATTCAACTTTCCCAAGATTAAGCCGTCTTATGCTTAATATTTAAAGACGGTTGACGCAGCTCGCGGGACAATTTTGACACACGTTTCCACTGTTTGAGTACGACAAGGAAAATCTAAAATTCAGGTGTATCCCCTGTTTGTACTTTTTTTAAGTTCTTCATCCGATCAGACCGTCAAGATAGGATCAATGTTTTTATAGTCTATAATTTCAATATGTTCGCATTTTTTCAAGTCGCTTTCCTACTGATCCAGAAAATCCTTTTGTACCCGTAGTTTTTCAGCAAGATGTTGAAATAAGTATCTAAGAAAAAAGTTCATTTGCATGTAATAATCAAATTATCCATTATAAAGTTTTTAGGGTATTGCTTCCGATGTTTTAACAACTCCAGATTTGCATCCTGCATTAAAGGCGTTTCTGTTTCACCTAATAACTCTCAAACTTGAAATGTCTGTATTATTATTTTGAAAATACACCAAAATTGCAGTGGCTATATTAATATAAGAAGAAGATATCAATGAAATATGACCAATATATTTTTATCCTGGTTTTTGAACTGAGACCAGATGTTCGTCTTAAATGATTCTTTATACTTTTTTCCCTCTGCTTCAGTTATCATTGCGTTATCCTTTCTGCCATAAAAATACTAACCTTCTAAAATTAACTCATTTCGTCTTTCCTGTTCTTTCAAATTCTTCCTTTTATTTTCTCTTTGTCATCTTCAAGTCCTTCTTTCAGTTACCTTTTCTTTATTATCATCAGAAATACTCATATCTTCTAAGGGGCCATTTGCAATAATATTTGCAGTTCTGTCTAATACTCCGGTTCTTTCACCGTGTTGATTATCAAATTCAGGTTTAGAAAAACAACCGATTGAACTAGTTCCTTCCGAACTGTTTTTTACACTTGACGATTCAATCAAAACATCATTTTTTTGTTTTAAAATAACTTTTTTCCTTGATATTTCCATTTCCAAGCTTGCTACACATTTTTTGTAGTTTTTATATCTATTGATCCTATTGTCATCACCCCATCTCTCTTTGGTCTTTGAAAAGGTGACGTTCTTGTTCTGATAATATTTACTGCTTTTACACAAAGAAATGTTTTTTAGAGGATTACCTAACATTTTGCAATTTTATATTGGATGTGGGATTATTCTTTCTAATCTTAATATTTTTCTTCAAATTTTGACATTTCTCGCACTAGTCTCTAATCATTTTTTATGATTTGTGTATCAGAAACCGTTGGAATTGAAGGTCTCAGCAATACACTTTTAATTGTATCATCAACAGCTTTAGATATTTTAGAAATAGTGTGTACCAGATTCCAGCTGTCAGATTTTAAGTTAAATTGAACCCAAAAATAATGTTTCATAACTTCTTCATATGTTCGTCAAAGATGACAGTCTAATGTTAATTGTTTTGGTTCACGAAATACAGGACACTTCAACAATTATCTAGATTTAGGTACGTTAACAGACTTTGTCACTTTTGACACCGAATGTTTATCGAAAAATAATTAAAGAAACTGTTAACACCCGTTAAATCGGACTAACTTGTTATGTGTCGCAGCCAAATAAATCAGAGACAATGAAAACCGACGCCCACGACGCTGACTTCTACAAAAGTCAAATAAAGTGGGGATAACTTTTCTAAGGCACTCAAACTAAATTATTCTCTTTATTACAGGACATTAACACTTAATTAATTTAATTTTGCAAAATATAAATTTAACAATAAGCTTAAAAAACTTTTCATGCAATTATTGGCTTTTTTTCGTTTTTTATGGAAAATCAGGTGCTTTGAGGAACCGGAAAATATCATTTTAAAATTAAAAGAAAAATATTTTCTTTTTATGGAGTTAAAAAGGAAAAAAATAATCACTATTAGAATATAAAATTCGAAACTTCGTTTTTTAGTTCCACCCTAGTGCACAGCGGCACACGCTACACTTTGTTGTACACACTGAGGTGTAAAAGGGGTACTAACGTCATTTTGCAGATTGTAAAAAGGGTTTACACTAACACTCCTACATGTCTTTTCTTCTAAAAGCGCAACTCTGAGGATTTCTTCGGGTGTCTGTGGATTTTTTGTGATAACCCCCCTCCTAATTTCAGGGGAAATGTTACCAAGGAGCATCGAGTGCAAAATAGCATTCCTATTTTTTTCTACTACATCACCCTGCAGCCCATCAATATCCAACGCTTTAAGCGACATATCATATGCCCTATCATAGAAATCCTGCACAGACATATGGGGTGTTTGCTTGAAACTGAAAAAATTCGAGAGTGCTACATCCGGAGTGATATGGTGGGTGTATCTTTCCTTAAAAATTTTTATAATATCATCTACTGGTTTTCCCTTATTAAGCTTATATAATCTAGCTGCTCCCCCATTTACTCTACTAAACAAAGCAAACTTTTTGTCTTCCTCTTCCCATTTGAAAAAATTAGCCAAACTATAAAAATTTTCAAAAAATTCATTGAAGGGCACTGAATTTGCCTCACCGCTAAAAGGTGGAATGGAGGAAATATTTTCCATAAGTGCATTCTTCTTTTGGACCAGTGCAAAATCTTTGATGTGATCGTCAGTAGCCATAATTAGTACAAGAAAATTTCAAGAGGGGTGCAACTATTCACAGAAAAGTAAATTCGTACAAAAAAATACCACGAAAACTCTTAAAATTACACCAGTATGGAAAAAAAATATCCACAGCAATCCTTAATCAGTAGTACAGAACCACACACTTACCTTTCACATGTTTATATAAAAATGCAACAAAATTTTAAAAACAACAAACCAGGACTAAATGTCACGGTACCATTCTTGTTGGGTTGTTTTTCTCTTCTACTAATTTTACACTCCACTTTTAATTTACTCAAATAATTTTCACCAATGAAATTAACCTGACCTCATATTTTTAAAGAAGGTGTGAGCAGTTTACCACAAAATAGATGTTGTTACCAAAGAAAAGAAACTAAAAAAAAATAAGCAAATTTGCTTCGAGAAATATCACTTTAGTAAATTGAAATTTAGAGCAATTACCAACAAACAAAAACAGAATAGTGAGGAAATACATAAATTAACTTTAAGTATATTAAAATGTTGCCATTAGAAATTGCAAGATTAAACCTTAATTCTTTAACAATAACAACACCCTCAACCACTCACAACTTATGAAGAGAATAACACCAACACTACTGGATTTGAAAACATAAGACATTCATAATAAAAAAAAGGAAAGGTAAAATTTGATTACCACAGAGCCAGAAAGGTGAAAGGCAAACTCTTAAGTCTGCACCAATTTTAAACAATATGTTTCAATAATTTAAAAGGATGGAATAAAAAATTATGACTGCACTTTATATTCTCAAATGCAGGGGCCAAATAATCGTATAGTGTCATTAGCATTGAAAAGTATAAAATCTGATGAATTTCACTTCTGACAAAGTTCTTTCTTAAGCCACTCATTTATGTATCAAAATTTGTATTAATTATTCCAGTGGCTACCTAGATTTCAGTATTTATATATATATATTTTTTTTGAAACAATGCTTACTCTTTTCAGAAGTCAATTACTTATATATAATACTTTATTTTTTCTCTTTTTTTTTTTTTTTTTTTTACTGAGGGAACACATGTACGACTGAAATTCCCTCTAAAATGGATCTTGTTACCATATTACCTAACTCCTTAATTTAAAGACTTAAGAACCAGCATAAGTATAACCAGAAAAGTAAGTTAATAAGATGGGTAACACATTAAAATTAATCCACACAACACTCATAAAAGGAAAGGGAAATGCATAGTAAGCATAAAAGCCATTAATCAAAAAAAAGGTAACAAAACCCTCAATTCATTTCGCACAGTATTCCTCCTTTAATACTTAATCTTACTACTGATACAGAGTTAACAGATCTTAAGATTCTTTAGTATTTATTTCCTTTACTAATGAGATTAAAACCTTTTTTTTTTATTTTAGAGATTAATTTAGTTGAAAGAGAAGTGAGCAAAGCAGAGCAATACATTTGACATCATTTTATTAAGGTTCAGATCTTATTAAGAATTTAATATTATTTTTGCCAATATTTTGCAGTGAGATTTTAGTATAAAAAAATCAATTTGATACATGACAGGGTTTAACTCAAAATAGTTTTTAATTTAAAAGAGTCGTTTAACTATTATCATATTGCAGAAAATTTTCAATACAACAAAAACTCAATTAAATATTTAGCAAAGAATACCTCAAAATAGTTTTCACTTTAAAATAGCCATTTTAACACAACAAATTGCGAGGGTATTTCGATTCCTTCTAATACTTTTGACATAAATAAATATGTAAGAGATAATCAAAACAGCACAGAAAATTCTACTTACATTAAAGGCAATTCAAGAGAAGGTGTAGGCTATAACATCATTTTACTCTTCTTTATTTTTTTTTATCTATTAGCAGTCCTTCTAATAGGGTGGAGACAAGGTCGATCGGTGTATACTTTTCTTTAGACGAATGGATGTTGGTATTCTCACATAGAAGCTATCTTTGTCCATATTAACTCTTTCTTTAAACCCAGGGTAACCACGGATATCACAGACAGTTCATAAAAGGAAAAATCGTTCAAGGGATCACCTATCAACTTTCAATGAGGATGTACTAAACCATAATTTCCTCTACGATTTCATTACACGCACACATCCAGTTTCTGTGCCGCGAATCTCTTCAGATGTACCTGAATTCTGAAATCAAGGCGATGATAGGCACATGCTGATTGCGTTTCGTTAATTTCAGCGAATACCCATAGGTTTTTTTTCTTAGTTTCTTAAGACAACATGAGCTTCTAAATCTTCAATCTTAAAGTAACCATAAATTTTGTTCCAACGGTATGAGTGGGATCAATCATGGTTGCTGCTGTACCCACACTTGGTAAAAAAAAATTCTTTAAAGATAGCAGGACCATCTGACACGTCCGTTTTCTTGAGAGACTATTTTCTTCTCTCCTAGTTTTAACAAATCCTAAACATAGTCTGACCACTGGTCAGGGGGAGGGCTAAAAGAAAGCCTCCTTTCCCCCTACCCCCACTCACTAAGAGAAAAATATCACATCTTTACTGTCCGAAAACTCCTGCCTTAACTAACTTTTCCCCCGTATCGTGTAATACAATTTCACACTTGCACTCTTACTTGCTGACGTGAGACGCTCCTATTCGCTAACCTGGTAGGGTTCAACCACTTATCTAAAAGGTGGTGTAATCCACTTTCCACCTTATACACTTTTTCTAATGGGCCACCCATCTTTAAATGCCAAGCAAACTATCTTTTCTCACGGCAGTATCCCATAAAAATTTCCAAAATTGTCTGTATGACAATAACTTTTAAAAGGAGGGTTATAAAATTGCACCAAGCATTTTACTTAAAAGGCTCATAAAATTTTATATACATGGTTGGCCACCCAAGCAGGCTTTTAGGCTGTGATGATAAGCAACACAAAATTGTGGGAGAATGCATTCGCAGATTTTTTCCCGCGCTCATTTTATACTAACAAAACGGGGTTGCCATTCTCACAGGGTGCACCTGTTACATTTCCACCCCCCTGTTTGGTACTGAGAAACGTTTTTCTCTCTTTTTCTTCTTTTTTTTTCTCTGCCCCAAAACATGAAACACATACGCAGAACAACATTGTACTTTAAGGGTTCTAACAAGGATATAGGGGGTGTATATACATACAATTTGATAATATTTAGGTACTGGAATATTTTTAAACATACTGTAACATTAATATGTAGATGGCCCCCTAAGCAAATTTTATATACAACATTCAAAAGTAGATTTTACTTCCAGTCGTTTGGTACCAGTAACGTCCGTCTACGATAATTTGTTGAAGAGTTAGTAGGGGGTGTTTACTTTTTTTTCCCACGACTGTACATAGGGCAGAGCTCCCTAGTATATATACAGGGTGTTTCATAAAAGATGGGAAAAACTTTAAGAGGTGGTTGCACACATCCAAACAAACAATTTTCATCAAAGAATGTATAGTCGGAAATAAGACGCAAAGGTGCTGGCGCATTTGGAAACTTGGTCCATGCAAACGTTAACGCTCTATTCCTGTTGCGATTTATTGGGAGAAGAACGGCATTAATAGCATGCAAATGTGATATGGAGAAGAAGAAGAACACGTATTCAAAATTTTGCCTAAATTCATACATAAAAGCCACTGATCCAAGAGTGGAATGGTCAATCGCAGTAGAAACGTATTGGAAGATGTTGCACTTCACTAATACGGAAAAGGCTGACATGTATTTTTTCTACGGAACTGCAAATGGAAATGGCTCAGATGCTCGATGATTGTTCGGGAAACGGTTTTCCACATCGATTTTTTCACTTAATTGTTCTTTGTGTATTTTTGCCTCGTATAACGATATCACCTTTGGCACCCACTAGCACCTTTGCGTTTTAATTCCGACCATGCATTCTTTGATGAAAGTTGTTTGTTTGGATGGATATATCACGGCTTGAAGTTTTGCTCATCTTTTATAAAACACCCTGTGTATATATACATATTACACAGGGTGTTTATGAGTGACAAAACTTAAGGGCCAAGAAGAAATGTACACGTAAATGAGAATCTACATGAGATTGTGGATCAAGAAGCAAACAATAGTATTAACAGAATGTTACACAGGATTTAATATAAAAATTTAGTTGAAACGATGCATACAGGGTATTACCAGAGGTTCTTTTACTGAAACGTGAATATTGTCCGAAAACATGACTGTACGTACAAAGAAAGCAAAATACTCACAATGAACAATCGTCAGTGCCATATCAATAAAGGCCACCGTGTAATGCGGGACGACTTTCAACACGGCGTGCAATACTCAGAACAACATGATTCAGTAGCTGTTGAGAGAAGTTGCCCCATACCTCCCTCACTGCTCGGATGAGAGTTTCCTTGTGTGTGGGAGGAAATTTTCGAGCAGCAATATGTCTCTCCAAGGCATCTCATACATTTTCAATGGGATTCAGGTCAGGAAAACGTGCTGGCCAGTGTATGCGATGGATATCTTCGGCCACAAGACAATCTTGTACAGACTGTGTGCGATGACAAGGTGCGTTATAGTCCATAAAACGAAACTTTTCGTTGACAGCACCTCAAAAAAGTTGAACATGTGGAAGCAGGACGTCTTCAATGTACCGTCTACCGGTCATGGTCCCTTAGTCAAGCACATAGACATCCGTGCGGCCATGGAACATAATGCACGCCCACACCATGATACTTGAAGTCGCATATCGATCTCTTTCTAGAATATTTTCTCGACTGTAAGCACTACCAAACTCGCGTCATATCAGTTTATGTCTACAATCAGACGATACACTGAATCTACTCTCATCTGAGAACAGCACGGTAGACCAGTCGTCATCAGTCCAATTGCGGTCATACGGCACCACGGTAAACGGGCGCTATGTTGGCGTCTCGAGAGTGGGACACACACAAAAGGTCTTCGGGCGTATAGTCCACCCCTTTTCAAACGTCTTGCAACAGTTTTCCGGGATATTTTACTTCCTGTGGCAGCACAAAGTTGATTTGCTAATTGACCAGCTGTGCTGCGTCGGTTCCTTTTTGCCGATATAACAATATAGCGATAATTTTGGAACGTCGTACTGTTAGGAAGACCTCCTCCTTTGTGCCTAGTACATATTCCACTCTTTTGGAATGCCACCCATAGCCTACAAACAATACTGTGCGCGGTGCTAAATTCAAGGGCAACATCTCTCATTTTGCGTCCTTCTTTCAACTTTTCGATTATTCTACCACGAGTAATATCATCTAAATGATGCCTCGAAGACATGTTCAAAATTTCAATGTTCAAGCTTCCCTCCATCTCCTATAATTTTTACATCTAATGACAACTCACAGCACCCGCCAATTGCCTAAAATCTCTTATCTCTGCTGTCAGGTGATCGACAAAAGCGGAAGTACAAAATTTGCATAAGTTTCACAAAACAGAGTACATCCCGCATTCATGCAAATTTACACGTGCTGCTGCGGATCTATTTCTAACTGTAATCGTTGAAAATAACAGTGGTCCTTAAATTGTGTCCACCAGTGTATACTCAAAGGTAAATCAACCTACGTGATCCATGAGAAAAATAACAGAAATAGAAGAGATAATCCCAGTGATGACAGATAAAGTTTTACAAGACATTAAATGTATGAAAAAAGGTAAATGCCCTGGCGAAAACGGAATTACAATTGACCTTATCAAAGAAGCAGGAGAAGAATTTACAAAAATGCTATCCTTACTGTTTTCCAAATATCTCGAGAAGTCATATGTACCAGAAGATTGGAATAATGCTGTGATGGTGCAACTTTATAAGAAAGAGGAGAAGGAAAAACCTTAAAAACTACTGCCCGATCAGCTTACTGTCAGTGATTTATCAAATTTACACCAAAGTTTTAACGACAAGACTTGAATCATGATTCAAGTCTTGTGTCCTCAAGCCTCTGAGTCCAGAGCTGCAGCTCTGGACTCAGCTCAACCTAGAGAACAAGTAGGATTCCGAAGTGGATTTAGCACAATGAATCATACTTAAACAGTAAGGGAACTCATAGAAAAACACAAGGTATATAATTTACCTCTCTGCCTTGCCTTTATTGTTTATGAAAAAGCGTTTGATTCGGTCTACACATAAGCAGTAGTAGAATCTCTGGAGAACATTGGTATAAACAAACATTATATAAATATCATAAAGAAGATTTACAAGAAAGCAACAGAAACCATTCGTTTGGACAAAGGAAAAGTAAAGATCAAGCTTGGAAGAGGGGTAAGACAAGGAGACATCATTTCGCCTAAGCTTTTTACTGCTGTCTTAGAAAATATTTTCAAGAAGCTGGATTGGGAAAACAAAGGGATTAGAATAAATAGGGGATATTTAAGTCATCTCCGGTTTGCTGGCGACGTTTTAATTTTCAGTAATAGTCCTGAAAATTTGAAAATATGCTAAATGATTTGACAGAAGCTAGCATGGGATTAAAAATAAATTTGGAAAAGACTAAAGTGATCTTCAATTAATTTGCATAAAAAAAAATCGTCTACAACAACACTGAGATTAAAGAAGTGCAAAGTTATGTGTACCATGGACAGGAAATATCATCGGATAATAGTATCATGAATGAAACCAATAGAAGAATAAGAAATGGATGGAGTGCTTTTAAGAAGAACAATATTATTCTGAAGAGTAACATGCTTCTTCATTGAAAAGAAAGGTGTTTAACCAATGTGTTTAGCCTGCACTAACTTATGGAGAAGAAACATGGACGCTAACAAATCGGATGGTACAAAGATTGCAAATAGCACAGTGAAGTATGGAAAGATGTATGTTAGGCATAACTAGAAAGGACAGAAGAGAATAACCTGGATAAGAAGTCAGACGAAAGTTTTTGACATTTTTGAGAGAATTAAACGGCTAAAATGAAAGTGAGCTGGGCACATTGCAAGAAGACAAGACAATAGATGGAGCACAAACATCCTACAGTAGTATCCCAGAGATGTAAAACGACCAAGAAGAAGACCTCGAGTAATATGGAGTGACGAAATCAGAAAAGTGACCGGTATTAATTGGATGACTAAAGCACTAGACAGGAAACAATGTAATAATCTGGGGGAGACCTACATCCAGTAGTGGATTGAAAACGGTTGATGATGATGATGATATACATATATCGAATTTTCTGAAAAGTTAACAGTCGTAAGAAACCATTAGAGATACAATATAAAAGATATTTTTAACAGTCATTTATCCAATTTTTTATAACAAGGTTTCCAAATTAATGTATATATACAGGGAAAGAGTGGTAAAACCATGAATTCGGGTGAAACCGGATACTTTGTTTTGATTCAATCTAAGCAGCTATCTAGCGAGTAATGGTTGAAATACTTTCAAGAAGATACTTTCAAGATACCAATTCAAGAAGAAGAAATGGCCATTCCGGTATATCCTTAGTGGCATTTGTGTATTATCCGTGTTGAAAAGTTTATTTTATCATTCTTGTTTTAATATTTGCTAGTTTTCGATATTTTTAAATATGAACGCATTTAAAATTATAGAATTTTTTTACATTATTGCATTGTAGTATATTTAATAAAAATTTATTTCCCACGACAAAACTGTTTATAGCATTTATAGGTATATTTATATGACTTGCTTTGCTATTCTCATTCTCTTGTGGTAAGACCAAATATCCTACGTGGGATAAAACTGGCTGTTGAAGAACAGTACTTCAAAAGCTAGTAAACAATGGTTGAAAAAAATACAGTGAATGTCAGTTAGTGATGAAATTATGTTGTATAGATTCAAAACATACTTTCATCACTAAGTAATATATTTTTCCATTCTTCTTCGCTCCATAAACGTCTTGATTTACACCAATTAAATCTTATATATTTTTGCTTTGCAGTCATGAGAGATTTTGTTTTCGGTATACGAGATTCAAACTTAAATTTATGGAGACGTCTTAATGTTCTCGATGTAGAAACTTCAACTCCTTCTTCTTTCCATTTTCGGTGCAAGAATTGCACACTTTTAAAACGGTTTTTCTTAGCTATAGGCTTCAGTTTCCTGTCAGCTCTAGCAGATGCGTTTGGTTTTCGGCCGCCATTTCGGCGATTATTCTGAAATTTTCCATTTTTTGAATATTGTGTTGGTATTTTACTAACGCTTGATTGCGAACAATGTAAATAATTCCCTATATAACATTGATTTTTACTGTGACGATACAAATCAACCATACGAAGTTTAATAGATTCAGGAATATCACCCACACGACCCATTTTAAGACGAAAAAGCAAACAAACTGTAAAAAGAACACCGATTTTAAATAAAATCGTCTGAATTTAATCAATGATGCCACCAGTTATAAATTGGTAATAATTAAAGGAGAATTAATGCGAAATATTCTAATATTTTGAACCACTTGAATAAATATTCTAATATTTTGACTTTGACTTATCAAAATAATTTGTTTTCAATTAATCTTTTCAGAAATGATATTAATTTTAAGATAATAAATAAGTTTAATCAACAATAAGTTCTTAATAAAAATATCGTTTGCATATTTGCATTAAGAGATGTTAAGTTACCAGACGATATTTCCAGTTTGTGAAAAAAAGTAATTATTCTAATATTTTGAATATGAGCAGTACATAATTTAAAAGTCAACTCTATGGAGCAACGTATGAAAAAAAATCTAGTCAAATATCGTAACAATTCAGAAAGATATCGGAGTTAGAATGAGCAAAATTTTAGTAGTTCTCTAAAAGCAGCTGAATGATAAGGGATTTTCCAGAAACTGTCATTTTTAATTTTTCATTTTCATTTTTTATTGATACTTTAGTTCTTCTTGGATAAGCACAAGAACGAGCCTATACCATGATCAAAAGAAGTATCAAAATCGAAGCATTTTTTCCAAATCTACTCGTTGATACTCACTAAATACTTACTTTTTTTTCTGAAAGTCAGTTAATAAAAAATGACAATTTGTGTAAAATCCCTTATCATTCAGCTGCTTTTAGAAAACAACTAAAAATTTGCTCACTTTAACGTCGATATCTTTTTGAATTTTTACGATATTTGACTAGATTTTTTTTAATAAGTTGATCCATAGAGTTGGCTATTAAATTATGTAAAATGATCCTTGTTATCATTCGCGCATGCGTAGATAAAAATGATTTCATACAACTGCTCATATTTCCTAAAATATTTAATATATTTATATTCCAATTGCACTATATTGTTTCTACTATATTTTGTCAATTTTTCTGAAACCGGCGTTAAATTTGGTTGAAAACCCTGCATATTATAAGCAAAAAACATGCAAGAATTATTTAATTTTTTAAAATAAATCGCTATATCTCTATTAATATACATGCTATTCTTACACAAAATAATACACATATTGCACAATGTTTGTTTATTTATATTCGGTAGCGGTAAATCATTTAGTGCATTTTATTTTACAGGGTGATCCCAAGTATTATTTTTTTCTTTGATTTTTTGTTGGCCGCCTAATTGCCCCCCTTATCAAATCGACATTGCTAAATATGAGGTAATACCTGTTCTTTTCAATCCAGAACTTCCAGAAGAAGAATGTCAAGTATATTTCAAAATATTCGACAAAATGTCTAAAATTGAAAGTTGCCGGTCATTAATGGCAATATAGTGTATTATGATGCAACGAAGTAATCTGAAATTTTGTGAATCAGTTTGAAATTTGTTTTCAACATTTTTAACAGAAAAAAAACTAGTATTGGAACTATGTGAGCCTGGAACTGTGTGTGAATATTACATAGGTTGTCCGAAAAGTACAGGGTGATCCAAAAGTCTCTTGAGAAATAACAAAAGAGGAAAATCATGTATCAGGCATAAATTACCCACACATTCCAAATTCTGTAACAAAACTTCACCGTTTAGTAAGGTGAAAGATGATTGATCAGTAAACAATTTGGAAACCGCATAACATATTTTAAAAACCAATTTCATCAAATACCAATATTTTTCGGGAAAATATCCGAATTTTTATAGCATCCTTGTATATAGGGGAGGCTAAGGGGGAGGGGTTATTTTTTAAATATTGAACGTAGAATAAAGTTTTATATATCATTTTATTCGTTATACAATCAGTTATCAAAATAAAATTGCCACGTAAGTGTAATATATAAGCAATTTGAAAAATGATCGATTTTATACATGAGCAAATAATGGGTCAAAGCTCCCCACATATGGGAGGGTTGACCCACTATATGGGAGGGTTGACCCACTATATGGGAGGCTTGACCCACTTTTTTTATATATTGAAATATTTGTGAAATAAAATAAAATCAGTTTTAAAAAAGCAAAATAGCTTTATGCTAGATGCTTTAATTATTATAAAAAATATTTTTGATAATATGATGCTAAAACAAACTTGTTTAGACGCAGTTACAAGTCACAGGAGGATAATTTTGTTTTAAACATAATTTGTCTGAGAAGGTATAATATTGTACAGCAGGAAGAATGAAATTTTAACATTTAAGACAGTGTTCCATTAGAGACAGGTTCTGTTTTCATTGGGTTTCATGTATTATTATGTGATTATGTGTCATGTATTATTATGTATTATCATGTATTATTACGGATTTACGAGACCTGTTCCGCTTTTTTTAGTCTCCTTGTCCTACTTTTTGTGACACTCGACCTGGCAACTCTAGTTGTCACATTGTTTGGCTTCATCTCACTGTATTCATCCTAGTAAGATTTCTCTACATGCCTTCCTAAATGTTCTTTTGCAGGCGCATGAGCACTTAACTTATAATTAACATATTTTTACCCTTTCAGGAGCAAAGTACTTTCAGTACTAAAATGTTCAAATAAATGACTGGCACCGGAATTTATAAACATTTTTTATTTGAAAGTAAGAAAAAGGCTATATTTCATATACATATAAAAAGGAAACGATTTTAGCAAAATTCTGGTGCCATTGTGGAGTTTGGGAATTAAAATTAAGTGGTTTCGTAAACATACCACTGCCCTTGAAATGGTTAAAACTGCTGCTTTCATATTTTCTAGTCCTTATAGTCTTTTCTACTGTTTCTATTTACCTATTGTAAGTAATATTTAAAAGGAAAAATGTTCCTATCAACTTCTCCATTTATATTTCATTAATTTTTTTCTTGCAGTGGATACTATAGCAATTTTTCACATCTTTCTTTAATCAGTTTTAGACATTTTCTTTTCCATCATCCTATTTTACTGTAGCATTACAGAATGCATTTACATTCTTTTTTATATATAACCATTAGCCTTTCATTATGCACAGTGTATAATAAAAATATTTCCAAAACCACTTAATTAAAGGAGCCTTGAACCCTCCCTCACATTGACTGGGTCAATCCTCCACACATAACCCGTTTCTAAAGAATAGCACATTGCTATGTAAAGCCTAACTTACTGTACAATCTTTATGCTTGGAATGAAAACTCGATATTTCTGCATTACTTAAAACCTACTTACTTGAATTTCTATGATATATTTTATCTGAAAAATGCTTACAAAATATTTCTAAAGAACACAACTTTTAGGTAGAAAACGATACACAATTGATTTTTTCCACACCTATTTCGATTATCTGTATTAAACAAAGAAAGTTGCTTGAGCATTCCAGTATCACTTGTTGACACCTATTGATAAAACTCTAAAAATCTTTTAAATATGAAAACTGATGGGTGGGTTAAGCCTCCCGTATGGTCAACCCTCCCTAGTCTAACCTACTGTATATATTTATATATATATGCTTAGTTATATATACGTGTATGTTATATATATATATATATATATATATACAGTTTGGTCATAAAAAGACTTCCCCAATATATGAACCCCTAGCGGCCTAACCGCTCAACCAATCGAAAAGAAATTTTAAATATACCTATTTGAAGGTATGCGCTCGAGATCATGATGATTTAAAACAACAGAGCTCTCTTGGTTAAGGTTACAGTGAAAAAAATTTGAAAATTTCGAATGGCAACACCCCTCTTTTCATGCGCAAATTCATCAGCGCATTGAAAAACCATAAATGGCGTTGTAATGATACATGTACGATGAAAATTGCCGGCATAAAACACGTGCAAAAAAGACCAGCCAATTTTTTTTTTCACTTGTGAACTGAGTAATGTTGCAATATTTGTTTTAAAATGTGTATTTGAGTTGTGTTTGTGCACACATAGTGAAAATAAAAACGTAATAATTTGTTTTAGAGTGCTGAATATTACGTTACACAGTAACTAATTAAGATTGAGTGCCACGATATTATACCGACAATTATAGACATACGGGTATCGTTCCAACGCCATTTATGGTTTTTCAATGCGCTGATGAATTTACGCAGGGAAAAAAAATGGTGTTGCTTTTCGAAAATTTCTAAATTTTTTCACTGTAACCGTAACCGTGAGAGATCTATCGTTTTAAATCATCACGATCTCGAGCGCATACCTTCAAATAACTAAAACTGAAATTTCCTTTCGATTGATTGAGCGGTTAGGTCGCTAGGAGTACATATATCGGGGAAGATTTTTATGACCACCCTGTATATGTATGTTACATGAGGACATGAATTTCAAAATTCGCCTTATGTAGAAAATTAATTTTTGGAAAATCGCGAAAAACCCTTAGCTACGTCCATTGGTTCTCTTTGTAAACCAAGATTTTACAATGCCAGAAATACACGATAAAACTAGTCTCCTTTTTTTTACCCGGATTGCAGTGTTTGTTCAGTTTACCAGTAGAATAGATTGATGGAGAAAACAGGATATTTTTTATTTTGGATAAGGCGAGTTTTGAAACTCACGTCCTCATATATATGCGGACGTGATTGCATATATATGCATATATATGTGTCCGCATTGTGTATGCTTAGTAGACTAAAATTTAGTTCAATTAGGAAACGCATAAAACAATTGAAAATTCTTCATCCGCAATATTCGCGAATAAATCGCGAATAATTATTTTGTGTAAATGAACGATAAATGCTATGCACATCATATTTAGTAGGATCTTATACTGCACCTGAATGATGCATAACAGTTTCAACAAGTGTGAAAAATTGTAACATCATTAAAATACATTGTAAGCGATTTTTCCCCCCATGCACCATAATGTAACTTAATTATTCTGAGAGCTCCTCTAAAAACCAAAATCGTACTAATACAATCAATATAACTAATCGAATTATAATTTTGCACACGTCATTTTCAATACCGAACATGCCATATTAAATTTCAAAAACAAGTGTCAATTACATGGCAATCTGAGCATATTTACGAGATTTAGGGCACGGTGAAACAGACGGCCAGGCAATCTAAATCTAAAAAACTATATTGGAAAGTGTTAAAAATTCAATAATTCGAATTGAGTAGCCTGATGCGGTTTTCACCGAAATATACAGAAAAACAAGAGATTTTTTTTTTTAATGGTGAAAATTAATTTGTCTGAATAAATATATTTCGCACAAAAAAGCGACATTTTAGTTGATTAACTATTTTGTGTAGCAGTTTTCGCCGTACATTTTACAACACAACTGGGATTACAAACGTTTAAATTGATGGATGTCAATAAGGAAAATAGCTGTAAGACGTGGCAAGATGATTTGCCGAGCATCGAAAACTATTTCTGCTGTAATTCCTATTGCACGATGACTGAAATAGTCGCAGGCATGAGATTTAAGATCACTGTAGTACTAACTGTACTTGACAAAATGCGGCTATTCTGGCTGTAATTTCTTTAATCAAAAATCCCATTTATCTCTGTGCCTCTCTGTCCCATTTATCTCCATTTTTTCTGTGAAATCCACATTATGCTACTGTCTATATTTTTCTAATTATTCAACTTTTATTGTCTTTGTGACTTTTCGATCACCCTATATAAATATTCCTTGTCTTATCGTTAAAAAAATAACATTGATTGGGACAAAAATATGTCATTGAGAGCGAGTTCGGGGCTGTAGGGTGCTCGATCCTTCAAATGGTGGAGCAGTCTAGCGTAAAACGGACCTTACCAGGCGCGTCCGCCCAGACATCAGAGAAGATTGAATTGTTCACCACGACAATGCGCCCTCTCACACGTCGCTTGTTTTTGCCGAAGTTTTGACTACGTTTAACATGGCAATACTCCCGCAAGTCCCCTACACCCCCCGACCTCGCTCCCAGCGCCTTCGGTTTGTTCCCCCGGATCAAGAAATACCTGAAAGGGAAGCGATTCGACACAATTCCAGCGATCCAGGCAGCTCGACGAGGTCCCTTAACAGCCTTACACGCGAAGGCTTCCAGGGAGCTTATGAACAATGGAAAAAATACTGGCAGCGGTGTATTGATACCCAAGGGTCATATTTCGAAGAATTTTAATTCACTGTACAAAAATGTATAATAAATTTTGTACTATCAGATCAGCCTTGAAACTTTGTGAACACACCATGTATACCGAGAATATTGGTCTAATATAAGAATTCAAATAAGATCGTGGCGCAAATACATATAAAGTTGGATAAGCATAGACCCCAGACACAGTACAAATACTGAATTATATTGGTTGGTCTAACAGATGTAGGACGTGCATGTCCCTTTCCGCGTTGTGGTATCTGTGTTATTGGCGACATAATTCCACTAAAAATAAAAAAAACATTAAGTTATGGAATATGCTCAAGCATATCAAAACGCTGCAGTAGGGTGCCCAACAGAGAATTCAAAAGACACCGCCCCTTGAATACTAGGCCTACGCGTTAACACAAAAATGGCAGCTGTCGTAGGCAGATTTTTTTCGGCATTTGTACTGTCCATTGAGTTTTAATACCAGTAATTTCTAAAACTGTCCTTCCCTTATCTTTTTTTTTTAATTAAACAAAGGCAAAGAATACTTTAAAAAGTTGCTGGTGTTCAAATGCAAGGGACCATATAAACATTTTAATATTCAGAGGGCAATGCAATAGATGTGAATGATGCAAATACCTTAACCGGAAAAACTAATTTCTAATAAAAATATTTTTTTTCTAGAAAGAATAACAATATATACATATATATGCGGTTTTATTTTTATTTTTAACTAAAACCGTTCAAATGCTTGTTTTTAAAATGCTCATTTTTATGTAAAATATTTATTTTGAAATAAATATTATTTACAAATTTTACATTTCTTACCTGTACTTAAATTGATCAGTTTTTTTATACATATTTATATTGATTTTAGCTTTTTCATTTCCGGATAAATATTTCTTCTATAGCTACCATCAGAACTTCAATTTATCATTTCTCTTGAGATTCATTTATAATCCACTGGTTTCCAAATTGTGAAAAGATGTTATATGTACAAGTTGAACCCAAGTTGTTTTAAAGGTTGTTTTGTTAAGATGGTATTTAGAATATTATATTGTACACTGCTAAAAATTTTCGCTTAACGTTGAACCAATATATGGAGTAATATAATGAGAATTACCAAAATATGGTACTCTTTAATTTTCAAAAACTACTTTTCATGGTGTAACCTTGGAAGTTACGCTGAATTGAACCACATTTTGGTAATAAGTTGAACCAAGTTTTTGAACTACTCATCAGCCAATCAGAATAGCACGTCTTTGTCGCCATTATAAGATAAGTGAAACTGTTGCATTTCGTCTGACATTTAAAGTTTAAACGCAAGGGATATTAAAAGGATCATTCATGGAACGTAAGTGTAAGTCTTATTTAATTGAAATATTTCATTCCTGTAGATTTTGTATCTTATAAATAAGAGTTATATAGTTTTCATATTTCATGTTTTCTAAAAAAAGATTGATTTAATTTCCCTGATTTCACAAGCGATTGTGTGTTATATCCGTTCTTTGTGTAACGGTTTGAAACATAATTGTGTTAACAATTAAATAACAAACAGTTCTTAGAAAAAAATAATCACGACTTCATTCGTTTTGTCTTTTTGAATAAAAAAAAAATGAGAGTAAACGTTTCATTCTTCATATTCAATAGTGAGATGTGAAGTATTTTAATTTGTCGCAGCTCGAAAACAAAAACAAAACTTAAAGTATTATCTTAGTTTTAAAATGCTGACACCGAAATATGTTGATTCATGGCTGCATTCATAGTAGTAAATGTAAACATCAATTTGCAGTGATTTGAGATTCTGTTTATTTATAGAAATTTTTGGGTTCTTTACTGCTTCCTGATTAAACACTAACAGTAAATGAAATAGTATTTGTAATTATTAATATTCTGGAGTAAGGCATGATATTCAATGATTAAGATAATAAGAAAATGTTTCAGATTGAAAAATAGTACTGGGAATATTTCCTTATACACGTTACAGTTTTTAATTTAAGAGGTGAAACTTTTGAAATATTTTTTTCTTTATTACTAATAATGTTTTAAATTATTATTTAAAATCCTAAATCTTCATACCTAATGTTTCAGATTAGTTTAGCATCTACCTAATTTTAAAAATATATAGGAATTTCTAACATCTTATGGCAAGATTTGTGACCCGTAAATCCAAAAATGCATTTATTAAAATTATTGTATTGTTGTTTAACAGTATAATAATAAAGTACTAATTATTATTTTAGTGTTTTTTAAATTGGTATAAGAATTTTTTTTAATTTGTAAGCATTTTTCTGCGGTTTATGATTTTAATTTTTTAAGACTGAGTAATATCAAAACATTTAATTAGCGACATTTTGTATCAGTTATTAAATTTCCTACTATTGCAAACGCATTTTCTACGTTTATGATACAAGTAATTATTGGCACTAAAAAAGGAAACATGATATTTAAGCATTTAACTAAAATGTTGTTTATGCCGATATAAAGTTTATATATAAAACTGATTCATTATATTTTAAGTTTATATTTACATTTTATTTATATAATATTGGATTTAATATTTGTTAAAGAGATTAATAACTACTTTTTACATTCAAAATGTTTTTCAAAGAATGAAGAACAGTACATATGCAGTCATTTCTTTTCTTTTTAAATTTCCTTCTTTTTTTTCAATTTCCTAGATCAATCTTTTCTTATAAAATATATAAAATATATTTAACTTATATTTATAAAATACAATGTATATGGGAATAAAAAAATTAAATTAAATATGGCTTATCGTGTTGTTCCATTAATAAGAATAATTAAGGAATGTGTTTAAAAGAAAATTATATACATATTCCGTAGAATTTAAAAATTTAGTCTCCATGTTGATGTTCACGTTTAATAAAACAATTAAAAATCACCATAAAAAATTTACACATGCTTAATATTTAGATCACGCTTAGAACTTATTAAAAAAAAAGATGTGAGTTGATAAGCAAGCCTTTTTCCCCCACCCCCGTCTGACATAGGGGTTTTTTTTTAGGTAGCTTTCTTTACAAAAAAGCTACCTATTGCAGCCGTTCGGAGGAAAGCGATTTCAAAAAATTTTGGTATATTTTCATCGATCATGACCCCCAGACCCCGAAACCACCCTCCGTTCAAAATTGATATATATATATATATATATATATATATATATATCAATTTTGAACGGAGGGTGGTTTCGGGGTCTGGGGGTCATGATCGATGAAAATATACCAAAATTTTTTATATTTATTATATATATATATAATAAATATAAAAAATTATAAATTATTAAAAATTATAAATTAATTATAATTATAAAAAAATTATAAATTATTATATATATATATATATATATATATATATATATCTGACCTATGTCACACTGTAACTCCCGTAATTATGAACCGATTTCGATGTAATTCGGTGTGTACATAGTACATACCAATGTCTCGACCGAGTTCGTTGGCCAGCTTCATCCGCCGTTTTGTTTCAAAATGGCGGCCATTTAAAATTTTTAAAAAAATTTAAAACTTGAAATGTGGTACCAAAAAATTAAAAATGGAAAAATATTTTTTTCTTATGTATTTGACCTTTATACAAAGATTCCGGAGCAGTTTTTGTTTCGTCTATATCTTAAAAAATGGCTGAGTTATAGCATTTTGAATTTCTAGCGTGGCTGACATTTTGAAACGTCCTGAATTTTGTCACGCGATAAAAGGCGTATTTATGAACCGATTTGGATGTAATTCGGTGAGTATCTAGTACATACCAATCTCTCGACCGAGTTCGTTGGCCAGCTTCATCCGCCATTTTGTTTCAAAATGGCGGCCATTTAAAAAAGTTTTAAAAATTTTAAATTTGAAATGTGGTACCAAAAAATTGAAAATGTAAAAATATTCTTTTCTTATGTATTTGACCTTTATACAAAGATTTTGGAGCAGTTTTTGTTTCGTCTATATCTTAAAAAATGGCTGAGTTATTGCATTTTAGGTAGCTTTCTTTACAAAAAGCTACCTATTGCAGCCGTTCGGAGGAAAGCGATTTCAAAAAATTTTGGTATATTTTCATCGATCATGGCCCCCAGACCCCGAAACCACCCTCCGTTCAAAATTGATATATATATATATATATATATATCAATATATATATATATATATATATATATATATATATATATCTGACCTATGTCACACTGTAACTCTCGTATTTATGAATCGATTTGGATGTAATTCGGTGTGTACATAGTACATACCAATGTCTCGACCGAGTTCGTTGGCCAGCTTCATCCGCCATTTTGTTTCAAAATGGCGGCCATTTAAAAATTTTAAAAAAATTTAAAATTTGAAATGTGGTACCAAAAAATTGAAAATGGAAAAATATTTTTTTCTTATGCATTTGACCTTTATACAAAGACTCCGTAGCAGTTTTTGTTTCGTCTATGTCTTAAAAAATGGCTGAGTTATAGCATTTTGAATTTCTAGCGAAGCTGACATTTTGAAACGTCCTGAATTTTGTCACGCGATAAAAGGCGTATTTATGAACCGATTTGGATGTAACTTCGTTTATACATAGTACAGACCAATGTCTCGACCGAGTTCGCTGGCCAGCTTCATCCGCCATCTTGTTTAAAAATGGCGGCCATTTAAAATTTTAAGAAAAATTTTAATTTGAAATGTTGTACCAAAAAATTGAAAATTGAAAAAATATTTTTTTCTTATGTGTTTGACCTTGATAAAAAGATTCGGGAGCAGTTTTTGTTTCGTCTATATCTTAAAAAATGGCTGAGTTATAGCATTTTGAATTTCTAGAGTGGCTGACATTTTGAAACGTCCTGATTTTTGCCACGTGATAACAGACGTATTTATGAACCGATTTGGATGTACCTTGGTGTGTACATAGTACATACAAATAACTCAACCGAATTCGTTGGCCAGCTTCATCCGCCATCTTGTTTCAAAATGGCGGCCATTTAAAAAAATTTAAAAACATTTAAATTTAAAATGAGATACAAAAAAATTGGAAAACGAAAAAGATTTTTTTCGTATGTGTTTGACCTTAATACAAAGATTCCGGAACAGGTTTTGTTTCGTCTATATCTAAAAAAATGGCTGAGTTATAACATTTTGAATTTCTATTCTGGCTGACATTTTAAAACGACCTGATTTTTGTCACGCGATAACAGGCGTATTTATGAACCGATTTGAATGTAACTTGGTCTGTACATACTACATACCAATGTCTCGACCGAGTTCGTTGGCCAGCTTCATTCGCCATCTTGTTTCAAAAGGGTTGCCATTTTTAAAAAAATGTAATTTAAAATTTAAAATAAGGTATTAAAAAATGGGAAAATGAAAAAATTTTTTTTATGTGTTTGGCCTTGATACAAAGATTCTGGAGCAGTTTTTGTTTCTGAAAATTTGTTCTTTTGTTTATATCTTAAAAAGTGGTTGAATTATAACACTTTGAATTTCTATTATGGCTAACACTTTGAAACGATCTTGTATTTGTCACGCGATACCACACGTATTCGCCTATTTCGATGGAAGAAGGCATGTGGATAGTATACATCAATATCTCGACCAAGTTCGCTGGCTAGCTTCATCAGCCATCTTGTTTCAAAATGGCGGCCATTAAATAAAAAAATATATATTTAAAGTGAGATGCAAAAAAATTAGAAATTGAAAAATGTTTCTTTCTTAAGTATTTGACCTTGATATAAGGATTCAGGAGCATTTTTTGTTTGTCTTTATCTTAAAAAATGGCTCAGATATAGCAGTTTCAATTTCTAACGTGGGTGACATTTTGAAAAATCTGATTTTTTGCCTGCGACAGCACTTGTATATATCAACCGATTCCGATGTGAGTGAGCATGTGCACAGCAATTACTAAGGTCTCGACCAAGTTCACTGGTTAGCCTCATCCACCATGTTGTCTTAAAATGGCAGGCACTTTAAGAAATCGCCGAATTTGGCAGCCAAATATAAGTTACTTTAAATAAAAGCAGCTTGGATACAGCTGACTAATTTCGCGAAATTCTCATTCATAATGATTTAGTATTGATAAAAATTAGTATTGAATCTCCTACAGTTGGTTTCCACTTAATTGAGCTTCGTGTGTTTGAATAATATAAGTTGGCTTTTTTAAAATAAGGAATATGAAAGCTACCTCTTCCTCCCGGCACTGGCCGGAAGGACTTTTGAATTTCTAGCGTGGCTGACATTTTGAAACGTCCTGAATTTTGTCACGCGATAAAAGGCGTATTTATGAACCGATTTGGATGTAACTTCGTTTATATATAGTACATACCAATGTCTCGACCGGGTTCGTTGGCCAGCTTCACCAGCCATCTTGTTTAAAAATGGCGGCCATTTAAATTTTTAAGAAAAATTTAAATTTGAAATGTGGTACCAAAAATTGAAAATTGAAAAAATATTTTCTTCTTATGTATTTGATCTTGATAAAAAGATTCGGGAGCAGTTTTTGTTTCGTCTATATCTTAAGAAATGGCTGAGTTATAGCATTTTGAATTTCTAGCGTGGCTGACATTTTGAAACGTCCTGATTTTTCTCACGTAATAACAGGCGTATTTATGAACCGACTTGGATGTACCTTGGTGTGTACATAGTACATACAAATATCTCGACCGAGTTCGTTGGCCAGCTTCATCCGCCATTTTGTTTCTAAATGGCGGCCATTTAAAGAAATTAAAAAAATTTAAATGAGATACCAAAAAATTGGTAAATGAAAAAGATTTTTTTTGTATGTGTTTGACCTTAATACAAAGATTCCGGAACTGTTTTTCTTTCGTCTATATCTAAAAAAAAATGGCTGAGTAATAGCATTTTGAATTTCTCTTGTGGCTGACATTTTAAAACGACCTGATTTTTGTCACGCGATAACAGGAGTATTTATGAACCTATTTGGATGTAACTTGGTCTGTACATAGTACATACCAATGTCTCGACCGAGTTCGTTGGCCAGCTTCATTCGCCACCTTGTTTCAAAAGGGTTGCCATTTAAAAAAAATTAAATTTAAAATTCAAAATGAGGTATTAAAAAATTGGAAAATGAAAAAGATTTTTTTTCATGTGTTTGGCCTTGATACAAAGATTCCGGAGCAGTTTTTGTTTCTGAAAATTTATTCTTTTGTTGATATCTTAAAAAATGGTTGATTTATAGCACTTTGAATTTCTAGCATGGCTAACATTTTGAAACGATCTTGTATTTGTCACGCTATAACACACGTATTCGCCTATTTCGATGTAAGAAGGCATGTGGATAGTATACATCAACACCTCGACCAAGTTCGCTGGCCAGATTCATCAGCCATCTTGTTTCAAAATGGCGGCCATTAAATTAAAAAATATATATATATTTAAAGTGAGGTGCAAAAAAATTAGAAATTGAAAAAGGTTTCTTTCTTAAGTATTTGATCTTGATATAAGGATTCAGGAGCATTTTTTGTTTGTCTTTACCTTAAAAAATGGCTCAGATATAGCAGTTTCAATTTCTATTGTGGGTGACATTTTGAAAAATCTGATTTTTTGCATGCGACAGCACTCCTATATATTAACCGATTCCGATGTGAGTGAGCATGTGCACAGCAATTACTAAGGTCTCGACCAAGTTCACTGCTTAGCCTTATCCACCATGTTGTCTTAAAATGACAGGCACTTTAAGAAATTGCCGAATTTGGCAGCCAAATATAAGTTACTTTAAAGAAAAGCAGCTTGGATAAAGCTGACTAATTTCGCGAAATTCTCATTCATTATATTGATAAAAATTAGTAATTGAATCTCCTATATTCGGTTTCCACTAAATTGAGCTTCGTGTGTTTGCATGATATAAGTTGGCTTTTTTTAAATAAGGATTATGAAAGCTACCTCTTCCTCCCGGCACTGGCCGGAAGGACTTTTTTTTAATGCTTTCGTTGTTTTAATTGAATTTAGGATTTATATTTACTCTTTCTCTGATTGATTTTTGTTTAAAGATTGCTTGCGTCACACAAAATCAATTTTATAGGTTTTTCAGCAAATTATAATACATTTCAATTACCTCAATTTGCTAAGTTTATATATAAAGCCCCATAATATCATCGTATCTTTTTTTATGTATTTTAATATGTAAATTATAGTGTAAGATATTTAAAATAACAATGATGTTATCGTATATTTAAACTGTATTAAAATTTGCTAAAAAAAAATTTAGGTTTCTGATCTTGAAAGTTAGCTTTAAAAAAAATAATAATAATTGGAGAGACCGTAAATATTTCACCTTAAATTATATTAAAACAGAATATCGTAAAAAAAAAAAAAAAATATTTTACCTATGAAGGAGGAGGGGGTGGGACAAAAATCATTGCTTCATTAACCTTTCACCAATTTACGGTTCAACGTTTCGCCAATTTATGATTCAAGGGTTCACCAACTTATGGGTTCATCCTTAGAACCAAATGTTGGAACAATGTTTCACCATCTTATGGTGGCAGCTATTGCAGCACCAAAGATTGGCTCAACGTTATACCAAATTTTTAACAGTGTATGCGGTCTTCAAAATTTTTGTTTGAAAGTCGTTTGCTACCACAAATTCAGAAAGCTAATCTTCGTCTTATTTAATCTCAAAGTTACGGTCATTAAGTAAGGAAATTTTTCTGTTCTAAAATAGCGGTAGCTTGGTAACCGCGGAATACAGGTTAAAAATCCTTACTGTAATATATCAAAAAAAGAAAGAAAATACTGTAGTAGCAAACCGATATTTCGCCATTGTGGGCCATTGGAGCAACATTGGCGCAATATTGGGAAAAATCTCCAATGAAACGCCAGCAGTATCCCAATATGGCTATATTGGCTTTACACTGGCGAAATATTTTTTGCTAAATTAGCGCAATATTGTCAAAATGTAAGTATTCAAATGTTGAGGCAATATCATGCTAGCTGTACGCACCCTGTATTCAACAATGTAATTCGTGTCTTCCTTTAGATAGTCTTTTTGAACCCAAATCTATGTAATACTAAATACTTATTTTCATTGTTAAAATAACTTTAAAATAAAGAATTTGTAATATGCAATATTTTCTATTCATATATCTTACATCCTCATTATCATTTATATTTTTATTGGTCATTTTATGCTTGTGAACTCTTGTATTTAAAGAACAGATGAGGACGTGACTTTCAAAACTCGCCTTATCCAGAAAATCAAATTTTGGGAAATCGCGAAAAACCTCTAACTACGTCCATTGGTTTTCATTGCAAACCAAGATTTTGCAATGCCAGATATACAGTAGTTTTTTTGCACATTGTAGTGTTTTTTCGATGCAGGTTCACCAGTAGAATAGATTGATAGATAAAGCTCTATTTTTTTCATTTTGGATAAGGCGAGTTTTGAAACGCACGCCCTCAGATATAAAAGCTATTAGTTTTAAACTATTTTTCATTTTTTTATTTTTAGTCAGAAGATGACTGATTAATTTCAAATTAAAAATAAAAACCCAAACTCTAATTCAAATACTACATATTTTATTTATAATTTAGAATATATTAAATTTGCAATTTTGGATTAAAACATTTATCTAGAAGGTGTTCTCTAAAAATATGTTTCTCTACTTAGCAAAATGGCACTTTTGCACTCCTATTTGCCTAAAAAAAGAAGGAAAAAAAATCGGGTATTGACATTCGGGTAGCTTAGAATCGAACAGCGTTATCTCTTTTCCTATAAATTTATACATCTTTCATTATAGCCGATTGCAACCGGGGAGGGGGGGGTGGGGGTTCCCTACCATTCCGATCACTTACTGAAAATCGTCTCAATACGCCAACTTTGATGCGACTTTTATTTTTTTTTTTTTTTTTTTTAAGATTCGTAACTTTTTTTAGAAAATAAAAAATGCTTCCCTTTTTTAAGACTCTATGCAGCATTACTTTCAAATTTCATGCCTTGATCATTATGATTTTGTGAAAGTAGCAAATTTCGATTTGAGAACAGTGTTTAATGTGAAGTTTACTGAACAGTGAAATCGAAACATTCTAACTAAGGATCAACCGAAAAAAATTTTTAAGGCCGAAACCGAAACCAAATTTTGGTAATCTTCCTATTTTCGGACAAAAACGAAAATGCACCCCAAAATTTTTTGAGTAATTAATACGTACATAAATATACATAATTATTAATTAATTATACATTTTTATTAAACGTGCATAATTATTAATCAATTATTACGCGTGGCCCAAGCTGTCTCTCTGTGCCTCTGACCAAAACTTCTATTTTCATATAAAATAAAATGTAATTAATTCCTCAACGGCACAGAATGATTTTCTGATTATACGAATTTCACCTAATTTAAAAATATTTCGGGTATACATACCTCGATTAATCTTTTGTAATGATTTTTGTAAAGGATCATCTGTTATACTAGAACTTTCTCAAAGAGTATTCGAAACACTTCTGCGGTTTCAAACAAAAAATTTTCTATTACTATTAAGTGTACAGCTTTTAATGAGCACGTGAAAAGCGTCTTCAAAGTTTACTCATATATGCATTGCTTGCTTTATAATTTGCACTCACGTCTTGAGTCAGTCATGACTGATAATTATAAACAGTCAAGTTCGTAGCAATAAATAAAGAGTGTCTCATTTGAGCTGGTACAGCAGAAATCAATGAGTAATGGTGAAAATTTCCGAACGAAGAAGCGAGGTTTTTGGAATACAGACAGTTTCGGTCGATATTCGGTCCGGCCGAATTTTCGACAGCATTTTCGCCAAAAACAAATTTTCGACAAAACTTGGATTTTGGGCCGAAAACGAAAAAGAATTTTTGGTCGATCTCTAATTCTAACCAATAGAAAATCGATAATATCGATCACTATGGTCCAATTATGGCCAGCGGGATCTCGATGTCACCAGTATTTTCTTTTTGTATTCTTCAGCTTATTTCATAGCAGACAAAAAAAAGTGGTGCCACCGAAAATCCACGGCCACATTTGGACCACACTGCTGTAGATTACTAAGAACTCGTATTGTCTTAATTGATTCTTGGATACTATCGACAATCTACCACAGTCATATTTAAATCTCTATGTAAAGCTTTTAAAATTCTTATCCAGATGTAATAGCTAAGTTTCTGTTTTAAAACTTTAGTGCGCAGCTTTGCATATATGCAAACAACAGTGATTTGAATTTAATGGATCTTTTATATTCGTATATACCTAATTCATACCAGAAAATTAAAATAGCAATATTTGCTTTAATTAATAACAGCCATTCCGTATTTCAATAAAACGAAATTAACCATTGAAACCAGGGCCGAAACTAGGGGGGGGGGGGAGGGGGCATGTGCCCCGGGCACCAGAACGAAGGGGCGCCAAATGAAGGATTATACCTTTGGAATGGATCATTTTCTTCTGATGGACTGATGGCTTCCATTATTATGAAACAGCCTTTATAAATGAAGTGTTATGCGAAGATGAAAGCGTACACTGTAAAAAAAATCTGTAATCCTACAAAACTAGTTTTTGTAAAACTACAGAAATCTGCATGTTTACTAGAATTTTATCTGTAACCGGGTATAATATTTACCACTCGCATAGTAGAAATACATGAAATATCTTAGTCTCCCATGTCAGCCAATGAGAAAGGACTTCAATGATGACGTAATGACTATTCACGTAACCGCAGAGGTGTTCAAGGTATCCATCTTGATTATGATTTCAAATTAGGATGTAAGTAAATATTTCTTCTTTATGAGT
Source organism: Maratus speciosus (assembly GCA_963932465.1). Classification (NCBI taxonomy): domain Eukaryota; kingdom Metazoa; phylum Arthropoda; class Arachnida; order Araneae; family Salticidae; genus Maratus; species Maratus speciosus. Next base: position 47,066,836 of record OZ010796.1, on the reverse strand, counting down.
TAAATTTTGTTATATTTCCATTCTCCTTGATTCCTAATAAGTAAAAATGAACTACACAGTAAGACCGTTTGATTTCGAATTATAATGTAACATGATTTTAGCAGGTATTAATGCGTAATCATCCTATTATTTTATTGTTAAATATTTATCATTCAGTCAAATGACTATTCTTTACATCAGTGTTTATTACATGCGTGCAATTTCTAATGTTTTATGTAATAAATCATATTTTATTGCAATATGGTTAGCAGATTAAATATTTTATTTTTAATTAGTGATGCAATGAATAGTACCCCCCCCCCCCCCTTTGACTGATAATGAAGGCTAAATATTCCACTATTCTTCTGCAGAATACTTAAAATGTATAACAAAATTATCTTTCTTAATATTAGAGTCGTGCCGTGTAATCGGTATTTATTGTACTAGATTCCGGCATCGGGTCGGGTTTACTTTACTTTTTTGGTCCGGATCGGGTCGGTTTGGATTTTGAATCTTGTGTGTCGGGTTCGGGTTGACTGATTTTTCAAAGGAATGTCCAAAATATTTTTTTTCAGGTTAAAAATCTAGGTATAGGGCAGATGTGCCAGTAATGGATAAAATTCAAAGTTTTTTGTTTATAAAAAAAATTTATACAATAAAAATTTTACTTTAAAAATTTTCTTCATAACTCCCCCCCCCCTTCCCCCCCACGCTTACATGTTTTATAATCTGTGTTATTATTGATACTCTTAATCAAACCAATTAGGAAGCAAAAAGTGATCCTTCCAAGTTCCACTATTTTTCTTTTATGTTGGCGAACATGCAAAGAGCTGATTTAACTTAATAAATTTTATATATTCTTTTACTTTCCTGCAAAATTTCTTGCAAAATTTGTTTTTGTTTTGGTAGTAATAAAATTTTTTGAATATGATCATTCTAGACATTTCATCAATCGCACACTAGATGAAGCAATGGTAGCCCAATCTCCAGTTGAAAAAAGTTGCATAAGATTTCAATTGTATAAAGTAAAAGATTATTTCAAGATCAGAAGTGATTTTGCTTCATATACTTTTTATGCTTTCTGAATATTAATGACTTGTTTATGCATAGATGTAATAGTTTCCCTATTTATGGAACATTATACTGTATATTATCCATAACATAAACTAAGCCTTCAAGCATGGGTCTAAGCATGGATTAAACTAAGCATGGGACAAATTTTGAAACTTGCAATTTCTTTAATTATAAAATTGTTTCTGAAAATTATGTTTCTATATTGTTCAAGGACATTAGAAAGTGTTTCAATTTGTATTCTATAAACTGAAATATTGTTTTTGTGTCAAACAAAGTTCATTTTCTTATTTTTGTAAAAGGTGTCCCATTCCTCCAAACTCTCTCCTATGCTTCTAACTCTGAATATTGGGCACTTCTCTATCTATACACACGTATCATGGATATGTGTTTTAAAACTATCAGAAATATTATACATGTGTTTGCGTGTATATGAAAAATGAAATGTTGGTAAAATCTTTCTATTCTTAGAGAAGAATAAATGGTTCTTAACTGTGCCTTAAATAAAAAGAATTTATCACATTTCTTATACATGTTTTTTTTCTTAACCTTTAACTGATGTTACCGGCCTCTCAGACCGCAGCTTTTTTTAATTTTTATAGTTTTGCAATTTTTTATATACTTGCAATTTTCAGTTTAACTACAAACACTACCGAAATTTTGTTCCGTTGTGAACTTTAGTACTATCACCAGACACTTTTGAATAGGTGAATTTTAATTATAACAGTCCTGTACAAAAAGTTCAGTACAAAAACACCATCCTATGAGTTAATCGTGCCTTTTATTCATCTTTTGATAAAGCGGTCTCACAGACAACGTCACACTAATTGACTTCACACTAGTTGTGACAATTTCTGTGACATCAGTTAAAGGTTAAGGAGTAAATTTAATGATAGCGCATTCATATTGAAATATGTATTTATTTTATCTGAAAAATTGTTCTGCTCAAACTTTTTGTGAAAATCTTAGACTTCGAAAAAACCTAAATATAAACAACTGCATTTTAATTTTACGTGAGTTTCTGAGCGATAAAATGCCGAGTTTTTACTTTCTCATGCAAAGAGAGATATAGGGTAGGTAGGGGTAAAGATATGAGCGGGGCAAAAATACGCACCGGCTGATTTCATATGAAGCAACATTTCGGCTCTCATGACCAATAGGTGGCAGTTTTGTTTGAAGTGTACTAGTCATTTGTTTAAACCTTTGATAAAAGTAGCAATTTGTGTTAAGAAAATGAGGTAAGTTTAAATTTTCGAATTTTGATCTAATATTTTTAAAATTTCACTTTATGCTTTAGCTGATAGTACCTGGAATTTTTACAAATCTAAAATTTTAGTGGAGATCGAAATATTTTTAGCTTCTAAATGCCGTAGTTTACCTCGATCACATTTGTTTATACTTATGGGTAGCCGGTTAAGCAAAATACTGCAGAATAGGGTAAAAGTACGCATCCTTCTTGGGACAAAGATACGCACATGTTTAAGATATGGGACTTTGCCCTATCGTTTTAGCTAGATGCAAAGCTTTTCACAAATTCTAAATTTATTATATAAAATATAATAGCTATTTAACTAATATAAGTTAGTAAACTACATTTTCCTTTTTCTAGTTAAGTTTTTTTTATTTTAAATATAGAACGTAGGTATCTACCTACCTACTTTTAAAAATCAATATTGTTTCATGAATCGCTTTTGTTTTAAACCTTAATCCTTAACTCCTGTTAACGGTCTCGCCGACCGCTGCAATATTCAGTTTTCACTGTTTAACTTGTAATTTTCAATTTAAGTAGTTATGTTAGTTTAATTTTGATTCGTTTGGTAAATTAGAAGTATAGCTGAAGACTACTGAATGCGGGAAATTTTACTATAATAGCCCTTTGCATAAAGTTTAGCGCAGAAACCGCCTCTTATGAGTCAGTCAACCATTTTATTCAATCAACGATTAAGCGGTCTCGGAGACTGCTTACAGTATTTATGAAACGATTTTTGTCACAACAGTTAGAGGTTAACTGCTATTTGCGATCTCGCAGACCGCTGTTTTTTTTCATGGTCTAGTTTAGAATTTTCAGTTTAAATATTATCAAAATTTACTAATGCTTTCACATTACTCATTCATTTTAGTGAAAATAGGGGCAAAATCCGGCCGTAACGGGGCAAAAATGCGCACTGCGAATCTTTTGCCTCATCACTGCGTACTTTTAACCCAACCAATGGGGCAAAGATACGCAGAGCAATGTTTTTTTTTTAATTACAATTTCTCACGGAATTATGATTAGACAGAATGACGTTTGATAGTGGAACGTGCCTAAGGTTTTAATACAACATTTTAATCAGTCGTCACATAAATTTAGATCAATGTGCTCGTTAAAAATCAAAATTAATAAGTGCGTAACTTTAGCCCTCACCTATCCTTCATCACTTAGGTGTGTCATGTGATTGTGAGCCATGTTGAGGACAACTTGTCACCAAGCGCCATTGAGATCAACCATGATGGTGAATATCGATGGCGCTTTTTAACAAGCTGTCCTCACTTCAAATACTTGTGTGCATGATACCCACATATGTTTGAATATTAAAGTATATACATTTGTCCATTTTCCTACATAAAACATTGTTATTTGAGATGTAATTGTAGATTACATTTCATAATATCAATAAAACGCGATTTCCTTTCCTTTTATTTCGGGTTCGGGTTGAAATAAGCCTGGGTTGAGTTGCAGGTTGCCGGAAATTATTTTGGCTGATTCTGGTCAGGTTGCGGATCGAGGAAATATTTTTGAAGGGTTCGGGTCGAGTTGTGGGTTGACTTAAGTATAATATTCGGTTTTGTGTCTGGTGCAACTTGACCCGTGCAGGACTACTCTGTAGTCGGGAAATTTTCAATATATCAGGATTCGTACGGTCCTTAAAAGTACTTGCATTTTTCAAAAGGATTTTTTTTGTGCTTGAAAGTGCTTATTTTCATAAAAATATTTTTTAAAGCCCTTTAAAGTGCTTTACTGTCATATTATTTCTTAATCGGGGGTGGAACTCTTTTGCATTTCTTTTCATTTCTGATTTAAAAAATAAAGATAAAACCGCCATTGCTAACCTTTCTTCTGAAATGTAACCTCCCCTTTTTACTCCCTTCTCCACAATACCAAAGTTTAAACTGTTTTTATTCTTTAGCTGATGTTACCGGTCTCACAGACCAGTGCTTTTTTAAATTTTCATAATTTAACTTGCAAATTTCAGTTTATTACAAACACTACTGAAATTTTGTTTCGTTTGAAACTTTAGTACTAACACCAGAGACTTTTGAATAGGTGAATTTTAATTATAACACTCCTGTGCAAAAAGTTTAGTAAAAAACATCCTATGAGTTTATCGCGGCTTTTATTCATCTTTCGTTGGAGCGGTCTCACAGACCGCTTCACACTAGTTATGGGACAATTTCTTTGACATCAGTTAAAGGTTAAAAAAAATTGCTCTACTGTATTTGTTACTTTAAGTGAAAAGATAATCGGTCCTAAATTTCATTAACTATTCATTCCATCATATCCATTTCATTAAAATTTTATCTGAATTTCACCTTCAAAATTTCGTTTCCCCGTTTTCTTCACCTCTCACAGTAATAATACTTAGTTTCAAAACTCTTTAAAACTGCTTAAATAATTAAAAAAAAATCTGTTCTGTGTCATTTTAATGTCACAATAAATAATCAAGATTTTTCTTCCCACTCGAAATTGGCATCCCCCCCCCCCCCAAAAAAAAAAAAAAACTTTGAGCACATAGAATTTTAAAGTCTTTAAAACTCTTTATAGACCAGTGGTAGGGGAGGAAAAAGGGCCGCATTTGGAATTCATTAGGGGAAAACTGGAAATTGTTTTAATCCCTTTACTTTAAGTCTAGAATGAATGTACTAAGTTTTCCCCCTCTTACTAGGTGAGTGGTTGAAGATATGTACAGATTTATAGCCAAAAAACACATTTTTATTAATTACCATAACAATATCTAAAAAAAAAAAAAAAAAAACTAACTCTAGCAAAAACATTGTCAATACAGATGTTGTAGAGCTTAAAATTCTGATTGAAATGTTAATCTTAATCTTTTTGTTGAATTTTTACAATTATAATGCAAAGTTTTGCCTAATTCGTTAATCAAGTGATTGAAGCCAGAACAGACGAGGTTATCAGTTCACCCTGTTTCTAATTTATATATATTTTTTAATTTATTGAGGATTTTGTAATTATTTTAGGCTTTATTTTGGATATTTTCAGAGTTATGGCTTAAACTCTTGATTACGGATTATAGACCAGTGGTAGGAAATGAAAAAAAAAAAAGGCCGAATTCGGAATTAAATACGGGAAAGCTGGAAATTGTTTTAATCCCTTCGACATAGGTCAGAAATAAACGTACCAAGTTCTCCCGCCCTACTAGGTGCGGCTTTGCGGCTACGAACAAATAGATAACTTAAAAAGGGCACCATTTCATGATTTTTAGCATATTTAAAAAATGATTTGTAAATGATGGGAAATATTGTTTATGATCTTTGATATTGTATTTGAATTATGCGTCGTATTTAATTTGACATATATAGTGAATAACAGTGCGTATGCATCACATTTAAGGAGGTCGAAAATAGTGGGGAGGAGCGAGGGAACAAATGAGTGTGCAGGATTCTTGTCGCTAGAGGAATTATAGGTCAACCAATAGCACAATTTTAAACTTCGATATTTTACGAAAAGGACTCAGGTGGTTTTAATAAAAATTATTTTCGACTAGTATACGAGCATCTTAAGTTAAATTCATAAAATTTTAAAATCTTCGGAATATTGAAAAAATTATTATTAGTTAGCTTAAAAAGTTAGCTTTACGTTTTTTTAAACTAAGATTTAAGGTTGACGATATCAGTTGAGAAATGGCATGTAAAACGGCTGTCAATTATGTACCTCTTTCTCGATAACTACTAAATTATAATCCTCAAAATATACAAAATAAAGCATTAACATATTTACAGAAACATCGCGAGGGCCTCAACAATTTAAAGAAAATACATGTATGTAATAAACGGAGGCAGGGCGGATTGCTAACTCTGACTCTCTCTTGATTAGCGGTTAAGGCAAAATTTAGAAATAGAATTGCGACCTTAATGTTCAGCAAAAATATTAATATGGGTGCTCATTTTATTCAGAATTTCAAATTCTACAACATTTGTATTGACAATGTTTTTGAAAGCATTAATTGTTCTGAGATATTGTTAAGATAATTTAAAAAAAAGTTTTCGACTATAAATATGTACATATTTTCTAATGTTCACCTCGTACGTGGGATAAAACTTGGTACTTTCATTTTAGACCTAAACGGAAGGGATTAAAACAATTTCCAGTTTCCCACCCACATAATTGTGAGTTACATCCCCCCGATCACGGGTCTTTGAAATAGAATTGTGACAATGTTCAACAAAAATATTAAATGTAGTTCTCATTTTACTCGGAATTTTAAGCTGACGACAAGCTGAACACGGAAATTGCAAAACCTAAATTTCATTCCAGATTTCAAAGTGCTGCCATTTGCAAAATTGCATCAGCGTTACGCACAGATATATTTGTTTTTTATAATATTGATAGATATAGATTTTATTTTCATATCAAAATCTTGGTGTTTTTTTTTTCTTTTCAAACTAATTTTTTTCACCCTTAAGTCCATTTACATCTGAGCCAAATCAATACTCGATCATTTCAAAGCTACTGTATAACATTAAGTGTGTAGTTTTAAATAATATATACGTAATGTGAGTCGTACAGTAAAATGCGCAGAAAAACAGAAAAGTGACTTCGGACAATGAATTTTTTTAAAAGATTAATTTTCTATTTTCTTAAATGCATTGCAGTATTTCAAAGAGAATTGAAAGTATATGCTTTTTGGTATTGCTATTATTATTTGGTATTAATATTCTGCATAATTTGATTTTTGGAGTCTTATGTGTAATTTTGAAATATGCCTGGAAAGGGGATGTGGGGGAGGGACAAGGTTCTTCCAGTATTTTAAATTCTTAAAGTTTGTCGTTATCATCCAGACTCTGAAATTTTTAGATGTTAAAAACATAATGCTTTCGTAGCCCGAGTGAAAAAATATTAATATTTTGTGGGGGAAAGGCTGGTAAGATTTTTACCACGATGTAACTCAGGTTTTTGCTTATTTTGTCGAAGTTTTTGCACATTTTATTTAGTAAAAAATATTTATATTTGTCCGAATGTTAAGAAATTTTCGTAGGTAAATGTAAATCTGGCCTGTTGATTTGCTCTAAAAAGATTGTGTTAAAATACGGACGTTTAGTTAATTTTATGGTAGAAAAAATATGGTCTTTGTGAGGCACGAAGTGACCTACGCTCACCAATGTATTTGAAAGAGTTAAAACTCATGTTTTTAAAAATCAATTGCATCATCAGTTAGAAGATTTTAACTTTTAGAGCATATATATATATATATATATTTGCCGATACTTCTAAAATATCATCCTGGAATAAATTGCTACAAGCTTTCGGAAAACTTTTTTGATCTTTTTTTCAAAACTTTAACTGCTAGGTGGGGAGAATATCATATCGTAAATTATATATCGGAATATATCAATGTGTTAATATTGGTGATATATCGCGATAACTACCGTAAAGTGTATGCGAATAGAAAAATTGCTTATTTTAAAAGATAAATGGCATGTTACCAAAAATTTTGGTAGAAACAGATGTAGAAAGGAGCTAATAAATGTTTCATGCTATTTTCTTCTACAGCATCCTTTAAATATATATATAGGGAAGGTGGGGCAAAATCGGGTACCATAAAAGTTTGTTAGTCTCAAATGCTGTGAAATGGGAAAACAAACTTTGAACACTGTTTTTAATGTAAAATGAATCCTTGGCTATAATAAAACATTCTTTTCAAACAAAATATATGTATATAATTGTTTATATAAAAAAATAGCTTTTTTCAAACGTATGCAAAAATCCGGTTTTACCTCGCTGGTTGGATAAAATTGGGTATTCATTTAAAACTACTGGAAAACTCATTTTGGTCAAAAAGATCTTGCTTAATATAGTAAAAAATACATTTTAATTATTTTTAACAAAACGAAATTGCACATGTGTTCTTCCATGTGTAAAAAATAATTCGTTGGCAAATTTTCTACTTTGTATACGCCTGCTTACTTTACACTTTACGTTTTAGAGTTCTTTTAGCTTGAAAAATCACAGATGAATTTGTCATCATATTCTTCTGCATTACTACATGCTTAGTGTGCCTAATCGTGGCATTTCAAACATCGTATTTGGATTTAGAATTTGAGTAAAGTTCATAGCAAAACATACAGGTTTCATTATCCTCTTCTTCTGAAGATGTGTCCGCAATCTTTTTTTGTTTCTTTTTTTCTTTTAAAGAAACTTCTTTTTTCGTCTTGCAGTTTGTTTGGCTTATTTCTCCTTAATATCTGCTTCGATCTGTAATTTATAGGGAGAAGAAATCAAAATAAGTTTTTCCCTTTCTTTTCTCAATTCTAAAGACTTCCTTAGAAGGGGATAATAACATTTTAGGCGAAATTGGAAATACAGATTGCTGGGCTACATAGTCTGAAGATGTCGAATGGATAATTTTAATAATGTATTCTGTTGATGTAACATTTTGAATGAGTGATGACGTCTGTGATTGTGATGTTAACTGCTGCATCTGGAAGCAGCTCGACGTGAAAGCCGCTGGATGTTGTCAACTCGTTTATGTTCGGAAGGTTGAGCTTCATTATCCTGTGATGTTTCAGAAATATTTATTTCTGCAGCTATGCAAACATGTGGCTGCATAGACCTAGGTGTGTTATCATGACTTTCATGGGTTTCTCTGTCACTTCCGAAGGAGCAAAAAGATGGTCTGGAAAAACATTGTTGTAGGGGAAATTCCCTGTTTTCTCGAACTTTCTGATTGCAGTATTTACAATTGCTGCTCTCGAAAATGCAGTTTTAAATAATTTTCCAATTTGGTAAATTGTTACAGATCGCGCAGAGTTGGAAAATAACCACTTCTTCACCTCTTGTTCTTAGTATGAGCTTAGAGATGCATGAAAGACACATCAAGGGGTTGAAATCGATGCGTTGCGTAAGGAAAGAAGCATATATAAATACATTGCTTTCTCTTACTAGATTAACTGGACTCTTTTATATGAATTGAACACCTATTAAGGATTTAAAGAACAGGCTTTTCAGGACAAGGATTGTTAAAAATCTGTACATTTTTTAACCAAATAAAATGAAGACCTCTTTCGTAATCCATCCACTCCTATTATATACAGCAAATGAGTCTGGGAAAGTTTCATTGATCAAGAGGGGGGTTTTTTTTGCCTGTTTAATATTTGATAAAAAAAAAAAAAATACTGTTATAGATTATATAGCATATATATATATATACACACATACAAAATAAAAATATTTTTTTAAACAAGAACGTAAAATAATCAAGCTTCAACGACAGATTATAATTTTCCAACACATTCAGAATTATGTAAAAAAAAAAAAAAAAAGAAATCAACGTTTAATAAAGTTAAATATGATGGCTAAGTAAGTAAATTACAAAACACGTAACACATTTGAAAATTAAAGTTCAGCAATTATTATCGGTCATCGGAAAAATATCCGAATTCATTTGTGCAACGATCATATGATCTATACATTTGAATATATACCAAATAGTATGCTAAACATTAGTACATTTAAGAAACGCATTTTCACAGTTGAAAATTCCCCTTCAGGGCGATTCCATGGATAGCGTCACACACGTAACGTAGGCTTTAATTTTCATTTATTCAATTATTTATTAAATTTTAATGTTAATTCTGATTTTAAGTGGTATGGTAAATAAGTTATTACCATATTTTTAAATTTAAATGTGTGGCAATAAAACTCACAGAAGTATATCATTTAATTTCATTACTCAAAATGTGCTTTTTTTCTACTTCAGAAAAAAAGCACATTTTGAGTATGAAATTAAATGATATCTTTCTGTGAGTTTTATTTCCACACATTTAAACTAAAAAATATGGTAATAACTTATTTACCATACCACCTAAAATTACAATTAAAATTAAAATTTAATAAATAATTGAATAAATGAAAATTAAAGCCTACGTTACGTGTGTGACTCTCCGCACGGAATCGCCCTTCAACATATTTCGTCAATAAACGGAAATATATGCATCTTTTTTGCAGCCCTGTATATGATTTACAGATTTTATACATACGAAGTAAATAAATTAGTTAAATAAATAAATAAAAAAAACTCTTACCACAATAAATAACGAACTTCCAGCAATTATTGTTTATTTATACAGTACTATAAGCGAATCCTTTTGTTTCCCCCCATAAATAAACGATTAATGCTATGCTCATCATGTTCTATAGTAGGGGTGCACAACCTTTTTGAGAGAAGAGCCACTTACAAAAATATTTGGGTTGTCGAGGGCCACATCAGTAACAAAGACAGAATTCTATATCGGAGAGGTTTGGGGGGGGGGGGTGTAATAACTCTTTATTTTTGATAAGTAATGATTTTTGTATATAAAAAAATAAACAAATAGAAATAATTCATTGTATGCTGGGTTTCTTCACATCTGTATGAACAAGCCATACAACTCTTTATGAAGACTAACTATTCCTTCTTGATAAATGGAAAATTTTGACAAAACTCACGATTTTTTTCCACGAGCGATTGATAAATTTCGCGATGTTTTTGCGACCAATTGACAATATTTGTAATTTTTTACATCAATTGAAGAAAATCGTGATTTTTTTTACCGGGACAGAGTGACAAAATTCGCGATATTTTCTCGCGATAAATTGAAGAAACTCGCGATTTTTCCCGCAGCCATTCAACGAAACTTGAGATTTTTCTGCGCTTGATTGGCGAAATTCGCGATTTTTCCGACCCGATCATGAAAATTCTTCATTTTTAACTGACCTGCGAAATTTATGATTTTTTCCCGCGGAAAATTGACGAAATTCACGATAAACTGACGAAACTCGCGATTTTTCCGCAGCGGATAAACGATATTTCAATTTTTCCCCACCTCATCGACAAAATTCGTGATTTTTCCGCACTCGATCAACGTAATTCGAGATTTTTCCACGCTCGCTCACTGAAATTTGCAATTTTTCCGCACTCAATCAACGAATTTCGCAATTTTTCCACGCCCGATCAACGAAATTCTTAACAGACTGTGACGAAATTTGTAATTTTTCGATAGGCAAGCTGACGAGATTTGCAATTTTATCTCGCGATAAACTAACAAAACTCGCGATTTTTCCACAGTCAATCAACGAAATTTCAGATATTTCGCTCATGATCGAGAAAATTCAGAATTTTTTCAAACCCGATCAACGAAATTCGGTATTATTAACTGACTGACGAAATTTGCAATTTTTCAGCACCTCATCGAAATAATTCGCAAATTTTCCGCGCCTGATCAACGAAATTCGATATTTTTCCGCACCGAATTAACAAAATTCGCGATTTATCCGCGCCTGATCAACGGAAATCGAGATTCTTAATCGACTCTGACGAAATTTGTAATTTTTCTCGCTGCAAATTGACGAAATTCGAGATTTTTTTTCCCTCTATAAACTGACGAAACTCACTATTTTTCTTCAGGTGATCAACGAAATTTGAGATTTTTCCACACATGACCGAGAAAATTCACAATTTTTTCAAACCCGATCAACGAAATTCGGGATTCTTAACTGACTGACGAAATTTGTAATTTTTTCTCCCGATGAACTCACGAAATTCGGGATTTTCCGCTCCCGAACAACGAAATTTGCAATTTTTCAGCACCTCATTGAAATAATTCGCGATTTGTTTTGTGCCTGATTAACGAAATTTGATATTTTTCCACACCGAATTAACAAAATTTGCGATTTATCCGCGCCTTATCAACGGAATTCGAGATACTTAATCGACTCTGACGAAATTTGTAATTTTTCTCGCTGCAAATTGACGAAATTCGAGATTTTTTTTCTTGATAAACTGACGAAACTCACTATTTTTCTTCAGGTGATCAACGAAATTTGAGATTTTTCCGCACATGATCGACAAAATTTGCGATTTTTCCGAACCCGATCAACAAAATTCGTGATTCTTAACTGACTGACGAAATTTGTAATTTTTTCACGCGATAAACGAACGAAACTCGCAAATTTTCCGCAGTCGATCCACGAAATTTGGAATTTTTCAACACCTCATCAATAAATTTCGCGATTTTTCTGGGCCCGTTTAACAAAATTTGAGCTTTTTATGCACCGAATGCACAAAAATTCGTGATTTTTCCGCATTCGATCAACAAAATTCGCGATTTTTTCCGCAGCAAATTGACGAAATTAGCGATTTTTCTCCCGATAAACGGACAAAATTTGCGATTTTTCCTAACCCGATCAACGAAATTTTAATTTTTTTCCAGCGAAAAATCCGAAATTCCGGACTTTTTCCTGCGACATATGGACAAAAATTGCGATTTTCCCCATTTATAAATTAACGGAGTTCGCGGGCCACAAGTTAACCCTTCGCGGGCCACTTTTGGCCCGCGGGCCACAGGTTGTGTATCCCTATTCTATAGTAAGCATCTTTTTGTACATTTCAGTGATGTGTATCAATTTCTATATGCTTGAAATAGTGTCATATCATTCCAATATATTACAAATGATTTTTCCCTACATACCATTGAAATAAACCATAAAAAATCATTGATTAAAATCACAAATTTTCCAAAAAAAAATCAGTTGATTAAAATCATGATTTAATCGTTGATTAAAATCGTTAGCACCCTATTGCTGCCAAATGGCAAGCATTAGTTTTTGTTAATCACGATTGATTGACGAATTTTTTCCCTCAACCAACTGACGCTTTTTGCAATATTTTTCTACATTTAAGAATTTCACAATATTTTCCTTTTACCTAACAAATGGAGAATTTTGCAGCTTTTTCTTACAAACTTTCTTTGCAGTTATCCAAAATTTTTAGCCTAATAAAATATAAAATTATAACTAAAAATTAAATAAACAGCACATAAAGAAAAACTATAAAATTATTTAGATATTTTAATTCAAATATTTCAATTGACTAAGGTTTAATGCAGTTTTATTTATTTTTTAAAATAAATAAAATTGTGTGATTTGTGTTTGGTTCCCGTTTTCTCCGAGACGGGAAAATTTAAATTTACCTATGACCCTGTGAGAGAGAGAGAGGGGGGGGGGGAGTGGTTACTGTTCCTGCTGACCACTAAAATTTTCAAATTAGTGGTCCAAATGAATTTTTGGTGTTCTCGGACCAGCGAACCACCAATGATTTCGAACACCGATTGATTTTTTAAATGCTGAAGATTTCCTTGTAAAAGAGATTTGAATTGATATACTGTTTAATTTTTTGATTAATTCCCCTGTGTGAAATTTGATTATTGTTATGTTTGCACAAGAAATATTTTATGTCTTAAAATATTTACTCTTTCATTTAAAACAGGTGGAGAATTTAACCTGATGCTTGGATCTATTCCATTTTACCAGACTTGAAATCCTGATTTAGAACATACTAAGCTTCAAGAATTATTTATATTTGATGACCTGAATGGTCAGAGAGAGTGCAGCACCCTCTTAAAACTGTCTGAGAGAAACTCTATGTAAAATGATATTATATTACAGTAAATATTAGTCTGACATACTATACATATAATTTAATGATTATACAATAAATTTTCAATAAATGGAGCGGCATACCGCAAACCAACTTAAATGTGTTGCTATTTAATAGTGTCTGTAACCATTTCTTTTTCAGCTATTGTAAGGCTGCTGCTGGTGAATATTTTTCTTTTTTACGAGTATAGTTAAAAAATAAATAAATCGTCGTCATAGATTATCATTTAGGAATACTGAAAAAATACTTATATATGTAAGAATAATTAGTCACTTGGTGGCGACACTGCTGCTATTAAATTAACCCTTCAAAGTAAGTATTTAATATACTGTAGAAATACATTGTGTATTTAAAAAAAACTTTAAAGTTTAAAGTAATACTTTTGTACTAGCTGATATTAGAGGTTAAATGGATTCTGCTACTTATAGCTGCCTTTTTAATTAAAACAATAATAAAAACAGGGTATGTATTTAAATCTAAGGAAAATTATTTTTTTTTAAATATTTTCTTTGTGAATAAGCAAACACTAAATGGACTATAAGTGTAACTGAGTGCGAAGAAATATTCCAAAATGTAAAATGACAGAATGGTAATATTTGTGGGGAAAAAAATGTAATTATTTTGTGAAATTAGATCAAAATGGTTTACATTTGTTTTTTAAATATATTTCAAAGACAATAGAATCAATAATTAAAACTTAAAAAATTTTCGGTTTAATGAAAATAAAAAAAAGCTTTCCTACTGCAAGATAATCTCGCATAATCTGAAATTGTGTTTATTATTACACCATAAAATGATAAATTGAAAACCAAAGTGAGGGGAAAAAAGAAAGCTACAATCCGGTGTAACCATTCCCCATAAAGATGAGAGAAAATCCTGACTCGTGATTCAAACTTTTAGCAAAAAATTGGAATAGAGAAAACCTTGAATTATGATTTAACCTTTCACCAGAAAATTGGATTTAACAACAATCCTGATTCGTGTCGAACCTTTTACCAGAAAATTTGATTAAAAAAAACTAAATTATGGTTCAAACTGTTACCAGAAAATTGGATTTAAAAAAACCTGATTTATAGTTAAACCTTTTATCAGAAAATTGGGTTGGGTTGGGTTGGGTTGATTTTTGACGGCCAATTATCTACACGAGGGATATAGGCCCGGGGGGAGTGCCCTCCGTGGGGGTCTTTCTAAGGGAACCTAATCCGTATTAACGCATGGAAGATCCACGGCTCGAAGAAAACCACGAAAACTCCGAACGATTAGGCCGACGGGCGCGATTGGGATCGAACCCAGCACCTCCCGTCTACCAGCTTCGAGAGCAGAACCTCTCGGCCACTGGTGGGGCCCAGAAAATTGGATTTAAAAAAAAAAAAAAAAAAAAAAATCTTGATTTATGGTTCAACCTTTCACCAGAAAATTGGGTTTATAAAAAAAACCTGAATCATTGTTTAACATTTCACTAATATAATGGTATTTGAGAAAGCACCAATAAACTGGTAAAACTTATCGCCAATATCTTGGTTGCAGCTAAATTTCAGGGACTTTTCACCATTTTCTTGGTGAAACATCACACTTTATTTTTAACAGTGTATCGATAACATTTTTTAAAAATTTAGGCATATTTTATAAACTCAGTAATGATACTTTTCTTTCATTATTGTTTCTATTCGCTTTTATAATTTAACTAAAAACCATAAGATCTGCTTCTGCTTATCTGCTTATTTACTGCTGTTGTTATAATGCTCATTTAATATGGAAATGATTTTGTACCTATTTACATAGGCGTAGCGTGACCAGAAATTTTGGGGGGGGGGGGCATCAAGGTCGTGCGAAGTAAAAACGGCGCCACGAGCGAATTTTCAATTTTGCGCCCCTCCCCTCCCCCCCCCTAAACAAATCTTTCTTTTTGTGATAGGTATAATAAAATTGATAAAGTGCAGAAACATAAATAAATTCTATCGAATAAATATTTCGCGTTTATTTTGGAACTTTAAAAGGTTTAATTTTAATTTAGGAATTCAGAACAACTAAATAACATTAAAAAAATTGCACTTATTTGTTAGAGAGTTCATGATGTTTAGCGACAGGTTATAAAATGATCAAGAGAGAAGAAGAAATTCCCCGAAAAATGAATAAATAAACAAAACCGTGGTTTGCAGCGTAAATTTCGCGCCCGGGGCGACCGCTCCTTTAGCCTGCTCTTTGCACGCCCCTGGAGGGCACACTAGAGGTCTGCACGGACCGCAATTCCAAGGCCCAGGCCCAGCCCGGCGAGAAAATTAAAAGTTCCACACGGACCCGGCCCGTTTATATTTTCACAGTTTAAGACCAGGCCCGGCTCGTACAAAAATCAATGAAAACAAGCCCGGCCCGTGAAAAAATCAATTAAATCAATCCCGGTTCGGCTCGACACAATTTCTCAAAAAATTTCGATTTTTCTTAACATGCAATTGCAGGGCCGCCGCTTGCTACTAAAAGCGACTATTTTCAGCAACTGGTGGCTATGGCGACTATTTTAGGCCGAAAACCATTAAAAAGCGGCTATTTCAAGAAAAAAGGCAACTTTTTCCGGATTTCAGTGACTATTTTTACTGAAAATATTTGATCTTTTTCTTCAAAGCACCTGTAAAGTAATCTTCCCAAACACACTTTTTCAACGGTTGTTTGAAGAGATTCGCGATTTTTTCCGCGACGAATTCCAAAATTCTCGATTTCGCCCTCTCCTCCCTCCAGTCTATTAACGAAAATGCGTATTTTTTCCCGAAATCTTTTTATATAATCATTGAAGGAGATTTTACAATTTTCTCCACGATCCTTTGCCAAATGTCGCAAATTTTTCCACGTTTTAACGAAATCGATTTTTTTCCGCCACCACTTGTCCAAATTCGCGATATATATTTTCCGCAAACGATTGATGGTAGTTACTATTTGTTTCAGAGATCTTTTGACGAAATTCCCGATTCTTTTCCAGATCGTTTGTCAAAATTCGTGATTTTCTTTTCATGACCGAGTTATAAAATTCGTGATTTTTTGCGCGATCATTTGGTTAAATTCTCATTTTTTTTTTAACCAAATTTTCGTTTTTTGCCCGCGACCATTTTACGAAATTTGCTATTTTTTTTATGATCGTTAGACGAAATTCGCAATTTTTTGTCCATTCTTTTAACAAAATTTGCGATGATTTATCCGCGACTGCATGACGAAAATCGCCATTTGTTTCCGTGACCTTTGGTAAAATTCAAGATATTTTTTACAGTTGTTTGAGGAGATTCGCAATTTTTCCGCGACGAATTGCAAAATTCCCGATTTTTTCCCCAATCGATTAATGATAATAGTTATTTCTTTTCATTATCTTTTGCTACAGTCGTTGAAGGATATTTCGCAATTTTTCCTATGACCTATTGCAAATTTCTCAATTTTTTTGGGGCGATAGTATCACGGAACTCATAATTTTTTTCCGTGATCCTTTGCCAAATTTCGTGTTTTTGTTTCCGGCGATCGTTTCACGGGATTCACGATTTTTTTTCCCGCGATACTTTGCCAAAATTCGCGAATTTTTCTGCGACAAACTGGGGAAATTTTTTCTCCGCCACCACTTGTCGAAATTCGCGATATATATTTTTTCCGCGACCAATTCATGATACTCGCTGTTTGTTTCAGATATCATTTGACGAAATTCGCGATTCTTTTCCGCGATAGTTTATCGAAATTCGTTATTTTCTTTTCAAAACCGACGTACGAAATTCTTGATTATTTGTTTAAATTCTCGATTTTTTACGCGATTATTTGACCAAATTCGCGTCTTTTCAGGGGTGATTCTGTTGTGAATTTTCCGAAAATTTAAGGCATTCGGTTCCGATAAATTTTAAAAAATCGGTCATCAATCCTAAAATTCGGGCATAAAAAATATCGTGAATTTCGGCAAATGATCGCCGAAAAAAATCAATTTCGACAATTGTTCACACAAGAATAGCCGCCAATTTCTTCAAAGGATCGCAGAAAAAACGAATTTTGCCAAAGAATCGCGGGAAAAAACACGAATTTCTACAAGGGATCACGAGATAACGCAAACTTCGTCTGGGAATCGCGAAAAACACACACATTTCACCAAGGGATCGCAAAAACGCAATTTTTATCAAAAGATCGCGGAAAAGCGCGAATTTCGTCAAAGGATCGCGATAAAGAAACGCAAATTTTGCCGAAGGATCGCGGAAAAATGCTAATTTCGCTAAAGGACAGCCGAAAAAACGCATAATTGGGGCTGGGAGATTTCCCCCCTTTCTCTCCTCTGCTGTAACCTTTGAGAAAATTTGCTGTGAATTTCAGATTTCTTTTTTTTTTTTTTTTTACTCAGAATCACCCCTGTCGTCTCTTTGTCCGCGACCATTTGACGAAATTTGCAATTTTTTTCTCTTGGTCGTTAGACGTATTTCGTAATATTTTGTGCATTCTTTTGACGAAATATGCGATGATTTTTTTGTGACCGAATAACGAAAATCGCTATTTGTTTCCGCAACGTTTGATAAAATTAAAGATATTTTTCCACGGTCCTTTGAGGAGATTCGCGATTTTTTTCAATGACCAAAATTCGCATTTTTTCCGACGATCGTTTTATGGAATTCACGATTTTCTTTACACGATCCTTTGTCAAATTTCGTGGATTTTTCTATGACCGATTGACGAAAATGATATTCGGTAGTTGTTTCAGAGATTTTTTGACGAATTTTACGATATTTTTTCACGACCTTTTGTCGAAATTCGTCTTTTCTTTTGTCGACTGACTGAGGAAGTTCAAGGGCAAGAAGGCAAAAAGAAGTGAAAAAATCATTTGGGGGATGAAGGCAGAGGCGACTTTATTAGCCATGGCGCCCGTGGGAGATTTTTTATTGTACCCCTGCAAATGCTATACTCATTTTTTTTCTTTTAAAAGTTTTTACTAAAGCATTTTACTTTGTGCACTCCTTCCAGGACCGAAACTAGCTATATTGTCACCCGAGCAAACATGGATTTTGGCGGCCCCCTCCTTCCTCCGCAAAGTAAATTTACAAAGAGAAATTTACGAAAGTTTCCATTAGAGGACTTATTTTAAAATTTAAAATGTGTAGCAGTGAAATACGTAATAATATTGAAATATATAACCAGCTTTGTCAAATATTTATTCATTAAAACCTGTGAAAAAAATCGAAAGGAAACTGAAATAATTCCGCTTTATACAGGTTTCCGTCTTAGCAGATAGTTGGTATTATTTCTGTTGGAACCATGCAGTTGTTTTCATATAAGATAATATTCCATTATAGAAATATTTCATATTTCTAGATTTTACTGTTGTAGCATTACAAATTATTACAAGTGAGATACTTTAATGTCATAGTGATATGAGTCCCATTGTTTTAGGAACTAAAAAACCAGGATTAACACCAGCTTTGTGGAATTATCACTTATATCACTCTTCTTATTTATAGATTGATATGTCTACATACTTTCCTCAACTTTTCAAATTTAATTTTCAAATTTATGTATGACTCAAAACAACAGCAAAATTATTAAATTTTTACTTTTCATTTTGTGAATTTTCGACCGCTTGGTTTTTATTGTCCCAGTCAGTCACCCGACCTCACCCCATCTAAGGCCATATATGGGGATACGCATGTAAAAAATAATTATAAGAAAAAGAATGGAGTTATTTATTTGCTGTCTTGTATATTGTAGGCGAATCTTTTTATCTATACGACAATTTTAATGCGCTTTACTCAGGTTTTCTTTTTGATTTTTCAGCTAAAAAATATTTTTTTACACAAATTTCACACGCACATATATATATTGTATGAAACGGTAAAACAAATTTTCCTCTGGCGCCCCCTTCGCGTGGCGCCCAGGGCACATACCCCCTCTCCCCCCCCCCCCTTAGTTTCAGCCCTGACTTCTTCTCCCGTTAGTTTTTATTGTCCCGGGCAGCCTGTGTGGGGCTTGTTGAGCTAAAGCCAATTGGTAGGCCTCCTCACCTAGCCGAACCTGTCTCGGGCAGCCACCCGTTCTCACTCATATCAAGACGGGAAAAATGAAAGCTCAACACTGCTCAGGGAGAGAGAGGAAAAAATTGAACAGTCTTCATGGAATCTTTTCATCAGAAAAGTCAGAGTCAAACAAAATCTTCATTTGGCGCCCCCTTCGCCTTTCGGTACACTTGGAATTGGAGAAAGAATAATGCCTAAAAGAAAAGCTCTTTGTTCCAATTCATTTACAGTCTTCTATTATAGATGAATCTTTTTTATATATTTGTAAATTTCAATGCATTTGGTTCAGTTTTACTTTTGGATTTTGCGGCTGTAAGACATTTTTATGCAAATTCAATATAAATTCATATATATTTTTGTGTGTAAAGACAAAAAAAATCTTCATTTGGACTCCTCCTACGCTTTCTGTTCTGGCGCCCGAGGTGTAGAAAGTTGGGGGGGCACACGCCCCCCCCCCCCCGACGCTACGCCTATGCCTATTTGAATAGCTACAGTGAAGCTTCAGTTAGTTTTTTAATGCATAACATACAAATATTTATGGCAATTGCTGTGGTATTACTGAAAAACACGTCAGGCCATATTACTTATTTTGGTCGAATGATTTTGACTTTACTGCAATACCTCTTGCACGGTTACAAAAAATTTTCTGGCGAGAATACAAAAACTGTTTTAGATACAATACTAAAAAATCATTGGTAATTTTTCTGACGGTACTTTAATAAAGTTACCAATAATTTTTTGCTAAAGTATATGTAAAGTTTTGGGTGCAATACTAAAAAAATTCATAGTAAATGTACTATGAAATCCTTCGCAAATTTACAAAAAAAATTTTTAGTTAATGTACTAAAAATTCCTTTGTAAGTGTACTAAAAAATCATTTGAAAATTCACAAAGTATTCTTTAGGAAACTACCTAAAAAAAAGTTAGTACCTAGACTAAATAATCCTACGTAAATTTACGAAAAATTCTTTAGTAAACTCCCTAAAAAATCGTTAGTAAGTTTACTGAACAATATTTAGTAAACTTACAAGGAATTCTTTGGAAAACTCTCTAAACAATCCTTAGTACGTTTACTAAACTATCTTTGGAAAAATTACCATAAATTCTTTAGTAAACTCCCTAAAAAATCGCTAGTAAGTTTACTAAGAAATATTTAGTAAATTTACAAAAGCTAATTAGAGAAACTCCCTTGAAAAACTGTTAGTAAATTTACAACACAATATTTAGTAAATTTACAGAAAAAATTTTAGAAAACGCCCTAAAAATGGATAGTTACGTTTACAACATATTCACTGATAAATTTACTAAAACTTAATTAGCAAGCATTAGTAACTTCACTAAACAATATTTAGTAAATTTACAAGTGTTTTTTTGGGAAACTCCCTAAAAAATCACTAGTACGTTTACTAAGCAATATTTAGTAACACTTACTGAAGAAACTTTTGTAATTTTACATGATTATCTTTTGTTGTGGTTACATAAAAAGTTCTAGGCACCCCAGTTTCCTACAAAATTCTTAGTAACCTTACAAAAAATTTTTTACAGTGTAGTCGTAAAAAGTTAGACCTCCGATTTTTTTTTTTTTTTTTTTTTAATTATGGCCATTTTTTCCCCATTCTGACCAAAAAATCAGAGTTCTACCTTTTTTACGACTGCTCTTTCATCTGCACCTAACACTTAATTTATAAAGGCTGTTTCATAATAATGGAATGTTTCATCATAATCCACACTCTAAAATTGGGAGGAGTGAAAAGCTCACTCTTTGAAAGAGTGACAGGCATTTTTACTCTTTTTGGAGTGAATTTTATAAAAAATACACTCCTTAAAGAGTGGAATTTTCCACTCTCTAGAAAGAAGAGAAATGTCTCACTCCTGAAAGAGTGACTTACGTATGCATTGCTTATTAACCAATCAGAGCAGCAAGGCGACGACACCCTTAAAAGATAAGAAAAATGGTCGCTTTTTCCTCCGCCATCTTAGGATTAACAGATTAGGATATCATTCAAATTATTCTTTATGGAATACATAAAATAAAGGTAAGTCTTATTTAATTTTAAGCATTTATCCGTGTAGATATGTGGAATGTTAAGATTATTAGCTAAGTAGTTGTATGTTGTATTGAAAAAGATTGATCGTTAGAGTGTTCAAAAGTGATTGTCTGTCATATTTCTTCATGTAGCGGTTTGAAATATAATTCTTTTAACAATTGAATACGCACTAGAGATGTGCACGGGACAGCTCGTGCTCGGGCCGATTTTCACTCACGGAACTCGGGCTGGGCCCGGGCCACACTTTTTTCTGAAGGCTCGGTCCGGGCCGGGCCGAACTTACTTTTTCTGTACAAAGCCGGGACTGGTTCATTGCGAGTCTTCACGGCCCAAAATTTTCAGTCCTAAGTTTGAACCAGCCTGTATGAAAATCATTGTCTCAGCGTGGTCTGGTCCATTCAAAGGTCAGTAAAATTAGGCCTGCCCCAAACATTTTTGCAAAAAATGCATACATTTTCAAATGGCCATTATTCTACACTTAAACATTAAAATTTATTCTTTTTAAAGAACACTAGATTTCTCCGCTTATTAAAATATAGCTAAATTAAAACATAATAAAACGTGTGAAAAAGAACCTGCCTATGACGGAACCCAGTTTTAAACTCACTAACGTGTTGATTCATGCATAATTAATATACTAATACATAAGAAAAGAATATATAATACATTTACACTCGCTATGAAGGGAACGTGTTTATAACGCATTTTTTTTTTCTTTTCTATGCAATTCCGTCTTACTGCATAGCATTTTTCAGATTTTTAATACTTCAAAAAAAAAAAAAAAAAAAAAAAATCAATGTTTTGTTGAAATTTACTCGGGCCGTGCCGGGATCGGGCTGAGATTTTAACTTTTTTATCAGTGCGGGGCCGGGGTCGTGCCAAACTTTTAAGTTTTTTACCGGGCCGGGTCGAGCCAATTTTTTTTCTACGGGCCGGGCCGAATTTTTTCTTCTATGAGTCGGGCCGGGCTCGGGCTTGGAAATTTCAGCCCTTGCAGACCTCTAATACGCCCAATGCTTAGCAACTCATTAGTTCGGGAAATGTGAATAAAAAAAATGATTGTAAATATTTTATTCTTCTCTTTCAATGCTTTGTTGCAAATTATTTTTGCCGACGATCAAAACAAAAATTTTTGTCTTTTCGTTTGAAAGGGTGACTGACTCATAAGAGAAGATATCTTGAAGATTTCATTTCGTAGGAGACACATTCGAAAACCTTAATTTGCCGTTACATGAGATTTATTATTATTATTATTATTATTATTATTATTATTATTATTATTATTACTGATTTCGGGTTATATACAGTTAAGAGTATTTATTATTGTTTCGGAGTTAAATATGGTATTTGATGTTTATGCTATTACGAAAAGGTTGGTACAGTGAAACCTCACTATGCGACCAACTCCATTAGGCGACCACCTCCCTGAACGACCATTTTTTCATGGAACGAAATTTATTCCCATAGGCTCAATACTAATTTTACCTCCATTCAGAGACCATCCCAGTTGAACTCCCTCCATGAGAGATCGATTTCTTTGAAGAAAATGAAATAAATTCCGTTTTTTCCTGGTCACTTGAAGAAGGTTTTATTAAAAAAATAATTCCGGGGAGTGCATTATTCATCAAACTTCTAAATTAAGTTTAGAATTTTTTTTTATTCCAGTAACTTTTAAGTGTTTTTAAGAGTTTTTAAGTCCATTTGTGCCTTTTTAGGCAATGAATTTAACTCTGATTACAAATTAAGATTGAGGTCAATAAACTCCTCTGCCCTATTCTGTCGGAAAACTCTCAAAGAAATAGATAAAGTAATGAAACCGTCGTTATTTGTTCCCGTCCATAAAAAAATGCATTTATTTACTGAACTTCGAAAGGACTTGGAGATAAAAATTATAAAATATAAAACTGTAAAATTAAAGCAAAGCTCAATGTATTCAGTTTTAAAACTCTGCTGTAATTAACTTATGTAATTAACTTTTATTTTGATACTTAAATTTTTATATTTTTTCCAAATGTGAAAAATAAATTTTAGTAACATTGTTACCATTTTTAAACAATTAAAATCTAGATTTAAACATGACCTCCATTAAGAGACTACCTCTCGGAATGACCCAATTTTATTGGAACGGTACGTGGTCGCCTTAGGGAGGTTTTACTGTATATTAATTTTTTTTAATTGTATGTAAACATTTTTCTGCGGGTTATGATTTTAAAATTTCGAGACTGAGTAATATAAAAACATTTAACTATAGATATTCTGCATCAGTTATTAAATTTCCTTCTATTATAAAAACCTTTTCTACGTTTTTGATACACGTAATTTTTGGCGCTAAACAATAAAACGTGATATTTAAGCATTGGAATAAAATGTTTTTTTCATGCCTATTTTGAAGTTTATGGATAAGACTGCTTTAGTATATTTTTTAAAATGGTCATATTTACTTACATAATACAGGATTGAATATTTTTTTAAAGAGATTAATAACCACTTTTTTTACACTAAAATGTTTTAAAAACAATAAGAATATTTCTAATGCAGTCATTTACTTTATTTTTAAGTTTCCTTTTTTTCTATTTCCGAGATCAATCTTTTCCTATAAAACATATAAAATTTATTTTGCTCATAGTCACAAAATACAATATCTACGCTAATAAAAATTTTAAATTAAATATGGCTTATCATGGGTTATGGCAATAACGGACGAAAATGAAAAATCATGATTAAGTTAAGGAATACGTTTAAAAGAAAAAAATATATACATATTCCAGAGAACTCCAAATTTAGACTCCATGTTCATATTAAATAAAATAAAAGCAAATCACAGCGGATAAAAAAAATTACACATTCTTAACATTTAAATCATGTTTAGAACTTATATAAAAAAGAAGTGAGTTTATAAGCATTGTGTTTAAATGGAAAGATTAAAATATTTTAGAACAATAGCATTTTGCAAAAGTAGCAATAATTTAAGGAAAAAGTACGGTTTTATATTTAAAACAAAAATTAAAATGAGATCAAACATTGTTAAACATATAGCATCCACCTATTAAAAAGTTATTAATCAAACTTTAAAAGTAATATCTTTATAGGGCATGCAATAAAAGCAAACACAAAGGATAAGATTGGAATAAAATGTTTTAGTTTATTTCTGTCAGTAATCTAATTTAAATTCGTATGTAACTTTATCTGAATTTTTCCTTAAAAGTTCAATTAGTGTTACAAACTATGAATTAAATAAATATTGCTAAAAAAGCATTTTATTCCAATCTTTACCGCGCTTGTATCTATTGCCATTGCATGCCGTAAAAGATGCGATTCTTTTATAATGACCATAAAAGCAAAATAAAAAAACAACCCACTACAAAAAAATGAACATTCACTCCTATGAAAGAGTGACTATTCACTCCTACCAAGGGGGAAAAACTGCACTCCTTTAGCAAGAGTGAATAGTCACTCCTCCGAAAGAGTGACTATCCACCCCTGTTTAGAGTGGATATTCACTTTCAAGGAGTGACTATTCACTCTTTCAGAGAGTCGAAAATTTCACTTTGGCTCAGAGTGAATAGTCACTCTAAAGAGGTTGGGCATATTTTGACTCTGCGATACAGTGACTCTTCACTCCTCCGGAGTGAATAGTCACTCTTTTTTATTTAGAGTGCATCAGAAGAAAATAACTCGGTTAAGCGGGACTCAGATAATCGGGGCTCTACTGTTTATTTCATTTTAAAAATTATCTTTAGAATATTTTTGTTAGTGTTCAGAGGGGAGTCATGACCCCCATGACCTTCCCCTTGGATCCACCATTGTAGATTACGTAGTTCAGTATTACATATTTTAAATTTTAAAATAAGTCGGCTATTAGAAAATTAGTAAAATTCTCTTTGTAAATATACTTTGCGGAAGAGTGCGCCAAAATCCATGTTTGCCCCGGGGGCAAAAAACGGCTAGTTTCGGCCCTGATTGAAACTTTCTGGTGTTAAGTCAGATTCTCTGAACTACATAATTTCTAGAATGTATTCTATCATGGGAATTAAAGTGTTAAATGTTAAGTTTTTTAAAATAAATAATTATATAAAATAAGGTATTTAGAGACATACTAATTAAAATATTTACTAATTTGCAATATTTTAGCGTAAAACAGCCACACGGCAGTAGTTTTTAGTTATATTGCAGATGTGCAACGGAAGAAAAGATTGACGTATTGGTATTATATGAAAAATGCATCTTTGAATTTTTTCATTATTTTTCCAGTGTAATAAACCTTTCAGAGAATCGTATACAGTAGGCGCTCGATTTTACGAACCTCTTTTTTACGAACTGATTTACTGATCCCAACCATTATCCCATTGAACTAATGTTACTCCCATTTATGAACTTTCGGTTTTACGAACACATTATATGAGTCCCCAAAAGTTCGTAAAATCGAGCGTCTACTGTATAATTTTTTTGAAACAAAATAAAAAATCGCACATCTAAGGGTTAAGAATTCGAACAAATTGTAACGGTATTTTGCTGGATAAAAATATTACACCTCAAGTTCCCCCTTTTTTTTTTAACAAAATCATGTTTTTTCTAAAATAATTTTAAATAATTATTTTACTTTATTAGGCTTTAAAACTTAATATACATTATTCAAAAATTTACAAATAAAAATTAAGTCATCTTACTTTCTGCTTTTTTTTTAACGATATATGATTAAATACTTGCAGCTTGAAGATGGCTTGAAAAACCAGTTTTTATCTGAAAATAGCCAATATTGTACATTATTAGAATTTTTTTTCAGGGGTGCGCCGACCCAGTGTGCAAAGTGTGCGGCGCACACAAGCGCCGAAGTAGTAAAGGCGCCAAAAATTTCAGTTGAGGAGCAAACACTTAAGAAAAAAAATCCTTAATTTAATTAAATGTATTACATTTTCCTTTTATTCTAGTTCTGCGTCTTCTAATAGGTGGTTTAGACTTAGACCTGTCCAACCTGTCAATGAACATAGGCGCACCTCATGTAGTTGCAAACAAATAAAGGCGCCATAATTCACATGACTGAAAACATACAACAGTATTATCTCACTGCTAGTAAAGCACAGTGCAGTTTTATTACCACAAAGTCGAAATTCTACCTTTATTTTATTTTTTTTTTTTAATAACATTAAACAATTAACACTAAATAACGGTCACTGGTAACAATTAAAAGAATCCCATTCAAATATTATTGATGTTAAAGCAAGCATATTTTAAAGTGGATTCGCGGGAGATGTGTTGGACAGCTCTGAATTAGAGCGGAATTCCCAAGCCCAGACCCGGCCCGTTTATATTTTCGCAGCAAAAATCGGTGAAAACAGGCCCGGTCCGATTTTTACAAAAAATTCCATTTTTTTTTTAAATATACAATGCATACGATTAAAATTCTTTCAAAGAATACTGCATACATATTTATGAAGAAGTGTTAGATTACTATGTGTTCCCAAAACAGAAAGTACACAACAGCAACATTAATGATTACTTAGACTCTTGGACTTTTTAACATTCGAATATAAAGATTCATTAAAAAAAAAATTAATGTAATTTAGAATAAAAGAACAAAAAGAGGGTTAAAAACATCATAACTTTTCAAGTTGTATAATAAAAAGTAGATTTTTGAAAAATTTTCTCTGTAATTTATTAAGGTATATTTACAATGATTTTGTTAACAGACGTTCATTATCGCTATTACTATTTTTACAAAACATATTGCCTGCCCGACACTTCCTGGGAACAATTAAGTCAAATTCCTGCCCATCTCGACTATGTAGAAAAAAATGTAATCTTCACCCCGGCTCGGCCGCTAATATCCGAACCCTCAAGCATAGAACACCTTTACTTGGCGAAAGACGGAGGGTGCCAAATGATTTTGGAAGAAGACCTTTTTCAGCATGTGTCCAGCTGCATTATTTTCAGTTCGGCGTGTTATACTTTTTAGGCTTTGAATGACGGCATAATGCAGTTTTAAGATAAGAGATAATCATTAAGAGAGATTTAAGATAAGGGAGAATCAAAGATATCATTAGAATCGTGATATTCACAATTCATACTTTAATCTCGTGAATGTAAAATGATTTCGCACCAAATAAACAAATAACTGTGTGGGTCTTATTTAATTAGGATACTTCTGCAGCTTATAATATTTCAATATTATTTATATTCTTTTATCTATTCAGTTTTCTCATGTCAGGTCAGAGTTTTGATTATTAACCCTTTGAGCTCTGGAGGGTAAATTTCTACAAAATTCGAAATATCACATTGGCACCAGTATCTTACAAAGAAAAAAATCGGTTTGCGATATACCTGAAAAAATGCATTAAACATTTTTGAAATAAATTTGATCTAATATTCCGGTGCTAATGTGACATTTAGGAATTAAAATTAAGTGGTAGAAAATTCAACCATCAGAGCTCAAAGGGTTAATCACAAAAAAAAATAGTTTAATATTGGGTCATTCCATGTCAGTTCAGGCAGGCATGTAACCCACCATCACAGATTTTGATGAAACTGCGTGTGTTTGTTCCTTTTATTAAGATATGATTCCCAGTATTTTTTTTTACTCCTTGGTCAAATAGTTTCTGAGAAAAAAATTGTCAAAATTTTGAAAAACTGCCGTCAGTTGGCATTCTTGACTGCTCTATTTTCAAATGTAGCATGACATAAATATGATCATATTTCAATATCTATTCTACAAATCATCTTCAAATAATTTATGCATAATATATAGGGTACGCAGTTTATGAAAAAAAAATACTGTTACGTTTATAACATTTTAAGTGTGTCTAAAAAAATGTTTAATCTTTGAAGTCGTGATTTTTTTTATGAAAAATAATGCATTAACTAAAATAGCATTATCAACAAAAGGCGGTATTTTTATTAAATTTATTTTTTGTGGGGGATATACTTAAAGGTGTCCTTTACCTGATTCTGAAATAAAAATAGTGGGATTTTGGGTGTTTTTAGTAGTATTTCCTATTTAAAAATATTTTGAGGCGTATTTCAAATCAAATCAAGCAGAGTCATTCCATGTCAGTCCGCCTAAGACATTTAATTCACTGTCACAAATTTCAATGAAACTGGGTAGGTCTATAGCTCATTTTAAGACAGGATCAAGGAAATTAAAGGTGATTACAAGTAAAATATTTTTTAAGATAAAAAAAGAATATCTAAATTTTGAATTTTTTAAAAAAATGTTTTTAATGACAGATCTATATTCAAAGACTGCATAAAAAAAGTCATTTCAATATAAAATCACTAAATAAGTTTCAAATAATGTATATGTGACGAATAATGTAGGCAGATTATTATTTATTGTTGTTTGTCATGTTTAAATGCTAAGAGTGTGTTTAATCTTGTGAATTCTTAAAATCAAGAATTTTGTGAAAAATAATGTGTTAATCAAAAATTTATTATTAACCGAAGGTAGGCTGTTATTATTTTTTTTAATTGCACGTAAAAATATCTTTTCAATAATTATAAAATAAAAATTGTGAAAATATGAGCAATTTTAACAAAATTTTCATAAAATGTGAATGTTTAATGATAAATATTGAAGCTTTTCATGCTAAGATGTACTATAATGACTACGATATCATGTATTGCTACTCTTGCTTAAATATAATACATACAATAATAAAATAACAAATATTATTTACAGCAATAAAAATTAAATTAAATAGTACCAGTTCCTTTACCAACACTACATTGCTCAACAGCCGACTTAAAATCAACAGCCCACTCTTATTGAAAAATACTTTCAACTGTTCAAATAATAAATAAATTGCATTTAAAAATCTTAATATCAACTTATTATCTTAAGACGATAATAATAACTAAACAACATAATGAATTTATAAATCAGCTTTTAATTGAAAATTCATGAAATGATCCCTTTAAATGTTGTTCATCGAGTCAATCAAAACAAATTAAAAAAAAAAAAAATAGTGAACTTAATATGCTGACTGCAATGACACTTATAACAAAACTAATTAATTCATTACCATCTGAAATCAAACCCGAAAGATCAAAAAGAAAAAAAAAATCATCTGTAGTGTGAATGTGACATACTCAGTGGTTGTTGAGATAGGAATGTTTTTGTGACATTTTCACCTGTACTTCAATGAAATATAAACATGTAAGCTTTTTTCATTCATCCAAATTAAGTAAAACAATTATAAAATTTTGTTGTCATTACACCAGATGTTAAATTTTTCGTTACATACTATTAGATAAGTTCTTTACTTTTAGACATTATTGACATAATATCATAGAATTTACTATATGTATTTTCTATAAGTGTATAAACAATATATATTTGCTTTATTAAACATAAATGAATAATTTTTAAATAATTTGTTTGAAAACAGGGATATATATACACACATATATATGTTGAAAATCCATCTTTCAGCAATATTGTGATGAAAAGTCAAATTACCGTAATTTCCGGTGTATAGCCCGCGGATCAAACAATCGTATTTCGAACCAGAAATTAAAAAAAAATAAAATGTAACTTTTTAGATCATAGTAAATATTGGTCTTCAAATACTGAATAAAATTTCTGGGTCCAAACTGAATTGTTTGATCTGCGGGCTATACACCCGAAATTACGGTACATATCATTAGAAACTGAATAAAGTTACAAAAGTGCAACTCATTAAGTTTTAAATAATTTTTTTAGATATAGTTATTTGAAAGATATAAATATAATGGATTATGCATTTTTTGCATATATTTAAAGCACAATACGTCAAAATTTTCTTCAAAAGAGTGAAATTTGGTATTTTTTCCAATATTAGCAGCTCAATGCTAAATTTTCAATATTAACAGCCAAATATGAGTTTAAAGATTACGACTGTCAATTTGAAAATTTCTGTTGGGCGGTGAGGAGCTAGTGATTTTTCTCTTTTTTTGGAAAGGGATAATTGCTCTTCGCCCTAGAAGTTTTACTAAAAAACAATATTGCTTATTTTTTTCCTTAAGAAACGAACATAAAAGATAATTTGAAAAATAAAATAAATGTATATAAAAAAAATATTTCTATGGATGATACATTGGATAGATTTTACATCTGAAAATATTGATAATTTTAAATATGATTTAAATACTACTAGAACCAACCAAAATCCCACTATTTTTATTTCAGATCCAGTCATAATGTAGTATTATGCACAATTTAAAATTAAAAAATTAGTCATAGAAACTCGCCTCTGATTGATAAAGATTTTTTAATAATTTCATTATTTTTTGTAAAATATTTTTGATTTCAAAGATTATACAATTTTTTAGACACATTTAAATATTTTTTAACATTACAGCAATATTTTTTTCATAATCTACATACTTTATTTACCTTGCTTAAATTATTCGAAGAAGATTTCTTTATTAGTTATTGAAATATGATTTTAGATATAAAATGAGGACTTTGAAAATTGAACAATCGTTAATGGTAACTCGTGGCATTTTCCCAAA
The DNA here is from genome assembly GCA_963932465.1 of Maratus speciosus. NCBI lineage: Eukaryota > Metazoa > Arthropoda > Arachnida > Araneae > Salticidae > Maratus > Maratus speciosus. Next base: position 47,035,546 of record OZ010796.1, on the reverse strand, counting down.
ACTTTGATAATTTTTTTCTCATATTTTCACTATTTTTATTTTATAACCATTTAAAAGATATTTTTACGTACAATTAAGAAAAGCAATAACACCCTGCCTTCGGTTAATAATAAATTTTTGGTTAACACATTATTTTTGACAAAACTCTTGATTTTAAAAATTAACAAGATAAAAGACACTCTTAGTGTTTAAACATGATAAAAAACAAGAAATAATAATCTGCCTACATTATTTGTCACATATACATTATTTGAAACCTATTTAGTGATTTTATATTGAAATGACTTTTTTTTTAAATGCAGTCTTTGAATATCGAACTGTCATTAAAAAAAATTAAAACAATTTTTCAAAATTTTGATATTTTTTATCTTAAAAAATATGTTACTTAGGATCAAGAAAATTAAATGTGATTACGTCTTAAAATAAGCTATAAACAAACCCAATTTCATTGAAATTTGTGACAGTGATTAAATGGCTTAGGGGAACTGACATGGAATGACTCTGCTTGATTTGATTTGAAATGCACCTCAAAATATTTTTAAATAGGAAATGCTACCAAAAACACCCAAAATCCCACTATTTTTATTTCAGAATCAGGCAAAGGACACATTTAAGTATATCTCCCACAAAAAATAAATTTAATAAAAATACCGCCTTTTGTTGATAATGCTTTTTTTGTTAATGCATTATTTTTCATAAAAAAATCACGACTTCAAAGTTTAAATACTTTTTAGACACACTTAAAATGTTATAAACGTAACAATATATTTTTTTCATAAGCTGCGTATCCTAAATATTATGCATAAATTATTTAAAGATGATTTGTGCAGTAGATGTTGAAATATGGTTATATATACGACATGCTACATTTGAAAACCGAGCTGTCAAGAATGCCAACTGACGGCAGTTTTTCAAAATTTTGACAATTTTTTTCTCAGAAACTATTTCACCAAGGAGCAAAAAAAATTACTGGTGATCATATCTTAATAGTAAGAACAAACACACGCAGTTTCATTAAAATCTGTGATGGTGGGTTACATATTGATATTTTACTGCCTGATTTGATGTGGAATGCCCCATTGCATGATTTTAAAAACTGTGAATCATAAAATGTTTAAGATATGAATTTATTATGATTTTTTCCCTCTGTAGTAAATTTTTTTGTGAGCAAGAAAGAATTTAAAAGCTTCACTGAAAATTTATTTTAATTAACAAGTAATTTATTAATTTGCTCGGCTTTTTATGATAATTTTGAAGTAATTTCAATGCACACATAATAAATAATAAACTTCATAAAATATAAATTTAAAAAATAATTCTAATTATTTAAAATGCTTTTTACTATCGAAAGTTTCTTTTTTAAAGCTTGTCTTTAATCATGAAATTAATACTTCAAAAGGTACCTTATTTTGAAAACCCTTTAATATTACATATTATGAATTATTAACAAAATTAATAGATCGCAATTTTTGAAACGATATTTTTTAATAATAAACGATAAATTTATAAATGTGTCTTATCTTGATGAATGTTTTATGAGTCCCCAATATAATAGAACATAACTAATAATAAAACATTGAAAATATTTTGCATTGTGGCTGAATGAAAGTTTGTAATAATGTGAGAGTTGTGATTCAGTAAGTTATGTTAATGGTTCTTCATTAATATAGTTCAAAAACACCAATTAAAGATTAATAAATATATCATCATATAATTTAATGTTTAAAAGTTCTACACATTATGGGTACAAAACAAAAACACTTTTTGTGCTATAAATGTTATTCCTCTTCATTTGGTCATCAAGTGCTGTTTTAAAGGAAGTAATATCTTCAAATTTTTGAAAAATTCAAGTATTAAAATTGATATATTAGCTGGCATCCCCTTTCAAATGTGGATGACTTTTTAGATTCCCTATAAACCGTTTTCCAAACGTAGTGTACAAAAGAATATTTCACATTCCTAATTTACATATGTAAATCTGGTGAAATTCTTGGATATCATAACTTTGATATTATATTATTTATAATAAGGATGAAATTTTACTGTATTTGTTCATTTTGTCAAAAAATAACTGTAATTGGGTTCTTTTCTTTTCTATTTCACAGTGATAATTTATTTAAGATCACATTAATGAAATATATAAAATTATTGTATCCAATATCATGAAATTACGAATATGATATTATATTATTTATAATAAGGATGAAATTTTACTGTATTTGTTCATTTTGTCAAAAAATAACTGTAATTGGGTTCTTTTCTTTTCTATTTCACAGTGATAATTTATTTAATATCACATTAATGAAACATATAAAATTATTGTATCCAATATCATGAAATTACGAATAGATCTCTGACATTCTGGGTATTTTAGAGTATTGTAATTGTTCAACTATTATCAATATTTAATTTTTTTCACAAAAAACTATTCTACACCCAGTTACCTCATATAAGCATTTAAAGTTTTTTTTTTCTTGTGATGCTCTTCTAGTTTGTACAAATAGTGAGCGCTGCTAGGGTTTTGTGTAAGCGCTGCCAGAGTGTAGAGCGCTGCAAAGTTAGGTAGATAAAACTATGAATAAACATTGATGTCCCAGTGCAATAACTGTACCTGTAAGGATAGTAAGTAAATATATGCAATGTACTATTATGCATAAATATGTACAACAATAACCCCTCGTTATATCGCTCTTTTTTATGTTTACTGAAAAAAAAGCCTGAAGTTTAACTGTTGTTTTTGTATTTTTGTAGTAACATATTTTTTTCCTCCTTATTTTTCAATTAAAGTCCATACATTTAAAATATAATCTTAGGATTAGAAATTCTATCATAAATTACAGTTCTTTACCTTTAACAAGCACGTAATAGCAGTTTAATTTGATGCTGAATGGTTTACCATCTTAACATGGAAGCATTGCAAATGCAATTTAGATGTTGGATTTCCAGAGCAATTTATTTATTTTTAATTTAATTTATTTTTTTGAGGGGGAGGGGGTTGGGGGGCTTTTAAAGAATGTTAAATATTGATTTAATGTTTTCAATATTTCAGTTTAATAATCAGACTGATTTAAGGTGGATGCAGATAATTTATTAAAGAAATAATTAAATCAAACGGATTTTTGATGACCCCATTTTTTAATTAAAAAAGAAATGCTTACGTATTTTTATCGCCATTCATTAAAAAGATTTTGATAAATTCATTAATTATTAACACAGTACATTGCTAGTACCGAAGATACATTACTTTTTTCATTGAGTAGCAGCATTCATCGACCTTTAATATTTTTAAATAAATAGATTCAGGTTTACCAATTTGTACTTGTTTTTAAAATATCCATTTACATTTTACATGTGTGTCAATGGTATAAATAATTTTAAAACATTTATTGGAGGCGAACAAATTATAAATTTCCATAAATCTGAATGGTTGTCATCATTCTTATAAGAGTAATAAATTTTTTAAACGTTAAATCTCTATTTCTAAGTGATGTAAAAGACTTTTTGAAAACAGAATAACATTTGAATTAACATGAATTGAAATGCACTGTCAGTAATATCGATGTCAACGAGCACACGCGCGCAAAGCGCTCTTCTCCCAAAATCATTTGGCACACTCCGTCTTTCGCCAAGGTGTTCTATGCTTGAGGGTTCGGATATTAGCGGTCCGGCCCGAGCCCGAGCTCAGGCACAATATAGCTGTCCGATGCCGATCTCTACGCTGGATATGTTATATTTCTGAATTAATGTAGTCAAACTAGCACCAGCTCGCTCAGCACTATTACACTTATTCATAGTCAAGTCAGATCCACTGAAAAAAAAAATATTTTATCAGCTTCGTTTAAATTTTTCGCCCGCTTAATTTTTTTATTGACTCGGCTGTCCCGTTTAATTTTTTGTCTACCCGGCCCATTTATTTATTTATTTATTGTTGGCCGAGTCCATTTATTTTTTTATCGGCCCGGCCGTTAAAAGATAATTGTCTTTATTTTGCCGGCTTGGCCCGACTCGTTTTAAAGTTTAAATTTTTCCGGGCCGGATACGGACTGTGCGGACCTCTACCCTGAATAGAGAAACAATGTAAAACCAGAACTTGTGTGAGAATATGTAAAATCTCTACATTGTTCTATGTAGAGATTTTAGATTGGAGAGATTGACGCCAGCTATGGATCAAATTTTAATTGGAAAAACGAAGCATAAGCCGTGTGTAACTTTTGGCAATCCATGTCGTAAATTTAACGCTGTGAATTTTGAGCTCATAGAGTAACGTCTACTTTAGGCGGCTGAAGCAATATTTTTTTTCAGCGCTGCTACAAATGATCGCTTCTCTAGAAACCATTATGTGTGGGACAAAAATTCTGTGTTTTTTCGGAGTATAGACCTCCGAGCAGAACAAATACTTTTTATCTATACTATCTTGTACTGTACTCTGGACCTATCATCATGGCGGAAGCAGAATTTTTGTTAAGGGAATTGCTAATAAATGTCCAAAAATTCTTATTTTTTCTAAGATTGAGAAAGGCGCCCTTTCCCTGCACCTCCATCGTACGGTCGTGTCTAATTACATACTGAAATAACTGTGATGATTGTAAGATTTGTTCATTTTAATATAGAATACAAAACTGAAAGTATTGAAATATGAGCACTTATTAGCATTACATATAAACTTAGATTCTTCAGAGACTAGAGTGGCAAAAAAGTTCAGTTTAGATATAAATAAGTTAGGAGCTACAATGATCGCTATAATTGGAACGGGAAAATATAGATTTATTAAAAAAAGAGTTTTAACCCTTAAATGCCTGATTTTTCAAAAATCATTGTAATAATGTTTTTCGGCTGTCATTTATTAAATAAATCATGGGAAAAATACTTAAAAAAATCATATTTTGTTTTAAGTATGGTTTACGGCTAAAAAACAGTTTGTTACTAATCGGCAATACTGGTGTTTAATTTAAAAAATAATTTTTCTTGATAAAATTCTATAATATTAAACACACAAGAATTTTAGGAACTATAATAAGAAATAAATTTTACTTGCTCACTGCAGAACAAAATAGGGTATTTCACAAGCTTTCAAACCAAACAAAAAGAACAAGTAACAACAATTGAAAAAATAAATCTATCTTTATTCTTAAACAGCACAAGTGTTGCCATCTACATGTTGAAAATCGATTTAATAATAGTTTCAGAATTTATTTTATTGGCAACATTAGGTATTATAGCTTCCATATTATTCTAATAGTATTTTAGAGCCTAAAATTGGGTATGTTGCGAAAAGCAACACCCGGCATTTAAGGGTTAAATTTCCGTGCTATACCCTGCTAATCAACCCACACGGCATTTCATATAATAATAACCTTAAATACGTCTAAAATCAAATGTGGAGTGATTTTATACTTTTAAACGAAAATTTTTTCAGCTAACCTACAGATTGTGGGGGGGGGGGGGGGAGGGAGCGCGATGTCTTCAGCAGCATATACACCAGATGTGCAATGCACTGACCGGTTTGTTTTGATTACACAATTTTTTTCCCCAAACGAGCCTAAATATTGTCAGAAGCACTGCTTTCGACAACGTACAACCTCGACTTTGCATCAATTTTTATTTTTAAATGAAAATCCATCCAAACGAATCTCGAGTTGGGGACCCCACCGCCTTCTGCAGCGTACACCGGAGGTGATATATCCACGATCCGGTCTGATTTTTCAAGCGAACCTCGAATTTGTATTTAATTTCTGACATTTAGATACAATTTGTATTTAATTTCTGGCATTTAGATACATACAAGTTTCAATTCTGACCAAAAATTCTTTATAAAACAGAGATAATATAAAATACGCACCACCTCTTACTTTTTTAAAACCCGAAATGATATTCAAGCACATATCTCTGACTGAGACGGGTTACGATACCTTGAGAAAGCTTGTAACTGAAAGAAAAAACATCTCTGGCGAATCTTTGAAATGACCTCCAGATTTTTTTTGGAAATAGTACATATTAATATTTTTTCAACACCAGAAATATCGCTAAATTTGGAAAAATATTAATGTTTTTTTTTTGTTTGTTTTTTTTGAAAGTTTAGAAAAACGGAAAAACTTAAAAACTGACGCGAATCGCGAGCAAACAAAGTTTTTTGAAATAGTTACGTAAGATACCTTTGGAATATGATAGATAGGACGATTTTCTTTCTTTCTTTTTTTAAAAAAAAAACTCTACGGGGACCCGGACATAGCAGTTTCAAAATGCAGTAGAAATCGAACTCTACGCTTTCGTCAGTGTGAAGTAACGCTTAACGCCTGGAGAAATGCAGAGGCATGTTTGCTTTGAAGAAAGAAAGCTCGCCATTTTGCGTTTATTGTTATGACTTTTAATTATTTCGGCTAATTATCAAAAAATGAAAAATCTGAGTCTTAGGTGCATTTGGACCTTCCATCGTCTATCCTTATCTAAATTTTCAGACCTCTATGTGCGAGAGATTTTCTTAGCCATCGCCATCACATGCAGAGTAAAGACAAACGTCTTTCTTTTATTAATATAGATATGCAAATTAGACATGAGAAACAACTTTTTTTTAATAATTATGGATGCAAGGTATTGTTATTGTATTGTATTATTTTCTCTGGGATAATGAAATTTTACCGTTTAATGCAGGATTCTGATACAGACAGGTTTCATTTTCACAGGCTTCACTGGGTTTCGAATTTTATTTACATATCTGCCAGCCTTCCTTAATTTTGGAGTAATTTAAACATGTTTGAAACCAGAAATTTTATTTAATAAATGAAATAAAATACGAACCCTATAGAAACAAGACACATTTTATTAAAAAATTTTCTGATTCAAAAAGCTTTATTTGACCTGGGATAAAATTCCAGCAGGATGGCAGCTATGCAATTATAGATACAGATTTTTTTTTATAAAATTTTATTTTCGGAGGGGGGGGGGGGGGGGTATAGGGCGTCAACTGAAGTTCTGCACACAGGCGCTGGATACTGCTGGCGCGCCCCTGTTTTTTTTTTTTCATGTTTTTAGAGCGGACTTGCTCTTACACGTTTGTTTTAAGATATTTTAACGCTGCTCTAAAATCATAAATGAATAATTTTAAAAATATTTGGGACCAAAATCATGAAATAATTTTAAAAATATTTGGGACCAAAATCATGAAATAATTTTTAATCATATTCTATAAAATTTCTACCAATTCGAAATGAAGTTAAAGCAAAGTTTTCCGGATCCCTTATTCACCTATACATAAAAGAATGTTTTTTTTTTTTTTTAATGGACCATTAGTTAATTATTATATTAACTAAAATCTAAATTAAATAGGAATAAATTTTAATAATAGGTACCTACGGCATTATATTTTTATTTGAATTTCAGTACTATTTTTATTGTATATATATTATTTTTATAACCTTAAATGATTTTACATATGATTTTTTTTAAAACTTCAATTAATTTTATACGTGTACACAGGGCCGAAACTAAGGGAGGGCAGAGGGGGCATGGCCCCGAGCGCCAGAATGGAAGGAGAAGGGGGCGCCAAATGAAGATTTTGTTTGTCGTTTTTTTCTCACGTCTATGTTTAGCAGTAGCACAGCATTGTTAAATCTTCCTTTCTGTGATCAAAGCATGTAACGATCTAAGGGTGGTATGGGATAAAAATCCTGTATAAAGCGGATTTTTTTTTTTTTTTGTTTTTTTTTTTTGTTGTTGTTGTTTCTTTCGATTCCATTTTCAAGTTTTTAAGGAATCAATATTTGACAAAGCTGATTACGAATTTAGTATTACATATTTTATGAATACATATTTTAAATTTTAAAATAAGTTGGTTATTGGAAACGTAGTAAAATTCTCTCTGTAAATTTACTTTGCGGAGGAAAGCGGTGTGGCAAAATCCATGTTTTCTCCGGATGCAAAAAAGGCTAGTTTCGGTTCGGCCCTGCGTGTACAATAGCCACACATGAGTTATTTGAAACTTATATCAAAATATCTGGAATATTTATTCATGTATGGACGCAAATTATGTTATATGTATGCGCCAAAATAATTTGTTTTGATAAAAGCTTAAATTGGAGGCGCATGATGTGAGAATAAAAAGATCCGAATTTCCCTTCATATTTTCTTCCTACGAACTACGATCTTTCCCAGATATGAATAGAAATAAGCATAGTACCGCCATCTACCTGGCATGAGGCACATTAAACGTTCGAGAATGGGATAACAACAATTGTTTTAAAAAATTGTGAAGAAGTTGTTCAATGAATCAATCCATTATATAGCATGTTATAAGGAAAATTTAGAATTGAAAAATCTAAATTTATTTCAAAGAATTTTTTTCCCAGAAACTTCAGGAATTTGTTTAATAAATCCCTGTAGAAGCAGAATTCCGAAATTACATCCCCCGACATAAAAATATTAATTTATTTATTTCCTAGATACTAAAAAAATATTCTTTTCTCATTTCTTTTAAGTAATTTTAATGATTTTATTTACCTATTAGAAATTAATATATGCAAAAGGAAAGTCTATATTAATTTCTTCCCTTCTGATGCTGCAAAAAAGTCATTGTTTTTATTTTTATTTATTTTTAAGAAAATGATAATGTTTAGATCCATAACAGTATTTTTCTTGAAAGATAAAATATTGTTTTAAACTAAATAATTTATTTATTTATTTTTTTTTTTTGGTTGCTAGTCACAATTTTTTACATTAAAAAAAAAATAGTAATTAGTTTTTGACTCTTTGCAGAAAATGAAATGTGACCATAGTCACATTTCATTTTCCACGACCACGTATATATACGGAAAACCACGTATATATACTTGGTAAATGCTTTGAAATATTTCATAAACTATTAAAATTTGAATTTTCATGATTTTTTGTGTAAGTTATACTGTTATTTTCCTTATTTATCAATATCTGTTTACACACACATATATATATATATAGATATATATACTAGCTGACCCGACCGGCGTTGCCAGGGCCCATGATAATATTATATAAAACCTTATATTAAATTAACCTTAAATTTGTATGATTTTATATTTGCTGTTCACGCGGTGCTCAAATGATTTATCAAACAGTTGCCGGAAGGAAAAAGAAACGCTCAAAATATTAAAGTTGTTAATTAACGTATATTCGTTAATTGCGGTCGGATTTCAAAGAAAGATTAGATATTTGGATTCGTAGTTAAAAAATAGGCATAGGTGTATTAATTTCAAATCGATGAAAGTAATACTAAAAAATATATAATGTCCCTTAAAAGTGCCTAATATACTTTGATATGTGGCAACCTAACAAACTACAAATTCTGGTAAACCCTCAACTCTTAAGGAAGAAATTTAGAAAGAAATTTCTTTGCGGCCCGATTAAAATCTATGCTTTTTCCTTCTGCAAACCGCTAACCTCGATGCGATTTCAAGGAGAGCGTGTTGATTGGACAGTCGTACTCGACCCTAGCTAGCATCACGGTGCAATTCTAGTCAGCTTGTGGTTTTGAAAAAATACTTCTTTTACTTGGGCCACTTGATGAGTTTTTAATTAACAGCTAATTATTAGAAATTTAAAATTCTGAGTCTCGGGTGCATTAGAAGAGGCCTCGGACTATCTTCACAAAAATTGTCAGCCTCGTACGTGCCGTAGATTTCGCAAGCCATCGCAGACAGACAGAGCTAAACTTTCTTTTATTAGTATAGATATATATATAATTCCTGCTGATAGTCTGTTTTTACAGCGCTTTTAACCCCTTGAAGGGCGGGGGTTCATTTTTGGACCACTTAATTTTAATCCCTAAATGCCAGAATTTCGTAATGAAAATTTTACTTTTATTAAGTACGTAAAAAAAAGCTTTTACTTATTTTGAAATAAACTGGTTTGTAAATACTGATGGCATTCAATCATTTCAGCATTTTACGAATAAAAGTTCCTTGCCTCTGAAAGGGTTAAACTAATAACTTTTCTTCAAAGATTTGTCATTAACCCCCTTCGTGACTCTTTGCTTAATTTTTTATCTTTAATCACCGGTTTTTCAAAACAAAAAATTTTCTGTAATTGAATCGCGAAAATGTTCGGATTAAACAAGATAAACTTTACAATTAAAAATAACTGGTGAAAATAATGAAGGATTCTGAGCACCTTAAGTGACACGTATGAGGCCACTCGTCCCCAATGAGTTAATATGGCTTATTTATAATAAAATATTAATATGAAGTAAACATTTTGATGAAAGGTAGTACAGCAGAGAACGGGTTAACTCTCATCCGGATCTACGTGCATGGACCCATTTTATTTCGTCTAGCCACATAAAAAAAAAAAAAAAAAAAAAAATTCAGTCCCGAGCCAGGAATCTTGCTCATTTTAAAATTGTTGGTTTGGAGCTTATTTTAGCCCTTTTCTAAATAAAAGTGCTAAAAAACGGGCTAAAAGTGGTTAAAAAGTTGGCAACACAGCCTGTAACACAGACTTTGCTGTCTAAACACTGAAGTAATCGGAAAAATAAAACTTTATATAATATAACTGAACTTGTGCATAGCGAGCTCGGTTTCAACAAGAACGAGAAACTGTTTGTAACAAGCAAATCGAAAGGAAATGTTTGCCCTATTATAAAAATAAATTACAAAAAGTCCTTCCGGCCAGTGCCGGGAGGAAGAGGTAGCTTTCATATTCCTTATTTTTAAAAAGCCAACTTATATTATTCAAACACACGAAGCTCAATTAAGTGGAAACCGAATGTAGGAGATTCAATACTAATTTTTATCAATACTAAATCATTATGAATGAGAATTTCGCGAAATTAGTCAGCTTTATCCAAGCTGCTTTTATTTAAAGTCGCTTATATTTGGCTGCCAAATTCGGCGATTTCTTAAAGTGTCTGCCATTTTAAGACAACATGGTAGATGAGGCTAACCAGTGAACTTGGTCGAGACCTTAGTAATTGCTGTGCACATGCTCACTCATATCGGAATCGGTTGATATATACGAGTGCTATCGCAGGCAAAAAATCAGATTTTTCAAAATGTCACCCACTTTAGAAATTGAAACTGCTATATCTGAGCCATTTTTTAAGATAAAGACAAACAAAAAATGCTCCTGAATCCTTATATCAAGGTCAAATACTTAATGAAGAAACCTTTTTCAATTTCTAATTTTTTTGCACCGCACTTTAAATATAATTTTGTTTTAATTTAATGGCCGCCATTTTGAAACAAGATGGCTGATGAAGCTGGCCAGCGAACTTGGTCGAGATATTGATGTATACTATCCACATGCCTTCTTCCATCGAAATAGGCGAATAAGTGTGGTATCGCGTGACAAATACAAGATCGTTTCAAAGTGTTAGCCATGATAGAAATTCAAAGTGCTATAATTCAACCACTCTTTAAGATATAAACAAAAGAACAAATTTTCAGAAACAAAAACTGCTCCAGAATCTTTGTATCAAGGCCAAACACATAAAAAAAATCTTTTTCATTTTCCAATTTTTTAATACCTCATTTTAAATTTTAAATTACATTTTTTAAAAAAAATGGCAACCCTTTTGAAACAATATGGCGAATGAAGCTGGCCAACGAACTCGGTCGAGACATTAGTATGTACTATGTACAGACCAAGTTACATTCAAATCGGTTCATAAATACGTCTGTTATCACGTGGCAAAAATCAGGACGTTTCAAAATGTCAGCCACGCTAGAAATTCAAAATGCTACAACTGAGTCATTTTTTAAGATATAGACGAAACAAAAACTGCTCCCGAATCTTTTTATCAAGGTCAAACACATAAGAAAAAAATATTTTTTCAATTTTCAATTTTTTGTTATCTCATTTTAAATTATTTTTTTTTAAATGGCCAGCATTTTGAAACAAGATGGCGAATGAAGCTGGTCAACGAACTCGGTTGAGTTATTTGTATGTACTAGGCACACACCAAGGTACATCCAAATCGGTTCATAAATACGTCTGTTATCACGTGGCAAAAATCAGGACGTTTCAAAATGTCAGCCACGCTAGAAATTCAAAATGCTATAACTGAAACATTTTTTAAGATATAGACGAAACAAAAACTGCTCCCGAATCTTTTTATCAAGGTCAAACACATAAGAAAAAAATATTTTTTTCGATTTTCAATTTTTTGCTACCACATTTCAAATTTAAATTTTTCTTAAAATTTTAAATGGCCGCCATTTTTAAACAAGATGGCGGATGAAGCTGGCCAACGAACTCGTTGGAGACATTGGTCTGTACTATGTATAAACGAAGTTACATCCAAATCGGTTCACAAATACGCCTTTTATCGCGTGACAAAATTCAGGACGTTTCAAAATGTCAGCTTCGCTAGAAATTCAAAATGCTATAACTCAGCCATTTTTTAAGATATAGACAAAACAAAAACTGCTACGGAGTCTTTTTATAAAGGTCAAATACATAAGAAAAAAATATTTTTCCATTTTCAATTTTTTGGTACCACATTTCAAATTTTAATTTTTTTTTTAAATTTTAAATGGCCGCCATTTTGAAACAAAATGGCGGATGAAGCTGGCCAACGAACTCGGTCGAGACATTGGTATGTACTATGTACACACCGAATTACATCCAAATCGGTTCATAAATACGAGAGTTACAGTGTGACATAGGTCAGATATATATATATATATATATATATATATATATATATATATATATTGATATATATATATATATATATATATATCAATTTTGAACGGAGGGTGGTTTCGGGGTCTGGGGGTCATGATCGATGAAAATATACCAAAATTTTTTGAAATCGCTTTCCTCCGAACGGCTGCAATAGGTAGCTTTTTGTAAAGAAAGCTACCTAAAAATTCGACTGTAACTAAAGAAACCCAAAAATAACGATGAAAAATTTTTACACACTTTTGTTAAAATTAAAAAAAAAAAAAATCTTGAAGAGATAATTCTTTCCGAAGTCTCAACTAATAGACTTTTAATGAAAAAAAAAGGACCTCGAACCGTTATTATTTTGGTTCCAGTTATCATTTTTGTTTTGAACTGATGAACCAACATTTATTTTATTTTATTTTTATTTTGTAAATACCTGTAATTTCCATTACGGTTAATTTCTTTAAATGGCAATGATAAGCTAATGAAATTGTATTTTTTTTTTTAAAATCTGCAGATATAATAAATAATATTTAATATATAATACATAAATTTTA